>OV656809.1:14822810-17234216 GCA_927399485.1 Calamotropha paludella
GGGCGTGTCTATAAAGGCGTCACAAAGCTACATTTTTGTGAAAAGGAGTGAAAACTTCAGCCAAAGTGTATCAAGAGACAGTCTTGGAACGTGTTGTGAAACCTCACAGTAATACACTTTTTATAAATGTACCGTGGAATTTCCAGCAGCATCCTGCACCTGGTCAGAAGGCACGATCTACCCAAACGTGGCTTGAAACCAGCATTCCGGACTTTATAAGAGCTAAGGACTGTACTTCATCTAGCCCTTTGGACTACAAATTATGGTCGCGTATCGAGGATATGGCCTGCTCAAAACGACTCGGCGACATCGAGTCTCTTAAAAAATCTCTGGAGCAAGCAGTGGTGAAATTTCCCATGGAAACATAGCGTAAATCCATAGATTTGTGGCCAGACAGATTAAAGACCTGTATAAAAGCCAAAGGTGGCCATTTGGAATAGAATATTTATTGTTTTTTTGCTGAGACTTTAATAAATATGTACATACAAGTTTTACTAATAATACATTATTTCATAAAAGAAATTCATTTGTAACAGAAGTTATGGCCGGATTAGTTATAAAGTAAATTTGTATAATCCTTTTAGTTTTAGGATTGTTATTTAACTTTCATATACATTGTTTATGTTTAACTGCAGCCCGTAGCTACACTTTCGCGCACATTACACATTTGAAAAAAAAACACTTTTTTACGGATTATTGTGCATATTTTATTTTATTTTGTATTTCGTCCTGACGTTTAGACTCCTTTACAGGAGCCGTGATAACTAAGATTGTGGTTGACATTTACTTTCTACTACCTTCACAATATTTTAATCGGGCATGTTCCTAAACAACTAACAAAGCATATATTTTTGTGTATGCTTTGTTAGTTGTCCTTAAATAAATAAAAAAAACTAAAACAAAAAAAAGTAGGTTTTTTTTTTTTTTTTTTTTTTTTTTTTTGCCTGTAAAGTCGGTTTTACGGGCGAAGATTTTACGTGACAACGTCTTTTTCTCGGTAGAATATTTATTGATATGAATATAATTAAATTGCACAATGCGCGCGGCAGACCGATCATAGTTGAGTGGGAGAGAGACGCAAGGCATTCGGCGGGCCTCTCTCTCGTTCGGTGACTCATCGTAACGTTACCGAGCGTTACACTTTTTCATAAGTGACTCCCAGCCGCAACCAATTTATAAGACGTTATCACGTCAAAAAATGAAAAAATAGCTTCTGGAAAGATGTAAATTACTAAATTTTACAAAGGTAGCAAAAACAGGCTCCAAACATATTTATAACACAAAACCGTAAAATTTCTTCAAATCTACAGGTGTGCATCCTTGTTAGTAAAGCGTGGATTTACCAGGATCAAAACCTTGATTTTGCACGCACACATTACAAACAGAACAAGACTAAGGGTTACAAACTCCTGCTTTCTGGCATGTCTTTCTAAATTCAAAATTACAATCATTAATAAAACTACGTAAAATAAAAAACACAAAAGTGATTTTTAGAACTTCTGATACTCCTCCGGTAAAACGATTATTATTTCAAAAGTAAATACGGGCTTATTTTTATGATTTTAAGATGACCTGACAATTCACAGAATTTAATAATAACACAATTTTTATTAAAAGTGACAATTAGCAAAATGATGTAAATAATATGAGTACAAAAACATACTCCTAAGCACACTACGTGGCTTTTATAAGGTTCCTTTATATTACCCGAACAAAATAATTATGTTACTCCTTTGATTGCTTTGTAATTATCTGACTTAGTTTAAGTCAGGTAATTTAAATCCAAATTCACCTTCTTTTTTTACAATATAAAGTGTTGCTTATAAATCATGTTTTCGATATAAATTCTCCAAAATTCTGTTGACAAAATATAGTCCCCTATTTAATTCTCACATTGGATGAAAATTGTTTTATCGTATTTCATTGTCCAAATAAACTTGGTTCTCTTTTTTGCGATTGATGAACAAGAGCCAGCAAAGTGCTTTTTATTTTGTTTGCTCCAATTGACGGCAATTTATTAATTAAAAAAAGTAATACACATAAATGGATTACAGGCAAACAGTATTGCTCGTTTTTTATTCAAAATTAAAACGAATTAAAAAGTAAATTGAAACGAATTCCATTATTATACTATGTTTTTAAATAGATATCAGTATTAAACCACTTCATAATAACAACAAGGCTAAAATACGTGAATGCGTAGCGTGGCCAACTCCACCGATGTATCTTGCGTGTAAAAGACTAGTAGATAAATAGCTTTATTGTGCTATGCTGATTCGTTATATACCTGTGCATACCGTACCATCTCAACATAGCTCTAACGAGCACTCAGTTATCGATCAACGTATGCATTTCGCTTAGAATTATATAAGTTAAAACTATTTAAGGACAAGGACAAACATTTGAATTGCAATTTATCCCAAATGTTACAATGTGACATTCTTTTTTCAAATCCGCAGTCAGCTTTTCCAGCTATAAACTCATATTACCAGAGAAGTAACGCATTTATTTTCCAATAATTTTCCTTATAGATTATTTTTTTGTGTGTTTTATAGCACTAATTAGAATTTATAAGTTATTATACTTCCGCGCCTTTCACACATTTACGAAAATCGATACACACTTGTAGTTTTCGAGAAAATTCTGCGTAAGTTTCAATGTCGTCGTCCCTAGGTGATTAATCTCTTCAGAAGTCATTACAATGGTCAATGAATTCCATATTTAGAATTTCAAGAATTAACCATATTTCGTAGTTGTGTAATGAATCTCTTATTCTTATCATATTTGTTTGTATGTGCATTCTTCTACGATTTTGTTTATGAATGTTGATAATGACAACTGAAGCTATGTATTAATTTATAGTGGTGGTAAAAAAAAAATAGTTAAAAGATTATCTTTAAACCGTCGAGTGTACGGGAAGGAACGTCTGTTAATTTCTTTCTGACGTATATCCGTCCATCACAAAACCAATCATAACACAGTTTCTAGCTTTCATTCTGGAAGCGACATGTAGAATTTTTTTCGATGGGTTTGTGTTCGAATACGTAAATAGGAACCTTAGATTTGCACAACGAACGTGATCTTCCGATAAAACGGAACGTAGGTAGTAGCAGTAGTACATTTGCTCTCGTATTTTTAACAATAATAAATAGTTATATATACAGTTTTATATATTATTAAAAAGTGTCAAATGCGTGCCCGTTGTTAATTGACGTTCAAATACATATTATCGTAAAAGTGTTTGCTCTGGATTTTATAAAGAATTATACCACAAATAAACATAAAACATTTGGAAAACAGTGTTAATAAAATACAGTGTGATACGTGGCTATAATATCAAAATTAAGTTACAGTACTAGCTGCAACAGAATTGTTAATAACCAAAACATTTCATTAACAAAAAACAATTACGAAAACATAAAAATTAGTTGACTTGTTCAAATGTGGTATAAACAAGAGTTAATTTTATTGTAATTGTTGCAGGATTCTCGACCTTAAGTGTATCGTCGTGAGAAAGGTGAAATTTACTTTTTCTCGCTGATAGGGAACGTGGCTCAGCGGTGCAACGTCGGAGTCGTCCTATACGATCGCGGCTGACGCCAGTTCAAATCTAAGTTCCAAATTAAACTTTTTTTATTCTATGAATAGGTATATTTAATTTTTTTAAGGATCGATATTACTACAACAAAGACTTGTTTTAAACGCAATAAAAATATAAAAGTTAGACAATGTCTCAAATATAACAAATGCCGCAATACGTTCGATATGAACTGTGCAAACATTACCGCAAAAAGGTACTACCTAATGACAATTGAAAACAGAGACACTGATTTCTTTTACCTGTATTGGTAAAAACAAAAAGTGCAAGGTCTAAATAAAATTAAGGTTCCTAACTGTAGAAGCATGTTTAGTAGAAAAAACTCAAATGTTTTGTCATCGTTAATCTGCAACCACATTCCTAAGAGTATACGAGAGCTTTTTCTCCGTGACATTGAAATACTATAGCGTGTACTATAAACAGATATCTAGATTTATAAGAGATGAAATATTATTATATCAAGATTGAATTGTATTTAATAAATTCAAAATAAAGGTTTCATTTATTTTATTTTTTTATTTAGATTGGATGTGTATTTTTACAAATTACTTTTATAAATTCTACTTTCCAAATATGTGGTGTGATATGTAGTGGTTGGTGATTATCTGTAATAATATCTGTTGATTATACCATATTACTTGCAGCATAAAATGATTTGATTTGATGATATGTCAACATCTGTTCATTAGCTGCATATTAGCTTTGTTGTACTTTGAGGTGGTAACGTCGTCCCTGATCTTAAGACTGCGATATTTGTAACACCAACGTACCTGCAGTAGATTTTAGTTTTTATTTATCTTACTATCACGTGTGATTTCAAAATGTATCATTATCATCTACTGAGTAGCCTATTGTTTTGGCCAGTTTATTCAGAGCTATTCGCAGATTTTCATTTGAGTGATCGGAACGCCATTAATTTCGACGTTGTTCACCAGCATTTCTTGCAATATGTCACTTGTGTTAGAATTTTTTATAACACACACCCGTTGTGTTAGAATCTTTAAAAGATAGTAAAAAAAATTTGCTGCATTTTTGTGGTTGATTGTGTCATTTCTGTCTTTCAGCGCTATCTTCACTTATTAGTATTGAGAATATTAAAGAACCAAATGAGAAGATCTTTTATTTAACTTTTTAAATTTTTCAGAAACAACTTCTGTATTTTAAAAACTGAGTAAAAATCGAGTAAAGTAAAAGTCTTTTAATATTTCGATAACTAAATTAGAAGAGCACTCGCCTGGTTAAGAGTTCTGAAATGCTCGATTCCCACCTGCCTCCTGAGACAAACCGATTCGTAGAACCAAAGTAGAACTTAACGAAAAGACTTAGAGACAGCTACCATTTATCAAAATTGCATACCCACCCTTATAACTACTCATAGACACCGGTGAAAACCAATCTTTTATAAGTCCGGAAGCAGTATAAAATTATTTCTCTCATACAACTTAAAACTACGAACCATTTGCAGAAGTAAATGTTCACGCGATATGTAGATGAGACCATTCGATTACGTTACTTGGCTTTCAAGAATTTCGCGACGCTAACAGTACACGAAAAATCCATTACACGTTAATGACTCGCGAAATGTAAACTTATATGAAGATTTAATACCAGCCAACTCTTCTCAATTAACTAGGTTCAAATTCAAATTCAAATATTTTATTTCGGTAACTTAGTCTATTACAAATATTAGATATGGGAACTCCCCTTTAGGCAAAACATCGCCTGTGGTAGAAAGAATGTTAGTTTTTAAGCACTAATTCTTTCTCCCTGTAACTTAATGATTTTAACCATTCCAAGTCCGCTTTCTTACCTTTGTGTTTATTAAAAGAGTAAATGTTAAGGTACTTATTTATTTTATTATAGGTTGAGGCAGACTGCGTAGAGTACTGCCGTCTTGCAAAGCCTGATTTTACTGTGGGAACCAAGGAAACTTTATTTTTTCTTCTCGTGTTTAGTAACTTAGCATCAAAGGGAAGAGATTTGTGCATTCTAAGAACAATATCTAATATGTATAGCTTCCTTACTGATAGAAGATTAGCTTCCTCTTTAAGATTTTAGAAGCATTACTTTCATTAGCAACCTTTGGGCTCGTTCCAGACATAGTAGAACAGTTTTAGCAGCTGAGCTCCACGCGGATATACAATATACCTACCAGTGTGGATTAAGCCGGTGCAGCATATGTTTGAGTAAGTATCTCTTTACTCGCAATGTGACGTAAAGTTTTAAAATTCCATATCGGCTTTCGCACTCTCTTCACGGTCAATTCAAAATGTAGGTGCCAAAAAAGACGCTGGTCGACAAGAACCCCTGAGAATTTAACTTTATCTATTCCAGTACATGAGCAGTCAGTGTTAAAAGGGTCACCGCACTTGTGATTATTTATGTTGTAGCTTGAAGTGGGTTGAGATGTAATTTTTTTTACTGAAACAGATATATTGTGTCTTCCCATTCAAGGTAAGGAGGCTTGAATCTAACCAGGATGCTATCCTTGCCAGAGCCCTTTCTGCCGAAATTTTTACTGCACACAAGGATTTGCCAGAGAACACGATTGCTGTATCATCCGCATAAGAAAATACAGTACCATTGGTTAGTTTTAGACGACAGAGATTATTTACGTATAATACCAGCCAACTCTTCTCAATTTATAACTAGATTACTTATTTAATTCAACTTTTATCAAATTGTATTATAAGTGAATGTCTTACCACAGTTAAGAATAACTGCAATTATTGAGTGATCACAAATCCCAGTCCATAGGATATTATTTTCTTGGTTGATCGCCAAATAAACGACCAACTGTACAATATCGAGGGCATTTAAATCGAGTGCCGTGCTACAGATTTTGATAGTGCTACTAAGACCGACTTACCTAATTGGAGATCGCACATTATGTCACACATGTACGACGGAATTGTCTACGCGTGTTACGGGAGTTATCTCACGGCTACGGACAAGTCATCTAAACGCTGAGAAATGTGCAAATTTGGAAATTCTTTGCACTCAGTACGCGGACGTCTTTTATATAGAAGAAGAAAATTTAGCTTTAACATTTCAAAAAATATTCTTTTAAAACAACCGTGAGCTACCTGTATATACTAAGAGCTATCGTTACTCATACGCACATAGGCAAGAGGTAACAGATCGAATTAGTAAAAGGGATCATTAGACCAGATGGTCTAATGGTCTGCCTGGAGCTCACCGATATGGGTTATTACCAAGAAAGTTGATGCATCCGGCAAGACGAAGTGGCATCTTGTAGTAGGTTTTTATAAACAAAACGAGAAAACGACAAATACCCGATACATTACATTGCGTATATTTTAGATAAATTAGTTTGATTGTCAGTATTTTGCACCTTAGCAATCAGAAATGGAACTAGAAATGGAATCCTTGGAAATTTCAAAGACGGCATTCAAAGTAGAACACAGCCAATTAATACTTAAGAATGCCTATGGGATTAAAGAAGAATATGCTTAGAGGGCTGCAAAACAACATCTGCCTAGTATATCATGATGACGTAATTATTGTCACCACGTCATTACAGGAGCATACGTTTACTGTAGAGAAGATTTTTCAAACATTGCGTGAATCAAATTTTAAGATACAAATAGATAAGTCCGAGTTCTTTAAACTCGAAACTGCATATTTAGGTCATGTCATTAGCAAGGATGTGATCAAATCCAATCTAGATAAAATAGAAGCTACAAAAAATACCCTTCGCAAAAACCTACCGAAATGAAGAGATTCCTAGGATTATTAGGCTATTACCGGAAGTTTATACCAGATTTTGCTGGTATCACAAACCGTTAACACAACGTTTGAAGTTAAGCTATAAAATAACGCTAGATCAAAATAATTTAAATTGCTTTGAAATTTTAATTATTTTAAATGTAAACTATTTCTTACCCAGATTTTTGTAAAGATTTTGTCCTAACAACAGATGCATTTAATATGGCAATTGGCGCTGTATTATCTCAAGGTCCGATTGAAAGCGTTAAACCCATTGCATATGCATCTCGAACTTTATATATGAGCGAAATAAATTCTAGTACAATCGAGAAGGAGTTGTTAGCAATATTATAGGCAACTTATTTTATTTTTGCCCATACCATTTTAATCGAAAATTTTAAATTATCACAGATCATAAGGTGCAACCGCACTAAAAATATACATCCTACTTAGAAGAATCTATAGAAAACGACCGGATGAAACGAAATATTCGCAAAATATATCTCATGAGATTTATGCTGAAATAAGAGATAAGAAGCAAAATGCACCAGTCAACGCCTCAGTAACTTTCTGGAAGAAAATTCTTCATAGTAGCTGATCTTCGGGGGATGGGGTGTTATTGTGCCATAAAGGAAACGCTGATACAGCACCCGACTTCCATTTACCTAAAACATATGAATTGCGACGACCATAGCACGAGACGTTGACTCGACTCAACGTGAGGCCCGGACGCCGCGAAGTTTTGGTGCAACATTGCGGATGCCACTTTTGTTCTAACATCTAACATTTTTATATTTTATTATTTGGAATTATTATTAAATAAATGAGTTTTTCCTTAAAAAAACCATGCTGTCACAACTATCCAGAATGAAGATAATATGTAAAAAACTTATGCTTCTATATTTTCCTGAAATCAAATTTAGAGCCAGAAATATCATTTGTCAGTACAAGTGCCAGCATTCAATTGTAAAATCACTAAGTTATCTAGAAATATATAGCTATTAAAGTTCCCGAGAAATATCGCTACCCACTTAATTTCAATCGCATTATAAGAAAACTTAACTTCCACGTAAGGTTAGGACTGGATCCAAGACACGACGAGGCGTGCATTAGCCAGCAGAAATCCGTTTCGATTTCCCAGTCACCATGCGCATTAAAACAAACGAAACGGTGGACGACCTTTGTTGATGGGGGATTTTAATAACTCTCGAACTGACTTAGAGATTTCTTCGACCACAGCATGAATGTAAAATAGAAAAATGTCGACATTGTTTTGTATAATATTTACATACATACCATTTAAATGTTGATTAATTTACATACATACCATTTCAATTTTGATAAAAAGTTTTCTATACAAACAAAAGACTTGGAGAACATATCTTTACTTATTATCTTTTGTATGTTGAGCCAAAATCACTCATAACTTCCGAAGAATATTACTCTAAATCAAAGTTTTTGAAATTTCTATATAAATGCTTTGAACATTTCTGAACGGCTAGCTTGTCGGGGAAACATCAAGTGTAAAACTTTTATGCTGCTCCTTTACTGGACTCTTTATAACTTTGAGGTAAGCATTTGACACAAACCGCTCACGTAATCCCACTGCCATCGGGATGTTACTTTACTTTATTTAGAATAAAGCACAGAATACATCTTTTATACATCGTTCAGAGCTATCCGACGGAATAAATTCATTTTTACAAATCAAGCACATGTCTACAGCAAGAAAGAAATTCACAGTAAAACATTTATCTTCCAATAAAAATAAACATTCACAATATTTTTTTATTTTTTTCTATATTAATGTAATACCTGTATATAATTTGTAATAAATACTCGTTAAATACGTTAACAAATAATGAGGTCAAAACTATAGAAGTTAAAAACGAAACGGGGACATTTCAACCTTTAGCCAACAATCGTTCAGTATAAATCATTTTATTGGTATAATTAGGCTGGCCTTACGCTCACGAGCAGCCAAAGTCGATAGTGTAGGGTCAACAACTGAAAAACAATAAGAAATAAAAGAAAACTCATTAGTCACGCAAACAAACCGCGCCGTGCGCGCGTTGCTGATTAGATATTCGATACTACTATTCAAAGTTTCTTCGTATCTCGGAATTTTACAAAAGTTGAATTTTCTCCACCAGTATAAAGATTCGTCGATGCAATCTTTTGCGTATTTCAAAATTGCTACAAATATTGCACTTATTTAATAAGTTTAAATGGATAATTGTTGTACCTATGAAACTCTCATGATAGCTTCAGAATTTTATATAATATGAGTGAAATTGTTACTTGTATCATCTCAAAAATGTAAACAAAGTTAAATTCATTCAAAGTTATCTGTAATCATGCAAAGGTTAGGGTTTATTACATATATCCAATCGTAAAACTTTTATTACTTGTTAAGCATCCAATACATACATGTTCACCGGGATAACAATTTACAAAAGGAAACATTAAACTTGGTAAATCCGAGGGTAACTTATTATAGGTATTAATATAGCCCTTATTTATAGGCAAAACTCTACTTATTTCAGATTTTAAATCAAGATAAGAATAGCGGTGCACTTCATAAAGAAACATTTAAGAGTAACTTATTAAGCAGCGTCAGCCTTCAAGCTGATATAAGCTTAATTGGTCACCCATTTGGTACAGACGTGGCACAAAGTAAGTTTTTTCAGTTGAAATTTGTTCAAAATGTTTATCGTTAATAATTTTATTGTCACTTTTTAAACTTTTTATTGTTTTGTTTGTTGATGTCCCATTTGTTAGTATCAAATATTTTTTTCATGTTTATTCATGCTGCTTTCTGTTTTGTAAGTGCACATATTTTTAAGTAGGAAATCAAGAATAGTTAATGTTACATATCAATAAAAATATCAAGACATTATATGTTACATATCAATAAAAATATCAAGACATTATATGGAATACGTTCTTCTTTTTTGTATTTTGTATGAGCTACTCAGCCTTGTTCTATGTTAACTAGTAATTTTCTTCTAACTTCTTTGTAAGAACGATTTTTCAACTTAGTCTTAGATCTTGTCTTAGCGCGCGTTGATAAAAATTATTTATTTATGTATATTAATAGATACCGTGCTTCAGTTCCCTTTCTATTTATAAAAAAAAATCAAATATGTAAATACGTTTGTTCTCACGAGTGAGTAATAACTTTAGTTTTTATTCGACAATGTAGTGCATCTACCCAAGTACACTAGGAATATTGGACTAATGTCCCCATTGCTGGGGCATCGAAAAACACGACATAGACGCGTGCTGTTGTCCGTTCATCCTGGACTATTTACAGTCTAAGTGGTTGCAAAGATATCTAAAATTTCTCTCTTGATACTTTTACATTTATCAATGTATTATAGAAATACAAGTTTCAATATTATTATTTCTCCAGTTATATTTTGAATTAAAAACTTACCTCATAACTGTATTCATGTATGTAAAATTAACTGTATTTAAAAAAAAAAATTGTCTGTTAAATCAGTTTACGAACAATAATTTTACGTAATAACTTCATAAGAAAACATTGATGAAAAATTGCATACCTACTTTATGATTATCACTGAATTATCATAACTTTGTATAATACAAAGAAGGAGTTAATTGAAATTAAATTGGACAAGTAAATCATTTTTTAATTGCAGCTTTTAAAAAGCTTGCCTTAACCTGATTGATATTATAGAAGATTCTCTCGCACGGTGGTTGGCCGGTTCAACTTGACATTTTAGACACAATGTTATGTGTGTGATTAATTTTTAATCTTTCATTCACAGCCACGCACGATCATGTTTTCCATTGAATACAAAATTTTTATTTAGTAGTTAGCTTGACTTTTTATACGATCGTTTATATGAGTCATAATAATTTTTAAATCAAAATTGTAATATAAGCTTATTATTATTGCACTCGCCGACCGGTGCTACTTTTTCTTTAACAATCAAAAAGTAAATATATGAGATTATATCGCTAATCGAATTCTTAAAATGCAAGAATTAATTACCTTTTGTGCCGCATTTTTTGTTGTAATAAGCAATGACAACCACATTAACTTTTTACTTCACTTTATAAACAGTTGACAAAACAATTCACGTGTAGATTGTGTGCTGCCGCTGTCTCTCTTCTACTCGGACGCATCGGCCGATGGAGTGGAAGAGAGATAGATGCGTCACAAGCCGAACGCTTAGGTGGATCATGCCTCTCTATTGCTTGTTGCGCGCGCTGGCTTACACGCTCAGCTCAGGTGGTACGTGACAATGAGTCATGCTTTTTTGTGCGTGTACCCAGCCTTCGTGGAACGTGACAATGAATCATGCTTTGTCGTGCGTGCAGCAGAGTTCATCGAGTTATAAGACCTTATCACGTCAAAAATGTTTGAATGAAGAAAAGCTTGATCTAAGTAGGCCATTGGTACTACATATGTAAAGGAAATTCATAAATACATATTCACACTTGAAAAGGACTCTCAATTGTATGGCGGCGGTGGAAGATTTGGTCAGACTAACGAGGTTTTAATGTGGAGAAACGCCAGCTTATCACAATCTCGACGAGAGTAACTCACCGGTGTGATAGAGTGAACTTATCCTCAATTTTCGCTATGCAACCGGAAACTCCGATAGCTCAATTACATTACATTATACCCCTTATAATGAGACGATTTATTTTTTGAAAGTCGGAGACATTTACGCAAAAAGAGAAAGCTTTGATACTTATGCTTGTAAGGGTCAGAAAATACGTCTTTACGGTCATAATAACATGCGCGAGGCAAAGCTGTATGTAAATCAGTTACCACCCTGCAGCTAAAGCGGGCGGTAAAGTAATGTAAAAATCCTTTACTAGCTGTGTTTTATTTTTTATTTTAATGAATGTTAAACCTTAATACACTTAAATGCCAATAACCAAAACAGTTCTCATTACGAAATTAAAAATTTAAAATTCACTTGGTTTTTCTGCAAAATATCTGAAAAGTAGATAGCTTGACAACCTCAATCTACTTACATGGTTCTATCGATACAATCGGTGGTATCGTGAAAATAGGTCGATAGTTTCGATAGTTTTGGATGGAATATCATTGCCGATAGTAACGATATGATCGATATCGATTTTATGAGAGATTTCAGATGGGAACTATGAAATGCCCGATAGTTGATTTTCTGCCACACTACAAAGTATTATTTAGTTATTTAATTTAGGTATTAAACTTAAGAATAAGATTCAAAAAAGTTTCACATAATACAATAATAATTTTAAGAATATCTTTCACGGTTGAAAAATATGAATAAAGGCAACCATAGCCCATCAGTGGAGATGTCAGCTTTAACCCAACCGGACTGAGTTTGGTCCTCGATGATTTGCTATGGACGTGAACCCACTCGTAACACAAGCATTAAACTTACCACGAGGACTTAATGGAAATATCAACGATGTTTTTGACGTATTGGTGACATTATTTTAAAATCTATATAAGGTATTATTGCTATCTAGCTTTTATCATAACCAAAATGCTAGCCTATTATTGCGCAATTATTAAATTCGACATATGCATAAAGTTTTCATAATCTGAGTACGGTTCGATTTCTTATCTATATCATTCTCAACTATAAAGCCAGATTCTATCTCGATTTATTTTATACTTTTAGTCACGGAGTATCATCTTATATAGCAAAGACTATACTAAACATTTGACTAATACTAAACATAAATCTTGTTGCTTTCTTAAATTTGTTGTTTATTCCCTGTATGTTTTTGCAATGTTCAGGGATACTTACTTTAGGTAAGTACAGATACTTGTTGACTTTGTTGTTATCAACGAAATAATGATATCATAACACTATTAGTATTAGATATAAAATACGTGTGTAAAAAACAACCACGCCTCCGAGCCCTCAGATGGGATTCGAACCCACGACCTTTCGCAATCCGGGCGACTGCTCTGACCGCTGAGCTACCGAGACGCTGGCAAACGTGTCGAATTTTACAAACGTATTCCAACTTCTACTATGAGCTAGTATCGTTCCACCAATGTTGAACGCTAACTACCTTCAACATTGAAAGTAATATTTTTACAAATATTAAACAATCAATTAAGATGGAACCAGCTATAATTAGGTTTTTATTTAATTTTTTTTTTGCATTCACAATGCAATATTTCTATAAGATATAAAATACGTGTGTAAAAAACAACCACGCCTCCGAGCCCTCAGATGGGATTCGAACCCACGACCTTTCGCAATCCGGGCGACTGCTCTGACCGCTGAGCTACCGAGACGCTGGCAAACGTGTCGAATTTTACAAACGTATTCCAACTTCTACTATGAGCTAGTATCGTTCCACCAATGTTGAACGCTAACTACCTTCAACATTGAAAGTAATATTTTTACAAATATTAAACAATCAATTAAGATGGAACCAGCTATAATTATGTTTTTATTTAATTTTTTGCATTCACAATGCAATATTTCTATAAGATATAAAATACGTGTGTAAAAAACAACCACGCCTCCGAGCCCTCAGATGGGATTCGAACCCACGACCTTTCGCAATCCGGGCGACTGCTCTGACCGCTGAGCTACCGAGACGCTGGCAAACGTGTCGAATTTTACAAACGTATTCCAACTTCTACTATGAGCTAGTATCGTTCCACCAATGTTGAACGCTAACTACCTTCAACATTGAAAGTAATATTTTTACAAATATTAAACAATCAATTAAGATGGAACCAGCTATAATTATGTTTTTATTTAATTTTTTGCATTCACAATGCAATATTTCTATAAGATATAAAATACGTGTGTAAAAAACAACCACGCCTCCGAGCCCTCAGATGGGATTCGAACCCACGATCTTTTCGCAATCCGGGCGACTGCTCTGACCGCTGAGCTACCGAGACGCTGGCAAACGTGTCGAATTTTACAAACGTATTCCAACTTCTACTATGAGCTAGTATCGTTCCACCAATGTTGAACGCTAACTACCTTCAACATTGAAAGTAATATTTTTACAAATATTAAACAATCAATTAAGATGGAACCAGCTATAATTATGTTTTTATTTAATTTTTTGCATTCACAATGCAATATTTCTATAAGATATAAAATACGTGTGTAAAAAACAACCACGCCTCCGAGCCCTCAGATGGGATTCGAACCCACGACCTTTCGCAATCCGGGCGACTGCTCTGACCGCTGAGCTACCGAGACGCTGGCAAACGTGTCGAATTTTACAAACGTATTCCAACTTCTACTATGAGCTAGTATCGTTCCACCAATGTTGAACGCTAACTACCTTCAACATTGAAAGTAATATTTTTACAAATATTAAACAATCAATTAAGATGGAACCAGCTATAATTATGTTTTTATTTAATTTTTTTTGCATTCACAATGCAATATTTCTATAAGATATAAAATACGTGTGTAAAAAACAACCACGCCTCCGAGCCCTCAGATGGGATTCGAACCCACGACCTTTCGCAATCCGGGCGACTGCTCTGACCGCTGAGCTACCGAGACGCTGGCAAACGTGTCGAATTTTACAAACGTATTCCAACTTCTACTATGAGCTAGTATCGTTCCACCAATGTTGAACGCTAACTACCTTCAACATTGAAAGTAATATTTTTACAAATATTAAACAATCAATTAAGATGGAACCAGCTATAATTATGTTTTTATTTAATTTTTTGCATTCACAATGCAATATTTCTATAAGATATAAAATACGTGTGTAAAAAACAACCACGCCTCCGAGCCCTCAGATGGGATTCGAACCCACGACCTTTCGCAATCCGGGCGACTGCTCTGACCGCTGAGCTACCGAGACGCTGGCAAACGTGTCGAATTTTACAAACGTATTCCAACTTCTACTATGAGCTAGTATCGTTCCACCAATGTTGAACGCTAACTACCTTCAACATTGAAAGTAATATTTTTACAAATATTAAACAATCAATTAAGATGGAACCAGCTATAATTATGTTTTTATTTAATTTTTTGCATTCACAATGCAATATTTCTATAAGATATAAAATACGTGTGTAAAAAACAACCACGCCTCCGAGCCCTCAGATGGGATTCGAACCCACGACCTTTCGCAATCCGGGCGACTGCTCTGACCGCTGAGCTACCGAGACGCTGGCAAACGTGTCGAATTTTACAAACGTATTCCAACTTCTACTATGAGCTAGTATCGTTCCACCAATGTTGAACGCTAACTACCTTCAACATTGAAAGTAATATTTTTACAAATATTAAACAATCAATTAAGATGGAACCAGCTATAATTATGTTTTTATTTAATTTTTTGCATTCACAATGCAATATTTCTATAAGATATAAAATACGTGTGTAAAAAACAACCACGCCTCCGAGCCCTCAGATGGGATTCGAACCCACGACCTTTCGCAATCCGGGCGACTGCTCTGACCGCTGAGCTACCGAGACGCTGGCAAACGTGTCGAATTTTACAAACGTATTCCAACTTCTACTATGAGCTAGTATCGTTCCACCAATGTTGAACGCTAACTACCTTCAACATTGAAAGTAATATTTTTACAAATATTAAACAATCAATTAAGATGGAACCAGCTATAATTATGTTTTTATTTAATTTTTTGCATTCACAATGCAATATTTCTATAAGATATAAAATACGTGTGTAAAAAACAATGTTGAAGGTAGTTAGCGTTCAACATTGGTGGAACGATACTAGCTCATAGTAGAAGTTGGAATACGTTTGTAAAATTCGACACGTTTGCCAGCGTCTCGGTAGCTCAGCGGTCAGAGCAGTCGCCCGGATTGCGAAAGGTCGTGGGTTCGAATCCCATCTGAGGGCTCGGAGGCGTGGTTGTTTTTTACACACGTATTTTATATCTTATAGAAATATTGCATTGTGAATGCAAAAAATTAAATAAAAACATAATTATAGCTGGTTCCATCTTAATTGATTGTTTAATATTTGTAAAAATATTACTTTCAATGTTGAAGGTAGTTAGCGTTCAACATTGGTGGAACGATACTAGCTCATAGTAGAAGTTGGAATACGTTTGTAAAATTCGACACGTTTGCCAGCGTCTCGGTAGCTCAGCGGTCAGAGCAGTCGCCCGGATTGCGAAAGGTCGTGGGTTCGAATCCCATCTGAGGGCTCGGAGGCGTGGTTGTTTTTTACACACGTATTTTATATCTTATAGAAATATTGCATTGTGAATGCAAAAAATTAAATAAAAACATAATTATAGCTGGTTCCATCTTAATTGATTGTTTAATATTTGTAAAAATATTACTTTCAATGTTGAAGGTAGTTAGCGTTCAACATTGGTGGAACGATACTAGCTCATAGTAGAAGTTGGAATACGTTTGTAAAATTCGACACGTTTGCCAGCGTCTCGGTAGCTCAGCGGTCAGAGCAGTCGCCCGGATTGCGAAAGGTCGTGGGTTCGAATCCCATCTGAGAGCTCGGAGGCGTGGTTGTTTTTTACACACGTATTTTATATCTTATAGAAATATTGCATTGTGAATGCAAAAAATTAAATAAAAACATAATTATAGCTGGTTCCATCTTAATTGATTGTTTAATATTTGTAAAAATATTACTTTCAATGTTGAAGGTAGTTAGCGTTCAACATTGGTGGAACGATACTAGCTCATAGTAGAAGTTGGAATACGTTTGTAAAATTCGACACGTTTGCCAGCGTCTCGGTAGCTCAGCGGTCAGAGCAGTCGCCCGGATTGCGAAAGGTCGTGGGTTCGAATCCCATCTGAGGGCTCGGAGGCGTGGTTGTTTTTTACACACGTATTTTATATCTTATAGAAATATTGCATTGTGAATGCAAAAAATTAAATAAAAACATAATTATAGCTGGTTCCATCTTAATTGATTGTTTAATATTTGTAAAAATATTACTTTCAATGTTGAAGGTAGTTAGCGTTCAACATTGGTGGAACGATACTAGCTCATAGTAGAAGTTGGAATACGTTTGTAAAATTCGACACGTTTGCCAGCGTCTCGGTAGCTCAGCGGTCAGAGCAGTCGCCCGGATTGCGAAAGGTCGTGGGTTCGAATCCCATCTGAGGGCTCGGAGGCGTGGTTGTTTTTTACACACGTATTTTATATCTTATAGAAATATTGCATTGTGAATGCAAAAAATTAAATAAAAACATAATTATAGCTGGTTCCATCTTAATTGATTGTTTAATATTTGTAAAAATATTACTTTCAATGTTGAAGGTAGTTAGCGTTCAACATTGGTGGAACGATACTAGCTCATAGTAGAAGTTGGAATACGTTTGTAAAATTCGACACGTTTGCCAGCGTCTCGGTAGCTCAGCGGTCAGAGCAGTCGCCCGGATTGCGAAAGGTCGTGGGTTCGAATCCCATCTGAGGGCTCGGAGGCGTGGTTGTTTTTTACACACGTATTTTATATCTTATAGAAATATTGCATTGTGAATGCAAAAAATTAAATAAAAACACTATTAGTATTGTCATAACAAAATAATTTTGATTATTCTTTTTGTGGATTGTGTATGGTGACGACGTATTATATTGTAAATGTCGTTACTTCTGTTAAAGCTGACGAGTTTCTTGCGCCCATTCTTCTTGTCAGTTAAAAGACGTCCTGAATGGGTGGTAGGTAAAAATGTTGGACGATTCAAAACTACTTATTTTTAAGTGCATTTGAATAAAGTTATTTTCATTTTTCATTATATAAGATGATACTCCATTTTAGTGTTTGTAGAAAAATTCAAGAACATTTTCTTTAAAGCGACATCTGTTAGATTAGCTATTTTTAAAAATGTACACGATCTTATTAAATCACTTTAAAATCTCGTTATCGTCCACAAAACCGTTATTGCATTATACAGCAGACATATTATAATTTGGGTTTATAATGGTACTATCTTATCTATTACACTATATCTCTATCATTCTAATCAAAGTAAATAATTGTTACATATAACTGAATAATTTTAACAAAATATTTTTGAATAAACGTCACAAAAAAATTAATTAATAGTTAACAACTTAAAAAAAACTGCACCGATTTAGATTTAGAACTTATGACTTATTAATAAAACCATTATAGCCCATTATAGTGCCAATAAAGTCATTATTAGAAGATGAGGTTCTCTTAATAATGAATCTCTTTCATCATTTTTAACAATATTTGCATATATCTACAAAGGAATAGGTACTAACAATAAGGGATCTCGCAAAACACCCGCATCGGGACCAAGTAAATCCCGGATTTCAGTGTTTCTATCGACATTCTATAAATAATTCGCAAACCAATACTGATCGGCTTTAAATGTGAATACTATAATCGTTATCCATTTTAAATGATAACTTTGGATAAATGTATCTCGAGCCAATATCGAATATGGATCATTTTACTGCATATAAATAAAGCGAAAGTAAGGTTTTATAGGCCAATACGAAATTGTTACGGCAATAACTTAACGTTCTCAATCTCTCTGATATTGGAGTGGATGAGTTACATCTAAAACATGGCCCATCACACTCGGTACGGCAATCCTCGCGTTTGTGGTGAATACTAATACCTTTTATTAGGAACGTTCACATATTTCATCATAAAAACTACATAACGCAAGGAACAATCGTAATATACGAGCGCGTTTATATCCGAGCGGGTTTCGGGATCAGGACGTAGCTATTATCATCCCTTTCTGGTAATCGAGTTTTAAACGTCAGATAACTCTTTTTTCTGAAATAAATTTAAGTCATAAAAAAGTAGTAATAAGTAATAAATAAATAAAAAAACTGGTTGGTTGCCTGTAAAGTCGGTATACGGGCGAAAGTTTTACGTGACAACGACTTTGAGTGGTAAAATAATTTTAATGTGAATATTCATTCGTATAGTAGGAAGAAGGATGAAATAATAGTAACAATTTAAAACATTTATTTATACAAAGAATTATATTTAAAACATTAATTTATAGGCACGCGTCCCTTCCACTTTTTATGTCTGTCTCTCTCGCTCTTAGGCGGGCTAACCATGCCCGAGTGGAAGGGACGCGTGCCTCTCACTCGCTCTCATTGTAAGCGCATAACGTGAGCGGAGCGTAACGCAGTTTCTTGAAGTGTCACCCGGCAAACCAATTTATAAGACGTTGTCACGTCAAAATACGTATTAATTACACACATTTTGATTTCTTCTTTCTTTATTTCTTCCTGTAGTTTACAGTTTACTTGTAGATGACAGAGTGGCATATTTTACCCAGGCCTGGAAATTATTTAAGCATGTTTCATAATGAACAACTTTTCTTTAATATATTTTTATATGTACAAGAAAATTGTTAAATAGTAATATTACTAATATTCTCAGTCCAATCAATATATATATTTTTATTATGTAACTATAAATGTACATGTATGCTGTATACCTGTATTATTTATTTGTATTTTTGTGTACACATTTGTACGTCAAAGAATACTAGGGCTTCTGCATCGTTCTGTCCTTCTTATAATAAGACAGGCCCTTATGCTGAGACAGGGCTCATATTGGCCTCGCACTTATGTGATGTTAGTGTTATATGTTAGTTTAGTCTTTATGTTCGAAGTTATGTTTTTTCATTGTTTATCTAAGATTTACATAGTAGGTATGTTGCGAAGCTAAGAGATGTGTTTGTTCTTGTTTAATTTATCTTTATAAAATAATTTCTACATAGTAAATGCAAAATACAAAAAACATGTAAGTAATTTGAGAAGAGTAAAAGAAGAACAAAATATAACAACATATATAAGTTACACGAACATAATTTAAAACAATCTTCCCTCCATTATAGTCTCACAGATGAAAAAACAAAATATACTAATAATTTCCACTTAAAATATTAAATAGTACGGATATTTTATCTTCATACCACCTTAAGTAACTCTTAAATAAAAGGGTAAACAAACCATCACAAAATAACGGAGCGAACCAATAGTAAAGCAAAATCCTGTATATCTCTCAAATCCTTGAGGTGAGTCCCGAAAAAGTCTGTTACGGAAAATTTGTTTAACTTGACTTGAAAAGGGGCAGAATTCCGCGGAGTAAAGTAAAAGATTTGAAGGACATGTTTTAAGGAAAACAAGAGAAACATCTTGTTTAGCCACTGGATACCACGGCTATTTTTAAAATAACTAGACCGGCAATCACTCATTTTTGATATCCCAAATTAACCTAAATTTGCAAATCATAAATTTTACTGAACCGGTTATCAATTCATAGCATTCAATTTACTAAAAAAAATTGCTATTATCTTAAACAATATCCAGCATAGTTGGACATATACCAATTTTATGAAGCAAAATTGAATATGCCGCAGATGCGCGAACATTACGAAGTAACAAAGAATAAGCTTTATTTTGCATGAATTATTTCAACCGGGCGTTAGTTGCTTGAAGCTGGGAACTAGACCCTTATCAACGGCAGTATCTTGTAACAAAACTAAGAATATATGTAGCCACGAACCGAAAATATCTCCCAGTAACTAATTTTTCAGTTGATGACAGCTCTGCCTACGAACAGTTTATTATATGCGCTAGCAAAGTTTGCTTGCAATTAAGATAATTTGGCTTATACAAATCAATACTTTTGTCAATTTTCTGTTTTTTTAATATAATTTAATTATAATTATTACAACACATTATTTTGAATAAAAATAATCTAAAAATAATTTGAATAGCGCGTTGTTTATTTTATTTTATTTTAAACATTGCGTTCATTGTTAATTACTAGCAATGATGACATATTTTGCTATACACTTTAAAAGTTTTCTGTTGGAAAAGTAGTTAAAGTCAAGACATAAAAATGAGTTTCACTAGAGTTATTTTTGCTAAAATTAGGCAAAATAAAGATCATTAATTTCCAGCTACACGGAAGCATTTATAAGCATTTTATAAATAAAATAGTAATCAATTTTTTTCAGCTTTCCTCTGAACACTCGTATCTGCCGTGTTTGTTTTAGTTTTTATTAGAGGTTCGTGCGACGTCCGCTCAAGCTTAAATTAAGATGCGCGTTAAGCTGGAGTGGATGAAACAAGTCTAGAAAACAGCTTTAAGTGCACATAAAGTGGGTTAGCCGACGTCGCTCGACCAACCAGCGGGTAATACCAGATCGTGTTCTTTTTAACGAGTCTCCAACCGGCTATAATTCATACTGAAGAAATAAAAACTGTTCTCGTGACTAGTACGCCGTGATGCTTGCTAAATTTTAGTTTGCAACTACGTGTTTTGAGTAGATAAATATTTAGTTTTTGATATAATTTGGTTTTTCTAAATTTATCAATTACATATTAAAATATGTTTTTGATAAGCGATTTATTTGAAATCGGGATCTGCACACGATTGTTCGAATAGTTCATGTATCGTTTATTTTTACTTCATCGTAAGTTCAATATTTAAACGTTTCGAATACACATCCAAATCTATTTATTCCTGATTTAATTCGAAAATAACTTTCAGTTAGTGACTGTAAAACTATTAAAACTGCTATTAATTAACCTAGCCTAAAGTTAGCGCTGTAACTTTTGTGTTATGGATACTAGGGAAACTGATACATAATATACGATGCATAGATATACAATATTCAATATAAAGCTATATTCATCACACAAATATCTGCCCCTTCCAGGACTCGAACTAAGAACTGTCGTCGGTGCTAAAGGCAGGATCGCTACCGTCACGAAAAACCATCGTTAAATATTTTAATTTTTAATCAAAATAAATAGCCCGCTAATAAACTATATACTCCCCTAGGTGTAGTATGTTATGTAAATATACTAGTAGTTTGTACCTGAACTGTAATAATGCACCGGTTGTATATTTGAATTTCAATTTTTAGAAATTTCTAAACATTCAATAGAATTGAAAGTTTTATTATTTTCTTGGGAGTTAATATTGTTCAAAGAGTAACCTCCTTAATTAAGTAACACCAATTAAAATGGAACATTTAGATGCCAATCATAATGTTGTAATTTTACAACTTTTACGAAGGTAAACAGAAGCAAAGAATAAGATATGTAAGCTTATAATCTTCGTTGGGTTAGCTAAATGGAGTCGGCTTGGCTCCTACCCAGCACAGGCCAAGCCCAAAGACTAAAAGGTGAACAACATTATGCAAATAACCACACTCTTTGTTCTACGCTAAAGCTATTTACATTTTATTTATTTGCAACAACGTAATGGCCGGCCTGTTTTGGGCAAGTTTTGCGTTATTGTTTAGACGGCGTTAAGTGGGTTTCCCTTTAAAACGACCCTACAGCGTGATCTGTGGGCACCGAAATTTAAATCTGTTTCCTCATAAATTTCCTGGATAAATAAACATCGAGATCATTTTATGGAAACAGATTCGTGTTTTTTTAAATAATAAAACAAGTTATTACCGGATTCTCAAAACGGTCGATTCTTAGGTTGTTAGTGCTTAAACGAACATTAGGAATCACTTTAATAAATCACAATGATTGTATTTTATTAAAAATATAAAGTTATTTATGTTGATCCTATTTTGTTATATGGTATGTTATAAAGATGAGATAGCTTTTTCTTATGACTAAAACAACGATTCTCTTTGGAAATATAAGCAGGTACGTCATAGCAAACGGTTGGAAAACCGGTGAGTACCGTAATAGCTATTGAATGGGACTCGTTTTAATTAATAGTCTCATAATAAGTTCTGAAAATTAATCTACAGAAGTAACAGCCATTTATATTTCAATTAGCAATCTCCATAATGCTATATTTGGCTTGTGGGTATTACTTAAAGACGTTTGTCCCCGTCCCGGTCTTAATAAATTTATATTTAGATCGAATAATTCAACCCACCTTTCGGATGCCTTTTTGGAACGCTAAGATGGATTTCAAGATAATTACTAAGCATAATTACATCTAGTCATTTAGATGATTCTTATACTTTTCCGCTTAATATTGAATCCGTTGATTGAAATTAAAATACTCTTTCCATTACTCTCACACGGAAAAAATAAATATTGACTTCAACAAAAATCTTGTTTATTATAATCAAACAACATGACTCCATAGTTATGTGTAAAAGTAGGAAATCTGATCTTACTATTATTATAATTTTTTCTTACATTCACAACAATTAGCCTCGCCCAAATCCAACGGGGTGGTGTTACGGATACTAGGGTAACGGATTAACGTACGTATATGATAGACATATAAATTTGTACGTTACTGTTATACTAAACAGTCATCAAATAAATTGATTAATTTAAATTACCACTCACTATATCCCGATTTGTATTAGGTAGCTATGGATTTCCTTTTTGTTACTTACGCCAATAAAAAAATTGATAAATCTTTCCTAATGAAAATGTAAAATTTGATAATTGCAGGCCGTGAAAACAAAAATTCTCAATCAAACAATCATCTATTAAGAGGACTGCTTAATATGTAAAACGATCAAATCGATTAAATTAAAATCCTGAATATATCAAAGAAGTTTCAGTAGTATTGGAACGGGCTATTACTAAAACTTATTGGCCGGTTGGCTTATTTTGCCAAGCCAACTAAGAAAAATTGCTACTTAGTTAGAGACAGTAAGGACCTTCATGAATAAATGCTATTTAAAGTCGATTAAATGCCTCGTCCGAATTCAGGCCACATTTGAAATCATAAAAAATCACCGCACGGAAATGTTCTTGACGCAGATCCATTTTTCAGTATGACACGAGAATTCAATTTAGCTCTCAATAAAATTAGAAAATCTAACGATGTTTTATTACTTGTATTTTTTTTAATCGGTCGTAGCCCCATACATAAGAATTTTCTAAGTGGCTTTTTTATACCATTATTTTTTTAATTCTTCACATCAAGATTTTTAAGCAAACTTATTAATGTTTTTCCATTAAGTGCCCAACCCAAATGAAAATAAACATACTTTAATTCATTAACTGTGCATTTTTCATAAAAAAAAATTAAAAATTTCTAGGTAAAACAGCTACTTTTCAAGTAAAGTGCTAATATAAACAATGAGTTTTGATCCATAATATTTAATTTTATTACAAATTCATGGATCTCTCATTAAATTAAACTTATATCAAATACACACGCCCCATTTCACGTATATCATTTTGTTACAAACAATATCATCGAGCTATCATTCATTATCCATCATTAATGTTAGCAAGTTTGTTAACATGGAACCGTATAGGGTAAAGTCTTTCTGGACTACAGCTCCCTAGGGATTGAGTTCCGTGCTCAATCTTACAGGAGGCGATCAATTCATCCACTCAGTCTTCCGGTGTTTTAACATCATACTCTATTCGGTGAAACAAATAGTTTAACTAAGATAGAATTATTTCTTCATGAATTGTTGCGATCCTTTGTAACAAGCTCTATTAAGATGGGAAAACATTCGTTGGTTTGTATTAATGGGGATAATTTTAAAACAGGAACCTAATTTTGACCTTAAATCTTATGATAAAGTATTTTAATCACAAAATACTAGAATTGAATCGGCTCACTTTCTATTTAAACAATTTATCATATAAAATAGCATTGAAAAATGCAAAATATATAAAAATAAACGGTTTTATTTTGTACATTGTTTGCATAATAATAAAATAAGGATTAACCTGTAACAAGACGCCATAGCTATATTGGCGACTCGTTGCGTTGCTGTCATTGCACTCTTCTCTGGTCATTTTCCTCTTGGTTTCCGTTTTCAAATTTACTGTCTGTCTCTTTTTATTTGTTTTGTTCTCGAAGTTCATTTTTACCAGAGTCAGCGCGTAGAGTGGTTGACTCACCGCTAACAATTATTTAAATATATTTTTAGTGTTGATCTACTGATCAGAATCTTGTGAATTATACAGAAAGTTAGTGTGAGCTTATTATAACTATAATAAGCTCACACTAACTTTCTGTATAATTCACAAGATTCTGTACCACCAGTTCCTGTTATATAAAAGTCTATAAGTTTCTTTAAGGCACTACTGTAAGTAGCCCTACCTTTTGTAATATGTTTTAGTGTTAAATGTGATTTTTTTTTGTGTTCAGTGTAATTTACCTTTTTTATATAATTGTTTCAGTTGTGCCTTAATTCCATAATTATAAAAAACATAAGTGACGACCCAGTGCCTTCCATTTCTCCTGGCCTCACCCCGTCACAAACCTATCACATTAATTCGTCTTTGTTTTTTTCTAGGATAACATAGAAACCATACAATTCTAAAAATAAATGAGTACGGACGAACTACTCAACGATGAAGTATGGTAAATATAAACGTTAACATATTAAATGGTTTTCAAAATAGACAAAGCTCAGTGGGAGCAACATTTTGGCTTTGTTTCATCAAAATCTTATGGAAGTAAGCCAAGTGATTCGTGATTTGTTAAAATAGTTTAGTTACAAGGCAATAAAGACTATGATTTAAATATGTAAATAATAACATAATATAACTCTTGTTTGCATTGCTGTCTAGCAAATCACTCATAAAACAGAGAAGACCATAGAAGTTTCCATAAAATGATACCATATGACGTCATGTTTTTAAATTTTATATAATTTCTAGAACCCACTAATAAGAATGTTTGACGGTTGACTTCAGTGGCTTGTTCATGCAGCGCACAACTTGTCTAAGAAATACGAATTTTTTGGCTGAGCACAGTATTTGACTATAGATTACTAGGAATACGAAGAAATAAAAAATATATTGTGTACTGCAGTTAGTTGTTATGTTTTATTAAAAGAAATAAAATAATAAGTTTTAAGATATTTCATTTAAATTTTTAGGTTATATTGAACATATTTTTGCAGGGAAATGATCATCCTGCACACTAAATCACACTTAATCTCGCCTGTGCAATGGAATCAAACTGAAACTGTGTTCATACCGCAAATACCACTGGTCTCCACCAACTTTCTGTTTCAAGCAACATGATTTCCCGTAGCAGCTTGCTACGCGATGACCATAAAATACAAGTCTAAGTAACAGACCCTCAAAGCTGCTTGTATCAAACCAATTGTTTTAACTGCCACAGTTAACAAAACGTGCCTTAAAAGGATCAATAACAGTAATAATAATTTATTTATATATTAGCCCCCAGCAGAAAAAAATGTATCGCAATAGAATCGACCGCAATTCTAAGCTACGGCAAGAGAATTTTTTGATTTGTTAAACATGAGTGCGTAATAAAACCGAACATAAATATATTTAAAACTTAGTGATGTTAAAACATGCCGGCATATATTTTGTGCGCTTTAGCTGCGGGTTATATTGAGTGCTTATTTGTTAACAAGCTTAAATTACAACAAAAAGCTACACCATCATTACCAAAAATTCACAACAGTAATAAAATAAGAGATCAGTGTATCACATTGGTTCTCCTTTTTCAACGGTTTTATGTATCGTTTCCTTAACGATAGATAAATATTATACATATAATAAGTATTTCAGTTGGAACTCAGTATTTAACGTATTAGGATAGCAGCAGTAGTAGCCACGTTCAACACTGTACTGTATTTCGAGTAAACTGAACAATGTTACTTTCCTTTCTTCTTTACCGGCCTTTGTTAGTTTCGCTTTGGAGCATAAAATGCAAATTGTATGTTACCGTATGCCAGTGTATTATGAGAGTAACTCTTGCTATTTAACTTTAATAAAAAAAATGATTCACATTTCTATTATGATTACAGAATATTCCAGTAATATCTTAAAGTTGTAATAATAATTTGTACGGAAAACAACTTTACCAGAGTTTGAATTTGAAATTTTTCGCAATCCTGGTCAATTTTTTGACAATTAATGAAGAGAAGAGAATCTTAGAGAAAAGCTTATTTGGTTGTAAAAATTTAGATGTGACAGTTATAAAGGTGCAGCACGGCTGTTTTTGTCTTAAATAAAATCAACCTAGGTATCTTATGGACGTTTAACGAACTTATAAAAAGTTATGAGTGGTTAAAAAGTCAAATAACGTTTAAGGAAATACGTAAAAATTTCGATATCTTAACTTTTGTTAACTAGTCAATAATGAATATTTAAATATTGATTTTGTGGCCAGTTATGTATATAAAATTGTGTTATATTGTATACTATATTTTCAAAGCAATAAATTTTTCTGCAAATATTATGAATAATTATATAGACAAAAAATATGGAAATTTTAAATGAACGTCAAACACATTATAAGCACGAACGCCTCTCCAAAAGTTCCCAGTCACAGAGATATGAAAGATATCCAGACGTCACACGATTATTTCTGAGGGCTCTTAGTGCTTCTACTACGATTACAAGAATATTTATTTGCATTAAGTCTGACTGTGATATGTCTTTTTAATGTTAGGTAGTAAATGCAAGATATTAGTAAATCCCCGAATAAACTATAATCAATATCTTATGAGCGCTTTCTGTCTGTCTGCAAAATAAACGATTAGTATTGATATTTTCTAAAGTTTTATTGTTTTTCCTAATTTAAGTGACTAAGCTGAGCAATGTATTTCATTATCTAGGCACGTACTCGTATAACAAGAGGATACAAACAGAAAAAATGTGAATTTAGAAAGTTACTAAGTTTATAAACAATTTTCTTCGAAAAAGGCAAACAAATGTATTTTCATTGAACTTCTTTAGTTTTGAAAAATTAATCAATTTCAAATAACTGGATTATGTTTGTAGAAATACTTTAAGAATATGATCTAGATTCCAAATTAATTACTGAAATAGTATACTCTTCCTTTAGAAGTTATGTACAATATGTAGGAATAAAGACCTAAGATGTATATTACAATCCTATATTCCTTAAAACTATGTTATTTAACTTTTATACAGAACATCTAGATAAACACATTACATCTATACCGTAAATTTAAATGTTAATGCAAAATCAAACACATTCTAGTATTTTTCTAAGCTTCTGGACCCCACCCCAAATTTTCACCTTCCGTATGAGAACACTACCTATGACAGCTTTTTTTATATTTTCTTTGAAATATGAAACGCCAATTATCAGGACAAACGCCGTATCCGCTTTACCCACGAAGCGAATAGTATAATAATGTTTAATCAAAATACAAATTTTGACTTCGGTAATATTGGTCAAAATAAAGTGTTAAAATAATAGTAGGGGCGGTCTACACTCCAATTCACAAACGAGCAGAGAGACGAGCTCGCGTGGCATACTCAAGACCTACAATTGCATAACAAAAACATACACAAGTGCAGAAAGCCTCGCCTTTGTCTAAAATCCGTCTTGCCAGGTGAAGGAAGCTAAACAATGGTTTGTGCAGTCTAACACCGACTCAAGCCCCTAAAGAGACAATGCTGCCGCGAATATGGGCTTGGAAGAAACGTTCTCGTCTTGTTACCGCAAGCAATATTGTTAGTTTTATGAAGGAACGCCTTTGTGCCCACATTTTTATACTACACAACGAAACCACTTACAATTTATCATACTAATAAGATAGAGTAAAAATATTATGCGAATGCTGACACAATTATTACAGCAACTCAAACCATATTTGCTGCATTACACTAGTAAATGGGTATACCATCGATTTCAATTTAATAACATGGAAACAGATAAATAAATTCAAAATTTAGGTTGTTCGTAGTACCTATTGCCAATGGTAAAATGTCTAATCCTTATGATATTTCATTACTTTAATAGTGTGAAATTTTGATGGTAATTTTTTTAAAGGTACTAAAGTTTGTCCTATAATTTATTTAAGTAGTGTGCAACACTGTACAAGGCAAAAGTTTTGACTGATATTTCTGCAGTAAATTTCTTGCCCCGATTCTTGATTGATTTGATAATATATGTAAAACCAGTCGCTTGCTATTATTCACTTTAATTCGAATTTGTGAAACATATCATATATGGCCTTCACAATTTATTTCTCAAATAAATTGTTTTGGCTATAACAAAAACTAATCCAATAATTTATGCCTTACATCCTTTGCAGATGTAAACTTTCCTTTGTATATGTACTTCAGAGCAACTAATACTCTGAACTGTATGGACATTATCAGTTTAAACAAGCGTAGGTACACGTTGGTGATCAAACGTCCCCATGATTGAAAGGGACGTTCAGCAAACACAGTTGGGCACAATGGGGCGGACCGGCCGTTTGTGCGACCGACCGGTGGCCACTCTTTTGTAATTAGCTAACATCGGAAAGCTCAAAACGCTACGGTTTTTAAGCGAACTCGTCCACACAATAATCTGTAGTAACACAAAGCAAATTACCTTTATTATCAAAAAATAATTTCTTTGAAACGCATGTGAGTAAAATTGCACGAAAGCAAATATGCAAACCACTTCAAATCGTAACAAATGGTAAAAAAAGGTTTAGTAGTTTTGTAACAAAATTTTCAAACAGATAATTAAAGCACCACTTACGCACTTATCGCACATATAAATTATAGCAGTTTGACGGAGTTTATGACGCATCCTTTTTTATTTTTTCATATTTAATCCGATCTTACACTCATTCGCCCCGTAAGTTTCACCCCTCTCTAAAATGAACCCGTTTGGCCCTTGACTGTAGACAAAATATAATTCAAAGTACAATTTTCAAAAATAGTTTAAAAAAATTTATCATAAACTAATTTAATTTAAGTACAAACACAATAAAACATACATTCAGTCAAAAAAGTATCGGGAATGGATTGGAAATATATGCAGTTACAACTAGCTAGCCCAATTATAAAATAAAACAGTAACTACATATATATAAATTTAGCGCAAGAAATATTTAAATAAAACATATAGTTTACGTTTTTTTATAAGCGTATTGATCGATGATTTAGAAAAAATAAACTTAGCCAGTTCCTAAAGCCAATAATATGCTCCGAAACAGGAACTAATACTTCACACACAAAATTATTCCAGTTAATTAAATTATTGATACAAATGCAATAAGGAAAAACTTTCATTGCACCTACATATTTCATGCCTTATCACAAATCTTTTGTTTTTGCGCCAACCAGGAAACTTGAAATATAAATTGTTAAGACAGCAAAGGATTCAAAGTCTTCGCGAATTTTTGGTTAATGCACCAATCAGTAACAGGCAAATGTTTGTCTGTTGTTATCACAGATAGCTGATGGTAACGTTTTGTAAGAGGTTTTTTTGTTTATTGTTTTAGTTTTAACAAAATATAGTAGTTTTTGATGTATAACTGTCCTTTTAAATTAAAAATTATAAGAGGCGGACGGATGCCTCAAAAATATAAAAAATATCTTCGTCCCTTGTTAAGAAATGAACTTAGAGTGGTAACTAGGGGTGAATAAAATACTTTTAAGCATGAGGGGTGAATCGCAAGGAGCGAATGGGTGTGCAATCTTTAATCCCGACGTTCCAACTCCTTTGTTTCATTTTTTTATTTTGTATTTCATTTAGTTTTATTTACCTCTACATTACTGAAAACTACTGAGTTTACCACCAGGTAGGAAATCGAGAGACGCTTCCGAGAAGAACTGGCAAAATAAACTCGGACAGGGGGACCGGCTATCATCTTACATTTATTGTTTATAAAAAGAGCTCAATATATCACTAGTTTAGTAATGTGTGCAGTTTATGAAGATATTAATTTATTAACTTAGGGATCCCAAGAAGATGGAACGTTCCAACCTTGATCACTATTGAAATTAGGACTGATCTCAATAGCAGGCTATTGAGATCAGTCCATTCGTTACATTCGTTTTGTATTTATCAAATATTATATAGTGTTTGATCCCTTCAACAGCATCTTCACACACTGCAGACTTACGGCGACTACGTTTTATGTCGGCGGAATGTTCTATAACACTTCTCTTTGTTTGAAAGTTATAAAAAAGTCCACAGTCACACTTTTGTAGAAACCTAAAGTGTTACATTACATTTGACAGGTCGTAAGAAGCGGTTAATCTATTTCGCAAGTTTAAAGTAAATATTGAAGGAAACACTCCAGAAGATTCCTAATCTTATCACTGACACCCTTCATGTAAGGAACGACTACTGTGGATGGTTTGACTCTAGTTGATCTTATTATTATTAAAACTTTTTAAAATGATAAATATTTTTTAGTTTATACATAATAAATATACCTATAATTTTTTTTCATATCCAGGAGTATGATATATATGAATCAGTGGAGTTGTTTCTTATCTTGGACTGTTAAAGAGTGTATCATAACATTAAGTCTGCTAATTGATTTATGGGTTAAAATAAGAAGTAAAGTAATTCTTTGTAAAAAAGTATATCTATACCAGTTGAGATGTATTTATCATCTTAAATAACGATGTTTTTATAGCTATACAAAAGGTGAACCAAAAAGTGTTTAGTTTATTACGAAACGTCAAAGTTTTATTTAACACGTATCATATCATCACCATCACTAATTCCAAAAGCTGAAATTGGAGGCACACAAAACGAAGGTAGTTGGCAACAACTGATAGCGCAAAGTTGAGTTGTTACGTGGCTGTTAAAAACTTTTAGCCTGCAATCTGGCGCGAAGCACGCAATCTAACGAGCCTTGATCGCACCGCTACTCCGACTAAAACACGATTCTATCATGAGTAATGTTTAAGTAACTTGATAAGAATCTGTCAATTTAATCATTATTCTCATGTGTACTAATGTTCTGTACTTGTTCGTGGTCCTGCTCTCTCTGAACAACTTATTAAACAGCACTTTAACATACATACTTGTACCTCGTGTCCCAAGCAGAGATATTGTAGCTACGAAAAGTACAAAATCAATACTGAATGTTATAAATACGCGTTCATTATTTCTGAGTAGGTAAGAACTTATTAGGTTGCTATTACTTTTATTATTAATCCAGCAAAAAATATGAATCGATAAAAAATAACACTACGTACTATTAAGATACATTAGAATAAGTACAAGTACTCCACTCACCTAGGTTATACAGTTTGTAACTTACAATACAGATAGGTGTTTTTCCTTAATATTTAATAGCATACGATAAGTAAATAACACAAGTTTATCGTCACTTCATATTTGTAGCTGACCACTAGAGAATAGGTAGAATAGAACACACACAATACCAGTTATAATTAAGTGGTCGTCAGAATTGTTCAAATCATTTGTTTATTTTCACAACATTTCGAGGCAGAATGGCGATTGACTTACGTCATTGTTTTATTTTTATTCGTTTATTAGAAAATCAACAGCGTTTTATTGAAACTAAAGTACCATACATATTCAATCGTTAGAGAGTCCGGCTGTATTAATATTTTATCCAATATAGCCATGCAATCATAAAATATTACAAGACAGTTATGTTTTTATTTATTTTTTTTGCATTCACAATGCAATATTTGTATAAGGTATAAAATGCATGTGTAAAAAAAACAAACTCATAGTAGAAGTTGAAATACGTTTGTAAATTTCGACACGTTTGCCAGCGTCTCGGTAGCTCAACAGTCAGAGCACTCGCCCGGATAGCGAAAGGTCGTGGGCTCGAATCCCACCTGCGGGCTCGGAGGTGTAGTTGCTTTTTACACACGTATTTTATACCTTATACAAAGACAGTTATAGTTTTAAATTGACATTATTCATTTTAAAAAAACAGGTATTTATATATATTTATATTAATATTCATTTATATTACTATTTATAATATATGTATGTTTATCCGTTACCCTAGTATCCAAAACACAGGCCTTACAGTGCTAGGCTCAATAAGCCTAGTGTGAGTATAATAAATATTATAATTATTATATTTCCATTGCCTTAATTTCTCATATGACAATGTTTTCATTTCCGGAACATTTTATTAAACTTAACTTAGTACAAAAGTCATATTAACTATATATTAACGCCCGAGTGAAACTTTCGGGCATAAAAAATGTAGCTGTTTGCAATAATTAGATAAAATCCTGTAAACACTAACTTCACAAATGGTATACTAAAAACAAACTCGCATACATTACTTACTCGTATTATTACGGCGATTTCACTTAATTATTTCAAGCATAAATCTTAAGATATTTGTTTATTATGCCTTTCTAATTCTAGGTTGACATTGCGCACCCGTCACGCCATGGGGAACAAAAGTGGGTATAATTTTCAAACTGAATTACTGAGGAAATGAACAAAGCTTTTTATGTAGTGGAGTTATTTTATGATAACTGCGAAAAGCATTCTCAGACTTGTGTTTTTGAATTGTCAACAAGAATTGCCGTTAATAAAACGTAGACCAACATCAAACGCTAATTTTAATGGCAAATGGTCACTGAATTAAAAAAAACTTTACTTGCTAACATTAGATGCTATATTTAAATTCCTATATTAAAGTTAATTCAGTTTTACACATCTTCATTAGTTTAGTTTAGGCAAACTAAACTTAACTAATGATCCTCTTTTCTTGCCATACAAAATCATAAATATACCATTGTATAGCTGTGGTCCAAAGCCAGCTTTGACATAAGAAGAGAATGTTTCCGTTGCGGGCCCTACGGTAGCATTAGTATTTATTTCTACCGCAACGTAAGTTGACAAAGTACGACTGCCGGAACATATGCTATACTTATATCCGTAGGGTATACATTTTTTAAGTTTGATTTGCCGGTTCTTCTTGGAAGGGCTTCCCAATTTCTGTACTGGTGGTAGATTCAGTAGTTTAACAAAGATTTAATAAAATATTGAAATAAAATGCAAAATAAAACAAACAATTTAATTTTAATAAATTTAGTAGATAAGAACGTGCCCTATTAAAATATTACCTTAGTCATCCTGTGATAACAGCTCCTGTAAAGAAATAGAAACGTCAGGAATAAATTTTAACAACAAGAATAAACGCGTCATGTATTTGATAAAAATGGTTTTATTTAAACCTTATATTTATTAGACAACTTTAATACCTGAAAAAGGTTGTTAAAGGTTGCAACAGTAGCGATCCTGCCTTTTGTTCTATCGGTCCTGTGTTCGACTCCCGGAAGGGGCACATGTTTGCATGATGAATACAAACATATGTACCTGACTCATGGGTATTTATATATATTTCTATAAATATAACTTGTCTATGTGTCATTAACGTATGTCTATCCATTACCCTGGTACGCATAACACAAGCCATTTAGTGCATACCTAGGGCTAGGCTAATTGGTGTGAATGTAAGAAATATTATTATCTATTATTACCCTTAGAAAAAGGGCATATCCTAAGACATGACATTTCTCTAAATTTAACTAGAGTGAGCATTTTGTAACACCTCTATTTGCCTTATTGACCAATATCTTGTAATACTTAATAAAACTATCACCGGTATTCATGAGATTATTAATTTGAATCTTCTAGCCACATTGATTAAAATCAAATTAAGCGGGTATTTTGTATATTCCTTCAATCACTCGGATACTTCAACCGTTCTTAAAAAGACCTCAGCTATTTTTAGTGACGTATTTCGAACAAACGTAAGCGTCTACGAAATTTAAGCACTCTTCTCTGTAACCGCGCTGCGGGTAAAAATTTCCCTCGTCAAAGTTTCGTTTGAGCTTGCAAAAGCTCTGTGGGAGGATTGTTGTCAACATTACCCAGTTACATGAGTGCGTTCGTTATGCACGCTACTACATAATATTTTTTTTTGTATGTTACCGTCACAATTTATTTGTACAAACCCACTTTGAATACGAACTGGGCTTACCGTTAACAATATTTTGTTGATGGCACGGTTCGCTACCGTGTATGCGTATGTTTTTATTTCATTAACCTGTGGATTAGAATAACGAAATAGATGAAGTATTTTATTCATAATAATCTGTTTTTATAGTCAACGGGTCAGGGTCTATAATTAAAAAGTTGTTTTATAATTAGAAAATGGTGATATAAAATTTAAGGATAAAGGAATGACATATCACGTAGACATAACAAAATAAGGCGAAGAATGGTAAGACCTTTTTCACGAAAGCCAAAAAAAATCCCTATGTATTAAATAATCAAATCAAATCAAATCTTTATTGCCAACCAAGTGTACACTGGTCTTAAAATATAAATAGAACTTAAACTTAGTCGCCCTTTTCGGACACAGCAAATAAGACGAGGGCTGCTCACTTTTTGATTACTTATAAATTATAAAATTTAATTATATTTTATTTTCAATTACAAAGTAGAAAAATATTACATTATATTAGGTATATATATTTTAAAATTAGGCTGATCGTAGCATCAATATAAAATTAAGAGGGAAAATTCATAAACATTTAATATAGGTATTCATTGATAGAATAGAGGCATTTATCAATTAAATAATCTTTCAATCTGTTTTGGAATGCATTAAGGGTTCTAATATTTTTAACATGTGGTGGTAATTTATTATAGATTTTAATAGACATGTAGTATGGACTGCAGTTTAGCATTTTTATTCTAGACTGAGGTAGGTGAAGCCTGTTTTTGTGCCGAGTGTTAATAGGGTGAATTTCGCTGATTTTTTGGAATTTTTTACTATTTTTAAAAACAAATATACAAACATCATAGATATATAGGGAAGGTAAGGTAAGAATTCCATGCTTTTTAAAATGAGGTTTACAGCTGTCTGTGTTATCTATTTGGGCAATGATTCTAATTAATCGTTTTTGCATTATAAATAATTGTTCAGCATCCACACTATTTCCCCACAGCAGCACACCGTACCGTAGCCAGGAATAGGCGTAGGCATAGTAGGCAGAGATTGCAGTAGCTGTGTCTGTGCTGACTTTTATTTGAAATAAGGCATAGCTGAATTTAGCCAATTTTGCTTTTATACGAGCTATATGTTTTTTCCAATTTATATTTGTGTCAATTTTAATTCCAAGGAGATTGCTGAATTTAGCAACCATTTCTATATTTACATTATGATAACTGAGGTCTATATTTAATGGGGGAGTTTTATGTGATTTAAATTGAATAAGTTTTGTTTTTAGGAAATTTACTTCTAAATTATGGTCATTAAGCCAACTAGTGATGTCATTTAAGGTTTTGTTTAACAGATTTGAGTAGTTTTCATTTTTTTCACATTTTAGTAGGACGGACAAATCATCGGCGAACAGAACTGGCTTAGCTGAATTGTCAAAAATTTTTGGAAGGTCGTTGATGTATATTAAAAATAATATACATCCTAAGACGCTTCCTTGTGGAATGGACCAATTTATGGTAGTTTGTTCGGAACGTATAATTTTTATTTCACTTAAGTTATCTTCATAGTGCTCTATTTGTACGAGTTGTTTCCTATTCGTTAAATATGATTTAAACCATTCAAAGGTGTAACCACGAATTCCCGAACCGTATAATTTTGATAAAAGTATCCGATAAGAAACTTTTTCATATGCTTTTTTCATGTCAAGTAATATACCTATTGCAACTTTCTTATCGTTTATAAGTTGCAGCGCTGTTTGAATATAATTGTAAACTGCCAGTGTAGTGGATCTCGATTTTCTAAAGCCGTTTTGACTGTCATCTAAAATATTGTATTTTTCTAAAAATGATACTAACTGAATGTACATTGCTTTTTCAAAAAATTTTGAAAATGTAGGTAATTGGGCTATTGGTCTATAATTATTTGGTTGAGTTGTAACATCTTTTTTATGGATTGGTATAATGATTGCAATTTTCAGTAAGTCTGGAAAACGACCTTCTTTAAAACTTTGGTTAATTAAAATTGTTAAAGGTTCGGCCAATTCATGAGCACATTGCTTAATAAGTATAGGGGGAATGTCATCTATGCCACAACTATGTTTGTTTTTAATTGATTTTATAATTTTGAGCGTATCGTCGATTGGTACTGGGCGCAAGTACATAGAGGATAATGGGGGATTTATGATTGGATGGTCAACCAAATGCTTGTTATTTGCTGGTTTGCCGATATTTGAGAAATGTTCATTAAATATATTGGATACTTTGAATGGGCATTTAATATTTGTATTATTATGTCGAAGGATTATATTTTTATTTATTTTATTTTTATTTTTACCGGTCTTTTCATTAACTATACGCCACATAGTTCTATACTTGTTATCAGATTTGTTAATTCGTCTAATGTATTCTTTTTTCTTGGATATTCTAATGCTTCTTTTTAATACTTGGGAATATTTATTAAAATATTTCCTTAGAGTTTTGTCGTTGGATTGATTCAAAAGAATTTTTAGCAGTCTTTTGTGCTTACAAGATTTTCTTAAGCCAGTTGTTAGCCAAAATTTTTTGGGTTTATTATTTATTTTAATTTTAACTATTGGTATACTTTTATATAAACATGTTTGAATAGCCTCTAAAAATGAGCTGTAGTTTTGATTAATATTTTTGCTTTCATAAATAATTTTTGACCAATTAGTATTTTTTAAACTATTTTTAAAATTAGTAATATTGTCACTGTTAAATATTCTTTTCTTTTTATGCCATGTGTTAATGTTATTTAAATTCTGTTTTAATGTTATATTAATTGATTTATGATCTGATAGGCCATAATCATACACAAATGATTCTTGTATGTGTTCTGTACAACTAGTAAAAATTAAATCAATGCATGTAGCAGAGTTCTTTGTTACTCTAGTTGGCTCATTAATTAGTTGTTTAAAGTTAAAAGAATGCATAAAATTTAGTAGTTTTTCGGTTTGTTTATCCTTAGTAAGAATATTTATATTAAAATCCCCTAGAACCAGAATTTTTTTATTTTTATTTTTTATTATTAATGTTTTCAGCATTTTATTCATTTGCTCGTAAAAAATATCAATATTACGATCAGGTCTATATAAACTAACAATAATAGTATTAATTTTTGGGATTTCAATTGCACTAAATTCAATAATATATTCTCTAGAAAATTCGACAATGTCTTTTCTTTCAATACTGTCTATGTTACTTTTCACAAATATGCACACTCCTCCACCTTCGTAATTCTTGCGACAGAAACAGGATGCAACTCTATACCCAGAAAGGTTTACTGAGTCACAGTAATTTTTATCTTTCCACGTCTCTGACACCGAGAATATATCTATATTTTGTTCTTCAAGCAACTGTTCTAATAAGTCTAATTTGTTTCCTAAACTTTGTATGTTTTGACAGGTGATAGATAAGCCGGCTTTGCATTCTTTACTAGGTCTTCTACTTTTAGTTTGTTTGCGATTGATGTTTTCGAAATGTATTAATTTGTTCGTTAACTTGCTCTTTTTATTACATCGTATACCCTTAGGCTTGTATGAGTAGCTTCGTTCTAGAGAGGTGGTTAAATCGGGTTGGCAGTCTTCAATGTTAATCTTTTTTCCATCAATAAAAAGCTGATTATTTCGAATAACTGCATAAAACCCTTGTTTTCTAGCTGTGAGCATTTTATCTTGCATTTTTTTTTTCTATTTATCCTTGCGTTTTCATCTAAAAATTCTGATACATATATGTAGGTCCCTTGAAAGAAGGAACTGTTTTCTATTATGTACTTTGTCATTCTTTTACTTAATAACTCCAATACTAGAGGTCTACTTTTATTATTGTAGGTCTTGCCAAGTCTGTATGTGTCTTCTATTGCACTGGAAAGGTCCATACCCAATATTTCTTGAAACATATCTATAAGTCTATTATGTAGATGAAAGTCTGGTTCTTTATGGTATTCAGGAAAGCCATAGATGACAATTTTTCTGTTATTACTTTCAGGTATAGATTGTTTTTCAGTAGTCTTTATTTTTGTTCCTATATCAATTATTTCTTTTTTAAGTTTCTCATTTTCTTCTTTTAGTTTTTCCATTTCCACACATATTTTTTTAATCTCACATTTTCTTTCGTTATTTTCTTGTGTATGTACAGTTAATTCTAGTTTCATATCCTCTTTCAATTTTGAAATAGCTCTTGTTACCTCAAATTGGATAGCGGTCTGCAGCTCACTTACAATGGACTTATTGTTCTCTTTCAGTCTTGACATTATCATATCACTAAGTAAATGTATTATGTCTTTTTGCACTATGTCGCCTGGGTGCTCTGTCTCAATAGTTTGGCCCAACAAGCTTATGTCTGGAGAGGATAGTGAAGTATTATTCATCGATTGTGTTGGTCGTTTCCTCATGGTCACATTGTCGGTTTCAGAAGATGAAGATTTTTCTTCTACATGATTTTCTTTTGTGCGCACTGGTGTATCCACATTACCAGTTTTCGGCATCTTACAATGGCAAGCTTGGCATTTCCAATGTCTTCTATGATCACCCGTTAATGTATTGTAGAAGCGCTGAGTGGATACATTAGCGCACTGCAAATCATAAGTATCGCTGCATAGCGAACAAATTAAAAATTCATATTTAGGGAGCTTTTGGTGACATCCCGCACACGACATTTTGATATAAAATTATTTTTCTTGTGAATTCGAGATATATTTGTATTTATTATTTACTTCTTTAAAGTATTATGTTTTTCTATTTTCAAAGCAGTTTTAAACATGTAGCGCCATCTAGTATCGAATAGCAGCACTGCGAAAACTATTCAGTTGGCGTAGGTATATTTGAAATTGTAACGGGGTATTAAATTGTTTATATTTTTCGTCAAGCACTGTATAAAGTCACTTTTTATTGTTGTTTATTACAATTAATTTGTATTATACTTTTAAAGGCACTTTTTATAATCGTTTTCACAGTTAAAATAGCTATTTTTAAATGATTTACACTTTATTTACATTAGTCTTGTTTTCACTATTTTACCAATTTATCCTTTGTTTTTACTAGAAATAACACTCTCACATGTGAGTCACTTTACTGTTAATCGAAGCACAGTATATTTACAGCGAAAACACTATTTAATTATTTTTTATGATCAAAAAATACGGAGCTGTATTATTTACGTGCGAGAGGCGCCCTCTATATTTGGTTGAATTGAATGAAAATAAATTTGGTTGAATTGACAACACTAATATTAAGAAATAAATCCAAAGAAAATAATTATTCGATGACATGTCTGTCCACGAAACCCTAAACTTGTAATGTGGGCGTGCCTTTTATTAAATTACATGTTTTGTGTCACGCACGCATGTAGTTAGGGGCGTCATTCTAACAGTCAACGACTGAACTTCGGAAATAAGGAATTTATAAACTTAATAGTCATGACGTCTTGCCCAAAATATCAGATAAATCGCCATTGTCTTTATTTCGTATTAAATAGCCAGCGACCTGCACTTCGTCCTTGCGCAAGATATCTAGGTATTGAAATTATTTAAAAATGCTACAAAAATATGATACATTAATAGATGATGAAAACTAGCCTCTTCACAGTCACAATCACAAATATGGGATAACGAAATTTATTTCCATTTCTTTATAGCAAAGATACTGTAATTACTCGGCTACTGGGGCTCTTTCCCACCTAAAATAACACTATGTATCTATGCCCAGTTGTTATGAGTGGGTTATATACTTCAACACATTTTCAGCATTATAAGTTTTTACATTTAAACGCGGGGAACAAAAGTAAAAGTAATAGGTATATTGTATTTGTTTTTGTATTTACAATGCTTTATTTCTATATACTTATATCTAATAGGTATATTAATATAATATTAAATTAGCAATATTAATCAGTTTTATAAAGTATCTGTTAAGCTTACGTTCGAAGCTCAATTAAACACAAAATATTTTGTTACAGAGTCCAGATACTGAGATTTGCAATGAAACCATAGTCGCGCACTTACACAATTTTACATAAATCGGCATTATTTGAACCTGAAGCTTCTGATACCAGCGAGAACTACATTTAGACGACGTGCATCTCTTACCGTGGCGCGGTCCTTTGACGAAGTATCGCAGTATTTAATTTCTCATTCGATTGGCATATAGTACAATAGAATTCTAAAATTTGCTGACTTGGACCTATTTATTTCTAACCCATGAAATGTACAAAAACTTGTGGCGCAGAAATGGTTCGTTGGTTCTCCGATTGTCCATGCGGGTTATTATTTGTGTAATATTTATTTACGCTTATGTTTAACTAACCTTTTGTTTTGTGCTTTATTTTTGGCGTCTACATGCGTGATTATTCTTTTTTCGTGTGAAGTTTAGCATTAATTGTTATATGTGGAAACTTGTAAATAGTGCATAGTTTTTCACTTATTGTGTAAAATATAAAATTCCTTTGAAAATATAATAAATAAACAAACAATATAAATTATGTGTTATGCAATTGAGCCATAAAGGAAACGCCGATGCAGCACCCGACTTCGATTCACCTAAAATACATGCATTGCGTCAACCACAGCACGAGGCGTTGAGTCGTCGCAACGTAAGGCTCGGAGGCCGCGAACCTTCGGCGCAACATCGCGGACGGCACTTTTGTTCTAACATCGAACATTGGCATATCGTGTATATTTAAATAATTTGCAATTCTTTTTAAATAAATTAGTTTTATAACATTTTCGTTTTTTTATATCTACTGCTGCGCCCGCACGTAATTGGCACAGTCGGTATGATATTCGCTGTACGTATACGCTTCATCAATAAGATTTCCGAGCCGCCTGGTGGCTATTAAGTTCGCGAGTTGCTTTTCCTAGTGTGTAATCCTTTTTCTATTTTTTCTGTGTAATTTTCGTTTACAAATTTTACTACTCAAGTCAATCGGGGGCTTGCCCCTACTCCTTTACGAATTTGCAGATTTAAATCTAGATATCTATCTTCCTTAGATTCTAGTGACTCAGTGAATCCCATACCAATGGTAGAAAACTATATTACCTTATCCCTTAATTTAAAAATGTCCGATCCCATAGACGATATTTTTAAGTCGCTTAGATTACTCCTAGAGTTTAACGGGAACCCTTACGTCTTTACCCGTATTCAGCTTTGTGATCAGTTAGTACTTAGACTTGTAAAGATATAACCTGGACATGACTTTGAAAATCGAGCCTTATTAAATGGCATTTCAAATCAAATACAGAGCCCGCATTCCGTCTTATTAATTCGAATGGCATTTCTAGTGATTGGCTCGATTATGATGTATCTAACATTACATGATTCTGTTCAAACTACAATTGAGGCAAAATATAACTGCCAACTATGTATATAAAAAATTAACTTCATACTTGCGCGGATTGAAAGAGCCTTTAGGTTCAAAAATTAGGTGAATTCGCTCCAATCTATAGAGCAGGCATAAGAATTTGTGGTGGAGCAAATAAAAAAAATTATTAGTGAAATGACCATAATTTGGATAAGAAATCATCCCCTAATATGGTAGTAAATCAACACCCATCTAAATTAAAATATAATTATATGCCACTTAATAAACCTTTCACTTTTAACATGTCTATGCCAAGTCCTTCACGACCTAATTCCTTACCGATTTCACTGCTGGGGAGCATTGGAAATCTATCTCATTTCAACCCGAACTGAACCGTGGACCAACTAGAACACGATAGATGTTCGGGCTTTACTACCAAATTATAGTCAACAAAGTAATGTGTTTAAAATGCCTAACCAAAATAAAATGTTCCCTTCTAGTTCCTAAACCCAAGGACCTAAGCCCATGAGCGGAGTCAGCCATTTTATTGCTAAGTCTTTACCACCCAGCAGTCATGTAGGCAAAAATTCGGCAATCCTCCGCCAAGTAATTATTTTAAAACTCGTAAAACGAAATATAACTTGTGTTATGACTATGAATACGTGCCTTACTATGATAACTACTCGAATTACTTTCAAGGTGAACCGGAGTGTTAATACGATAACTGGGAATATTCCGATAATTATTACAACAATAATTGTGATTTTTGTGACAACCCTGAATTGACTACGTACTCGTTTCTCTACGTACTTCGCGTACGTAGTGAAACCGCTGAAAGAAAACGTTTCTTCCAGTCAACTTGAGGGTTTTCGGAAAGCAAGGCGGTCCGAAAAAACAAAATAGAACTCAACTTACAGGCTCAGAGACGGCTACCATTTATTAAAATTGCAGATCCACCCTTTAAATTACATATAGGCACTAGTGCAAACCTATCTTTTATTAGTCCAGAAGCTGTAGAAAATTACTTTTCTCATAAACTGGTTGCGCCAGTATTAAACTCAAATGTGCCGAGATATTTATTTGTATGTTTTTGTAATTTTGATTAGTTTGGTCGACATTCCTAGTCTCACCTTCATTTACTCTATTTCCCATTCGCACATATCTTGTCTCGCATATGGAAGAGACGACCCCGCCACCATTGGTCGCAAATCATACCGCAATGTGGCTAACACGCGGGCAAATGAAAGAAGAAGAGTGATGAGACGACACTCCTCCTGACCACATCGTTTCATTGTGGGATCGCTTTAGAGTCGAGCTTCCTATGCTGTTGGTATTTCAAATGAAAGTATTGTAACAGTTCTAGGCATCGACATATACTAATGGACATGCCCTAGCGTTGAGAATTGTGGCACTACGAAAGAAAGAGATAAAACTAAGTTTCCGACTACATATATCTCTCTCAAAATATATGTCGTACCTGTCATGAAAACTGAGAGTCAATTGCCTATAAGGAAAGAGATAGCGTTAATACGAAAGGATACGCCATCTTCGTCATTCCTCTAAAACCAAGAAATTACTGCACGTTATAAAGGTACGGCATGTCCATTTGTATATATCGATGGTTCTAAGTTTCGCAGACGCTAGTGAGACAGCGTACGGGGGTGTTGTGTACTTTCGGAATGGGGATGATATTTCAGTCCACCTCATCAGTGCTAAATCTAAAGTGTCCTCTAGTAAAGTAGTATGTCTAGCATGTCTCGGGCTGTGCGCTTTATTGGTTCTAGCCCAGCTCATTAGTTATAATAATAATAAAATGAATTTTTAATAGTTGTCACAACCGCATTGACTGTTCGTTTAATATGCCCGCTGCCAGCCAATTTGGTGGTAATTGGGAATCCAATTAAAAGCTTAAATTTGCATCCGTTTCACGTCATAGATTCTGAATAGCTGAGATATGAAGAGCTGAGCACCGTGCTCACTCAAATCGAGGCTGCCATGAATACGCGTCCTTTTTGTAGATCTTTGTCTAATGATCCCTCGGATCCTCTTGCACTGACTCCTGCGCACTTTTTGAATGTCACACCATTAGAATACTTATCCGCTTTAGAATAAGAAGACGATGGAAATTCATCTTCTCTTGCGTCACACCATATAAGATAAACTCGTTAAATCGTTTGGGAAGCGTTGGAGAGCAGAATATTTGCACATCTACGAGTCGTACAGTCAGAAATGGAATACTCCATCAAACCCTATTACTGTAGGTACTCTCGTAGTAATTTTAATCAAAAATACATTTCTATTATATTGGTCGCTTGGGGTTGTAGAAGAAGTTTTCCCTGGGCCGAATGGGATCACCCATATAGTTCATGTTAAAACCGCAACTGGTTCGTACTTGCGACCAATTATTCGTCTTTGTCCTTTGCCTAATCAAAAGTAACTTTAACTACATTCGCAATTTAGCTTGTTCGATTAAGCATCGCTTAGTTTAGTTTGATAGCTTTTAGTTTAGTTAGCAGTTTAGCTTAGTAGGAAATTATACGGCTAGTTGCAGGGCTCCCGGATTGAATGGTTACCCTTAAAAAAGCGTTTTTTTAGGTTACCCTTCAAGCCGGGAGGAAACAGTTGCGCTAGTATTCAATTCAAATGTGCCGCGTTATTTATTTGTATGTTTTCATAATTCTGATTGTTGTGGTCGACATTCCTAGACTTACCTCCATTTCCGTTTCGCACATACCTTGTCTCGCATATGGAAGAGCGAGACGACCGCGCCATCTATTGATAGCAAATCATACCGCAATGTGGCTAACATGCGAGCAAAAGAAAAAAGACGACTGATGGCAGCAACGCGGAAACCCGACGCGCGCGAGCGGAATTCCGCAATATTAAATTGAAGCAGTGGCCTATCCGCAAGTCCCCTACAATAAACTAAAGTTTTATGTGGCGGTGACCTTGTGTGAGTAACAATAAGGAACAGCAAAGACCAGGGATGACCCCGGCAGCCTCCAGCATCTCACACCACGTGGCGGTCAGGGTATTGTGCCCCCTCTATCTTCCTCTCATATTTGTTGTCGACATAAATTTTTCTCATACCGCAATATAGTCCACTAATTTTGAATCTCCCGCACAACCATATACCTCTAACTACGAACCATTCGAAGTAGTTAGACCATTCCATTACGTTACCTGGCTTCCCGGAATTTCGCGACGCTTTATATCGCTATATAATACTGACTGCTCATGTGCTAGAATAGATAAAGTCGCTTACGCTAAATACTTAGGAGTTCTCGTCGATCAGCGTCTTGCTTGGCACCTACATGTTGAATAACCATAAAAAGAGTGTGAAAGCTGATTAGGACTTTTAAATCTTTACGTAACATTGCGAGTCTTTACTCGCCAAAGAGATACTTACTCAAACATATGCTGCACTGGCTCAATCCATACTGGTATATTGTATATGTATATCGGTGTGGGGCTCAGCTGCTAAAACTGTTCTACTATGTCTGGAACGAGCCCAAAGGTTGCTAATAAAAGTAATGCTTCTCAAACCATATAGATATCCCACTGAAAATCTATATCAGGAAGCTAATCTTCTGTCAGTAACGAAACTAAACATATTAGATATTGTTCTTAGAATGCACAAATCTCTTCCCTTTGATGCTAAATTACTAACCAGGAGAAGAAAAAATAAAGTTGTCTTGTTTCCTTCAGTAAAATCAGGCTTTGCAAGACGGCAGTACTCTACGCAGTCTGCCTCAATCAATAATAAAATAAATAAGTACCTTAACATTTACCCCCTGAATAAAAACAAATGTAAGAAAACGGTCTTGGAATGGTTCAAATCATTTAGTTACACGAATACAGAATTGTTGCTTAAAGACAAACATAATTATTTATTAAGTATAGGTAAGGATAGGTCTTTACTTAAGTTATCTGTATCTGAAAATATGTATTATATGTATAACAGAAGGAAAACACAACACACGCACACACACTATCTCATAGTCAGACACACACGTGCACACATATTAAGAGTAAGATAAATATATTTCCTTAAAGCATTATATTACTTGCTTATTTAGTGTTTAACAGTTTAGTTGGCTATGTAACTGATTGTTAAAAGAGCTGTTCTTCCTACCACAGTGTGATGTTTTGCCTAAAGGGGAGTTTCTACATCTAATATTTGTATTAGACTAAGTTACTGAAATAAAATATTTCAATTTGAATTTAAATGGCAGAGACCACACCACAGAAGCATACTCGAGCTGACTCATAATTAGACTTTTGTAGAGCAGCGGCAGATTCTTGGGAGAACTAGACTCCTTGGTAAGACGCATTATAAAACCAGAAAACCTGCTGATTATTAAGCTTTTGTGTCGCAGTGTTTACTGAAACTTAGCTTTCTATCAAAGATAACATCCAGATCTCGCGCCACCGCTTTACGCTTAACCGGTCCCCTTCACTTGCGTAGTCAAAGAAAATAAGATTCCTTTTCCAATTGAACGTTATGATGGAGCACTTACAAATACTGAGTTTAATGTTGTTGGCCCTACACCAATCGCTAACATTTTCAAAGTCTCTCTGTAGCTAAGTGCAGTTTCTAAAGAAATATTGAGGTTATTAGCCTAAATGAGAGAGCAGTTTTTCAGTCTAGGAATGATAAACATGTGCCTTTTTTTCATTTATTAAGGAACTAGCGACCCGCCCCGGCTTCGCACGGATGCAATTCTCTACTATATTATGCATGTATTATACATATAAACCTTCCTCTTGAATTACTCTATCTATTAAAAAAAACCGCATCAAAATCCGTTGCGTAGTTCTAAAGATTTAAGCATACATAGGGATATAGGGACAGAGAAAGCGACTTTGTTTTATACTATGTAGTGATGACGATTAGCTGTGGAGTTACTGTAGCCAGGTCGGAACCCAGACTGGAAAGAGGAAATGTGTGAATCGAAATAAATAACAATGGACTGCAGTACAGCGACTTTAAAGATTTAAGAGAGGAAGGGCAGAACGAAGATAGGTCTTAAGTTTTTCAGTTGAAGCGAGGAGTATCTTGGAAAAGAAATTACATAGGGTAAAAGCCGGATAGTTGCCTCAGACGGATACATGCCTCAGTTTTGAATACGCTATGTTAGGTTGGTGGCTTTAGCGGTTGATTATGATTGGAAGTGTCCCCCTGCTGACCTAGGTTTCATTCAAACCTTTACAGTAGGCGCACGTGTTTTGTCCGTGTAAGCAAAAATCTTCCGCGGTGAAACTTTGACAGGTGTCGAAATTATACTGGTAAGTCATTTCTATTAAATATTTTTGTTATTGATTGTAGTTCCAGTCAACTTTTTGGTTTTTTAGATGCATTAGAGTTTAAATTACACTGTTTACTTTGTTTTATTGATAATATATATTTTATTTATTTCGTAATTAGATAGGGCAAGTATCCGTACCAAAAAGATATAGGATAAAGGCAACTATCCGTAAATATAAATTCATTAAGGAGCAGAAACATTTTTTTTCTTTTGGTGGTTTTTACAACTTGTAGTGACTGGAACTTGTTTAAAATAAAATATATATATAACTGTTTCATGCGCTCATTCTAGGTGAGCAAAATGCCCCGCAAGTATAAGCGAAAACCAGGCGTGGTGCCACGTCATATCAGCTGGACAGAAAATTGTTTAGCACTTGCATTCAAAGACGGATTCAAAGATGTACAGAATATCTTCACGAACCTTAAGGAGACGCTACGATAAAAAAATCAACAACTGCTAACTCAAGGTGCTTAACTTCGATTTAAAGTTGTATACTTAGCAGCATAAATAAAATAATCTATTTAAGTAACTTCTTATCTGACCTAATAGTATTTATGTCACTTATAAGAAAATATCCTGTCCTCGGTCTTCAAAATGAAAAAAGTCTAGTAGCTCCAGCTCTAGTAAATATATTATAGCAAAAGACCAAAAAATATATCGATATTACCAGTAGTGAAACGGAATCTAATAACACAGATTTCGTTGAACTGATCAAAGGAAAAGCTTCAAGGAAGAGAAAAATAGGAATTTATAGTTCTGACAGTGAAAATGAAGAAAATGCTGAAAATTCGAAAACACTTGAAGGAAAGGCCACTAAAGGACTACCAATCAAAGGAAAAAAGGGAAAAAAGGCAAAAAAAAAAAAAAAAAAAAAAAAAAAAAAAAAAAACGCTAATTCATAAATATTGCGCAGAATGTTTTGATTTACAATGTTACTAAATCGAAATCAGATTGGATTTAATGTAAGATGTGTCAAATGTGGTTGCATGAAACTTGTTCCACATTCAAAAACCATTGCATGAGATGTGGGAGGTTAAAACCCTAGCTTCTGGTGATAATGAATGATAATGCCAAAGTTGATTGCCATATTTTTCTATCTTTCAGATAAATAATAATATTTCATCATTAACTAATCCAATTTAAAATTTGGAGACTATTTTTGTTGTAATCTTATAGTTTAAAACTTTAGGACATAGCACTGATTTATAATGTTAATTAATATTGTGGTAAGTACTTAATAAAGAATCTCAGTAAATAATAAAGGCTGATTACTTAAAATTACTTGAAACATATCTTAAAGAAACATAGAGAGGGCAACTATCCCCCGAAGCATTTTAACGTTAGGCTACTATCTGCTATAGTAGGCAACTATCCCTTTCTTGAGAGGTCAAATCAAACAGGATTTACTCGAAACGTATATTAATTATGTTTACAAAAATAGGCTTTTACGAAAGATTAAAGACCTATGTTTTGATATAAACGTCGAATTATTCTAAATTAATATATATTTTTTAATTATAGAGCTTTTTTGAAAAGTAGGGCAACTATCCGGCTTTTACCCTATATCTTTTTCCAGCAAGCGGAAAATTTACCCATCAGAAAAAAAGGAATTAATGATTTGTACAATGACAGACAGTATGTGATCCATTATCTTGATGATCATTGTATTGCTCTTGTTGTCATAACCTACAGTCTTTGATTTGATAGAGTAAATAATTTGACCTATGTTATCATTTGTTATTGAAGAAAAGGATTCTAATAGAGAGAGCTCCCTATTAGAATTTCTAGCTCTAGAATCCATTGAAAGAGTTGACATTAACTTTTAATTTAAATCATTAATAGAGAAAAAATGGAAGTGTTGTGATCGGGATTTTTGCTTAGACCAAGAGAAAGAAGGAACTTTCAGATGTTAGCTGAAGAACAATCAGAGACGATATCATAAAAATAGTGTCGCTTGTTTGCCGTTACATTTGCTTAATACATTTCAAATATCTTATTTTATGCGGGTAGCAAAAACGGGATAGACTGGTTTATAGTCTTACTTGGATTTTCAGTTGTTTGATAGTTATCATACTTAAGCTTAAGTTATATTTTGTGAGTATTAAGCTGTATCTAGTTCTTAAATAAAATTGAGTTATTATCAAATAGTGTTTTTTACCTGCGGATGAATTTGTTTAACAATAAAAAAGTAGGCATTTTTGAACTTTTTAATACAATTGGTGGTCAAATAACTGCCTAAAGTGAATAACAAAATATGACATCGATGATTAATTTTAAACAAAATATGATTTATTCACGAGGTTTACAATGGCTTATTTAGTTAAATTATTGTCTAGAATGACTTTATCAAGAATTGTATAGCTGTCACTGTTACTGTTTCATCAATGCACAACTTAAAAATAAAATTGTAATATTAAAAAGGCCGAGTCTGAAATAAAAGTTTGAAAGTTATATAGAAGGTATACCACAATAAAGATTTTTAAGCCTCAGTAGCTGAGTTTTAATTGAAATTTTAGACGTTTTGCATTAATTTATTTTTATTTTGTATAGAGAAATGACACTCTTTGAACTTAACTGAGGTGGCTTAATGATTGTTTACAAAATGTTACAGATTTTTTTTAAATACATTCTCCCATTCATCTCGGATAGTAGAGACATAGTCACCTGCCAAACTAGCCCATTTTTCGTTCGAGTAAACAACCACAAAGAGATTCACAGTGCACATTCGGACCAAAGTATTTGGCTAAACAACCGAATGAGGACCAACGGGATTAGCCTCCACGAATGTGCAGAATAAATCCCTGAAGTTCCATGAAATAATATGTCTTGAAGCAATAAACCAGTAAGTTGGAACACACTCCGGAGAAATATACCAAAGTTTTCAGTATGAGTCGTAACTTACGAGCACACAGAAGGCTGAGGTAATAATTCGTGTCTTATTCGAGGTGTTTGTGAATTTAAATGGTGAATCCATTGATATCATTCACATATTTCAAGACTTTGTGGCTTTAAAATTCTTGATCAAGACAAATTGTTTTAATAATTTTTATATCATTAGATATATATTTGATTCATTCATTTGTAGTAAATTTGATTCAAGCGTTTTGTTGTTACCCGGTAACCGAACTAGTTTGATAAGTTAAAAATTTCATTGGCAAAAAAGATTAGGATAGGTTAGAACCTTGATAGGTTAACCACAACATATGACCGAATAAGCAAAGCGAGCCGGTGAGTGCAAAAAAGACAAGTATTTATAGAAATAAAGAGTAGGATATTAAGTATTAACTTTAGTTTTAAAATAAATCTTAATATTAAATGTATAATCTTGGTTTTACCACGTAATTTTTGTATAACAAGGACAGAAACAGTGCTTTTATGCATATAGGAATATAAATAAATAAATGGCTTTGTCAGAGTTGTCAATATAGCCGAATTAATTTCCTGTGCTGTGTAAGCTGTTAAGTATGAACACAAATTATTCCTTAAACCGTGTATAAGCGCCATTGTTTTCAATAACTTCTAATAGATGGTCATACATCCAATCGATTAGACGAGGGCAAATGTCTCTTTCCCTCATGGTATCCCAAATTTCATTACAATGCTGCTCAATTGCTTACTTTGTATACTCGTTATTGTTATCCCACTCTTGGACCATTAAACCCCATAAATTTGCAATAGGGTTTAAGTCTGGGGATCTAGAAGGCCAACATGGAATCAATCTCCATGTTGGTCAAACCAATTCGAGACCACAATGACCGTATGCACTGGACAGTTATCTTGAACATAGGAAAATACTGGCACCTTTTTTTCTGGTACTGTTTTATGCTTGAAATAATGCTAAAAAAGAAACCTACGAATGACCGCGTGTTCAAATTTAAGGTTATGAAAATTACGATTTGACTTTATACGACAATTACTTCTTATTTTCCTAAATAAATACTTCCAGCTATGAGACGGCCCATAACCTGATAAAATTAAACGAGTTTTATGAAAATTAAACTGTATTTTTAATTTACAATTCATTATAATACGGAGCGAATAAACGTTCATTTAACACAACAGAGCAGAGAGAGAGAGAGAGTATGTTGTAACCACAGGCTATGAAGCAACAATATAATGTTGAAAGGCGTTAAACGCCATCTGCGTTTCTAATTTCTTCAATTCTGACAAGATGTTAGTTTTATGCCAGAGTGGAGCAATTGTTATTTTGTAATTTTTGAAAAAATAAGTCTATGCTGAGTTAAGCTTTTATTCTATAATTATTTGGTATAATTAATGCTGGGTTGATCAGCTATTTTATAACTTTTTTGATAAAATAAGTTAATGACGAGTTGAACTGTTATTCTATATTTTTTGTTTGATAAGTTAATGCCGAGTTGAGCTGTTAGTTTGTTTTTTAAAACAATAAGCATTATATTTAGTTCTTACACTTCCGCGCACATTACACATCAGAATAAAACACTTTTTTACGGATTTTTGCGCATGTTTTATTTTATTTTATATTTAATCCTGACGTTTCGACTCCTTTACAGGAGCCGTGATCACAGGATATACAATAAGCATTATATCAACTAAAGCTGTTTTATTTCAATAAAGCAAGCTTTTTGTGTCATTAAGGTTCTGAATTTTATTGTTTAGTCTCAAGTTAGGTTTTCTGTTCTCTTACTCCGCGATTAATTAGGTTACGCTTGGTACGTCTCTTTGAGGGCTTCGGCTTCCAGTTCATAGGGGGGAATACCAGCCAGTGCGCATATGGCTGCCCAGCCGCCAGCCGGCCTTGCATGCGCTACTTGAGATATCTCGCGTACGATAGGAGAGACGTTTGTCGATATCGACATTTGTCTCGTTTTCACAAACTTTTTTGAAAAGGTGGATTACAAAAAAATTTGATATTGACTGATGACTTACATGGTCTGTGGTTGATCGTTGCTTCTATGTATACGGTGTTTGTTTCTTTTTTGAAACCGCCGATACTTTAAACCAAATAAAGAGGCTTATCCTTCTCCAACGGGAGCAGTAAAAAACAACCGGGAATCGGCATTATACTAACCCACTAAGATTTGTAAAGAATGCTAATGAGTCAGCTACAAGTAGATTGATAAATGTTACTATACAAAGTAAAATATATTTAAATTCCATAAGGTATTCTTAATATTACTGATTCGATTTTTATATAAAATATTGTTACAGTTTTGATGTTATAAGGTTTAATTTTGACTTTAATTCAGTAGGTAGATCGTTAATAAGTCGAGAAACTGGGTAACCTGCGGTACCTACGCTTGCCGTAGATTATATTGGCGCTAGCACGACTTACCTATACTTACACCGATATCTATAACTATACATATAACTACACTTATAACAATGGGAATATATTTAAACTTATACAAATATATTTATATAAGTATAAATAAAATATAAATATAAGTTTAAAATTTATATTTACGTGTCGTTTGCCCTTATTATACTTTGAGTACAATTGTAATAAGTTACCGCCATCGCTCTAATCGCAATAGCACACACTAACGCATGGACAAGAAATACATATATCGAAGATATAGGTTAAAATGTATACAAACCGCTATTGCTATTATATGTTAGAATTTATTGTAGCAGCGAGTGGTGCAGTGGATATTAACCCTTGTGTTCATACCCGGGTAACCGGGTGCCCATTGCGATGTATTTTTGTGATAAAAACTGACAAATAATAAGAATTTCTTTTTGAGCTCCCGGATCCTCGTAATTAAGGTGAAAAGCGAACAAATCACATGTTTTAACTTTTTTTTTTGTTTTTTTTTCATTGGCTTAAACTTGAGCCATTGCATCATGCGCACCCGGATACCCGGGTACCCACAACAGTATTTGTATGAAATACATTTGAAATTAATTGTGTTCAGGGATGATAATTGATTTTATTGTTAAAAGGGAAATACAACACATGTTTATTTACAAATAATATTATTTATTGCATTCTATACGTTTTACAACATGAGCTGTTTGCTGCCATAATACCAGGGATGTATGATTCATTTTTCTTAATTGTTCCAACAATGGTAAGATTTCATGATAGCAGGTGCTTTGCAACGGGTAGAGTTGTATAGTAAGTTATCCATGCAGATATTTCTTCCTCTTCCTCGATAGAGAGCTGCTAATTCTTTTACTACTCTCTCTCCCTGATTTTTTTCACGGGTATCGTTTATTTTGCCAGTATAAATTTTCTCGTGTAAAGTGTTGGCGTTTTCAGCATCACAAATCCACCAGATTTTTATATCATACTTAGCTGGCATCGAAGATAAATACTGAGTATACAATTTTCTTACCGAGCAAATTCTTTTCTGGATAGTTCTTCCATTATTCCTTTCCGCTTGACTCTGAATATTATAAATACGTCATAATTCATCAGAAACTCAAACTATACTGAAGGGAGCAGCTGCTGTGCTCCAAACAATTGAAATAGTGTCTACTACCTGAGGTGCCCTTAACTTATTTTCCATGTTAAATACATTTCTACAGCATTTTCTGTTTTAAAACTTTCTCAAATACTCAATAATAATGTATATTTGAGAAAGAAAAAAATTCGAAACACTTTTTAGTTAATCAAAATAACAAAAAAAAAATTAATGAAATGGGTACCCGGGTACCCCGGGGGCCAAACGACGTTAGTAAGTTTGGGTATGAACACAAGGGTTAAATAAAGAGGACTTTCATAGTATATTATTATATTTATTTTATAGCGTAACTGTTTTCAGTTTGATATAAATACAAATAGGTATATAAAATAATATTAAACCATAAAAAGTGGCCAGATGTTCTCATTATATAATAAAAACAAATCATGTAGGTTTAATAGAGTTTGTAGACAAAAATCCGCGGCTATATAAAACTTCTCTTTTCACATAAGAAGTCGAATTCTAAGCGCAACCATGTTAGAGACGGTTGAAGACAAATTACTAAAACACAAGAAAACCTAGCCTAGTAGACTATCCGCAAACCCCTATAACAAACTACAGTTTTATGTGACGGTATGTTCGTATGCGTAAGAATAAGGAATAGCAACGCCCAGGGACGTCAAGGTAACGTGCCCCTTTCATCTTACTTTCATATTTGCTGTCGATAATTAATAATATTATGTCGAGTATTAATTTTCTCATTCTGCAATACAGTCTACTAACTGGAATCGCCTACACAGCCATTTTCTGGTCCTTCGAGCCGGACAGCTTTATTCCACTGGGAATAACGCACCTAAATACCTAGCTGTTTTTACTAGTATCGCCTGCACAGTAGTTTTTAGATTTTAGGTTTAGACTTAGGTATCCTACCACGTGTATTGGCACAAATTAGATACCTAATGCTCGGTTAGTCAATAGAACTATCGTGTTCGTTTATTAACATTTACATCGCATTTTTTTCTTATTAGTTTCGCTCGAAATACGCACTGTTGCTATTCCTACAATTTTTGTTGACATTTATCGCATCTACAACAATAATAATCATTTTATATGTATTAGTAACCAAATAGTCGTTCGTCATTTAACGAGGCAGAGACCTAATTAACAGATATTTGACTATTTTTCTCTTAATAATTCATTATTTCCACCATACCGCACAGTAATATATTTTGTTAGTTAATAGTGTAGTTTCTTTCCGCTCCTCACCGCTTTGAGTCCGATCGTTCGTTAGTTTGTACTTTATTTAGTTTGTTGTATTGCAATGCCTCCGAAAGTGAATCCAGAGATGCAGTTAAAATTATTACATGCAAAAAGGATAGCCTTTTTAAGCTATCCAGTACGGTTCGTGAATGCATTCGCGCCGGACGCGTAGCTTACTTACTATCTGTATCTACTAGTACCCGCGATCGCGTCGGTGGTGGCACCTAAAAATGTGTTTACTGCAATAAAAATATAATCCAAAAGCTTCCAGGTCTCGAATGTAGTAGGTGCAACAAGTCAGTTCACGCTTCTACCACCTGCGCCAAACTAACCAGCAAACAGCGGGCTGCCCTACGGAATTCGGAAGGACTAGAATGGAGCTGCGAGGAATGTATCAACCAAGTATCTAGGCGTTCCTTCTTTGTGCCCCAGGATGACAGCACCGATGATGAAGACCGCCCTATCTCCTGTGACCAAAAAAATCTAGTTGCTAGCATCACTCGTGTGATGCAGAAGATACGGAAAGCGGAAATAGGCGATTTCACGGTTGCTATGGAACATATGAACGGTCAAACAGCCGATTTAGAAGATATAGTAAAAAAACAAGAGAACACCATTCAATTGTTGGTAAATAAAAACAACGAACTTTTGAATAAGAACAAACATATCGATTTAAGGATGTCAGCTATAGAACAATATGTCACTGAATTGGAGCAAAAAATGCTGTCCATCACTTTGGAAATAGCGGGGCCCTGAAATTCCTAACCAAAATCTTGATTTAATTACGACTAAAATAGCAGAGACATTAGACGCCAATACGAACGATGTCATGACTGCACGCCGTATGCCTAAACCTAAAGACAGGCTGCAACCAGGCCATGTACTCATAAAAGTGAAGTCCAATATGATTCGCAACCAGTGGGTCGCAGCAAAAAGAAGGCAATACTAGCAAAAGACATCCTAACTTCCAATGAACAAGGTACACGTCCGATTTACATTCGCGAGGCGTTTACTCACCACACGAAAACACTCTTATTGAAATGCCCAGCGAAAGCTTAAGGAGTCCTATAAATTCATATGGTGTAAATCAGGAATTATATACGTTAAGAAAACCGAAGATAATAGCAGACCATTCATAGTACGCTCTATGGCCGATATTGAAGCATTAGCTATTAAACAACAGTAAGTTTAGTACCTAATGTACCCGTTCTTAATAATTGTTTATAAATTAACAGCACTAAAATGGCTAATAAAATAATTTACGATTACAAGAATCCAACAGAAATATTTGACTGCCCTGCCATTGACTCGTTTATTAAACATTTGCCATTTAAGAAAAATAATATTAACTTATTTTGTATTCATATAAATATAAGGTCGCTAACGAAAAAATTCAACAAACTTCTATTAGTTATAGACTCCTCAAATGTATCGATCGATGTCATAGTAGTAACAGAAGCCTACATCTCTATACATGTCCAATGGAGGATGATACTTTTGACAGTTGACACCTATATACAGGGTATAAAGTTGCTATTGCAATGTTAAGCCAAACATAAGGAAACAAACGCAACCTTAGAACGTAGCAATAAGGAAGTGACACCTGTCAAAAGAATAATCCTACATTAGACAAAGTATAGTATTGCCGCGGCAAATAAGTTGAACATAATTTTGAAATCACGTGACATGCGCAGTAGTGAATAATGTACCTAAACTTACTACTGCGCATGTCACGTGATTTCAAGATCATGTTCAACTTATTTGCCGGAGACTATATTACTAGTAAATTATATGACATATCAGGCTATCATTATAATTAACGTAAAAAACTGCCACAAGTTCACCCCATTGATAAGTAAAGCAACGCACTTCGAAACTATAGTTGGCTCATTTAAAACCGCGAATAATTACATAGTAAAACTGAGTTCATTCTACAGACCTCCCTCTCAAAAACAAACTGAATTTATTCTAGAACTATCACAATTGATGATGTTAACACGGAACAAAAAATATAACAAGAGAACAACTATTGACGTAGATATTAGTTTTATAACAATAATGTCATGTACTCTTTGTTTAAGGTGAGACACGAGGTTTCATCTCTTCAACATGGCAAATGTAAAGGCTAAAACAGTAGAAAAATGGATATCCAATCATCCTGATTTAATTAACGATCACGCTAGTGGTACAACGTACTGTACAAAGTGTGAGAGTCATTTGAAAATTCGCAATAAAGGCAACGTTAAAAAACATATTGAAGGCGCAGTGCACCAGGGAACGTATAAGCAGCCGCAAGAGGAATTTTACTTTGACCTTATCAAATTTTTGATTTTGTGCAACATTCCATGGTCTCAGATGAAAAATGCTGCGTTTCAAGAATTCATGGAGAAGTATATGTGTTGTGCGTGTTCTAATCATAAACTACCCGATGAATCACAGTTAAGAAAAGTTTATTTGGATAAATTTTACAAAAACGAAATCGATTCCATTCAATAAAATAATAGAAATCAGAAACTTTGGATATCGTTTGATCAAACTACAGACTTTTTAGGTCGATATGTATTACATTTTTTAATACAACCATTGCATTCAAGTAGTCTTCATCTTCACCTTTTTTAATAGCGTGCAAGGTGTTAACTGTAGTTAATGGACAATCAAACAAGCAATTTGTATTAGAATGCTTAGAAAATTTATGGGAAAATTCCTTTGAGTCTAGAGCCGACAACGTTCTTGCACTCTGTACTGATGCCGTAGCATACATGATGTCTGCAGGACCAAAGTAAAAAAGTTTTTTGTCGGAAATGCGGCATGTTACATATTTAAAAATATTTTTGAAAGCACCAAGCAGAGTCAAAATTTTAAAAGAAAATCCCAGATTTGCCGCTACACCTCAATCGTTACCAGATGAGGTATTTGGTTAGAGGCAGCATCCTACTACGCTCAACATTTTGACAAAATAAAAGATGTTTTAACCCATTTAAGCAGCTCTGATGCTGTATCAATTCGAATTGCCAAAAAATTTTCGAAAAAGAAAACTTAAAAAACAATTTAAATTTTATAAAATTAAGGGTGATGTCAATTCGCTTGGAGATTCGTTCCAATCAGCCGAAAAACGCTTCTTTTGTTTAGAACGGAAAATGCAGGCATCTCCAAAGTTTTAGAGGCTTATGGTAGTTTATAGACGAATATTTGGATAAAGGTTTTATCTCACCTGCGCCTCGCGAATCTGAAGAGGCGAAGCATGCTCCTTCGTATATCATACCGCACCATGGAGTTATTCGTGAGAATAAACTTACCACCAAATTGGGCGTAGATGGCCGCGCCAAATCTAGTCCGAATTTTTCGGTAAATGGTATTTTGTATAGAGGTCAAAATCTCCGAGGCAATTTGTTCGAAATAATAGTTAACTTTCGTTTATTCGCTATCGTTCTTTCAGCTGACATTTAGACAAATGTTTCTTTGTACTGGTGTTTGCGAATCGGATCGCCGATTCCAACTCGTTTTGTATAGATTTTCGCCGCAGACACCTTTGCAGTTTACGAATTTGATAGTGTTTGTTTTGGAATTAAATCCAGTTCCTTCCACGCTCTTCGCACTATCAAGCAGCTTGTTGCCGGCGAGGGGAACAATTACCCGAAGGCTAAGGAGTTAATAGAAACTAGTCTGTAAATGGACGACTATATTTATTCTGTTCAGAGCGAAGATCAATCTATCGCCACTGCGGCTGACGTGATTGATCTCATGAAAACTGGTCATTTTGATCTCGTTAAATGGACTAATAATTCGCTTACAGTCTTGGATTCGATTCCACTGTTGCATCGCTTGTCAAATAGCAAGGATTTTGGTGGTAATTATACGCTCAAGGTTCTCTCTTTATGTTGGTCACCTACGTCCGACATCTTTAGTTTGAAAGTTCGCCTCACACCGTCAACCTGTACTAAGCGCACCATATTGTCGTATATTGCATATGGGATGTCATGGGATTTATAGCATCTGTCGTCTTGTATGCAAAGCTTCTTATTAAAGAACTTTGGCTGTCCAATTGAAACTGGGAGTGTCGTTCTAGTATCAACACTTCTGACCACATCGTTATATTGTGGGATCGCTTTAGAGTCGAGCTTCCTATGCTCGACCAAATTCAAATACCGCGCTATGTTGGTATTTCAAATGAAAGTATTGTAACAGTTCTAGGTTTCGCAGATGCTAGTGAGAAAGCGTACGGGGGTGTTGTGTACTTTCACGTTTGAAATAGGGAATGACATTTGAGTCCACCTCATAAGCGCTAAATCTAAAGTTGCCCGTAGTAAAGATATTTCAAATGAAAGCATTGTAACAGTTCTAGGTTTCGCTGACGCTAGTTAGAAAGCGTATAGGGGTGTTGTGTATTTCCACGTTCGAAATAGGGAATGACTTTTCAGTCCACCTCATTAGCGGTAAATCTAAAGTTGCCCGTTATAAAGTAGTATCTCTCGCTCGTCTCGAGCTGTGCGCTATATTGGTTCTTGCCAAGCTCATTAGTTCAATCGTTAGTAGTTGTCGCAACCGCATTGACTGATTGTTTAATTCACCCGCTGTCAGCCATTTTGGTAGTAATTGGGAAAACAATATTAAAGGCTTAAAGTCGCATCGGTTTCACGCCAAGGGTGTACAGATTCTTATATTTGAAGAGCTGAGCACCATGCTCACATAAGTTGAGGCCACCATGAATACGCGTCCTCTTTGTAAAACTTAGTCTAATGATACCTCGGATCCACTTGCACTACCTTCAGCGCACCTTTTGAATGTCATACCATTAAAATACTTAACTGCTTTAGAAATAGAAGAAGATCTACTTCATCTTCTCTGACGTCACACCTTATAAGATAAACTCGTTGAATCGTTTTGGATACGTTGAAGAATAAATTATTTGCACACGCTACAGTCACGTCAGAAATGGAATTCTCCATAAAACCCTATTACCTACTGTCGGTACTATAGTAGTAATTTTAACCGAAAATACACCTAAATTACATTGGCCGATTGGAGTTTTAGAAGAAGTTTTCCCTGGGTCGAATGGGATGATCCGTATAGTTCGTATTAAAATCGCAACTGGCTCGTACTTGCGACCAGTTATTCGTCTTTGTCCTTTGCCTATTCAAAAGCAACTTTAACTACATTCGCAATTTCGCTTGTTTGATTAAGCATACCTTAGTTTAGTTTGATAGCTCTTAGTTTAGTTAGCAGTTTAGCTCAGTAGCAAACTATATACAGGGACCGGCAGAAGTCATGACACGAAAATAAATTTCAATAAAAACACGAAAACGTACTCGAATTCAATATTTTTCATAAAAAAATTAAACTTCTGGCATATGACGACCTTCGTTGGTGATACACGCTTGAAGACGGAAACGAAAACTTCGCATAGCTCGCTCGGTCATTTCCCGTGAAATTGCTGCGATTTCTTGAATTATTGCTGTAAGGGGACTGAAACCTCTCTTTTTGTCTTCAGTAGATCCAGTTTCATTAAAATTATCCACCCAATGTTTAATTTTTCTGCGGCTAGGAACAGGATCGTGTCGACCAAGCCCAAGCGTTGTGCGCAGAGCACGCTGCGTTTTTATAGGCGACTCGCCATTTTGAAAAAACACTTCACAACGAGCGCACGTTATTTACCCGACCACGACATGACTGAAATGGCAATTTCGAAGCTACACAACGCACGCAATCTCACTCCCACACTCCCACCACAGCCTAAACAAAAGCCCTCTATTTTCGTGTCATGACTTCTGCCGGACCCTGTAGTTTACTAACCATATGGTCAGTAGCTCTCAAGCCGAGGGGGAATAGTTGCGCCAGTATTAAATTCAAAAGCGCCGCGTTATTTTTTGTATGTTTTGTAATAGTTATTAGTTTGGTCGACACTCCCAGCCTCACCTCCATTTATTCCAATTTGCAAGACGACCTCGCCAGCTATTGGTAGCAAATCATACCACAACGCAATGTAGAATGATGAAAGATGTAAAAAACTATGCGTAGCTTAGAAGTATATTTTGGTTGATGCCCTAATAATTGTTTCTAATAACAAGAACCTTTCTTAAATAGCATTCTGCCTAAGGAGGCAGATGTTGAAACCATCTTTAAGTATGGCGTGGTCATAAGAAGGACATAAATTTATTATGTTAGGAAGGGCAATAGCATACACCGTGTATTATTTTAGTGTGTGAAAAACCATTCCATAAATATGTTCCCAAGTATTGAAACGTGGCGATTGCGAAAATATATTTATAACTCTAACAATGATATACGAACAGATAAATATAGCAGCGCCACCGCCTTTAAAATTAATGCAATCATCACCTTAACCCATGTAAATAGTAAGAAGTGGATGAAAGCCAATTTTTATAAACAGGTTTCTAAAAACTTAAATAGCATATTTACGTGATTAAACGACACGTCAGAAAAATAAGCGGGAATACTCTGCGCATTAATATCCAAGACATTTAAATTTTTATCAGATTTTATTGAGCTGGAAAGGTAAACCAGATAAGCTATTATTTAACACGACTTTGATAGGAACAAGGCAAAAATAAATAACATGATATTTACTGCCTTCTTCGAGTCTAAGTTTAATAAACTAAACAGAGGATAATACGTCTTATATTCATAGTTAAGAGAAGATATCTAACTCAGCAGCACTTGTTGAGTGATGTATCCTTTGGGAGTAACCGACATCAAAACTTCATTTCTACAATTGTTGGAATAAGTACATTTCCTCGTTCCTGTAATGTTCATGTTTTAAACATTAAATGGAAAAAACAATGTTATACCAATTCTAGCCAGTTGTGTTTGTTTTCCTAATGGTTTAAATATAAAACATAATATATAAAAATAAAACATTGAACTACAGACAACAAAGCAAAGTGTATGACAACATAACTTTATACCCGGGGTGTATACCCATTTATATTAACCAGAGCATTTATTTTAACCACTTTAATTACGAACAGTGATGGTATGAAAACTTATCTTTTTGGGATTTTTTGTGTGCGGATTTTTCTTCAAATATTGGCAGCATTTATAAGCACTAAATTTGTATGCCTCTGAAATACTCATTCACTTGCTGGCGTTGTCATCCTGCAATGTTGAGTATATAAAAATATTTTTATATAAATAATAATTAGGTGGTTTTTTTTCTGTTTGAAAAGTTCTAAGAAAAGTGAGAAATAATTAGTAAAAGTCATTTCAGATAAATTCTCAAATTTACCTTCCCTTTCCAGTTCAAAAAGTATTGTTTGATATCAAAAAATTGATGCTTTGCATATTAATGCATAGAGATCACACTATTTTTCATTCAGAATCCTGCTTACAGACATGCCTTCCATCCACTTCTTACTCTTTACCGAAGTTTCAGCTAATACCTAATGATCACACTGGCTTTGGAGGTGGTGGTGTTGTATATGTCTCCGTTTTTATATCTGTTTTACAGCCATAAGTATATTTTCGCAACCACAGCCTTCAAGTACTAGAAAATACTTATACTTAATACTAGGGATTAGCTTTTTCCCAAACTAAGATATTGTTCGTTGTATACTATGTTCCTTCCATAGGTATTAACTGTTTCGGTTCTCTACGGAATTGTTGGAACATTTGTCTTTCTTATGAGTACGAGTATATAATACTAATTAATGGTTTAAACACTTGTTTTCTTTTGCAGATCGCTCAGTTTTCGTTATTAGAAATAAGAATTTTGGAATTAACTTGAACATAATTTTACACAATGCTACGTATAATTTTCCAAATTCTGCTCCATCCGTTTTTATTTTAAAAATTTTTATTGTATTCTTTTTGAAGGTTTCACTTCTACCACGTGTGAATTGCAAAAATGCTTTTTTATTATCTTTATTATCATTAATTATTTTCCATAAGTGGAGTGCATATACTTGTTTTTAGATTCAAGCATTTTTTTGGAGTTACATATTTTCTGAGCATTATCTATGTTTTTTTGTAATATTCTTGCATATTTCTTATATTTCAAACAGTCTGTCTGATTTCAAATATTTATAATTACTAAGTCTTAGCCCCTTACTAATTTAAGTATTTTCGTCATTTTATTATTACAATTTATTTTAATTACAGAAAAACACTGGTCATAGAAAAAATTATGAATGTCATGGTATAAATTAAAAGATTTATTTGTGTCCGTTTCTTGTAAAATATTACTAAATATCAAAGAATTAATACAATCATAAAATTTCATTTTGTTTTCAACACTGAAGTCTCTTTTTAATACTGTCCAATATCTAATGTTTTTATAATGATACGTATAAAAGATAAAATTTGATACGTGTTGTGGTCAGAAAAGTAAATATTGTAATTATATACTCTGCATTTATTTTTTTGTTAGGTTTTTTTAGTTTTCATCATATCAATATTCCAATCTCCCTTAGCAAATATAGGGAAGTGACAGCAAATGGGAGCTGGTTAATGAGGAAAACACGTTCCGTTTAGGGTATTTGATAAATATAATATTAAATTAAGCAAAACCAAACATTCGTACAAACTATCTAAAACGCGACTGACAAACTTCAAAGTCAAAAATTATAAAACAATAAAAATAATAAAAAATAAAAATCATTCTAAAAAAGGTTGCTATCAACAACATCCTCCCCCCTTCAGATGGGCAGCCGCACCAACTTTTTGGTAGCTCGACGTAGAACGCCTCTTACAGTTCGAACATCGACTACTCTGACTTTACCATCAAGGCCTGGGTAGATCGCTGATACTCTGCCCTTGAGCCAACTACCTCAAGGAAGGTTGTTGTCCACAACCAGCACGACGTCTCCAATACGTAAAGGATCCTGTTCCCCGAGGGAACTTACCCGTGGTGTTAAGCTTGGCAGATATTCTTTCAGCCAACGTCTCCAAAAGTGGTCAGAAAGACGTTGGACTTTTCTCCACTGCTCCCTCCCAAACAAATCTCTGTCCGAAAACTCTGTCAGTTGAGGGCGTGCTCCTGATGATGACCCTAGAATGAAGTGCATAGGTGTTAAAGCCTCTTCCGAATCAGGGTCACATGGTACGTGAGTAAGAGGGCGCGAGTTTACCAACGCTTCCGCCTCTGCTAGCAGGGTAATAAGTACCTCATCACAGACCAGTTTTTTCTCCAGAGATGCCTTCAATGCACCTTTCACCGCTTTAACTAACCTTTCCCACGCCCCACCCATGAAAGGAGACGCTGGTGGAATGAAACGCCAACGGATTCCAAGGTTAGCTGCCGAGTCAAGAACTGAAGGTTCGTAAAGTTCTCGCAACAATCTAGAAGCACCCACAAAAGCTGTCCCGTTATCCGACATTATTTCTAGGGGTGTACCTCTTCTGGCGACAAAGCGACGTAAACTCATCACCGCTGCATCAGCTGACAAACTGTGTACCACCTCTAAATGTACAGCTCGAGTGGTCAGGCATGTATAAAGAGCACAGTAACGTTTTTCAACGTGTCTGCCGACGGAAACTAGAAGCGGACCAAAATTATCTAGGCCCACATAAGAAAATGGCCTCTGGTGGTGTGCCAGTCTTATCTGCGGCAAATCTCCAACCTGCGGATTGCCGGGCCTGGCCTTTTTGTTTCGACAGAACTGGCAAGAATGAACGACTGATCGGACCGTTGACCTCAGTTTCAAAATCCAATATTTCTGTCTTATTTCATTAACGACAGTCTCCATTAGTGCGTGGGCAGCCTTTTGATGGTAGTGCATGATAAGAAGTCGAACGGCGTAATCTCTACCATCAAGGAGGACAGGTTGTTTTACTCCATTCTGAACATTCTCTGCTGCATCAATTCTGCCACGAAGACGCAGAAGTCCTCCCTCTCCAAGAATGACATCGATGTTGGTGATCTTACTTCCTCGAGGTATGGGCATGTTACATCGTAAGGCCGCTAGTTCCTCCACGAAGAAAGTGTTCTGGCTCTAACGCAAAATATGATTTTCCGCCCTTTCTAATTCATCTGCTGTCAAAGGAAGTATGCGGTGTAGCCTGTTCGTAGTCAACGAGGTCGCGGATTGGATACGGTTGCCCATCCTTTCCCCTCTTTTTGTAGCATTGTACCTGGTGACAAGAAGGGTAGCAAAGTGATGAGAACGTGCGGTTGCTCTAGCAAACCGAAGCCAGCTACTAAAATGATTTGCGGTGGTTACAACAGGTGAAAGTATGTCGGTGACGTTAATAAAATGAGACATTTTGTGCGATGGTTTCAGCTCTTCGAAATTCGTTACATGCGGGATGGTTGGTTTAATAGGCCAATCACTTGAAGGGGATAGCAAGAACTCGGGTCCTTTGACCCATCTACTATTTTGTGAAATATCACCGGGTACTGAACGTGTCGCATCATCAGCAATATTTAAGATTGTTGGTACCCAGCGCCACTCTGAGACACGAGAGAGTTCATGGATTTCCCCCAGCCGATGGGAAACAAAGGCCTGATACTTTCTCGCCTCGTTTCGCAACCAACCAAGAACGTTACGAGCATCCGTCCAAAAAACTCTAGTGGATGGCATAATCTTATGAGCCTTACATATTGTATCCGCAAGACGAGCTGCAATCAAAGCACTCTGTAGTTCCAAACGAGGTATGGTATGTACTTTACGTAATGGATTTACTCTAGCTTTACTAGAAACTAAAGTGAGCTGCACATTTCCATTCATGTACAGAACACGAAAATAAGCAACAGCTGCACATGCGTCCTTACTAGCATCGCAAAAAATGTGCAGCTCGCGACTGCTTACATCATTGGATAACAGGTACCAACGTGGAATTTGCAGATTGAGAATTGACTGCACATCAGAATGCCACAATTGCCATTTTTTAAATAGATTATCTGGTAGCACTTCATCCCAGCCGGTACCTGCACGCCAAATCTCCTGGAATATAATGCGTCCTCTGATGGTGAGAGGTGACAAAAAACCCAATGGATCAAAAATACGCATTAATTCCGATAAAGCAACGCGTTTTGTAAACTTTTTTGGTAAATTATTCGAAAAATTATTATTGAAGCCAAGTGTGTCCATTTCAGGATGCCATATTAGACCCAATGTCCGAACGCTTTGGGGAAAATGACCTATATCTACGGATGAGGTGCTAGACTCAGACTGCACAAGGCGTAAGCTGCGAGGAACTAAAGCTAAAGCTGAGGCTTCATTCGACACCCATCCTCGAATTTCGAAATGCGCTTGCTTATGAACTTCAACCACGTCCCTTGCAACTTGAGCGGCCTTTTCAATGCTACTGTGGCTACCTAAACTCGGCGTCAAAAAAATCGCACCTTATAAAAATCTTATTCAAAAATTCCTAAACCTTATATAGAGGATAGTGTTAGGTATCATTAGAAAGGTAACAAAAAGGAGCATCAAACAACAATTAAGTGCAATCTTTTTTTTAATTAAAATTATACAAAAAGCATAAAAATTTGAAAAATAATAAAAAATCTTAATTAAGTCCTAATTAATAATCGATAATTTACAAAAAAAATGTACAAAAAGTGTCTTAAAATTAACTCAAAATCTAGTGTTACCCCCCCTTGCCCTGATGACGGCTTCCATACGGTCCCTCATAGACCTCACCAACTTCAGGAGCTCTTCTTGAGGGATAAGACCCCATTCTTCAATCACCGCGGTTTGGAGTTCCTCTAGAGTCGAAGGAGCCGGATCCCGAGATCGAACCTTACGTTTAAGATGGTCCCAGAGGTGCTCTATCGGATTCAGATCAGGACTTCTCGCTGGCCACTGCATCACAGGAATTTGGGACCTCCGCAGGAAGTCGTTCACGATGGCTGCAGTGTGTGCGCGAGCGTTGTCGTGCATTAATGTGAACCCCTCGCCAAAAGATTCGGCAAAAGGGACCACATGCACATCCAGGATCTCTGTGATATAGCGGCGCGCAGTCAGCGACCCTTGTCCGCGAGCACCTCCGGTCCGGGAGACGCAGACCAGGTCGGTTTTGCCGGCAGCCGACATACCGCCCCAGAACATGCAGGATCCGCCTCCATATTCCACCGTCTCCTGGATGCAGGCTTGAGCGAAACGTTCACCCTGCCTCCGGTATACTCTTCTTCGTCGGTCGTTGCAGAAAAGACACACTCGTGTCTCGTCTGAGAAGAGAACAGCTCCCCACTGCTCAATGGTCCAATCGACGTGGTCGCGAGCAAACTGCAAGCGGGCTCGTCGGTGCGCTGCAGTCAATTTTGGACCTGTAGCAGCTCTGCGGGCTGCTATGTTCTTCTCCTTCAGTCTTCTTCTAACCGTGGATACACTCACGGTGCGTCTGCGAACTGCCTGGAGCTCCTGTTGCAGCTGAACAGCGTTTGAGAAGCGATTTCTCAAAGAGTACGACACAACGAACCGGTCGTCTCTTTCCGAAGTGCAGCGACGTCTACCGGACCCATGTCGCCGGATATAGCCACCGGTCTCTAAAAAGCGCTGGTAGACTCTACGAACCGAAAAACGGCTCAGATTCAGTTGCCGGGCGACATCACACTGCCGCACCCCTGCTTGCAGTAGTGCAACCACTTGAGCGGCCTCATCAGCTGTAGTGTCCATTTTCCAGATGTTCTTTCTTCAGTAAAATCAGTGCGTGTGTCCCCTTCAACGGTTTAATAGCGAATGACCCACATTGAACCCGTGTTGACCTCTTTATACCCACAAAGTTAGCGCAACTCGCGACTCTCCCGAGCAGCAAAATTTCCTTAGAATTTTTGTGACCCTTTATTTGTTGCTTTAGGTTTTATTTGATAATGAAAAATAATGTTTTTTTATTAAGTTAATTAAGTAACCTTTTAAATAAAATTATAATTAATACGACTGCATGTGCATATCCAGAGTTAATGCCATTTGAACGTGATTTTCTTAGAGGTGCGATTTTTTTGACGCCGAGTGTATATAGTCATCCATGTATGTGTTGTGAATTATGGCTTCTACAGCGTCCGGATATTGTTTCTCATGATCAGCAGCATTTCTATTTTTAACATAAATGGCTGAAAAAGGACTAGAAACAGCGCCAAAAATCATTGAACTCATTTTATAGATGCGAATAGGTTCGTTAGGAGTGTCGCGCCATAAGAAACGTTGAGCATCTCTATCGGCTTCCCTGATTTTAACTTGCGGGAACATCTCGCGGATGTCCGCAATAAGTGCTACCTTCCCTTCTCGAAAGCGGAAAAGAATGTCCATAAGTGACTGCAATAAATCTGGACCCTTAAGTAATAATGAGTTTAAACTCACGCCGTCACAACGTGCAGCCGCGTCATAGACAATTCTTAATTTGCCTGGCTTATTAGGGTTTGTTACCCCGAAGTAAGGCAAATACCAAATTATCTCTGACACGCACATTTGCTCTGAGTACAGTTCGGCATAACCCTTATCTATAACATCTTTAATATTTTTTTTATAACTAGAAGCGTACTCTGGGTCCCTAAGAAATTTCCTTTCTAATGATAAATATCTAGACAAAGCCAGTGGATAACTATTAGGTACTTTCAACTCACTGGAACGCCAAGGCAAACCAACCTCAAAACGACCATTGGGTAAACGCTTTGTCGTATTAACTAATATTGCAATAGCTCGCGCATCTGCAGAAGGGGTGGAAATCTTTTTACTTATTCCAATCGAGTCAAGTTCAAAATAATCTTCTATTAATTTTTCGATCTCGCGAGTATCATAGGAAGTTACACAATTATTGACACAATCTACAGAGTCCGTCTTTGTATCGGAAGATGGAATACCGAAAATGACCCAACCCAGTTTTGTAAGACATGCAGCAGGTTGCAAGGGGCCGTTCTCTCTTATTTGTAACGGAAGAGTCAAGAACCAATTATCAATACCTATAATAAGTGTAGGTTGTACATTCTCATAGCAAATTACGTCTTTTAAATCAGACAAATGTGAGTATTTATCAAAATCTGTAGTACATAATGTCTGTCGCGAAACTCCTAAATTAGGTATTGAGCGAACTCTATGGAGTTTGAATGCATCATCGCTAGAATTACGCGCTTTAATGCTAATATCTACAAACTCTACGTCTGACTGTTTTGAGAGCCCACCGATGCAATCTACTTTAATATTGGCTTTCGGCCCAGTAGCTCCTAAAACACGTGCAATCTTAGAATCTATAAAAGTAGACGTTGAGCCGTCGTCCAATAGCGCGAATGTGTCAATATTTGCTTTTGGACCGCATACCGTAACCGCTACTACTTTTAAAAGTGGACGTAAGGTTTTGAGTTCATTGAAAGTTAAACCGCTAAAAGAATGAGTCAAAATATCTTTTTTATTTTTATCTACGGTCTGTGAGGGCGCGCAAGCTACAGAAGAAAGATGAATGTCAGGCGCAACCTGCTCCTCCTCAGAAACCTCCTCAATAGATACAAGATTATTTGCTACCGAAGACCTGTACTGAATGGTTGGAAGATGTAAGAGTTTGTGGTGTTTGTATTTACAACCAGAAATATTACACAATTCCGTACCATTACAAAACTTATATCTATGCGAACCTTTTTTAAGGCATCGCATACAAACTTTTTTATCTTTGCACCACTCTAACCTTTTTTGAGGCGAAAGACAAAAAAATTGTTTACATGTGTCTATGACATGACGTTGCTGACAATAAAGACAATTTGAGGCCAAGTCGTTACTGTCAACATTGTCATTCAATGTAAGCAAACTTGAATGCGATTGCGTATTTATATTTTTTAAAGTTTTTGCATAATTATTGGAAAAATGTTTGGGACGGGAAGTATTACTATTATGTTCTATAGCAAAATTATTAGTGCCAGAATTGTTCACGATAATGCCAAACTTTGAATAAATTTCGACTTCTCTCATTAAAAAATCAGACAACATTTCAAGTTTTGTTATGGAACTTGTAGACGTAGTAGACATAACAAAATCCATCCAACGTGATCTCATCAGCGGAGTTAATTTAGAAAGAATAGCGTTAAAAAGTTCAGGAGACTCTAAATAGGATTTGCGTTCGAGTAACTTTATTACCTCGACGCTGTTACGCACACGACATGCAAGAATATGCAAGTCTTTCGACTCAGTATCTAATTTCGGAAGAGCACGTAAAGCGTTCACCTCCTGAAGCACGATGTACTCAGGCCTTGCAAACCGCATCTCCAGCTGAGTCATGATGGGTGCAGGATCTCGCGCTGTCACCAACAACACTGCGACAGTCTCTCGAGCAGGTCCACGTAGAGCTGTACTTATGCGTGCTAAATTCTCCGCAGGCGTATAAAGAGATGCAGAATCCTCGAAGATTCTTTTAAATGCCAACCAATCTAAGTGCTTCCCATCAAACATGGGCAAACGAATATCCGCAGACCGCTTAGTAGATCGAGACTCTTTAGATAACGATGTTATAGCTTTAGCTAATAAATGAATGTCAGAATTTCCTTTATTTGTATTATTAGTGTTATAATAAGCATTACCACATACATGTTCATTTTCTGTCACCATTACTGGATCTTGGTGATTGAAAATAGGGGAACACTCTGCATCTGCCACATTTATTAAACCAGAAGCTTGTTTATACGTGGGTTGAGACTCTGAAAAAGTTAGGTACCTTTTATTTAAAGTAATGGGGATGGAGACACAATCCGCAGTGGCAGATCTACCAGGGTGCGATTCAGCGACCGCCATAGAGGGGGCAGAAATACCGGGATGTGTATTAGAAGGTAATAAGTCAACAAGAGTCGAACTGCCGGTGGCTTCAACGCCAACAAGGGCAGGACGGCTGGGACTAACCACCTCATTAGGCTCCGTTGCATTATCCACACATTTTTTGAGCCAACCCTGTACGTATTTAATAGATGAACGCACGCTACGTTTACTGCTGCGTCCATTATGTGCTTCTATCTCAGCTAACTGAGCTGATAGTTCAAGTTCTAGGACTTGACGTTCCCGTTCGAACGCAGCTCGTTCACGTTCTGCAGCAGCTGCAGCTTTTTTCTCCAGTTCTAATATTTTCCTGGCGTGTTCTGCTTGAGCTGCTATAGAACGAGCTCTGATAGTAGACGTTGAAGCTGTCGAACCTGAAACAATAGAGTCGGCCGCGACAACTTTTTCGCGAACCATACTATCTACATCACGTACTCTATGTGGAGTATTTGTACATGTTTGGCTTTTCTCACCCTTTGTTTGAGAACGTGTCTTCATTTTCTGATTTTTGTTATGAAATCGAAATATAGAAAATTATGAAAAATTTAGAGAGCGAACGAAGGACCACAAATATAGGGAAGTGAGAGCAAATGGGAGCTGGTTAATGAGGAAAACACGTTCCGTTTAGGGTATATGATAAATATAATATTAAATTAAGCAAAACCAAACATTCGTACAAACTATCTAAAACGCGACTGACAAACTTCAAAGTCAAAAATTATAAAACAATAAAAATAATAAAAAATAAAAATCATTCTAAAAAAGGTTGCTATCAACAACAGTAAGTATTGTACCCTTTTTTACTTTGTTCTGTATTTTTTGGAGTAGATTATTAAGTTTTTCAAAAAATATTGTTTTATTAGAAGAAGGGGTTTTATATATGCAAATTAAAATGAGGTTAGGGTTTCTTCTTTCACAAATAATATGTCTTCTAATTCTTATGTTGTAGGATTTAAATCTCTTCTTATTAAAATGCAAGTATCACCCATTTTCTCATGATAACGTGAGCAACTGGCACCAACTTTATATTTTTTAAGTATAAGATTTGCTTCAGTTCCCTTTCTTATAAAAGTTTCTGATAAACATATCATGTCAATTTTTGTATGATTTGCTTTATAATTGTCAAGAATTATTTCTAGATGATCCTTTTTTTAAGAATCCGCATCTAACGCAAATGAATTTAAATAATATATTGTTTCTAAACTTTTTAGAAATAGCGCTCTACGCGGCAATAGAACTACACTGCGCGACACTGCTCGGCAAAGTTGGATGACCAAGCAAAATTGACGCGTGGTGTGGCGACTCGCAGTTCCATTGCCGCTATTATGAGACGAAAGGCGAGATTGCTTCAGGCGACTTACCGATGCTTCTCTGCTTCATGACCTTTCATTTAGCAGTAGCGTCTAGGTACGAATAAACCCACGCGTGGAAATCAAGAACAAATTTTCCCTGTTTTCTTGCTATAAGGTTTTCCTTACATTATGATACAGCTTTCATACTCTGGTATTCAAGAATCAAATGGAGAAAACAGGTTTTCATATAAATTCACAAAATCACTTTTCTTTTTTTATTTATATACTTAGTAGGTTACAAATTTCAATACCTATTACATGGTATTATTTAATATCAATTTTATTTTAACTATAGGTTTATATTTATTTATAGAAACCCATAGACTATTCTTATCCTAATCACTATGAAATATTATAATCTAAAATTTCTTCACTTTCAAAGCAGAAAGGCAATGCTATTGAGCGGTCGAGCATTCTGGGCACATTGCCACACGAAGGCGAATTTTCTAAGTTAGATTTTACCAGTTTGTTCAGACACGCATAGATTTACTTTATTTTTTTAACAGCTCGTTCAGCTAATGTAATACAATTTTTCTTTAATGGCTTAGATTGCAATTTAACTAATTTCAAGTAAATAACTATGAAGTTAGCAATATCACAAATACTAACCAAATCGCCATATGAACAAAAAATTTCTTAGATAATTCCGTTTCTTAAGAGACTTCTAATATAAATTAATAAGGCAAATCTTTATATTGAAAATATGGAAACGACCGTTTGGTGCAACGGTAGCGACCCTGCCTTTCGCACCGACGGTCCTAGGTTCGAATCTCGGAAGAGGCAGATGTTTGTATAATGAATACAAGCATTTGTACCTGAGTCATGGGTGTTTATATATATTTCTACCAATACTACATATCTATGTATCATATATACATGTGTATCCGTTACCAAAATACAAGCCTCACAGTGCTTTTTTTGGGCTAGGCTAATTGGTAACGAATTTTGTGCAAGTAATTAATAGTTAATAAAAATCTTCAAATAAAAAACACTTATCTGGCAAAATATAAGCAAATATGAATAATATTCTTTTTTTTAATTTCATCCCTGCTTTCTATTTTAAAATTTATAAGCATCGCTATAAAATGATTTGATAGCGAATTCAATTAGGGATATCATCAGCACTAAGGTAAATCTAGATTATCTTCTTTATCAAGATCGTCGATTCAATAGCATACATATAATATCTTCATATAAAATTCTAAGAATCACCTAAAACATTATCATCATCGTCCTAGTTGTCAATTGATAAAAGCCCTGCAGGTAGAATGAGTCATTACCCAGTACGCAGGTCCAATCCAGATAACAAACGACTCAACAGTTTTATGTGCCTTCCACGCAAGGAAGAGTTTCAAAATACTTAATTAATGTTTCCTATTTGATAAGATATCCGGCTCTCGCGAAAGTCGGTTTACTTCCTTGATCATAGGTTAAAAACTCTAATCGCCACTGAGCTCCTCGCATTGCAAGTCTTGAACCGTAAATAACTCATCCATCACACTTACTTAATTGGCCTCACCAAGAGCATAAGTCCTTCGGTAGATTGACGTCGTATGTAGTTTGATAGAAGCGCTGCAGCGCAAGGTGTCAGCTCGCTCGCTGTCCGTGTTCAGCTTTGTACATAAGGGTATTTGACAAAATTATTGGTTTTCCACTTATCTGTTTTATTTTTGAATTTAAAATTACAGTGAAAATTATGTGACCCATATTTTACAACAAAATTTTTCTTTAATTTGAAGATCTAAGCAGAATGCATTGCATCTATCAGAAAAAATGTCACTTTGACATGATATTAACAGTTCTGACTGATCTTTTGAGGATCTTTTTGCTTTTCTGACAGAGACAACAATATTCTACCAAAAATACTAGATGATGCAGTCGCTAAGCATAAAGCTACGCTAGCACCATTTATTGGAGCGGAACGTAATACAGAAAAAGAAAAAAAAAATTATTGCGAATTTCAAAATTCGGGCTGTCATCTAAACCTGTTGATTTAATTCACCATAAAAAATATTAAAATCGGTTAAGAACTCTGGAAGTTATGGCGTAACAGACATTGCGCCATTGAAGCTGATCCATGGGAGCTTCGCTTCGCTCCGCTCCAACAATAGAAACTGCTAAGTAAAGCTACTACAAATAACTCCAAAATAAATATGGGCCAAATAAGTTTCAATATACTTTTTAATAATCCAAAAAACAGGTTATCAGAAAAATGAAATATCTATTGTTAAGTAAAAAACCAAATTAGAAAAAATTAATTTAATGTTTATGGAATGCGATTGTGGTCCGTATGTACAACAGTTTTTTGACACTAAATTTTCCAATTAATCTTATAAATCAATCGGAATTGAAACATTAACAAAATAAGTGAGTCTCATCTTCTAAAAATAAAATTGTTTTTTTAATAAAAGTCTTTTTGGTATTGGAACAAACTGAAAACACAAAAATGGAAGAAATATTTGTTATCAGCACTTAACACACAATTGAAATTATATTAATTTAATTTGCGTATGATTTATCGAAAACTTTTATATTTACATGAATAAAATCACTATCTTTGCCTGCAACTTCGGCCGCTTGGACCACAGGATTTTGCTTGATTGATTAACAAAGAAACATCAATAACTTCGATTTAAAATAGCCATGAGTAAGATATAATGGTTAAAGTAATTTTGCCACCAATTAAATGAAACATTGCGAAACTTAATAATATGTTATTTACAGATAATGATTGTGCTAATACATTAATTTTAACATTAAACCTACTACTAGTACTACCTAATTGAAATAAGTTTACATTTTAAATGAGAAAGGTATAAGTCTACGCCCATTGAAATTAACTTTGAAAAACAGGGTGTTTAGCAATAACTGTTTAATCCCGAATATGGTATGCACCGTACCATTCATACAACCCAGCCGTCCTAGCATACGCCACTTGAGCTTCGCGCACGATTGAAAAGAAGTTTGCCGATATCGACATATAGGTATCTCGTTTTCCCTAACATGTTAACAAACTGATGTTGCCTCTTGATAGGTATATGATTATTAACTCCTTTATTAGTACATTAGTCAGCGCATTATACGAAACCACTAAGATTTGTTAATAAACCTATACTTATACCGATACCTATACCTATAACGAAACTTATAATTATGGGAATATATTTATATTTATAGGAATATACTATACGTAATAAAAAAATGGAAATATAAGGATATAACATATATTTCGTGTCGTTCGCCCTTAATATACTTTGAGTACATATTGTAATAAGACACCACCACCGCTTCAATAAATAGCACACAATACATTGTCGTCTACTTCTCTACATACTAACGCATGGACGAGAAATATGTAGAAAATATCGGTTTAAATGTCGACAAAATGCTATTGCTATGTTAGATAGAGTTAGTAGACAAAATCCGCGGCTAAATAAAACTACTCTTTTGACATAAGAAGTCGGTTTTTAAGCGCAACCATGTTAAAGACGATTGACGACAAATTACGAAAACACGAGAAACCGGATCGACGAAATTTTGTCGTATTGTAAATGCTGTTCGGGCAGGAAAATGATTATAAATCCTGAAACCATCACTTGACTGAAAAAAACGTTTTGAGTGTGGAAAAACATCTAGTGGCATTTATGGAATGAATTATTGAAAACAATAATTCATTTATTAGGGTTGTAACTTTGCTGTTTTCCATAAAAATAAAAAACACAAATTTATAGATATGTGCTAGTTTTTAGACTTTATAATAAATTTCCGAGGTTTTATGCATGTTTTATGCCCCGAACTTTTGCAGGGTCTTTATTTTAACACTCCATTTAAATTGCCGCGCCCATCTGTGTATAACCTTTTCTCCTTTCGCGCTTGCAAAACTAACTCCGCCCACTTTTTAAGTTTACGAAGGTCACAAAAACAGTTTAATGTATTAACAAAAAAACAAGACATTGATATTTTTGCAAACAAAAAGCAAGAGTTCAAACGGCATGTTTCTAATATTATAAGGATCTATAATTCTTCTTTTCTTTGATTTTGACTCTTGTTCGTTTTTGTTTATATTATATGGGTAACAAAACATGTGGTCTGTTTTTGTCCACATTGTATGTTATGTTTATATAAATTAATAATTTTAGTTTAAAATAAATCTCTTTTACTCGCCTTGTGTAACTTAGGTAAATGATTACAACTATTTCTTTGTGTATTTTCGTTGGTGCATGTCATGATTGCCTTTAATTAAGACAGCACTTAGCTCTATGATAAAATTGTATGTTTTTTTTTAATGTTATAGTGAATGTTTTGTTGGTGGTCCACATAAATAAATAAATGTTACACTATCTACCATAATCGGGATTATACAATTATTAACACTCTTTATTATAGCGACTATCCAACTACAAAAACTATCATGCTCCACCAATTTTGCACATTGCACTTAATGGACAAACTCTAAAACATTGAATTTGATTTACTGCTTACTTGAGACACGCTGCGCACTGAATGTTGCTACATGGATTTTTATTATATACAAGCACATGATGCTTCAAAAAAATGTACTTTTTGAAAATAATCTGTTTATAATATACGACGTGAGTATCAAAATAATTTTAGATATGTCGACTAACTGAAATGGGTTTATTGAAAATACTTGTAAACTTTCCTCCGTTTTATTCTTTTCAAATTGTAATATTAAAGAATATAAACATATTACTCGGCTTAGCTTCGAAACAAAAAATATCTAAAATAGCTGCTTGACTTTGTAGTACATAATTATAACTTAATTTTGCTTTCCACACAAACATAACTTAATTTAAGCAATTAATACTTTAACCTATACTAAGTTAGCTTAAGTTTTTACAAGCTTATTCACGAAACTCAGTCTATATTTATTAATACTTGTATTAATCTATACCATACTTACTTAATATATTGTAAGCTTTTTATAAATTTGCTGTACTAACAGATATGTTGCATCGAATACTGTTACAAAAGATTTAATTATATAATCTAAGTCTTGTCCATAAATTAGATCAATATGCTTAACATTTATTTAGTCACATAATTCCAGTGACGTGCCCAAAATTTTGCAATATTTTCTTTGTAATCCAATGCTGAAGAACTTTGAATCGGAAAAACTACTTAATTTAGTTTTTCCACATAAGAAAATTTATAAGACTACAGAATGCGAGTTATTTTATTGGTCAAGTTAATTTTTTGAATTCTATCATATATAACATGAAAATTAAGATTTAGATGTTGTTATTATTTCAGTCGATATTTTTTTTGTCCTTTTCAATAACACGGGATCTTACTTCTTCTTAACGACATTTTAATTTAATACTTAATGTACTACGTTGTTTGCTGAAAGAACAACCACAAAATTCTACGAATATTAATTGATAAATATCTAATATATTCTCGCTAACCAATTGCATTTTATTAATTTATAATACGTAAATTCCTAAAATAAAGGTATATTTCAAATAAGTATTTTAATGCCATAAATTACCGACTATATATATTTTCAACTAATGATACTTTTAAGCTATTTAGTCACAAAGACCAACATCAAAGCGGCATTTTCCAGGTGATTGTAAGGAAAGGTATAATTAATTCATTTTCTTAGTTGCTCAGAGCGAAACATCAGCCCCGAGATGCTATCTTGATTAAAATTACTAATGAGTACAAAAAACCGTAGCAGAACCGACCCTTCGAGACCGCCCTGTTGTAATCTTGTAACCTGAAATCTGAAAACGTTGGCAAATTAATTTTTTTTTCCTAAACTTTGAAGCAGAGAACTGAAAAGTTTAAAAATCTTGTTTTTTTTTTTATTTTGATGAAGTAAAATTAAATGTAATAAAAATTTTGTTGTGTTAAGTTTTCTAATAGTGAGATAATCAATACAATATCTACTAATTTCACCGATTAAATAATGTCGAACGGATAAACCTATTTTCAATTCTTGACAAAACAATCTTTTTTGATTTCCAATTCTTTAAAATATGGTTATTATGAACTCAATAAATTGGCAGCGCAAAATGTAATGTACGTGATCCGTTTCAGAGGAAATGACTTTAAAGCTAATACGCACCTTGTGTACCAAATGGAGTACTTTCCGATGATTTGTCAGCCATCACGTTTAGCCTCTGAACAACTGTCAAGGACACACTTATTGAGTAAAAGTTAGTGAATATAATAATATGAAGTATAATTTGTACTACATAAAAGTGATGTTAATCTTCACACGACATTATTGAAAAGGTATTAATAACTAAGGTTTTTGATAACGCTTTTGTGATGAGATTAAACGCGCATCATATACCTGAAGAGAAAATGCAAAAAAAAAAAACACATTTGCATTCGATATTTTAGTATTTACATGAAGAGCACCCACCGTTTTTGTTTTCCAATGCTGGCGGCGACATCGCTGAAAAAAGAAACTAAATAAGAGACTATTTTCTTGTGTTTCTTTTCCACATTTGCAACGAGACAATGCAAATTTATAAATACTTTCCCAGCAACGTCTGATTTGTCTGGTTTCAAATTATAAAAAATCTTTTTACTCCCGAATCTAATAAATTATTCCACTTATAAATGAACATAAAGTGGTATTTCAATAGGTAACAGTCAAACAATATTAACTAAATACATACGGATAGACCAACGATATTCTAACAATGCAAATTCGAGACATTTTTATTTCAACCATAAATTTAACCACTCTACCATAGACGTCGTTGGAAAAATAATTTCATTTATAGTGACTTCTGGTTATTGCAAACTGTACAGTCAGTATGAACATAAATATTTTATATAACATTTCTTTTGCATTCTATGTGAATTAAGTTTTTCATCTTTAATCTAAATATCAACTTAATAAGATTTTCAATCAACCTTTGATATTTATGTAAATGTTTTCACCCTTTGTTTTTAGAAACTGAACTTTATGTATAAATTTAATAAGATATTGTAAGCTATTTTTGTTCTCTGTACCTCACACACACAGAGAGAGTACCTCACTATGCAGATCATTAAAATGTTACTTCTCTGCGGTTTAAAGTGAAAAAGTTAATATATAAATATATGTAACGCAACTGCGATCTTTGCTTATTATCAAATAAAAAATAATTACAATAAAAAATTGTCTTATAATACCTATTCATATTAGTATTGCCAAAGTGATAAAACTAAACTTAAATCAAATGATAGAAAAACGAATACCTAAAATTAAAAACTTGAAATGCATATTTGGATCATTTAGTTATCCCATATTGATATGCATTTGTTTTTGTTTCAATGTTAGTTTAGTTTCAATGTTTAGTTAAAAGCAGATTTTATCATTAAATATTGGACATCTCATGTTGGCCTTAAATTTAAGATAATTTGACAAATATATAAGGTTCACCTGTCGTAGACTATATTTCTTCATCTTTTTTGTGTAGCATGCTACAATGATAGGATTTATATAACAACTTTTTTATCACATTCGTGATTTAAAAATAGAAAAAAAATTGAACGTTTTCGCATCGATTTTGACTCGCAGGTTTATGCTATTCACATGTATTTTAATGTTTCCTTCATTTATACTCAGTTTGGTCATAAATTGTCATACACATTCTATTATCTTGATTTTATGAATTCAGTACTTAACGGAATAACAAGAATAACATATTATCTGCCACTTTTTCTAAGTCAATAAATGTTTTTTTTAATTGATTATGGGTAAAGGCTTTTCATAAATAAAATTAGCCTCTTTCAAAGAAATAATCAAAATGAACTCAAATGGTGAAAAAAATGCTCCAGCTATATCTACAGCTGATGAATACTAAGACTTTGTAGAATTCCTTAATATTTATTAAAAATTACTTACGGTATACTTTGATGGTGCCTTCAGTGTCTCCCAGCGCATTCTTAGAAACGCATTTGTAGGCACCATAATCTGTATTGGTGATTCTGCGTATCGCAAGCCTTAACACTGATCGGTATGAGCTGTCAACTTTCTGCGGCTCAAGCCCTCCTCCTGCACAAAACAATTAATTTAACTTAATAGTTTTATATCAGTTATTTTGTCAATTTGTCTCTACGGTTTTACATACTGCTATTAAATAATAAAATAAAACACTAAAATTAACCTGTCATAAATGTTATCAATATTTTGTTTACGACGTAAGATTTGTATTCGAATCCCATCTCAGCTGAAGTTTTGTTTAAAAATTATTTTGATTTTATTCATTAATCCAACGTTTACCCCTACAATGATAGATAATTATAGAATTCTAATTCTATTGATATTCAAAGTCACATGAGTCTAAGCATTGAACACTTTTTCTATATCATTACAGATTTAGAGATAAATATTTAGTATGAAGTACACTGTCGAAGGTTTGGTAAACATATAGCTTTGCGTTTCGATGTCATGCTTCACTACGATTAAGCATAGAATCGTTAATCGCGTTCAGTAGAATTTAAATGTATGTATACATACCGCGATAGGTGACTAAGCGAGCAATATAAAAAATCGTAACATAATATCAAACCTATACAGGTAAGTTCATCAGCATTCACCTGCATAGATTTGATATGATATGACCTTTCTATCTGCAGGAATTCTAAAATAAATAATAATGACGAGACTTGAACCCAGGACAACGTTCTCACCAAACGGTCGTCAAAAATAGAATGACGGGTTTCGTAAATATTTCCGTATTTATACTAGGTCCTTACATATTACAGTATAAAGGTTCCAATACAGGGACCCACAAAGCTGAAGGATAGCATGAAGGTACAACGGTGGGTTTTAGTGGATATGCCCGTCAGCCTTATACTAACGGGTAAGTCCCATATAACCCCATCGTCAACCCAACGATGGGGTATGCGAAAAGCATTTCCCCTCGTCAAAAAAAGGGACCTTACATATTAAATTGACGTTTTGTATGGGAGAAATATACAGAAGTTTTTTTTTTAAAAAATAGATTTCACATGTATGCATCATTGTTATCTATGCACTTCTGCCATCTCATGGGTAGTTCATTGATCCCTTTACTAAAAAAATTATGGGGCGAGAATCAATAAACTCTCCGAAGGCGTTTTTGACTGCCATACCGAAGTTGAATTTTTGTTCCTTGTAGGATGTTATTCTTATTCCGATAAAAATAGTAATCTGTTGGAGCAAGGTCCGAGGAGTACAGTGGATGTCATAGACATTTCAATTGCAGCACCTGTAGTTTAGCGGCCGTCTGTTGTGCAGTGTATGGTCTAGCGTTGTACTGAAGCAGCAGTGGCCTAGAGCGGTTGTTTAGCAGCTTGTTCTTCCAACAGGGTTTGTAGTTGCTGATAATAGGCATCTGCCGTAATCGTTCGGCGAGTTTTCAGAAAGCTGTAGTGAACAACACCGGCACAAGTCCACCAAACACCCACAATTAACTTTTTCTGATTTGGTTGGTTCTCTAGAGTTCAGTTATTGCGACGAGCACTTCCGATTATCGTATTGGATCATTACATGTCTCACTTCTCGTCACATGTAAATGATCCGATTTAAAATCCTTTCATTAATGTGTCGGTTGAAAAAAGTAATGCAGTAGTCGACGCGTGTTTGCTCGTTTGATTCACTCAATTCATAAGGTACCCACCTTTCAGGCTTTATTACTTTCTCGATTTGCTTTAAGTGGATTAAACAGTTTTATTACTCACACCCAGGCCTGCAGCAAACTCTGGAGAAGTGTGCGGTGGCTCCGCTTTCACGATAGCCTTAATTCTGCATTTATACTTTCTTCTCCGGCCGTCCACGGGGCTTGTTTCGATGGTCGAAATTTCCAGAACGAAAACGTTGGAACCAAAATTGTACCGAATTATCGTTTGCGACACCACTGCCATTCACATCGTTAATTCTTAGGGCTGATTCTGCAGCACTAGTACCATAGTAGAACTTGTACTCGTAAATATAGCAATATTTTGTGTTTTCTATTATGCGATATGAGCGACGCCAAAGAAAAACTAATCAGGTAAAATCAAATGAATGACCGTTTTCGAAAATCAAATGGATATTTGGCTTAATGGATTTTTAAATTTGAATTTGAAACTCTTAACCAAAGAGGACACATTATTAATACGACAAAACGTCTATTTTATATGTAAATGATCTAATATTATATGAAGAACTACATTACTCCACAAATATCGAGAATCAGTCCTATAAAAGAATAGTGTATTATTAACCAATAATATATTTTTAAGGTTCAACTAAACATTTGTATTTGTCACTACACTTGTGTGGAAAGACTATACAGACCTCGAACCGCTTTTTTCACCATTTATGCAAATATATAACAATATAAAAAATAAAAGAATAAATGAAAAGTGTTACAGAATTTTTATGACCAAAATCGGGAAGTTATTGTTTTTACCCCGTTTTGCATAAATCGAGTTTTCAACAGATCTCTACGTTTTGAGGCCTTAGGAATCTTCCCTGACCCTTCCCGCGATGGTGTCTGTATATATGTATGTGTGTGTGTGTGTGTGTGTGTGTGTGTGTGTATGTGTGTAAACCTCTTATTACTTTTGAACGGTTTGACCGAATCGAACCAAACCAAATGCGTTCCAAAAGTTTCATCAAACTTAGATTTCCTGAAAATTTGAACCGATTTGGATCGGTAGATTTCGAAAAAAATAAAAAAGAATTCGAAAAGAAACTTTTATAAATGTGTTTTTTTTTAAATAACTTTTAAACGGATTTACCGATCAATTCCAAAATAATCTACTAATTCAAACTAATCAGCTCTTAACCTCAAAAAACCACGTCAATCGCGCCCAAATGCGTCAAAATGTGTTGATTCGTTCAAAAGTTATGGCAGTTTGAAAATTTTAAAAATCGTGTTTCATCAAACTGTTATTGGCCTTTTGAGCTCGAAGAGCTCAAAATCATAGAATAGCTACTTCTTGAGCTCGTAGCTCAAAATAACACAAAAATTATATTTTTAGCTCAAAGAGCTCAGAAACATTGTATTGAGTGGAATTTTGAGCGCAAAAGCATAGAATTAGCGGGAAGTTACAGGGAAGGCCTTTAGGGTCAACCGTTTTCCAGATTTTTTTATTCTCTATCGTCTGCCGCTTACTTAACGTTTCAATTTTTTTGTCGTTGATATTGTATTAAGTATAGTGTATCACTCGAAAGAATGATAAATGTTTCCCATTCTCAAATAACATTAACACCTTCACCTACGGTTCGGTTCTTAAACAGCACGCTCACTGGTGATGGGTCACTTTAAAAACTAAACGTTTTTTAAACAAAATACATGTTTTGTTCTAGCAAAAATTAGTTTTTAGTTTTGAGAAACTACAGATGATAAGAATGTGAAGTGAATACTTTTAATCTTGTTTTATTGCGATTATGTCACATATTTATAAATAACTAACAATACGACTGCCATTAGAGACTGCTAATATCAATATAGTAGAGGAAACTGCATACGGGATGCTATTTGAAGTGTTGCCATATTCAAAGCAACACGGCGCACAGTGGTCCGGATTTTCAAAAAGGTGGACATAGGATCGAAAATGCTTATTTAACTTAACAAAAAATTGTGTCGTATAGGAAATTTAACGCTGATTAATACTTATTTCTACAACTTTTCAAAAAAACTGCTCCTTCACGTCAAAAAAAAATATTGAAAATAAAAATGTATGGGAGAAAATCTATTTTTTTTTTCTCCGTTCAGTATCAAAGTATAGCAAGCAAACCTTATCTTCTGGTAAGTACTTATTGTCCTTAATACGACGACATATAACTACATTGCTTGCGTATCCCTGCGGCCTTGGCGCCTACGATGCTATAAAGTTTAAAATTTTTATGTTGAATTATCTTATTATCATTAACGAGTTTTTCTATTAAAATTAATCCAAAATATATTTTTTAATAAAACAAGCCCCCCGCGTGCCCCATCCTTTTATTAGGCTCGCCCCCTATTACTTGGGACTTAAATATAACTGGCGAAATTACAGTGTACTATAGTGTAGTATACACCTTTGCCTTCGGGGAATATAAAGCGTGACGTTATGATAAAATAAGCATTTAGCCCTCAAAAGGGCTTTTTCTGAAGTCTTGAAAATGACTATTTTAAGTCATCATCATCATCCGAGCGTCTTCTTGTCTTTCAGTCCAGTCTAACCGGATACGGCTGAATATTACGACCCTTTGACTATTTTAAGTAGTCCTGAAAAGGACCACAACTTAACTACTACTACTAACAAACTCAATTCTAACAATTACAACATCACTAAATCTGTCACGTTTACATTAATGGATCATGTTCAGACTGCAACTCCTGTAGATCCATATTTTCGGTTTCTTCTGTTACTACCTCAGGCAACAACAAAAGTTCTTTAACATCTGGAAAAAAATCGAATTGCTTTGAGTTGCTGTATTTTGGTCGAATATGGGATAAATATGGGTCTGAACTAATTAAAAAATTATGAAGCAAGTCCTCGTTGGTCTTTATCCTGTTAAATTTTCTTGTGTGAGACTCACGAACTCTTCGAAATTCTTTATTTCTTGCTTCTCCAGCTTCTTCGGAAAGAATGCCAATTGGTAGGAGGCCAAAGTGATGACAAATGTCTGCACCGTGTATGAGTAGCTTGTGCACACTTGCGGGCATATAAAACCATGGGTATAGATGAACAAAGATCTCAGCTGTTTCTCTGCAATAAGTCCTGAATTTTTCAATATTTATGGCACATCCTGATGAAATCGTTTGAAGAATAACCGCAAAATGCTTTAGCAGGTCTTTGTCAACATTGGTTATTTCGGCAGATTTCTCATAATCTCTAAAAAACCTTCTGGCTGTGTTTCCGTCGTTTGTGGTTCCAAAGCCTTGCTTCACAAAATCCACAAGTATTCCCATTTGCTGTTTGAATTCTTCTTGTGTCAAATGTTTCTTCGCAGCTTTTAGTTGCTTGTTAGCACCTCGTGCAGTCCACATCTCAAAGTCCATGTTGTAAGATATGTGTAGAATACACTCCATACAACGAATCCACATATGAAGAGTAGAAAGTCCATATTTATAAACATCTTCTCGAACAGGTCTTGTAAGTACTTCTGACAGCTTGTTCATCTCAGTTGGCTTAGCAAGGCAAATATTGCAGGCAGATGCAGACGAAGTATCCGTTATAATAGTGGCCACTTTTCCGTCGATCATTGTCATATGAAGCTTGTGACTAATCTCTAGCCCTGCCCATTTTGTAGAATCGATGTTTTTTATTTCTTCCTTCAATGCAGCTTCTTCTTGCTTGATGTATTCTCCTGTCTCTTTACAAAACTCGAACTTAATGGGCCTGCAATAATGTGTTGAAGAAGGTGTTGGGTTTTCCCATATGGTGCTATTATTAGAAACTAATTTAAGAGGGACAAGACTTGACATGAAAACCGATGAATCACTGAAGTCTACATCTTCACTCCTTTGCTTGTAGGTACTTTGTGAAGAAGCACCATCAAAACCCCATTTACTAATTAACTTCAATCCTTCAGTTGACGAATCAATCTGGGTACCAGTAATTTGAAGAATCTTCTGGACTGTCAGATCCAATAGGGCTTGAAGCTTCACTCTGGCTCCTCTCTCAGTAATTTCTAAATCATGAGGATAGCATCTATTTTTAGCTTCAAGGAGTTTGTGATACGATGGTAACACTGGAACTTCACAATCTAACAGCGCTTTCCTTAAACACAAGTATTTCCATTTTGACAGGTTCAATGATGTATAAAGACCAAGAGCATAATCTCCATCAAAAGTTTTTTTCGTATTTTTCTTAAACAATGTGGCTTGAACGATAGCAACACTATCAGGGTTCTTCGTAATATGGTCAATAACACGAGCTAAGTCATTCTTCTTGTCTATCCTAAGACTTTCGACTAATGCAAAAGTAAGTTCTTCCGGCGAATAGTCCAAAAGAGACTCTGAACGTCTTTTCTTCTGTTTGTTGCTGAGGTCAACAAAAGGCTTCCTAATCTGAACTTCGGTAGATGTGCCCACAGTTGTTGTACTAGATGTCGACGGAATCACAGCTGTTGTAGTATCGATATCAAATGAAGTATTGTCTGACGATATGTTTTCGATAACTTCATCTTGGGCTTGAAAAATCTCGGATAAATTAACAGTAGTGCAATTTGGCCAACTAATATTTGATTGTAACCACGCAGCATGTCTATTCATGAAAGTTTTCTGATTTCTAGAAGCACTTGTCCATCTGCGATTGATATTACTGACGTAGTTCTTCAAAAAGGTCTTGATTATTTCTAAATCTTGTGAACATGTTTCAACTGGGATATGTAGAATAATAGCTTCATAGAGTCGTGCCCAATTTTTCATATCTCCTTCAAAACGGAGGAACATAAAGATGTCCAAGTTTGTTACAAATGCAGCCATAACGAAACTCACTAAACTTTCACACAGCACGGATAATTAGATATGTTGTTTCCTCAAGGGTTGAGAAACAAGTGCCTTTAATTGTTTCATGCACAGATATTTATAACAAACACACGCGCGCAAGTAGTGACTGACAAAATAAGTACCACATCTTCAACAGCCAATCAGCGTCGTCGATGTCTCCGGTGGTGGGGGTAAATGATTCTTATATCACAGGAGTCGTTTCAGTCAGTTACAAATAGGCAACGAATCAGCACGTCACTGTTGTTGAAGACTTTTATTACTATTTTTTATTAAAATAAAATGAAACAAATGATGGAATGCGTATGTTTTAATTCTTATATAATTAAGAAATTATATTTTAAATTCAGCATAATTGAAAAACTCGATAATAATTAAAAAAAAAACCAATTGAAATTTTAAACTTTGAATCGTCGTAGGCGTCAAGGCCGCAGGGATACGCACGCAATTTATATGTCGTCGTATTAAGAACAATAGGTACTTACCAGAATATAAGGTTTGCTTGCTATACTTTGATACTGAACGGAGAAAAAAAAAATAGATTTTCTCCCATACATTTTTATTTTCAATATTTTTTTTTGACGTGAAGGAGCAGTTTTTTTGAAAGTTGTAGAAATAAGTATTAAACAGCGTTAAATTTCCTATACGAAACAATTTTTTGTTAAGTTAAATATGCATTTTCGATCCTACGTCCACCTTTTTGAAAATCCGGACCACTGTGCGGCTTCGTGGCCCGGGGAATCAGGGCAGGTAGGCAGCTTACCGCGAGTGTATTATAAGCGATCGAGGTAACAAATAAGAATTTCATAAATATTGTTTTACTTGTTTTATTCGCAAAATACTATTTTGATATTGTACACCATAGCACACGATACAACTGACTTATAAAACAACACATTTTATTTTCCTAAACTTGAGATAGTTAAAATTCTATAAACATTACTTCATTAACCAAAAAGATTCTTATAGAGCATGTCTACAGTATCTATCTTAAAGTTATTGTTAAAAATAATAGCCATATAATGGTATTGAATTATCAAATAATTGAATTTAAACTAACATTGTTTTCCAGCGTCAGTTTCCTCAATATTTGACCTACATGTCCATTTTTATCTTTATATGTGGTTTGTTCTGCAAAAAAACACCAGTGAGGACGGTAGACCATGACAAATACGTGCCAATGCGTTGCATGAAACTTTTATATGAAAAAAACGAGTACAGTCACAAATACTGCGTTATTTTTCGACAAATATATTACTGTTTATAATATTAAAACTCATCATATGTATATAAAATATTTTGATTCATAACTTTGTTTTATTTTCTCACCAAATAAGCTGTCTAAACTGCAGTGGTGTCTCACCAATAAAGCAACAATGTTTGCGATGAAAAATAAAATCACCACGTGGAGGAACTCCCAGTTTATGTTATTTATATGCAGTATGGTATAATCGGGATAAATGTAACCTAAGCCCTTGTAACTATTTCAAATAACCTGCTCAGTGTATGAGGTTAGTACTACGGAGAGATCATGTTATATCTCTGAATTTACAAACCCGAAAGAAATAAAATAAAGCTTATTTATTTATTTATTTACTTTTCGGACGACCAACAGCTATAATAAAGAAATAAATTACATACATAGCAACACAAAGCCAATTACAGGTCATCACAAATTATATTAAAATTTAAATCAGGCCTAAAGCTATTAAACTTTAAAAACTGAACTTAAAATCTGTTTTAAGTTTAAGCGGTTTTTGAGTAATGCGCGCACAGGTTGACTTATAGACAAACATAAAAATTCTAAATGCCTAAAGTTTTTAGGCATGTTTATGCCCCATTATCCTCTCCCAACTGTTTTACCAGGAATATCTTCAATGTACAGATGCGGCTTTTTAAAGTTATAGAATATAAGAATGAAGTAAAAAATCAACTCACCTACTGGAACTATCTCCCCGCTCTCTCTGCTCCAGTAACTCACTGGTTTAGGGTACGCCTCGGTTTCGCACTCCAATACCAGATCTGAACCCAACGTAGCACCCACTAGTTGATTTCGTATTGTTATGACTGGAGGAACTGTACAACAATTTTTATGTCATTATGTTGTCACTTGAGACAGAATTGCAGTAGAGCCAAATTTGCAATGACTTTTAAAGATAATTTAAACATATATTTTAATGGAAATAGTGCACGATGTTTTTTTCTACCGTTCTTTTCTTAACAATGAATGAAAAAACAAAATTACGGTAATAAGTCATACAACTTATCTGTTTTTTTTTCAAGCCTAACGCGCGCATTTTATAACAGAAGCGCTGTTGAAACCATCAATGCGCATCATATCAAAATATAATTAAATGTATAACTTTACATATAAAATCATATCTGTTATAAACCGGTATCATATATAAAAAGATTAAGTATCTATTTGAACATTTTTTTTTAATATTGTTTCGAACACTTTAGAACACTTTAGAAAAAGCTTTACATTGTTATGTACAAGAAATGTTGCAAATAAAGTTAACATATGAAGTTTTTATTAATTAGAAATTAACTTTTTTATATATATTTGACTTGTTTGTAAAGGGTAAATAATTTATTACCAACTCACATTCAACTGTGAGTATGATCCTTTTACTAACAGTAGGCGGCACTCCGTTGGAAGCTATGCACATGTATGCACCTGCATGCTGTCGACTCACCCTACTGATATTCAAAACAGCGCCTTCTAGTGATGTTACTGCCAACAACCACGAAATAAACAATCAGATGACAGCATTTTTTTATATTTAATAACAATTACATTACAGAGTAGTACATAAGTAAAAATCAATGCCAGCATTTGTATGCTCCTATTTCAGCATTATTTAAAATAATATCAAAAAAGCTCAGTGGTTTGAAAAACCTATAAACCTGATATGTGGTAGTAGAAGTTTCTAATTTTCCTTTTTTATTTTCATGCATTGGATTGCAAATTTGCTTACCTTGTATACCATCAGATATCGTAATTGGCCTAGAACGTTCTCTTCTCCAAGTAATTTGAGGATGTGGAGAACCAGTAGCGGCACATGTTAAACTTATGGAAGCCCCTTCACGGACAGTCTGATCCGCACTGGTTCCGCGGTCCAAAATATCAGGTGGCACTATCAGTGGAATATTAAAACATTTTATTAAGTAATACGGAATTTAGAAACTCACATCTTATTTTCTTAAATCCCTATCGCCCAATAAACTCGAATCACTTATAATATGAGTGTAAATTTGTTCCAACAATCACTAGAAAACCCAAAAGATATTCAAGGCGTTAACTTGTAAAATTCCATTAGTTTTAAAAATCTTGACTCATTCTTCTTTCTATGCATTTTGTAAGTATTATGTTTAACCCAGGTGAAGCTAAGGTGAGCTGCTAGCTCTAATTTATTAATATCAAAGTGAATAACCCGATAAAGTTATCTTTATTTAATACAAAATAAGACCTGAACTCCTCTTTTACAATTGCTACGCGAGAGCTTGATCAAATCGCTAATTGAGTAACCACTTGTAGATCACAAATAGAATCGTAACCCAGGAGGTATAAACGACAGTTTCGGAAATAGATATATGATTTAATTTAACGGTGTCTTGTATTTTTGGATAACATTATACCCAAAACATGATACTTTTCTAAGTGTGTTTAATCTACACATATAAATAAAATTGGAGTGTCTGTTTGTAATATTGAAATAACCGTTTTTTACTACATGCATATCAATATATATACGGTACATACCCCAAAATAACATTTTTTCATTTTTTGTCTGTGTGTCTGTCTGTTTGTTCCGGCTAATCTCTGAAATGGCTGGACCGATTTTAACGGGACTTTTATTGGCAGGTAGCTGATGTAATAAGGAGTAACTTAGGTTACTTTTATTTTAGAAAAATAAAATTACTGTGCCACAGCAACGCGTGGCTGGGTCAGCTAGTTTTCAATATATTTTTCGTTATGTTTGTATTGTGTAACGTATTTCTCATTTGTTATCGATTAATTAGCTAACAAACTAAGTTTTAATTTATTAGTCGTCTAACAATGCGAAATTACAAATAACTTCGATGAATTATTTGTATATAGTATACCTACAAACACTTCTTTCATCACTATCGTTTTAAATTAATTTCGAAAACATATCAAAATCACATAGTAACTCTTTAAAAAGAAATGTATCAATTTTTGTAATGAGAAAAATACAATACCAATTATAAATATTTGACTATAAATAATACTTAATGCTAATACTTTATTGTTGATACTAGATGCTGAAACATGTTTGTTAGAAATGCCTTAAATAACTTACCCACAACATCTAAGTACCCTAATTGACTTTTCATAGGATCTGTATTTATCTGGCACATGTACCACCCTCGGTCTGTCTCCCGGAGCTCTCTGATGTGGAGAAACCAGACACGGTGGTCACTATGAGTAACACCCACTCGCCGACTTCTGGATATCACATGCGTGTGAATTGTTAGAATTGTTTGGGTGTCCACACGAAGCCACGCCACCTACGACAATACAGTTTAAATATATAGTATTCAACTGCAGGTTTGCTGCTAAAAATTACCATTTTTCAAATCTAATCGATCAATTTTAAGTTTAATGTACAATGTCATATATGTGACCCAAATCATATTTTAAGTCATACCTTGCCTATGTTTCTAAAATCAACCTTTTAATCAGAATAAAACACTTTTTTACGGATTATTGCGCATGTTTTATTTTATTTTATATTTAATCCTGACGTTTCGACTCCTTTACAGGAGCCGTGATCACAGGATCCTGTGCGCAAAAATCCGTAAAAAAGTGTTTTATTCTGATATGTAATGTGCGCGGAAGAGTAAGAACTAAATATCAACCTTTTAAGCAAAAAAAACAACATAATATGTTGTTACTATATGGACTATATTATAGTCCGTAACAGTTATGTATTATTATCAGGTCATATTTTGCATGCGAGCTCCATTTGCATAAGAGAGATATAATTCTATACTTATCCATGTAACAGTTTCTGTAAACTGTTTCTAAAAATATCTATATATTTCATCGCATTCTTATCAAATTTTCAAAAAACACGATCGTCATTGTTCTCAAAAGTTTTTCTAACATTCATAACTCCACGGAAAATAATAAACGTAGATAATGTTTTACACAGTTGCTGTATATATACCACTAGCTTACTTACATACTTTTTAAAAAACAATCTTAACGAAATATAATATATTCTTTCTTTTGCGAATTCAACATCAATGTTATGGTAAATGCTTTGTATGCATCGCAGATGGATTAAGTAACTAGCTATTTTACATAATCGCTAGCTGTTTTACAAAACAGCTCCGTTTAGTAAAGCAGTTGATGTTGAAGCAGAACGATTAGCGGTTTTTTCGAAATTACTGAACCTAAAATGCTCAAAAAAGTTTGCATTGGATAAACATAGGTTTATGAAGCGGGTCGATTCAACGATTAAAAGCATTGTGAAATAGCTTGACAACAAACGTCAGAGTGTAGATTTTAGTTCTAAATTATTTCGCTTACGGCTCTGAGTCGTAATAAAAATAACGGCGTGATTACTCATTTTATATCTAAACATTTTGGGTTTTGTAATCTAAAAAAATCTTTTTTCTGCTGCTGATTAATTAAGAGGTAAAGAACGGTGAAAACTGTTTTATGAGTCAGTAATTCTTAGCATGTAATAAAATTGCAAAAAATAAATAAATATAATAATTGTGGACTATGTTATAGAAAAGGCTTATAGTCTTTTGATAATCTGCTGATTAATTGGAAGTTTATTATGGTTAAAGTAATTTCAGTTTAATTTAATTATACTTGTAAGTCAGTTTAAAAAAGCCGTGAACACGGCTCCTCTAAAGGAGTCGAAACGTCAGGATTTAATATAAAATAAAACATGCGCAAAAATCCGTAAAAAAGTGTTTTATTCTAATGTGTAATGTGCGCGGAAGTGTAAGAACTAAATATTGTAAGTCAGTTGCTTATAATTCTCATTCATTCATTTTAATTGTAATTTTGTTACGATAGTCTTGCTTACGTAAAACCTGACCTACAGATAAAGCACAATGTCATTTTATCTGCATGTTTTTCAGCTGTATTACATGACGGAACTGTTTTGTAAAACAACTAACGGATTTAGTAATCCATCTGCGTCATATACAAGGTACAAATAGATTCTTTACGACAACTGAAGCATTGTATTTTTATTTTACCTGGATAATTACGAGTGACGAGTTAATGAAGATTAAAGTGACTATTTTTTTAGCCTTATTTGATACAACACTATCAAAGTGTCATAATTGCAAATTGCAATAAATAAACACATTCTGGGTAGGTACTCTCTATTACACACGCGCACGTTTGTTGCTACATTCGTATCATTGCGTGGCAAAGATCATACTGAATTTTAATACATTACTAACCAATACTATTTAAAATATCGGCTTGGTAAAAGGTTTTAATAATGTGAATTATTAGCATCAATCATTCAATAAGAAATCAGAAAATGTGTTGAGTATTCGAACGCATGTTCACTTTGCTCGTTTTCTGCAATAAGAGCATCAGTTACTTTAAGTCTTGCATAAGTGACTACTTTGTATTCGCTTAAGCGACTTAATCTCACACACTTGCCTTCCAGCATGTTGTTTAAAACCTTGCTGCAAGTGATCTTCAGAATTTTCAAACAAGTTTAGCAAAGAAGCAAACGTTAAGTAGTTTTATTGAGCAACATTGTTAGTTTGTCTTAAAATTACTGAGAGTTAGGTAGCTTTATATTTGTTAAACATAAGCTTTGAAAACTAAAAAGAAATCCAGGTTATTTTATTCACCTGCTATATCAAGGACTATAGTGCGGCCAACGAAAGAATGCCATCCTGACGTCTGTCAGTTGACCATGACTAGTGATTGGAAATAATTAACACTATTATTACCTTTTTAACTGACCAACAAAAAGTAGCATTAGTTTCATTATCTCCTTGTTTATATGGATTTAAAATTCTAAATGTTACTAAAATAATATTAAAATGGAAATTATTATCGCATTTCCATTCCATCCATATTCAGAAATATTTACAAAAATATGCAACAATATCTTGAAAAGAAAGACTGGCAAATAAACAAAATTAATTCGATGCGGATTCGCTTGCTGTTTTCGTCATTATCTTCATCGAAGCATAATATTATTATCAATGATAGTATCAATTCCGAGGTCTTAAGGCGAGTTAACGCGTGGATACTCGATGTCATCTGCGTAAAATATTACTATGGATTTTTGTATGACCGCCCCTAGCGGTAACCATTAGGAACCACTAATCTCCATAGAAATCTGTAACACGCTCACTAACGAATATCGAATAGATAAACTCGCACTAAGGCCTCTGACACCTTGGTCAAAGTCTTCGAAAATATGTAAAATTTACGTTTTCGACGACCTTCGCCCAGGCATCTTTTGTGACTTCCCTGTAGGCTTCTTTTAATAGGCTGAGCATCTTTTTTGTCCCGGAATGGCGGAGAAGTGTTTTGGTGGGCTGCGTAACCTTTTATTTGAGCCCAGATTAGCTCAATTACATTTTTCTGGCAATGATAAGGAGGGATTATGAGAATGCGGTGACCATATTCCAGAGCCAATTTATCTATTTCATAACACACTTTTGCCGGCTTGTTATCTGTTGCCATTTTTTAACATAAATAGAGAAAACATTTTTTATTTTTAAATAAGTAGTTATTCTTATTACGCTACTTGCCTTCTCACGTTTGGTTTTCGCACTGTTTTATAATGTTACTAGCTTTCCGCCCGCGGCTTCGCCCGCGTGGAATTCGGTTATATTGCGGTATAAAGCACAACTATAAGAAAACTTCTCATTCCCACGGAAAAATCTAAGAAGCGCGATGTAACGCTGGATACAATTAGTTTATCATAAATAGCGTAAGGTATCATTCCACTTCTTATGTATTTAAAAAAACACATCGTTACCATGTTTCAAAAACACCCAGCGCCATCTATCTATCGCATACCTCAAGAACTAAATAACGTAAATACTTATACCAATTAGTAATTCGTTGACTTTAGTGATTTCAGGGTAAGTAGATGTAAAAAAAACAATTTGGACGATAAAACAAATTGTACGTCATCCCTCGAGAATTCCTCATTTTCGAGGATTCATTTTCGTATCATTTAGCTTCTAAATTTACATGTTTATATTCGTTTGCAATATTTTACGTTGTTTTAAACGACACACAGCGCCATCTACAATCCATCCATCAAGCAAACAATATTTTTGTTTTTCCTCGGGAATATCAATTTTTTACAGGATAAAAAGTACCCTATTATTTAATCCGGACTTTTATCTTTACGTCTGCAAAATTTCAAAGCAATCGGTTCAGTAGTTACGGCGTGAAAGCGGAACAAACAAACAAACAAACTCACTTTCCGATTTATAATATTATTATTTATTATCAAATTATTTGAAATAGAAACGCGAAAGTATTAAGACAAATAACATTTTTTGGCACATCACTACAAAAATAAACAGTTGACCTATCCTTATAACAGCGTAGTATGGTTTGAAATAAGTTTTCTTGTTTATTACAACAACAACAATTTAGCGAAAAAATATAAGATTCCTTTAAAATAGATACAATAACATATTTTAAATGATAATTATCCTTTATTTTGGCAAATAAATATATATTTTTTTATCTTAAATTGAATGGCACTTCAAAGTTACGTTGCCTGTTTAGTCACGACCTGTCAGGATCGCATTCTTTCGTTGATCGCATTATAGGTACTATTTGCCTTATACTATACCGACTAACTTGTTTTATAAAAAAAACAATAATTTTTAATACAAGCTCATATTATATGAAAAATCTTCGTACGTATCTCTCTGTTTTAGTATACCCAAATATCTCTTGGATAAAATGTAATTATAAATGATAAAAGAAAAATGTCACGTGTTGCCTACAGGCAAACAGTCGACGCTTGTTATTTCGCTTTAGTTATTAATTCTTAAGAAGAACTCAAATAAAATTAAGAAGGTATCCAATAATCTCGTTAATATTTTTCTGTACATTAGCGTCGAAAAATGAATAAGACATTAAAATTAATCTTTCTCTTAATCAGTTACCTTGATTCTAGCTCAACACTTTACCAAAAAAACAACCAACGAGCAATAACAAAAATCGAAAAGGAAATGGATTTGGCTACAATGTGGAAAATAAAAAAGAATATTTTCATCAAGTATCGATTTTTTTTCTACACTAGCTTTTGCCCGCAGCTTTGCTCGTCTTAGATTTGATTTTGAGTGAATCAATGAATGTCAAACTCAGTAAATAAAAAGTAAACTCCACAAAACTTCATTATAGACAATATTCGTCACTAACCCAGGTACCAAAAGCACTAAACAACTGGGCGAGCTTTTTTATATTTAGAATGGGTTCACTCTTGATCCCAATCAAGCTAAGACAGAATCCACAATTAACGAGCTAACCCGAAAATGTCACCTGGCTTTAAAAACAGACGGGTTATAAGTATCTCTGGATGTTCGATGGAAGAAAGGTGACGGCGGTATGAGCATATGCAGCACACTCTCCAAAATGCAATCTGTAGGAGACCGACAGACAGGTAACTTTGCGGCCTCTCAGCTCTGCGCTGAATAGTGTCCAGTGCAACAAATTGGTATTTTGTTGAGCCGTCCCAGAGACGGCTGCAATATTCAATGCAAGATCGGACATGAGCTTTATAAAAGGTTAACAGCTGTCCCGGCGTGAAATATGGATTGTCCTTATTTAGGACGCCCAACTTTTTAGTTGCAGATTGAGCCTTGGACTTGATGTTGGCGCCGAAGTTGTGGTCTGGAGACAACTCCATACCAAGAAGCTGGAAACTGCCGGTCACAGGTACTAATGTACCTCAGAAAGTAGGAGTGTGGTTGAAGGAACTCTTTTTCGCATTGAAAAAACATGCTTGCGTTTTGGATGTGTTGAAATGGACGAGGTTCCTGTCACCCCACAGGAAAGCGTAGCCCAACTTCTGGGTCACTTGCTCAATCTCCTCTCTCATCAACATCACGTCGTCATCGCTGGCTTTTGCATTAGACAGGTATCTCTCTACGACAGTACTGTCGTCTGCATCCCCAACAATTCCTGGTATCAACAGATCATTGCTGTGCAGCAGAAAAAGCGTTGCAGTAAGAATAGACCCCTAAGGAACTCAGGCATCATCAGGCATCGATAATCCAATTACAAAAGTCAGCGGCTATCCAATTACAAAAGTCAGCGGCTATCCAATTACAAAAGTCAGCGGCTATCCAATTACAAAATTCAGCGGGGACACCAAACGCAGGAAGCTTGCACAGCAGACTAGCGTGCCAAACCCTGTCAAAAACCTTCAAGATGTCAAGTGACACGGCAAGTGCTTCACAGCGCATCTCGAGGGCCTAGCCTCAGCAGTGCGTCATAGAAACTAGAAGATTCCCATTTGAACGCCCACGGCGAAAGCCATATGGACTTGCACGCCATAGAAATCAAAGCGACACTGCTATCAGTTTTATAAGCAATGTTATGATATACTTCATTCTTACCTACTTCATACCTATTCAAAGATGCTTACTTTTCCATAAACGTAAAGAAACTTTAAATTATTATAACAGAAACGATCAGACACAGTTTCTCTCTACCGAGACTGAATCATTCTATTCACTTGTGCGTGCGTAATTTGGTATATTGCAACTGCTTGTTTATGTATTTCAGGGTTCTGAACTTGGTAGAGTGTAAAAGCTTGCCTATGTATTTCAGAGTTTTTTCTGATACTCAGACACAGTTTTATGATGTGACTCTGATTTCGCGTATATTATTTTTGAGCTGTTTTTAACTGATTTTTTTCTTATTTAATTAGTAAATCTCGCCCTATGTTTAAGGATCTCAATAAATGACGAAGATGCAGATTCATTTATTCCACTGGAAATGAATTGTGAAATTTCACTTTGCACCGTTGAAGACTTTACAGACAAAAGGTTAATCTCTAGATCAGGTACTTGCTTATGACTCTGAGCTATTTAACTATAATCGCTGTAAACTGATGAAGTGCCTGGTAAAGGATCCCGCTCTTCGACAGATACCTCTATACGATGCTGCACATTTTTAGTAACAATAGGAATATAGACGTAAAAAGGTCTATTCGATAAATCTTGGCTAAAACGTAATTGCTTACGGTACAGTCATATAATCTGCGTACTCTCTCTGTGTACAGAAGACCTAGACTAGACTTAAAACCGAAATGTTTATATCAGTTCTGCTGCTTTCAATTCACAATAGACTCTTTTTTCAACATATCAGAAAAATATTTATCGGCTGTTGAGTAATTATCACCATTGCTGTCGTGACTCATAACTAAAAACTTGGCCCAATCGTTGACAACAAATCTAACAATTTATGAACGTATTTTCATAGCATTTTACTGGGTTCCGTACATTAAAAAGAAAGAGCACGGAACAAACACGTGCTTTCACCTACAATGGGAACGACAATATGTTGTTTACTGTTTCCATAAATATTAAAATTTTCTTTAGCCATTTTTTAAAGCCAAATCCAAGTCAACACAATCAAAATATGAAGCGAATCAATTTCCGAGTTCAATGACCGAGTTTCTGTAAGAGAAAAATAAAAATCAAATTATAAGAAAGTATTAAATCCAAAATCAATCAATGAGTTTTTTGTATCAATCACCAATGATTTGAACAAACATATGGTGTACTGAAAAACTTTGTAGCGCTTTTTTTTTTTTATAGTGGTGAATCCTTCATGGCTAAGCCAAAATGTTATGTCAGGCTAGACTGACTAAACACCACATAGTAAGTACCTTTAGCCGTTGAGGCTGTTAAGGTTTCATCCAAGCGACCGCCTCGGAGTAACCCGCGGCGGCGCAGCGCCGCACTAGTTACAAACTAGCGCATGCGCGAGAGAGCGTCCCCCACCCCGAGTGGGTGGAGTCCGTGTAAAATGAGATCGAGCTGCATAAGGCCGCTCCTAATTATAGCCTAGCTAAGACCTAAGTACTAGCGTTCGTAACTTTGTAGCGCCCTTAACCACGGAATATATATAGGTTCAAAAAATACAACGTTAGCGCGTTTAAAATACTATCAGCGCCATCTATCGGTGTAGATTTGAACTTGAATTCCATTTTCATAGCCTCAATCATATACCTACATATTTCAAAATTATGTAAACCTTGAAAATAACACTGAATTCTTTATATAATGATGTTTGTTTGTATATTTTTCATTCGAAAGCGCATCAAAGAGAAATTAGCTAGACCGATTTCGATGGAACTTTTTTAGTTTGATTGCTTAGGGTCAGAATTAGGATCTTACGTATTTTTTTACCCGACTGCACAAAGTGAGTAAAGCTTTTTGCAAAAAACTATATCATAATAGCAAATGGTTTGAGCTATGCATTGATAGATCAGTTAGTCAGTAACAGTTGCCTTTTATATATACAGAAGACAACAGAAGAAATTTAGCATGCTACAGCTCGAAGCGATAGGTGATTTCGGGAATGTAAGGCATTCCTTGATCGTGAGCATTAATACAAAAGAATAATAGGAATAAATCATCATTTGTATCCACATACTCGCGTGTTGACTTATCATTCTTAAAATGCTATCCCTCCTTTTTCCTTGCTATTCGCACGGAAATCTCAATAATATTATTTTGTTGCTCATTATACTTTGTGAAACCAAATCAGCATTTATAACATTACGTCACGAAGCATTTCGTCGCGGCTCATTTCCTTCACTACTTATAGTTGATGTCAGTAGTGGTCCCTAATGTTTTTGTTTCCAAAATATTATGAGTGATTTGGTACAATTCCCGTTCAATAAACCAATTATTGTATGTTGTACATAATATTTTGGTTATTGGCTTATTAAAATGCTTAAATACTGTGTTGCAAAAAATTTGCCTCGAGTGGGTTTTGACCTAAATATTTTTGGTTAAAGTTAAAAGATGTCTTGTATGAAATATTAAAATATGTTATATATGTAATTAGTAAGTATGTTACTTCATGATTAATGACGCAATGGATATCGCTTACGGCTTACACTTGCTATAGTTATAAAACATTCGTAAATACAGGTTTTAATTATACATTAGCAACCACCACTCGCCTTAGTGGAATCCACAAAATTCTTTGGAATTCATTTTGACTCCTATTTATATTGGAAAGAAGAGTTACAGAAAATTGATACCAGTCGTGGCACGAAACTTTAGTGCTGACCGTTATTACGCACAACTAAAAAATAAGATGCGTTGGGGTATACAGGGATGAAAGGCGGGCGTGCGTTGCGCCGATTGACTCTCCAGTCGTACTCCGTCCCCCGTACTGATACAAGCTTGCGTGCACTTCCGGTGTATAGTTGCGTTCTAAATTGTTTTGCTGTCATTGTTAATTTTAGTTGTTGTTTTTGTTAAGTTTGTTTTGTTGATTTGTTTTTTGTGTTATTGTTGAGAGTATAAATAAATCTTATTTTGACAACACAACAACTCTGGCACACTTGAACATTAACTAACTAAGCTAATATTTATTACGGTAATATTTACATGCGTGACAGTACAGTACCCAAATATCAGCCAGCCTCTACATTTTGTTCACCGCTAGACTTACTATTTGACATTTCATTACTACTTGACATAATGTAATTAACATTATTTTGATATTATTAATAAGGTACCTAATTAAACTACTAAATTGTATTGCGTGCGCGACAGTACCCATGTGCAGCTATCCCCCCACGTTTCGTTCAGCTCTAGAGTTGCGTGCCGCGACCTGTAGCAGAATTAGTTCACCCTGTTATGCCCCACGAAGCTTGCGTGTGGAAATTATTCTGCATCAACTTAAGACTTTACACTGGTAGAGTCGCACCTTCGATATAGTATAAGGTTAGTTATGCTTATAATATCAGACAAGCCTTTGTTTTGGGGAAAAGGGCCATACGGACTGTGGTCCGCATTCCTCAATGGGAATCGTGCAAAGAACACTTAAGTAAGCTAGGTATATTAAGTCCCATGTTGATATATTTACGTAGTGATTGTTCACCTTGTAAAATGGCTAGATCAGTTTGAAACTACAGAGCAAAGAATAATAAGACTAGAAACTCGGCGAAAGAACATTCAGTCAACTATTATTCCTAAATTTAAAGTCGTTGAGCACAGTGTCAGATATGAGGCTGTGAGAATGTTTAACTGTCCCAACCATTTAAAATACATAATGTTAATCTTTTTAAAAAGCAACTGAAATGTTTCTTGTTAGAAAAATGCTTCTATTTTATTAAAGAAGTTGTGACAATATTTAAATAATGAATAATTATTATATAAAGGATATTTTAGACTTTTCTTACTTATTTTAAAGCTAATTTGGCATTAATTTATTCAATTTTTTTGACATTAAATTGTTTATTATTTTATTGTAATTGCCAAGTTTAATAAAATAATAAATAATCAAATTAACATTAATTTCAAGTAATGTATATCAATTTCCAATACAATTGTAATTGCTTAAGGAATGCAACAAATAAAAATCAATTTGCACTCGGTCCGTGTGTTGTATTTTCGTCTATAGGGGGTACCAGTATCCCAGAAGTGACATTAAAGGTCTGACAATAATAATGACGACGATGATAATTTATACGAATAGAAAATTACTGTCGTTAGTCATAATAAGAAATAATTGGAATTCAAGTAAAATAATATTAACTTTAATTTTTCTCACCATAACCAAAATACTACTTTCCCTTTTAAGAAAGAATTCCCTATTGTTTTCATGTTGCTTTATTTGTTCTGACTTAGAACATAGAATAGGTTTCATTTAAACAGCAACTCGTGGTCGAGTCAGCTAGTATTCTATAAATGTTATGTGCTAAATACTTCAATTACTTGAGCATCGCATCGCAAGTAATAAATCACATACGTACGAACTCACTCAGAGCATTACACTTAAGGTAAACAAGGGTTCCTTATTCCGTATCCGTAGTCATAGATCGTCGAGTAAATATAGTTAGAGGTACGTCTGTCTTTCATTTGTTGTTAAACTGAAATATCTGTGAAACTCGATTCGCTTCGATGAATTCGTTTCTACGTTGCTGTGTTATTTAACTTATGATTTGCACATTTGTACTGCTCAGCTACCCTTGTAATAAAAGGCAAGATATCAGAAGCATAATATTGTATTTTGTAAAGGTCTCTAATTGCAAATATATTCTGGTCGGATACGCTGTGAGTCTTACACTAATATTTTATACAAACAACCAAATCTTTGCAATATATCAAATTATTTTTCCTAAATCCTAACTCATGATGTTTCTGTTTATGTATTATCGTCACGCAAAAATGTTCCAACAAATTAATTAAAAAATGTAAAAAGTTTAACATGTTATACATCAAAAAGGCACATGGCCGTGTCAACAGATTTAAGAGTAGGTACGTTAGAGCCCTTATATAATCATATTTCTAAAATATACATAGAAAACACATCGTTACAAATCAATGGTGATCCCAATAACCAGCTTATGTTTTTATTTATTTTTTGCATTCACAAAGCAATATTTGTATAAAGTATAAAATACGTGTGTAAAAAACAACTACGCCTCCGAGCCCTCAGGGGGTATCCCACCTGTTGTTTTTTACACACGTATTTTATACCTTAACCCGCTTAATCTTAATAAACAATATACGTAAAATAAGTAACCTTTATGGCTTATAAACAAAAATATATAATAAGCTCATAAACTAAATCTAATCTAAGTCTAACCTAAGTCAATAAATCTAAGTCTACCGTCTACCTAACATTGCTCTACGTCAGTACAGAGAAACAAATTAAAGGGTTCAAATTTGACTTTAGGCATAACAAGCCAAACCCAGTCAACCAACAAATACCTAATAATTCTTTCTAATCTGGGTCTAATGTTTGCAAGAAGTTATCTAATCGCTTATCGAACTTATTAGCTAAAGCGAATGATATGAGTATAACCCTAATAAAATAATTAAAACCAAGTAGCATTACGTATGGAAGTATGTATCATAATAGGATTAATTGATCTTGTTTCCATCACCTCTCATCGCAATGCTTGTCCTATTCTCTTTTTGGATTCTAAAAATATTTTTTTATAATTAATTATACTTAGGATCACTTAGGATCAAAATCGCAAATCTATGTATGTTCCCTCAATTGACAACACGTCATTTTCACAACCTCTGTTTATTGATTCAATAATTAAAAATATGTTCAATACTTCCATATAAAAAATAAATTGCTTTTGTTTAATATTAGCAATTACAATGTGTGTATTGAACGTCAATAATTACGCCATGACTTCGTAAGACCTACGTCGGGAGAACTTGTACCGTGAAGAAGCTGCAAGAAACTCGGCAAAGGCTATTTTTTTCTCCCTTACACTTTTATTATGTGTTACTTCTCCTAAACACATAACATATTTAACGTAACAGTAGATACTTAGAAACCATTTTAAGAAAACTTTATTTGTACTACCAAGATGTATAAGAAAAAAATATTATTACAATGAACGGATTTATACACACTGTACTAGGCGATGCAGTTGCTTAGCATAAAGCTTCGCTAGCACCATATATTGGAGTCGAGCGTAATAATAAAAAAAAAGTTTAGTGTATTTTAAAAATTCCTTATAAATGAATAATTTCAAAAAGCGCGCTCTTTTTGATTCTGTAGGAAATTCCATAGAGCCAATGTTATTTTTGTGAATTTAAAAATTCGGGCTTTGTCACAATCTGGTCCTAAATGTGTTGATTCGATTCCACACAAAAAAATAAAATCGGTTAAGAACTCGGGAAGTTATGGGGTAACAGACATCGTGTCATTGAAGCTGATCGATGTTGTTCAATAAACAACATACGTTGCAGAATTAAGACTGTCCAATAAGACCAATGCCTTTGACATATCGATATAATATGATGATCCCATTGCAGCCTTGAGTCTAAATTAATCCATAAACCTTAGTGATATTAAGAAATCTGTTTTGCCGTTTACATTTATTGATGTATTGACCTGCCTCACGTTAGGAAAAATAAATTTTACACACTTAATTTTATTCGAGTTTAGTTTTAAGATATTAATAGTTAACCGGTGCACTGCTTTAGAGACGGCACTGTTTACATTGTCCGAACCTAAAAAGTATCTCTCAGCTTTAAAAACTAAAGAAGTATCAGTTGTGTAAATCAGAGAGGACATTAATATAAATAAAAAATAATAATGGACCTAATATCGATCTTTGGAGCCCGCCCATAGTGAATGAATGAACAGCACTTTGATTCAGTAATGAGGGACTTTAATTTACCTTATAAGTGGACAAGTTATGAACAGTACACGCGAGGATGGCTTCGCGGCCTAGAGGTGCAGTGACGTTCGCAATCGGACCGCTAAATCCCGGTTCATCTGAAACAAATCATTTGAAGTCTATTTATCGGCTCTAAAACAATAATTTCATAAAAAGTTCAGAAAAAGAAACTTTGTTCTAGATTTCATTTTAATGACGAAAGTTTCTGTAGATAAAAATAATGTCACTGAGGTGGTTTACATTTGCAATGAGCCAATCGAACGTGCACGCGATTCTATAAAGCGGCAAGGGTGTTTGAATATATCACCATCAACCATATTGAAACAACTGAATCGTTATTAAAAGCATTTTAACTTCTGCAATTTTTTTCCTATGTTAATAAAATATTCCAAATATTTGGGATCCGTCTTAAAAGTAACACGAAGCTGTAAAAATTGTTAAGCCCTCCAATATAAATAATGATCCTGTGTTGAGCTTCGTGTTAGTTTCGCGGAGAATGTAAACAAAAAGTTTACGATATCTCAACTTCCACATCAGGTTTCGACATAAACGTCTACCTTGGTTCCTTTGCGAGCTCTATATTTTACGACAGTGGAAATCTCATTTCAATTCATTCTGCGTTTTGGCGTGATATGTATACCAACGGGAATGAAGGCGGAAATTCTTTAAAGACTGCATAAACGAGTTCTTACTTTGAAAATATACAAGTCTTATTATTCAAATAAAATTACCAAAACACTCAATTGTATCTGAAGTCAAAACAATAATAATACTCGTTTAATACTCGTATTATATTATAAATGGATTAAGAGATCTTTTTAAAATTTATATCAAGAAATAAATTTAAAGTGCCCCATGGATTTTTTAAAGATTATATCACACCAGTAATACTTTTCTTATAATGGTTTAAAGAAAACTCACGAATTTCAATAAAATTGAATAAACATTAAAATTAAGTGCTCTTTATGCAGCATTGGTATTATTTCAACACTTGCTCTATGTGTTTTTCTTTAAGAAAACCTCATCATATTGAACTGATTCTCATCTAAGCTGGCAACCACTGCAAACTATATCACATTTCACAAAAATAATATATTTTTGTATTGAATTCTCACTTTCAATCAACAAATAAATGAAAACTGTTTTACGACAACTGAAAACGTAGGACTAAATCCAAAATACATATATAGAGTGTGTCATAATACTTATTTATTTAATAGCCAACTCATATATGTTATAACATAAAAGTAATTAAATAATTAAAATATAAGTGTCGGTGTTATATTTTAAAAAATTGTTTTAAAACCGCTATTTCAAAGTCTAGCAAAGAGTGAAATAACCAATTTTGAGTCGTGCACGTGGCACGCCACTACATGGAGTGTGAACTTATGAACTAAACTCGGCGTCAAAAAAATCGCACCTTATAAAAATCTTATTCAAAAATTCCTAAACCTTATATAGAGGATAGTGTTAGGTATCATTAGAAAGGTAACAAAAAGGAGCATCAAACAACAATTAAGTGCAATCTTTTTTTTAATTAAAATTATACAAAAAGCATAAAAATTTGAAAAATAATAAAAAATCTTAATTAAGTCCTAATTAATAATCGATAATTTACAAAAAAAATGTACAAAAAGTGTCTTAAAATTAACTCAAAATCTAGTGTTACCCCCCCTTGCCCTGATGACGGCTTCCATACGGTCCCTCATAGACCTCACCAACTTCAGGAGCTCTTCTTGAGGGATAAGACCCCATTCTTCAATCACCGCGGTTTGGAGTTCCTCTAGAGTCGAAGGAGCCGGATCCCGAGATCGAACCTTACGTTTAAGATGGTCCCAGAGGTGCTCTATCGGATTCAGATCAGGACTTCTCGCTGGCCACTGCATCACAGGAATTTGGGACCTCCGCAGGAAGTCGTTCACGATGGCTGCAGTGTGTGCGCGAGCGTTGTCGTGCATTAATGTGAACCCCTCGCCAAAAGATTCGGCAAAAGGGACCACATGCACATCCAGGATCTCTGTGATATAGCGGCGCGCAGTCAGCGACCCTTGTCCGCGAGCACCTCCGGTCCGGGAGACGCAGACCAGGTCGGTTTTGCCGGCAGCCGACATACCGCCCCAGAACATGCAGGATCCGCCTCCATATTCCACCGTCTCCTGGATGCAGGCTTGAGCGAAACGTTCACCCTGCCTCCGGTATACTCTTCTTCGTCGGTCGTTGCAGAAAAGACACACTCGTGTCTCGTCTGAGAAGAGAACAGCTCCCCACTGCTCAATGGTCCAATCGACGTGGTCGCGAGCAAACTGCAAGCGGGCTCGTCGGTGCGCTGCAGTCAATTTTGGACCTGTAGCAGCTCTGCGGGCTGCTATGTTCTTCTCCTTCAGTCTTCTTCTAACCGTGGATACACTCACGGTGCGTCTGCGAACTGCCTGGAGCTCCTGTTGCAGCTGAACAGCGTTTGAGAAGCGATTTCTCAAAGAGTACGACACAACGAACCGGTCGTCTCTTTCCGAAGTGCAGCGACGTCTACCGGACCCATGTCGCCGGATATAGCCACCGGTCTCTAAAAAGCGCTGGTAGACTCTACGAACCGAAAAACGGCTCAGATTCAGTTGCCGGGCGACATCACACTGCCGCACCCCTGCTTGCAGTAGTGCAACCACTTGAGCGGCCTCATCAGCTGTAGTGTCCATTTTCCAGATGTTCTTTCTTCAGTAAAATCAGTGCGTGTGTCCCCTTCAACGGTTTAATAGCGAATAACCCACATTGAACCCGTGTTGACCTCTTTATACCCACAAAGTTAGCGCAACTCGCGACTCTCCCGAGCAGCAAAATTTCCTTAGAATTTTTGTGACCCTTTATTTGTTGCTTTAGGTTTTATTTGATAATGAAAAATAATGTTTTTTTATTAAGTTAATTAAGTAACCTTTTAAATAAAATTATAATTAATACGACTGCATGTGCATATCCAGAGTTAATGCCATTTGAACGTGATTTTCTTAGAGGTGCGATTTTTTTGACGCCGAGTGTAGTTTGAATTGTGAATTTTCTTCCATCTATTTTCCGTATTCCGTAACCCTGTTTTATTTATTAAATGTATATCAAGATTGTCATGCAGAAAACTGAACATTAAGGCGTATGTTGTTTAAGTCGATTTTAATCGAACATCGTATTTATTAAATAACTAGCGGCCCGTCCCGGCTTCGCACGGGTGGACAGAATTCTTTAAATTTTGTCTAGCATTCAATATAGCATATGACACTCAGCAATAATGTGCCTTTCTATTGGTGAAAGAATTTTTAAAATCGGTTCAGTAGATCCCGAGATTATCCCTTACAATTTAACAAATATACAAACACACAAACTTTACTTCTTTATAATATTAGTATAGATTCACAATATCCCTGCGTTATTGATGTAATATATAATGAAGTTGTATGTAGTAAACTAACTTTACCACTTACAACTTTGTCTTATATATTATAATACAGACTATGACTTATTGGTAATACAGCCTCATACATCAAAAATTATATCATATTGTCGCCTAATCGATAACCATACCAAAAAGCAAAGAAATACTCACATACTACTTTCTCGTTCGGTTAAACAAGGCGAAAAATAAAATTAACATTTACACTTCATCATGCAAACTTAACCTCGATCTCAGCTGGCAGTAGTGGTTGACAAATTTTATTACTGTTGACGCCTGTTTATAAATTAAATATTTGTACTCGACTATCGTATTCCTTAGGTCGTGTTGCGACAACCTTAGGAATCGATCTCGCTCTGGAGAATTTATAATTTCCGATGTGTGTTCCGCCGTAAGTGTGATAATGTAGCGATTGGTAGGCTGTTGCAGGATGCCCCATTCTGTGTTGAGTTGAGACGGGTGGGTGAAGGGACGTCCGACGCAGGATCTTTAGAGTAGGTCATTACAGTTACTGTGTTAGTAATATACTGATGATGCTGCCGTAGCAGAACTTTCTCAGCAAAGTCACCTCTTATAGTTTTTTTTCCATTATAATTAATAATGGAAATAAAAGTTGGGTAAGCTAAGTAGTAGTAGGTGAAGCTAATTAACTTACAATATTCGGAGCTTGTCTATAGATTGGAAAGCGGCCCTTTAGAATCGGTTTCATTCTCTTTTGACTTTGATTTGTCAGTGACAAGCGCTGCAACTATTAGGCGAACTGTAAGCTTGATTTTCTTTGGCCATCATAACCGCATAGAAGTGAATCTTTGTGACTAGTTTTTTAATATTTATTATATTAAAAAATTATTCACAAAGAATATTATTATTATTAGATCATATTGGTAGTAACTCGTATTATTAAGTTGATAGATATAAAAAACTCTATTAGTTTTAAATTTTTTATTTGTCTTGGCTAGTTTATAAGTGTAATTATTGTAATTTACTCTTTTTTCTGATATTCCTTTTTTTTGTAATAAAATTAGTTTGTCTCGGCTAGTTTATAAGTGTTAATATTGTAATTTACTTCTTTTTCTGAAATTCCTTTTTTTTGTTAAAAAATTCTAAAACAGGCACATACTAGTGGAGGTTTGTAATAGGCTATTAGGTGCTATTTAATTGTTAAACAATATTGAGCTAAATTATTATAATAGAAAATATTGAGCTGTTAACCTTCCCAAAACCAGTAAATAAATAAATAAAATAAAAAAATAAAAAAGTCACCTCTTATAGTTTTTTTCCATTATAATTAATAATGGAAAAAAAAGTTGGGTAAGCTAAGTAGTAGTAGGTGAAGCTAATTAACTTACAATATTCGGAGCTTGTCTATAAATTGGAAAGCGGCCCTTTAGAATCGGTTTCATTCTCTCATTAGGGAAACGGCTATCAATCTTTTCAATTTTAATTTCATCCTTATATGAAATGAAATGAAAATAACCTTATACTTCAAATAAATTACCTTCCAGCCACTCATTACATTACTCATTGCAATAAGCATATCTTTAAGTCTGTTTGAAATAATTATTAAAATAAAATTAGTAAATGTCTGTTTTCCAAATAAATATAAATAAAGTAAAATAATATGTATGACGTAACCATAGATCAAGAAGTTATCCAATAACGTCAATAATCACAATATATTATTACTTTTTACAAATACATACTCTGCAATAAACTGTTTAAATTAATAAAACAAGTAAACTTTTAAAATAAATTTTAATAAGAGGAAAATAATGTATATTGTCTTCTCTTTGCCGCATACTGACAGAAATTAATTCTTTCCTTGCTGACCAACCCGAGTGTGATGTGTTTGTGGATGATTGGCAGGTTATTTTAAAACGTTGTCTTTCCTATTGTGAAGACTTTGAACCAGAATCAACCTGTTTATGACTGCTTTTATATATTTGCCTATTTTATTTTATAATACCTTTGTTTTTTACTATTGTTAATTACTGTAAGTGGTGTTGCCGTTGTAGTTAATTGAATAAAATAAAAAAATAAATAAAAATAAATAAATTCTTATCGAATATTAACATAATAACAATAACTTTTTTAAGAAATATCAAAGAAATAAATTAAGGATGCGGTGCGTTTTATATTAGTCACTCTTACATATTTCAACAATATATAATACTTTTGATTTGATAATTAAAAACATTGAAGTATTTTTTGTTTGTAAAATATATCAAATATTTTTTTTTTTCAACAAACCAAAATCTAATATTAGTTGTAAAAAAATTACTTTGGTAAGTTGTGTCATGCTAAGCGGACTAGGTGAACCGTATAGAAAGAGAATACTTTATGAACATAACTAGTGCAGTGAGAATATAAAGGCTGGTCTACCACGTTAGCCAATTTAACTATCAATTTAAATATATACACAAACTTGTCATATGACTCGCTAGAGACATTAACTAACTGCAGATATTGTAAAGTTTGGAATGATCAAACTTATATCATAGCTTTTTATTAATTTAAATATGAACATAGTATAGTATACAAAAACCGATTCTAGTGCCTAAAATAATGACAATTGTTGTACTGAGTCTGCAAAGAAGAAGTGGTCTGAATTTATATTAAAGCACGGTCAACGTGGGTGATAAAAACAAACGTGAATGTATGTATGTATGTATGGACTGCTAACTAGTGTCACTTGATCTGTACAGTGTTACAGTACTACTATTCAGTGTAGTACATCGTAAATACAAATATTAGGGCGTACGCTTAACCTTGCTCGGGCGCACGCGCGCGTGTCTGTATTGAAAAATAGTATTAGAAGCGCCGAGCGTTGCGGGCGCGGGCTAAGGGTTTTCCCCGCGCGGCGGAGGATGGGCGCACAGTACGGACGCACGCTGCGTGCGCCCACTCGCGGATTTACAACCCGGTTACAATATCTGTGGACCTGATAACGTCACGTCAGCGCTTAGGTACGGTGCACAAAATAAGCATCATGAGGATAGTATTGTAAACAATAATAATTATGAACTATAAATAAAATATATTATACTTTTTCTCTTTTATTCTTTTATGTGACAAATTTTATGTTTTTATATGATAAATTAACGTAAAATAAAATGTTTTTATCCTTGTGATTGTTTTCTTTAAACTCAATAGTTTTTGAGTAATTTTTTTTAACGGCGGTCGCCGGCCGCTGCTGTATAAAAAATGCAAGTAAAATAATAAATGAAATAATCTTGGTTAATTACAAACAGTATTTAATTTACACAAAACAATATTATTCTAAAAAAATAATCTAAAAACGTCATCAGAATAAATTATTGGCTGTATGCTCTATGAAAATGTTCAATGTAACAACAAAAACAATATATTAACGTAACAGCAATAACAAATTAACAATAAAAGTCCAAACGTAACAGTGAAATGATCAAAAATATGGCAGTAATAAGACGAAAACAAGACGACGCGTATCGGCAACGAAACTGCTAACCGTACTGACGCGACAGGGCGAGCGCGGGGAGGTGACAAGAGAACGGGGAGGAGGCTTGACATTCCAGCGAGGTCCACAGATATTGTATACCAAGTTGTATTTCTCCAAATCAGTTGAGCGCCGCTACTTGTCACGCGCGTACAGACGTTGGAAGATACCTGTGCCACGACGATGAACATTCGTAAAGAGCGCGTAATAATCGAAGTACAATCTCACCCAGTATTATGAGACATGGCGTGTGATCTATACAAAGGAAGAGATGCTCGTTAAGAAACATGTTTTGAAATTTATCGACAATTATTCGAAAACTCGAAACGAATGGGCAAACAGACGACTTTTTGCTGACTTTTTTATATATATATTTCATTTTCAATGCGATCTTACAAGATAAATAATTATAATAGAAAAATACTATAAAAAATCGACTCGGGTCACAAGTGAATTGTCAGGCGGGACCCGACCCGATTCGATTTTTGCTAGTATTTTTCTATTATAATAATTTATCTGACGTTTTTTTGCCAAATAATAAATAAGCAAAAAAATCCATATCGGTGCACGACGCGGGCGAACGTCGCGTGTATTCGCCGCGGGTCCCAGGCCCGCGTCGGACGACCTAAGCGGACGCCCACGGCGTGCGCCCGCGCAAGGTTTAGCGTACGCCCTTAATCACACTTACGAGCGGTAATTCATATAAAATCATCTCTATGCATTAAGTGTCCCATGCGTTTTGGCACCCTAAAAGAGAGACTAAATTACAAGGTTATTTAACATGAATCAGCTGCGCCATTTTATTAACAAAGTAAATGTCAAAAAAAACACGGTTTATCGTAGAGAATATTCTTTTTTTTCCTACCCTTCATCTCTTGCAAACTCCGGAAATTTCGCATTCCAAAAAAAATGGTAGCATTGTAAATAATTTGTCATCTCTTTTATTATTAATTTAATATCTTTTGCATCAATTGTGTAATGCCTACGACTAAAAATACTTTAACAAAAATTTGAGTTATCTATATCTAGAAAAAGATCAACCTAACTCAGGTTTCAGACGGAGCTCGAACCAACAACCCCTCCTTAGCAGATCTTTTGATTTTTTCCTAGTATTTGTTTTAAGCTGAATACCAGGGCAGTATTTTCATCGTCTGAACAACAACATTCTTTAATATATACATAAAACGCATTAATAACACTTTTACAAGTATCCTTCAATCGATAAACAAGAAACTGCTACGTGATCATTTTTATTAGTAAAGCATTTCAATTGCAGGTTTTTTTATATCTAAAAATATTGTACAAAAATGAACTTATCTCAGAGGACCATGATCTCTTAGCGCAATGCAAGTTCTCTCTACGTCAGTAAAACATGTACTGCAATAAGAGGTGATGGTATGCCTTCTGGAATCATGCTAGATTTCACCCCACAACCTCACGCTATTTGGAGGAGTGCTCCAACAAAGTTTAAATTAACAGTCAAGTCAGTCAATAATGTGGGACGTTTTAAGACTAACATAATTTGATAAAAACGATATAACACTGCATAAGTTTGTATGTGAATATTAACTCGACACTGTTTTTTAAATAAAAAATACAATACAATATTAAACTGCTGTCATCTGAAATCGAGAATATAATTTGAGCACGGATATTATTTGTAAGAAGGCATATTAGCTGGGATGATCAAAAAGGACAGACACCTATTGTCACACCTATTGTATGTGTCTTTGACACAAATTGTTAAAAAACTTAATCAATTTCTTCTAAGTTCAGAGGTAAATGTTATTATTTTTAAGCCGTGTCAGTTTGACCTGGATTTGTCCATATACTTAGTTTCGTGAGTCGCGTGCCACTGAACTAATTTAATAAAAACACGGTATGTTAAAGGGTGTTTTGGTATTAACGCCCAGCCTCGAGCTCGCTGACGTCCTAAGGTTAAATACCTTATCGACTTAATTAATAAGAATATTGAGTGAAGAACAAAACTATAGCTCAGTTTCTTAAAAATCATTGCTTTATTGCAAGGAGCTTTGAGTACAAAACATAACCAAGAAGACCTTGAGTCCGAGCTCAGTTACCATATGCAAATTTTTGAGTTAAGTTCAAGGATTTGCTTTTCATATTCTAAGTTGGCCTTACTGTGACGAAAATTCCTTAGTCTGTTAATAATGTAGGTCTAAATAAAACATTGTTAATAATCTTTAGAAAAAGATGAAGTCGTACTTTTTTCATAGCGTCTCTCCTGAATTAACAGTGTACCAGTTAGATTATTTTCTGGCAATTTAATAATACACAATTGTCGTTATTTGTATCTTATATGGTTTTTATGGAGACGAAGTTGATTGTTATTAAAAGCATAGCTTTATTTTATTCTAATTCATTATTTATTATTGTTTAAATGTAAATAAAAAATATATGAAAAATTTTGTTCAAGACCATATAAATCACTAAAATCAACAGTTGTCCCATAAACGGAAAACATACATAAAAATGATGCTTATGCCAAACATGCACGTCTTCAGTTATTAATGGGATCTGGTTATATAGCTGCATCCTATCCAAAGTCTTTTCATGTTCCAAAATTAAATTCACAAACGTGATTAGATTCACAGATTGCGGTTTTAACAAAAAGAGGAATATTCTCTGTATGGCAGACTAGTCACAGTCAATCAATCGAAGTTGCCATCATCTATATCTATATTGGAATTTTTGCATGTGGGACGAGTTAGTGAATTATTCGTAGTGCTAATGACGTTTGAAAAACCAAGATTGAATGCTATTATTTGTTATATCATTAAGGGTGTATACGTGACACAAATCTTTAAGGAAAAAATACTCTAAAAACTAATCGATACATATATAATATGGATTTATAGGTAATATGAATAAGTTTCCGGGATAAACCCGCTATTATTGTCACGATAACTGTAGTGCTGTATTTTCCATGACTCAAATAACAAAATTAATTATATAATGCTATTTAAACATCATTGTGATACAGATACTTAGTCAAAGTATAACAAAAATAAAAATAATTTGGATTTGGGGTAAAAGTTGAAAGTAATATTAATAGTCAAATTGTGTTAAATAATATTATATAGGCAATTATATGTTGACGTATGCTTCAAAATAAAGGTCGTCTCTTTGTCAGACATTGACATTTTATACACAAAGGTAATCTTTTCTAAATGGAAACCAGCCAGAAAATAGAAATTAAAATTAAATTCAAAGATGCTATATCAAATATGTGGCAGCAAGTTTTATTAAAACAAAACATTCCAAAGTAAAGCTGCTTTTAAATTAAAAAAAAGATCATATCTTCAATTAAAAATAGTCAAGTAAATTAGTCATACCAATTAAAAAGTTACGGTTTATATTAATAAGTATGAAAACAACAAATTCATGAATACTTATACTAGTTTTATTCCTTTGTTCACAGTATTTCCTTGAGTGGTTCCTTTGATGGAACAACTGTGACTTTTATGAACACTAAAATATAAACAAGTTTCCGGTGTCATAGCGTGATAGTTGATTATAATAAAAGATAACATTTTATACATTGATCTTAACTCTAGTGAAGTAGCTAAGACAAATTGAGGAAATCGGAAACAAACACCGAAAAAAACTAATTTGTTTTCAGTAATTCCTTGGAGGAACGAAAACTTGCTAGTCTTGGTTTTACCATAAGTCCCTTTAAGCAGATTTGAAAGAACTGCAGAGCAACCTGTCCATGATAGAAATAAAGCCTGGAGGTATGCCGTCACACATATCGCGCGTGCGTTAGTGCAAAGAATAACTATTCTTTTAGAATATATTGTATATATTCGAATCTCTTTACATATTGCCAGTTTTTACCGCGTTTTTGTTGACTGCATCGTGATGCTGCAGCGAAAAATCTAATGGTTTTGCTAATACTAGGATATATACCTTTTTTATATGTGACAGACCATTTTTTGAATTGATAACGTGACTCGTTGAAAAAACATGACTCGTTGTCACGTGCCGTCATTGTCATGTTCCGCCTAAGCCGAGCATGCAAGCGAGAGTGCGGAACAAGCCATGACTGATTGTCACGTTCCGCCTGAGTTGAGTGTGCAAGTGAGAGCGCGGATCAAGCGATGGAGAGGCACGATCAGTCTAAGCGTTCGGCTTGTGACGCATCTCTCTCTTCCACTCTATCGGCCGATGCGTCCGAGTAGAAGAGAGACAGCGGCAGCACACACCTACACGTGAACTGTTTTGTCAATTGTTAATAAAGTGAAAAGTTAATGCGGTTTCCATTGTTTATTACAACAACAATTGCGGCAAAAAAGATGATTAATTCTTGCATTTTAAGAATTTGATTAGCCATATAATATCATATCTTTGTTCTTTCATTATTAGAAAAAAGTAGTGTTGGTCGGCGCGTGCAGTAATAATAGGTTATGTTACAATTTTGACTAAAAAAATATTACGACTCATATAAGCGATGGTATAAAAAATCAACTGCGGAGGATCTTAAATATCACACATGTATATAAGTTGTAAATAAATTATTAATAGCACATTGTTACTTGTAATAAATAATTTAAGTAAAAAATATTTGACTTAACGAGTGCAAATTAATGTTCATTTATCAAAAAAATGTAGATAATTTTCAATTTAATTCTTCTTTGTATTAAACAACATAATGATAATTGAGTGATCATAATTCAATTCAATTTATAAAAGTTTGCAATTTTTCATCAATGTTTTCTGATGACGTTATAACATAAAATTATCGTCCGTAAACCAACTTGACAGACAACCAATTTTTTCATCAATGTTTTCTTATGACGTTAGCACATAAAATTATCGTCCGTAAACCGACTTTACAGACAACCAATTTTTTCATCAATGTCTTCTTATGACGTTATATAACGTAAAATTATCGTCCATAAACCGACTTTACAGACAACCAATTTTTTCATAATTTTTCTTATAACATTATCACGTAAAATTATCTTCCGTAAGTCGACTTTACAAACAACCAATTTTTTTGTTTGTCTAGTACTATTTCTTAAACGATCATTTATGCGTTGACCACACCCGAAATCTCAAAAACATATTGCCGTATGAAGTTGAAATTCGAAAGTTATTATAATATATTAATAGATACTAGACATAAAGTAAGTACCTACGGATTTTGTGACAGGGCCGAATCAAGAAGCTTTTAATGCTACTGTAAGTTTCTATAAAAGCACTATATTTCTGCTATATAATTATTTAATTTTTCTGTGTAATAATATATTTAACTGTTATTAATTAACTCTCTTGTAAAACTTGACAGATTTGAAACAATCAAACCAAAGCTCGCCTGTGCGCGTTACTCACGATGCAACGCGAGTCGCCTGGTCGTACGTATTTAAATTAATAAGTATGGGCTATCGGCCTGACTGACGCGTTAATACTTTTAGAATAGAACAAAATAATAAAACTTACTTATACATCATCTTTTCGGAAATTTTCGGGATCGTATTACATGTACCGAGCAAAGTGGTATTGCTTGTTATAGTTTATTTTTTGCATTTGCAACATCAGTATATAAACATATTTTTTCATTATAAATTCTAAAAAAAATGAAATCACCTTGAGAGAAGATAAGTCCTTTTTGCTTATGACAGTTCACAGATAGTGTCTGTCATAAGCAAAAAGTAAGCGGGATTTTAAGGGACTTATCTCCTCAGTGTTTCTTTCATTGATTAATCTAGTTTCTCGTTTTTGTGGTGATATTTTTTTTTATACCTATAGTCTTAAGACTACTAAATAATCTTACAGTATTACAAGTTGAGGGTTAATAACTTTTTGGAAAATACATCTTGAATTGAAATTAAAAGTACTTTATCGTTGTGAGAAATTCTCATCGAAATGTAAAAAACGAAGGGTGAAAGTTTTGTAAAAACATTTATTCACTTTGTGAATCTAAATTGTACAAGAAAAACGGATGGTAGTTTATGATAAATTATCAGATTTAATTAAAATCGTTTACTATAATTTTTACAATATACGTTTGTACGCAGTTGAAATCAAATCTTGCAAGCTAAAAATGAAGCCTTCATACTTAAAATTCATATTTCAAATAAAAAAGTCGGTCTGCTGCTACATCTTTATGCGAATTAATGAAACAAATGGTAAGCAATAAGACATTAATAATCGAATATTTAGAAAAAAGAAATTGCAATATTATGTGGAACTTTTGAAAGATCTAAGTGTTGAGTTATGAGTTATGTTGAGTTTATTTTCATCGTTTTCATGCAACTACCCATTAAAAAAAAGCACGAAATAATAATTGTTCTATAAAAAAAAAGATAAAAGGTATCTGTTTCGCGAGGAAGGGATTTATAAAGTTTTTACGTAATTTCTTCCTATAACATTAAAACTCCAATTAGGGATAAATCCCTTATCAAGGGTAAATAATAACATGAATACAGTGAGTAAAGATGGCGTGTGTTTACTTATTACATTTTTACTAATAAGTTCCACCAAATTGGATATGGGTGAAGATGAGTGAACAGGAAAGAAGAGCAGATGCTTTACAACTAGAGTGTAATCATCAAAACTCAGTATGGAGTCTTGACTAAGCAAATGTGTACTAACGTAGCTTAGCTGATCCGCGTACGACGAGCGTTTGATGTTGAGCACGACGGAAAGCTATAGGTGCGGCTCGGCGCATGCCGTTCTCGTTTCCGTTTCACATCACCACACAGCTCACATCTCTACGAGACTTTACTTTAATTGAATACAAATATGAGACATCTCCACTCCTCTGTACTAAACAGTATCTACTGAATCTAATCGGAAATGAGATGTATAAATAATGAAATTCTATTGATTGTTTATAAAACATCTGTCCTCTCATCTCTGCGCTTTATAATTTTAACTCTCACATTTTTATAAAGTAGCAGCCATGTTTATTTTAGAGCAAAAAAATTATAATAATTTATTTTAATTTATTGACTCGCCAGCGTCTTTATAAACAAAAATATCCTTAGGTACTTATGTATTACCTTACTATTCTAGGTATTTATAAAATAAACTTTTATTAAAAAAAAACCTGTAACTTTTAAAAGTAATTTCAGATTTTTCGAACACCTGTTAAGGTGCTCAACCTGTGAAGTAACTATTTTATAGCAGCCCAATACTAAACTCAGTTTAGGCACAATGAGTAGCTTTGCCAAATAAACTACCTATAAAGAATTAATGAAAGCCAGTGTGGGGTAAAAGACATATAGTCTAGCGAGTATATCATCTGACATTTGAGTTGCTAGAATGAACCCCTCAAGGTGATTTCAATTTTTTTTGGAATTTATAATGAAAAATTATGTTTATATACTGATGTTGCAAATGCAAAAAAATACTATAACAAGCAATACCACTTTTGCTCGGTACATGTAATACGATCCCGGAAAATTCCGAAAAGATGATGTATAAGTCAGTTTTATTATTTTGTTCTATTCTAAAAGTATTTACGCGTCAGTCAGGCCGATAGCCCATACTTATCAATTAAACAACGTACGACCAGGCGACTCGCGTTGCATCGTGAGTAACGCGCACAGGCGAGCTTTGGTTTGATTGTTTCAAATCTGTCAAGTTTTACAAGAGAGAATTTATTATTACACAGAAAAATTAAATAATTATATATCAGAAATATAGTGCTTTTATAGAAACTTACAGTAGCATTAAAAGCTTACTTTTGCTTATGACAGTTCACAGATTAGTGACTGACATAAGCAAAAAGTAAGCAGGATTTAGACACAGATACTATGTACAAAATTTCCACTTCCAAACTCAGTGGAATATAGTTGCATAGTTGCCATGCAGCGATCGGTATCTGTTAATTTATCAGACAGTGAATTGGACAACTTTTCTCGTTCATTAATTTTGAGAATATATCAGTAAAAGCAGATATTATAATACATTATAAGTCCTGTCTATTCTGTTCTAAACAAAACTATTTTAGTGGCAACATAATAATAAACACTTATTTCAAAATCTTTAAATCTAATACATAATTTATACAATAACTGTTGACATGTTTTTTTTAAAAGAGTAGTAGTATGGACATTTCATTAGGTGACAAAGATTTCACAAATCTTTGCAAAACTATTTATAAATATTATATAACCGAATGAAAACTTCAAAATATTGTTAAAAACTAGACTTGACGCGACTAAATCTCGATATCGTTTTAATAGTACCGTACACAAAAATATGGAATTCATTGTTTAAAATAAACTAATTTTGTTGATTCGTTGAAACCAATTAAAATAGTTTGCAAGATGATCCATGCGCCGCGTTTGCACTTCTGCGTATTGCTTACAACTCTGTATAATTGGAATAAAAATCAATACCTATTTAGCAGTAGCGAGTGGCGGCTCAATACAATAGTATTACTTCCCGTCCCTAGAGAGTGACCAAAACTTCAATGGATTTTCAAGTTAAACTTCAAATAGGTATTGATTTAAACTTTAAAGGTCACTATCATTAGTATAATTTATGATGGAATTTTTACAAATTATATTTAAAATATTCGCCTAAAAATTTAAAGAACATGGTAAACCGGTAATACTAATTATTAAAATTTTATATTTAACGTCCCGACTTCGCACGGGTGGACAAAATTCTTTAAATTTTTCTAGCATTAAATATAGCCTGTGTTATTCAGCGTGAATGTAGCTTTTCAATGGTGAAAGAATTTTTGAAATCGGCTTAGTAGTTTCTAAGTTTATTCATTGCAAACATGCAGAAATACAAATTTTTCCTCTTTATAATATTAGTGTAAATAAAATGTGTTACTTTTTATAGTTAGTAAATGTTGACTGTAAGCACAACAAAAAATACCGTATATCACATTTCAATAATATTAGAAACTGAATAACTATCTCGTTAAATGGTCAATATTAAATAGATATTAATTATAACTTTTGTAATTTATTCATAACTAGCTTTTACCCGCGGCTTCGCCCGTAATTTTTTTTTTCAATAAAGAGTATCCTATGTTTCATCTAATATCTCCTAAAATATATGTACAAAGTTTCATGATGATCGGTTCAGTAGTTTTTGCGTGAAAGTATAACAAACAAACTTACATTCACATTTATAATATTAGTAGGATTATTACTTGGAACTCTTCTGTCAGTTGTTTTCAAATTAAACTGGAATAAAAGGATAGTAAATTTCCATTATTTTTATTTATTTATTAAGTGTAGGACTTATTGTAATTAATTTGTTGAGCATGGGGATTGAAATAAAAGGAAAGCAAGAATTACATAACCGTGCATACGTGTGCCCTGTTCTTCTTGGCTTATTTCCAAAGTCGCTGATTCTAGAACTAATTCCAACTTTTACATAGTGTGGTGTTATTTTCAAATAATCATCCCGGTTAGGAAAAATAAAAAAAAAATGATGGAAATATAATTCTTTATTTAGTGAAAAAATCAAAAAAAATGTGAAAAAAATCAACTTAGCGGCTTAGTTTATTTATACAAATAGAAAGAATACTTCTCTGATTTAATTGAGGTTATATAAAAATATAAAATAAAATTAAGAAGGTTATTGTTGGTTACCGATAAAGAGAAATTATTTGGGGGTTCTTGGTCACTGGGATGTCCAAGGGATCTTGGACCTGATGCTTGGACTCGTGCGATGTTGATAAGTATGGTTTAAATACCTACCAACAGTAAATTCAACGCACCTAAGGCCCGCCAGGGCTACTAAAATACCCTAAAGTTAGCATAAATTACATCAAATTAGTTCATGTTAATTTATAATATTCCTAGGTCGGGTAGGGTTATTTTTAAATCTATTTAACAATATAACTTGTAACTTGGCTCAAGAAGACCGATACTACTGCAGAAAATTTGAAGGCGACAAAGAATTCATCTAATTTAATTCCATTTTCATGTCTTTTAGCAATGAGTCTATAGATTTATAAGGTTATAAACTGAAATAGATTGATCAAAAGGGGCTTTTAAGGAGGTAGAATGGTTTAATTAGCGATTCATTAACGAGAAAATGAGAGGAATTGAAATTTCAAAATAACTTCAACTCAAAATAAAAGTCATGATGTCTTACAAGTTTCTGGAAGATTCTCGATAAAATTCCTACGAATCTACAGAAAACCATTTTTAAGCAATGAATAAATAATAAAATAATGTTCAAATTTCCGTGTAGAGGTTAGAAATAAAGTATATATCTTATGTTCGGGGAGTGATCGGTTTACCTAACGAATAGGTAGCTATTGTCCTTCGTTTTCGATCAGCTAATAAGCTGTAATCAACTGGTTGCACTTTAAATCTCGTGCAGATAATAATACAAAGAAGAATTTCTTGATTAACGCAGTATAAACAGGAAATTTGCAATAACATCCAAGAATTATCCACCGGCTCGATGAACAGATCAGCAAACAAAAAACAACAGAGCATCCAAAGAGTATAGATTAGCTATAGAGTATAGACTCGGAGTGAATTGTTGCCAGGCGCCACGGCTTCGGTCCCTGTGATCTGCTCCCGAACGGTCAGTCCCATATAATGAATATGATGCCTTGTCCGATTGGTTATCTTTGCATTATTACAATAAACGATATATTTTCTAACACGAAAATAGTATGTTATTTTAGAATACAAGTACGTTGCAATGGATTATATTATTAATCACATTATGATTGCAGAACGCGTTTAGATGCCAATCTTTTCACACATAACAAAAACTTTATGAGATGTAACCAGTCGGCAAGACGTCAATACTACGTCAGATAAGCCGGCGCGCGTTTAATTCTGGTAGTTTTACATTTTTTTTCTACAATAATTATAAATAATATGGAATAAATATTATTTTATTAGATTATCCCATGGATCAGCTTCAATGGCGCAATGTCTGTTACGCCATAACTTCCCGAGTTCTTAACCGATTTTAATATTTTTTGCGTGGAATCAAATCAACAGGTTTAAGACCATATGGTGACGGTAGCCCGAATTTTGAAATTCGCTAAAATTCACATCGAAACAAAAAAAATTTTTTTTCTTTCTATAGGTATTACGCTCCGCTCCAATATATGGTGCTAGCGTAGCTTTATGCTAAGGGACTGCATCGCCTAGTACTCCCATGGATGAGCTTTAATGGCGCAATGTCTGTTACGCCATAACTTCTCGAGTTCTTAGCCGATTTTAAAAATTTTTGCGTGTCTGTAAATATCGCTCAATATGTGAAATTAGTGTTTACATTTTACAAAATGCGCTGTCCGACTAAAACTCGTACGCGTAAATAAGGGTTGTAGTGTAATTTAAGTCTAAGTACTAAATCTTTAAATAAAATTGTTTTATTTCTAATCGTAAGATCTATCATTTAATCAAGTGTTATAAAGTGAGCTAGCATTGTATTGGTTATCCCACTGAGTGTTATCAGTGTTTATGAAAATTTCTTAAGGCCAAATTAAATACATCACTACGGGCATGATAACCATACTGTGGTGTTGTTGTGGGGCAGTGGGGTTGTGTTTTAAAAAATGAATTAATAAAAGGTTGTTTATGAGTTAAACTATAGAACACAAAGTACTTCCTACTATTTTTTGATTACGAAAATTTTTAAATATTTGGTAGGTTTTAAGGAAAAAGCTCAAAATTGATATTCCAGTAAGTTAAAAGAAAGACTATTTCATGACTTCCTCACTCCTTTCTAAAGTCTTGAAAGAGGCGAATAATTGAATATAATTGTTATTGTTCGACTACATAGCATTGCTTTGATCAATCGGCGCTCTCAAATATAGTTTTACTTTGTCTATCTTAATCTAAATGCTGGTTATCTTTGTTAAAACTCTTGTCAGTGTTGAAACTAGTCCTGTTAAAGTTCCGGCATTGTCACTGACAAACGACTGACCTCGCCTTGCCCCACTAATTGACTGCACGTTAAATTTAACCATAGCAAATAAATAGATGTTGATCTTCCAATGCCGTTTGTTACGTGAACCTAAGATGAGTTATTAACTTGGGTCATAATAAAAAAGATTTTGGATATATATATATATATATATTTATCAGATCCAAATTTGATTTTAGAAATTTGTGATCATGAATTTTTTACCGCCTTTTATTGCGTTTACGTGCATTTTGTGCGGAATTTATTAAGAAGCAAATTTATTATGTATAAAGATTATTATGTTACTAACGAAAAAAATCAGTTTGTTAGATTATGTTAATACTAACATAATCTATCATATCTTAATATATATATGTATAAAATGTATATAAAACTTTGTAAATTTTGTTATTATTATTGTGAAAAATGCAATTCTTAATATTTTTTGTGTCAAAAGGTATTGGAAATAATATATTATTATAATGACAAATAACTTGAATACTATACTCAAATAATATAGCAAATTTAATCTTAAGAAAGCAATGATAACTTAATAACTTTGTGAATTAGGTCATTACAAACATAATTAACTTTTATTTTATTACGACAGTTGGAATTGAGTCAAATATAAGAATATTCCATTCTACGTAAAACTTCATTTGAAAACAGATCTCATTTATTTGTGAGAACTAAATTAAGTTTAGTGCTTACGCAAACAAAAGAAAACAAAAGGCGGTACGGAATGCACAGACATCATCATCTCGTGGAAACTAGCTTTGGTTCATTTACAGTAAAATACTCTAGGTCGTTATTTGCAGCAGGTAAACACTGAAAGACTTTGTTCTGGCGTAACAAACTAGTAGTCCAGTTATGTAAATGCAAGTATGATATTAGTTTTCGTCCCTTAATAAATATCAGACAATTAGTTTATAAATAAAGGGTAGATATCTTCCTTGTATTATCGAGTGTGGTCGCAGAGTTACCTTATTTAACCTATAGATGACGGTTGTTGTAAGAAATAAATGTATTGTGTTCAAAAGTAAAATTTAAATTCAAATTAAATTTGACACTATAATCTGTTTTTTGTTTGTCAATCATAAATAATGAACGCTGTCAGTACATTTTTAAACATGGATAAAATTAGTTGACTGTATGTGATTCAATACTTTCATCTAAAAGCTCTGACTCCAACCAATATTACAGCCGAGCTGGATTTCACGGGGAGTCTGCTTCATCGTTTGCGACAGTAAAATATTGTGTGGCATAGTTTGAACGACTTCATACGAGCTGCCAAGACGGTCATCGCAGTGGTTGACCCAATGAAGAGACCGCGCCAAAATGAAGTAATTCCATTACATTAGTATTGAATGACCGATTATTAGTTACCATAGACAAAATATTGATCTATCATTGTCACACCTGAGACTAATAGAACATTTAAAAAATTGGACTTAAGGGGGAACCAATTCTATAAACAGCTAAAACTTAGTGACGGTAGAGTATAGTCCTATCTGCATCCAAAGTCATAGAGTCAGTTATTTGAAATGCGCTTGGGACAATTTTCAATGATTGGATTCAAAACAATGTATTTGTCTAATATTTATTTATTATCTTTTTAAAGGCATAATAATTAACGGCGTGTATTATGCGAAATTATTGCAGTGTTTAAGTGATGAAATAAGAAATATTTGAGATAGGAGAAAATTTTGCTTCATTGGTTTTTCGTCATCCCTGACTAATTTGACTATGAAACACCATACTTTTCTAGATAAGTATAAGACTTTTAAGTATTTTAACAACTTACATTTTTTTGTCTATTGTCCGTTTATTTTGTAATTTGTGTTTCTGCTTTGTTTTTTACATTTTTTATGCAGAAGATAAGTTATTTTTTATTTATAACAACAAAATTCTACGAAAGTGAACAAACTGTAACGTATAGACCATTGAGGGTTAAAAAGGAAAATAAATTTGTAAAAAGTATTATTTTCTTTCAAGACTATAAAAAACGTCTAAAGTAATTGTTGCATGTTTGCAGATGTGCTTAAAAATATTTGAGTTTATTCAGTTATCAAACAAATTTGAACGGTCAAGGATATTATCCGAATTCACAGAAAAAAAATTACATAAAAAGCTCATAATGAATTTAAAATAAATATATAGATTTTTTTTTTTTTATTGCTGGCAAACAAGCAAACTGCCCATCTGATGGTAAGTGGTAACAGTCACCTATAATACATGCGGCTCTTGTGAGATTCGCAGCAAAACTGCAACCCCCACAGGAACCGCAGTGTACGTTGCCAACTTGTGACACAAGATGTAAAGTCACTGTACCCAGTAATTTCACTGCCATATCTTAACCTTCAAACCGGAACACAGCAATGCAAGCACTGCTGCTTTGCGGCAGAAATAGGTAAGGCGGAGGTACCTAAGCAGACGACCCTGGTACAGAGTCTACCTCCAGTAAAAGTAAGATAATTTAAATAAAAGAATTCAATCAGTATATAGTAACATTTATTACTTATTTTACAGAAATCTGCGCCTACAATTTATGTTCCACATTTCTTCCTCTGGTTCGCACTCATACCTCATTCTGTTTTTTAATCCATAATTAACTAACCACTACTTAAATACATAACATCAGGTCTGGACTCATACCGTGACCAGCTAGAAGTCCAAACCTTGCCCCATGGATTTTTATATGTGTGGACTTAAGAAGAGTTTGGTTTAAGATAACCTCCATACAATCACATCTGTTGATATTTTGAGACAAAAATTAAATGATGCGGCTGATGATATAGCGAAGGACTGGTGCGGTTTTTCCTATTTATATTATGATTATCATCGTACTACACAAAAGTTGTAAAATCAAACATAATGTACACATGAAAAAATAAAAAAGTCCCATATCTAGAAAACGGTTATGTTTTGGGTATGGTGTTTCAAAGTTAAATCAATCAGTAATCACTACAACCCCTTAAAATATAAACTTAACCTATAACCTTGTATAAACAAAACAAAGACTTATTATAACCATTACATTAAAAGATGATATAAGACCATTTATTTTATAGGATTTAGTAAACCCTGTCATATTTGATGTATGGCATTTTACTGCCAATAGCGGCACAAAAATTACCTTAATAGGCGAAAGTGCCTACTCGTTAATAACTACGTAATTGTTAATTTTCAACTGTATACCTGTACAAGTCAAAATTAGTTTCCGATTACATAATAAAGGTTCACGCTGTTTTGACGCTGTTGGTTCACGTCATGGATAATTTGACAATTTATTAATTTTATCTACTCTAATACTATAATACAAAGATTCTAAAACTGAAAACAAAATGCTTATGACAAACATTACGTACAGGCCAAAAATAATTAAAAAAAAGTTTCATTACGATACAGGTCTTGTATGGACACCTGTAACATAATATAACTTTTTTATCATAACGATACACCTATACAACCTCCAGCTGGACCAAGGAGGTTGAACCTCTACTTTAAAAAGGTTTCAATGAACGAGTCCTCGACGACCGACGCAACACGCATGCGCAATTGATGTTTGCACCTTGGCGCCAACATTTGACATTTAAATAAATTTGTTGTTATATTCAGCGTTTTATTTGCAATATTGTTTTACATATTATAGTATGAGAGTAGATAAAGTAGTGTATGACACTGTACATAACTTGGTCTTATAACACTCGTGTGATGCTATAAAAAAACTCGCCTACGGCTCGTTTTTTTAAAACACACTCATGTTATAAGAACCCTTATTATGCAACAGTATCATAAACTACTATTATATGACTGGTTACTATTTCATGTTATAATTTATTAAATTAAATTGAATAAATATTTCTAAGATACAAAGTGTTTCACATATCGTTATTATTATAAAAAAAGAATATAGAAAGTATCATTATACATTTATAAATAAAAATTATTAAGCCCTATGTTTAATTATGTTGTCGGTATATGTAATTTAAATAAATTAAAGAAGCGAAGTCATACCAAAATAGATATAAGCATCGGTTAAGTTATAACAGAAACCGGATGGGACAAATATAGTTAACTTTGTTAAGATTGTTAACAAAGATAATATTATTTTATGCCCTTTCTTTCATCTTTTTTCAAGTTGATTAAATTTTTAATAATGTTTATAAAAAGTCTCTGATATTGTAGATAATAATATCTCATAAGAGTGTCTGTTTGAGAAGTTTGTTTTTAACAAACTCCCACTAAATTCGTAACGATTAAAAATGGCACATTGCTATTTATTTTATATATTTTGGAAATAGTGAAAATTATGTAAATGTAATAATACTTACGAGTTGTGGCATTTGTAGAAGTGGCTAACAACCAATCCAACACAAGTACAGCTAGTAGACCTTTTACGCCTTTCAATATATTTAATTTATACTGATTATACATGTTTATTTTTCGTATATTAAACACTTATTCTATAACAGGTTAGCTAACTAAAATTAATATAATGGAATATTTGGAATAAACACCATGTCAGCAGGTATCACTACCTTAAATATTTTTACTAATACCAGACTCGAAGTTTGTCAGAATTTCTTCACTAATTTCTAAGTCATTCAATAAAATCGCATTCTTTAGAAATTGCATTTAAAACACGCAAGTAAGTGATTAAGGAAGTCTACTACATGTAGTCAATACATTATCGAAACACCGTGAAAAGTTTTACACGCGGCGTCCTTTAAAGAACAAACGCGACCGTCTCTGACGACTATTCGCAGACAACTAGTGCAAGAGGCTTGCATAGCCCCATGAAAGCACCACCCCTTTTCGCTATTCCTGTCTCTTTCATATAAACGCGCGTACAAATTCATAAACAACCCGTATAACCTCCTGCTTCTGGCATTTTCTTTCATATTACGTTATTAATGAAGGTTTTATTTGATTTCAACGACATAAAAATGTAAGCATAATAAATTAATTCATTTATTACATATTGATATAATCATTGCGTTTTGTATACTTGGTGATATCTCATTATTTATATATATAATTCTTTTAATTATTATTATATTAAGTCGAAAGGACTCCTTTTAGCGGAGAAAAGACAAGTCTGGGTCTTTGTTGGATTGAAACTTACGCATCCCATTCATAGACTGCCTCCAGAAATAGGTTCATGCGACTGATCTTCACTTCCCTATGACGCTGGATCTGCTCAGCACTGGCTCGTGAATTAGACATATAGCTCTCTAAAACCGTACTGTCATCTGCGTACCCCAAAATACCGGGCGTCAGCAGGTCATTAATATAAAGCTGAAAAAGTGTTGCAGAGACTTTGGAACCATCAATGACAACTCGTATCGACTGATCTCTCAGGAACTCCGAAATCCAGACACACAAATCAGTTGGAAGTCCATATGAAGTAAGCTTGCTAATAAGACTTTCATGCCGCACCTTATCAAAACCCTCGAGATATCAAGAGAGATGGCATCCCCCTAACCATGCCTCTCGATGGCTTAGCTCCATATGTATATAGCGTATGCTAGAAGACCTCCAGTAGACCGTTTTTCGGCGATATTCATTTTGTCGGTCACTAAGGAGGTTATTTTCTTCGAGATACGACAGGAGCCTATGGTTCAGTATACGTTCCATTATCTTACAGAGAATGGACGCGACCGAGATGGACCTGTATTTGGCAAGGTCGGCACGACTGCCCTTTTTAGGCACAGGTTGTACATTGACCAGCTTCCAGGATTTAGGTACTAGTCCTTTAGCCAAAGACAAGCGATATAGGCGGGTCAATACTGTAGCTAACTCAGGAGCACAAGTCTGAAGAAGCTGCTATAACATCCGGACAACTGGCTTTATTCATGTCCAGTTCATGCAATGCTTTTCTTACTTCGGTATGTTGTATATGAATTTCAAACATAAAACTCCCACAACTTGACAAACCGGGAGGTACGTTGATGGAATCCAAATGCGAATATTCGGCAAATAAATCAGCCTCTTCCTTGGCGGTGTGGGCCAACGATCCATCAGGTTTTTGCAAAGGAGGTACTGAGCAATGGCAGAAGTTACCCTCAACGGAGTTAGCCATTATTCCGTATAAAATATCTAAATACAACTTTGTAAAACAAAAAGCTACCGTGTTAAACTTAGGTTTCCTTTTGTCTTGCCACCTTTGTAATTTGAGAAAAAAAATATTTTTAAGGGTTGCAACTGAAATCAATCTGATTTTGATGATGCCTACTACAAAAATACTCAGACGCTTAATATTAGAGGCTTACACCGGTAACCACAACACGGGGAAGCCGTCTAAATACCCACAATGCTCATTATGGATATTGATTTTTCTACGATCATTATTAATATCAGTTCAGTTGTAATGCTATTACACGATTGACTATTACGTTTAATATTTTATCTTTGCTTAAAATAATAAATGCACACTGTTTGAATAGGTTAACATGTTTTTGTTACCAGCTCCTTTAGGTATACCATCACGGATATATATTTTATTATGAATGAACGAATGAAATGAATAACAAATACTTTACACACGCAGAATAGCTTACAAATAGAAAACCATAAGGGATGCTACAATAGGCGGTCTTGTTGTTTAAAGCGATCTCTACCAGATAACCTTTGGGTGAAGGGAAATAATGCTATTAAGAATAGGGATATGATGCAACAAAAAAAAAAGCATTTTCTAATTATATACAATCATTATAAATAAAGTTAATGGTTTATCTATTAAGCATATTTATGTTTGGGATTACTATTTTTATAATTTTGTAAGTTTCTATAAACACAGTAAAGCTTCACAGCGCCAAAACCAGTATTTATTATAAGATATAATAAGTCTAATTCTTTGGGTATTTTGTGTAAATTTTTATTATAGTACGGGCAATGAACAGTTTTGTTTCTTATTGATAAATTTAACTTACATATTCAATTAAGTTACAGATTTAATTATTTCCACTAAACTATGCTAAAATAACATTTGCATTTGTATGTGCCAATGTTATTTAAGGATAGCTATCGCTTTCAATATAACTGCCTTAGAATTCTTAAAATCCACTTTAACATATCATTTATTTTGTTTCCCGGTAATAATAATGTCCGGCGAATCGGCGCCACTGAATTGAGTTCCGCGAACGACAGGGTATTTCCTTGCAACTCCCCTAGGCCACCCTAGACGGCCTTAAGGTTGCATTAATATTTATGCCTTCATACGTCACTACTTCGGCTTTCCTTTATGTGTCATAAGGAAATAATACTTACTTCAATCAACAAAATAATACACCATTTTTAGAGGACTACATTCAGCAGAATATCTTTCACCGGAGTTTTTACAATGCTTACATTAAGATTTTAATATCAAAATTTAATAACAATTATTAGCCAATTAAATTATATTCCTGTAGTTTTTGTATATGCTACAAAATTATATTATTGCAGAGTGAATCGAATATTATGTAAATTATCTAAATAAATGTTCACCACCCCTCATTGTAATCAAATACCAAATCACGACATGTGTTTATCGTTTAGACTTATTTAATGAGCTATCACCATTTGAATAAAGGCAACGGTTGTCATAGGCGTGTAAGTAACGTGTAAATTATGTATGGTGAAAAAGGCGTGATCGTATGTATAGTGACAATTTATAATATTGTAAATGTCGTTTATCTGTTAAAGCTGACGAGTTTCTAACGCCCGTTCTTCTTGTCAGTTAAAAGACGCCCTGAATGTGTGGTAGGTAAAAATGTTGGACGATTCATAACAATTTATTCTAAGTGCATTTAAGTGCAATGATATATCCGGCACGTTCTCACACCATTACTAAATTAATTTAAATTTAAATTTGTAAGAAATCTGATTATTATTTAATTTTCATAGATATACAAAAAAGATTTCGTTACATATGTTAATAATTCATAAATGTTTTAAGTATTTAAAAAAGTTTAACAAAACAAAACAAGTGATCTTCTACTAAGACAAAAAAGAAGATAATGTCAGTTAAATTGGCCAAAGTTTGTAAGAGTCATATTGGTCTATCGGTTATATTGTGTAGCCCAGCTTGCCGAAAGACTCAGAATTGGTTCTGCTAGATTTTATCAAAAAATTGTCGTATGGTTAACGCTAAAAACAAAAATATGGAAGTAAGTTAAATAGGTAACGGCCTGGTGACCGAAGCGCATGTCACCTTTCACTCAGAAATAAGAAACTGAAGCCGGGCAAATGCCAACAATTACTTTATTTCTGTATTTGTACCAACTGTAAGTATTGTATTATACTAAGTCCTGTGCCTTTGTTTGATTTCTTTTTTAAAAACTAGAAACTATTTATCAGTTCGTATTTTCATCAATTTTAGATAAGCAGTTCGTTTCATTAACTCTTTTTGAAGGTTTTTTTAAATTACGTCATTCGATCGAGCGTATCGCAGAGCGTATGATTGTTTAAAATTAGTATTATTACAAAATACCAAATCCCAATATTTAGTGACGCAATCGAATTAATGTAACTTGTGCATTCATTTTCATCAGTCTATTTATATTTCACCTCACCGAAGCACTTTTGAGCATGGAGTTGCTTATTAGTCACCCATCCGATGGTTAGCAATTGTATTGCTTAATCTGCGCAGTATATATATATATAATATAATAATATATAATATAATATTCTTTATTGTATTGTATTAATTGTGGTTTTAAATTGATGTTAACAAATTAAATAAGTTCCTCACAAATAACCTATTGTTAGGTATACAATATCGTTAAACAGTGCACTATTAATTCTATTTAAATTTTAAATCTAACAATTCCTTTAGGTCATAAAAATTATTTTCATTTAGCCAAATATATAATTTTGTTTTAAATGCTGTATCTGAAGGAAGCTCTCTAATGTGGTTAGGTAAATTATTATAAATTTTTATAGACATCATCAAGCAGCTCTTCTCATATTTGGCTGATGTAGGAATATCCGCGCATACAAGTCTGTTTGGATTTCTTTTCAGCCTTGAATTTACATCGGACGCTTTTTTAAAATATGCTTGATTCTGCCTTACAAAATTTGACACTTCTAAGATATAAAGTGATGGTAACGGCAGCAAACCAAGACTTTTAAAATAAGGCTTACATGAAACGTCAGGTGCAATACCGCAAATGGCTCTAATGCACTTTTTTTGTGCTACAAATATTCTATTTTTATCGGTACTATTACCCCATAATACTAATCCATAGCGAATAATAGATTCAACGTAGGCCCGATAAGTCATGATAGCAGTGTCAATGTTTGTAACTTTCCTTAGTTTCCTTAAAGCGTAGACAAATCTATTAATTCTACTACATAATTCATCTACATGCTTTTTCCAATTTAATTCTTGGTCAATATTTACACCTAGAAACTTAATATGTGTTACTTCTTTTAATTTGTCTATAGTCAGTTTTATTGAATATTTGTCCTGTTTTGCTTTATTAAATTGAATGAAATTAGATTTGCCAAGATTTATTTTTAAATTATGTAATTGTAGCCATTTTATAATTTTGTCGATATTATCGTTTATGTCAGTTTCATGATCACGTTTTAATTTGTATTTTTTATCTGTCGTCACAATCACTGAGATGTCATCTGCATATAAAATAATTTTGTGATCCGTAATTTTATTTATGTCGTTGATATATAGAATAAATAAAATTGGTCCCAGAATACTACCTTGGGGGACTCCATATTTGTTATTTTTGTATTCCGATGAGTGAGATATTAGTTCCTTTCCTATCATTTTTTTTATAACAACTGTTTGTTGTCGGTTTGTTAAGTATGACTCAATCCACTGTAGTGGCAACCCTCTGATCCCTATCATTTCAAGCTTACGCAATAGTATTTTGTGAGATACAAAGTCAAACGCTTTAGACAAGTCGAAAAATAAACCCGTAGTCATATGATTATTATTTACTTTTGTCAAAATGTAGCGTACTAAATTAAATATGGCTAAGGTTGTAGATTTCCGCTTTTGAAACCCAAATTGATTGGTATTAATTATGTTAAATTTGTCGCAATACTCAAGTAATTTTTTATACATGCATTTTTCGAAAATTTTAGCTAGAATGGGTATCAAAGTAATGGGGCGGTAATTTTCTACTTTTTCCTTTTCTCCTTTTTTATGTACAGGTATAACGAGTGATCGTTTCAGATTTTCAGGAAAGGTTCCCGTAACAAAAGATAAATTAACTAAATGTGTCAAGATAGCGCTAAGTTCCGAAATACAATTTTTAATAATTTTTGTATTTAGACCATCGTATCCCTCAGAATTCGTCGTATTTAGAGACCTTATTTCTTTTATGACCTCTGTTTCTGTCATTGGTCCCAGATACATGGAATTCGGGATGCTGTTACTGTTAAAGTTAAAACAACCGTTATCATTGTGCGGTTGCGACGAGCTGTTTGTTGAGTCAATGTAATGGTTATTAAAGCACGTAGCAATTTCAGTTGGGTTGGTCATATCTTTACCATTAATACGCAATCTCTCAATACCATTGTCAAATTTAGTACCGGAAATTTCGTCTTTTATAACAAACCAACTAGCTTTGCATTTGTTTTTACTATTTTTTATTGTTTTTATATTAGCTTTTTTTCTGGATAATTTTATACATCTTTTTAACATATTAGAGTAATTTATATATTTGTTTTTATTTGATTCAGTTTTGTTTTTATAATATTTAAAACGTAAGAATCTTTTGGTTTTGCAACAACGTTTAAGCCCTCTGGTTATCCATTTTTGTTTTCTTTCCCGTATTTTGCTAACTTTTATCCTAATTTTTGGGAAACATAGGTTAAAGAACAGTAACAGTTGCTCATGAAACAGATTGAAGGCTATGTTTATGTCGGTGCTACTATATGTCTCAGACCAGGACAAGTTTTTTAGGCAATTTTTAAATTTTGTTATGTTATCAGCACTGTAGTCTTTGGCATATGTAAAATAGTAATTAGGCGCTGGTTTTATATTTCCTTTAATAGGGAAACTTAAGAGTTGTGCTGTTTCATGGTCCGACAAATACAGCGGCAAAACTAATGGGGTAGCTTCGTCAATGTTGCTTAAAATATGGTCAATACAAGCTTCCTTTCGCGTAGGAACATTGATGTGTATTATTAATCTGTAATTGAGACACAACTCTTCGAGATACCTGTTTGCTTTGGTATGTTTAAGTGTATTTATATTTAAATCACCCGTTATAACAATTTTTCTATTTGGCATACCTTTGCAAACTTCATCAAGAACTTGGTTTAATTTATCTAAGAAGAATATGGGATCACTTGTAGGAGTTCTATAAACGCAGATAATTATAAGCTTATGAGAAGTGATATCAATGCCGCATATTTCAAAAGCCTTATCAATGGCATGTTTTTCTAAATGAGTTAGTTTTTTATGAATAATGTGATGTCCTACAAGAATGCATGTCCCTCCTCTTTGTTCGTTTCTACAAAAAGAATTTGCCAACTCGTAGTTTTTCAATTTTATGTATTTTTCATGCCCGGATCGCACAAATGATTCTGTAAGACATATAACATCTGGTACTATATTTAAGTTATGTAGTTCTTGTAACGTTAATTCTAGCAATTCTTGTTTTGCCAGAATGCTTGCTATATTTTGATGAAGTATTGCAAATGACATGTCAAAGTTTTTATCTTGTTTTACGAAAAAAAAATGTTTTTATCGACAGTAGGGAAATAATCAGTTATTTGTCTTTTTGCAAAGGAGTTTTGAGATGTCGTTCTATCTTCACTGATCATATCTTGCCTATTTTGCTTTTTGCGTTGGTTGAAGTAATATGGGATAGTACCTTTTCTGTATATATTACTATAGTTTTGAGTCGATGATTTACTGCGCATTATCATCAGCTTTTTTAGTTCCTTAATGTCTAAGTATTTTCTTTGGTAATCAATACTGTCAATTTCATGGTTAATTGCTTTCGACATATGAAATAAGTTACTAGATTTTAAGTTAACAAAGTGACAATTTTTAAATCTATTACATATTTTACAAATATTATTATTTAACTTAACTAAATCTATATAATTATTGTTTAACAGATTCATTACAATTATGTTATTATTACTAAATATATTTAATAAATTTGTCAATTGTGAACATATTATATCAATGTCATAATCATTTTCGCCTATACATATTACAAGTTTGTCATTTGGTGTTAGTAAGAGTTTTTTGCAGTTTCTTATTACATCTGAGGTTAGTGCATCGGGTTTAATTTCAGATGTGATGATATACTTTTCGTAAGCAGAGTTATATCTTGCCAGAGATAAAACAGAAGCCAATCCACTGCACTGTTGGGTCCCGAAGATGTGTATTCTATTTTCACAGCTTTCTGGCGTAGTTTCTATAAGGGTTGTGTTGGTGCGGCGATTACTAATACTCTTCTTTTTAGTTGTATTTATTTCGAGTTCCAGGAGATCAATCTGCTTTTTCAAAGTTGATATTTCAATTTTAGCCTCATTTAGTTGGTGAATTAACTCCGATATTCTCATTTGAAAAGTGATTAATGTATAGTTTTCAGGTAAGAAGTCTGAACGACGTGAGGGCGTTGAGCAGGAAGATTGGCCATCATTAGTCATTAGCACAGCGTGCCTAGTTTTTTGTTTTATGCTACTCTCACTGATTGGAGACTGGCACAGGGATTTTAAAGTGCTATTTTCTTTTGTGAGCTTCTTAATTTGTCGGCGTAAGTCATTATTTTCTAAAATAGTACTTTCCAGTTCATTTTGTGAGCTGGCTAGATCCAATTTGAGCTTACTAATGGTTTCACTTAGCTCATTTATTGATATCAAATCTGTTGTAGTGCAATCCATACTTCTCGACAATAGTTTATCAGTTTCTATTAAAGATTCCTCGGATGAGTAACAAACGGTAAGCAAGTGTGAGTCCTGTATTGGTGAATTAGAGTCCACATGGGTAGGCTGAAAGTCTTGTAGGTCTATGTCCTTTGTTCTTTTTACTGAAGATAGTGATGGCTCGCTTTTAGGTGTAGACTGCTCGTTAGATCTCCTATCACATGAATCACACTTCCATTGTTTTTTTGTCTCTGATTTTTTTAAGTTAAATAATTTTTCTGAGTATCCAATACAGTTATATTCGTAATTTTTCTTACAGAGTACACATAGCAAGGTTTGTTTAGAATCAACTTTATTTTTGCATTTTTGGCATACTACTAACTGTTTGTTGTTCATTAATTTCGAATTGGTAGCCAATTTTAATTTGTTTGCAGAGATTCCTGTTTGTTTACTTCGACGAACGGTGATATTATCCATCTTATTTCATATATTGCGGTAAAGTAGTAATATTGTATAAGATTGTGTGAAACGGAACGTTTTGATATTCTTAATAGATAGATTTCCGAACGCAAGATACGTCAAACTGTTGTGTCAATCTCAAAAGAAAAAAAAAATACAACAGCTGATATGACAAGTGGTTTGCGGAAATGCGTAATTGTTTAAGGAGGAGTTAGTGTATATTTTCACGCTATTGGATGGTTTGAATTTAAAATAATCGTTTTGAAAATGGGTCCAACTTGATTTTTACAAAAATCAATAGTGTTTCGACTGATTTCTATGCGTTCTACGATTAATAGTATGTTCAGTGCGCGTACCTCGATGCAGCTGCTTGTGGTGTGTGGTTTTTGATTATTTTCACGGGATCTTTTGCACTATTTACACTAATATTATTTAATTTCGAGAAGAGATGAGTTTTATGTTATTGTTTTCGTACGTTGGAACCGGAAGATTATTATTATATATATATATATATTAGCTGTCCCGGCCACGCGGTTGCTGTGTTATAAATTAAAATCAAATCTATCCTATCTTTTAAGTTAGATCAAATAACAGATAGTTACGAAGTTTGATCAAAATTGGTAAAGTAGTTTAGGAGTCCATCGCGGACAAACAACGTGACACGTAATTTATATATGTATATTAAGATAATAGCTATAAATAAAACTGTTGGAGGGCGCTTAGCAAAACATGGAATAAGTCACACACCTCAAAACAATTTAAGTTATATGCCTAACGAAGTGAAAGGGCTTTTTCTCTCGGAACGTGGTCTCAAATACTATTTTATATCTACAAATTGAATAATGAAATGAAAAAATCACGAATAACTATAGGTAAGATAAAGCTGTTTTGTTTTTTTGATTAAAAATAAATAAGTGACAAAATTATGGGCGAAGGGAAAGGATCTTACTAAAATAATGGTAATTCTAACTGAAGTGGCTAATAACTTTTAAACCACTTGTTAAAACCAAAATAAGAAGAATCATTGTGAGAATACTTACATAGCAAAGATTTTATGTAAAACATTATATTAGGACCTTAGATATGAAATTGGCGTTTGGTATGGGAGGAATATAAAGTCAATATTTTTGACCAACTACCTTTGAAAATTATATTTCATTAATCATAGTATGTACCTTTGTCATCTATATACTTTTGCCATCTCATAGGTTGTTCATTGATCCCTTTACTGAAAAACGCAAGCGAGAATCAATACACTCTCAGAATGCAATTTGAGCTGCCACATCATAGTTAATTTTTTTCCTTGTAAGAAGTTATCCCAATTACCAAAGAAATAGTAATCTGTTAGAGCAAGGTCCAGGGAGTAAAGTGAATATCGCAGATATTTCAATTGCAGCTTCTGGTTACGCCAGTATTAGATTCATATCTGCCGCGTTCTTTATTTGTATGTTTTTGTAATTTTTATTAGTTTGGTCGATACTCCTAGCCTCACCTCCCTTTATTCCATTTCCCTTTCGCACATACCTCGCATTTTGATTCAGGAGCAAGACGATAGTGCCAGTTATTGATGGCAAATCAAACAACAATGTGGCCAACATACGAGCAGAAAGAAAAAAGTCGACTGATGGCGATTCCACAATTTTAATTTGAACAAGTGGCCTATCCACAAACCCCTACAACAAGCTACAGTTTTGTGTGACGGTATCTTCGTGCGCGTAACAATAAGGAACAGCAACGCCCAGAGATAATCCCGGCAGCCTCCTTTCATCTTCCTCTCAAATGTTGTCGACATTAAATTTCTCATACCGTAATACAACCCACTAATTTTTATCGCCCTCACAGCTATTTCCTGGTCCTTCAAGCCGGATTTTTGTATGCTAAAGCTATTGCATTCCATTTTTACTTTTTTAGAATTAATGAAAGTCACACCATACAATAAATTCATTATTTGCAGGTTTTAATGAAATTTCCTAAGCGTATTTTCAGTTGCAAGCGTATCAAGTTAAAAAATTAATAATCAATTTTTTTAACTAATTTTAACTTGGCAAGGAATTAGTTTTAACTTGTCGATTGAACGTTTTTTTTCAGCTTGTGTATTATTTTGAATATAGCAGTTAAGTGTCAAGTGCCAATAACACCATTGGCACTTCGCCGTCGATTTGATAATTTAAAAAAGTGTTCGTATGAGAATGTCTTTACTTTTATTAATTTACTTTCAGTGATCTCTGAACTGTTAAATGAAAAATCTGAACCATTTATAGTTTTTTTCCTGTTACTTAATTCTTTAATAAATATTGATTAATGGCATCGTATCTTAAGAATACTTTTTTCCAACCCACGGTTCTCCTATCCATATTTCATAACTATGAACTAACAAAATAATGGTATTTAGGCCTTAAATATTATGACTACTTTATCAGTATTTATTGTTCAAATAATGTACCTAGAAAATTGTGATTTTAAATAATTAAATTAGAATTTAACTAACATCAATAATCAAACAAGTATTGTAATCATCGTTATTATGTTGTAAGTATTCTAGTCATTTGAAATCACTTACATTTTAACAATTTTCTCAAACTGCGGTAAAGTCCACTAATTTTGAATCACCCACATAACTATTTCCTGCTCCTTCGAGCCGGTGGTAAAATCGCAAAAATTTTATTCCATAGGGAATAATGCACCTAAATACCTAGCTGGATTTTTATTAATATCGCCCGCACATTAGATTTTAGGTTTTTTTAGGTTTAGACTTAGGTATCCCACCATGTGTAAAGGCACTAAGTAGATATCTAACGCTCAGTTTGTCAATTGAACTATCGTGTTCATTTGTTAACCAGCTCCTCTAGTTTAGCGGCCGTCAGTTCTGCAGTGTGTGGTCTAGCGTTGTCCTGAAACAGCAGTGGCCTAAAGCTTTTGAGCATGGTTTGCAGTTGCTCACAATAGATATCTGCCGTAATCGTTTAGCCAAATTTTAGGAAGCTGTAGTGAACGACACCGGTACTAGTCCACCAAACACTCACAAATAACTTTTCTTGAGTCCATTTTTTTTTCATTACGTATTAATCCGATTTAAAATCCCTTCATTATTGGTTTGATCGCAGCAGTCGATGCGTGTTTGCTCGTTCAAACTCAATCCATTCTAGCTTTTTTACTTTCCCGATTTTCTTCAAGTGGATTAAAACAGTTTTATCACTTACACCGAAGCCTGCAGCTAAATCTGAAGTGGTTTGCGATAGATCTACTTCTACAATAACCTTTCATTATCTACTTTGGTCTCCGGCCGTCCACGGGGCTTGTTCTGAAATTCGAAATTTCTAGAACGAAAGCGATGAAACCAAATCGTATCGTCTTTTTGTGACACCACTGCCATACACTTTGTTAATCCTTCGAGCTCTTTCTGCAGCACTGGTGCCATGGTAGAACTCGTACTTGTAAATATAGCGATATTTCATGTTTTCCATTGTGCGATAGGAGCGACGCCATAAAAATAAAATTAATGACTGTTTTAGGAACTCAAATGTACCAGCTAAATGGATTTATAAATTTGAATTTATAATTCTTAACCAACAAGGAGATATTTCAGATAAAAGTGGTATATGTTTTATTTTATAAAAACAGCTAAACTGATTGACTTGGCGATATTTTAATAAGCGCTCGATTGTAAAAAAATGATCATATTTTGGTTGATTGCTAAAATTCTTTTTCAGAAATACAGTCACTGCACATGAGTGGTAAACATATTAGCGAATAAAATCGTCATAAGTTAATGCTTGCGTCCCATATACATAGACATACAATCTCGTGAGAGCGTGACTTATTGCCGGGATCTGCTGCGCTCTCAAATCTGTCAAGCGTTATTAAACTATGACATCTGTGATTTATGCACCCTTAAGGCAGCTATTCTGCCAACGTGTGTGATGAAGATATTATCTAGTAAAGTTTCAGAGATAAAAAACACATATATTTAAGCAAAGTTGCTGTTGCAATTTTTTTTACCCCAATAAATAAAAAAAAGTTATTACTCTACTAGACGAAATAATCTTCAGATGGAAGTCGTCTTTATATTAGACATTTTCACTCATCTAAGTGACGTTACGTAACCTTTACTGAAAACCGCTAGATCGAATTCGAAAATCTTGCTAAAGACCAATATTTACGTCTGATAAATAGCAATTACCACAGAAAGTGCTTTTTGCCAATGCCGAAATAAAAAAAAAATTACTGACGTAATATGTTACTGCTCTATATTATTTATTGAATACATAAAGCGAAACTGAGTTATGTTAATTAAAGTCATACTGATGGTTGTTTCATCAAAAAATTCATCTTACTTTATTGCAATTTTTCTCGTTATATTTTTGAACACACCAATAATGTCACACTCACTTTTCGTTTCGTACACGAGTGTAATGTCTATCGAAAAGAAAAAGTATAAACGTCAAACGATAGCAAAATGTAGAGAAACGGATAACTTTTATTATAAACGATGGCAAAACTTCGGCTATGTATATCAAAAATGTTGGTAACACTTTCTGCTTGCGGTTCGCCTAGTCTCAAACGCTCGAAGCATTACTATAAGTTCACGCGACCACAAATGGGGAAACCAAGTTTCTATTAACCATAGCTTACAAAGTTTTAAACTTTAAATCTGACGTTTATATTTATGACGGAACAGTTCAGAAAGTACAAAAAACTGAAAAACAAGGAATTGCTTGATTTATAATTCATTTCATACTCAACTCATACGTACAAGGCTTACAATCTCGTGGTAAAGTAAAAGAAATTCGAAGAGCATTGCCGACTGAAAATAAGAGTGAAATACGCAGTAATCTTCTCAATGAACCGGCACACATAACAGCCTATTTGAAAGACCCAGTTCTTAGAATTAGATCTGAACAAGGCACAGTATGAAAATATGAGGAATTGTTTAATAGAAAAGAATTGCATATTGTTTCCTTTATACGAGTTGATTCGTGAAGCTAAACAAATGTGCTATCCGTTAGAATCAAGCATAGATATTACTAACATTAAACCACAAATCCACCTGTAAGACCTTTTGGATCACATTTTTGGCTAGATTTCTAAAATTTAATGATGATTATCAATTAGTTAATTAGGGTTGTGATGGCTCAAGTGAGCAAAACGAATACAAGTAAACCTGCCTGAAGAGAGTGCTATAATTTCCGATTCAAATTTTTTTATATCATCATAAGTGCCCGTGAGACTTATTGATACGAATACGAATGAAGTGATATGGAATAATCCTGCTCCATCATCAGATTTTGTGGACCAATCTTAATAGAATTATCAAACGAAACACCTTATAAGAAAAGAACGATAGTTGACGACATTAATGCTCAAATTATAGCTCTTAATCGTTGCCTTATTAAACACGCATTATACTTGACTTTATTTGAAGTGCTGCATGTACCATTTGCTGTGCAAGACCTACAAAGATGAATAATTTAGAAAAAATTCAAAATAAACCTGTCGATGAAACTTTCTATCAATATGGCTTTTCTACTTTGCATTGTTGGATCAGATTTATGGAACATTATTTTACATTTATCTTACAATCTAGGTTTTAAAAAATGATCTGCCGCAACAACAGAAAAAGTAAAGTTTTTAAAAAGCAAAAGAAGGCTTATGTACAAAGAAGATTCAGACAAAAACTTGGATGAAATATGAATAAACTGAAGCAAGTTAGTGGCAACACTAATGACTGCAACATAGCCATCACTGGTATAGGTTAGGAATTAATAAAACTCAGATCTTTGACATCAAAGGGTAGAGGTTTTGATGCTACCAAATTCGGTCAGTATGCATTCGATACAGCCAGATGTATGTTAACAAATATACATGGGATTATATGCCATCTTCCGTGCACAAGGTGTTAATTCATGGTAAAAGTTTGATAACTTTTTTTTTCTGTCTTGCCTCTTGGACAACTTTTGGAAGATGCTCAAGAGTAAAAAAGGAGAAGAACAAAGACTATAAACAGTTCAGGCTTCATCATGCAAGACAATGTTCGAGGGCAGTCACCAACGAAGATGTTTTTCACACACTTTTGTAGCTCTGACCTATACATAACAAGCTTAAAATAAACTTCCAATAAAATATATTTGGAACTTTTTTAGTTCCAAATATATTTTACGTTACTATTTCATACTATTTCATTACTATTTCATTTAAGTTACTATTTCATATTCCCATATAAACTTCACAAAACATAGATGTAAATTTACAAATTGTATATTTTTTGTATTCCTTTATTTTTTATAACTAAAGGGTTATTCATTAAGAGCGCTCGAACTTTGAAATGAAATAAAACAAACCTGTTTTAGTGTTATTGCCACAATTTTTATTTTATATTAAAGACATTCAATGACATTATGTATGAAATATAATTTTAGCCAAATGGCCGCTTCAAAATTCGCTGTATGTGATGTATTTTGATGGACCAATTTTGGACGACATCTTCGTATAAATGGGGCTCAATTTCAATGAGAACACGAGTTAAGTTGGCCTTTAGGGCCTTAATTGTCTGTGGTTTGTCTGTGATTTGTCTGCATAAACCAGAACAAGAATATTTTTATTAACACGGAAGTCATAAATTTATGATATGAAAATGAGTGGGACTTCCCACTGTGTGTGCGACGAGTCGTCACTGACGACCCCCGTGGTTGAGTGGATTGCATATCAGTTTTCATTGTAACGACACTCTGAGGGCCTGGGTTCGATCCCTGGCCGGCTCAATGTAGGAAACGTTGTGTCTGAATTACATAACACTAGTGTTCTCTAATACTTATTTATTATTTATTTATTTCTAACCATAAATTGTGTTTAAAGCCCCTAAATAAAATTAAAAAAGGAATTAATGGCGAAGAAGTGTATAAAAAAAATTATATGCTTTTTTTAAAGACGTTGAGCTTCCGAAATGAATGAGTGCAAAAAGTACAGTTGCTTTGTTTTTCTAATTAACAAAACAAAGTGGACCTATAACTACTAAGATAATTGTAGGTAACTTAATTATAATACTGCGAACTTGTTTCAATCATAATCAGCTGCCCGTGCCATAAAAAAACAAACTATAAAATCGCATAACATTATTTTCATATGAATAGTGTTCAATCTCTAGTTGGCACAGACCGAAAAAATATTCTAATAGAATAACTAATCTAGATGCTGCCTACTAATAATGGCAATAAAATCTTCATTACATGATCATACCTACACATAAAATTTAAAATGAAAATTTAAAAGAACCCCGATTATTAAAAATAAAATAATAATCTGAAAAGTTAAAAGAAAAAAATCAAAAATAAAACTTTCAAAATTATTTATTTAAATGTGTGTGGTTGTTACCAATCAAAAATGAATACTAAAGTTTATATAAAAAATTTCGACCTAAATTTTGCAATCATACCAACAGCTTTGACAACACTTCAGAGACCCGATGTTTCTATAATGGAGTCATTTGAAATATTTGATGCAGTGAGATTAGCTTTGAAATGGACAAATTGCGAGAGCTTAGAAGGTAAAATGGAAAAAGTCATGGATAGAAATCCTGATTGGACACTATCAGAAATATAGCAAAAAAAAATTCTTCCTGCATTAATGACGAGATGGAGGAAGTGTATAAATGTGCTAACTTCACCTCAGTTGAGGTAGAGCTATCTTTTTCAATGTACAAATGGATTTTAGACCTTCAGAGAAATTCATTGAAAAGCCAGAAATTATTAAAAAGCTAATGGTTATATAATTCAATTGTCATAAAAATTATACAGTAATGTTGGAAGCGAACACTTCAAATCTTAGTGGTAATGAATCGGACAAGAAAAATGATTTTGATGGGCCGGTCGAGTAAGCAAAACCTCAGATTCTAAGCTCGAAACAAAAGTATTTGCTCGTATTTATAAAAAAGGCGAAGTATAAATATAAGAATTTGCTTAAGACTATTAATAATTTTATTGTTAATTAATGTACATACTAAAAAAATTGCATGTTAATTATCTTTGTTTTATTTGTCTCATCTATCTCTGAGGTTTTTATTATTATGTATTTCTAATATTGATGGCCACATGGGATTGTCCATTAGAAATCCCGGGAAGATCCATATTAAAATCAAAATTTCGATGCAAGTACATAAATAATTCTACCTTATACCGACCTCTGCTTATAACATCCCTCGTTTTTATGTCGGGGGTTAAAAACGCGGGTTTCGTAATTGTTAGCAGTGTAACAGAAAGAAATTTGGAGGTCTTTCATAAATGGCGTAGCAATTCGCAGTTTATTTGGCATTTAAGTAAATTTAGAGGATCCCCTTTTGCCGGCATTTTGTTTTATGCGGCCGCTCGTTACTGGCGCCGACCACGCGTGAAGTAACGGCCGCACTGGGCTCGCAGCCCGCCGCATCTCACTCAGACTGACCTTTTCAAACAGAAACTAAAGTTTCTCACCATAACTATATTCAATAAATTCGTTATAAAATGTCAGGACGTTACAAAAAAAATATGTTTTAACTGTCAGGACAGTAGCTTAGGACAATATAAAATCAAAACCTCTAGCATAACCACAAAGTATTTTTAGTTTACTGAGCTAAATAATTTGGTGTAATATTTACAATGACGCCAGATGATATCAAATATTTGCTACTTATTTAGTATACCATTATTAACATCGCTATCATTTTATGTAATGATTAGTTCAAAAATTTAAACAATTTTTTAATACAATTATTTTGTACAGTTTTATAGTTAATTTCGTATGTACAGACACGAAATTGACTATAAAACTATATTTGAATCTCGACACTGTTAATTCTAACTCCTATATGTATTCTGTTCATTTCCACCGTACTAGTTACTTTTAAAGAATCTAGTGATGCACTTTAAACATCTACCCAAAGTTTCTTATAAGACTGAAAACTTTACTACTTGGAATCATAAAGCTTCACACTTTTATTATCTACTCCTATTCATAAAAGGTTATTCGACAATTGCTAATAAAATCTCCCCGTGACATTTCTAACATTATGAGGATCCTTTTAGTTGGCATTTTGTTTTACAAGCCCTCGTTACAGTTAAATATACCATTTCTTAGATTAGTAATGGATAACTTAACATTCCTAATCTTATTTGGTAGTCTTAATATTTCAGCAAGGGTATAAACTCTACTGCTATACTATTTGTCGAGAGAAATAGAGGATTAAGAGATAAGTATAATTATTGCATTTTTAAACATGCGAGTGTAATTAGGGATGCTCAATTACAATTTTTGTAGTGGGTAGATCATTGAGCCAACTGATAAGGTGGTAATTAATGAGACGTAAGGTTTCCTACAGTGTGATTTCGATACAAGACACTATATGGACGCTGTTAAGCATTGGTGTGTTAACCCACAGAAAATCGGGTATTGAGTTATGAATGCAGTTTTATTCTTTAGATCATAAGGTTTACGATAGTGCAATCCATTTTATTGAAAAAAAAATCGCAGAATATTCTAGAGTACAAAAATCGTTATTGCTTAATTTCTAAATTAAGATTTGCATTTAGCGTTTATGTCATAAGTGCCTTACATTATTAATGCCAAAATCTAATGAGACCACAACAAAAAGCAATAATGTGTTATACTGCAACACACATAGGTAAATGCAAAATAGGGCGAGCGCGGGTATCTGAGGGCGGTAAGAATTGCGCGGACTTGTTGACCACACTAATACATAAGTTTTTTATTAAAATTTTGACAAAAATCTAATTAGATGTGTTAGAAATTCATTAAATTCTTATTATAATGACGAAACGATGTAGTGGAAAGAAAAGTTTTGATCAGTTCAGCTCTAAATTAAACGTAGAAGAGTTTCGGCTAAACTCAACTGAAAACATATTAATTTCTAAAAGTGTTTTTTTAAAAGTAGGCAATTTCAATTCGTTAGTGCTTGGATACTTTCATTTAAAACCATTTTATCCAGCTACGACAAAGATAAAAAGGAGTTATAATTCTAGAAGTGTATGTACGTTTGAACATTTGCTTTTAGTTGGTGGACGGCAATGTCGGAGGTTATGGGTTCGACTCCCACACGACAAATATGAATTATATGAACGTATTAAATATTTAAAATTTAACCTATTAAATATTTAAATTTAAATTTCTCCATTTCATTTCGTCATTATACCTATGCAAAGAAGAAAAGAAATGAAAAAGTTTTATTTTGTTTTTTTTATTTAAGGGGCTGTCCATTAATCACGTGAGGTTCGAAAGGGGGGGGAGGGGTCCATAAAAATCACGAAATATCACAAGGGGGGCGGGGGGGTTTAGTAATATATCACGTGTATTTACTTTTTACGCAAATGCGCGATACTGAACCGAATGCGGCGTTACGTGTATTAATTTTTTCGTCAAACGCGTACAAAACGAAAGCTACGAAAACTACTTCTGTACAAAGAGAAAAGCAAAGGGCATGTGAATTCTTGTCACAAGCAACTAAATCCGAGTAATAAAAGTCTAGAAATGCACAATGTTCGTCCTTCCCGCATCCTCACGGGACGATCGAACGGTAGATCGAGAGAGATTCTCTGCGTAGTGCGCGAAAATATTTTTTTTTTTTATTCAGAATGGGTTCGCTCTTGATCCCAATCAAGCCCAGGGGCAAAGACAGAATCCATGAAACAAGCTACCCCAAAAGGTGCCTATTCACCCTGGCTTTAAAACAGACGGGTTATAAGTACTCGGAAATACAGGCGCAGGGAGGGAGTTCCACTTCTTTGCTGTGCGCATTATAAAAGAAGTCGAGAAGCGCTTGGTGCAACAGGCAGGAATAGCGACCAAGAAAGGGTGGTAGCCCGCAATGCGTCTGGATGTCCGATGGAAGAAAGGTAATGGCGGTATGAGCATATGTAGCTCCTAAGCACACCCTGCAAAATAAAATCTGTAGAAGACCGACAGACAGGCAACTTTGCGGCGGTGAGCTAAGGTGTGAAGCTTGCTCTTCGTCAATTTGTTGTCACTAATGAGCCTCTCAGCTCTGCGCTGAATCGTGTCCAGTGTAGCAAGTTGGTATTTTGCTGAGCCATCCCAGAGGTGGCTGCAATATTCCATGCAAGATCGGACTTGAGCTTTATAGAGAGTTGAAATCTGTCCCGGCATGAAATATCGTTTGACCTTATTTAGGACGCCCAGCTTTTTAGATGCAGTCTGAGTCTTGGACTCGATGTTGGCGCCGAAGTTGAGATCTGACGACAACTCCATGCCAAGAAGCTCGAAGCTGTCGGTCACAGGTACAGATGTACCTCGGAAAGTAGGAGTGAGGTTGAAGGAACTGTGCCAAACCTTGTCAAAAGCCTTCGAGATGTCTACTGACACAGCAAGTGCTTCGCCGTGCATCTCGAGGGCCTCGCTCCAGCAGTGCGTCACATAAACTAGAAGATCCCCAGTTGAACGTCCACGGCGAAAGCCATATGACCATCACTGAGATGATTGTGGCGGATGTATTACTACTCTGTGAGATGATTATTAATCTGTAGATGTTGGCTACAAACTCTGTGTAATCAAAATAAAACGTAATTGACTTTTTCGGACAGCAAAGATTTTTCTGATACGAAGAACTTTAATGAATGGTATTGTAATATTTGCAAGTTTATTAAGACAAATTCAGTGATCTATACAGGACTTTCATTTATCAATTTCGTCGCTTCTTTAACCAAACTGTAAATAGTGGATTAGATCTAATTCGCTTTAGTGGTGATCCCGACGTGATTTGAACACCCAACATTCTGATTGTCTTCTAAGTACGAGAGCAACTTACTGTTCAGCACTTTTTCCATAACTTTTCATAGTATGGAAGTGATGGCGATCGGTCGGTAATTGCATGGGTCGGTACGACTACCCTTTTTGGGTACTGGCTGCACACTGGCAAGCTTCTAGGATTTTGGTATGGTTTTTGTTTTGAGAGAGAGGCTATACAGGCGTGTTAGCACAGGAGAGAACTCAGGCGCACAATACCTCAGTACTCTTGCTGGTATACCATTAGGACCACTGGCCTTATTCACGTTCAGACTAAGTAAGACTCTACGGACCTGCTTATTCTGAATTGTGATCGCCGACATTGAAGAATCACAGCGAAATTTGTTTGGTAGTTGTTGAGAGCTGGTGTCTAGACGGGAACTGCTTGCAAACAGAGAGGCTAATAAGCTTGCTTTTTAGTTACAGAATGAGTCAGTGACCTGTCAGGTTTCAGTAAAGGTGGTAACATAGGACGGCAGAAACTCGCTTCCACTGACGTCGAAAGGGACCAGAACTGTTTACTTCCATTCGGGTAGAATGACAGTTTCGTGCCTATTCGGCTGATGTGGTCGAATCTCGCCTTGAGAATTACCCTTTTGCCTGACTTGGCGGCCGAATTATAGGCTCTCTTCTTCCCTGCCGAATTACGTCTGCAATAGCATCAGCGGTGCACGAAGGGTCTTTCGAAGAGAAGCAAGTTTGCCGCCAGGAATAAGATACAAAGAACATACGCATCTCGTCCCAATTTGCTGACTCGTAACGCCATACCCACCTCATGCCCCTGGGGCTATCATCCGGAGGAGAGCAGATCGATACGGATTTCACCACACAATGGTCGGACGTTCCCAGTGGAGCTGAGCCCGATTGTCAGCAGTAAGTCAAGACAATTGGGTGTATGACCAGCAATATCTGGAATTCGCGTCGCTTGGTCCACCAGCTGAGTAAGATTTAGCGCAAGGCAAATCGTCGCGCTTCTCTCCCAGCATGGCCAGTTTTCTGGTATGGGAAAAGCCACTCTTTATGGTGAGCGTTGAAGTCTCCCAGAAAAACAAGCTCCGCCGCTGGATATCGCTGAGTTGCCAAGTCTGCCGTCTCTGTGAGGCGGCCTCTATGAGCCGAGTCGTCTCCCGGTCACCGCTGTGCGATCGGTAAACACAGATGTAGAGCTTCTTCTCTACCCCTGTGTCCACCAGAAGCCAAATAACGGAAAACCCGGTCTTTTCAAAGCATCGGAGACGACTAAAGCAAATGTCATTACGGATGAACTCACATCTTGAACTTATGCTCGAGCGTGTAACTAGGCTAGTTGAGGTACGCCTCATCCGACGGGGTTGCTATCTCAGTCTCCGTCAAGAAGAGTAGGTGCGGCTTCTCAGTCTCCAGATGGTGATGGACCGGATCGAGATTTGAGTGCAGTCCTCTGATGTTCGCGAGGTGCACTTTTAATGGGAGGAAGTGCAGCCGTTGTTTAAGATTTTTCCTATTCCTTCTTTTCATGATGGTGAATGTTGGGGGGTAGTTGAGACGCTACTCAGTCGACCATCAAATTACTCTTAGGCTAAGCTAACCACAGAGGGGAACTCACCTGGAGACTGCGGGGACGCCCGAAAACCCCCGAAATGGCCACCGTGTCCTCCCATCCACAGTCGCCAACTGGCACGGTGGAGCAATTCGGGATTTTTCGCGAGTTGGCGGAGCAGCCTTTCACGTGTGGCTGGCGCGCTAGTGGGGCCCCCTACTAACTGCGGTCGGCCAATGGTTAAAACCGTGCTTCGGATCCCGCTGCCCTCCAGAATAAGTTACCTGGTACAGCATTGCCAAGATACCAAGACCGGTTCTAAGCTGCGCAACTGACTTATTACCATCCCCCATTGGCACTAGTACTCCCGCCCCCCAACCGAACGCAGCAGAGCTGCTTGACGACGGATTTTGGCAGGATGGTGGTCGCTAGCTAGGCGGCCCCTTACGGAGCCTACCACCGCTGCTGGGATCATCAGCCATCACCACGGGCCGAGTTGGTCCGTGATGCCGTTGCCCGGGGTGGACCGAGGTAGATCCCAACCACCCCAAATGATGATGATGACGCCGAGTGGCTTGATGAAACCGATGTTGATCTTCAACAAAGCACTGTGCCAACAACTGACTTGCAAGATGCTTATCCAGTTATTGGTGTTGAAGAAAGTCTTGCTAATCCGTGGTCCGAGGATACTGTACATTAAATTATGTTCATGTATTAGTACAAAAAAGTTTTTCGCATTTCTTTCATTATTTTTATCAAGTCAAAAACATCCTGCAACCTTTCTGTCTACCTCTAAACGTTATTATTGTAGACTTTAATTTTCTATAATAAAATTATATGATACTTATACCTGTATTAAAAAAAATGAAAAGTCTTTGTCGGTACTAAAAAACACGTGATATATTGGGGGGGTAGTCTTAAACCTCACCATGTATCACCAAGGGGGAGGGGGGGTTCAAAAATGCCAAAAAAAACATCACGTGATTAATGGACGGCCCCTAAGTAGAACGTAATGTTCTAAGAAGAAGTTTTAAGTTATAAAAGTAAGCAGTAGAGCAAAGCAAGAGAATAAGACTCACAGTTACTTAGTATAATAGATTTGTACCGTCTGGTGGATACAAAAAAATATAATTATATTGATTTTATTTAATATAGTTGAAATAATAATAAAAAATAGGATAAAAATTTTTGTTTAAATTTTTTTAATAATTGAAATAATGTAAGTGTTAACTTGTTGGATTTCTCATTTTAAGCAGAACTTGTAATATATATCCAAGCATATTATAGCAATAAAACTTTAAATAAATAAGAAAATAAAAATTTTAAAATGTTAGAACTTTATTTTATTACATTTTCTAAAAATGAATACACTCATTCATTTTAAAACAACAAATCAGAATTTTGCATTAATGCGTTAAGGTACATAACACATGAATGCTAATTATAATAAACCCTTCAGCAATTTAAGCATCAACCATTTTTAAGCTCTTTTTATTCAATAATGAATTTATTATAATATATAAATTTATTTCATTAATCTATGCATTTCAACAAAAAAAATGATACCGCATAACAATATTTTTTTGCTTAACATAAGCGAAAAAAAGAAGATTGTTCTCAAAAAAATTTAACAGCTGATTACTCAAAACTAGCTCGGTGTGGGTTAACACACGAATGCTTAACAGCGTCTATATGACCTATGGCAGTAAATAGGGAAGACTAATATAATCATCATTCATATCATTTCATCATCATTCATCATTCATTCATATCATTTCATCATCATTCATTCATCATCATTGTCGACACTGCGAGCTTTAGTTTTAGACGACAATACCATATGGAGGGCCGACCTTATGGGCACAGTGTGAATTTATACGTGAAGACTAATATAATATCATTAAAAAGTTATTATTTTGCTTTAACCCGAAAAAGGAAAATAATAAAAAAAAGACGAGAACTGAAAAAGGATGGAGTAATTTTAAGAGTGCAGGACATTAGATATTTTTAAATAAAATATTCTAAACTAGTTTCGTGTGAACTTTTAAAAAAAATCAGATAATGCAACAGAAATTTTTACTAAGTAGAAGAGCGTTTCACTTCCGAAGCCCTCTTATGGAATGTTTCGTCTGTAAACGACTCATTAGTGAATCCTTATATAGATAGACGAACATCACCCAGGGGATATGTTGCAAGTTCCCTTTACACCCAAACTGGGAAATTAATAAAGCCCGTTTTTCCCATCAAAATATATGGTTAATCATTTTTCTCATTTTGTCATGTTCTAGAATATTATGTTATAAAATATTTGCTTAGAAACCCAAATTATACTTTGAATTCATATGAATAATGCACAAGTAATGCACAAGCAATTCCTACCAGTTTAACTTAGACCTGAGCTTTTAAGACAACATATTAGGGCTGTACAAAGCTATTTTGGAAAGTTTTTTTTGTTGACTATATTCTTTACCATACAACAAAAGCAACCTAAACTTCTCCTTATAACGTCAGATTTTTGTCAGTTAAGGTCCCGTCAAAATCTATATAGCATTTATTAATTCTGTGACAGTTTGCACCTTTGCTACTAAAATATATGGGTACTAGAAATTGAATGTACATTTTATGTTTTTGATGTATGTGGGATCAATCATTCAACACCTACCCGTGTTTTTGGTCCCGAACCCGGGAGCGTTTGACTTCGAAGGTAGTGTTACTGCCGCTCGACCAAACAGGTGGCCAAAAAAATGGTACATTATGTGCTTACGACTTATAATTGAAACTGCACGTTTTGAATGTTGATATAAAACAAAGGAAATTTACGTATTTTATCCATTACCTGCAAACGAACTATAACAAAATGATACTTTTTAAAATTATGTTTTTCCATGTTATGACAAAAAAACTATGTAACCTAATAACAGACATTGTTCTTACATAATAGACACATAGATTTTTTGTTCTATAACAATCACCTCTTATCGTCGTAAGTAAAGCAGGTACTAAACTAAGCACAACTATTTGGCTAAAATATCTGCAATTTTAATTTATTCTTAGACATTATTAATGAAACGAAATAAACTCACGAAACAAACCCAAAAGCCATGAGTATCGAACTCGTTTATCAATAGTAACTTCGAACGTGGATGTTCCAAAGACGAAGGGCAAAAGAAATCTATCATTTGAAAAATAAATACCGAATGGCGGATTTTCTTTTTTCCATTTGCAAAAATCGTGAATTACTCATACAGAAGGGTCTATAGTTAAATAAAAACTTTGCCCAGTCTTATTGAATCAATCACTGTAATGGGTAAAAAATCATGCTATATCGCTAGAAAAACCAATATAAATTGACGTAGGTAGTGTTTTAGTTCAAAATAATCGTTATGTAAAATGTAAACATATAATTAGAAACACTTCATATGAATTACGAAAGTATTAAATCAACTGGTAATAATATTGCCATTCAAATTAAATACTCATAAAATGTAAATAATCATCTAATTTTTATCACAAAAACAGTTTAAACCGTACATCGATCAATTTTCTATTACTGGCTGTTTGAAAGCCTAATTAGAAGCACTTTAGAAAAGCCAAAGTCCATTGTTGGTTCTATTATTGCTTTTCTCTTTTTCTGCTGTTTTGAAAACAATTTGGAATTCAATTTGTCATAGTGCTAATTAAAATGGAATTATCATCAAATTTTTGAAGTTTAGTTCTTCATAATTTCATTTAAGGCGTTCGGTAAGAAAAAAATATGAAGAGTAAAATTTTGTGATCCAAAGACAGCGTTACGTTTTAGGTGCGCACCTTTCACTTTTATTTTGAAGTTTTGTTGTATTATTTAATTCGCATGTTCAAAGACAATCGTTCTCAAGGAGTAAACTTCAGTCGTGCGTCGGAGTTGACAGACACACTATTTTGAGGCTTCGATATTTCGGCGCAGTTGCATGGGCCAATTTCACGGTACCACTGAAGTTTTTTGCTGATGGATGTTATGGGCAGACGTATTGGTCTACACTCTATCATAGTCAGTTATTACACTTGATAACCCTAACACTGTCTGTTAATTCACTTTTCAATGGAAACTGTTGACGACACACGATACTCAAAAATAATATAACACTGAAATAATTATTACATCATCATTACATATTATAAAACAAAGTGCTCCACCGCGTCTGTCTGTCTGTCTGTTCCCAATAAACACGAAAACTACTAAACGGATTTTTATGCGGCTGTTACCAAAAACTACAGTGACTCATAAAGACAGTTTAGGTATATTATATATATCAAGATTTTGTTTAAAGTTGAAATATAACTATAATTGTTATAAGAGTCGAAAAAATTAAGCCGCGTGGGAGCTTTCATCGAAAGCGCTGCATAATCTCTTTGAAATATAATAAAAGTATTAGTAGTAATTAAATATAATAAAGTGGGATATTCCTCTTTTAAAAAATAAAATGTCCGCAATGGCATCTATCTCTTATTTAAGGTTAGCAAACTATACTCCATTCTGTCTTTCAAAAAAATGGTCATATACAATGTGGTAATTGGAAAGCTATTTAGACGGATATAATATTAATCCTTATCAAATAATTTTTATTTTTTTATCGTGAATAGGAAAGTGCTTGAGCGTTTTCTCGCCTGATGGTATCGATGCGATCTAGGATGTAACGCACTTGACTTGAAGACACCTAAATTGTATTTATCAGGAAACACAGACTCAGGCAAAGAGTTCCACTCTTTAACGGTATGGATTACAATATTGGAATCAAAAAGTTTAGTGAGACTCTTTGGTATATCAACCATTTAACGGTGGTGCCTATCCCTAAGTCTGGTTGTCCGATTAAAAAATCGGGACGACGGAACAAGGCTGTGCAATTGTGCTGCACACTCTCCGAAATATATCCTATAAAAATCGGATAGGCTATCTACCTTCCGTCTATGTTCAAGGCTTTTCAGCTTATTATTAAAAAGATCGTTATTGCCGATGAGTTTCTTGTATTCAAGCGTCTGGAGTTGATATTGGGCGGAACCGTCCCAAAGATGAGTACACCATCTAACTTGCGCTTGGTAAAGATTGAGCAACTGTTCCGGCGTGAAGTACCTTCTCACCTTCGCCAGAATTCCAAGTTTTTTTGAAGCTAATTGAGCCATACTCTCAATGTAAAAGCCAAAATTGAGAGTTGGTAACAATTGATGATAATACGTTAGTTACCTTAAGCATTTTATGCACATTATTATTATCATTTAAAAACTGGCCAGAAAAATAAAAAAACCTGCTCTAGAGGTGTTGTAGCACTAAGTATATTGTACAGAACGACTAATCATAATTAGTACATAATGTACACAATACCGAATGATGATAAGTAAATAAGTTAAGTCGAGTCAATTAAGTAAATTAAATTAGTAATTAATAATTTATAATCATGTTCAAATCACTGTACTTGAGTTTATTAAATCATATATCACGTCTTTTACTTACAATAGGATAGGTAGATAGGAAATTAGGAACCCATATATCTATTATAACTAAATAACATACAAACCTTTCCTTTAATTAACTCATACGTCACGATAAAAGCATTTCCCAATTTAGAATGACAGCGAAATTAACGCCTTTCGGATTTATATCACTAAGGCGGGGGGCCGAGTAATATAAAATAGACGCAGCAAGTTTTCAGTGCTCGTTCGCGCATGAGCACGACATATAGCACATAAGCTAGCTTAAGACCTAGACTAATGAATGTAATAGTTTTAATTATGTAATATGTTGTAATGAATGATTATTTAATTTAATAAAACACCAAGCGGGGGGAGGAAATTTTTTCCGATAGAGATAGATAAACTCCGTATCTCTTTCTAGCAGGCAAATTCGTGTCAATGCTAGAACAAAGGAAAAGTCCTTTAACCAGACAAATACATGAATTATAAGGCGTGGGTTTGCTCTGCTAGGCATGACATCGATTATGGTGCTTACTAAATTATATCTCCAGTTGGGTCATGGTTCCAAGCGGGGTTCGACCTCTATTTCGTGCTTGGACCTCTATTGTTCGCAGTTTTTGTAAATGACATTGAGCAGTGTTTTAAAACATCTCAATTATCATCAAGATTATTGCACCAATATCTTCAACTGCTGACGCTAATTTGTTGCAAGAGAACCTCAACAGACTTGATGTCTATTACGTTTACAATCAGTTAGACTTCAATCCATCCAAGTGTAGTGTTGTCACCTATAGCCGCAAACGTAAATTGGTTCATTTTGATTACATCATAAGAGGCTCAAAATTGAAACGTAATGTCATCGTGACCTTATTGTTAAACGATAAAAAGCAAATTTTTGATGATCACTTAATAATAATTTTATTTCTAAGGCTTCTAGTGCTCTCGGATTTGTGATTTATTATATATAAAAACACACAAGTGGTACATATATGTACAACCCTTTCTTGGTTGATATTCCTACCTGACGCACCAAACGCTTCTCAACATCCTACATAATGCGCACAGGAAAAGCGTGGAACGCCCTCCCTGCGTCTGTAGTTCCGATAACTTAAAGCCAGGGTGAATAGGCACCTTCTGGGTTAGCTCGTTCCATCGTGGATTCTGTCTTGGCCCCCGAGCTTGATTGGGATCAAGAGCTAACCCATTCTAAATTAAAAAAAAAACTTAACAGTCGACATAATTAGTGCTTAAACGATATGGTTACTTGATTTAAATTCAAAATGGATGAAGTTGTAAAATGTAAGCTATATTGTTGCCCACAATAAACTTATCAGAAATCATGGCACGGATGCTAAAACCAAAGTATATATATTCTATATACAGTCATGACGGCAATATATTCTAGGAATTGTTGTTAGCTGCATTAGGAGCACCACATGATAGACAAGTATGAACGTATGTGCACATACATGTATATTGTATACTCTAGTGACCTATTTAACGATCGATATATGAAAACAAGGTAGTGAAATCTGGTAAGCTACCAAGACTCTGACAGACCGGTTTAATTTTTCCAAGTGTTAATATCAGTGTCCGTCATCATCTCTTGCAGAATCAAAGAAATGTAAGCGAAGAAAATATTTGTTCAACATTGCTTCCTTACAAATTACCGAAGAGGGACGAATTCATAAAGGTTCAGCTCTACCTCCCAAGCTTATCCCTCAAGAATCGTAAAATATTTCATGGACGTCACACATACTGCGTCAAACAATACTCTGTGATACCTAGATATGGTTTATTAATAAAAAATAAATGAAAAATTATAATAACAAAGCAAAGATGTTTAAAATATCAGTAGATCTGACGTTCAGAATTTTGGAATGTGTCAATGACTATATTTGAAATAAATAATATAAAAAGTATCTTCCACATAAGACATGTTGAAATACAGCATAGTAAAATTTATGAACGATAAATATATGATCAATTGTTGATATACAAAAAAGAAAAAGCATACTAAATCAGATTTACTCTTAAAATTTGAATTTCGTGTTGAAACTACACGGTTAAAAACACTTCGCCTAAGGATAATTAATCATTTGCCTTTCAGCAAGCCGGGCTACAATATTAACAATCATACTCACCGTAGTGAATTTTATCAAAATTTTCACTTTCTTTATCTTGTCAAAGTGACTATTTACTGTTAACTCGGTTTCAGGGACATATTTTTAAAACACCTAAGACTTTTCGTATGAAAGGGGCACTCGCCCTGTTCTTCCTTCTCGCGATACAGCTAATAAATAAGGCAGTACGCTAATTTCGCATGCGAGTCCAATACTAAAGTTTCAAAATTGGGCCCTACGCCAGCGGTCCTATTAAACACCTGTACAAGTATTCCAAAATATAATAGAATAATATCTTATCATGAATCATAAATATAAATACTAAACTTAATTTCTCAGCAAATTAATATACATTTATTGTTTTAATATCAACTATATAATATATTACTTCGACTTTATTATTAACCACTTCCAGTTTGATAATTTAGTGCTTCTATGTAACGCAAAGGAAAGTACATAACTTGTCGAAAACAGGGACCTCCAGATTTTGTTGGTAACTGCAACTGAATGTTACCATATTCGCGAACAAGTGAAGATTGAACTATAAACGGCTCTGTTCTCGTAAAACAGACAGTTGTTGTATACAGTGTTGTTTTTATGAAAACACTGAGAGGGTGTGAAAAATATTGCCGTTTTGATTCTAGATTCGTTGTTGTGGTACGATAGCACCTGCGAATAATCCAGTAATTAAGATATCGTTAGTAAATAATTAACTATACTGAGTATTAATAACCTTACTCGTAGCTAAGTTTATATCTTTAAATTTAATTAGGAGATGAAAATAATGACCTAAAGTAGTTTGTAGCTACAAAGTATAATAAACTAAATTACTACTAGTAAAATCCTAACCTATAAAACTTCTATCGCCCAGTAATTCAAATAATTCTTTTTGTGCTTTAACATGGTACAGTCACTAACATTAAGATGTATACAACGTAGCACTATGTCAGACTAAATTGACCGAAAGCAGATACAGAGAGACAGACAGACAGCAGTGTAGATATAAATAAATAATGTCATGTGACGGTGTATACCTCTTATTGCTCGTGACTGTGTAATTACAATATTGATATTTAATTATAATAGTTATAGTGATATTTAATTACAATAAGAAAGGAGCATGGAAAAAATGTATGGACATTGGGCTCAGAAGCGGCCACATCAAAAACATATAATATAAATAAGTAATTGGATGTTATAATTTGTATTTTGTTACCGTGCCAAATAAAAAAAAATAATACTTGGTATGGGCAAAAAGTAATACCTATATTATCGGTAAAAAAATAGCCTTCAAAATAGTCCCCATTAGATATTATGCACTTGTACCGTCGCTTCTTCCATTCGTCGAAACACTTCTCAATCTCGATTTTTGGGTTAGCCTTTAGCGCGATGCGCTTTTAATGTCATCTATGCCTGTAAAGTGACGGCCCTTTAAGGTTCTCTTTATTTTTGGAAATAGGAAAAAATCACACGGAGCCATGTCTGGTGAATATGGGGCATCGTTACAGTATTGTTACTGCCAGCCAGGAATTTACGAACAAGTGTGAGCAGGTGTATTATCGTGGTGCAAAAGCCATGAATTGTCTTTCCACAAATCATTCTTGATGTAAAGACCCAAATGAATGACCCAAATGACCCAAAAAAATGAAGAACTCAGTCTATACCGCTCATATTAAAATCACCCAACAGAATAGTGTGAATAGGCTGCCAAAAATGAATCGCGTAGTCTGAGTGTAATGAACTGCAATATTATAGATTTAGACTAAATGTTTTTATTGTTGGACTTCATCACCCGTGTACAATGAGAAATGTCTCATTCTTTAACCTCGTTCTTTATAAATGTTCCTAATTTCATCATTCGCAGCTATTTTAAATTGTTGCTAAATGTCATCTTTATGGTTGTCGTAAACTTTTGCAGTAACAATTCCCTATGATTCTCTATCACCTCTTGTACATACTCCACTTTCTGTTACAGGTACCACAGATGAATCAGGTGTAGATTGCAAGGCTTGTCTTTTATTAGTGCGCACATTCATGTTCGGATTAAATCGAACGGAAGTATTGTCATTCATTATTTTTATCCTTGCTTGTCTTCGAAATGCATACAGGAAATGTCCAAAAAGATAATTCATGGGAAACTCCAAGGTCAGGCATTTATGGTGAAAGGCTTTATTACAGCTTTCACATTGCAGAAACTTCTCACCCCCGTTATTCAGTAGACCACAGCCATTACCATTTCGTTCATACTTGCTTGCTTGTCTTTATAAGTACGCATAAAAAGAAAAAAGTTATAGATATGAAAGTAAAAAAAAATACAATAAAGATAGTAATCAATGTGTAGCACGGCAATAAATTCTCACATTCAAGGCAGTTTTTCTCAATCTTAAATAGATGCACACCAATAAATGCTCCCAATCCACGATGAACCAAACGTCGCGACCAAAAGGGCTCAAGCGCCGTGCAAATCACGTCGCTTACGTGTTTATCTCGAGAAGGCAGATGTTAATGTCAAGTTGGGTACCTCGAAAAGAATGTCTTACGAACAGTGATTAATTTATTGAAGTAGGTTTTATTATTATCACTCACAATTAGGTCGTAGCATCAAGTCATTGAAATTCACAAGTTCTGCAAGTTAATTTCACTTTTTACGGCATTTTTGAAATTGTTCACTTGGAGCGTTTTGACAAGACTTCTTCGGTTTGACTTTTGAACTAATGTTTTTAATATTTAAGTCTAACAGATTTAATTTTTTTCAGAATTCCTATGAATGTGAAATGTAAACTCCAGTAAGTTTACTGTAGAATTCTACAGAAATGAAATGAACTCACTAAAATCCACGATATCCACGGCAAATACAAAATAACTATTTGTTTCCATTGCAAAATAACTCTTTTGTGTTTAATATTTCATAAAGTATTTCTATAAGACGGCAATTTCATAATATTCCGTATTTTAATTTTTTAAGTTTATGTATCCCAAATAATTGGTGTGATATATTGCTTATGTTTATTAATTTTAATTTGCGTTAAAGATTACATTTCCAAGAATAACACTATAAACGTGAGAACGATGTCAGTACGTTTCTTGTATCGCATTCGCATACTACAACGATGTTTCACGGAGCGTGAATTTCCAACGTGTCATAAATAGATTCTTCAATGTATTTACCTGGGATAAACTGCGCGACTCGTGTACAATATCCACGTTTTATTTTCCCTCGTATAAATAACCAAAACATTGCTCTGAAAATCTTGAGAAAGAAGTTAACTACGCGTAAAGTTATAGCAACTGATATCTTTAGTACATAATACAACATATTCTCTGAGAAATTAATTCTTTCTTATATCTTCTTCATTCTTAATATAGAATAATGCAAACTAAAACAAGATACATCATCAAATTATAGCAGAGAGAAAACATGTTGAAATACGTAACTACGTATCTCAACATACTACCACTACAACAAATAACAAAACTGTTAAAGGATTTCAGCTGTGCATTTCGTTACATAGGATATGTTTCTAACCTGTAATATAATGTCTTCATGATTTTAAATAAGATCAAATTACAATAAAAACTAATTGAGATAGATAGCATATATAACTAGTCCGGCTATAAATACTGTTACTTAAAATCTATTTAACTTTATAATTATTTTTAATTTGGAACGCGTTTATTATTTTAAAAACTTCTTTTGATTTATATATTATCAAATAACAATATAGAATGGAGTGGTAAAGAAAATAGGATTGCAGTGATCGCCTTGTTCAAAGTGGTTATGAAGCCGTCGGTCATATTCCAGACTCTTCAAAAGCTTGGTATTAGCCATATGTTCGTACATCGTACTATCAACAGATACAACAACACTTCCTCTGTCGAAGACCATAAAAGGTCGGGGCGGCCAAGTGCTCTTAGAACTACAAAGGCTCTTAATGGTGTTAAAGCCAGAATTCAGCGCAACCCCATTAGAAAGCCAAAAATCTTATCGCAAGAAATGAATATATCCCCGTTAGGACTCTGTCACGTATTATATAACAAGACCTGAAGCTCGGTGCTTATCGTCAATATACAGGACATACCCTAAATCATTCTTTACAATTATAGAGAGAGCGGATCGATCAAAATGCCTTCTGTCACGATACGCAACCTACAAAAAAGCACATAAATAACCTCTACCGATGAAAATTTCACGATTGAAAAACACTAAATAAGCAAAATGATAAAGTGTGTAAATGATAAAACAACACTACAATAAGCAAAATGATAAAGTGTAGAAGCTGCCCAAGTCGTTGGAAAGGTACAACGTGGTCATTATTCTGCGTTAGGGATGGTTTGGTGGGGCGTGTCTATAAAGGCGTCACAAAGCTACATTTTTGTGAAAAGGAGTGAAAACTTCAGCCAAAGTGTATCAAGAGACAGTCTTGGAACGTGTTGTGAAACCTCACAGTAATACACTTTTTATAAATGTACCGTGGAATTTCCAGCAGCATCCTGCACCTGGTCAGAAGGCACGATCTACCCAAACGTGGCTTGAAACCAGCATTCCGGACTTTATAAGAGCTAAGGACTGTACTTCATCTAGCCCTTTGGACTACAAATTATGGTCGCGTATCGAGGATATGGCCTGCTCAAAACGACTCGGCGACATCGAGTCTCTTAAAAAATCTCTGGAGCAAGCAGTGGTGAAATTTCCCATGGAAACATAGCGTAAATCCATAGATTTGTGGCCAGACAGATTAAAGACCTGTATAAAAGCCAAAGGTGGCCATTTGGAATAGAATATTTATTGTTTTTTTGCTGAGACTTTAATAAATATGTACATACAAGTTTTACTAATAATACATTATTTCATAAAAGAAATTCATTTGTAACAGAAGTTATGGCCGGATTAGTTATAAAGTAAATTTGTATAATCCTTTTAGTTTTAGGATTGTTATTTAACTTTCATATACATTGTTTATGTTTAACTGCAGCCCGTAGCTACACTTTCGCGCACATTACACATTTGAAAAAAAAACACTTTTTTACGGATTATTGTGCATATTTTATTTTATTTTGTATTTCGTCCTGACGTTTAGACTCCTTTACAGGAGCCGTGATAACTAAGATTGTGGTTGACATTTACTTTCTACTACCTTCACAATATTTTAATCGGGCATGTTCCTAAACAACTAACAAAGCATATATTTTTGTGTATGCTTTGTTAGTTGTCCTTAAATAAATAAAAAAAACTAAAACAAAAAAAAGTAGGTTTTTTTTTTTTTTTTTTTTTTTTTTTTTTGCCTGTAAAGTCGGTTTTACGGGCGAAGATTTTACGTGACAACGTCTTTTTCTCGGTAGAATATTTATTGATATGAATATAATTAAATTGCACAATGCGCGCGGCAGACCGATCATAGTTGAGTGGGAGAGAGACGCAAGGCATTCGGCGGGCCTCTCTCTCGTTCGGTGACTCATCGTAACGTTACCGAGCGTTACACTTTTTCATAAGTGACTCCCAGCCGCAACCAATTTATAAGACGTTATCACGTCAAAAAATGAAAAAATAGCTTCTGGAAAGATGTAAATTACTAAATTTTACAAAGGTAGCAAAAACAGGCTCCAAACATATTTATAACACAAAACCGTAAAATTTCTTCAAATCTACAGGTGTGCATCCTTGTTAGTAAAGCGTGGATTTACCAGGATCAAAACCTTGATTTTGCACGCACACATTACAAACAGAACAAGACTAAGGGTTACAAACTCCTGCTTTCTGGCATGTCTTTCTAAATTCAAAATTACAATCATTAATAAAACTACGTAAAATAAAAAACACAAAAGTGATTTTTAGAACTTCTGATACTCCTCCGGTAAAACGATTATTATTTCAAAAGTAAATACGGGCTTATTTTTATGATTTTAAGATGACCTGACAATTCACAGAATTTAATAATAACACAATTTTTATTAAAAGTGACAATTAGCAAAATGATGTAAATAATATGAGTACAAAAACATGCTCCTAAGCACACTACGTGGCTTTTATAAGGTTCCTTTATATTACCCGAACAAAATAATTATGTTACTCCTTTGATTGCTTTGTAATTATCTGACTTAGTTTAAGTCAGGTAATTTAAATCCAAATTCACCTTCTTTTTTTACAATATAAAGTGTTGCTTATAAATCATGTTTTCGATATAAATTCTCCAAAATTCTGTTGACAAAATATAGTCCCCTATTTAATTCTCACATTGGATGAAAATTGTTTTATCGTATTTCATTGTCCAAATAAACTTGGTTCTCTTTTTTGCGATTGATGAACAAGAGCCAGCAAAGTGCTTTTTATTTTGTTTGCTCCAATTGACGGCAATTTATTAATTAAAAAAAGTAATACACATAAATGGATTACAGGCAAACAGTATTGCTCGTTTTTTATTCAAAATTAAAACGAATTAAAAAGTAAATTGAAACGAATTCCATTATTATACTATGTTTTTAAATAGATATCAGTATTAAACCACTTCATAATAACAACAAGGCTAAAATACGTGAATGCGTAGCGTGGCCAACTCCACCGATGTATCTTGCGTGTAAAAGACTAGTAGATAAATAGCTTTATTGTGCTATGCTGATTCGTTATATACCTGTGCATACCGTACCATCTCAACATAGCTCTAACGAGCACTCAGTTATCGATCAACGTATGCATTTCGCTTAGAATTATATAAGTTAAAACTATTTAAGGACAAGGACAAACATTTGAATTGCAATTTATCCCAAATGTTACAATGTGACATTCTTTTTTCAAATCCGCAGTCAGCTTTTCCAGCTATAAACTCATATTACCAGAGAAGTAACGCATTTATTTTCCAATAATTTTCCTTATAGATTATTTTTTTGTGTGTTTTATAGCACTAATTAGAATTTATAAGTTATTATACTTCCGCGCCTTTCACACATTTACGAAAATCGATACACACTTGTAGTTTTCGAGAAAATTCTGCGTAAGTTTCAATGTCGTCGTCCCTAGGTGATTAATCTCTTCAGAAGTCATTACAATGGTCAATGAATTCCATATTTAGAATTTCAAGAATTAACCATATTTCGTAGTTGTGTAATGAATCTCTTATTCTTATCATATTTGTTTGTATGTGCATTCTTCTACGATTTTGTTTATGAATGTTGATAATGACAACTGAAGCTATGTATTAATTTATAGTGGTGGTAAAAAAAAAATAGTTAAAAGATTATCTTTAAACCGTCGAGTGTACGGGAAGGAACGTCTGTTAATTTCTTTCTGACGTATATCCGTCCATCACAAAACCAATCATAACACAGTTTCTAGCTTTCATTCTGGAAGCGACATGTAGAATTTTTTTCGATGGGTTTGTGTTCGAATACGTAAATAGGAACCTTAGATTTGCACAACGAACGTGATCTTCCGATAAAACGGAACGTAGGTAGTAGCAGTAGTACATTTGCTCTCGTATTTTTAACAATAATAAATAGTTATATATACAGTTTTATATATTATTAAAAAGTGTCAAATGCGTGCCCGTTGTTAATTGACGTTCAAATACATATTATCGTAAAAGTGTTTGCTCTGGATTTTATAAAGAATTATACCACAAATAAACATAAAACATTTGGAAAACAGTGTTAATAAAATACAGTGTGATACGTGGCTATAATATCAAAATTAAGTTACAGTACTAGCTGCAACAGAATTGTTAATAACCAAAACATTTCATTAACAAAAAACAATTACGAAAACATAAAAATTAGTTGACTTGTTCAAATGTGGTATAAACAAGAGTTAATTTTATTGTAATTGTTGCAGGATTCTCGACCTTAAGTGTATCGTCGTGAGAAAGGTGAAATTTACTTTTTCTCGCTGATAGGGAACGTGGCTCAGCGGTGCAACGTCGGAGTCGTCCTATACGATCGCGGCTGACGCCAGTTCAAATCTAAGTTCCAAATTAAACTTTTTTTATTCTATGAATAGGTATATTTAATTTTTTTAAGGATCGATATTACTACAACAAAGACTTGTTTTAAACGCAATAAAAATATAAAAGTTAGACAATGTCTCAAATATAACAAATGCCGCAATACGTTCGATATGAACTGTGCAAACATTACCGCAAAAAGGTACTACCTAATGACAATTGAAAACAGAGACACTGATTTCTTTTACCTGTATTGGTAAAAACAAAAAGTGCAAGGTCTAAATAAAATTAAGGTTCCTAACTGTAGAAGCATGTTTAGTAGAAAAAACTCAAATGTTTTGTCATCGTTAATCTGCAACCACATTCCTAAGAGTATACGAGAGCTTTTTCTCCGTGACATTGAAATACTATAGCGTGTACTATAAACAGATATCTAGATTTATAAGAGATGAAATATTATTATATCAAGATTGAATTGTATTTAATAAATTCAAAATAAAGGTTTCATTTATTTTATTTTTTTATTTAGATTGGATGTGTATTTTTACAAATTACTTTTATAAATTCTACTTTCCAAATATGTGGTGTGATATGTAGTGGTTGGTGATTATCTGTAATAATATCTGTTGATTATACCATATTACTTGCAGCATAAAATGATTTGATTTGATGATATGTCAACATCTGTTCATTAGCTGCATATTAGCTTTGTTGTACTTTGAGGTGGTAACGTCGTCCCTGATCTTAAGACTGCGATATTTGTAACACCAACGTACCTGCAGTAGATTTTAGTTTTTATTTATCTTACTATCACGTGTGATTTCAAAATGTATCATTATCATCTACTGAGTAGCCTATTGTTTTGGCCAGTTTATTCAGAGCTATTCGCAGATTTTCATTTGAGTGATCGGAACGCCATTAATTTCGACGTTGTTCACCAGCATTTCTTGCAATATGTCACTTGTGTTAGAATTTTTTATAACACACACCCGTTGTGTTAGAATCTTTAAAAGATAGTAAAAAAAATTTGCTGCATTTTTGTGGTTGATTGTGTCATTTCTGTCTTTCAGCGCTATCTTCACTTATTAGTATTGAGAATATTAAAGAACCAAATGAGAAGATCTTTTATTTAACTTTTTAAATTTTTCAGAAACAACTTCTGTATTTTAAAAACTGAGTAAAAATCGAGTAAAGTAAAAGTCTTTTAATATTTCGATAACTAAATTAGAAGAGCACTCGCCTGGTTAAGAGTTCTGAAATGCTCGATTCCCACCTGCCTCCTGAGACAAACCGATTCGTAGAACCAAAGTAGAACTTAACGAAAAGACTTAGAGACAGCTACCATTTATCAAAATTGCATACCCACCCTTATAACTACTCATAGACACCGGTGAAAACCAATCTTTTATAAGTCCGGAAGCAGTATAAAATTATTTCTCTCATACAACTTAAAACTACGAACCATTTGCAGAAGTAAATGTTCACGCGATATGTAGATGAGACCATTCGATTACGTTACTTGGCTTTCAAGAATTTCGCGACGCTAACAGTACACGAAAAATCCATTACACGTTAATGACTCGCGAAATGTAAACTTATATGAAGATTTAATACCAGCCAACTCTTCTCAATTAACTAGGTTCAAATTCAAATTCAAATATTTTATTTCGGTAACTTAGTCTATTACAAATATTAGATATGGGAACTCCCCTTTAGGCAAAACATCGCCTGTGGTAGAAAGAATGTTAGTTTTTAAGCACTAATTCTTTCTCCCTGTAACTTAATGATTTTAACCATTCCAAGTCCGCTTTCTTACCTTTGTGTTTATTAAAAGAGTAAATGTTAAGGTACTTATTTATTTTATTATAGGTTGAGGCAGACTGCGTAGAGTACTGCCGTCTTGCAAAGCCTGATTTTACTGTGGGAACCAAGGAAACTTTATTTTTTCTTCTCGTGTTTAGTAACTTAGCATCAAAGGGAAGAGATTTGTGCATTCTAAGAACAATATCTAATATGTATAGCTTCCTTACTGATAGAAGATTAGCTTCCTCTTTAAGATTTTAGAAGCATTACTTTCATTAGCAACCTTTGGGCTCGTTCCAGACATAGTAGAACAGTTTTAGCAGCTGAGCTCCACGCGGATATACAATATACCTACCAGTGTGGATTAAGCCGGTGCAGCATATGTTTGAGTAAGTATCTCTTTACTCGCAATGTGACGTAAAGTTTTAAAATTCCATATCGGCTTTCGCACTCTCTTCACGGTCAATTCAAAATGTAGGTGCCAAAAAAGACGCTGGTCGACAAGAACCCCTGAGAATTTAACTTTATCTATTCCAGTACATGAGCAGTCAGTGTTAAAAGGGTCACCGCACTTGTGATTATTTATGTTGTAGCTTGAAGTGGGTTGAGATGTAATTTTTTTTACTGAAACAGATATATTGTGTCTTCCCATTCAAGGTAAGGAGGCTTGAATCTAACCAGGATGCTATCCTTGCCAGAGCCCTTTCTGCCGAAATTTTTACTGCACACAAGGATTTGCCAGAGAACACGATTGCTGTATCATCCGCATAAGAAAATACAGTACCATTGGTTAGTTTTAGACGACAGAGATTATTTACGTATAATACCAGCCAACTCTTCTCAATTTATAACTAGATTACTTATTTAATTCAACTTTTATCAAATTGTATTATAAGTGAATGTCTTACCACAGTTAAGAATAACTGCAATTATTGAGTGATCACAAATCCCAGTCCATAGGATATTATTTTCTTGGTTGATCGCCAAATAAACGACCAACTGTACAATATCGAGGGCATTTAAATCGAGTGCCGTGCTACAGATTTTGATAGTGCTACTAAGACCGACTTACCTAATTGGAGATCGCACATTATGTCACACATGTACGACGGAATTGTCTACGCGTGTTACGGGAGTTATCTCACGGCTACGGACAAGTCATCTAAACGCTGAGAAATGTGCAAATTTGGAAATTCTTTGCACTCAGTACGCGGACGTCTTTTATATAGAAGAAGAAAATTTAGCTTTAACATTTCAAAAAATATTCTTTTAAAACAACCGTGAGCTACCTGTATATACTAAGAGCTATCGTTACTCATACGCACATAGGCAAGAGGTAACAGATCGAATTAGTAAAAGGGATCATTAGACCAGATGGTCTAATGGTCTGCCTGGAGCTCACCGATATGGGTTATTACCAAGAAAGTTGATGCATCCGGCAAGACGAAGTGGCATCTTGTAGTAGGTTTTTATAAACAAAACGAGAAAACGACAAATACCCGATACATTACATTGCGTATATTTTAGATAAATTAGTTTGATTGTCAGTATTTTGCACCTTAGCAATCAGAAATGGAACTAGAAATGGAATCCTTGGAAATTTCAAAGACGGCATTCAAAGTAGAACACAGCCAATTAATACTTAAGAATGCCTATGGGATTAAAGAAGAATATGCTTAGAGGGCTGCAAAACAACATCTGCCTAGTATATCATGATGACGTAATTATTGTCACCACGTCATTACAGGAGCATACGTTTACTGTAGAGAAGATTTTTCAAACATTGCGTGAATCAAATTTTAAGATACAAATAGATAAGTCCGAGTTCTTTAAACTCGAAACTGCATATTTAGGTCATGTCATTAGCAAGGATGTGATCAAATCCAATCTAGATAAAATAGAAGCTACAAAAAATACCCTTCGCAAAAACCTACCGAAATGAAGAGATTCCTAGGATTATTAGGCTATTACCGGAAGTTTATACCAGATTTTGCTGGTATCACAAACCGTTAACACAACGTTTGAAGTTAAGCTATAAAATAACGCTAGATCAAAATAATTTAAATTGCTTTGAAATTTTAATTATTTTAAATGTAAACTATTTCTTACCCAGATTTTTGTAAAGATTTTGTCCTAACAACAGATGCATTTAATATGGCAATTGGCGCTGTATTATCTCAAGGTCCGATTGAAAGCGTTAAACCCATTGCATATGCATCTCGAACTTTATATATGAGCGAAATAAATTCTAGTACAATCGAGAAGGAGTTGTTAGCAATATTATAGGCAACTTATTTTATTTTTGCCCATACCATTTTAATCGAAAATTTTAAATTATCACAGATCATAAGGTGCAACCGCACTAAAAATATACATCCTACTTAGAAGAATCTATAGAAAACGACCGGATGAAACGAAATATTCGCAAAATATATCTCATGAGATTTATGCTGAAATAAGAGATAAGAAGCAAAATGCACCAGTCAACGCCTCAGTAACTTTCTGGAAGAAAATTCTTCATAGTAGCTGATCTTCGGGGGATGGGGTGTTATTGTGCCATAAAGGAAACGCTGATACAGCACCCGACTTCCATTTACCTAAAACATATGAATTGCGACGACCATAGCACGAGACGTTGACTCGACTCAACGTGAGGCCCGGACGCCGCGAAGTTTTGGTGCAACATTGCGGATGCCACTTTTGTTCTAACATCTAACATTTTTATATTTTATTATTTGGAATTATTATTAAATAAATGAGTTTTTCCTTAAAAAAACCATGCTGTCACAACTATCCAGAATGAAGATAATATGTAAAAAACTTATGCTTCTATATTTTCCTGAAATCAAATTTAGAGCCAGAAATATCATTTGTCAGTACAAGTGCCAGCATTCAATTGTAAAATCACTAAGTTATCTAGAAATATATAGCTATTAAAGTTCCCGAGAAATATCGCTACCCACTTAATTTCAATCGCATTATAAGAAAACTTAACTTCCACGTAAGGTTAGGACTGGATCCAAGACACGACGAGGCGTGCATTAGCCAGCAGAAATCCGTTTCGATTTCCCAGTCACCATGCGCATTAAAACAAACGAAACGGTGGACGACCTTTGTTGATGGGGGATTTTAATAACTCTCGAACTGACTTAGAGATTTCTTCGACCACAGCATGAATGTAAAATAGAAAAATGTCGACATTGTTTTGTATAATATTTACATACATACCATTTAAATGTTGATTAATTTACATACATACCATTTCAATTTTGATAAAAAGTTTTCTATACAAACAAAAGACTTGGAGAACATATCTTTACTTATTATCTTTTGTATGTTGAGCCAAAATCACTCATAACTTCCGAAGAATATTACTCTAAATCAAAGTTTTTGAAATTTCTATATAAATGCTTTGAACATTTCTGAACGGCTAGCTTGTCGGGGAAACATCAAGTGTAAAACTTTTATGCTGCTCCTTTACTGGACTCTTTATAACTTTGAGGTAAGCATTTGACACAAACCGCTCACGTAATCCCACTGCCATCGGGATGTTACTTTACTTTATTTAGAATAAAGCACAGAATACATCTTTTATACATCGTTCAGAGCTATCCGACGGAATAAATTCATTTTTACAAATCAAGCACATGTCTACAGCAAGAAAGAAATTCACAGTAAAACATTTATCTTCCAATAAAAATAAACATTCACAATATTTTTTTATTTTTTTCTATATTAATGTAATACCTGTATATAATTTGTAATAAATACTCGTTAAATACGTTAACAAATAATGAGGTCAAAACTATAGAAGTTAAAAACGAAACGGGGACATTTCAACCTTTAGCCAACAATCGTTCAGTATAAATCATTTTATTGGTATAATTAGGCTGGCCTTACGCTCACGAGCAGCCAAAGTCGATAGTGTAGGGTCAACAACTGAAAAACAATAAGAAATAAAAGAAAACTCATTAGTCACGCAAACAAACCGCGCCGTGCGCGCGTTGCTGATTAGATATTCGATACTACTATTCAAAGTTTCTTCGTATCTCGGAATTTTACAAAAGTTGAATTTTCTCCACCAGTATAAAGATTCGTCGATGCAATCTTTTGCGTATTTCAAAATTGCTACAAATATTGCACTTATTTAATAAGTTTAAATGGATAATTGTTGTACCTATGAAACTCTCATGATAGCTTCAGAATTTTATATAATATGAGTGAAATTGTTACTTGTATCATCTCAAAAATGTAAACAAAGTTAAATTCATTCAAAGTTATCTGTAATCATGCAAAGGTTAGGGTTTATTACATATATCCAATCGTAAAACTTTTATTACTTGTTAAGCATCCAATACATACATGTTCACCGGGATAACAATTTACAAAAGGAAACATTAAACTTGGTAAATCCGAGGGTAACTTATTATAGGTATTAATATAGCCCTTATTTATAGGCAAAACTCTACTTATTTCAGATTTTAAATCAAGATAAGAATAGCGGTGCACTTCATAAAGAAACATTTAAGAGTAACTTATTAAGCAGCGTCAGCCTTCAAGCTGATATAAGCTTAATTGGTCACCCATTTGGTACAGACGTGGCACAAAGTAAGTTTTTTCAGTTGAAATTTGTTCAAAATGTTTATCGTTAATAATTTTATTGTCACTTTTTAAACTTTTTATTGTTTTGTTTGTTGATGTCCCATTTGTTAGTATCAAATATTTTTTTCATGTTTATTCATGCTGCTTTCTGTTTTGTAAGTGCACATATTTTTAAGTAGGAAATCAAGAATAGTTAATGTTACATATCAATAAAAATATCAAGACATTATATGTTACATATCAATAAAAATATCAAGACATTATATGGAATACGTTCTTCTTTTTTGTATTTTGTATGAGCTACTCAGCCTTGTTCTATGTTAACTAGTAATTTTCTTCTAACTTCTTTGTAAGAACGATTTTTCAACTTAGTCTTAGATCTTGTCTTAGCGCGCGTTGATAAAAATTATTTATTTATGTATATTAATAGATACCGTGCTTCAGTTCCCTTTCTATTTATAAAAAAAAATCAAATATGTAAATACGTTTGTTCTCACGAGTGAGTAATAACTTTAGTTTTTATTCGACAATGTAGTGCATCTACCCAAGTACACTAGGAATATTGGACTAATGTCCCCATTGCTGGGGCATCGAAAAACACGACATAGACGCGTGCTGTTGTCCGTTCATCCTGGACTATTTACAGTCTAAGTGGTTGCAAAGATATCTAAAATTTCTCTCTTGATACTTTTACATTTATCAATGTATTATAGAAATACAAGTTTCAATATTATTATTTCTCCAGTTATATTTTGAATTAAAAACTTACCTCATAACTGTATTCATGTATGTAAAATTAACTGTATTTAAAAAAAAAAATTGTCTGTTAAATCAGTTTACGAACAATAATTTTACGTAATAACTTCATAAGAAAACATTGATGAAAAATTGCATACCTACTTTATGATTATCACTGAATTATCATAACTTTGTATAATACAAAGAAGGAGTTAATTGAAATTAAATTGGACAAGTAAATCATTTTTTAATTGCAGCTTTTAAAAAGCTTGCCTTAACCTGATTGATATTATAGAAGATTCTCTCGCACGGTGGTTGGCCGGTTCAACTTGACATTTTAGACACAATGTTATGTGTGTGATTAATTTTTAATCTTTCATTCACAGCCACGCACGATCATGTTTTCCATTGAATACAAAATTTTTATTTAGTAGTTAGCTTGACTTTTTATACGATCGTTTATATGAGTCATAATAATTTTTAAATCAAAATTGTAATATAAGCTTATTATTATTGCACTCGCCGACCGGTGCTACTTTTTCTTTAACAATCAAAAAGTAAATATATGAGATTATATCGCTAATCGAATTCTTAAAATGCAAGAATTAATTACCTTTTGTGCCGCATTTTTTGTTGTAATAAGCAATGACAACCACATTAACTTTTTACTTCACTTTATAAACAGTTGACAAAACAATTCACGTGTAGATTGTGTGCTGCCGCTGTCTCTCTTCTACTCGGACGCATCGGCCGATGGAGTGGAAGAGAGATAGATGCGTCACAAGCCGAACGCTTAGGTGGATCATGCCTCTCTATTGCTTGTTGCGCGCGCTGGCTTACACGCTCAGCTCAGGTGGTACGTGACAATGAGTCATGCTTTTTTGTGCGTGTACCCAGCCTTCGTGGAACGTGACAATGAATCATGCTTTGTCGTGCGTGCAGCAGAGTTCATCGAGTTATAAGACCTTATCACGTCAAAAATGTTTGAATGAAGAAAAGCTTGATCTAAGTAGGCCATTGGTACTACATATGTAAAGGAAATTCATAAATACATATTCACACTTGAAAAGGACTCTCAATTGTATGGCGGCGGTGGAAGATTTGGTCAGACTAACGAGGTTTTAATGTGGAGAAACGCCAGCTTATCACAATCTCGACGAGAGTAACTCACCGGTGTGATAGAGTGAACTTATCCTCAATTTTCGCTATGCAACCGGAAACTCCGATAGCTCAATTACATTACATTATACCCCTTATAATGAGACGATTTATTTTTTGAAAGTCGGAGACATTTACGCAAAAAGAGAAAGCTTTGATACTTATGCTTGTAAGGGTCAGAAAATACGTCTTTACGGTCATAATAACATGCGCGAGGCAAAGCTGTATGTAAATCAGTTACCACCCTGCAGCTAAAGCGGGCGGTAAAGTAATGTAAAAATCCTTTACTAGCTGTGTTTTATTTTTTATTTTAATGAATGTTAAACCTTAATACACTTAAATGCCAATAACCAAAACAGTTCTCATTACGAAATTAAAAATTTAAAATTCACTTGGTTTTTCTGCAAAATATCTGAAAAGTAGATAGCTTGACAACCTCAATCTACTTACATGGTTCTATCGATACAATCGGTGGTATCGTGAAAATAGGTCGATAGTTTCGATAGTTTTGGATGGAATATCATTGCCGATAGTAACGATATGATCGATATCGATTTTATGAGAGATTTCAGATGGGAACTATGAAATGCCCGATAGTTGATTTTCTGCCACACTACAAAGTATTATTTAGTTATTTAATTTAGGTATTAAACTTAAGAATAAGATTCAAAAAAGTTTCACATAATACAATAATAATTTTAAGAATATCTTTCACGGTTGAAAAATATGAATAAAGGCAACCATAGCCCATCAGTGGAGATGTCAGCTTTAACCCAACCGGACTGAGTTTGGTCCTCGATGATTTGCTATGGACGTGAACCCACTCGTAACACAAGCATTAAACTTACCACGAGGACTTAATGGAAATATCAACGATGTTTTTGACGTATTGGTGACATTATTTTAAAATCTATATAAGGTATTATTGCTATCTAGCTTTTATCATAACCAAAATGCTAGCCTATTATTGCGCAATTATTAAATTCGACATATGCATAAAGTTTTCATAATCTGAGTACGGTTCGATTTCTTATCTATATCATTCTCAACTATAAAGCCAGATTCTATCTCGATTTATTTTATACTTTTAGTCACGGAGTATCATCTTATATAGCAAAGACTATACTAAACATTTGACTAATACTAAACATAAATCTTGTTGCTTTCTTAAATTTGTTGTTTATTCCCTGTATGTTTTTGCAATGTTCAGGGATACTTACTTTAGGTAAGTACAGATACTTGTTGACTTTGTTGTTATCAACGAAATAATGATATCATAACACTATTAGTATTGTCATAACAAAATAATTTTGATTATTCTTTTTGTGGATTGTGTATGGTGACGACGTATTATATTGTAAATGTCGTTACTTCTGTTAAAGCTGACGAGTTTCTTGCGCCCATTCTTCTTGTCAGTTAAAAGACGTCCTGAATGGGTGGTAGGTAAAAATGTTGGACGATTCAAAACTACTTATTTTTAAGTGCATTTGAATAAAGTTATTTTCATTTTTCATTATATAAGATGATACTCCATTTTAGTGTTTGTAGAAAAATTCAAGAACATTTTCTTTAAAGCGACATCTGTTAGATTAGCTATTTTTAAAAATGTACACGATCTTATTAAATCACTTTAAAATCTCGTTATCGTCCACAAAACCGTTATTGCATTATACAGCAGACATATTATAATTTGGGTTTATAATGGTACTATCTTATCTATTACACTATATCTCTATCATTCTAATCAAAGTAAATAATTGTTACATATAACTGAATAATTTTAACAAAATATTTTTGAATAAACGTCACAAAAAAATTAATTAATAGTTAACAACTTAAAAAAAACTGCACCGATTTAGATTTAGAACTTATGACTTATTAATAAAACCATTATAGCCCATTATAGTGCCAATAAAGTCATTATTAGAAGATGAGGTTCTCTTAATAATGAATCTCTTTCATCATTTTTAACAATATTTGCATATATCTACAAAGGAATAGGTACTAACAATAAGGGATCTCGCAAAACACCCGCATCGGGACGAAGTAAATCCCGGATTTCAGTGTTTCTATCGACATTCTATAAATAATTCGCAAACCAATACTGATCGGCTTTAAATGTGAATACTATAATCGTTATCCATTTTAAATGATAACTTTGGATAAATGTATCTCGAGCCAATATCGAATATGGATCATTTTACTGCATATAAATAAAGCGAAAGTAAGGTTTTATAGGCCAATACGAAATTGTTACGGCAATAACTTAACGTTCTCAATCTCTCTGATATTGGAGTGGATGAGTTACATCTAAAACATGGCCCATCACACTCGGTACGGCAATCCTCGCGTTTGTGGTGAATACTAATACCTTTTATTAGGAACGTTCACATATTTCATCATAAAAACTACATAACGCAAGGAACAATCGTAATATACGAGCGCGTTTATATCCGAGCGGGTTTCGGGATCAGGACGTAGCTATTATCATCCCTTTCTGGTAATCGAGTTTTAAACGTCAGATAACTCTTTTTTCTGAAATAAATTTAAGTCATAAAAAAGTAGTAATAAGTAATAAATAAATAAAAAAACTGGTTGGTTGCCTGTAAAGTCGGTATACGGGCGAAAGTTTTACGTGACAACGACTTTGAGTGGTAAAATAATTTTAATGTGAATATTCATTCGTATAGTAGGAAGAAGGATGAAATAATAGTAACAATTTAAAACATTTATTTATACAAAGAATTATATTTAAAACATTAATTTATAGGCACGCGTCCCTTCCACTTTTTATGTCTGTCTCTCTCGCTCTTAGGCGGGCTAACCATGCCCGAGTGGAAGGGACGCGTGCCTCTCACTCGCTCTCATTGTAAGCGCATAACGTGAGCGGAGCGTAACGCAGTTTCTTGAAGTGTCACCCGGCAAACCAATTTATAAGACGTTGTCACGTCAAAATACGTATTAATTACACACATTTTGATTTCTTCTTTCTTTATTTCTTCCTGTAGTTTACAGTTTACTTGTAGATGACAGAGTGGCATATTTTACCCAGGCCTGGAAATTATTTAAGCATGTTTCATAATGAACAACTTTTCTTTAATATATTTTTATATGTACAAGAAAATTGTTAAATAGTAATATTACTAATATTCTCAGTCCAATCAATATATATATTTTTATTATGTAACTATAAATGTACATGTATGCTGTATACCTGTATTATTTATTTGTATTTTTGTGTACACATTTGTACGTCAAAGAATACTAGGGCTTCTGCATCGTTCTGTCCTTCTTATAATAAGACAGGCCCTTATGCTGAGACAGGGCTCATATTGGCCTCGCACTTATGTGATGTTAGTGTTATATGTTAGTTTAGTCTTTATGTTCGAAGTTATGTTTTTTCATTGTTTATCTAAGATTTACATAGTAGGTATGTTGCGAAGCTAAGAGATGTGTTTGTTCTTGTTTAATTTATCTTTATAAAATAATTTCTACATAGTAAATGCAAAATACAAAAAACATGTAAGTAATTTGAGAAGAGTAAAAGAAGAACAAAATATAACAACATATATAAGTTACACGAACATAATTTAAAACAATCTTCCCTCCATTATAGTCTCACAGATGAAAAAACAAAATATACTAATAATTTCCACTTAAAATATTAAATAGTACGGATATTTTATCTTCATACCACCTTAAGTAACTCTTAAATAAAAGGGTAAACAAACCATCACAAAATAACGGAGCGAACCAATAGTAAAGCAAAATCCTGTATATCTCTCAAATCCTTGAGGTGAGTCCCGAAAAAGTCTGTTACGGAAAATTTGTTTAACTTGACTTGAAAAGGGGCAGAATTCCGCGGAGTAAAGTAAAAGATTTGAAGGACATGTTTTAAGGAAAACAAGAGAAACATCTTGTTTAGCCACTGGATACCACGGCTATTTTTAAAATAACTAGACCGGCAATCACTCATTTTTGATATCCCAAATTAACCTAAATTTGCAAATCATAAATTTTACTGAACCGGTTATCAATTCATAGCATTCAATTTACTAAAAAAAATTGCTATTATCTTAAACAATATCCAGCATAGTTGGACATATACCAATTTTATGAAGCAAAATTGAATATGCCGCAGATGCGCGAACATTACGAAGTAACAAAGAATAAGCTTTATTTTGCATGAATTATTTCAACCGGGCGTTAGTTGCTTGAAGCTGGGAACTAGACCCTTATCAACGGCAGTATCTTGTAACAAAACTAAGAATATATGTAGCCACGAACCGAAAATATCTCCCAGTAACTAATTTTTCAGTTGATGACAGCTCTGCCTACGAACAGTTTATTATATGCGCTAGCAAAGTTTGCTTGCAATTAAGATAATTTGGCTTATACAAATCAATACTTTTGTCAATTTTCTGTTTTTTTAATATAATTTAATTATAATTATTACAACACATTATTTTGAATAAAAATAATCTAAAAATAATTTGAATAGCGCGTTGTTTATTTTATTTTATTTTAAACATTGCGTTCATTGTTAATTACTAGCAATGATGACATATTTTGCTATACACTTTAAAAGTTTTCTGTTGGAAAAGTAGTTAAAGTCAAGACATAAAAATGAGTTTCACTAGAGTTATTTTTGCTAAAATTAGGCAAAATAAAGATCATTAATTTCCAGCTACACGGAAGCATTTATAAGCATTTTATAAATAAAATAGTAATCAATTTTTTTCAGCTTTCCTCTGAACACTCGTATCTGCCGTGTTTGTTTTAGTTTTTATTAGAGGTTCGTGCGACGTCCGCTCAAGCTTAAATTAAGATGCGCGTTAAGCTGGAGTGGATGAAACAAGTCTAGAAAACAGCTTTAAGTGCACATAAAGTGGGTTAGCCGACGTCGCTCGACCAACCAGCGGGTAATACCAGATCGTGTTCTTTTTAACGAGTCTCCAACCGGCTATAATTCATACTGAAGAAATAAAAACTGTTCTCGTGACTAGTACGCCGTGATGCTTGCTAAATTTTAGTTTGCAACTACGTGTTTTGAGTAGATAAATATTTAGTTTTTGATATAATTTGGTTTTTCTAAATTTATCAATTACATATTAAAATATGTTTTTGATAAGCGATTTATTTGAAATCGGGATCTGCACACGATTGTTCGAATAGTTCATGTATCGTTTATTTTTACTTCATCGTAAGTTCAATATTTAAACGTTTCGAATACACATCCAAATCTATTTATTCCTGATTTAATTCGAAAATAACTTTCAGTTAGTGACTGTAAAACTATTAAAACTGCTATTAATTAACCTAGCCTAAAGTTAGCGCTGTAACTTTTGTGTTATGGATACTAGGGAAACTGATACATAATATACGATGCATAGATATACAATATTCAATATAAAGCTATATTCATCACACAAATATCTGCCCCTTCCAGGACTCGAACTAAGAACTGTCGTCGGTGCTAAAGGCAGGATCGCTACCGTCACGAAAAACCATCGTTAAATATTTTAATTTTTAATCAAAATAAATAGCCCGCTAATAAACTATATACTCCCCTAGGTGTAGTATGTTATGTAAATATACTAGTAGTTTGTACCTGAACTGTAATAATGCACCGGTTGTATATTTGAATTTCAATTTTTAGAAATTTCTAAACATTCAATAGAATTGAAAGTTTTATTATTTTCTTGGGAGTTAATATTGTTCAAAGAGTAACCTCCTTAATTAAGTAACACCAATTAAAATGGAACATTTAGATGCCAATCATAATGTTGTAATTTTACAACTTTTACGAAGGTAAACAGAAGCAAAGAATAAGATATGTAAGCTTATAATCTTCGTTGGGTTAGCTAAATGGAGTCGGCTTGGCTCCTACCCAGCACAGGCCAAGCCCAAAGACTAAAAGGTGAACAACATTATGCAAATAACCACACTCTTTGTTCTACGCTAAAGCTATTTACATTTTATTTATTTGCAACAACGTAATGGCCGGCCTGTTTTGGGCAAGTTTTGCGTTATTGTTTAGACGGCGTTAAGTGGGTTTCCCTTTAAAACGACCCTACAGCGTGATCTGTGGGCACCGAAATTTAAATCTGTTTCCTCATAAATTTCCTGGATAAATAAACATCGAGATCATTTTATGGAAACAGATTCGTGTTTTTTTAAATAATAAAACAAGTTATTACCGGATTCTCAAAACGGTCGATTCTTAGGTTGTTAGTGCTTAAACGAACATTAGGAATCACTTTAATAAATCACAATGATTGTATTTTATTAAAAATATAAAGTTATTTATGTTGATCCTATTTTGTTATATGGTATGTTATAAAGATGAGATAGCTTTTTCTTATGACTAAAACAACGATTCTCTTTGGAAATATAAGCAGGTACGTCATAGCAAACGGTTGGAAAACCGGTGAGTACCGTAATAGCTATTGAATGGGACTCGTTTTAATTAATAGTCTCATAATAAGTTCTGAAAATTAATCTACAGAAGTAACAGCCATTTATATTTCAATTAGCAATCTCCATAATGCTATATTTGGCTTGTGGGTATTACTTAAAGACGTTTGTCCCCGTCCCGGTCTTAATAAATTTATATTTAGATCGAATAATTCAACCCACCTTTCGGATGCCTTTTTGGAACGCTAAGATGGATTTCAAGATAATTACTAAGCATAATTACATCTAGTCATTTAGATGATTCTTATACTTTTCCGCTTAATATTGAATCCGTTGATTGAAATTAAAATACTCTTTCCATTACTCTCACACGGAAAAAATAAATATTGACTTCAACAAAAATCTTGTTTATTATAATCAAACAACATGACTCCATAGTTATGTGTAAAAGTAGGAAATCTGATCTTACTATTATTATAATTTTTTCTTACATTCACAACAATTAGCCTCGCCCAAATCCAACGGGGTGGTGTTACGGATACTAGGGTAACGGATTAACGTACGTATATGATAGACATATAAATTTGTACGTTACTGTTATACTAAACAGTCATCAAATAAATTGATTAATTTAAATTACCACTCACTATATCCCGATTTGTATTAGGTAGCTATGGATTTCCTTTTTGTTACTTACGCCAATAAAAAAATTGATAAATCTTTCCTAATGAAAATGTAAAATTTGATAATTGCAGGCCGTGAAAACAAAAATTCTCAATCAAACAATCATCTATTAAGAGGACTGCTTAATATGTAAAACGATCAAATCGATTAAATTAAAATCCTGAATATATCAAAGAAGTTTCAGTAGTATTGGAACGGGCTATTACTAAAACTTATTGGCCGGTTGGCTTATTTTGCCAAGCCAACTAAGAAAAATTGCTACTTAGTTAGAGACAGTAAGGACCTTCATGAATAAATGCTATTTAAAGTCGATTAAATGCCTCGTCCGAATTCAGGCCACATTTGAAATCATAAAAAATCACCGCACGGAAATGTTCTTGACGCAGATCCATTTTTCAGTATGACACGAGAATTCAATTTAGCTCTCAATAAAATTAGAAAATCTAACGATGTTTTATTACTTGTATTTTTTTTAATCGGTCGTAGCCCCATACATAAGAATTTTCTAAGTGGCTTTTTTATACCATTATTTTTTTAATTCTTCACATCAAGATTTTTAAGCAAACTTATTAATGTTTTTCCATTAAGTGCCCAACCCAAATGAAAATAAACATACTTTAATTCATTAACTGTGCATTTTTCATAAAAAAAAATTAAAAATTTCTAGGTAAAACAGCTACTTTTCAAGTAAAGTGCTAATATAAACAATGAGTTTTGATCCATAATATTTAATTTTATTACAAATTCATGGATCTCTCATTAAATTAAACTTATATCAAATACACACGCCCCATTTCACGTATATCATTTTGTTACAAACAATATCATCGAGCTATCATTCATTATCCATCATTAATGTTAGCAAGTTTGTTAACATGGAACCGTATAGGGTAAAGTCTTTCTGGACTACAGCTCCCTAGGGATTGAGTTCCGTGCTCAATCTTACAGGAGGCGATCAATTCATCCACTCAGTCTTCCGGTGTTTTAACATCATACTCTATTCGGTGAAACAAATAGTTTAACTAAGATAGAATTATTTCTTCATGAATTGTTGCGATCCTTTGTAACAAGCTCTATTAAGATGGGAAAACATTCGTTGGTTTGTATTAATGGGGATAATTTTAAAACAGGAACCTAATTTTGACCTTAAATCTTATGATAAAGTATTTTAATCACAAAATACTAGAATTGAATCGGCTCACTTTCTATTTAAACAATTTATCATATAAAATAGCATTGAAAAATGCAAAATATATAAAAATAAACGGTTTTATTTTGTACATTGTTTGCATAATAATAAAATAAGGATTAACCTGTAACAAGACGCCATAGCTATATTGGCGACTCGTTGCGTTGCTGTCATTGCACTCTTCTCTGGTCATTTTCCTCTTGGTTTCCGTTTTCAAATTTACTGTCTGTCTCTTTTTATTTGTTTTGTTCTCGAAGTTCATTTTTACCAGAGTCAGCGCGTAGAGTGGTTGACTCACCGCTAACAATTATTTAAATATATTTTTAGTGTTGATCTACTGATCAGAATCTTGTGAATTATACAGAAAGTTAGTGTGAGCTTATTATAACTATAATAAGCTCACACTAACTTTCTGTATAATTCACAAGATTCTGTACCACCAGTTCCTGTTATATAAAAGTCTATAAGTTTCTTTAAGGCACTACTGTAAGTAGCCCTACCTTTTGTAATATGTTTTAGTGTTAAATGTGATTTTTTTTTTGTGTTCAGTGTAATTTACCTTTTTTATATAATTGTTTCAGTTGTGCCTTAATTCCATAATTATAAAAAACATAAGTGACGACCCAGTGCCTTCCATTTCTCCTGGCCTCACCCCGTCACAAACCTATCACATTAATTCGTCTTTGTTTTTTTCTAGGATAACATAGAAACCATACAATTCTAAAAATAAATGAGTACGGACGAACTACTCAACGATGAAGTATGGTAAATATAAACGTTAACATATTAAATGGTTTTCAAAATAGACAAAGCTCAGTGGGAGCAACATTTTGGCTTTGTTTCATCAAAATCTTATGGAAGTAAGCCAAGTGATTCGTGATTTGTTAAAATAGTTTAGTTACAAGGCAATAAAGACTATGATTTAAATATGTAAATAATAACATAATATAACTCTTGTTTGCATTGCTGTCTAGCAAATCACTCATAAAACAGAGAAGACCATAGAAGTTTCCATAAAATGATACCATATGACGTCATGTTTTTAAATTTTATATAATTTCTAGAACCCACTAATAAGAATGTTTGACGGTTGACTTCAGTGGCTTGTTCATGCAGCGCACAACTTGTCTAAGAAATACGAATTTTTTGGCTGAGCACAGTATTTGACTATAGATTACTAGGAATACGAAGAAATAAAAAATATATTGTGTACTGCAGTTAGTTGTTATGTTTTATTAAAAGAAATAAAATAATAAGTTTTAAGATATTTCATTTAAATTTTTAGGTTATATTGAACATATTTTTGCAGGGAAATGATCATCCTGCACACTAAATCACACTTAATCTCGCCTGTGCAATGGAATCAAACTGAAACTGTGTTCATACCGCAAATACCACTGGTCTCCACCAACTTTCTGTTTCAAGCAACATGATTTCCCGTAGCAGCTTGCTACGCGATGACCATAAAATACAAGTCTAAGTAACAGACCCTCAAAGCTGCTTGTATCAAACCAATTGTTTTAACTGCCACAGTTAACAAAACGTGCCTTAAAAGGATCAATAACAGTAATAATAATTTATTTATATATTAGCCCCAGCAGAAAAAAATGTATCGCAATAGAATCGACCGCAATTCTAAGCTACGGCAAGAGAATTTTTTGATTTGTTAAACATGAGTGCGTAATAAAACCGAACATAAATATATTTAAAACTTAGTGATGTTAAAACATGCCGGCATATATTTTGTGCGCTTTAGCTGCGGGTTATATTGAGTGCTTATTTGTTAACAAGCTTAAATTACAACAAAAAGCTACACCATCATTACCAAAAATTCACAACAGTAATAAAATAAGAGATCAGTGTATCACATTGGTTCTCCTTTTTCAACGGTTTTATGTATCGTTTCCTTAACGATAGATAAATATTATACATATAATAAGTATTTCAGTTGGAACTCAGTATTTAACGTATTAGGATAGCAGCAGTAGTAGCCACGTTCAACACTGTACTGTATTTCGAGTAAACTGAACAATGTTACTTTCCTTTCTTCTTTACCGGCCTTTGTTAGTTTCGCTTTGGAGCATAAAATGCAAATTGTATGTTACCGTATGCCAGTGTATTATGAGAGTAACTCTTGCTATTTAACTTTAATAAAAAAAATGATTCACATTTCTATTATGATTACAGAATATTCCAGTAATATCTTAAAGTTGTAATAATAATTTGTACGGAAAACAACTTTACCAGAGTTTGAATTTGAAATTTTTCGCAATCCTGGTCAATTTTTTGACAATTAATGAAGAGAAGAGAATCTTAGAGAAAAGCTTATTTGGTTGTAAAAATTTAGATGTGACAGTTATAAAGGTGCAGCACGGCTGTTTTTGTCTTAAATAAAATCAACCTAGGTATCTTATGGACGTTTAACGAACTTATAAAAAGTTATGAGTGGTTAAAAAGTCAAATAACGTTTAAGGAAATACGTAAAAATTTCGATATCTTAACTTTTGTTAACTAGTCAATAATGAATATTTAAATATTGATTTTGTGGCCAGTTATGTATATAAAATTGTGTTATATTGTATACTATATTTTCAAAGCAATAAATTTTTCTGCAAATATTATGAATAATTATATAGACAAAAAATATGGAAATTTTAAATGAACGTCAAACACATTATAAGCACGAACGCCTCTCCAAAAGTTCCCAGTCACAGAGATATGAAAGATATCCAGACGTCACACGATTATTTCTGAGGGCTCTTAGTGCTTCTACTACGATTACAAGAATATTTATTTGCATTAAGTCTGACTGTGATATGTCTTTTTAATGTTAGGTAGTAAATGCAAGATATTAGTAAATCCCCGAATAAACTATAATCAATATCTTATGAGCGCTTTCTGTCTGTCTGCAAAATAAACGATTAGTATTGATATTTTCTAAAGTTTTATTGTTTTTCCTAATTTAAGTGACTAAGCTGAGCAATGTATTTCATTATCTAGGCACGTACTCGTATAACAAGAGGATACAAACAGAAAAAATGTGAATTTAGAAAGTTACTAAGTTTATAAACAATATTCTTCGAAAAAGGCAAACAAATGTATTTTCATTGAACTTCTTTAGTTTTGAAAAATTAATCAATTTCAAATAACTGGATTATGTTTGTAGAAATACTTTAAGAATATGATCTAGATTCCAAATTAATTACTGAAATAGTATACTCTTCCTTTAGAAGTTATGTACAATATGTAGGAATAAAGACCTAAGATGTATATTACAATCCTATATTCCTTAAAACTATGTTATTTAACTTTTATACAGAACATCTAGATAAACACATTACATCTATACCGTAAATTTAAATGTTAATGCAAAATCAAACACATTCTAGTATTTTTCTAAGCTTCTGGACCCCACCCCAAATTTTCACCTTCCGTATGAGAACACTACCTATGACAGCTTTTTTTATATTTTCTTTGAAATATGAAACGCCAATTATCAGGACAAACGCCGTATCCGCTTTACCCACGAAGCGAATAGTATAATAATGTTTAATCAAAATACAAATTTTGACTTCGGTAATATTGGTCAAAATAAAGTGTTAAAATAATAGTAGGGGCGGTCTACACTCCAATTCACAAACGAGCAGAGAGACGAGCTCGCGTGGCATACTCAAGACCTACAATTGCATAACAAAAACATACACAAGTGCAGAAAGCCTCGCCTTTGTCTAAAATCCGTCTTGCCAGGTGAAGGAAGCTAAACAATGGTTTGTGCAGTCTAACACCGACTCAAGCCCCTAAAGAGACAATGCTGCCGCGAATATGGGCTTGGAAGAAACGTTCTCGTCTTGTTACCGCAAGCAATATTGTTAGTTTTATGAAGGAACGCCTTTGTGCCCACATTTTTATACTACACAACGAAACCACTTACAATTTATCATACTAATAAGATAGAGTAAAAATATTATGCGAATGCTGACACAATTATTACAGCAACTCAAACCATATTTGCTGCATTACACTAGTAAATGGGTATACCATCGATTTCAATTTAATAACATGGAAACAGATAAATAAATTCAAAATTTAGGTTGTTCGTAGTACCTATTGCCAATGGTAAAATGTCTAATCCTTATGATATTTCATTACTTTAATAGTGTGAAATTTTGATGGTAATTTTTTTAAAGGTACTAAAGTTTGTCCTATAATTTATTTAAGTAGTGTGCAACACTGTACAAGGCAAAAGTTTTGACTGATATTTCTGCAGTAAATTTCTTGCCCCGATTCTTGATTGATTTGATAATATATGTAAAACCAGTCGCTTGCTATTATTCACTTTAATTCGAATTTGTGAAACATATCATATATGGCCTTCACAATTTATTTCTCAAATAAATTGTTTTGGCTATAACAAAAACTAATCCAATAATTTATGCCTTACATCCTTTGCAGATGTAAACTTTCCTTTGTATATGTACTTCAGAGCAACTAATACTCTGAACTGTATGGACATTATCAGTTTAAACAAGCGTAGGTACACGTTGGTGATCAAACGTCCCCATGATTGAAAGGGACGTTCAGCAAACACAGTTGGGCACAATGGGGCGGACCGGCCGTTTGTGCGACCGACCGGTGGCCACTCTTTTGTAATTAGCTAACATCGGAAAGCTCAAAACGCTACGGTTTTTAAGCGAACTCGTCCACACAATAATCTGTAGTAACACAAAGCAAATTACCTTTATTATCAAAAAATAATTTCTTTGAAACGCATGTGAGTAAAATTGCACGAAAGCAAATATGCAAACCACTTCAAATCGTAACAAATGGTAAAAAAAGGTTTAGTAGTTTTGTAACAAAATTTTCAAACAGATAATTAAAGCACCACTTACGCACTTATCGCACATATAAATTATAGCAGTTTGACGGAGTTTATGACGCATCCTTTTTTATTTTTTCATATTTAATCCGATCTTACACTCATTCGCCCCGTAAGTTTCACCCCTCTCTAAAATGAACCCGTTTGGCCCTTGACTGTAGACAAAATATAATTCAAAGTACAATTTTCAAAAATAGTTTAAAAAAATTTATCATAAACTAATTTAATTTAAGTACAAACACAATAAAACATACATTCAGTCAAAAAAGTATCGGGAATGGATTGGAAATATATGCAGTTACAACTAGCTAGCCCAATTATAAAATAAAACAGTAACTACATATATATAAATTTAGCGCAAGAAATATTTAAATAAAACATATAGTTTACGTTTTTTTATAAGCGTATTGATCGATGATTTAGAAAAAATAAACTTAGCCAGTTCCTAAAGCCAATAATATGCTCCGAAACAGGAACTAATACTTCACACACAAAATTATTCCAGTTAATTAAATTATTGATACAAATGCAATAAGGAAAAACTTTCATTGCACCTACATATTTCATGCCTTATCACAAATCTTTTGTTTTTGCGCCAACCAGGAAACTTGAAATATAAATTGTTAAGACAGCAAAGGATTCAAAGTCTTCGCGAATTTTTGGTTAATGCACCAATCAGTAACAGGCAAATGTTTGTCTGTTGTTATCACAGATAGCTGATGGTAACGTTTTGTAAGAGGTTTTTTTGTTTATTGTTTTAGTTTTAACAAAATATAGTAGTTTTTGATGTATAACTGTCCTTTTAAATTAAAAATTATAAGAGGCGGACGGATGCCTCAAAAATATAAAAAATATCTTCGTCCCTTGTTAAGAAATGAACTTAGAGTGGTAACTAGGGGTGAATAAAATACTTTTAAGCATGAGGGGTGAATCGCAAGGAGCGAATGGGTGTGCAATCTTTAATCCCGACGTTCCAACTCCTTTGTTTCATTTTTTTATTTTGTATTTCATTTAGTTTTATTTACCTCTACATTACTGAAAACTACTGAGTTTACCACCAGGTAGGAAATCGAGAGACGCTTCCGAGAAGAACTGGCAAAATAAACTCGGACAGGGGGACCGGCTATCATCTTACATTTATTGTTTATAAAAAGAGCTCAATATATCACTAGTTTAGTAATGTGTGCAGTTTATGAAGATATTAATTTATTAACTTAGGGATCCCAAGAAGATGGAACGTTCCAACCTTGATCACTATTGAAATTAGGACTGATCTCAATAGCAGGCTATTGAGATCAGTCCATTCGTTACATTCGTTTTGTATTTATCAAATATTATATAGTGTTTGATCCCTTCAACAGCATCTTCACACACTGCAGACTTACGGCGACTACGTTTTATGTCGGCGGAATGTTCTATAACACTTCTCTTTGTTTGAAAGTTATAAAAAAGTCCACAGTCACACTTTTGTAGAAACCTAAAGTGTTACATTACATTTGACAGGTCGTAAGAAGCGGTTAATCTATTTCGCAAGTTTAAAGTAAATATTGAAGGAAACACTCCAGAAGATTCCTAATCTTATCACTGACACCCTTCATGTAAGGAACGACTACTGTGGATGGTTTGACTCTAGTTGATCTTATTATTATTAAAACTTTTTAAAATGATAAATATTTTTTAGTTTATACATAATAAATATACCTATAATTTTTTTTCATATCCAGGAGTATGATATATATGAATCAGTGGAGTTGTTTCTTATCTTGGACTGTTAAAGAGTGTATCATAACATTAAGTCTGCTAATTGATTTATGGGTTAAAATAAGAAGTAAAGTAATTCTTTGTAAAAAAGTATATCTATACCAGTTGAGATGTATTTATCATCTTAAATAACGATGTTTTTATAGCTATACAAAAGGTGAACCAAAAAGTGTTTAGTTTATTACGAAACGTCAAAGTTTTATTTAACACGTATCATATCATCACCATCACTAATTCCAAAAGCTGAAATTGGAGGCACACAAAACGAAGGTAGTTGGCAACAACTGATAGCGCAAAGTTGAGTTGTTACGTGGCTGTTAAAAACTTTTAGCCTGCAATCTGGCGCGAAGCACGCAATCTAACGAGCCTTGATCGCACCGCTACTCCGACTAAAACACGATTCTATCATGAGTAATGTTTAAGTAACTTGATAAGAATCTGTCAATTTAATCATTATTCTCATGTGTACTAATGTTCTGTACTTGTTCGTGGTCCTGCTCTCTCTGAACAACTTATTAAACAGCACTTTAACATACATACTTGTACCTCATGTCCCAAGCAGAGATATTGTAGCTACGAAAAGTACAAAATCAATACTGAATGTTATAAATACGCGTTCATTATTTCTGAATAGGTAAGAACTTATTAGGTTGCTATTACTTTTATTATTAATCCAGCAAAAAATATGAATCGATAAAAAATAACACTTCGTACTATTAAGATACATTAGAATAAGTACAAGTACTCCACTCACCTAGGTTATACAGTTTGTAACTTACAATACAGATAGGTGTTTTTCCTTAATATTTAATAGCATACGATAAGTAAATAACACAAGTTTATCGTCACTTCATATTTGTAGCTGACCACTAGAGAATAGGTAGAATAGAACACACACAATACCAGTTATAATTAAGTGGTCGTCAGAATTGTTCAAATCATTTGTTTATTTTCACAACATTTCGAGGCAGAATGGCGATTGACTTACGTCATTGTTTTATTTTTATTCGTTTATTAGAAAATCAACAGCGTTTTATTGAAACTAAAGTACCATACATATTCAATCGTTAGAGAGTCCGGCTGTATTAATATTTTATCCAATATAGCCATGCAATCATAAAATATTACAAGACAGTTATGTTTTTATTTATTTTTTTTGCATTCACAATGCAATATTTGTATAAGGTATAAAATGCATGTGTAAAAAAAACAAACTCATAGTAGAAGTTGAAATACGTTTGTAAATTTCGACATGTTTGCCAGCGTCTCGGTAGCTCAACAGTCAGAGCACTCGCCCGGATAGCGAAAGGTCGTGGGCTCGAATCCCACCTGCGGGCTCGGAGGTGTAGTTGCTTTTTACACACGTATTTTATACCTTATACAAAGACAGTTATAGTTTTAAATTGACATTATTCATTTTAAAAAAACAGGTATTTATATATATTTATATTAATATTCATTTATATTACTATTTATAATATATGTATGTTTATCCGTTACCCTAGTATCCAAAACACAGGCCTTACAGTGCTAGGCTCAATAAGCCTAGTGTGAGTATAATAAATATTATAATTATTATATTTCCATTGCCTTAATTTCTCATATGACAATGTTTTCATTTCCGGAACATTTTATTAAACTTAACTTAGTACAAAAGTCATATTAACTATATATTAACGCCCGAGTGAAACTTTCGGGCATAAAAAATGTAGCTGTTTGCAATAATTAGATAAAATCCTGTAAACACTAACTTCACAAATGGTATACTAAAAACAAACTCGCATACATTACTTACTCGTATTATTACGGCGATTTCACTTAATTATTTCAAGCATAAATCTTAAGATATTTGTTTATTATGCCTTTCTAATTCTAGGTTGACATTGCGCACCCGTCACGCCATGGGGAACAAAAGTGGGTATAATTTTCAAACTGAATTACTGAGGAAATGAACAAAGCTTTTTATGTAGTGGAGTTATTTTATGATAACTGCGAAAAGCATTCTCAGACTTGTGTTTTTGAATTGTCAACAAGAATTGCCGTTAATAAAACGTAGACCAACATCAAACGCTAATTTTAATGGCAAATGGTCACTGAATTAAAAAAAACTTTACTTGCTAACATTAGATGCTATATTTAAATTCCTATATTAAAGTTAATTCAGTTTTACACATCTTCATTAGTTTAGTTTAGGCAAACTAAACTTAACTAATGATCCTCTTTTCTTGCCATACAAAATCATAAATATACCATTGTATAGCTGTGGTCCAAAGCCAGCTTTGACATAAGAAGAGAATGTTTCCGTTGCGGGCCCTACGGTAGCATTAGTATTTATTTCTACCGCAACGTAAGTTGACAAAGTACGACTGCCGGAACATATGCTATACTTATATCCGTAGGGTATACATTTTTTAAGTTTGATTTGCCGGTTCTTCTTGGAAGGGCTTCCCAATTTCTGTACTGGTGGTAGATTCAGTAGTTTAACAAAGATTTAATAAAATATTGAAATAAAATGCAAAATAAAACAAACAATTTAATTTTAATAAATTTAGTAGATAAGAACGTGCCCTATTAAAATATTACCTTAGTCATCCTGTGATAACAGCTCCTGTAAAGAAATAGAAACGTCAGGAATAAATTTTAACAACAAGAATAAACGCGTCATGTATTTGATAAAAATGGTTTTATTTAAACCTTATATTTATTAGACAACTTTAATACCTGAAAAAGGTTGTTAAAGGTTGCAACAGTAGCGATCCTGCCTTTTGTTCCATCGGTCCTGTGTTCGACTCCCGGAAGGGGCACATGTTTGCATGATGAATACAAACATATGTACCTGACTCATGGGTATTTATATATATTTCTATAAATATAACTTGTCTATGTGTCATTAACGTATGTCTATCCATTACCCTGGTACGCATAACACAAGCCATTTAGTGCATACCTAGGGCTAGGCTAATTGGTGTGAATGTAAGAAATATTATTATCTATTATTACCCTTAGAAAAAGGGCAAATCCTAAGACATGACATTTCTCTAAATTTAACTAGAGTGAGCATTTTGTAACACCTCTATTTGCCTTATTGACCAATATCTTGTAATACTTAATAAAACTATCACCGGTATTCATGAGATTATTAATTTGAATCTTCTAGCCACATTGATTAAAATCAAATTAAGCGGGTATTTTGTATATTCCTTCAATCACTCGGATACTTCAACCGTTCTTAAAAAGACCTCAGCTATTTTTAGTGACGTATTTCGAACAAACGTAAGCGTCTACGAAATTTAAGCACTCTTCTCTGTAACCGCGCTGCGGGTAAAAATTTCCCTCGTCAAAGTTTCGTTTGAGCTTGCAAAAGCTCTGTGGGAGGATTGTTGTCAACATTACTCAGTTACATGAGTGCGTTCGTTATGCACGCTACTACATAATATTTTTTTTTGTATGTTACCGTCACAATTTATTTGTACAAACCCACTTTGAATACGAACTGGGCTTACCGTTAACAATATTTTGTTGATGGCACGGTTCGCTACCGTGTATGCGTATGTTTTTATTTCATTAACCTGTGGATTAGAATAACGAAATAGATGAAGTATTTTATTCATAATAATCTGTTTTTATAGTCAACGGGTCAGGGTCTATAATTAAAAAGTTGTTTTATAATTAGAAAATGGTGATATAAAATTTAAGGATAAAGGAATGACATATCACGTAGACATAACAAAATAAGGCGAAGAATGGTAAGACCTTTTTCACGAAAGCCAAAAAAAATCCCTATGTATTAAATAATCAAATCAAATCAAATCTTTATTGCCAACCAAGTGTACACTGGTCTTAAAAAAGAAATAGAACTTAAACTTAGTCGCCCTTTTCGGACACAGCAAATAAGACGAGGGCTGCTCACTTTTTGATTACTTATAAATTATAAAATTTAATTATATTTTATTTTCAATTACAAAGTAGAAAAATATTACATTATATTAGGTATATATATTTTAAAATTAGGCTGATCGTAGCATCAATATAAAATTAAGAGGGAAAATTCATAAACATTTAATATAGGTATTCATTGATAGAATAGAGGCATTTATCAATTAAATAATCTTTCAATCTGTTTTGGAATGCATTAAGGGTTCTAATATTTTTAACATGTGGTGGTAATTTATTATAGATTTTAATAGACATGTAGTATGGACTGCAGTTTAGCATTTTTATTCTAGACTGAGGTAGGTGAAGCCTGTTTTTGTGCCGAGTGTTAATAGGGTGAATTTCGCTGATTTTTTGGAATTTTTTACTATTTTTAAAAACAAATATACAAACATCATAGATATATAGGGAAGGTAAGGTAAGAATTCCATGCTTTTTAAAATGAGGTTTACAGCTGTCTGTGTTATCTATTTGGGCAATGATTCTAATTAATCGTTTTTGCATTATAAATAATTGTTCAGCATCCACACTATTTCCCCACAGCAGCACACCGTACCGTAGCCAGGAATAGGCGTAGGCATAGTAGGCAGAGATTGCAGTAGCTGTGTCTGTGCTGACTTTTATTTGAAATAAGGCATAGCTGAATTTAGCCAATTTTGCTTTTATATGAGCTATATGTTTTTTCCAATTTATATTTGTGTCAATTTTAATTCCAAGGAGATTAAATTCAGCAACCATTTCTATATTTACATTATGATAACTGAGGTCTATATTTAATGGGGGAGTTTTATGTGATTTAAATTGAATAAGTTTTGTTTTTAGGAAATTTACTTCTAAATTATGGTTATTAAGCCAACTAGTGATGTCATTTAAGGTTTTGTTTAACAGATTTGAGTAGTTTTCATTTTTTTCACATTTTAGTAGGACGGACAAATCATCGGCGAACAGAACTGGCTTAGCTGAATTGTCAAAAATTTTTGGAAGGTCGTTGATGTATATTAAAAATAATATACATCCTAAGACGCTTCCTTGTGGAATGGACCAATTTATGGTAGTTTGTTCGGAACGTATAATTTTTATTTCACTTAAGTTATCTTCATAGTGCTCTATTTGTACGAGTTGTTTCCTATTCGTTAAATATGATTTAAACCATTCAAAGGTGTAACCACGAATTCCCGAACCGTATAATTTTGATAAAAGTATCCGATAAGAAACTTTTTCATATGCTTTTTTCATGTCAAGTAATATACCTATTGCAACTTTCTTATCGTTTATAAGTTGCAGCGCTGTTTGAATATAATTGTAAACTGCCAGTGTAGTGGATCTCGATTTTCTAAAGCCGTTTTGACTGTCATCTAAAATATTGTATTTTTCTAAAAATGATACTAACTGAATGTACATTGCTTTTTCAAAAATTTTTGAAAATGTAGGTAATTGGGCTATTGGTCTATAATTATTTGGTTGAGTTGTAACATCTTTTTTATGGATTGGTATAATGATTGCAATTTTCAGTAAGTCTGGAAAACGACCTTCTTTAAAACTTTGGTTAATTAAAATTGTTAAAGGTTCGGCCAATTCATGAGCACATTGCTTAATAAGTATAGGGGGAATGTCATCTATGCCACAACTATGTTTGTTTTTAATTGATTTTATAATTTTGAGCGTATCGTCGATTGGTACTGGGCGCAAGTACATAGAGGATAATGGGGGATTTATGATTGGATGGTCAACCAAATGCTTGTTATTTGCTGGTTTGCCGATATTTGAGAAATGTTCATTAAATATATTGGATACTTTGAATGGGCATTTAATATTTGTATTATTATGTCGAAGGATTATATTTTTATTTATTTTATTTTTATTTTTACCGGTCTTTTCATTAACTATACGCCACATAGTTCTATACTTGTTATCAGATTTGTTAATTCGTCTAATGTATTCTTTTTTCTTGGATATTCTAATGCTTCTTTTTAATACTTGGGAATATTTATTAAAATATTTCCTTAGAGTTTTGTCGTTGGATTGATTCAAAAGAATTTTTAGCAGTCTTTTGTGCTTACAAGATTTTCTTAAGCCAGTTGTTAGCCAAAATTTTTTGGGTTTATTATTTATTTTAATTTTAACTATTGGTATACTTTTATATAAACATGTTTGAATAGCCTCTAAAAATGAGCTGTAGTTTTGATTAATATTTTTGCTTTCATAAATAATTTTTGACCAATTAGTATTTTTTAAACTATTTTTAAAATTAGTAATATTGTCACTGTTAAATATTCTTTTCTTTTTATGCCATGTGTTAATGTTATTTAAATTCTGTTTTAATGTTATATTAATTGATTTATGATCTGATAGGCCATAATCATACACAAATGATTCTTGTATGTGTTCTGTACAACTAGTAAAAATTAAATCAATGCATGTAGCAGAGTTCTTTGTTACTCTAGTTGGCTCATTAATTAGTTGTTTAAAGTTAAAAGAATGCATAAAATTTAGTAGTTTTTCGGTTTGTTTATCCTTAGTAAGAATATTTATATTAAAATCCCCTAGAACCAGAATTTTTTTATTTTTATTTTTTATTATTAATGTTTTCAGCATTTTATTCATTTGCTCGTAAAAAATATCAATATTACGATCAGGTCTATATAAACTAACAATAATAGTATTAATTTTTGGGATTTCAATTGCACTAAATTCAATAATATATTCTCTAGAAAATTCGACAATGTCTTTTCTTTCAATACTGTCTATGTTACTTTTCACAAATATGCACACTCCTCCACCTTCGTAATTCTTGCGACAGAAACAGGATGCAACTCTATACCCAGAAAGGTTTACTGAGTCACAGTAATTTTTATCTTTCCACGTCTCTGACACCGAGAATATATCTATATTTTGTTCTTCAAGCAACTGTTCTAATAAGTCTAATTTGTTTCCTAAACTTTGTATGTTTTGACAGGTGATAGATAAGCCGGCTTTGCATTCTTTACTAGGTCTTCTACTTTTAGTTTGTTTGCGATTGATGTTTTCGAAATGTATTAATTTGTTCGTTAACTTGCTCTTTTTTATTACATCGTATACCCTTAGGCTTGTATGAGTAGCTTCGTTCTAGAGAGGTGGTTAAATCGGGTTGGCAGTCTTCAATGTTAATCTTTTTTCCATCAATAAAAAGCTGATTATTTCGAATAACTGCATAAAACCCTTGTTTTCTAGCTGTGAGCATTTTATCTTGCATTTTTTTTTCTATTTATCCTTGCGTTTTCATCTAAAAATTCTGATACATATATGTAGGTCCCTTGAAAGAAGGAACTGTTTTCTATTATGTACTTTGTCATTCTTTTACTTAATAACTCCAATACTAGAGGTCTACTTTTATTATTGTAGGTCTTGCCAAGTCTGTATGTGTCTTCTATTGCACTGGAAAGGTCCATACCCAATATTTCTTGAAACATATCTATAAGTCTATTATGTAGATGAAAGTCTGGTTCTTTATGGTATTCAGGAAAGCCATAGATGACAATTTTTCTGTTATTACTTTCAGGTATAGATTGTTTTTCAGTAGTCTTTATTTTTGTTCCTATATCAATTATTTCTTTTTTAAGTTTCTCATTTTCTTCTTTTAGTTTTTCCATTTCCACACATATTTTTTTAATCTCACATTTTCTTTCGTTATTTTCTTGTGTATGTACAGTTAATTCTAGTTTCATATCCTCTTTCAATTTTGAAATAGCTCTTGTTACCTCAAATTGGATAGCGGTCTGCAGCTCACTTACAATGGACTTATTGTTCTCTTTCAGTCTTGACATTATCATATCACTAAGTAAATGTATTATGTCTTTTTGCACTATGTCGCCTGGGTGCTCTGTCTCAATAGTTTGGCCCAACAAGCTTATGTCTGGAGAGGATAGTGAAGTATTATTCATCGATTGTGTTGGTCGTTTCCTCATGGTCACATTGTCGGTTTCAGAAGATGAAGATTTTTCTTCTACATGATTTTCTTTTGTGCGCACTGGTGTATCCACATTACCAGTTTTCGGCATCTTACAATGGCAAGCTTGGCATTTCCAATGTCTTCTATGATCACCCGTTAATGTATTGTAGAAGCGCTGAGTGGATACATTAGCGCACTGCAAATCATAAGTATCGCTGCATAGCGAACAAATTAAAAATTCATATTTAGGGAGCTTTTGGTGACATCCCGCACACGACATTTTGATATAAAATTATTTTTCTTGTGAATTCGAGATATATTTGTATTTATTATTTACTTCTTTAAAGTATTATGTTTTTCTATTTTCAAAGCAGTTTTAAACATGTAGCGCCATCTAGTATCGAATAGCAGCACTGCGAAAACTATTCAGTTGGCGTAGGTATATTTGAAATTGTAACGGGGTATTAAATTGTTTATATTTTTCGTCAAGCACTGTATAAAGTCACTTTTTATTGTTGTTTATTACAATTAATTTGTATTATACTTTTAAAGGCACTTTTTATAATCGTTTTCACAGTTAAAATAGCTATTTTTAAATGATTTACACTTTATTTACATTAGTCTTGTTTTCACTATTTTACCAATTTATCCTTTGTTTTTACTAGAAATAACACTCTCACATGTGAGTCACTTTACTGTTAATCGAAGCACAGTATATTTACAGCGAAAACACTATTTAATTATTTTTTATGATCAAAAAATACGGAGCTGTATTATTTACGTGCGAGAGGCGCCCTCTATATTTGGTTGAATTGAATGAAAATAAATTTGGTTGAATTGACAACACTAATATTAAGAAATAAATCCAAAGAAAATAATTATTCGATGACATGTCTGTCCACGAAACCCTAAACTTGTAATGTGGGCGTGCCTTTTATTAAATTACATGTTTTGTGTCACGCACGCATGTAGTTAGGGGCGTCATTCTAACAGTCAACGACTGAACTTCGGAAATAAGGAATTTATAAACTTAATAGTCATGACGTCTTGCCCAAAATATCAGATAAATCGCCATTGTCTTTATTTCGTATTAAATAGCCAGCGACCTGCACTTCGTCCTTGCGCAAGATATCTAGGTATTGAAATTATTTAAAAATGCTACAAAAATATGATACATTAATAGATGATGAAAACTAGCCTCTTCACAGTCACAATCACAAATATGGGATAACGAAATTTATTTCCATCTCTTTATAGCAAAGATACTGTAATTACTCGGCTACTGGGGCTCTTTCCCACCTAAAATAACACTATGTATCTATGCCCAGTTGTTATGAGTGGGTTATATACTTCAACACATTTTCAGCATTATAAGTTTTTACATTTAAACGCGGGGAACAAAAGTAAAAGTAATAGGTATATTGTATTTGTTTTTGTATTTACAATGCTTTATTTCTATATACTTATATCTAATAGGTATATTAATATAATATTAAATTAGCAATATTAATCAGTTTTATAAAGTATCTGTTAAGCTTACGTTCGAAGCTCAATTAAACACAAAATATTTTGTTACAGAGTCCAGATACTGAGATTTGCAATGAAACCATAGTCGCGCACTTACACAATTTTACATAAATCGGCATTATTTGAACCTGAAGCTTCTGATACCAGCGAGAACTACATTTAGACGACGTGCATCTCTTACCGTGGCGCGGTCCTTTGACGAAGTATCGCAGTATTTAATTTCTCATTCGATTGGCATATAGTACAATAGAATTCTAAAATTTGCTGACTTGGACCTATTTATTTCTAACCCATGAAATGTACAAAAACTTGTGGCGCAGAAATGGTTCGTTGGTTCTCCGATTGTCCATGCGGGTTATTATTTGTGTAATATTTATTTACGCTTATGTTTAACTAACCTTTTGTTTTGTGCTTTATTTTTGGCGTCTACATGCGTGATTATTCTTTTTTCGTGTGAAGTTTAGCATTAATTGTTATATGTGGAAACTTGTAAATAGTGCATAGTTTTTCACTTATTGTGTAAAATATAAAATTCCTTTGAAAATATAATAAATAAACAAACAATATAAATTATGTGTTATGCAATTGAGCCATAAAGGAAACGCCGATGCAGCACCCGACTTCGATTCACCTAAAATACATGCATTGCGTCAACCACAGCACGAGGCGTTGAGTCGTCGCAACGTAAGGCTCGGAGGCCGCGAACCTTCGGCGCAACATCGCGGACGGCACTTTTGTTCTAACATCGAACATTGGCATATCGTGTATATTTAAATAATTTGCAATTCTTTTTAAATAAATTAGTTTTATAACATTTTCGTTTTTTTATATCTACTGCTGCGCCCGCACGTAATTGGCACAGTCGGTATGATATTCGCTGTACGTATACGCTTCATCAATAAGATTTCCGAGCCGCCTGGTGGCTATTAAGTTCGCGAGTTGCTTTTCCTAGTGTGTAATCCTTTTTCTATTTTTTCTGTGTAATTTTCGTTTACAAATTTTACTACTCAAGTCAATCGGGGGCTTGCCCCTACTCCTTTACGAATTTGCAGATTTAAATCTAGATATCTATCTTCCTTAGATTCTAGTGACTCAGTGAATCCCATACCAATGGTAGAAAACTATATTACCTTATCCCTTAATTTAAAAATGTCCGATCCCATAGACGATATTTTTAAGTCGCTTAGATTACTCCTAGAGTTTAACGGGAACCCTTACGTCTTTACCCGTATTCAGCTTTGTGATCAGTTAGTACTTAGACTTGTAAAGATATAACCTGGACATGACTTTGAAAATCGAGCCTTATTAAATGGCACTTCAAATCAAATACAGAGCCCGCATTCCGTCTTATTAATTCGAATGGCATTTCTAGTGATTGGCTCGATTATGATGTATCTAACATTACATGATTCTGTTCAAACTACAATTGAGGCAAAATATAACTGCCAACTATGTATATAAAAAATTAACTTCATACTTGCGCGGATTGAAAGAGCCTTTAGGTTCAAAAATTAGGTGAATTCGCTCCAATCTATAGAGCAGGCATAAGAATTTGTGGTGGAGCAAATAAAAAAAATATATTAGTGAAATGACCATAATTTGGATAAGAAATCATCCCCTAATATGGTAGTAAATCAACACCCATCTAAATTAAAATATAATTATATGCCACTTAATAAACCTTTCACTTTTAACATGTCTATGCCAAGTCCTTCACGACCTAATTCCTTACCGATTTCACTGCTGGGGAGCATTGGAAATCTATCTCATTTCAACCCGAACTGAACCGTGGACCAACTAGAACACGATAGATGTTCGGGCTTTACTACCAAATTATAGTCAACAAAGTAATGTGTTTAAAATGCCTAACCAAAATAAAATGTTCCCTTCTAGTTCCTAAACCCAAGGACCTAAGCCCATGAGCGGAGTCAGCCATTTTATTGCTAAGTCTTTACCACCCAGCAGTCATGTAGGCAAAAATTCGGCAATCCTCCGCCAAGTAATTATTTTAAAACTCGTAAAACGAAATATAACTTGTGTTATGACTATGAATACGTGCCTTACTATGATAACTACTCGAATTACTTTCAAGGTGAACCGGAGTGTTAATACGATAACTGGGAATATTCCGATAATTATTACAACAATAATTGTGATTTTTGTGACAACCCTGAATTGACTACGTACTCGTTTCTCTACGTACTTCGCGTACGTAGTGAAACCGCTGAAAGAAAACGTTTCTTCCAGTCAACTTGAGGGTTTTCGGAAAGCAAGGCGGTCCGAAAAAACAAAATAGAACTCAACTTACAGGCTCAGAGACGGCTACCATTTATTAAAATTGCAGATCCACCCTTTAAATTACATATAGGCACTAGTGCAAACCTATCTTTTATTAGTCCAGAAGCTGTAGAAAATTACTTTTCTCATAAACTGGTTGCGCCAGTATTAAACTCAAATGTGCCGAGATATTTATTTGTATGTTTTTGTAATTTTGATTAGTTTGGTCGACATTCCTAGTCTCACCTTCATTTACTCTATTTCCCATTCGCACATATCTTGTCTCGCATATGGAAGAGACGACCCCGCCACCATTGGTCGCAAATCATACCGCAATGTGGCTAACACGCGGGCAAATGAAAGAAGAAGAGTGATGAGACGACACTCCTCCTGACCACATCGTTTCATTGTGGGATCGCTTTAGAGTCGAGCTTCCTATGCTGTTGGTATTTCAAATGAAAGTATTGTAACAGTTCTAGGCATCGACATATACTAATGGACATGCCCTAGCGTTGAGAATTGTGGCACTACGAAAGAAAGAGATAAAACTAAGTTTCCGACTACATATATCTCTCTCAAAATATATGTCGTACCTGTCATGAAAACTGAGAGTCAATTGCCTATAAGGAAAGAGATAGCGTTAATACGAAAGGATACGCCATCTTCGTCATTCCTCTAAAACCAAGAAATTACTGCACGTTATAAAGGTACGGCATGTCCATTTGTATATATCGATGGTTCTAAGTTTCGCAGACGCTAGTGAGACAGCGTACGGGGGTGTTGTGTACTTTCGGAATGGGGATGATATTTCAGTCCACCTCATCAGTGCTAAATCTAAAGTGTCCTCTAGTAAAGTAGTATGTCTAGCATGTCTCGGGCTGTGCGCTTTATTGGTTCTAGCCCAGCTCATTAGTTATAATAATAACAAAATGAATTTTTAATAGTTGTCACAACCGCATTGACTGTTCGTTTAATATGCCCGCTGCCAGCCAATTTGGTGGTAATTGGGAATCCAATTAAAAGCTTAAATTTGCATCCGTTTCACGTCATAGATTCTGAATAGCTGAGATATGAAGAGCTGAGCACCGTGCTCACTCAAATCGAGGCTGCCATGAATACGCGTCCTTTTTGTAGATCTTTGTCTAATGATCCCTCGGATCCTCTTGCACTGACTCCTGCGCACTTTTTGAATGTCACACCATTAGAATACTTATCCGCTTTAGAATAAGAAGACGATGGAAATTCATCTTCTCTTGCGTCACACCATATAAGATAAACTCGTTAAATCGTTTGGGAAGCGTTGGAGAGCAGAATATTTGCACATCTACGAGTCGTACAGTCAGAAATGGAATACTCCATCAAACCCTATTACTGTAGGTACTCTCGTAGTAATTTTAATCAAAAATACATTTCTATTATATTGGTCGCTTGGGGTTGTAGAAGAAGTTTTCCCTGGGCCGAATGGGATCACCCATATAGTTCATGTTAAAACCGCAACTGGTTCGTACTTGCGACCAATTATTCGTCTTTGTCCTTTGCCTAATCAAAAGTAACTTTAACTACATTCGCAATTTAGCTTGTTCGATTAAGCATCGCTTAGTTTAGTTTGATAGCTTTTAGTTTAGTTAGCAGTTTAGCTTAGTAGGAAATTATACGGCTAGTTGCAGGGCTCCCGGATTGAATGGTTACCCTTAAAAAAGCGTTTTTTTAGGTTACCCTTCAAGCCGGGAGGAAACAGTTGCGCTAGTATTCAATTCAAATGTGCCGCGTTATTTATTTGTATGTTTTCATAATTCTGATTGTTGTGGTCGACATTCCTAGACTTACCTCCATTTCCGTTTCGCACATACCTTGTCTCGCATATGGAAGAGCGAGACGACCGCGCCATCTATTGATAGCAAATCATACCGCAATGTGGCTAACATGCGAGCAAAAGAAAAAAGACGACTGATGGCAGCAACGCGGAAACCCGACGCGCGCGAGCGGAATTCCGCAATATTAAATTGAAGCAGTGGCCTATCCGCAAGTCCCCTACAATAAACTAAAGTTTTATGTGGCGGTGACCTTGTGTGAGTAACAATAAGGAACAGCAAAGACCAGGGATGACCCCGGCAGCCTCCAGCATCTCACACCACGTGGCGGTCAGGGTATTGTGCCCCCTCTATCTTCCTCTCATATTTGTTGTCGACATAAATTTTTCTCATACCGCAATATAGTCCACTAATTTTGAATCTCCCGCACAACCATATACCTCTAACTACGAACCATTCGAAGTAGTTAGACCATTCCATTACGTTACCTGGCTTCCCGGAATTTCGCGACGCTTTATATCGCTATATAATACTGACTGCTCATGTGCTAGAATAGATAAAGTCGCTTACGCTAAATACTTAGGAGTTCTCGTCGATCAGCGTCTTGCTTGGCACCTACATGTTGAATAACCATAAAAAGAGTGTGAAAGCTGATTAGGACTTTTAAATCTTTACGTAACATTGCGAGTCTTTACTCGCCAAAGAGATACTTACTCAAACATATGCTGCACTGGCTCAATCCATACTGGTATATTGTATATGTATATCGGTGTGGGGCTCAGCTGCTAAAACTGTTCTACTATGTCTGGAACGAGCCCAAAGGTTGCTAATAAAAGTAATGCTTCTCAAACCATATAGATATCCCACTGAAAATCTATATCAGGAAGCTAATCTTCTGTCAGTAACGAAACTAAACATATTAGATATTGTTCTTAGAATGCACAAATCTCTTCCCTTTGATGCTAAATTACTAACCAGGAGAAGAAAAAATAAAGTTGTCTTGTTTCCTTCAGTAAAATCAGGCTTTGCAAGACGGCAGTACTCTACGCAGTCTGCCTCAATCAATAATAAAATAAATAAGTACCTTAACATTTACCCCCTGAATAAAAACAAATGTAAGAAAACGGTCTTGGAATGGTTCAAATCATTTAGTTACACGAATACAGAATTGTTGCTTAAAGACAAACATAATTATTTATTAAGTATAGGTAAGGATAGGTCTTTACTTAAGTTATCTGTATCTGAAAATATGTATTATATGTATAACAGAAGGAAAACACAACACACGCACACACACTATCTCATAGTCAGACACACACGTGCACACATATTAAGAGTAAGATAAATATATTTCCTTAAAGCATTATATTACTTGCTTATTTAGTGTTTAACAGTTTAGTTGGCTATGTAACTGATTGTTAAAAGAGCTGTTCTTCCTACCACAGTGTGATGTTTTGCCTAAAGGGGAGTTTCTACATCTAATATTTGTATTAGACTAAGTTACTGAAATAAAATATTTCAATTTGAATTTAAATGGCAGAGACCACACCACAGAAGCATACTCGAGCTGACTCATAATTAGACTTTTGTAGAGCAGCGGCAGATTCTTGGGAGAACTAGACTCCTTGGTAAGACGCATTATAAAACCAGAAAACCTGCTGATTATTAAGCTTTTGTGTCGCAGTGTTTACTGAAACTTAGCTTTCTATCAAAGATAACATCCAGATCTCGCGCCACCGCTTTACGCTTAACCGGTCCCCTTCACTTGCGTAGTCAAAGAAAATAAGATTCCTTTTCCAATTGAACGTTATGATGGAGCACTTACAAATACTGAGTTTAATGTTGTTGGCCCTACACCAATCGCTAACATTTTCAAAGTCTCTCTGTAGCTAAGTGCAGTTTCTAAAGAAATATTGAGGTTATTAGCCTAAATGAGAGAGCAGTTTTTCAGTCTAGGAATGATAAACATGTGCCTTTTTTTCATTTATTAAGGAACTAGCGACCCGCCCCGGCTTCGCACGGATGCAATTCTCTACTATATTATGCATGTATTATACATATAAACCTTCCTCTTGAATTACTCTATCTATTAAAAAAAACCGCATCAAAATCCGTTGCGTAGTTCTAAAGATTTAAGCATACATAGGGATATAGGGACAGAGAAAGCGACTTTGTTTTATACTATGTAGTGATGACGATTAGCTGTGGAGTTACTGTAGCCAGGTCGGAACCCAGACTGGAAAGAGGAAATGTGTGAATCGAAATAAATAACAATGGACTGCAGTACAGCGACTTTAAAGATTTAAGAGAGGAAGGGCAGAACGAAGATAGGTCTTAAGTTTTTCAGTTGAAGCGAGGAGTATCTTGGAAAAGAAATTACATAGGGTAAAAGCCGGATAGTTGCCTCAGACGGATACATGCCTCAGTTTTGAATACGCTATGTTAGGTTGGTGGCTTTAGCGGTTGATTATGATTGGAAGTGTCCCCCTGCTGACCTAGGTTTCATTCAAACCTTTACAGTAGGCGCACGTGTTTTGTCCGTGTAAGCAAAAATCTTCCGCGGTGAAACTTTGACAGGTGTCGAAATTATACTGGTAAGTCATTTCTATTAAATATTTTTGTTATTGATTGTAGTTCCAGTCAACTTTTTGGTTTTTTAGATGCATTAGAGTTTAAATTACACTGTTTACTTTGTTTTATTGATAATATATATTTTATTTATTTCGTAATTAGATAGGGCAAGTATCCGTACCAAAAAGATATAGGATAAAGGCAACTATCCGTAAATATAAATTCATTAAGGAGCAGAAACATTTTTTTTCTTTTGGTGGTTTTTACAACTTGTAGTGACTGGAACTTGTTTAAAATAAAATATATATATAACTGTTTCATGCGCTCATTCTAGGTGAGCAAAATGCCCCGCAAGTATAAGCGAAAACCAGGCGTGGTGCCACGTCATATCAGCTGGACAGAAAATTGTTTAGCACTTGCATTCAAAGACGGATTCAAAGATGTACAGAATATCTTCACGAACCTTAAGGAGACGCTACGATAAAAAAATCAACAACTGCTAACTCAAGGTGCTTAACTTCGATTTAAAGTTGTATACTTAGCAGCATAAATAAAATAATCTATTTAAGTAACTTCTTATCTGACCTAATAGTATTTATGTCACTTATAAGAAAATATCCTGTCCTCGGTCTTCAAAATGAAAAAAGTCTAGTAGCTCCAGCTCTAGTAAATATATTATAGCAAAAGACCAAAAAATATATCGATATTACCAGTAGTGAAACGGAATCTAATAACACAGATTTCGTTGAACTGATCAAAGGAAAAGCTTCAAGGAAGAGAAAAATAGGAATTTATAGTTCTGACAGTGAAAATGAAGAAAATGCTGAAAATTCGAAAACACTTGAAGGAAAGGCCACTAAAGGACTACCAATCAAAGGAAAAAAGGGAAAAAAGGCAAAAAAAAAAAAAAAAAAAAAAAAAAAAAAAAACGCTAATTCATAAATATTGCGCAGAATGTTTTGATTTACAATGTTACTAAATCGAAATCAGATTGGATTTAATGTAAGATGTGTCAAATGTGGTTGCATGAAACTTGTTCCACATTCAAAAACCATTGCATGAGATGTGGGAGGTTAAAACCCTAGCTTCTGGTGATAATGAATGATAATGCCAAAGTTGATTGCCATATTTTTCTATCTTTCAGATAAATAATAATATTTCATCATTAACTAATCCAATTTAAAATTTGGAGACTATTTTTGTTGTAATCTTATAGTTTAAAACTTTAGGACATAGCACTGATTTATAATGTTAATTAATATTGTGGTAAGTACTTAATAAAGAATCTCAGTAAATAATAAAGGCTGATTACTTAAAATTACTTGAAACATATCTTAAAGAAACATAGAGAGGGCAACTATCCCCCGAAGCATTTTAACGTTAGGCTACTATCTGCTATAGTAGGCAACTATCCCTTTCTTGAGAGGTCAAATCAAACAGGATTTACTCGAAACGTATATTAATTATGTTTACAAAAATAGGCTTTTACGAAAGATTAAAGACCTATGTTTTGATATAAACGTCGAATTATTCTAAATTAATATATATTTTTTAATTATAGAGCTTTTTTGAAAAGTAGGGCAACTATCCGGCTTTTACCCTATATCTTTTTCCAGCAAGCGGAAAATTTACCCATCAGAAAAAAAGGAATTAATGATTTGTACAATGACAGACAGTATGTGATCCATTATCTTGATGATCATTGTATTGCTCTTGTTGTCATAACCTACAGTCTTTGATTTGATAGAGTAAATAATTTGACCTATGTTATCATTTGTTATTGAAGAAAAGGATTCTAATAGAGAGAGCTCCCTATTAGAATTTCTAGCTCTAGAATCCATTGAAAGAGTTGACATTAACTTTTAATTTAAATCATTAATAGAGAAAAAATGGAAGTGTTGTGATCGGGATTTTTGCTTAGACCAAGAGAAAGAAGGAACTTTCAGATGTTAGCTGAAGAACAATCAGAGACGATATCATAAAAATAGTGTCGCTTGTTTGCCGTTACATTTGCTTAATACATTTCAAATATCTTATTTTATGCGGGTAGCAAAAACGGGATAGACTGGTTTATAGTCTTACTTGGATTTTCAGTTGTTTGATAGTTATCATACTTAAGCTTAAGTTATATTTTGTGAGTATTAAGCTGTATCTAGTTCTTAAATAAAATTGAGTTATTATCAAATAGTGTTTTTTACCTGCGGATGAATTTGTTTAACAATAAAAAAGTAGGCATTTTTGAACTTTTTAATACAATTGGTGGTCAAATAACTGCCTAAAGTGAATAACAAAATATGACATCGATGATTAATTTTAAACAAAATATGATTTATTCACGAGGTTTACAATGGCTTATTTAGTTAAATTATTGTCTAGAATGACTTTATCAAGAATTGTATAGCTGTCACTGTTACTGTTTCATCAATGCACAACTTAAAAATAAAATTGTAATATTAAAAAGGCCGAGTCTGAAATAAAAGTTTGAAAGTTATATAGAAGGTATACCACAATAAAGATTTTTAAGCCTCAGTAGCTGAGTTTTAATTGAAATTTTAGACGTTTTGCATTAATTTATTTTTATTTTGTATAGAGAAATGACACTCTTTGAACTTAACTGAGGTGGCTTAATGATTGTTTACAAAATGTTACAGATTTTTTTTAAATACATTCTCCCATTCATCTCGGATAGTAGAGACATAGTCACCTGCCAAACTAGCCCATTTTTCGTTCGAGTAAACAACCACAAAGAGATTCACAGTGCACATTCGGACCAAAGTATTTGGCTAAACAACCGAATGAGGACCAACGGGATTAGCCTCCACGAATGTGCAGAATAAATCCCTGAAGTTCCATGAAATAATATGTCTTGAAGCAATAAACCAGTAAGTTGGAACACACTCCGGAGAAATATACCAAAGTTTTCAGTATGAGTCGTAACTTACGAGCACACAGAAGGCTGAGGTAATAATTCGTGTCTTATTCGAGGTGTTTGTGAATTTAAATGGTGAATCCATTGATATCATTCACATATTTCAAGACTTTGTGGCTTTAAAATTCTTGATCAAGACAAATTGTTTTAATAATTTTTATATCATTAGATATATATTTGATTCATTCATTTGTAGTAAATTTGATTCAAGCGTTTTGTTGTTACCCGGTAACCGAACTAGTTTGATAAGTTAAAAATTTCATTGGCAAAAAAGATTAGGATAGGTTAGAACCTTGATAGGTTAACCACAACATATGACCGAATAAGCAAAGCGAGCCGGTGAGTGCAAAAAAGACAAGTATTTATAGAAATAAAGAGTAGGATATTAAGTATTAACTTTAGTTTTAAAATAAATCTTAATATTAAATGTATAAAAAAATTACCTATGTTTGTACAAAATGTATAAATATCAAACGAAAAATTTATAAAGAGAAGCAAATACCAAATTAATGATTGTCTAAAAAATAAAATATTTGCAGAATAGGTGGTTGTTTGTGAAATGAATATTATATAAAACGTTGATTGTAATATAAAGATTTGCCAATAGTGTTTTGGTAGAATATTAGCGAACCGTGATATGAGATTTATTGTATTGATTTATTTTAACGGGACTACCTTCCACTAGTGTCAAATTATACTATATAGCTCCGAGTATATGTTTTGTTATAATTTATGAAAAAAATATACCTTTTGTTTTTAAGGTTATACTTCTTTTGGCGCATTGGGGGTGAAATTTTTATGTAACGGAAGTTGCGCACGTAACATGCAATGAAAACGTGACAGTATGAAGTTAGCTGTTAAAGTGAATAGGGTAACATCAAGATATTTCATTTAAAAAAATGTATAAATTGTACCGCGCCTACATAAGTACAGGCACTCTTTTATTTTTTACAAATCATATAGCATTTATATAAAAACTTGATCAATACAAATTCAGTCACAGGTTTTTGATTGTGTTGCACCGAACGAATACATCATCAGTAATATAGCAATTTGTAAACTAGGAAACAACTAACCACGCTGTGACAAATTGCGACCACCCAGCTGATCACCTGTCCTAAGACAAAACCATGTAACTTGAGATTCCAATGAATAAATCATAGAATTTGTAATAGACAATACATTGTATATAGTAACTTATTTATATTTAATGTCTACATACGAATAGGCACTTGTTTAGTAAAAACAAAAAAGTATCATTATAATTTAACAAAACCTAAAAATTTATGTCAACCAGATTGTAAACCTCTGTAGTAATATGAAAATTTAAACGTGATCGCGAAAAAGTAGTTTAACATTTAACGCAACATTTTAAAGTTTTTTAAGAAGAATGGAGCCTATCTACCTTAAAATTTATACCAACGACCAAATTAACGTGAATTCTTATTTTGTACTATAGAATAAAAAAACTAAGATTTATATTATGATTAACAAACTAGGCACGAGAAAATTATTTTTTTAAGTATCACTTGTGGAAGTGACTAGATTGTGGAATAAAACTATTTATATTGTGATTATGTTTTTTTTGCAACGTAGTCGTGGTACAATGTTACAATTTGACAAAAAAAAATATACAAATAGTTTTATTAAAGCTGGGCTTATATTTTATTCGAAACAGTTTCTGTAGACACCGGGGATTTACAACAATTTTTGAAATACTTTGATTCAATCAGGTTGAAAAATTACTTTCATAAAAAGAGGCGCTTGTTTTGGAGTCATGTACAGAAACATCACTAATGTATATATTGTATTGTATAATGTATATAAAGGAAATATATTTAAAAGAAATCACTCTTAAACTCCACCGTCGTCGCTGTAATATTTTTGAAGTAACTTAAAAACATTAAAGCGTTTTTTGCGGATGGATGTTATAGTCTCGGGTACTTTGTACATTTACCACTGTCTTTAAATGCTCTGTTTACTCGAAACTGTTCACGACACACGACGCTAACAGTGTCAGATCTTTAAACGGCAATTTTTGTGTTGTGTTCTTTTTATACAAAAAGCGACTGGATTCCGGACCGTTCCGGACTTACACTACTACTTAAACCGAATCGGAAACTGATCATTGTACTCAACATTGTATCCACCTGCAACGACACTTATCAAATCGACATAGGAAAAAAATAAAGGAGTCGAGTTACAGAGTTCTAATCACAGCCAGTCGTGCGTGTGATATTCTCCATATCTACGCCATAGATTGGTGATAAGCGACCAATTTCAGGAGGCGCTACGAAGGGTCGGAAGTCGTTATTAGAGTAGGCGGTGCGACCCAGCAAATTGCACCCGTGCACGCCATCTGAACGTGACAGTGCTGTCGAACACATAGCTTATATGAAACGTCTTACTTTGACACTTCTCTACCGGAATCGCAAATATTGGATTTACTACACTGTTAAGCTAAATTTAATATACCTACCGATCTTACTTTAGCGCATATTTAAAGTTTGTTCTTTGCTGTGTTCTACTGCCGTTGCGGAGCTTTAAATAAAATTGACAAGACTGTTGTTAAAACAAAAATATGTATTTATTGTTCATCGAATTTCCAACGTAAACTGTTAATTCAGAATTACTTCTGATGTTCATTCACTAATTATTCAATCACCACTATGATTAAATTTTGTGTTCAGTATTTGTTAAAATATGTATTCCAGTAATATAGGTAAAATGAGATGTAAAATTCAACCACCATATTATCGAAACTTTATACTAGCTCATCCGACCACGCGTTGCTATGGCTCAATAATTATAATGTGCAAAACATTTTACTATTATTATAAATTAAAATAAAATCCAGTAAAATGAAAAAAAGTCATTAGTATTTTCGAAGTTCCTCGCGGGTAAACACTATGACAGCAATTTTTGTGTAAACTGGATTAAGCATGTAAGTACTTACTATTAGCGAAAGAAGTTAGAGTCATATTATATTTTTCTTATTGGGCTAAAAGCCGGTATGAAGTAGGAGACACGCTGTGATCATATCCCAGTCGCGCGTTGGTTCAAAAGCTAGGTATGCCGTGTACATCGACTATGAGAAAATAAAAACGATGAAACGCCATTTTGGGCGAAAATTTGTTATATATACCATATAATTGATTTTTTTTCATGGTCCCAAGTCAATAAGAGCACTTTTTGGCGTTTCAGAGGTAGGCTTTTTTGTATTTTTTATGAGAAAACCTTAAGAAAACCGAATTTTTGTGTTGTTCTAACAAAAGTTCGATCAAATGAAAATGGATTGTTAGAAAATATTGATTGGAACATAGTAATTCTGCGTTCTCACTTTCAGCTTAATGAGTCGTACAAATAATTATTTCACTTTGTGTTTGTAACATTTATGGCGCTTTAGCAGAAAGTTCTTACAATAGTTTATAGCGCTAAAAAGCGCTGATCAAAAACTTTAAGTAAGTTGTTTGTAGTAATTTGATAAGTATTTATTACTCTAAGTTTGTTTATTATACGTGTTATTTTGAATGCAGTGTTACTTAAGTCAAATATAATGTTCGAGTTCAAAGTTTTAGTTAAGAATAACTTTATACCAAGACATAACAGCCAGAAACCGATAATTAAACGTACATTAAAACGATAAAGGTTACTATCTGACGAAACTACATATCTTACTTATTTATAAAATTATATTTAATTAATTATATTTATTGAGCAAAGTATTGGTATAATAGGCGGACTTAAAGCTTAAAGCATTCGTTGGTTACCATGAAATTCATAAGAGCGCACAAATAGGCGGTAATCGAACCCGCAACCTTTGGAAATCCAGTCCAATGCTCTCCCAAAATGCTCAAACATTTGTAAAAATGTTTCTTTCGAATACGAGAGGATGTTCCTCTCATTGATGAAACAACGCTGGCCTACAGCGTGAAATAAGAAAGGTACTAGAAAATTTCGATGAGTGTTCACAAGGCTCGGTAGCTAAATTGGGAGAGCATTGGACCGGATTTCCAAAGGATGCGGGTTCGATTCCTGCCTGAGAATTCACTTGTGACCCGAGTCGACTTTTTCTAGTATTTTTCTATTATAATAATTTATCTTATAAGATCGCATTGAAAATGCATAAAATGTATTAAAAAAATATAAAAAATAATTAATTACATTAACTTATTATTGGCTATATAAAATAAACTTGTAATATAATATATATATATATATATATATATATATATATATATATATATATATATATATATACACACACTAGTAAGAAAGTGACGATCAACGCCTTGATAAGCTTTCTAGGATATACGCTCGAACATACCTTTTAAAGCGGTATTTATTAGAAGATGTTGTAATGGATTTAAGAAAGTTGTTCCAGAGTAGAGTAAATGAATTATCCATAAAGTATAATGCAATAGAGATGTGGGGGTGCTAATGAATAATTGACGGGCATGAACGTTATAGAGATACTGACCACTTACATTTCAAGTATCCAGGAGAGTGGGGATTAAAGAGGTCAGAGAAAAAAGTGCCTGCACTGACAGATTGGGAACCAATTAAGCTGAGATAGGAAGAGACATGACCAAATTTACCATTATAAAATATAACACAAATACAATTGTTCACAAGTAAACCTATTCAAAACGTCTTCATTCAAATCATGATAACAGACATCAGTATATTTAATGAGTGGAAGTATCAAGGAAAACCTTAGCATTAACAGGCAGGAAGTTACTGTAGCGGTTTAGGAAACGCAATGATGAGATAACTGGACCACTTACCTCAACAACGTTATAGCTGAAAGGTATAACAGAATTCTCAAAGGTGACAGGTAAGAGCGATTTATAGTAAATTTTGGATATCTGTCTCAGTCTAGTATCAATTTACACCTACTCAGGTAAATACCAAATTAATTTTTTTAGAACGAAGTAAATTGTTTCGTGAAAATATGAAATATTAGTTTTATCAACGAATCGTAAAAGCGTTGTGTAACGAACTACTGATATTTGTGGATTTGTATGGTGTACAATGTACATATATTGTGGTATATTGTACGGTGCAAACGACCGTACATTCAGCGCGGTCAGCATTTTACACCCACATTGCTTATTATAATTAAATTAGACTCAGCCAAATATTGTTATAAGATTACTTGAATAAATGCATTTTTATTTAAAAAAAAAAAAAAAATAACTATTTCACATTCAGTCATCAGATCATATACTCATATGTATCATTTTTAGTAATTTAATTTGCCTTTTAACGTAATCTTTCCAGTGTAATTTTTTATAGCATTGTGGTCCATCGAATTTTTTACCTATCGCGCGGGTCAGTCTAAAGCAGCATCAGTCGCGTGAAAGGAGTATCAATACCTACTAAGGAAAGCAAGGCAGTGCTGAACTAGCAAGGGGGTTCAACAGCCGGACACCAATAAGCAAGGGACGGTGTATATATCAAACATCTATCAAGTAAGAATTTTTTAATATAAAAATGGAAGACATAGTAGCGAATCAGTAGCAGATAGTCAGTGCTATGGAGCAGTTTTATGCGTCTTTCGCAAAAACAGGACTTAAGCACCGAATTGCTGATTACATCAAGAGAAAGTTGGACACATTAGACACATATTGGAGAAATATTGAATCAAATCACGCTCAGTTGAGTGAGTATCCATAAGAGACATTATATTGTTTCCGAGACAATCATTTTGAGAAATCTTTGCAGTTTTATAACAATACCAAAGCGTTTACACAGCAATGTATATCGCGACCAGTAACTCCGAGCGGGATGACTGGGGAGTCCAAGTTACTTTCGCCACCAAGCCCGAATAGGCCGTGCATTTCATAATTAAAGCTAGGAAATTCTGAAAAAAGATCAGAGGCTGCCGATAGCAAGACAGGGGAACTGCTTGAAGAGTCAGTCTTTTCTCCCAGCAATATACTTTTTAAAAATGTACCTTGGAAATTCCAGCAGGACCCTGCATCTGGTCAGCAGGCACGAACTACCAAAGCCTGACTTTATAAGAGCTGAAGACTGGCCCTCATCTAGCCCAGACCTCAACCCTTTAAACTACAAATTATGATATAATGTTTTAAAAGACATGGCCCTGCTCTAAAAGACACGGCGACATCAAGTCTCTTAAAAAATCTCTGAAACAAGCAGTGGCGAAATTTCCCATTAAAACAGTGCGTAAATCCATAGATTTGTGGCCAGACAGATTAAAGGCCTGTATAAAAGCCAAAGGTGGCCATTACGAATAGATTTTTTTTGCTGAGATTTTAATAAATATGTACATATAAATTTAAGTAATATCACATTACTTCATTAAAAATGCACCTTCATTTGTAACAGAACTTAAAGCCGGACTAGGTATACTGATTCGGGAACACGTTGCAACAACACAGCCGTGCAGGGGCTTAAAGTTATCTTTCTGGCTATTGCATCAACATTTTGTAAATTAGGCAACTCAAAAGGAATCAACACGTGAAAACGTCCTTCATTATATTATCCATTAAAACGCATTATTTTGAGCCCTTGCATTGTCTCTCTAAATTATGCAATAAGTCTGCCCTCTAGAAACAGTTGGAATTCAAATGGAAATATGTCTCCAGCTGCTTTAAGTTCTCAGGTTGTGCCATAAGTATGCAACCTACCCAAAACGGTTAAAAATAGGCGTTTCAGTCCGTAAAGGGTCTGAGATCAGTCCATTGTAAAACACTTAAATCTTTACCAATTGTTTCGTGGCTTACTATATTGGTCCAAACTTGAGCAGCCATTGAAATATTGTCATAAAGCAAATAAGACAGACGCGACAACAAACAAGCTCCATCGCCAGGTATTTCTACCACTCTGCATCGGATTTGTAATCCTTCGACAACGACTGTTATAATTTTGCCGTCCATATTTCAAACACACGTTATTTTAATTAATAAACAAAAATAAAACTAAGTAATTGAAATGAATCTTTGAAATAAATTTGAAAAGTATCTAATAGTAAATGAATATTTCAATAATCTGAGAAAGTCGACATCAATCAAGCAGCATAAAGTGCAGAAAAATTCGTACATTTGATACGTGTGGCAACAACTATTGCCCGTACGGGTAGCCATATCTAAAAACATTGACGCAGGTCAATACAAATGGTTTTGTAAAATCTGAATAGATTAAGAAGGAGTAGTTGTTAAGTGTTTGCTTAAGTTATTCAAATGCCAATTGATGTTCATTTTGCCAGTTGAATGGAACATCTTGCTTTTGAAGGTTGGTCAAAGGCTTGACTCTTTTGGTTAGGGATAAAGCGACGGTAGTAGGATACAAGGCTCATGAAAAATTTTACATCTTTCCGACATTCAGGTTGAGGAATTTGCTGGACAACTTTCAACAAATCAGGATATTGTTCAATCGACTATAATCGATAACAACTTGCCCTTTACGTTGGTCAGGTCAAGTTCAATTTCTTTGGGACTATCCATATAGGGGACCAAGGGGACGTGGAAGGTATGATTCTTTCTTTAAACATTTTTCAATTTGGGTCTGCACTTCTTTCTTACGTACTTCAGGGAATCGATATGATTTGGTGTTGATAGGTTCGGAAAAAGTGGTGACTATCTCGTATTGTCAGCATCAGTGTGTGTCAACTTATCTCTAGGTGAGTGAAAAATGTCTGAGAAAGAGGTACACATGTTGTAGAGTGCATCCTTTTCTTTACAGTTCAGATGTGATACTCTGAGTTCAATAATTTATTTGGTTCGGTGTAACACGTTTGAAGGATTACCATCAAAATACAAGGTATGGAAAAATCTATAATTTTGGTTTTCTTCTAGTGGTGAAATTTTAACTTTTAAATCGGAACTTATTTTTAATAAATATTTACTATGGAAATATTAGCAAGGATTAACATTCACGATGCAGATAGCTACAAGTTTTCCTTCAAGCTGGGATAATATGAATTTAAATAGAATTTCCTCTTGGTCACTGGACGCAAGGATTATTGTGTTGTCGCACTTTGTAATGAAAGAATTTAATTTATCTCGGGAGCCATCATAAGGTTTAATAAATTAAGATAGCATTTCAATCTGCATGTTATCTTATCATAAAGGGGAAGAACACCTTTAATCAACAGGTTTATAAAATAAAAAAATGCAATGAATTTAATGAAAATATAGTACCTACGAATACAATACGGTGTAATAGCGGGACAGTGGAGTGTGGCACGGTGACAAGGAATTGGTGTATTCCCTAGAGTCAGTGTTAGGAACCACGATTTCCCACTGTTTTCTTTTAACATGCAATACTCATAACATTTTAATAAAGAACTCGCGAAACTGAATAAAGACGAACCGAGGACATTTAAGATCCCTTAACGCTACCACCAATGTTATACGGTATCTCAAGATTCGCATATAAAAATTAATAAAATGCAAAAGAATATTTATTTAATTTTTCACACAAGTTATGTTTATGGTGGCTCTGATACGACCGACTAACAAGCATAGAGGAGTACACCGCTGAGTATCCATATTGCCTAGTCAACAAGTCTAAAACTATCTTCTTAGCAAAATACTATACTGAATATAATATATAACAGTTTGATGAAACATTGCCGCGATCATAGGTTATATGCGATAGAATTTTTTTTTTTTTTGATAAGCGATGTCATTGATAAAATAATGGTAATATGAATTCAATGGACCGTTTTGTGGTAAATAAAAAGAGATTATCGTCGTTAAGTCTTATGTAAAAGGGTTGTCACCATATTACCATTTACGATAAAAAAACACCTTCCATTCTTAGTATTTTTCCATAACCTATGAAACGTGAAATTTTACTATGGACATGGGAACATACCACCAAAGGGTATTTTCAAAGCCCTTTAATAAATAAGCCCTATCTCAATACTATCGTTATAGTACCAACCGCCCACCTATCTCTATAAACTTGAAACCTCAGAGTGTTATGAACTTGTGAATTGATACAAAATTTGACGGATCCTATTGATTCACAAAAACAAATTATATACATACATAAATACGTCGTCATAACTTGTTAGGTACAATTTTTGATGTCATAATATTGGTTAGTCATCATTATTGTTGTTTTGTATGCTGTTTCTGTAAATGAAGCAAATGGATAATACATTTTAAATAATTGGTACGGTACGGAGGGAGTTGCTCGTGGGTCTATGAGATGGTACTCAATATGAAACTAAAGCCGGAATTACATTATTGTGTCGGGGTCTGTCGTGGCGCCTTCTGGTGGCATCTGTCGCGTATCTAAAGTATCAATTTTGTATGTGTAGAATTACATTATTCTCGTGTGGTATGTCGTGACGCTCTCGGGCGCAATAACGATCTGGCGATTTAGATCGGAGACACAACGGTGGAGGGGATATGTCGCGACACAACACACGAGAATAGTACACTCGGCTATCTGTCGTGGCGTTCGTTCTTCATCACTTTCTAATTCTTTGAAATGAGACGATGAAATTCTCCTCTACTGCTTCTTAATATGTTTACTGGATGAAATCAAAACCTTCTATTTCTTCTTTCCCTTTGAACTGATTGTATTAGAAACAGAAATGAAAGATATTCATCAAAATCACTGTCAGAGCTCGAAGAAAACATTTTACTGACCCAAACACACGAAAGACTACTGGGAAACTGAACGAAAATTGCGCCAGAGTGGTCCACGACATGCCTCATAAATGTAAAAGGTCGCCGCCACAACAGAACGCGCCACGACACACCCCGACACAATAATGTAATTCCGGATTAAAATATAAGTCCACTACAAGACAAGTCTAACAAAAAATAATAAGTTTTTATATTACTACAAATTATCAATAACACAAGATACAAACCAATATTAATTATTTAATACAAAACATTCTGAATTTAATGCTACATACAAGTAGGTAATACTTGTTTCTGTTCTATAGGTAATTAACCTATAATATAGTTAATTTCTGTCGATAAGTTAAGATAAATTAACATTTGACTGGAAACTGAGATCACGTAGTAAATAGTACAATATGCATAAATTCCATGAAATACATTATATATTATATCGAGTAATTGATTAATATTAAATGGAAAGGTGTAATAGGAACGTAATATTTGTTAATGAAAATTCGGGAACAAGAATAGATAATATAATCAAGTTATTCCTGCTGCTGTTAATGAACGTAGAACATTACACATGAACCGGAATATAAGCCTAATTTGACGATTATCAAGTCCTTTGAATTGGTTGTTTGAATTTCGATAATTGAATTCCAGATATGTAGGTACCTACAGAAAATATATAGGTATATCCTTTGAACGAAGTAGGGCATCTAGAACAGTTATAACACTACTAATAACACGTTCATTTGTATTATCTGTATTTGAGATATATTCTAAGGCCGGTTTGGCCAAGCGGTGTTAACCCTACTTTCTAAGACAAACTGTCCCACGGTTCCGCAAGGGCACATTTTTCTGTGATAACCACGAGCATATATCTATGAATAATACTTATCTATGTTATATGTATACATCTTTCCGTTATCGTTGTTATGAATTGGATTGATCTTTATTATTATTATTTTACTATTAATTAATAATAAAATAATAATCATAAGAAATAATAAAGTGCTTCTTCTATGCAACCTAGTTTTAAAAAAATGTATCGTCTTAGAATTTATTAATAACAGATAACCAGCCGTCACAAATGATTTTAAATAATAACTAGCGGCCCGTCCCGGCTTCGCACGGGTGGACAAAATTCTTTAATTTGTTTTCTATTATTAAATATTTTTCCGTTAGCGCCATCTTGCGTCCGGTAGACGAACTACTTACGGTTAACGCGTTGCTGCTGACCCGGCCACGCGTTGTTGTGTCTTAGTTATAGATGTCGCTGTACCGAAATTAATCGCGCTAACGTTTCGGTTCTACGACTACAAATATATGTAACCGTTCTTACCAGTGTTACCAACCCTCCTGTTTTAACATTAGATTTGCTGTTTTCACATTAATGTCCATGTTTTCTGTTTCATTCCTATATTCTACTGCTTTTCAACTAGCGTTCAGCGCCACCTATTACACTACTATGTAAACATTTTTGATAACCACTACACGTAATAAAACGCAATGACACTAGATGGCAGTATCTTCTTTAGTCGGGATTCGAGGGAATTCCCGACCACATTTTATGTGTTTGTTTAAATTACGGAACAATTATCAATGAGCCGCACAAAAGCTAGAGCTATTATTGTTAATATACATTGCGTGTATTGGTAAAAAAGCTTTTGTGCCTACCACATAGCAGCGCCGCCGTGGAAAGGTTATTTTCTGCTTTAAATATTATGAAAACAAAATTACGCAACAGAATATCGACTACAGCTATTAAAGGAGTATTACACACACACTAAATCCGAAATAACCGATTGCTATTCACTTGAAGCCACAGAAAGGCACTTGAAGAAATTCAACAAAATTATGTATAATAATGAGTTTGAAAATATTGAAGATGAGGCAATTGAAAATGAAACTGAGAAAAAATTTTACTTTGATTTTTGTTTTTCGTTGTTGTGATTATAAATATATCAATGTGTGAGTTCTAGTAACTAAGAAAATTGTTTATTATTTAATTATATGAGCAAAATAATGAAATCTGCCTTTTTTTTTTACCTACTGCTTTCTACTGTTTTTTTAAAGGCGAGTTGTTGTATTTTAGTTTTTTGAGGTTGGCAACACTGGTTCTTACCCTTCTTGAATGTTATTCTTACGCACTATGGTAACGCGTATACAATGGAAAAAGAGCGGACAGACAAACACATAAACCACTGTGATCTTAGATTATAGATTAACAATAGACAACATCACATGCATTGTTCTAAACGCAATTTATGTAACTAAAGCACTTGCGTTATTGAATTCAGAACCAACAATGGTACAACAGCACGCAGACCCGAGTCAATACAGAAAAGTGTGCGTTTACCATGAAACGTTGTGTTAAAAACCGGTTCGGTTGAATGCCAACACTTGCGGACTGGTGGATCGACGCGGCAGATCGATAACTCGACTCCGGCCCGCAAGACGATTCGGTTTAATATATGATTAAATATTAAACCGGTTTTCTATATAATTGTGACGACTTGTGTTACCTGAGTGTACTGTGACTGTTATATTCCCGTACTGGGTAAGTTGTGCAAATTGTTTTATTTATTAAGCGCTTATCAGTAGTTGTATCCTGTATAGTGTAATAATGTTGTGCGTTTGGCGGTAGCTAAATTATTATAAGCTAGCTCCGTAGGAATTTAGAATTGCTTCCGCCTTACTACATTAATGCGTCTTATATTAAACCTAGTTTTACATACTATACTCCTATTAACTGTTTAGTAATAGTTACATAATCTTATTAATTATGTAATGTTGATTTTTTTTTTATTGTTAGTAGACAATCTTATCTTAGATGTTATACTTTAGTGCTTAAAATATTAGATTTTAAATCTTTGTTTAAGTAAATTTTAGTTTAGCAAGTCAGCCTCTCCTACCCGTTTCTGATTTTTTGTTTCATACTGTAACTGCCACCTGGACTTACTTCTGCCCTCTGCTAGCTAATTTAGTACTTCTAGAATGCTACACCATCCTTAGGTCAGTTAAACCCCGCCAACATAAAATCGTTAAACCGTTGTATATGGTACGATTACAGGAACGCCGTTGGGGGCAAGATCAATACAGGATCCTGATTCGTTGTCCCTCAACATCGCAAGACAAACCTGAGCAGCTGGATGGGAGACGAGGAGACCTAGGAGAGTGGTATTCTAGACGGCTCGTACTCTCTTCATTTTATGACCAGGCTTATACCCACTTTTACCACCCAAAGTATTAAATTACTTCCTAGTTTTTGTTCGCGATTTATTTGATACTTTTCAAAGGAACGCGACAATATGAGCTACTCGACAACGGAGGACATCAAATATTGCTTGACCTCCGAAATCATAGTCCAATAACGCTAATTGCTGCCCCGCGGCCGTCGAGTTTAGTCGAGCTAAAAAAACTTTGGTTCAATTGATTAAATAAATAAATTATCAGCCGAGTCGATATTGTAACATTTTTATTACTTTGTTCACAATATGAAAAAATTCCGATTCGATTGTTTGCTTGTGTAATTCTAATTGATTAATTTTCAGCACCGTCTAAGATATTTTTCTAGAAGAAAACACCTTATTTTTCTTATTCGATTAAAGAATCGAAATCATGACTTTATGAAGATATTTCGAAAAAGCCCTTTTCAAAGCATGTTTTATTTAATTCAAAGCAAGTGGAATAATTAGTTAGAATTCAGCATTACTTGAACTTATTCGCGCAACGTAACAATTTATTGACAAAAGAACAAACTTTAATTACTATGGTACGACGAGAAGAAAAATTTAAGTAACCTGTAGTGAAATAAAGTTGCATGCTGTGAATTTAATTTATAAGTTCTTCTTGCGTTACTTTTTAATCTAAACTATTACTTAATTATTTTAACGAAACGTAGCTTTGCGTAAATTAAGGAATTCCACACAGAACGCTGCTAGGCACGCAAGAATCCGTGGCCTTGTTTGAAACGAGCCGTTTGCTCTTCCAACTACGCTAATTACTTGTTCCAGACTGTAAGGTTAATTACCAATCTCACACCGGATCGCGATAGATCTCATCCTGACAATGACGTGTACTTTTTAATTGGTGTTTATATCGCAACGAATACAGATATTATTTGGCATTCATATTACATATATATATATATATATATATATATATATATATACTTTCGTAAGATTTGTATATGTTATAACTTGTAAGTCAAAATAACTAGTCACATAGATAGACGACGATATTTACTAAACAACTCATGAAATATCCATGACGTCAAAGAACTATTGAAGTGTACTATTTAATCGGGCATTAAAGGTTTTAATATGTCGAATAAAATTTTTTTTAATGTACTTTTTGTTCCAGAAAGCTATCATTACTAATTTTTAAAATATCGTCGGTTATTTAAGTAGCTAAGTAGATATTTTTGCTTGTGAGTGTATATATATTATTTGTTCGGCCCATGATTGTGGAGTTTAATCAACATTCGTAAGGTTGACTAAAAATGGGACTTCGAGCTCCTTCCTACTTTTTTAAGTTTATGGCTCATACAGATTAAAACATCGAAGGAAAGGCTTTTGCCCAGCATTTGAAACATGAATAAGATGATATACATTGCAAATTTCGCGGAAATAAATTGATTTCCAAATCATCAGAAAAACTTTTACGCTTGCCTAGTATTGTATACTGACCATAATGTCACTTATATAGAAAATGTACTTATGCTATATTTTTAGCCAAAAGCGTGACTTCTATGTGTACCGCAAGCAAGGCCAAGCAATGCATAATTTTTCGATCGTTGGAAGTCCGTTGTGCTAAATACGTGAGAAACGTTGGACGTAAATACACCATTCGCTATACTGCCGTCCTTACGATAAGTGCAATAAGTCGAGTTTTCGGCAAATTGACTTACGTACAATATACGCACAAATGTATGTACAAATATAATATATTACATAAAATTCCGCTTCATTTTATAATCGTATAGTAAAAGTTTCAAGTCAATAGTTATTAAAGTTACGATGATACACAAAAAAAATACACAAAAACAAAAATTAATCTTTAATCGCAATTATTTCGAAAGTAGCTGAAACTACTTATTGCACTTATCGTAAGGACGGCCTAGGTATTATTTTAACTTTTTAATTACACCAGTACAAAAGTCAAATTATTTACAACTCTATTTGTAGAAGATTGACGTATAAAATATCATTTTATAAAATCCATTGTAGTCAACAAGCTATGATACGTGCAGACTACAGTGAATTTTTCCCGCGGTATGAAAATTATAATTATTATACCAGTTCGCGACTCATACCACCATTATTCTATTGCCACCTATCACTAAAAAAACATCTTTACGGAAGTAATTACATCATTTCTGAAGTCTGCAGATCTCTTTAATGTCAACCAAGTCGCAAGAGGAAGAAAAGCTTTTACTATAATACCTACTCCGAGTCAAAGAGCCTGGCTAGCGGTAAGCCGCTTATTATGCATATCTCATATGAAAAGCGCTAGTAAATTTAATTTTAGGACCATTCAAGCTAAAGTTTAGTAATTACCAAAACATGGTATGTCTATATTTTATTCATGGTTGATGAACCCATAATTAGTGGATAGAAGAGTATACCCGACGATTTGTTACCTCTATCATTTAAATTCCCTATATCTGCAATGGCAGCTAGCGCACGGATTCATCAGATGCGTGATCAAATAGTGACTATTTCAGCGCTTCTGTACCCATAGGCATAATAAATACAGTGGTATATATATATATATATATATATATTTTCTACTATTTTAAAGACTGGTAGATTAGTACTATATCGTTTTATACAAATGAATATTTCTATTTCTACCAGAATATCAAATGAGAAAAAAACTGTGATTTGAACATGATGTTACCTTGATAGTGGACGGATACTTATTAAAATTATCAAATGATCTCACTCAAAATAAACACCTTCATTTAAATGAAGCAAGCTTTAAAGCAAGTAAATATTAACCATACTTTTTGTTCAGGATTCCTCACTTTTTGTTAAATTTTTGTAATAATCTAGCCAACATTACCTATACCTAACTCACAAATTACTCACTGATTTTTGTTTATCGGACATAATATTCGATCTGGATCGGATTTTAAACCGATGAGACTGCCAACGGGGATGGGTTATCCGACGATTGGCATTGCACAGTCTCGCCCCACCTAAGGAAGATACTCGGAATATATCTCAGAATGAGCATCCCCCTGATGGTGAAGAGGCCGGGAGGCTGGCTGGCCGGGGTTCAAGGTGGTTATTACCACACTGGTTTCGCCGGACCTTTGGCAGACTTGAGGGTACATCCCAGGGGTTTTATTGTGGCCTCGCCTACGCTCTGTGCGCAATGGCACCAGCGGCAGGAAATTCCATAAAAATTTCCCTTGCGCCAAAAAAGGATCGGATTACGAAGCGACTCTTTCAAAAGGTAAGTATATTAAGTAAAAGGTAAAATATAAAAAAAAACATTACCTTAACTGATCATATTTAGTAAACAGACTTACCTTGCATATATATGGAATATGGTAAAGGGGTACATAATGAGCTTTCATCTAAAGATTCTATCAGTTTTTCCCACTTTAGAGAAAAAGAAATAAAATCCTTTAAAACAAGAATCTTGATTCAGCGGTTAGGCTGTGCGTTATCTGTCAGTCAGTATATGTGTCTGTATCTATAATATGTATATAAAACATATTTAAACACCCAGCCGTGAGAGATATTAAGCCTCATGTTGTGGTACACTGTTAGTTTCGTTGGTGCCACTTCTAAAGTACATGCTAAATCGTCCGGAAACACAGTTCTCACCTTATCTACCTATTTGAGCTTAAACAAATCTGCGTAAAAACTTCAAACAGTTGCGTACCGTTCATAACCATAGGGGAGCGTAAATTACGCAACTCGCCCTCATTACTGCAGCTGCCCATCCGTGTCTGATGCGAGGGCGAAGCCCTAACAGGCCCTAACTGTCTCTAGCTATAACCGTGACAAGTTTACGAGGGCTCTGCAAAGAGCATTCGACGTCAGCTACACTCTCCCCCATGACGCAGCATAAATACTTTATTTTTTAATTTTATTGATGGCCTTTGATTGAAATATTGATATAGAGAATCTTATTCAGACGACGGAGTTTGGGTTGCTAAACTCATAATAGAATATTTATTTTATAAGTCTGTTCAAAGGGTAGGGATGGAATTCATTGGAACGAATTTTCTTGTTTTTTTTACCTATATAGTGTAATAAATTACTGTAATTTTTCTTAAAAAACTATGATAAAAAAAAATATATCCTCAAAACTAGCTACATCTGCTTTATCATCAAATAACCAATACATTTTCTTTTTTCCGAATCAGAGACCTTGTATAAAAGTCAGTAAGTGAATTAAAACTAAATATTGCTTTTACAGTGATGCTGCATAAAATTACCTTCGTTGCACATCCCAAGTGGGACACAATTCTAGTTAGTCCTTGTTTTACGTAAGAGTTAGCCAGTCATGATTTTATTTATACTCCAGAACATCCTTGGTGAGTTTAAAAATTTAACGTCCAAAATCACATTATAACGTTAAAAGTGGTGGCGTTTCGTGCAGTGGTTAAGTGAGTTTTATTTACACTGCCAACGAAAATACGGAGCGTGCCGAGAACGTTCTAATATGTTATTATGTGAAATAAAAGCCCCGACGAGAACCGCCATAAGGCACCGATTTTATCGATGAGTGCATGAGCACGCTTCTAATTAAAATATATAGTCGCCATTTAAGAACACTTTCGTATTCCCGATTTTTTAGGTTTCTACTTACCTGAGTTTTAAATGAAAATTTATTATTATGGAAATGTATGCCGCACCACACATATATCCTACAGTAAAGAAAGTTAGCGATACTATTTTTATCTGTAACATATTTTTTGGATGGCAATTGGCCAAGCGTTATTTGGTAAAAGATCGTGATGCTACTACATCTTTAGCCTTGGGTTCAGAACTAGTAGTTTAGTAAGGGTTTAGCATAGTTTTGTCCTTTACTTATCAACTAGTGAAATATTACCCAGTCTCTATTTAGCACTGAGTTACAATGAGTTGATAACTAAAACATATATGCACCGATTTTCATAGCGTTACGTGGAAGAGTTTCATAAATTGATGTGCTGTAGCGACATCTACTGGCGAGTCACAACGAAGTGTTAGCATTAAAACATTTTGAATATAATTACTAGCGAATATAAAAAATAACGGACAATCACACACGTATATAATATATACTTAACAATTAACATTTCGGTGACAAAATATGAGCCTCGAAATTTTTTTTTTTCAAAAATTATCATCAGAAATCTGTCTGCAATTCAGAAACTTTCTGAACGCTGAAATAAAATCGTACCACTTGGTGGTTACGCAGTTATAAAGTAAAACTTTCCCAAAGGAATGTTCTACTTTACAGCTTTATGTTCTGACTTATAATATTCCACAATGTATTTATAACTCCACAAATAGAAAACTAAGGACGGTTTATTAGCTATTTCGTAGGTTATTTAAACATTGGTTTCGATTAATATTTCACCGATAATTTTAACAACAACATCAAATAATTTGCTTATTATAACTGATGACACCACTTCTGTTATGAACGAGTGTTACTATTTAGCTACCATGGTACTATCCTGATATAAATTAAGACCTATTAAATTCGTCTTATTTAGGCCAATTGGAAAATCTATATACATATTTTAAGGAATGTCACGTTAAACTTGAAAAATTCTCGATGGTAATCTAAGCGCTGGTGTAACGATTGGGTCCATAATTATTATCCCTACTGTTTATTGAAGTCGTACCTATGTAAAAACGTAAATTGCAAAGCTATGTTGATTTTGAAATAAATAAAATTGATAATTATGAAACATAACAATCTCTTTCATCAATATCAGTATTTACTCAGCTTTGTGAATCTGCAGCAAGGGTCTGGTTTTCTTCTTAGCTGCTTCACACACACACACACACACACACACACAGTTTGATATACACAAACTTATTTAAAGCTTATTCACACTTAATTTTTTTTTAATTTTGTATTTCAATCTCCATAAAAGTTAATTAACAAAACTGACTTTATTTTGTCAATTTATGTTGAATCTTTTTTAATCACTCGAACTATTGATTCTTATTTTTTATAAAATTTCAGTTTTTTTCCTGTGGACAACAGCTATTACCATAGTTTTCGCATCATTCGCTCCATAATATCCGTCATTAGATTTGTTGAGAAAAATTGTGGCTATTACGACTGGCATTAAACTGTTACTTCCGTTCTAACGAATAAGGATGTCAAAAAGTAGACAATATTAAAAACCTATAAAAAAAAGAAAACTTTTACTTTTACATTGCTTCAATCGTTTTCGCTATATAAAAAAAATTAAAAGACCACGACAAGAGTTGACATATATTTAGCATATTCAGTCTTCAACTGTCCTGAAAACCCAGGAAAGGCTGCACTCTTTTTATCCATAGGATGCTATCACCTTCGCCGCATTTTTATTTTGCCAATAATTACAAAATTATAATTTTCAATAAACCCTCGTTAAATTATCGTAATAACAAATTACAATTATTCAAATTAGATATAACAGAACATATATATATATATTTGATTATAAAATAAAATGTATGTAAAAATCTTTATATGGTTATAGAGAACACCGTGTGATTAAAGAATCACACGGTGTTCTCTATGGATTTAGTAATATTATATATATAGTATATTTTCTTACTTTTTCTATAAGGATAAATTAAGAATTAACCTTAGTTTCATAACACTTTGTTTTTTATATTTTTTTTAAACAATCCTTTAGTGTTTTATACAGTATTGAAAATTTTATAATATAAACATATGCAAAATAAAAATAGTAATCGGTTTTTATGTTAAAAGTCACATCCCTAGTGACGAGTGAGGCACCTACCGATCGTATCGTTATGAGTTATTAGCCATACCCACAACATACACCGAGAAAAATCATGACGCGGCAATCAGTACCCACATTTTTATTCACGTTGATTTGGGCATTCCTGTAAAACATTATATTATAGTTAAATTATTCTAGAATGGTGTCTATAAAAAAAAAAATCATTAGTCAGGTTTGATTTGATCAAATCAATTCAAATATATGGAATATTATAAACTATTTTCTTCTTTTTGTTTTTTAAATAGTTGAATATTTTAGATATACTCAACAAAAAATCACGACAAAGGCACGTCTATGGTCAGTTTTAAGTAAGATAAAAATTGAAGTGAAATATGTTTTAAGTAAGAAGCTTTACACCTTAAAATTCATAAAAGCAGCCATAACGATACCCAACAAAAGAAGATGATATAATTAAGGAAATATTTAAAAAAAAATATTGCACAGTCACTATTAAGCATCTTTAGCACGCAATCAAAGATTATACTTTACACAAGTAATAATATATTACCTGTGTAAGAAGGCAGTAGTATATCTGAATTAAATGACATAATATTAAGATATACTACATGCTCAATTTTTAAGTATTTTAATTTTTCCAATAATTCTAAAAGATTTGAACTAAAAATTCTGATATTTTTTTTGAAGGTATATGATAAATAAGTTTAAAATGTTTTCAGAATGGCATCATCTTTTAGAATGTAGTCAACTGTATAATTGGACTCCCATGGATCAGCTTCAATGGCGAAATGTCTGTTACGCCATAACTTCCCGAGTTCCTAACCGATTTTAAAATTTTTGTGCGAAATCGAATCAACAGGTTTAGGATCAAATTGTGACGGAGCCCGAATTTTGAAATTCGCAAAAATTCCCATAGAATTTTTTTTTCTTTTTTTAGGTATTACGCTCCGCTCCGCAATATATGGTGCTAGCGTAGCTTTATGCTTAGCGAACTTGAACGCAGTGAGCGAAGCTCCCATGGATCAGCTTCAATGGCGCAATGTCTGTTACGCCATAACTTCCCGAGTTCTTAATTTATTTTAATATTTTTTGTGTGGAATCGAATTAACAGGTTTAAGACCAGATTGTGACGGAGCCCGAATTTTGAAATTCGCAAAAATTCCCATCTAAAAAAAAATTTTTTTAGGTATTACGCTCCGCTCCAATCTATGGTGCTAGCGTAGCTTTATGCGTAATGCGTTATAAATTTGAAATTCCAACCCAGATACTACCTTTCAAGAACACCCTGGATATAGCTTTCCCATACCCGAAAGCAATCCACCTGTTTGCATTGCTCTGGAGACCACTTTGCGACAAGGAGAGGTTGCCTTGAAACTATTAGACAACACAACATAAAAGCAGTAATGTCTCAAGAGAATGTGTCATATTTGGAAGCCTCTGCCTGGTTTCCCCTGGAACGGCGTCCATATGCAGATGTCTCTAAAACTCCCAATCACCACAACCCTTCCCACTCCACCTCACATGTTATCGCCCATCCTTATCCATCCTCACCTTCTACTTCACACCGCAAGACAGTCTTATCATCACCAAAACCCAGAGCCCCACTGCCGAAAGGATATGACCGATTGACTCACCAATCTCTTACTGCAGATATTCCCCCTTTATTATCTAATGGGTCTAACTTGGAAAACCCATACTCCACTTCTAAGAAAGACGAATTCTTAGAACATATCTCTTAATAGATATTGTTTTCAGGTTTAATGATGCCTTACCACCCAACGTAGCTCACAAATACTTAGTATTTTGAATAGTCTTCTGCCCAAAAATGGCTCCGAACAACCCAGTGATGAACACATGCCAGTTTCTCCAATGGAACTGTAGAAGTGTCCGTCCAAAGTGTCACGAACTCAACTACTGTTTGAGTTTACTGACTGAATAAATACTCTGTGGCTGTCGCGGCCGTCTCTGAAACATGGCTTATACCGTGTTCTCGGTTCCAAGTGCGTTGATATGCCTGTCTCAGGGATGACAGAGAAGAAGACACTATGTTTGCGCTCTCTTGATCAAAGATGGCCTTTCTTACTCTCAACTTTAAATCCCTCGTCATAGTGACACATTCGATATTGTTGCGGCCAATATTCTAATCATTTCATTTGTTTCATTATATATCCCCTATCCCACTACCTCTCTCATCGCAGATCTTCAAAGAATCCTTTTGTCTATTCCTCAACCAGCTATAGTGCTAGGTGACTTCAACACACATCCCACCTCATGGGGTTGTCATAACTGTGACCCATTCTCATTGCACTTAATTGATCTATTTGACGACCATAATCTCTGCTTATTGAATGACGGTAGCCCAACCAGACGAGTGTATCCCAATCAAGATGAAAGGTCAGCTGTGGACCTAACCGCCTGCTCCCCAAATCTAGCACCGCTACTAACTTGGAAGACCTTATTAGAAAGTTACGGTAGTGATCATTTTCCTATAATAATCGCTAACCCGGAACATCTCTGCCCACTCCCCACCTGCCTTCGCTCTGTAAATATAACACTCGCAAAGCTAAATTCTCCAGTGAAATTGACTCATACTTAGTCCAACCTCCATCTTCTCAGCCCCTCGGGACAAAAGATCAATATTGTTATTTTACAAAGGCGTTTATTTTATCAGCGGATCTCTACATACCCCCGTTGCGCCACTCAGCTAACTACTCGCTAGCAATCTAAAAGATAAATCGCCGGGAGAGGATGATATACCCTACTCCTTTATCTCCGACCTTGGCCCAACTGCATTGGTATATCTGCTTAACTTTTATAACAAGGTAATCGAAACAGGTGTCATTCCTCTTCTAATTGGTAGGTCTGTAAAGGTCAATTACCTCAATCACCAAAGCCCTCCTAGATACATTTGGCAGAGTCTACCGCAAAGGTCTTATTTCTGTAATATACTCTTAAATGCAGATGACATCTGTTTATATACAGCTGGAACCGATCCCGAAACAATTGAGAATAGGCTGAAATCTGCTTTGTATTATCTTAAGCAATGGCTCGATGACCATGGTCTCTCTCTGTCTCTCTCTCTGCCCCTAAAAGTAACAAAGTTATATTTACAAGGAAAAGAATTATCCTCCCGATTTAAATTAGAATTGACGACCAAAATATCCCGTACTCGGACCAAGTAAAATTTCTAGGCATTATCCTGGACAGTAGACTGTCAGGATCACCTCATTTTAATACAATCGCACAGAGATGTGAAAAAGGCGCCAACATTCTTAAATCCCTTTTTAGACGTATGGCGGGGCATCCGTATTCCTTAAAACTTGTATACAATGCCTTGGCCCGCAGTGGTCTGGTTCTGGTCTACGGCTCTTTTTTGCTGGAACCCCGCAACAAAGAATCCCTTAGTAAGCTGGACAAAATTCAATTAAAATGCCTACGACTCATATTGGGGGCCATGAAATCTTCTCCTGGTATTGCACTACAGGTCGAATCTGTGGACCCTCTTTTAGACCTGAGGGGACAATTTCTTTCATCGCACACGCATCAAAAATTTCTCCAGATGGAAATGTCGGGGCTGCAATATGGGTACCAAAATTCAATATTGTGCTGAACTTTAAGTGTCCGGCGGAAGCATCCCTATTCACAGGGGATGTTGTGGCCATACTAGAGGCTATTGTTCTTATACTCTCCCACCGGCTTGATAAGGCTGTGGTTTTCACCGATTCCAAAAGCTGTTTAGAAGCCCTCGCCTCTAATTTTTTTAAATACAAATCCTCGGTTCCTATTATATATCAAATAAAAAACCTACTTCTCCAGTGCCACTCTAGTAATATTGGTGTAATCTTAGCGTAGATTCCGGGTCATAGTGGTATACAAGGCAATGAGGCAGTTGACGCATGGGTTAGGGACGCTACGGTAACAGGCAATCCTTCTCGACTGCAAAACTATGTAAACGATGTCCTCCAAATAGCCAAAAACGACCTTAAAGCTGTATGGCAGTCGAGATGGTCTCGTCATTCCAAAATCATAGGTCGTCATTATGGCAGAATCCAAACGCTTATACCTAAAAACCATGGTTTTGGAAATACTGCCACGTACCAAAGCAAGCTACTCCGACCCCTGTATTCCTATACAACATTCTTATTTTAACTAGTCCCCTATGTGAATGTGTGAATGTGGCTTTCAAAAAGAGGGTACCACTGACCACATCTTTTTTAACTGCTCGAAATATCCATCCCTTTACGACCAACTTCCTACCAACATTCCCTGTCCAGGTGACCTTAACATTATCCTATCCACTTCTAACAAATCGGGCTTTATATGTGAATGTAGCCACGTTATAAAAAAATAACATAAAACACTAGCCCATTCCCTTTAGCCCTTTACTGTACGACAACCCCTACATTTATTATAAACATATTTTAATAATCCTTTGTGTTGTGACGTGTTGTATTGTTTTGTTTTTAGGACCCGGAAAGAGTTTACTCGAGAAAGAAAGTAGCCATCGAAAGTTAACCAATGCCTTGGATATTTTAACGCAGTACTCCGTGTATCTCTCACTACAGGACATTGGCGAAATTTCTGTGAGAAACGGAAAAATCCAAATAACAAAACAAAGTAAGAAGTCGAAACGTCATGATTAAAAATAAATTATGCGCAAAAAACTGTGACAAAGTTGTTCTATTTACCGCAGGTATTTTATTTTAATAAGTGCCTTATTAGTTTTATAATGCATAAAAACTAGGATAGGTATCTTCATAAATATAAATCTCTAAACCAGTCATGAGTCATGAAAAAAATAGGTTGATAGTCACAATATTGTTTTATTCGATTCCTTTACATGATCAGTTTGAGAAAAGAGCGAAATAATAGGCAAAATACTAATTCAAGTATTATAAAATATGTATTAAATTGTTAGGTTATGTTTTCAGAAAAGTTCGTTTTTCTTCATTACAAATCTAAAAATTAAACTGAAACCAACGAATTCTTAATCTTAAGCTTTAGCTGCTTATATTTGTTTGTATCGTCTGTGGACATTTTCGGTCACAAGTCCATACAAAAATCGGTATTGTCCTTTTATAAATTATCTTTTCCTTCTAATTTAAGTGTTCTGTTCTTATAAGAGACTCTGTGTTTATATTTTTCTCCGCGACTGTATCGAAACTTAATGTATTGAAATTATTATTCAATGTTTGCACTGTAAGTGGAGAGCACAAGCTGACGATGATGTCATTATTCGTCGGGTTAATTATCTCCAGGTCTGAAAAGTGTGAATATTGAAAAAAAAAATTTGGTACGTTATTTATTTTGTACTAGCGGCCCGTCCCGGCTTCGCACGGGTGGACAAAATTCTTTAATTTTTTCTATTATCAAATATTTTTCCGTTAGTGCCATCTAGCGTCCGGTAGACGAACTACTTGCGGTTAACGCATTTCTATGATAACGTTATTGATACAATGGAAAAAGAGCGGACAGACAAAAAACTTTGTGATCTTAGATTATAGATTATGAATATCAACATTGGCCTTTAATTTTTCTAACATTTCGTATCCAACCAAACCATCAAACACATTATAAACTGTCTACAAATAAAATGTTAATCAATGATTACGTTAAACTTGGTATCTATATATATAGAGAAGTTATTACTTTTTGTAATATGTATAGATATACAGTAAAGGATTCAATGCGCAAAGGTTATAAAAACGACTGATTTGCACCAGTATCAATTGAAAGATTAATAGGCAGTTATTTTATCTCTAAATAAGGTAACGGTCTTTTAATGTGAGCATTGATACTCATGTAAAAGTTACTGGGTCTGGGTTTTGGTAAAAATTTTGAGTTTCATTTTGTGAATTCATTTGACAATCCATTTAAATATCCGCTCTGAGCTTCTCCGTACTGACAATCTGCGCATTGGGTACTGTGATAATTATTAAGCATAAGCCTTGAAAGAATGGTTGCTGAAATATAAGATATTCCGCTCATAGGTTGAGATTTCGGAAACGAATTATTGTTGAAACTAGTAGATGATAATTTAGGCTGAAACTGAGGTTGTTGGAATCGATTTAAATTATAATGTTGTTTTTTGATAGTTTGATTGTGCCCAGAGGTTCTTTAAGACCGGCCAAAAATGTTTTAAAAGTTCGTCCTAGGAAAAACTCCCTTTTACAGACTATTACAGCCTCATTAGTTTCATGGAACTGAATATACATAGTTCAAAATAGTACTAAGAATATGAATACATCTATTATTCTTGTGGCATAAGTCCTTATACTTATGCGCACATTACACATTTGAATAAAAAAAAACTTTTTTTCGGATTTTACGCATAATTTATTTTATATTCAATCCTGACGTTTCGACTCTTTTACAGGAGCTGCGATCACAGGATGGCTAAGGTATTGGGCGTCATATATTTTCTACTACCTTCACAATAATTTAATAGGGCGCGTTCCTAATTATTAAAATTTTATATAAAACAATTTTTATATTTTACATTTTATTCAGTGATTTAATTCCCACTACGATTACATTGTATACTACTGAGTCTTTACCATTTAAGAAATTGGGAGGCCCTTCCAACAACTGGCGAAAGAAAGTCGGGCAGGGGGACCGACCTCCATCTTACTGTTATTTTTTGTAAAAAGAGCTAATTACATCGCCAGGTAATGCAATGGAAGAAAAATATCTGGTTGACAAGCAAGTTTAAATGGATTGTTTGTTGGCATACAATTTGCATTTTGTACATAATTAAAATCTAAAGATAGCCAAAATAAAATTAAATATGAGTTCTTAACTTCCAACGAATAAATGAGTCATTGTAAACTATTGTATGAACAACAGAAATATTTTAAAGCTGAGTTTTTTTCATTTTAAATCTAAAAATAAGATGTCAAAGGGTAATTTGAAACTATTGTGCCCATTTGTTTATAGCCAAAGGTAAATTAGAGTTGGTAGGCGGTTAGAAAATGCTCTCATCACATAAACAACAACATCCAGTACTCTTACCTAAACATTCTCATATAACACATTTAATAATTGAAAAAGAGCATGTTAGGAATTTTAATGCAGGCCCAAGATTAGTGATATCTACCATTAATCAAAATTTTTGATAGTACATGGTATTAGGAAAGTTAAGAAAGTTATTCATATGTTTTTAATTTGTTTCAACTAAAAAGCTGATACAGCCAAACAGCTTATAGGTTCGTTGCCATATGACCGCATCAATTAATGCTGTCCATTTCAAAAAGTAGGCATTGACTTTGCTGGACCTATTATGATAAAACAATCACGTGTAAGAAAAGTTTTACAAAGTAAGGGTTATATGTATATGTGTTATTGTATGTTTTGTTTCCAAGGCTACATACATCTTGAGTCACCTCTGATATAAAAACTGCAACATTTGAAGCTTAGATTTATTGCACGCATTGTTCTTTATAGCAACAATCTGAGGCAACAATGCATCTATTTTTAAGTCTGCCAATAGTAAGTTTATTAAATTGTATAAATTGCATAAAAGTCAAGAACATAAAAAGGACGTTCAAGATTTTATGGCCCTGCGAGGTATTAATTTTCATTTCCTTCCATGTTATTCCTCTATATTTGCAGGATTAGCCGTAGTTAGCGTAAAAATTATGAAGTTCCACCTAAAAAGAGTTGTACAGAAATCTTATGAGGAATAACATAGGATCACGGCAGGTCATCCCGTGATCACGGCTCCTGTAAAGGCATCATAACTTCAGTATTATATATAAAATAAAATATGCGCAAAATCTGTAAAAAGTATTTTATTTGTAAATTTACAAAAACAAGTTTAATTTCATTTTAATATTTTAAGATGTAAAGGATAATTAAGGACAAATACGATTTTATATACAATCAGTCAGTACTAAATAGAATTTTCACTATAACGCGGATTAATCATCTTGTAAAAAAGTATTTTTTACTGAGGTCTGTATAAATTAGGCAAAGTTACTAATCCGAGATACGATGTCATTCGGATATCATGTTAAAAAATAATTCTAACGCTAGGAAATATTTATTGATTAGAAGCCATGTCAGTGTATCAGCTTTATGCGATATTGCCCCTGGCGTATCATGCAGCCAATATTTCGGAATTGGGCTTATTAATAAACTTTCTATAAATAAAGAAAGGGAAAAATGGTCAAAATAAATGATGAATTATATTTAACGAAACAAAACACTCATCATATCAGCCATACGACGCTGATAGTAGCTGCCTGCAGCTGACAGCTGATCGTTTTAAGATCTCCACAACAATCGCTCTAGCGTTGTCCGCATCTAACGACTTCCCGCATCCTTTACTAGATAATTGGTAAGCCTTGGCATTCCCATGAAGCGCCTATAGAGAAAATAGTAATAACTATTTTAAAGCAAATACCTCAAAACGATATTAGCGACTAATCCTAAAACATGTTATATCCGTAATAATATCATAAAAGATTAACAGAATGCCTTCAATTATAAGAAATTTCCTTTTATTGCGAGACGCATTTAATGACATGTCTTTTTTTTAATGAAACTAATAATCAATTTCATTAATAAGAAAATGTATGGAGTATTTGTTGGAAAACTATTTTTGGACCACGCCGAAGTCTTTTGACTTTTTTTTATCCATAATATTTAAAAAATATTCTGACTATACTTTTTTATGTTGTAATTAATTGAGTGCTTAATTTAACTGTAAAATTGTACTGCCCTACTAGAGCTTATGGTGATGCTTCCTATTATTTACCTTCATGTTAAAGTGATCAGACAATAAAGATATTTGAATTTATATTTGTACATTTCCTTAATTTTACAATAAGCTTTAATTTTTTTATCCTAACATGAAACATGAAAATTTTCACCATTCTAACAGTAAACATGTTTAAAATCAAGCTGCTCTAATTACAGTATTACATTCAAATTCATTATATCTTAGTTCTAATAAATGCAACAAGTATGTAATAGAAATTATTATCATGATCGATAATTGTTACAATCTATTGAGTAATGAAACCCGAAAGCTTTATATTAATACTAAATAAAGACATTTTTCGAATATATTAAAAAGGATAAATATAGATATTGGCTTTATATACGTATTCTGTTAAGGTATCTACCTGTTACCATATCCAACGGTATAGCTCGGAACTTGATCCCGCCATGAATAAGAGACTTAACCCCGCATTCCGATTGACACGAAAGATCCTAACTCAGAAGGCATCAGGTTATATTTTACCGATCGAACGCTTCCGTACCTCATCCACATCGCATAGACGCACACCCTTCTCATTTGTCAAATCAACAGAAATATATGCGTGAGAACTCACAGATTGATGGGGTGGCCTAGATTGAATTACATCTCGGTATAACCTGACGAGGGTCTACATTACATGCGGGCGTAGCGAACAAGAATAATATGAGAATCGGATATCCGACAACCAGCACTCACATTTGCAGATTCCAACGTCATGTTTAGTAAGTGCAGGCACACACGTCTCAATTTAGGAGCTATTTCACTTGGGACCATCATGATACCTAAAAAATACAGGAATATATTGACCAACCAGATAAAATAAAAATGTGTTTTTAGTTGGTCCCTACATATGTGATGCAATGATTTTATCTTTGGTTGGTGTCTATTTGATTGATAAATCAGTAACCTTTTACAAGAGAATAAAGCTAAGAAGCTTTATTCTCTCTAACCAATCAGATTTTTTGCAAAAATCCTGATAACTCGTACTTGGATTCCCAATAAACGAGAAATTTGGAATTGTACATTCGGTTAGAATAGCCTATCAATGCCACTTTTTTATATTTTTAAAATGTTGTTGACACAATATCTAATATATATAAGTGTGCGTAATTAAACTACTCCGAAACGATTCGACCGATTTTCCTGAATCTTAGCGTGCATATTGGCTAGGGTGGAGAATCGGACAACATCTTTTTTTCATCCCCCTAAATGTTAAGGGTATTTACCCTTATTTTTTTTGGACAATTTTTTTGTTTTAATTTTTTTATGATACATCAAACATAAAATACATACAACCCTAAATTTTCACCCCTCTTATTTTTTATTTATTAATTAAAATAGTTATTTTTATTGAACTAAAAAAATGTTTCTTAGAAAAATATACATGGCAAAACAACGTTTGCCGGGTCAGCTAGTGTCATTATAAAAATAATAATTGCTAATGATATGTCAATTCAAATTATGTGGATTATCCTGCAACCTGTTAAAGGTATTCACCGCCATTTTCGGATGCAAATTCAAAATCATACTGTCAAAACTGATTTGATTTAGGGTGTCGAATATTCAGGTTTTATTTATTTATATATAAGGCACACCAACAGCTTAAAAACATAAAAACATTTTAGTTAAAATTAAATATAATTGTATTGTTCCTAGTTATGAGCATGTCATAGGGTGTTATATATGTTATTATAACATATAACATTGGCTAACATTTTTAAGAAAACGACAATATAAGCAATTTTTATATTACTTAGACTTAGAAAATATTTTTGATATTACTTTAAAAAAAACGATGAGATATTTCATTTATGTGACTCAAAAGCATGTGACCCAAAACTCACCCTCGCCCTAAGTAAGTACTGTAAGGCTTGTATTTTGGATACTAACGTCACAGATAAAGATACATAGAAATTAAATATCAGTTAAAATAAATATATTCATGAATCAGGTAGGTAGAAAAGCTCGTCGCTACCCTGTGTGGTCACCTTTTGCAAAGAGGTCATCTCGCAGAAGGAGACCGCCGAGCGGGCCAGAAAAACCGATGCAAATCCAACCTTTATCAGGAGGAGACGTCAGAGCAGAAGGCAGTGTTTCTTTCAGGCAAAGTTCTCCAGGGGGACAATTAAGAGATCTGGGGGGCGTAGTAAATAAATGAAACAAAGTCATATTTAAAATTAATTCCAGTTATTATTAATATTTTAATGAAGGAGACATGCTATTAGGCTACATAGTAACGAAAATATACAACTAAGCTGAACCAAAATTATCAAAGTAACAATGTTTTCTTAACAAAAAATCTTATTCCTCGTGGCTTTTTTCTTGCGTACAAATAACAACTTTTCAGAGATTCTTCGCTTAGATTCTCTGGTCCCTCGATGCTAATAATCATACAGTGCATCAAAATTTCATGTAACATTTTGTTTCTTGCCTTATTTAGTATTCTATTCATCGTACTCATCGATCTTTCGACGGAGGCAGTGATTACATGAATGACAAGAAGTAGCAGGAACTCCCCCTCCTCCTTTCTTATCCCCCCCTCCCCCGAACAAGACTTAAAATAGATGGGAGCATCCTTACCACCCAGGATACCTAACCCCCCTTGAACACCAAGGCAAGGGAGGGCCGCTTCCACACCTAAGAAGATGTCACTGGAGGGCAGCAAGGGACTAATCTTCCCGGGAAGACCAACCTTAGGTGGGCAGACAAACGCTCTCCACCGGGCGAGGGTAGCCGACATGACGGCGAATGGGTAATCCTACCATTTTTGGAGAGATTTCCGATACGTACCTGGAAATCCCCCACTATGGAGGGACCCTCGGGCCATCCGCCACGGTTCGTGGTCGCGAGTGCCGCAAAAGACTCCACAGAGCCTAGGTTGCATGCCCCGCCTACAGTCCGTGCGCTAAGGTGTGGGAGAGTCCCACATATCTCCCCTATTAACCCGTGACGGGTCGATTCCATAAAGGATTTTCCACTGGGGAAAAAATTTAGAAAAGCTCGTACTCGTATACGACCTGAACTCGAATCCTGGATCGTCGAACGAAAAGCAGAATCGCTACCGTTGCACCAAAAGGTCGTCAAAAATATATCAAAAATACCATAATCTTATTACGATATGGCATTATGTGAGATACAATATATATCACAATCACAATTTAACGATCAAATTTCCCCTTCGCAGTAGTTAAGCTAATTTGGAATGAATATGGTTCACATTAATTGAAACTTCACACCTACTGTGGTCAATTAACTAATAATTCGCAGTCGTGGATATTACCGGTGTTAGCAATCTTCAACAAGTAAATATATGGAGCTGATCTCGACTGTATAGTTTAGTCGGATGTTTATCCAACTAATTTGATTTTCCTTAGCGCTCTCTCCTCGCAAACTCTGTGTTCCCGACCCTTTCTGAAGCTGCACTCACCTATACACATACAACTAGTATCTACATGAAAGCAGTCGAAGTTCAATCAAGTTGCTAAGATATTAATATTGTTTCAGTTTGAAACAGATATAAACAGATATAAAACAGATATATATAATTACACTTAAATTGTTTATTTATTTTATATATTTCTTCATTTGAAATAACAAACAGCATTCACAATATAATTAAAAATCCTAATTATTCCAAAAAGTAAGGTAATAGTGAAACCCACACCGTTATCCATAGCTTAGTTTGTGAGACTCTTTAACCTATAAACACCTTTAAAAAATACAAAAATCCAAATAACAAAGATAACTGAACAAAAAAATATAAATATGAATTTACCAGATCACATTCAAAACTTGTTATAAAAAACAGAATTAATTTGGTATTGCAGCTAAAACTTCCAAAACATTTTTTTTATTTGTTCTCCAAATCTGCGAATATGACGAGATTAGGCAAAACTTTGTTGTGTAAGTGAGCCGATGAAGAGGCGCGCGCGCACTGGTATGCGTGCGGCACCGCGCTACGTAGAACATTCGAGCCACGCGCACTTCTCTTCTGTATACGCTGCGTGGGACTACGTAACTAAGGTCATTGCACAAATCAATACAATCGAATTTATTATTTCATATCTTAAGTAGTGTCATAGCACTCAGGAGAATACGTCTTTTTTCCAAACTAAGCAACTTTTATTCCTCCAGCTGACAGACATACGACTGATGAATACATTAGTATCTAAAGTTGACATATCGTAAGAATTTACGCTAAACATGTTCCAATGCCTCTATGCACTTTTGAAATATAGGGTTTCAAATCTGCACGGCGTATTCCAATTGGGATCTGATATGCGATTTACAAAGAAAAATAAGAGTTTTAGGGCGTTTTATCTCTAATAACATGTATTTGAAGATCTGGATGTAATTTAGTATCCAATATAACTCCTAGGTCACGAACTGATTGACCTGACGTTAGATTTACTCCCATCAAGCGGTAACTACTATCCATTATTTTTCCTGTTTTTTATGAATGTTAATGTGACGTATTTAGAAAGATTCAATTGTAATTTATTATATTATTATTGATACAATAGTTTGAGAGTCTGTTTAAGTCACTCTGTAATAAGTCCACATCAGCTAGGTTTTTAAAAGTTCGTTTTTTTTTTAATCGTCAGCATACTTAAGAAAATTCGAGTTCATAAAACAACATTTCATGTAGTTTACGAATATATTAAATAATAAAGGCCCCAATATTTATCCCTGTGGAACACCAGAGGACATATTAACTAAGTCAGATTTGTAATCTTAACAAAAAACTTTCTCTCATAGTAACATTAAAAACTTTTATTTTAAAGTAAGTTTATGTAAACAAACCTTTCTACAAAAACACGTTATTAAAAACTTATTGTAGTAGTACTATATTTAAATAAACATTAAATTTCTCGAATTATGATACACCAAAAATCTTCTGTTCTTTTAAGGATTCCATTATGTCGCAAAAAGATTTTTGTCGGTTTGTCGGAATATCAAGACACTTTCCATAGAACATATGAAGTTCTAAGTAAAGCTGTAAAAACAAACAATCTCAGCGCAATCCGAGGAACCATCACTTACGGGGCGTATTTTGATTCTTTCAAATAAATTAAAACTACTTATTGACATAGAACTTTCAAAAATTTGTGCAAGGAGCAAAGTCCATAGTACAAATACAAATAAAGCAAAATCAGAAAATTGTTCATTGGTATATAATACTTATATCTTAAAAATAAAGTAAACTTTAACTTCAAACAACTTTTCTTTAGAACAGTGTGTACTCACCCTCATAACCTCAAATAATGTTAAAACACAAAATCTGTAAAGTTATAATTATATACAAAAAAAACAGTACTTTATTCCTGTTATATCTACGTGTTCGTCTGTTCAGAGCACACGGCGCTCGAGCAGGCACGAGTTAGTTTCATAGTGCTTTTCAATTTTCCTTGACTGAGAAGATCAATATATCTTCATTTATAGTTACTATTACAAGTGTTTCATCTTTGACTAAATATCTTTTATTTTTAAAGTAGTCTCAGAAGATCTTTCTTCATTTACTTACTTAATAACATTATTAATTACTCTTAAAATCTTTACGAATATCGTTTAAAAAATTAAAGAACCATCTCTTCAAAATGTTTACAATAGAAAATATTTAAATTAGCCTCAAATCCAAACAAGAAAGGAACAATATCAATTACTTAAGATGCTAATCCGGTGTTAGAAGATTATCTTAAAGTTGCTCATAAAATGTAAACAACCCACAATCGATATTGTAGGGATTACGGGGGATGAAAATAAAGTGATTCTAAACCGAGATGTAGGACTTAATAGTCTAAGCATGTGCTTACTGAGCTCCTAAACTAATCGTTGCATATTCAACGAGTGATTTGCGTAAGTAAGCAATCGCTTATGTGCATAACTTGATGTGATGTAACACAATGTTACATTGCTAAAAAGAAGATTTTTTTTCAAAATTTTTTGGAGTTCAATTCATCCTTTAATATGTTCAATCCCGCCATGTTACGAAATTATTTTACGAAATAATTATCCTTAAAACTATATTACTTACCTGTTTGTTACCGGCTATATAGATTATAGAAAGAATTATATTCTATTTCTTGACTATCACCTACTTTAAAAAGATTCCTTAAATTACGAAAATATTGTTGTAATTATATCTCATAGAAATATGGCATTTTGAAAGCAAAAAATAATATAAAATAATAGTAGTTTATGATACTGTTGCATAATAAGGGTTCTTATAACATGAGTGTGTTTTAAAAAAACGAGCCGTAGGCGAGTTTTTTTATAGTATCACACGAGTGTTATAAGACCAAGTTATGTACAGTGTCATACACTACTTTCTCTACTCTCATACTATATTACGTAAAACAATGTTGCAAACAAAACCAAACTTTGTTTAAATATTGAAAAGATTTTTTAAATGTCAAATGTTGGCGCCAAGGTGCAAACATCGATTGTGAATGCGTGTTGCGTCGTCGCGGACTCGTTCATTGAAACCTTTTTAAAGTAGAGGTTCAACCTCCTTGGTCCAGCTGGAGGTTGTATAGGTGTATCGTTATGATTAAAAAGTTATATTATGATACAGGTGTCCATACAAGACCTGTATCGTAATTAAACTTTTTTTTTTATTATTTTTGGCCTGTACGTAATGTTTGTCATAAGCATTTTGTTTTCAGTTTTAGAATCTTTGTATTATAGTATCAGAGTAGATAAAATACATAATAATATAATGTTTTATATTTTTAATATTTTAGAACCATGTCTTCCTGCCTTTGTAACACTTGTAGTATTCAAAATATGAGCAATTCTTAAATTTCATACTACTTATTAATTCAAATGAGAACTACTAGAAACTAGAACTAATAGAAACTAGAACCTGTGAATAGTTGTAGTGATGAATTTACTAGAATGTATTTCAAGCAAACGTCATTATTGGTTATTTCACATTAGACATTAATATTATTAACATTCATCAAAATTAAACAAATAGTTAATAAAATCTAGTAATAGAATCAATAAAAGTGCGTGTGCAAACTAACAGGTAGGTACGTAGATAGTTTTGGAGTGTTGCAGCTGTCATTGGTTTCTACAAGATAAGCTGTCAGAAAAAGTGGTTAACAAATAATACAGACACTAACAATTTGGTTTGGTAATATTTACTTTGCAATGATTGAAAAAAATATTAAATGATATGAAATTTTAAATAAGTTTTTTACAGGCGTATTTTATATTTTATAGAAATACTAGCTGTCCCGGCCACGCGTTGCTGTGCCGACTGCAGTGCAGTGATTTGTGAATCTAAACCATTCTCAGATCCCCTTGAACACACACAAAAAAATTCATTCAAATCGGTCCAGCCGTTTAGGAGGAGTTCAGTGACATACACACTCACAGAAGAATTATATATCTAAAGATAGCATTTTTTATGTAAAATTTAATTTAATAAGTTAAAATAAGTTGTTTTGATATATAGTCACCTTACAGGCTTCAAATTTCTGAGTTTAATAATTACGTAAATGATGGCTGTGGTTTTTCAGGTGTCTATATATTTCAATTAATTTTTCTCACTTGATCGATCGGCTAACGCGAGAACAAAGCAATTACGACATTGGAACGTAACCAATAGCAATTAATTTGTTTTCGCTTCAACGAACAACGTCCGAATGCGCCCTTTGTAGGCGTCGATTCGTCGCCTTTTATATTAAATTGTTGTTCGTATCTATCCAAATATATAGACAGAGAATTCCTCGCATTAAACGCTTGGTTTTGGGGAAGAACATATTCTGACTCTTTCAAAGTATTTACAATGCTACAGTAAGAATCGGTAAGTACTCATATTAATTGTAATAGTGTATTGATTCTTTATAAAAAATTAAAGAGATATTTTTTTACATAGGTGTTGTCTGTATGTTGTTGATAGGTGTATCATTAAATAACTAAAACTCGAAAAAAATGGATGAACATATTTAATGATGAATTCATTCAGCACAGAGAGCAAAAAGGAGATGTTACCTTTTACCGCATGAGTTTTTAGTAAGGCCAACAATAGAAAAATTAAGGTTGCGTCCTAATTTACTAACAGTCCCTCTACCCATCTACGTAATCCTACTTTACTTTTACAATATAAATATTTTGATATTATTACACCCTTGGCTAAAATATCAGCAACCATGTGGCAACCATTTTTTACTAAGAATTTAATTTTACAATTTGCAATATGTTCCCCAAGAAAATGTCAACTTATAGGTATTTTTTTTTTATTGCATAAAGTTGGCAAACAAGCAAACTGCCCACCTGATGGTAAGTGGTAACAGTCACCTATAATACATGCGGCTCTTGTGAGATTCGCAGCAAAACTGCAACCCCCACAAGAACCGCAGTGTACGTTGCCAACTTGTGACACAAGATGTTAAGTCACTGTACAATAGTATCTTTAGTTTTTGGTTTATAACAGTCAGGTGATGCCAGTCTTATGGTACTTTGGTTATCACTATGCTTATAATTAATGCCTGTCTAAACCTTGACCGAGATCTGCTTGTAATTGACGAAGTCACAGCGCCTCCTAGGTAGCTGAAGCCATCGCAATATATTCAGCTTCTGCTGCTGAATGTGCCAGTCTGTTGTATACAGGAACTCCAAAATATACATACATTCTGAAATATAAAAGCATAACCGGTGAATGATCTTCTATCATGTGGGGCACTAGCCCAGTCTGCATCATAATATCCAGTTATTTCATTGGAATTGTATTTTACATAACATAATTTTAGGTCCTTAGTTCCTTGAAGGTATCTTATGATCCTTTTAACTCCAAGCCAGTCTTGAATCTTGAATCTTGAATCATACTTCATAGTCTTGTTACATACAGCTCATGCCCGTCCTACAGAAGGGGTAGACATAAACTGAAGTCTTCTTATCTAGAATTATTATCTAGAAATATTCTTCTTTAATTCTAAATAGACATTTTTTAAATAACCTAATTTCAACGACGCTTACCATACGTTACATTTTATTTAATAAACAATGTCGTTTGGCTAAGCGCTTTTGTGCGCGAAATCATTCTTACTTCTTTGTTTTGATACAAACACTATTTTGAATTTTAAATAAAATAATATTAAAATTTATCTTAAATCAACTTAAAACTAAAAACCTAAAGAAAAAATAATAATATAATAGCTAAAAAATATTATTAAAGGAAGTAAATGCTTATTTAGGTATGTAAAGTGATAGTAATATATTGATCAAAAATAAAGGACAGGCCAAAAAACTGACATCTAAAGTCGTAGTAAAAAAAACATTACAAGGAAGTGTTTAGTAAACACACAACTTTTTTATTGGTTTTCAAATTCGTAATCTGTTTTTAGATAACTTCTTTACATTAAAAATTATATTTTTATTTATATTTGTATATTTCAGGTCACAAATCGGCATTGTCCTTTATATATTATATTCTTTGGAGAAAATAACGAAACAAGTAATATTTCTTTTAATATCACCCATTACTAAAATATTAGGTTAAGGCTACACAAAGTTATCCAAAATAAAACTACGTTTTTTGTCTCAATCACGCTACGCACGGTGTTATTGCAGTAGATTACACGACAAGCATTTCATTAATACATAAATATAACAATGATTTTCTTAAGTCGCAAATTTTCCCATCATATTTTTACGGGCTTAGGACCGTCAGTTTGCAGAAAGTATGAATTGTTTTGTTTTTGATTAAAACATTATTAATCGAAACAACTTTTAATAAAAGAAAAAAAATTAACATAAAAGTAAATCATATCTTTTGCAATACATACAATAATTGGTTGGAATATAGCAAAGGGTGTTTTTAACCACAGAACCTTAAAAACATAGGGATCGCATAGGCCATTCGGAAATCGTTATAACAAAGTAATAAATTCAACAATACTACATTTTAATATTTGGAAAATTTCCATAATTGAAGCAGGAGGAAACAAATAACAGGAGTAAAAAGTATTTACTTCTAAACCACTTTATCCAACAGCACCAATAAATTCAAGGTTTACATGTTTCATATTTTTCATCACAATTATTATAAGTGCTAAACACTATTACCGCTCTTTTACTGCTAAACTCAAAGCTGGAGGAAAATAATTACAAGAGCAAAGAGTATTTAGTTTTTACTATTTTATACTACAACAGTAATAAATTCAAACTTTACATATTTCATATTTTTCATCAAAATTATTCTGTGCCTAAAACTATTACCACTCATATACCGCTTAACTCGAAGCCGGAGGAAAAAATAACAATAGAGTAAAAAATCCATTTTCACGATAGGATAGAGAAATGTATAATAAATAAAATTTTATATCTTTTTAAAAAATGTTAGAAATATTAGCCGCTCTGCAAGCACTTTGCTATACTCCAACCCAATAATTAATCAAAAGACTAACATAAGATTAACATAAAGTTTAAAAACAATCACTTTACTTCAAAGTGTAGTCGTTTTCTCTCTAAATAGTCTTGTACGTTTACGAACAAAGTTGAATAAAACACTATTTTACAGATTTTTGTGCATAATTTATTTTATATTTAATCCTCACGTTTCGACTCCTCTACATGGTCGTTATATTTTTTCTACTATCTCCACAATATTTTAGTAGGCACGATCTTATTTATTAAAATTCTATATAAATCAAATTATTATTTTTACTTTTATAATTAGTTATTAAATGCTCATTACGATTACATTGTATACTACTGAGTCTACTACCAGTTCGGAAATTGGGAGGCCCTTCCGAGAAGATCTTACTGTTATTATTTGCAAAACGAGCTAACTACATCACCAGGCCTTGCAATGTGTGTCTTTGGTGGTGTTCATTTTTTGATTATTGAATTCCAAGCAGGTGGAATGCTCCTTCGTTTAATACAGTTTCTATGACTTATGGAAGAAATGGTTTTAAAGTAACTTTACCATTATAATCAGGCTCATTTCACGGAAGTAATTATTTGACCGTACCACCACGATGTGAGAAAATGTTTTATATAGATTTTTTGGAAGGTATTTATTTAGCAGGCGGAATATGTGAGGCTAAAGAAGAAGAAAATACCTATTCAAATTTTAAACTCACGTGAAGAACAAGTCGATTTGATTTTTTTTTCACACGAGATAGAAGATTTGAATAGTTATTATGTTTATACTTTTGATAAGAATGAATCTATTGACAGCGAACGAATACGGAAAAGGTTTTCATTTTTAGAGTTTTGTCATTTAATACTGCTATACTAATTTATTAGTTTCATTATGAAACTAATTATAGCCCTTATGAACTTGTTTTCGGAAAGTGTTATAGCATACCTACCAATTTAACAGAAAGTTTAGATTATTTGTATAGTTTTAACAATTACGCTAAATAACTTACGTACAGAATCTCAACTAGATGCTAGGAACAACTTATGTGTAAGTAAACAATTAAGAAAAGAACGCTATGACTCATATGTTAACATTATTAATTACAAAGCAGGTGATTTAGTTTTGATTAAAAATGAGTCTAGAAGCAGTTGGTTAGATCCATTGTATATATGACTATTTGAGGTTTTACAAGACAGTGAACCGAATGTAATAATTTTAGATAAAGGTGTACAAAAAACAGTACATTAAAATAGAACAAAATTATATTAGATGTCAAAATAACCTTTATAATGTAGTAATAAAAAAGTATAATCACTAATATAATTCACTACTTTATTACTTTAATAAAGTTTTCTTTTATAACCTTCATTTATTGTAAACATAGTTTTTGATTTTCCTTAAGCGGTACAATTCAGCAGATTGGGATGAGATGCGTTGCTTTTTTTCATCTTATCCTGGTGACAGATTTGCTTTTCTTCTAGCGATCCCTTAGCTTGCGCAGATGCTGTGACTAATGTGCTTCGTCAGGCTATGGAATACGCTATTCTCCTCTCTGACGTACCATTGGCCGGCAAAACTCGCCCATGGTATAATGCCAAATATCGTGTTACGGTAGCGACTAAACATAAATAAACAAATCCAGCTACAAATGTGTCTAAGACCAAGCTGATTAAATGTCATAATCTAATGTATACGTGAGAGAAGAAATAAAGATTTATATTTTATTTATTTATTTACAAAATAATATTTAGTTTTATATAAATTATATTTAATTACTATTCGCATTAAACTATAATGCCTTATCATATTAACCAGCATATTGTTTTGAAGCCTTTCTATTCCGTTCTCATCTCACCAAAAAAGGAGAGAGGAATTTAAACACAATATAAATAACAGTCTCTGATGCTTCGCTCGTTCGGCTCCCGCTATTTTCTTGTCACAGTTACGGCTTTACCAAACTAATTATAACCTTATCTCTTCTTAAGGCTCTTTCGTTGCATGAGATTGACCACTGACGCCCCTTATGAGTAATCACAAAAGCAGCGCCTATGTTTTACCTGAATTCTATTATGTCCATTCTTCTGTTATCTGATTATTAACACGTGGGCGAACTGTAACCTGTATACAAAATAATTACTTTTAATATTTAGGCCAAACAGCTATATTAGTGCGAAAGCATCGATTAGGCTAAAAGGAAATGTGAGTAAGAAGTTTAGGCCTACAAAGTTTAGCGAAATCTAATTATTACCAATTCTTTTAGGCGCATGGAAGGATAACCCTATAAACTTTTAAAATCTAAAAACACTTAAGCAAATCTGAAATAAAAAGTATGAACTTGTCCAGGTGTCAGACAGAATTTAAATCCGTGGCTTCTTGCCAACAAGGTGATTGCTCTTCCAATTAAGCTACAGAGACCTAGACGAACTAGTTGATATTTTTCTAGTGTTTCTTAAGCTGACTCATCAGCACCAGTTGCCTAGAACATAAAGACATGGAAAGGAATTGCCCGGAAAGTGAGTGGTTACAGGTTTGAGTTCCATCTGTCACCTAAGGCAAATTGAATGTTTTATAGTAAAAATAGCTTGAGTTGTTCGTCTCTTTAAAATTGCTTTCCACATAAAAATCAGGAAGATATATGCTGAAATAAAAAAAAAATTAAACTGACTACTGTACAAAAATGTTGGGGCCGTCAAAATTAATAAATTGGCCAATGTTTTCTATATCACGTACCGTCACCAATCTTTATGCCTACGTACAGCATACCGGTCATTACCTGGTCAATCGAACACGTATACCCGGGTCACGGCGAGACATGAAACGAACGTGTAATAAACCGAAGACGTGATATTGACCAAGCTTTTTCCTGAATATTTGTATCGTTGCAGAAAATTTATTTCGGATGGCTCGTTCACTAGAACAGGAATAATAAAAAAACAACACACAAGTTATAACATGCTGAAATGAGAGCATGTACTAATAATACATGAAAAACATATTGAAACTATACTATTTATCGTAAATACCGATATACTTTTTTTATTTTTGAGTATAACGACACTAAAAAGTCGCAAACTATATCAGTATTTACGATAAATACTTGTAAAATTTTAATTTATGCAAAATTATTATGACACATATGTTACGTTGCTTAATACTGAAGTTAAGTACTTAATAGACAATAGAATCTGTAATTTCGGTGTTGACCAATCGACATTAATCACTCGACCACAAGCAAGGGCATATATACTAAAACAAATTATAATAGTGCCACAAATATTTAAATTCCTGCTGAATAATTAGGTATGTTAACAACAATACTTATTATGCAATTTTAACCATTATAGGGATCTGAATCCGAAACATTAGGCACCGTTACATCAGTGCATTTTTTTCATTAATAAACTACACTTGCAAGCAAAAATATAGACTCGACATGCCCATATTCGCATATTCAGATTAAAAAGAAAAACTGTTGAACTGTCAATCCTAAAAACATACGATTCAATGCGTAAGCTTATAAGAGCTTACAGTTTTTTGAGACATTTTTTTAAGCAGGTATTGCTCTCCATTGCAAATTATGAGTTTCACCTTAATCACTACCTACGCAATAAACTGGCAATCAAAGCCGCCACCGTTACATTTGGATTAATTGATGCTCTTTGGGTAATAGTTGCAGTTTCTTATAGTAATTTAATCTTATAAAATCAAGATGTTTAGAACAAATTAATATATAATTTTTTTCTCGGAAGGCGTATAGGAAAATTTTCACTGAAATTATCTCAGAAAGACTACCTGCCATACCAAGAAATAGAAACTAAAACTTTTGAGAGATTTGAGATGAAAGAAAATTTGTTGGTGTTTTATTTATATAATTAAATGTCATAGTTTCACAAAATTTTCAATACAAAGCATTTACGACAAACTTTTTTTTTATTCTAGTTATTGTTATAACTGTATAATTTTTTTTACCACTATATTGCCTATTAAGTATTTTTCTCTTCAAAAATCCGAACTCGAGTATGAGATAGGTATCAGAGGAGTAACCCCCTGCTGTATCTGTCGAGAAGTTACGGAAACAAATTGTTAAATTAGCATCGGATTTTCCAACTGAACACATTTTAGAATCTACATTGGATACTAGGCGAGAACTTACTGACTGTGTGGAAGTGATTTCTAAAATTCAATTAAACCTATAGACTTTTAAGCCAAAGATTTGCTGCTCTTCAAGCTAGTTATTCAAGCAAGCCTGGCGTTATTTCGAGTGTCAACTTGACTTTTATGAATTTGTAGAAACTCGTAATAGTCCTTCGTCTAAAATTTTGAGCTTTTCTCCTGAAATATTTCAGCACGATGGTTTGCATTAATATCACTCAGTAAAGGGTGTGGGTACTTTATTTTAATGTATTTTATTAACTGTTATTTTTTTTCTTTTATATAGTTTATTATTTTAGTTTATGAATTTGTCGGTCAATGGTGATGATATATTTCTATCCTGTTTCTCTTCTTCTAACTCTAGTTTCCAAAGTATAGACCGTCCTTTGTCTGATTTTCTTAGTGATACTTTTAGTGATGTTCTAAAAAACTTCAACATTGTACATTGATATACTTTGAGCATTGATATAATGCTCAAAGTATTTAGGCCCACTTTCCTGTTATGCTTTCGTCATTTGATTGCGAAAAAATTTACGTGATACTTGTCTCTCAGACCTTTCTTCACCCTTGTCTCTCTTTTGCCTCCTATTCTTTACCAGGATTCCAATTTATGAGCAATGATCGTGTAAATTTCTATCATGGAGGTGTGGCTATATATCTTCGCTCACATATATCGTCACTTCCCCTACTTCTACTCTAAAGTATGGTCAGCATTCTGCTTACACATTTTATTACCACGATCAGGTATACTTGTCGTATCGTAATCGAGCCCCCAAACGAAAACTAATCAATCGACTACTTGAAGCTTCCGCTAATATCGACTGTTCATCAATTTTTTCCACCGATTGTGGATAATAATAGCAGTATTTTAACTGTTTCGTGCTACAGTCATTGGTATAGTTTATTGCAGTGTAGTAATGATCATATAAGTTGTAACTTAGAATTTGATGAATTTCTCAGCCACAGTAAAATCTCCAAATATTATAAGCTTTTGGTATGTATGCTTTCAGTATGCTGTGTGCTGTCGATGTATATGTATTTTCTAAAAATATCTCTAATCAGTATTATTCATTTCTGTTTTTTTTTTTTGTAACATTCTATGCTCTTAAAGTCTGTAGAGGCAAAGAATTCCTTTTTTGTGTGTTTGTCATATTAAACATAATAATATAAGTATTGTAACTGTTTTGTATCTGTGTAGATATAGTTGTAGTCTATTGCAATATAGTAATAATCTTATAAGCAGCAACTTAGAATTTGTCGAATTTTTCCGCCACAGTAATTTACATATGCTTTTGCTATGGATGTTTCCAGTATTTTTTTATATGTTTTGTGCTGTAGATGAACTAAAATGATGATTACTGTAACGCTCTTCTTGCTTGCTTGCTTATTGTTGCAGCCACCTAATAGAGAGTGATGTGTGCCGTATCAGTGAAAACGGTATGTTGCAGCCAACCGAATACAATAGTCACTGTTACATTGATTTCGTTTATGGTGCGCGTCGTGATAGTTGCAATGGTGATTTGCACCTTAATAACCACAATTACGTTATACTTTTCTCCCTAAAACCACCCAGCAATTATTCACATGATTTATTACATTTATTTTCACATTGCTTTAACATTATATCACATATTATTATGCATATGTTTATTTTATTCGCTAATAAATATTTTGGGGCAGGTGTGATTATTTATTTGGCCAAATCATGAATCCAAAATTTTTTTTTTTAAGTATGGGTTGGACAATGCGGGTTCATTAAATACAGGACATGGCAATTTCTAATTGCAATGGATCGTTTTAAAAGTGACATTATTGCCTTCAATGAGACGTGGTTGGCGTTTGGTTAAAAGGCGCGGGCCCTGCATCGCCTGGTTATGGTTATGTCCGCAGGGTCGGGACGGAATCGTAGGTTTTTAGGAGGCGAAGCATTGGTACTTTTAAGACTTAATTACGCTGATGTTGTCTATGCACTACGCCTTTTTGGTAGATCACAACGTTTAATACAACGTGTTTCAGATTTTGTTACAAGATACAACCACGTACTCTTATATCTGCCTTTATTAATACTGAATCGGTCCTGAATATGGAATCACGTGGACAACTGCATTTGGCATCCTTAATGTCTGACATCACGACCTTTATGTGTCCAGACTACCTCTATTATAAACTTATTTTTAACACATCTAAGAGATCACATAATCAGACTCCTAGAACTCGACCGCCACTTAAAGTTCAATTACACCGGGCCACGGCTTTTACTGGGGGTTTTCGACAGCTAACAAGTGTTGGAACAATATTCCACCTCCACTGAGGCACTTAAAGAATAAGTACAACTTCAAATGCCTAATGAAGTGATATCTTCTTTCTAAACAAAATTTAGGCATTCCCAAGTTCTTTAGCTAGTAGCGGAAGCTAAATATTAATTTGAATTAATTTAATTAGTTTTAATAATTTCATAACTTCTAATATTGTCCGTTAATGTCCCTAATAATATTAATCACAGTTTTTTTTAAATTTATAATAGATTTGACTTCGACATATGCTTAACGCTTATTAAAAATACAAAAATATGTTACACATTCACCATTATATAAGTACCTTACTATTTAGCTGCTTTTGCTGATCATCGTCTTTGTTCGTCACTGTTGGTTGTAGCTGAAAATCAGCAATTTACTCGCGATGCGAGTAATTACGATGCTGAGCTGCGACCCTTGCGTACACACACATTTCTGTTACGAAAACGAACGGACGACTTTGTTGTATTCTACCCTAAGATATGATTATTGTATTTTTGTTAATCATGTATGTGTGTGTGTGTGTGTGTGTGTGTGCGTGTGTGTGTAAAGTGGGAAATAAAGCTTTTATCTATCTATCTATTACGTAATAGATATAATGTTCTAATTAATTAGTTTAACAATGTGTTATATCAAAAGGAAGTTATAACACCGATAAGAAATCAGGTCAGTCAATCAATATAGGTAGCATCATAATTAGAACATTTACGGATCAAGGTTATTATTTCCGCTAATTATTTTATTTTATATCGGAAGAACAAATTTATCAAACGATATTAAAAACAAACAGCAAAACATAAATATTTATTTGTTAAGATGATTATCTCAATTTTGAAAATAAAAACTGGAAAGCTGTCGATTTGCTTGGCCGGTCACTCTACTAACCTAAGACAATGGCAAGAATGCAAAACATGTTCTTCACGTAATAGCTTTCAAGCTGACGGTGTACCGGAATATGCGAATCATCATATGTTTAATTAGTATGTTATTATTAGTCGACGTACGAAAGCTATATATTACTGTCGTTAAAATACCTTTAACTAACTACGAGTATTTAAAACGAGAATTTATATAATTTCGCGAATCTTGGAAACAGCTCTAACGAATTCGAGTAAAATTTGTGTTTATAAAAGGCTTTTGCTTTTTAAATTTGGCTATACACCTAGCTGTTTTAGTTGTAAAAAATGCAAATCTCTCTCAAATCTTATAAATACACAAACGAAAACATTTTCTACGATTATATACGCCTTATATCCGATGTCAATCTAACCATTTAGCATAGCTCCAATTTTTAGTGTACTGATGTCATTGCCGGTGGTTAAATATCATTCTCACCTTAAGGTATTGGAGATGGCGCTTTTTTTTTAAATATATGGATCATCCAAGTGCGAACAATTTTATTATGTTATTTGTAAGAGATACTTTGGTTCAACTACCAGACAACCTTTGTTATTGTCCTTTATTTAACAGGAATATGTTATCAAAAAAACCAGCGTAGCCCAATCTATTGCCAGGGTCAGGTAAATGAAAACGGCTGTTAACAAAGTTTAACTAATTTCAGCATCAAACCAATTTTGAACCTTTTGTTTTGGTTAGTTACACGAAAAAAATAAAGGGTTTGGTTTCACACATGTAAATGCTAACGAAGTTCCGTCACCCAGGTACTTTTTGGTAAATTATAGAAGGCATTAATTAAGTAAAAAAACATAATGTCTTGCATTTCTGATTACTACAAATCCTTTGTAACCTCATGTTTGACATATCAGTAACAAATTCCAATGATCTCGTTAAAGAGCTTAATATTTAGTTCATTCCAATTTTTATGTTTTACACAAATTGGAATATACCACTTAGTAATCAATAAAATTCAGAGATGGCGTAACCTTGTGACATAAGTTTGTTTTTTGCGTGGTAATGAAAGCGACAAGCTTGAACTCGTGCCTTAGGTAACTATTTATATGTGAAACAGTTCTGTCACATTGAGAACGATTGTAATATTGATGCTAAATTGTCTCATTTTATTTCAGAATGGGGTCACGATCACTGATGAATAATGATATATACGACATACCTATTTTACCAATAAGGCAGTGTAGATAGATTAGATAATGATGATGATAGCGTTATTGATCCAAAATATCGATCTTTTTTGATTGCAAGGGAATTTAATATATAATCAATCATTAAAGACTCTCTTTTATCTGCTCCAGATCTAGCAAATAAGGAGATTGCGATAGCAAATGAGAAAATTACGTTCAACTATTCAGAAACGACAATAACGGTAATTAATAAAACCATCTTCATTTAAATGACTAACAACCACGATTGATGGGATATATGAGGAAAAAATAGGTCTGTAAGTAGTTATAATAATTCAATTGTAAAGTTTTATTGATGATTTTTTATTATTGAATGATAAAAAAATTATAATGATATCCAGCAGTTTATTAGAGCTATAATATACTGTTGTTGATACAACTATCTAAGATCATCAAAACATTTTTCAAAAAAAAATAGATTGTTAATATATTTATTTGGACGTTAATTACAACTTACTTTATCGAAATGCCCAAATAATTACTATTTAAGCTTTGAGTGAGGTTGTTTAAAATTACGCTTGCTGTTTGAAAATTTAATGAGACCCTAGTGAAATTACTGTGAAAAAATATTTTTGTGTTGATCAACAGAATTGTTCCATGAAGGCAAGAAGTACTCGGAAAAAGATAATCGAAAGAAACCACACAAATAGAGTTATAAAATATATGTATATTATAGTTTTCAGTTGGGCCTCAGGATTCACTTATAAAATTAGACCACAATTAGAGTTTAAAACTACAGACTTATAAATAGGCGCTGAAAAGTTGTGTGATCTGATAGCTGAAGGTAAAATGCGACCAATGCGAATACTATTGAAAAATGAAATAAAAAGCGCATTCATTATAATTCTTTACATTCTGATCTGGGACTTCTTATGGTACGTAAAGCCTATATTCTGCCGTTTAGGATAGGTTGCATACTTATGGCACAACCTGTGAACTTAAAGTAACTAGAGAAATATTTCCATTTGAATTCCAACAATTACTAGAGGGCAGAACTATTGCATAATTAATAGAGACAATGCAAAGGATCAAAATAATGCGTTTTAATGGATATTATAATGAAGGGTGTTTTTACGTGTTGATTCCTGTTGAGTCGCCTAATTTACAAAATGTTGATGAAAGCGAGAAAGACAACTTTGAGCCCGGCTGTGTTGTCGCAACTGTTTCCGAATCAATATATAACAATCGTTAAATATGATCAATAGATCTGCTTTGAAAGATACTGAAACAATTGTATCTTTTCATGTAATTGAGTCCCAAGTTAATGTAAGTACGTCTAGTTCTGAAGAATTTGGCATGAGTAGTTCCGGCAAGAAAGGAAAAATACGCAGAAAGATGCTCACAGACTATATTCGTATGAAACAAATAAAAACTGCCGCTAAAAGTTATTCCAAAAATCATCCCGAAATTAAAAATATTAAAAACTGTTAAAAAAAACCCATTATCATCCTGAGGTCAACAAACAGGCAATTGTGCACTGCAAGCAAAAGCAACAAACAATTGTTTGGAAAAATAAATTTACATCCGGATTGCACCATGTCCCAAAGTTAGATTATTATACAATACAATACAAAAACACTTAATTGATTACACTACAAAAACAAAAGGAAACACAAACACAGATAATAACTTAAATCTAACGTGTAACAATCGGTGGCCTTATCTCTTCCAGACAACCTTAGGATGGAGAGGATAATAAGGAAGCTATGGAATAAATATAATAATATTATATATATATATTTTTTTGTAACTTAAAGAGGAAATAATAAAGGTGAAATACTAATTATGAAAACAATAACGAACGAACAAAACTTAAATTTAATATAAATAAACGTGCATAATAATATATACATACTATACATATAAATGATGATATATATTCATGGTATAGTATACACACATAAACAGTATACATATCAATAAACATAATTGTCTAGTTGATAGAGAGGAGTTACCCAGCTTTTGTGAGAGATAGTGAGTCATAACTTAATAAGTAAAATTAGAAATAAATTGTGCTCGTCTTATGGAAACTGGAAGAGAATTCCAAAGATAAACAGCCTGGACCGCAAAGGAACGGCTATAAAAGGTCGTACCGTGAGCCAGATTTTCTGATGACCTCAGGGATAGTGTGGTTGAACTATGAAGATAATAAAAACATTCTTTAAGATAGCTCGGGAACAAAGGGTTGAACAAAACATTGTAAAGAAGACTTAGAATGTCAGTATTCCGGCGAAGGCGAATAGGAAGCCAATTGAGCTGAGAGGGAAATTGAGAAACATGATCATATTTGCGTAGACCAAATATGAAATTAATACAAAAGTTGTGCAGTCGCTCAAGTTTATTCAGCTGTTCCTCAGTGAGACTGAGATAGCAGGCGTCGGTATAATCGAGAATAGGAAGCAAGGAAGGTTGCGCTAGGGCAATTTTGGTGGTAGTAGGTAAGAAATTAGGGAGCCTTTTCATCGAACCAGCCGAAGCATATAATTTGCGACTGACAGCTTGTAGCTGCGGACCCCAACTCAAGCAGCCGTCAAAGATTAACCCTAAAATTTTGACCGATACGCTGTAGGGGATATCAGTGCCATTATCATACCAGTGCTCGCCTCCCGAACGCTCATTCCGTCCTCCGCGATGATTGCTATTTCATTTTCATTACTTTTTCTTTGTTGAATTTCAATTCCTTTTTTTAAACCTAAACTAAAGACTCGTTCTTACATTTGTTGACAGCGGTGGGATCCAAAATAGCGCCTTCGGTACGTTTCCGTTCCGAAATAAAATTCGAAGTTCTGTTTTACTTCAAATCATACCTGTGTCTAAAGCAATTTCTCAACCGCAAGAGATATTTTAATTCTGTTTGGACCAGAGCACAGTACTCCATTAGTACTACAATATACTGTTGCACCGAATAATTCTGCCCAAAAATAAATATATTACCAACGTTTGTACCTTTGAGATTTTTTGACCAAAAATCACTACCATCGTAATTCTGTCAATTTTGATAAATTTCACAATTTTCTTTTACTATCTAATAAAGTACCGCAAAACCTCGAAACGGTTTTCGATTTAACTTGAAAACTTCAAAAACCGTATTTTCAAAACAAATGAAATTTTAACCTTTAACACGTCTTAAAAAGTATAAATACCCAAAAAGGAGGATGACCGATTTTGCCCCAGTTAAGAACAACAAAACAATATTTCCAATATCACTTCATAAATTGAAAATCTATTTTTGAAAATAGTTTGAATTAATATAAAGTAAAAGGTTTCTTTATAATATTATGTGAATCAGTAAGAAATCTGTAACGTCTTACTAACTGATTTACAGATACTGACTTCTGTTCACAGATCTTGTTTAGTTACTTAGAATAAACATTATGCCAAAAATCTTAGACAACTAAGTACCCAAACAAACAGATAGAAATTATACGAACAAAATTAAACCAAGTGATAAAGGCTAATGTTAAAGCACATAATTTATAAAATGAACACGAATAGTACCATAAAGAGGAATCGTGAAAGTTTATAACCTGTTTTAGTTAAGGGCCAGAGGACCATTCAATAGTAACGTAAAAAATTTACGATCACACGTCAAGAGAAACACCAATGAGGCTCTAAACAGTCCCCTTTTGATACTTAAGCACTTGTAAAAGTTCATTAGCAATTACTGCTATCTGCGAAGATTGCGTCATTTGTTACACAAACTAAAAACAAATTGTTTTGGATAAGAATTACATAATTTTTTCGTCTTGAAAAGAAAACCTAAATTAATTTAATGATAATTGATAATTATCTAAACAATTGAAATAGGAAACCAATATTGGTGACTTAGAAATATTTATTTTTTATTATCACTGTTAAAAAGATATACCTACAAGGTAAATTAACTTGTGATTCTCCATAACAGTAAAAATAATATTGCAAACAATCATGTTCGTTTGTACTCAGAGGGAACGTAAAAAATGTTTACATTTCTTTACTTTAACAAAATTTTTGGAACCAAATAAAACCAAAAAATTATATATCGCTCATTTGAGAAATTGAGAATACGAAAAGGTTAAGTACAATTTTTCATAAAGTCACTATATTTTTATTAACAGTATTTCTATATTAAAGATGGAACTAATTAGTACTACATAATTATATGTACTACTTATTAATATTGTTACGAGCTGCGGGTTTTGGATAGTCAAATAAAATAATTAATTTATTTCGAGATTTATTTACTTAAATCACTTTAACACAGTAAAAAAACTTGTCATACAAAGTTCCAAAACAAGCCTGCTAATTAACTCCAATCGTCTAATAAACTCGCCGAAGTTGTCAGACATTTACTCTAGTCGTTAGAAATACCATCGCAAAATATCCCAATCGCTGAGTTTGCTTATTAAATCACTATTCAATTCGTTCCGAAGATTTACTATGAGTTGCTTAGATCGTTTCTAGAATCAAACTACTCATTACGCGGCTGTGTTGGGCTTTAAAAATTAGCGGGAGCTAAGACAACGCAGTCCAGTCGCCCAGAGCTATCTAGTAGTCGTCTCAACGAACGAACGATCTAGAAATGAAGGCTTAGTGAATTGAGACTACATACTTATATTACATTGCAGATTACTCCAATCTACTGATTAGATAGCTGACTTTCTTCTTGTTTTAGGGTTTTTTCATTTCCAAATTACAAAGAAACGCCATGGATTTTTTTAGGTTTTCAATTTTTTTTTGTTTATTGATATTATCAACGGTCTCTCTAGTTGTCTATGGTGCTTCTTTGACAAACTTTATGGAAATGGGTCGGCAATATCGAACAGACGAGCAAGTAGCATTTTGCCAGATTACCTGGCTCGTTGATAAGTCAATTAATTTTATAGGTACAATTTAAGCAATAAATAAATTGGCATCTGATATTAACTGGGTCTCACCAGACAAAGCCTGTTTATATTCACTTTGACCAGATGATCCAACACAGACCCATTTAACGTACAGTTTCGAATTTCTATGCCCTGGTTTGTAAACCGAATTAAGTTGAATAATTTTTGATATAGTATGGTCAAAAAGGTGTTGGAGTTTTATAGAATGTCCTATATCATTAATTTCGATAGCACATTTTCTTGCTTCTGAAATATTGTATGATAGTTAGACGAATGCATTTTTTTAATTTAAACTCGTTTAAATTAAAAAAATGCATTAAAAAAAGGTCTCGACCTCAATTACATATTGGGCCTTAGAAAAGTCTAAATCAATGTATATTGATCATATGTAATTTTTTATTGGACTTCAGTTTTATCTCTTCTCATGAAACTCCATATAACACTTACAAAAGAAGTTTCATCTCATTTGCCTACAGACTGTAAATGTTAGATATGGGCATTATCCATGAATTCAAATCCATATTCTTGAAAAAGTTCTTTGTTTTTTCGTTTCCTCTGACGAATCTTCATATTACTGAGAAGATCGACCACGTTCACCTGAAGAAGTTGTAGAAGTATAATCTTCAAAGGTTATTTTAAATTCACCATCCAACCAAGTAGTGAAACCTTTTTTGAAATTGATCTACTATTCTTCTGGCCTTTTCCCGTCGATCGTTAAATTTAGAGAGCATATTTTTTTTAAATACTTGCCACAACTAATCAGCTCTTTCTGATGACAATGCAAATCCATGAATTTTTTTTTTTAATTCTGTAAAGTTCGTACCTGAGTTTATAAAAAAATGCACAATACAACATTGTGTTAATTTTAGATAGAAATAAATTAACTCAACTGAATATTAAAACGTTGCTTTAATTAGGCTAGGTTGTCAATTTCAACTTTAATATATATGATTTGAATTGAAGTGCAGTGTTCAATACGTATGCGTGAGTGTCTCGTGAGAATGTGGTATTGATATTTCGTGTGGTATTAGATAAAATCAAACTTACGAATAACCCACAATTAGGACATAGAAACTATCAAATAATACTCAACCACTGATTTAATAATCATTATTTATTGTTACGACCGTTTGGTGCAACGGTAGCGATCCTGCCTTTCGCACCGATGGTCCTGGGTTCAAATCCCGTTAGGGGCAGATGTTTATATGATGAATACGAGCATTTGTAGCTGAGTCATGGGTGTTTATATATATATTTCTATGAATATTACATATCTATGTAACATATTAGTTGGGGCGGAAAGGTTCTCGAATGACGACCGCGTGCCGGACGACGCTCAGTGGGTAGGCCTGCTACGAGGTGGACCGACGATCTGGTCAAGGTCGCGGGAAAACGCTGGATGCGGGCAGCACAGGACCGATCGTTGTGGAGATCCTTGGGGAAGGCTTATGTCCAGCAGTGGGCGTCGTACGGCTGATATGATGATGTATCATATATGTATGTCTATCCGTTACCCTAGTATCCATAACACAAGCCTTACTGTGCTTACTTTGGGCTAGGCTAATTGGTGTGAATGTAGGAAATATTTTTAGTATTATTATTTATTATTATTTATGTTATTTAATAATTAGTGAATAAACTAACAAATAAACATAAGTTTGTAATTGTGATCATTTTGAATATACAGTAAATATATAGAATTGTTACAAGAAGTTGTTATGTAAAAAGACAGCGGCATACAACGCTAAATTTCAAAAGTCTATTTGAAAACACAAGTCAACAAAAATTTTACCCAGAGACGTGAGTATGCTTTTCCGAAGGATTTTGGTGTGCTGAACCCAAATCCGGAAATATAAAAATAGCAGAATTGCTCTATCACGTCAGGTTTTTGAGATATTCTAACCTAAAAGTGCAAAAAACGCCGTTTTCGCCCACTTTTGAGGTTATGTGATCCTTCAGTTTTTAGTATACCTAAAAATCTACAGGGGTCATCTTAAAGTACAAGTCTTGAACTTTCAAAAGGCGTTAAGTTTGTCTACAAATTCTTCTTCTTTTTTTTTGCTGAGATATCGTATTTTGAAGTTCATTTTTCTCAATTTTGCTTCATGCTACCTATACTGTCATCAGTTTAGTTTAGATCAGTTTCAGTGACGTTGTGAGAGGTTAAGGAATACACAGGTTTTAATCAGTTTAACCCCGGTTTTATTAATATAATATACACTATTAGTTTCTAAGCGGCTAGCGACACAGGATATAAAAACGACTGACTGCACACATTGACAGTCCTTATCACACCGACGCAATACATTACACGCGGACACAAGCTCACAGATCTTCGCATACCTTAATACCTCCCCTCGAAGTTGTGAGCTAATCTAACATTTGTTTATCATTCCCAGATTACCTAAGCATTTCATAATGTTTCGTTGCACCTAAACCTTTCGTAAGAACATCTGCTGGCATTCTCTCTGTACACAAATATTTCAGATTAATAACACCTTTTTCGCACATATCTCGAATAAAGTGGTGTCTAACGTCTTCGAGTTGTTTTGTTTTCGAATGATAATTTCTAGTTTGGGCAAGTTTTAAAGCACCTTGATTATCATTGAACAATGTAACAACCTCGCATTCCATTCTCACATTTCTCAACACATCCTGCAAATACATAGCTTCTTTAGCAGCTTCAGAAATTGCCATATATTCGGCTTCGGTGCTTGAGAGAGCCACAGTTCTCTGCTTACGTGCCTCCCAGCTTACAGGAGCGCCGGCTAAAATAAATGCATAACCAGAGTAGGACCTACGGTCGACTACATTAGTACCCCAATCAGCATCAACCACACCAAACAATGGTAATCCAGTCCTCTCATACATCAAACCATAATTGGACGTACCTTTTAAATACCTCAACACACGCTTAGCCGCCTGCCAATGCTGAACATCAAAATTAGTATTGAACTGACTGAGATAGTTTACAGCGTAAGTAATATCAGGCCTTGTCGACACTGATAAATACATTAAAGCACCAATCAAACTCTGATAAGGTAGCTTTCTCATAACATCTAACATACTCTCTTTAGGCTTTTCTAATTTTATCAGACTATCCATAGGAGTTTTAACAGGCTTACACTCACACATACCATATCGCTCTAAAAGTTTTTCAACATACATTTTTTGACTCATATATATTCTGTTTTCCTCATCTCTTTCAAACTCAATACCTAAACAATTATTAATTTCTCCTAAGTCTTTCATATCAAAAGCATTCATTAATCTTTTTTCACATCTTTCAGCCACGCAAGATCATTTGTAGCTAAAATTAAATCGTCTACATAGATAGCAACTAACATTATATTATGTTTGTTTTGTGACACAAATAAACAAGGATCTTGTGGCATCGACTCAAAACCTATCAACTTAAGTTCACTAACTAGCTTTTTATGCCATTGCAAACCTGACTGACGTAAGCCGTACAGGGATTTCTTTAACAAACATACTGCATCATCACACTCATTCATCTTTGCCATCCATTTCTTAGCCGTTTTAATAATTTTCTCATCTTGAACAACTTGGCCTTTTGAGCCAATCTGCTGCTTAGTAATTATTTTATCTAGTACATTATCTAGCTCAGCAGGTATCTCCATATATACTTCTTCATCTAATGTACCATTCAAATAGGCAGTGACCACGTCCATTTGATGGATCTCTAGGCCCAACTCTGATGATAGTGCTGCTATCAATCTTATTGATGATGATCGAACTACGGGAGATGATGTTTCATGGAAATCCTCCCCTGGCCGTTGAGAACAACCTTTAGCAACTAGACGGATTTTTTTTCTTGTTACTTTACTTGTAAATACCAATCTGTTACCAATCACTTTTCGATCATGTGGTCGTAGCACTATATTCCACGTTTCATTCTTTATTTGGGCTAGATATTCATCTTCTAATGCGTTTTGCCAATCTCTATAGTCACTTGTCCTTTCAGCTTCTTGCCATGACATTGGGTCAACCGTTGCCATGCTTTGTTGTTGCTGACACTTGTACTTCTGATTCTTCATCGTCTGTTTCACCGTCTGTCACTTTCTCATCATTTTGCTGGTACTGATATTCCTTTCTGGGTCTTCCTGCCAGACCTGTACGTACCAGTCTCGGTCTCCCCCTACCTCTTTTAGTAGGTCCTATTAACTCTTCCCATAGTACAGTTGATTGTCTTTTTCTTGTTAATCTACAGTTTGTATCAATTTCCAAATTATCATTTATATTTTCCAACGGTTTACTCGTTCTAGAATCACCTCTTATAGCTTTTATGTATATTCTGTCCCTCTTTGATTTCACTTCATTTTGAATTTGTTCATTCAGATTTATATCTATCCTTTCATCTTCTTCAGATTCACTCTCTAGAATTTCTTCATATTGATTGTGAAATGCACCCTCTTTCATAAAATTAACATCTCTTGCTATAACAATTTTCTTAGTTTTAGGGTCATGAATTCTATAAGCTTTAGATTGATTGTCATACCCCAGAAATATTCCAACTTCTGATTTAGCATCAAATTTACCTTTCTTCGTCCCCTTTTCTTTGTAGTATAGCTTTGCTCCAAATGTATTCATATAAATTACTGTAGGCTTTTTCCCTTTCCATACCGTATAAGGTATTTCACCTTTAAATGCAATAGTAGGACAACGGTTTCTTATAAAATTGGCTGTATTTATTGCTTCAGCCCAAAAAACTGGAGGGCTTCCGGCATGATGCATCATACATCGAGCCATCTCAATCAACGTTCTGTTCTTTCTCTCAGCTATTCCGTTTTGCTGAGGTGTATACGGTACAGTTAACCTTCTTCTAATTCCTTCTTTCTTCAAGAAATCATCGAATTCTTTATTTACATATTCTGTTCCGTTATCTGACTGTAAATTCTTTATCTTCATACCTGTTAGCTTCTCTGCAAATGCTTTATACTCTTTAAATACTTTTAGGACATCACTTTTGTTAGCTATGAAATAAACTTCACACCATCGAGATTTGTCATCAATAAATGTGACAAAATACTTCTTCTTACCATACGATTCATGCCTCATCGGGCCACAAACATCTGTATGTACTATCTCTAATAAAGTGTTTGTGCGTTCTTCACTATTTTTAGGAAATGGTTTACAAGTGATTTTTTGACTTAAACATGTTTCACAATCCAACAATTTTTCACTGTCCTCGAACTTCAAACCATGTACTAAGTTGTTCTTGGCCATAGCTTTGAGGTCGCGCTCATTAATGTGACCTAAGCGCTCATGCCACATGTCAATTGGTTTCTTCACCATTTGTACATTATTGGAATAATGCTGATCCAATCTCACATGGTATAAATTACCTACACGGTCAGCCCTTATATGAACCTTCTTGTTCTTATCAATAACAACAGCATCTTGCTTAGTAAAATGAACTTCAAATCCACGATCAGTCATCTTAGACACTGATAAAAGACTTGTTCGTAAGTCTGGCACGTAGAACACTTTCTGAATGTCTACCAGTCGTTTTTCACAACCTGTATCAACCGAAATACTGACTTCACCTATCCCGGTTATCTGCGTACTCTCTTGGTTTGCCAAATTCAGTTCATTATCCAGTCGCGTAAATCCTTTTATCATGTGCTTATCATTACACATATGTCCTGTGCAGCCACTATCGATACACCAAATAGAACTGCTCTGTTCACCTTTACGAGCCTCTTCGGTCGTACTAAACATTGTCGTATGCTCCTGCCGCTTAGAACTACTGCCTTCTGCTTGCTTAGCGCTATGCTTAGCTTTGTTTACAATTTTCGTCTTGCATTCTCTCGCAATATGTCCACGGCGACCACAGCGATAACATTCTACTTGTCCCTTACTGTTGAATAAGGTGTTATCATGTTTAAAACTTTTCTGATGCGCTTTATTAGTGCGTTTGACAAACATGGCACCTTGGTCATGTACAGTGACCTTTCTCCCTTCATAATCTTCGAGAATCTTCACCTTGAGTATCTCACTAGAAGGTAGCTCATCCCGTGATTCCATTGCAGTACGAAACATAGTGAATGAATCTGGGAGGCTATACAACAATAAAATCGCCAATAATTCGTCAATCACAACTAAACCGATTTCTTTTAGTTTTTTAACAGCGTCAAAGAAATCTGCAATATGCTTTCGGAGATCATCTTCCTCACTCATGCGCGTCAGTACAAGTCTCTTCAATAATGATGCCTTACGAGCAGGTCCGCTTGATTCATACATTGATTTCAATTTATCCCATACCTGTTTCGAGGTATCTAAACCATCTAATGCTGCGAGCTCACTAGGACTGACGGCCAACAATATATCTGATTCCGCCTTTCCGTCCATTTTCATCCATTCTGAATGTTTAGGGTCGGTACGCGCCGGTCGCGGCACAGTACCTGATACGAATTCCCACAAATCATTTTTCTTCAAAATAGCTCTCATGTGAATTTTCCACGTATCATAATTATTAGCACTTAGAGGTTCAATCTTAATAGAAGCAGCCATAATAATGTTCTAGCGTTAACACAGTCAATAAATAGACGAACGAACTGTTAAGTTGTAAACAACTTGGGCGAGTCCACTTATACGCACTATAAACGCGTGAAATGGGCGAGTCTATTATTTTGCGTTAACACTTCACCGCAACTTTTTACTTTATTTACTGTACAATATTCACGAAATCAATTGTATATAGATCACTGGGCCCATAACCTGTGAGAGGTTAAGGAATACACAGGTTTTAATCAGTTTAACCCCGGTTTTATTAATATAATATACACTATTAGTTTCTAAGCGGCTAGCGACACAGGATATAAAAACGACTGACTGCACACATTGACAGTCCTTATCACACCGACGCAATACATTACACGCGGACACAAGCTCACAGATCTTCGCATACCTTAATAGACGTGATAGAGCAATTCTGCGGATTTGGATTCAGCACACCAAAATCCTTCGGGAAAATATACTCAGGTACTCAGGTCTGGGTAAGAAACTTTGTCAAATTTTGTTGGCTTGTGAAATCGAAGATCTCAAAAAACCATTTTCTTGACAGCGTTGTATGGAGGATTACCACTGTGCGTCGTAACAGTATCATGATCCTAAAAGATTTTATCAGTCGAATATATTGACAGCCGGATATTTTATTATATCATGAGTGGAAACTATAACTACTATTAATTTATTTATAACGCCTGCTATTCCGGCGGCCTCTTTAGTTACTCCCTGATTGACAACCGGTCCAAACTTTTATAGTGCGAGCCGTAAAAATCCTACTGGTTAAAAATGCATCAATCGTTTACGATAGTTCGGCTCGACATTGGTTGTTATGTCTGTCTGTGCGAAACGTTTCCAATTCAACACTCCATTGATTTTATTCTGATACCCGATTTAAAGACTTGCGTTTTTTACCGTTTTCTGTGTAATTTCATATTTGCTGTGTTAAATAATAGGTTAAAGAAAATACAAATAAACTTTTTTTTTAATTTAAATAAAAGCAATTTTACCTGATTCAGTACGCGTTTTATTTGCTTTTTGTATTTAATCCTGACGTTTTGACTCCTCTATAGGAGCCGTGATCACAGGATGGCTAAGATAATGGTCGACATGCATGTCAATACTTTCCAATATTTAAATTAAACCACCACTTCAGAATTTGGGCGGCCCTTCCGAGAAGAAGTGGCAAAAGAACTCGTACAGGTGCACCGATCTCCATATAACATTTATTATTTACAAAAAGAGCTACACGATTAGGTCAAGTGTCTTTTGAGATACTATTATTTTATTATTAATGGGACCCTAAGCAGGAGGAACGCTCCAACTTTCATCTCAATTAAGATTAGGATGTTTCCTTAATTCAGTTCTCAATAGCCTCACGTAGCATCTTAGAAAAAATCTTTGTTCTCTCACTGGATTTCTGGTTTATCAAATCTAATGTAATGGTTTGACCATTCAAAAGCATGTCCTTTATCGCGCTTACCTATACTTCTCTTTGTTTGCCCCATATCAGAGAAAACACAGTCACAATAAATTTTAAAGTAAGTATCGGTGGAGACACGCTTCAGAATGTTCCCAATATTGTCAGTGACCCCCTTCATGTGAGGAGTGATAACTTTGTGTTTAGTCCTAGAAATTCACTTGTTTTGCACGATACCGAACTATTGCTTCTTTTTTTCATAAGTTTGGTTAGGACGTAAATCCGAATTGTTGATCGTAAAAAACCTCAAAAGTAGGAATAAGTATGAGCAGAAAATTAGAAATATTTAATTAAATGGGATATAATGATAACAGTGATAAAGCTTATGATGTTTCACCATTATTAGCGACAGAAGAATACCATAAACTTGACACAATAACCTTAGCCCTAATGTTGCAGCAACAAGCAAACAACAGTTTAAACGTTTTGGTATTATTAGATTGGTTTCAGGAAGTAGATTTTTAGCGTTTCTCATTTGTGTCCACAGGTTATTTTTTAATTTCATTAATTTTTTTATTATTATTTAGAATTTTTCTATTGTCATGATTTCAATAGTCAGTTTAACTCGTCCAGCGACAGAAAGGATAATATATACTGGTTAAAATTGAGACGTTAAAAACTATAATTAACCATAGTATATTTAATAAAAGTTAACATGAAGTTTTATACAAATTAAAATTTTAAAAACCTTTTTATAAAAGAGCTTGGTTAAAAAAAGTGCTTCGGTTCAGAGCAAAGCACCTGTTTACTAGCTTACCAATTTCTATTAACAATACCACCAGAGTTATCAAATCTGAACAGATGTTTTCCGAAAATAAATATAACTCTGGGCATTTTATTGTGTCTTCTCAAACCTTGAATACATTAGGTTTTCTAAGATTTTTTAACTTCGAATCTAAAAAAGCCACATCAAAACATGATTCGAAATTTATTTTCCGATTTTCATTATTTTAATTATGTATTATTAACGAGAATGTTTTGTTACTAATTTTTTCATTTTTATGGAAATAATAAGATTCGTACTAGAATGAAATCCAATTGTCTCCGGTATCAGGGGAGCCTCGAACCCGCACTCTCCTCTCGTTATCCAGGCTATCGAAACCTTGACAAAACCTTTGACATTTTAAGTGTTTCTTGAATAAGTCCAACTCGTCTAACGTGAAACTGGAAGTCACAACTTCTCGCTATCCGGGCTAGAACTGTGCTATCTGATTTCTAGTAAAATAAAACCTTTAGATATAAACTATAGCAGTTAATTGCCTCAATAAAAAGGATATTTGATAAACTTCTTATACACTAATAACTCTACTCAAAACTCTATCCTGATATATTTTAAAGGCTTGTAATTACGACTACCACATTGTCGCGTAATGTTGTTAAAAAAAATCCGATTTTAACGCATTCACCTATTGGTAGCGTTGTCCTACCGAAGTACTAAATTGCCGAACAGTTTTTAGAACCAAAAACTCGTTTGAAGGCGGATATTGCATTCGAGAGCGTTTCCCTCTATAAAGATATATACCGTGTATTCTGTTTTCTATTAGGCTTTTCTGAATTTATGATAATAATTTCTCCAAAAAATTACACCAAGATGAAAAAAATTTAAGGTGTCTTGTCTCCATTCTTCATACATTCAGGCGATGCATTTTCTTGATTTTCAATCGTAAATGGGTCTTTTGTGTTTTGTCAAAGGGTGCGCGTCATTTATTTAATTATGTTTGTTATATTTATAATTGTTACATAAATTATGACACCATAAAATCTAATAATACATAACACCTTTTATACGCAAGTACAGAGACGTAATAATATTAAATCGAAACCATCTGTACCGAAAGTGTAGAAAACCAAACCTATAACAGGAATATATATATATGTTGTTATAGGTTTGGTTTTCAATTTTTGGTTTTGGCTAGCAATCATGCTGAAATTGCTGTTGGTGCTGTCCCACACCCAGTACACCAGGGAGGCGCGGTATTTCCGCATAGTCGCGTAGAAGCAGTCTACCCGCGCCTCTGCAAACATTGTCGTCGCTACAGGGGCAACCCCAACGCGTTGTTACATTGAACTCAAGAGCGCTGCGAGCCACGCGAGTATATTTGGCCCACAGACTGCACGTGTAAAAAATTGTGCAGTATGTTCTAAATAGAGTACATTTTACATGATTGGTGCAAAGAGCAAATCTGCAAGCCAACATGTTGGCCCTCACTCTCTTTCAACATCCATGTCGTCCTTGAAATCAGGAGTTAATATAAGACCCAAATATTTAAACTTATGCACCCTTAGTAGGGCGTATACGTTTGCTCCCCGCTTCGAAGACCATGACTTTTGTAGATTGTAAGCAAATCCATGAGCCTTGGCATACTTCTCACATATAACCACCAACTCTCTCAAACCACACACAGATGCACTAAGCAGCACCATGTCGTCCGCATAATTAATATTATTAACGCCGACTCCGTCTATTTGACAGCCTTTTTTTTCGCAGGAAATCCATTAGGTATTCGCTCGTGCCGGGAGAGCACGAGACGATATGTTGGACTTTTCTCCATGGCCCTACCCGGCCTAGTGCCCGGTAAAAGCTTGGAGGCCTACCCACTAAAACCTGTGGTATCCCACAACTCATTGGTGGGGGTCGCGTGTACCCTTATCGGACTCTGCCGCGACCCGGACCAGTGTGGGTCCGCCACTTGTGCGGACGTCTCCTATGCTCCATGGGGGATGGAGCAACGGACTGAGCCGTGACGCCCTGAACACCTCGCACGCTTGAGGGCCAAGTGCAATGCGGATGCCGGTCTCCCGACCCGACAATTATTGGCCTCCTTTCGGTGGGGAGAAGAACCGTATATGTAATGATATGATAAATTTCAAACCGAACATTTAGTTTAAAATGGAATCGCAAAAACTGAGTGTGTCCGATGGTTCCGTTTGGAATTTTAAGTATTCTATGCATTTAACAACATCATCAAATGCAATAATACGGCCTCCACTGCCTGGATTCTGCTTTCCCACCTTTCCACTTCTTTTTGTCGTTCGGTATCCATATTCGGTGCATCTGGAGTAATTTCCGAATTCTCGAAAGATACATGTTGTTGAGATGTCGAAGCAACCAAATAATTTGATTCTGTACTACCAAATTCAGTTCGATTGAGAAATTTCATCATACCTGACCTTAAAACCTAGTTTGATACAGCTCTTTCCGCTTTTTTTTTCTTTTTCTGAACCAGATTTCCATTTTCTCCCTTTGTTTCTATCTGTTAGTGCTTAAGCTTGATAAATTATGAAGATTGCACCAATATTGTATCCTTAAACTGTAAACAAACAAACCAAAAACAATAATAACATTCGTAGGTAGGTACTTGTTTCCTTTCTTAGGTATAATTAACATATCAGAAGTGAACTAATTCATTCGAATAAAAATTTTATGAATATCTATACCGAGCGAAACACACAATTTTTTACCTCAAGAGGCAAACCTCAGGATACCTAACGAGGAAAATTTTTAGGTGTAAGAAAAACAGCTTAAATAAAATGGTGAATTGGTTAATTTTCATTATTAATTAAAAATGAAATTGCTACTTTGCTACTATCTGTAATGTTGAATGATTTTTTTTTTATTGCTTTTGTTGGAGCGGAGCAAGCGAAGTTCCCACGGTTCAGCTTCAATGACGAAATGTATGTGACGCCATAACTCTATGAGTTCTTAATGAATCGAACCAACAGGTTCAGGACTACATGGTGACGAATTTTGAAATTTGCAAAAATAAAAAAGTTATTCCCGAAAAACATTGGCTCTATGGGATCTCCCATTGAAACAAAAAGTGCGATTTTTAAAAGTTTTCATTCATATGGAATTTTAAAATTGACTAAACATTATTGAATTTTTGAAGTGTAACTTCTTTAGGCGCGTGAGGCTAAAATTTTTACTGATGAAACGTCACGAAGATGTGCAACGGATATGTCGAAGAAGAGGGAGAGAGCGATCGAGACCGATTGAGAGAGTAAGAAAGGGCGAACGTAACATGAAGCAACTAGCCATGGAGTGAGAGAGATAGAGCGAACGTCGCATTACGCATAGTGCCATGGAGCGAGAGGTGGTAGAGAGCTATAGTGAGAAAGATTGAAAGAGAGAGAGAGTAAGGGAGATCGAGAAAAAATACATGCTATTGGTTTGTGTATTCGTTTAGTAGTTAAATATTAGAACTTTAGATGGCAATTCTGTCGCATAACATCTTTTGCAGTAAACGCAGATTTTTTATTTATTTATATTATCATAAGCACATATACAGTGTGTCAACAGTGATTTAAATTTATAAATAAACCTCATGAATAAAATGTAGTGATAAATTTTTAAGTCGTCCTATACTAAGCAGTTGTTCGGAGTAAGTAATATATCTGTTATCTTTTTGTTTATTAACATTTTTTTATGCTAATTCGTTAGAAGTTTAGGTAGTTTTAATATCTACAAATAACATGTGGCATTTTAACTTGCCACTCGTCATTTAATAATTTAATATACCAATTTTCATAAAATATAAAATAAAAATATTTCATAAATTTTCTTTACGAAAGTACAATGCCGATTATTGTATGGACTTGTGACTGGAAATGTACAGAGACCATACAAACAACTATAAGAAGCTTAAGCCTTCTTGATTAAGAATTCGTTGATTTCAGTTTAATTTTCACATTTGTAATTGAGAAAAACGAACTTTTCTGTAAACATAACCTAACATTTAAATACCTATTTCATAATACTTAAATTCTCATACTAATCATGTAGAGGAATCTAATAAAGCAATATTGTGACTATAAACGTATTCTTTTCATGACTCATGACTGGTTTAGAGATTTATAGTTATGAAGATACCTATCCTAGTTTTTTATCCATTACAAAATTAAAAGAAGTTTCACTTCTGACAAATGTACTTTGTACGCTCGCACATTTTTTTTTTTAGTATTACGCTTTATGCTTTATGACTGTATCGACCTTGTTATAAATGTGAATTGACTAATAATACGTAGATTTTTTGCTTTGTACACTTTGATTATTTTTTGGGGGCGGGTGGTTCGAAATTCAATCATAATATTATGAAATCTCATCCAACATACATTCAAAATACTTAACAAGTAGTATTTTTGAATATTATTTATTCTCCTTGTTTTTATAATTTATAAAACTAAAATAATTTAATAAAACCAAAATGGACTATTATAGTATTAACTTAAATAAGAATAAAATGTAACTTATAAAGACTTTAATGACGATTAGGAACGTACCATGTGGATTTTTCTTTAAATAGAAATATTCCAATTTTAAAACACTTTAATACTCAATACTCAATTCTTTATTGCACTCCATAATGTTACTTAAAGATATTACATAGAAATGTTTTGAATCAATTATGGGCCCTGTTGGGCACGGCAGTTTGATAGGAGAGAGGAAGTAAATTCTAAAGCTAATAAATTAAGTTTGATTTTCGTTCGAATTTAATTAAATGATTTAAAATTATACTGTTAAAACTTTTTTATAATTTTATGTACAGTTTTTATTGATATTAAATTTGCTATAATTTTTAGGTTATTGGAAATTTAATCCCTATATTATATATTTGTTTTAAATAAATAAATAATTAATTTAAATTCTGTAGCTTTGAATTATTTAAGATAAATTTCTATATATTCATTGTTATTGTTAATATTATTATTATCATTTATTTATATCACAGTTATTATTCATATTCGTAAATGTCAATTTTAAATTGATTATTCTAATATTATATTATATTTAGCCTATTATTGTATAATCATTTTGTTTGTTTGTCATTAAAATATTCATATATACTATAGTAGCTTTTGTCAACAAGAAATGCTTTTAAATTGTTTAAAAAGGTATTGTAATTACTTTCATTTTTTATGACCATTGGTAATTTGTTATATATCTTAATAGACATAACTAAAGGGCCTGAAGAGTGCATTGTTTATCGGGAAATTGGAAGGTTTAATCTGTTTTTATGCCGTAATATTTTTTTGGTATGAATGTTACTTCGCAGTGTGTAAAACTCTGGGTATTTACGTACAAACTTACATATTTCAAAAATGTATAAGCAGGTTACAGTCATTATTTTGAATCTCTGAAAATGGAGTTTACAAGAGTCAGTCTGATCGATATTCATCATGATCCTAATCAATTTTTTTTGCGCGGTAAAGATAGTAGGTGCGTCGGTACTATTTCCCCACAAGATTATAGGTACCATAGCTAAGCCAAGAGTGAGCATATGCATAGTAAGCAGTGAGTGCAGTTGATAGATCTGTGGTTTTCTTGACTTCTCTAAGGGCATATGAAAATTTCGATAATTTAGCTCTAATCTTTTTCACATGTTGTTTCCAATTTATATGGGTATCAATAGTTTTAACCCTAGTAAGTTAAATTCGCTGACAACTTCCAGTTTCTCAGTTTTCCTTTTCTCACTTCTTTCACACTTTTTTCACTCTCACATGCGCACGCCACGTTGCAATAGCATATGTGTTAAGTTTAAATCGATACCGGTAAGTTGGAACTCTTCATGTTTTGACGCATGACTCAAAATATGGTCAAAAGCACGATATTTATATTTCGGGACTATAAAGCCCGGACTATAGAGACCCCAGGAGCTATAGACTCCCTATTAAGTTTTGTAAAACAACATGATTGTTTAGATTTAAATGTAAAGTTTCTTTATAAACAGATTCGTTAATTTTACACTTTAAAGTAAATTCAGTAGTTACAGTTGCACTTAACTAGCGTCTGGCATTTTCAATTTTTATTTGCTAATATTCGTAGTAGTCCTAACAAAATCTGTCATAGAAAAATAAATTGTCACAAATCGGGAACTGCTATAAAAACGTTAAAATCTCTTTTATTCAATTGACGCAATTTTAACGGATACTGAAAATTTGTATATTTAAATATTATAATTTATTCTGGCGTTTGCCCTCTTTTTCAAGAGCAGTGTTCAAGATATATTCGTTTAGTTATCCTAACGCGCTCTACATAGTTTAGAATTAAACATAACGTGCTGGTACTGCGTCTGTGACTTTCAAAAACTGAATAAGTATCTTCAGCAAATAATTCCTTCCATATAAAACGAAAGATTTCATTAATACTAAAAACAAAAAATAATAACTTTTATATAATCTTCTGAGTAATTCCCATATGCACTCCTGACGAGCATCACAAATATCAATTTTCTGGAATCTTGCCGTGAGATATAACTGTTGAAAGCAAAATAGTTTTTGAAACCACATAATTTTTTTTTCTAAGACTTTTGGGGTTGATAAACATCACATGCCTCTTTAACACCTCGAAAATACTGACTGCTTCCCGTTTACTTCACATATTGCAGAAATTTCTGTAATTATTCGTGGTACATCTGAATTATTTCTCTAATATTAAACAAAAAATGGAATAATGATTCATTTTTGTTTAATGAAGCTATTCTTAGAGAAATAATTCAGATGTACCCACCGATGAAACTATGCTATAGATGTTGGTCTAAAATAATGGAGTTTTTTATTTCCAAATTTAAAAGGGGTGATTTATACTGTGGTTCATATATTTTAAAAATATTCTTTCAGCCACATTATTTATGTAAGAGCAAAAGCAAAAGAAGTATTTGAAGCATATCTAGCTTACATAATTGGTAGTGGTCAGTTACTTTAACCATAAAATGTTAATACTCACAAGGGAATCGATCTACCGATTCCCGGTCGTCATCAAGAAAAAAATTTAATCTCTGATAAATAAACTCTGTAATAATCCTTTTAGAATTATATTTGGTAATTAATTATTTTGCCTAAATTTGACCTAGTTTCACATCCCTAAAGTTTGTCTAGTTTCGACATTTTGTTTCAGTTTCATTGATGGCGCTTAGCCGGCCGCTGTGATGGCACCGCTCGCACCTTATTTCGGTCAAATCCTTTAACCTTACTATGATACCGATACCGCTCTTCTTTTATTGTTAGGCGGCTCCCTACATATATTGACTGGAATTAGATATAATAAATAGGGATACATTTTGGTGACAAATATAAATTAGCTAACAGAAAATATTGTACCCCTCTCATTCATACCAATAATATTGATAAATCAGTTATTACGGCAGCGATCCTGCCCTTCTCAACAACAGTACTGGGTTCGAGTTCCGGTAGGGCCAGATATTTGTGTGATGAATACGAGCATTTGAGCATGAGTCATTAATATTTATATATATATTTTTATGAGTACTATATATCTATGTATCATAATACATATATGATCCATCAGTTTTCCGGTCTCTATAACACAAAACTTTCAGTGCTTACTTTGCGCTACGCTAATTGGCACGAATGTCGGAAGTATTAATATTATTTAGGTAAAAATTTTGGTATAATATATGTAGATTCGTATTCTTTCTTTTATAAAAATAATTATTCCGAAAGCCTATAAAAACTGAATGGTTTTAAAAAAACATATGTGGCATAATTGATTTAAGCACATCAAAGCAATAAATTGAAACTCTAATTTCTAATTAATATAAAGATAGATTTAATCACATTAAATTTTTAATAAAGTTACCTAAATAATTACTCTTTTAAGGGATAACCCTCTCCAACTGTGCTTATCCGATGGCATTAAAAAATACGAATTATCGTTCGGGGTAAACGTTGAAAACGACGAAATATGGGGAATTAAGTGAGGATTAAGACTCAAGCGGTTGAGGTGATCCTGCACTCAGGTGAAATATTAAACGTTTGGGCAGACGGTAATTAATAATGCGCTACCACACACCCCGCCGGATATAACGGAAAAATTGCCGGCCCAAGTAAATCCGATTAAAATTCTGCAAGCAGTTTGAAGCTACTCCACTAAACCCTATTTTCTTATTCAGCTAACGGATAATAAAACCGGAAGCCACTAATTTTAAATGTAGTTTGAATACCTTCTATGAAGATTGCTGTGTTAATTGACGTTATCTTTAGAATGAAGAATCATATTGATATTTCTTGTAAGTTGATTATTATTTGAATAAATTATTACAAATTGTGGTAATTAATATTATATTTATTATTTACCACAATCTGTAATATTTACGTCTCTAATAAATGTCTTTCTTAAAGTTTAAGTGGTCAAATATAGCATATAATAAAAGCTGAGAATCAAGAACTAGTTAAATGACAAGTCTAGAAGTAAAAATGTTCCTGGTTTATAAATAATACATCCCCAATTAGTAGAGTTACATATTGTTTATTGGACAATTGGAGTAAATCAACGAACTTGTTTTGTAAATTATTTAAGGAAGTAAATTTCTGTATAAATTAATTGATTCCTTTGATGAATTGAATTAAATAAATCAATTCATTTTATTTTTCCACCAAAAATACAACTTAAAAATAAATAAACTAACACCAGATATTACAAAATGGGGACTGAATATGCATGGTATTTGGGAAGCCTGAAGCCCAATATGGAACTACCCCGTATTTCGGGACTCCAGGACCCCCTCCCGGACAGGTACCGACAGTGCAGAAGTATATGAGGGTGTGTGTGAAGTTATGTTTGTTTGATTGTGTATATGTGTAAGAGTGTGTCTATTATGTATGTGCATGTGTCGGTATGTGTGTGAATCCGCGCGGAGGTTTGTTTTATATATTTATAATAATAGTGTTTCCGTTTCAACGTAGTTCAGTTCCATTGAAACTTTTAAGAATCCTTTTGCATTCGTACAAGATTTTGGGATAAATATTGAGTGACCAGTTTCACTTACTGTAAAGGTGCTTTGTAAGAAAAACTGAGCGGCGTCGAAAGAACGTGGTGGAGTGCTTGCTAGTTTGGCATATCTTCGGTTGCCTACGACTATTGATCTTAAAACGTGGGGGATTGTAGCTGAGGAGTTTGTGTTGTCGTGTTGTGACTTGCATTATGAACAGTTGTCTTACCGTCATAACTTCCGCGTCTTTGTAAAGCCTCTGTGTGAGATATGGTAAAGGTTTTCTGTACATAACCTTAAGTAATGAGAGTTGGGCCCGTTCCAGTTTAATGATATTTATTTTGCATACTCCTCCCTAGACTGATTTGCAATAGGTTAAGACTGATTGGGCAAGAGCGTAATAGATAGTTTTAAGTAATGAAGGTTTAAGAATGTTTCTGAGTTCCCTGAACAACCATATTAGTTCCCTGATGCGAGTGGAAAGAAGATCAACCTGGGTGTTCCACGACAAAGTTTCATCCAGTTGGTCTCCTAGATAGGTAATCACTTTGACGTTTTGAAAAGGAGTGCATGAACATGTCGGTAAGTTTGTGCTGGTGCATGTGTTTAGTTTAAGACAGAATTGGTTTGTTTTGGGTTGGGTAGATTTATTAATAGAAAATGCAATGTATTTAGATTCGTTTATTATTAACCGATTTATTTACTATTAAGCAACTTACTAAACGTTCTCGTGGACTTGAAAATCGCTTTCATGGAAATAACCTAGAGGCATGTAGTGCTGCAGTTTGTAAACAAAACTAAAATCCCTCCACACGACTCATGGCGAATATTGGACTCAAATATCGATTTAATAAGTCAATAAACCGTCGCCGATTGAACCAATCTCACTTTACGAGTCCCTAGACTGCACGTTCAGATGTAGTATAAAAAAGTTGCCAACACTACTACCTTCAGTCAGAATAATAACTTATAGTAGGATAGGGCGTAAAGTTTCTTCATATCCATTAGTTAATTCATATAATTTCTGCTTAAGTTCGGTGATAATATGTAAATACAAGGTGTCTCAAAAGAAAGTTTACATTTAAATCTTTTTTTTAAAGAAAAGTCTTAGCTTTATTGAAATTTTTTTTATTTTATATTGAAGTACACTGTTTGGGAATTTATTTTTTAAAAATAACATCGTCCAAATGTAAACCGTTGCGCTCTCGGCATTCATTTAATCGGGCACTAAAATTGCCTATGACAGCTCGGCAGGTAGTCTCCGTGATGGCTGCCATTTCATGATGGATATTTTCTTTTAATTGTGCCAGGGAAGTCGGTTTATTAGCGTAAACTTTTGATTTGACATAACCCCACAGGAAAAAATCCATAGGCGTTAAATCGGGACTCCGTGGAGGCCAATTTATGTCACCTCGCCTGGAGATTAATTTGTTCGGAAAAATTTCTCGAACTCGAGGCAGAGATCTGTTGGACGTGTGTGAAGTTGCCCCATCCTGCTGGAACCATGTTCTTTGGTTGTAACCAGGAAAGTTTTGCAGTTGGGGTACGAAAAACTCGTCTAACATCTCCACATAACGCTCTGAATTCACTGTGAGTGTGCGTCCCCTTGCATCTTCAAAAAAGTAAGGGCCGATAATTCCTCGCGCCGACATCGCTGCCCATACGGTGACTTTGGGTGAATGTAGCGGTTTCTGATGTTTTTGTTTTGGGTTGGTTGCACTCCAGTAACGACAATTTTGCTTGTTTACATGCCCATTCAGGTGAAAATGGGCTTCATCGGAAAACAAGATGTTGGTGAACGTTGGAAAGCGCTCAATCATCTGATTTACAAAGGCAAGCCTCTGACCAGCATCTTGAGGCTTCAGTTCTTGCACTAACTGAATTTTGTACGGGTGCAGCTTTAAATCTTTGTGTAAAATGCGGCATAATGAAGATCTGTGCACATTTAAAGCAACAGCACGCTTCCGAATCGAGAGGTTTGGATCATCTCGAATAGACTGAGTAACACTGTCCACGTTTTCGGCTGTTCTTGATGTTCTTGGCCGCCCAGATTTTGGTTTCTCCAGAGTTGACCCAGTCTCTTCAAACTTCTTAACCCATTTTGCAATGAGTCGAGTGCTAGGCGCATCATTTAAGTGACGAATATGTCGAATACTGCAGAATTTTCTACGCGCTACAGTCGCCGAATTACCGTTTTTGTAAAACTCACGTACGCACAACGCACGGTCCGCACCAGAGAAACGCTCCATAGCGACTAAATTCCCAAGAGCCAGACTACCGACTGACATACCCCCCGCGCCCCTCAGAATAGTTGCTTTCGCGTAATAAAATAAGCAAATGTGAACTTACTTTTGAGACACCTGGTATTGGTTTGAATTTAATGTTTAGTTTATTTTGAAAAGTATCAAAATAAATAATTATTGAGAGATTATGTTAACGCTTAATAGGCTACTAGAGGTATGTAATCTTCAAGAGGCTCGCTAACAACCACATGCAAAATGTTTGTTATCTCACGCACACAAAATAAAGAAAACTCTTAAAACCTATTGTAGTTTTCCGTAAAAGCAATACACATGGCTTGAAACCTCCTCCACCCGCATAGCGAGGGGATGAGTTCAATTGAGCTACCAAAATCTTGATAGACCCGTTGAATTTTTCCTAGAAGTGTAGCAACTAGTGTTCCTTAGCTGAACACCACCACCATCTCTATGTGCACTAGGCAACTACATAGCTACAACATCTAATTTAATTATTTGATATGATAATTGTTTTGTTACTTGTAAAAATATTAATCTTCATATGTAGTTACCTGAAACACGAAGGGATGACGTTGGTAGTCGACTACAACTAAACTAAAAAAAAAACCAGCCCTCACAATCTCAGATCAACAATGTTCGTTAATAATTTATCAAGAAGAACTATTGAGTTCTAAGGCGCTCTAAGGAAGAGGCTTATGTCCGGCCATGGATTGTATTCTTCTGGTGCTATTGTCTGAATAAGCAATTTTTAAAACTTTGCACTTGAAGTTGCTAACACTAGCTAGATAATTGGTGGAACGATACTAGCTCATAGTAGAAGTTGAAATACGTTTGTAAATTTCGACGCGTCTGCCATCATCTCGATAGCGCAGCGGTCAGAGCACTCGCCCGGATAGCGACAGGTGGTGGGTTAGAATCCCACCTGAGAGTTAGGAGGCATGGTCGTTTTTTACCTGCGTATTTTATATCTTGTAGACATATGGCATTATGAATGTAAAAAATAAAAATGAAATACATTAGCTAGATTAACTTAAACATAGTCTAAAATTAATCATTCTGACTCCACACTTCTTCAAAAAAACCGCCTATGAAACACTTTTTAAATTTATTTTCCTTATCTTTGCGGCTGTCATGCTCATCATTTCTCAGAGGTATAAAATTAAATGAAAATGAAATGTCCCTTAATTTTATAAAATTATCTTATTTCAAATATTCGAAATGCTGCGGTTTTGATATTTAAAATATCAAAACCGTGTTATATATTATACTTTTTATGTCCTTATTATATATTCAATCCTATACTACATTTATTTTAAATTCTGGGTCAGAATTTATTATAAGTAAAATAGTTTGATTGAGAATTTCTTACTTTAAAAATTTCAACAGGACATGTAAAAGTAATCCTTAAAGTGGAGTTCCGAGTAATGCGAATCTGGTATCTTTAACACAGCTGTATGAAGCAGCGAACTCGAGGCTCTATAGTTAGTCTACATCAGTTAAGTGTGCAAATAATGCGACCGAGCGACTATCGTGTGCACAGCCGCTATAGCAGAGCCAAATTGACGAGGCGACACTATCACCACCTCGACATTATAACTTTATCGCCTCAATAATGACACGCCGGACCTGCAATGCTCGGAGCCCCATCTTAACATATTACAAATGAATTGGTCAGAGCAGCGGATTGGAATACCATTACGGATATACAATTTTTGTTTGGTGGCTAATTATTTTATTCGTTATCATTTATCACATATGACCAACATATCATTTAAAAACGGTGGAGAACGTAATATATTGGACTCATATCTAGCCCAACCAATATATACCAAAGCACTGTCATGCAGCGGTGATCCTTGATTCAAGAGCCTAATTCGTCGTTAATAGTGAGCACAGAGTTCATAAAACAATATTGACATTTGATTGACAAATAAGTGATGACGTCAAAGGAAACCAAAAATAAAATACAGGTTCTATTACTTTCTTGGTTTTATAAAATAAATACCTTAGCTTTATTTTCATTGATATTTTCTATTAATTGGTTTATGAACTACGTTGTTAATGCAAAATCTTATGATATTAATTAACTATATAATAAAAATGATATAATATTATAATAAAAATAATAATATTTAATTTAACAACGCAGTTCACAATCGATTCGTATCGATTGTACGAAATTAATGTACAAAATCATTTCCTTTTTAAATGATGTCCACGGTGAGTCCGGAATGTATTTCGAAATTAAAATTAAATTAATAAGAAGATCATTGATCTACTGTAAATTGATCTGCGAGCGATGTAAGACTGATACTTATACTGTAGTAATTTACAGCTTAACTGTTTTTAAATAGTCAAATTCATCGTTTCTTAAGTCAAAGATTGTTAAAAAAGAGGCAAAGCAGAAGGGCTCAATTCTGTAACGAACACTCGAGATGAGTGTGCTTGACGTGAGCATCCCTTTGATCCAACAGTCATACGCCAGCCAGCCTAATGAGGTGGGGATGGTGGCCGTTTTAAGAAAGCCATATAAGTTTATAATGTATCAATTGTACACCTGTAAAGCAAATCGATAATAACGATACAAGTCACTTCCACTCTGTTGCTTTTTTGTAGGTTTGATGAATATTCATCGTTGATGAAAAATAAAATGTTTTTTCAGATCAAAATGGCCAGTACGAAAAAACGCCAATTTCATATGTTAGGACTGAATATAAACACAAAAGCATATATGAAATAAATTATTATAATAGAAAAATACTAGGAAATATCGAATCTCAGGCGGGAATCGAACCCGCAACCTTTGGAAATCCGGTCCAATGCTCTCCCAATTGAGCTACCGAGCCTTGCGAACACTTGTCGAAATTTTCTAGTACATTCCTGATTTTACGCTGTAGGCCAGCGTTGTTTCATCAATGAGAGGAACATCCTCTCGGATTCGAAAGAAACATTTTTACAAATGTTTGGTCAATCGATTAAGATGAAACAGCCATGTTAGATTTATAATTTTTTAATATATTTTATGCATTTTCAATGCGGTCTTATAAGATAAATTATTATAATAGAAAAATACTAGAAAAAATCGACTCGGGTCACAAGTGAATCTCAGGCGGAAATCGAACCCGCAACCTTTGGAAATCCGGTCCAATGCTCTCAAGGCTCGGTAGCTCAATTGGGATCGATTCGAGATCGCATTGAAAATGCATAAAATATATAAAAAAATTATAAATCTAACATGGCTGTTTCATCTTAATCGATTGACCAAACATTTGTAAAAATGTTTCTTTCGAATCCGAGAGGATGTTCCTCTCATTGATGAAACAACGCTGGCCTACAGCGTTGTTTCTTTGTTGTCGACATTAATTTTCTCATACCGCAATACAGTCCACTAATTTTGAATCGCCCGCACAACCAATACGTTAGGTCTACTCCATCTATAAACACATGTATTTGGCGGGTACCTTTGGTTTTAAGGATAAATTGTGTATTCGAATTGAACTGATGATGCATTTTTCTATAGCAAAAATAAAATACAACTAAACAGAAATACTATGAACATAAATATACTTCTATATATATATATATATATTTATTACAATAACTATATTAAGTGGTTACACTTTAGCGCTTTACACACATTTAAATAAAACAATTTAAAATTAAAATTTTAATTAAACTTTGTCGAATCAAAGACGCATTTATTTTTGCATTTTTTTTATTCCTGATGTTGGACTCGTTTACGTGAATCAAAAGGTCGGAATTAAGTGAATGAGAAGTGGCAGGAATCGTTAATCCGGTAGAAGTGGTTTTGTTTAAGTGTACAATATTTATCTTAGTGTTAACAAATAAACTTATTTAGAAGAGATTACTGTTTATCAATAAGACAACTCGTCATATGTGTATATATTGTAATATGTTTCTTTGGTATATAAAAATTAAGTGTATAGCTGGCTGTACTGCCATTGTTCCTGGCAAATAAATAAAAAAATATAAATATTCATTTTTCTTTTGCACATTTATACATATAGTAAGAAAGCTGCGTTTAATTATGGAACTAAATAAATAAGAAAAAAAGCCTTTACTAATACTTTCCTTTCGAGGCTTCTTATAAAAGTGAAGGTTTATTTACGCAATTTTATGTTATTATTACATTTTCCCTTATTACTTATTTACGTCTCCGTCTAGAAAAATGTAACAATTACGTAGTTGAACAATTACCTACCTATCAATAGATACATAATACCATTTCGTGAAAACAAAGCTCTGTCTAACCTATGGCAACTACGTAGGCAGTAAACAATGTAAGCATTTAACGTAAAAGTTTAATAGTTTCAGTTCCATATTCCAACATTTACATTATGGACTGAAAATACAACCCAATTATTATAACGGTTACGACACTGCGGAAAGTAATATAAAGTATACTATACAATGAACATAAAATGGAATAAGTATGAAATTTCCTCTCCCATTTTAATTTCGCCACAACAACGTTTAGGCAAACGGCAACATAAAATTCGCTCATTACAGACTTTGTCTCTAATTACTCTATTAGATAATAGTTTAGGTTTTTTATTAAGTATGGTTTTTGCATAATATAAAGGCGAGTTAATTTAAATCATGCATATATTTTTGATTGATGAATTGTGATTGTAGGAGTAAACAGAGCATTGGAATTATTTCGTTATACACATAAAAGACTGTTTTTTCCGTATCGATTCATGTGCAATTCATAAATATTGACTTAATATTATAGACATGATAGACATATTACAGTTATTTTGCTCTCCTATAAAGTAGAACTTTTAACATTACTGCTTTATTCGTTTGAGCCGTTGAGAGGCCCAATATTTATTGTATTTAGTTAATTATTACTTTACTTACCCGACTGATAATATACTAGTTGGAATTGGATACTTAAATATTTACTTTTTATTTAAATTAATTTAGTTTACTTATCCAAGCCTATTTATTGTTTCATTTAGATTAAAATTCTATTCACTCAACTTATGCCTAATGCCTGACAGTGTTTGTAAATGAACTATAGTTTATTAGTTTCATTTATTGGACTTTGATTATACGATGTGTTGGTGTTATCAATCAGTATTTAAGATAAGTTGTTCTGACAATATGTTAGTTTAATTGCTATTAAAACAAAGTCATTTTGTATTTTTTGATAAAATGAGTTAATGCCGAGTTGAGCTGTTATTGTGTATTTTTTTAAAGACTTAGTTTAATGACGAGATTAGCTGTTGAGATTTGAGGTTTTGAATTTTATTCTCGTCTTAAGGTTAGGTAGTTTCCTTATCCCCCAATCAATTAGGTGCACAGCGCAATCGAAATCGTACATCTTTTACATGACTGGCACAGTATCGTGTATGTTTCATCAAATTTAATTTTACATTTATTAGAATTAACGTATTTTTTGCGCTTATCAGGTGATATATCTCGCTATTTTTTCTTAAGCTGAGCCTTGGTCAATTTACCGAAAATTTATAAAAAAAACATATGCAATAACAACTTCTCTTTCACCCTGATTTTGAGATAGCACCCCTCCAATGGCCGTGTTGCTTGCATTCGTGTCAACTATAAACCGACCTTCAGTTTGTGGATACCCCAGGATTGGTGTTTCACACAGATGTTTCTTCAGTTTCTGAAAAGAATCTTCATAAGTCTCATCCCAACTAAATTGTCGTTTATCTTCTGTCAGTCGATGTAATGGCTTGGCTATCTCTTAGAATCCCTTAACAAAACGCCTGTAGTATGAGCATAGGCCGAGGAATGCCCGCACTTCGGTTTTGTCCTTAGGGGTAGGCCATTTTTGAAAGGCTTCCAGTTTCTCCAGGTCTGTCTGGATTCCATCACTGAAGATAACATGGCCGAGATAATTGGCTTACTCCTGAATAAACGACACTTTTTCGGGTTCAACTTTAATTTGACTCCCTCTATTTTTACGAAAACTCACTCCAAGTTTCACAAATTGTCCTCGAAGTCTCGGCCGACAATGATGATGTCATCTAAGTAGACTAAGCAAGCCTCTCCAACTAAGCCTGCCAGTTCACACTCCATGAGTCGCTCAAATGTGGCAGGTGCGTTGCACAATCCGATGGGCATGACGTTAAATTGCCATAAACCTTTACCAGTCGAGAAAGCTGTCTTCTCCATGTCTTTTGGACGAATTTCCACCTGCCAGTATCCAGATTTCAGGTTGAGGGTCGAGAACCATTTCATGCCACTCAAGGTATCCAAAGTGTCGTTGATTCGAGGTAACGGGTAGCTGTCCTTCTTAGTGACATCATTGAGACGCCTATAGTCTGTTATGATATGTAAGTCACATCACTAGTGTCTGTGGTTTTGTGTCCCAGCACTAGCTAGCGTCCTTCTCTTATGTCGTGTTATGGCGGTCACACGCATTTAATAGTTACAATGTCATAATTATCTAAAGTCTCGAAGCATAATTAACTACTACATCTCAGTGAGTCTTATTAATTATAATAGACCCATACCATCGTTATATAATCCACACAAAATCTCGTGCTATCTTTTTTCTTCACTAATACAACAGGTGAGCACCACGGACTTGCAGACGGTTCAATAATCTTATTCCTTCTCATGTCCTCCAAAAGGCTTTCAACTTCTTTTTCTTTTGCAGTTGGTATCCGTCTTGCTCGTTGACGAATTGGTCCCTCGCTTCCGGTATCTATCCTGTGCTGAACCATCGATGTTCTTCCAAGGACCCCTTCTTGACTGGAGAAGATATTCGCGTGGCGCTGTAAAAACTTCTTGGCTTTTATGCTCTGCGAATAAGTCAGATTACTCTTGCAGTCATCGAGTAGCTCATTCACTAATCCGTAGTTGCTGCTGTTTGCTGAGACTGCGCCTGTCATCGAACTACACTTTTTCATTCAGACAATTTCCTCGCACTTTCCAATGACGTCACCTTTGTTCAAGCAGATCTCGCGATCACCAATATTCAAAACCTTGACCACAGCGTTACTGCTTCCACTAACAAGGGTTCTCGCCGTCATAAGTTTTTGCGCCGATATTTTGATAGGTGTGTCTTCGATCAATACGCATCTGTTTGACTTTTTCTTTCCAGCTGGCGGCAGTTTCACCAGAACCCGAGCTTCCGCTCATGCAGGTATAATGACTTTCTTTACGAAATGAAATCCAAACCCAAGATGCAATCATCCATAATCTCAGCCACGATAACATGAGAGTATGAGGACCCCCCTACATACATCATAACTGACATTTCTCCCAGGACGGGTATTGGCTGACTGGAGGCAGTAAAAGCCGACAGTTAATTCTCCTCTTGTGTCTCCTTGCGGCTTTTATCAGATTTGGGTTCACTCATTTGGTCAAATGGGTCACTTCATTTGGGACTATTAACGGGACGGATTGCAAAATGACTCTGGGCACAGAAGCCTCTACAACAGTTTGTAGAGGCTTCTGTGTCCAGAGTCATTTTGCAATCCGTCCCGTTAATAGTCCCCTGAATCGCAAGACTATTCCCACTGCATGCCTGGGAGATAACCGTTATCGGGGCTTCCTCCGCATCAGCCAGTACTCGCTCCTTAGTCCTGGCTTTTATTCCGTTTCGCTGATCCCGGGCAGGGGACGTGGGGTGCAAGGTCGGATAGAACCTCCACGTGTGCCCGGCCCATTGTAGGTCCCACTTCATACGTGCGGTGGGAACGACAATGGGTTCGGGCCGGTGCATCCTGGGCGCCGCCGTATATAATTCCTTAGGGGATTGCATACGACGGCGGCTAATAATCCGACAACAGGGGGGGGAGCTCGGCTGGCGTCCTGGGTATCCCGGGTAGCGGTAGCCGAGTATGGGGAGTTTTAGGCGACGCCAGTTTTGGTGTCGCCGAAGGAGCTCGTAACCCTGTACGTAGTGCAGGGCCGAGGGCCGCTACCTTCAGGTGGGGGCCGCGGGGAAGACAACCCCTCTAAAAATCACCCGCGGGGGCCTTCGGGCCCAGCTCGCGTCAGCGGGCAAGTCGGGGCGTGTTCCGATCCGAGGATCGGTTCCGGCCCAACCGTAACCTCGTACGTGGTGCGGGAGCGGGGGCCGCCACTTCGGTGGGGGCCGCGTGGAGAAAACCACTATAAAAAATCGTCAAAGCCCTGGCACTGGGATACGTGGTGTCGGGGCGCCTCTTGGAGGTGGCCGGCGGAGCGCAGTCGGCCCATTAGCGGTCGCCCTGGGGTACCTCCCGACCCCCCAGGCGTAAGTAGGGTTACCCGGGCATCGGGATCTCTGCCCGGGTGGACTGATTTTTCTCCCAGACTCGTGGGATCATTATGAATAACACTTCAACCAGAAAACTTAGACCTAGACGAGGTCCGAAGTCGGCTTCCGACGTAGGACGGAGTAAGGACAGCGCACAGGGTCCGCAGAAAAACAGTGCCGAAGAAACATCCAAGGCGGAAAGGGAACGCTCGCCGGTGGCAACTGGCCGGAAGGACAGGAAGGTAGCGCTGCGATTTCCCCCCTCCGGTAGAGAGCAACACCCAAGCGAAATTGACGGTCTTGTGGACGCAACCGATGACTCGGATTACTGCGATGAGGAGGATGCGACGCCAGAACACAGATTCGTGAACCTTAAAACGGTGAGCAAGGAAGACCGGAAGAGGTGGCAGTGGCACCGAAATAAGGCCGCGGACTTTGTGGCCACTGTGAGGAGAGAGGTGCGAGACGAAGAGAACGCGTTGGACTGCGAGACACAGGATCGCATCATGGGCGGAGTGATGGGCCTCATGAAGTGTTTGCTGGGGATGGCCGACCTAGCAAGGGAGGTCCTCACGCGCGAGAGCACAAAGGTTGCAGAGGTGATGGAGGCCAACCAGAAGTTAACCTCTGAGGTAGATCAGCTCAGAAGAGACGTGGCGGAGCTCCAAAGGGCTGCGGTAGCAAAGTCTCCGGAACCCGATCAGGAGAGACCCGGGAGCAGGAGCGGAGAGAGGGCGCTACAAGTGGTGGAGGAGAGGCTCCTACAAGCAGTAAGACGGGCGGTCGATGATCGCATGTCGGCCTGGGAGAGGCTTGCCACTCACCCTTTGAAGACGGGAGACGTAAGGCGAGATGCGGAGGAACAACCGACGGGCTCCACAAGTAGAAAGGAGGAGAAGGCACTGCCTCCATCGACGGCCCAAGGCGGCACATGGGCGGAGGCAGTCGGCCGCAAAAAGCGCAGGCAGGCGGCAAGGCGCGCGGCGGCGGAGGATAGCCAGGCGAAAGAGCCTAGAACGACGATGGCAGCGGGGAAGCCGAAGCCAAGATGGAGGGCGGAACTTGTTCCACCAAGGACGGCGGCGGTCACATTAAGGCTGAAGAAGGATGCACTCCAGTGTGGGGAGACCTACCCACACGTGTTGAAGAGGGCCAAGGCGGCGGTGTCCCTCTCCGACCTCGGAATAATGACAGGAGTGAGAACCCGAGAAACGCAGGCGGGCGATCGCCTTATTGAGGTGCAGGATGCTAGCGGAGATCTAGCCGATCGACTAGCGGAGAGGCTCCGCGAGGTCATTGGGGATGTGGCGGAGATATCCAGGCCGGAGAAGACTGCAGTACTACGGATCTCCGGATTGGATGACTCCGTTGAAGAAGAGGATGTGGCGGTAGCCATGATGGCAAAAGGAGAGTGCCCAAGAAGTGCCATCAAACTGGGGGGCATAAGAATTGGCTCCGATGGCTTAAGATGGCTGACAGCAAAACTGCCGGTAGCCGCCGCCAGAGCAGTTGCCAAGGAAGGAAAACTCCGCGTCGGCTGGAGCACCGCAGACGTGAGGGCGTTTACTGCCCTCCCTCTGCGATGCTTCAAGTGCCTATCCCTCGGGCATACGCAGCACAAATGCCCCGAGACGACGGACAGGAGTGGCCTGTGCTTCAGGTGCGGGGCGCCTGGTCACATGGCCGCCTCCTGTAAGCGGGAGCCAGCATGCTCGGTGTGCGCCGCCTTCGGGCGGCCGGCCGACCATGTGATGGGCAGTCGCAGGTGCGACCCACCGGTGGTGAAGGGGAGGCCCCCTCCACCACCGGTGGACCCCATGGAGGTAGGGGCACCCAGCCCGTCGGGTGCCCAACCCCCCCCGTAAAAACGCTCGGGGGGGAGAGAGCCTCTTCCGCCCCTCCCTCGCGGGAGGGGTGTGAAGATGCCGGAAGCGCGGGCGCGAGCGGGGGTCGCACGCGGAGCGCTTGAGGAGGACCCTCGGTACCATCTTCCGAGGGTAGAGCCCCCTCTCGTCGCCCCCGGGTGGCATCGGAGCTTTTCTCCGGGGCCGCGTGGGGGGGTCGAGAAGGGTGCTCGGCGGGACGGCGGCCGCGGAAGTCCCCCGGGAACTATTGTTCCCGGAGGGCTTCCGAGGACGCACGTCCCAATTGAGGTGGGGAGGGGAATTGACAGCACACCTCGGCCGCCACTAGGGTCGGTAGAGTGGTCAATTGCACTTGGCCCTCAGGCGTGCGGGGTGTTCAGGGCGTCACGGCTCACCCCGTTGCTCCGTCCCTCACGGAGCATAGGCGAGGTCCGCCCACGAGCGCGGACCCACACTGGTTCGGGTCGCGGAAGAAGCCGTAAGGGGCCACGCGACCCCCACCACTGTGTTGCGGGACGCCGCAGGGTTTTAGTGGGTAGGCCTCCAAGCCTTTACCGGGCACTAGGCCGGGTAGGGGCATGGAGGAGAGTCCCACATATCGTCTCGTGCTCTCCCGGCACGAGCGAATGCGTAACGCATTTACTGCGAAAACAAAAAAAAAAAAAAAAGTGGACGAAGCCCCTTGCTTCTTCAGCTCCTCTATTTGTTCCTCGATCCTTTCCATCCTTGCCATCTGGGTCCCCTTCTGCGGGCAGTTGAGCTAAAGATGGCCCCTCTCGCTGCACTTCTAGCACATGGCTCCAGAACTTTTCTTCGTAGGAGCCTTAACCTCCTTGACTTTCTCAGAGACTTCTCGGATCTTATGGGTCTGCCGTATGTCATGGCGAACAGCCTCGACCTCCTAAGCATGCGCCAATGCTTCCTTTAGCGAGGTATCGTGACGAAGACTCACTGCAGCTCTGACCTCTAGGCCTTTGATTCCGTCGACAAATGCTTGAACAATATTCGTGTCTACCATATTGGTGTCGGCTCCATTTTGGAATCCTTATTAAATGCGTCAACTCATGCAGTTGCTTGCCAAACTCGCATAGTACTTTTTTTCAGTACGACTTGTTAAATCTATGCGAAAAATTAATTTCGAATATTTAAATTAGATAAAAATGGCATATTCTTCTAATCTGGAGCAGCTGGCTTTAAATTTTAGATAAGAGTATACAGAAGCATTATTTAGGATTACAAAACAAAAGGAAATGTTTAGAAAAGTCAAGATTTGTAGCAACAAGAGTGAAAAAACCGTCAAGATGTAAGACTTTATTCCCTAGCTCTAGGTCCAACACAAAGCACTAGGTCCAAACACTAAGCACTAACGATGTCCTAGGTCGTAGCCAAGTCGTAGGTTCCACTGGTATCACTCTTGATCACTAGTTTTCACTTCGAAGTCGCCTCGAAGGTAGCTCAAACTAAACTGCCCTAGCTCGCCTCTCTGCGGCTATTTATATGGGCCGTGGCGAGTCCCAGACCGTTCCGGAACGTACCCGACTCGCGCGAACGTGATCGACCGGGTTGAGTGACTCTGGAAAGTTCGCGCTTATACCCGGTTTTCGAGACTATACTTCTATATAGTTCCGCGCTAGTTTCTTTGTGTTTTGTGTGTTCGTAACAATATTATACTTTTTGTTTCATTGTTCCTCAAAGGAAAAAATCGAGGGTAATCAAATCTAGTTAGGCGACCGTTCCGCCACTATCGATCCATGACGAATAAAACCTTATTAAATCAATTTGACGACTATTTGGCGCGACGGTCTTTCGCACCGACGCGCGACGGTCCTGGGTTCGAATCCTGCAAGGGGCAGATGTTTGTATGATGAATGCGAGTATTTGTACCTGAGTCATGAGCGTTTATGTATATTTCTATGAATATTACATATTTAAGTATGATATATGTATGTCTATCCGTTACCTTAGTATCCATAACACAAACCCTACGGTGCTTACCTTTAGCGAGGCTAATTGGTGTGAATGTAAGAAATATTTATTTTATTTATTTAATATTTTTTTAAATGTATTAAATTAATAAAAAAATAAACAAATACAATAACTTACAACATATTCTTTCTAGAATAATTATAATTTAAACTGAATGAAATGGAAACTTTTATACAATGTGTACAATAAAATAACAAATCACTCGGTTCCGTCGTTCGACGTTCCGCTTCCGGCACTTAGCAGTGGTTCTATTATTAAATCTGATCGTTGTTTAAACTAAAATTGCACGTTATTTTTATTGGTTAACAATTGTTTATCACTATCTGACCTAACTTGCCATTCCTTAATATATAACTGATCTATATGAAAGATGGATCAAATGATTAAATATTGGCCGATATTGGCTGCATTTTTGTACTGCAGAAGAGGGCTGTTCGGGCGATCTATAGGATGAGCTCCCGAGAGACTTTAAGAGAAAAATTTAAAGAAATTGGTATTATGACTGTACATTCACAATATATTTATGAAAACTTACTGTATGCACACAAGTGTAAAGATATTAAATTCAGAAAAAATAGTGACTTTCATAATTTCAATTTAAGAAATAAAGACAAGCTAGCACTGCCCAGGTATAGGCTCCATAAAATAAGCAACTCCTTTGCAGGTCACTGTATACGAATGTACAACACGCTGCCACGTAACATGCATGACTTGTCAATGAATAAATTTATTTTTTTTATTAAAACTCAGTTATGCAAAAAGGCTCATTACAGTGTTAAAGATTTTTTGAATGATAAAGCAGCGTGGACCTATAAGAAATGAATTGCTCGTTCTCTGAATCGTTTTGTAATATACACAACTTGTAAGACATTTGGCGATTTTATAAGAGTTTTGGCACATGAGTTTCTTGCCCGATTCTTCTCATGTTAGCCCCTACGTTCGGAATCGGGTCGCTCGTGGCGATTACATGCGCGGCATCAACTCCGCGGATGTACTTGCCGCTAGCGCACGGGCTATGTTTATTATAGAAGAATTTTTTTTTTGATTCTGTAAAATTGACGATTTTAAGTGCCCGCAAGGGCCTATGAAATAAAGTTATTTTGATTTTGATTTTGAAAAAAAAAGTATCCAAGAATGTAGTGGCGATAATTCGAATTGATATCAGCTCTCTTGGTATTGGTGTCAGGTATCTCTTTAGCTGCAGCCCGCATTACATATATGAGATCTATTCGCAGATGTTTTACTTAGAGTCCTACTTATTTTAGTCTACTATAAAAAGCAGCTTGTTATGAGAAACGACAGTTTCTTAATTGACTTACAGAAAAACATTGGATTGCGCTTTTTAAATTATATCCTTAAAATATACTCGTATTGCAGAAATACTGCTGCGTTTTCTTGCAGAATTTGAAATCGAAAAGGAATGCAATATCTAGTGTAAATTGGTCGAAGATTTTTTTTAAGACAAGTTAACAATTATGCTCGGTAAATTATACAACTATTTAAAGTGGTACATAAGATGTTACTGTAGGATGAATGCCAGGTGATGATTAAAACAACCGAGTGTTGGTTGTAGATTGACTTAAATAATATAATCAAATGGGTTATTTAACTTAGACAGGTTACAATAAAGTCTATATTTCTTATACTACTTACTACACCATCCATCCCAAAAAAAATGTAATTATACAGAATACATTTTTTTTATAAAATATTTTTTTAATTAGTTAAACACTTTCATTATTTGGGATTACATATAACAAAGCATATATTTTATTTATTTAATACACAATTTTGTGCGATTTTTATGGATTAATTCTTTTTTCCCATTTTTAATTATTACTACATTTGGTGGTCTGTCCTTAACTACTTTATATGGACCAGAGTACAACGAATTCAACTTATTACCTGATTAAATTTTTTATAATATGAAATCGTTAACATTGTACCCTACAGGGTTAGTATACTTATCATAAATAAACTTTCTTTTCTCTTTCGATTTTATTAAATTGTTTCTTGCCTCTTTCTGTGACAATTGTAAGCGATATTTAAATTCACATGTATAGTAATCATAATTGTACAATGGTTCTAAATCTATAGTCAAATTACTAGGAAGTGAACACTTTTTACCAAATACTAATTCATATGGAATACAAGAGTGAAAAAACCGTCAAGATGTAAGACTTTATTCCCTAGCTCTAGGTCCAACACAAAGCACTAGGTCCAAACACTAAGCACTAACGATGTCCTAGGTCGTAGCCAAGTCGTAGGTTCCACTGGTATCACTCTTGATCACTAGTTTTCACTTCGAAGTCGCCTCGAAGGTAGCTCAAACTAAACTGCCCTAGCTCGCCTCTCTGCGGCTATTTATATGGGCCGTGGCGAGTCCCAGACCGTTCCGGAACGTACCCGACTCGCGCGAACGTGATCGACCGGGTTGAGTGACTCTGGAAAGTTCGCGCTTATACCCGGTTTTCGAGACTATACTTCTATATAGTTCCGCGCTAGTTTCTTTGTGTTTTGTGTGTTCGTAACAATATTATACTTTTTGTTTCATTGTTCCTCAAAGGAAAAAATCGAGGGTAATCAAATCTAGTTAGGCGACCGTTCCGCCACTATCGATCCATGACGAATAAAACCTTATTAAATCAATTTGACGACTATTTGGCGCGACGGTCTTTCGCACCGACGCGCGACGGTCCTGGGTTCGAATCCTGCAAGGGGCAGATGTTTGTATGATGAATGCGAGTATTTGTACCTGAGTCATGAGCGTTTATGTATATTTCTATGAATATTACATATTTAAGTATGATATATGTATGTCTATCCGTTACCTTAGTATCCATAACACAAACCCTACGGTGCTTACCTTTAGCGAGGCTAATTGGTGTGAATGTAAGAAATATTTATTTTATTTATTTAATATTTTTTTAAATGTATTAAATTAATAAAAAAATAAACAAATACAATAACTTACAACATATTCTTTCTAGAATAATTATAATTTAAACTGAATGAAATGGAAACTTTTATACAATGTGTACAATAAAATAACAAATCACTCGGTTCCGTCGTTCGACGTTCCGCTTCCGGCACTTAGCAGTGGTTCTATTATTAAATCTGATCGTTGTTTAAACTAAAATTGCACGTTATTTTTATTGGTTAACAATTGTTTATCACTATCTGACCTAACTTGCCATTCCTTAATATATAACTGATCTATATGAAAGATGGATCAAATGATTAAATATTGGCCGATATTGGCTGCATTTTTGTACTGCAGAAGAGGGCTGTTCGGGCGATCTATAGGATGAGCTCCCGAGAGTCTTTAAGAGAAAAATTTAAAGAAATTGGTATTATGACTGTACATTCACAATATATTTATGAAAACTTACTGTATGCACACAAGTGTAAAGATATTAAATTCAGAAAAAATAGTGACTTTCATAATTTCAATTTAAGAAATAAAGACAAGCTAGCACTGCCCAGGTATAGGCTCCATAAAATAAGCAACTCCTTTGCAGGTCACTGTATACGAATGTACAACACGCTGCCACGTAACATGCATGACTTGTCAATGAATAAATTTATTTTTTTTATTAAAACTCAGTTATGCAAAAAGGCTCATTACAGTGTTAAAGATTTTTTGAATGATAAAGCAGCGTGGACCTATAAGAAATGAATTGCTCGTTCTCTGAATCGTTTTGTAATATACACAACTTGTAAGACATTTGGCGATTTTATAAGAGTTTTGGCACATGAGTTTCTTGCCCGATTCTTCTCATGTTAGCCCCTACGTTCGGAATCGGGTCGCTCGTGGCGATTACATGCGCGGCATCAACTCCGCGGATGTACTTGCCGCTAGCGCACGGGCTATGTTTATTATAGAAGAATTTTTTTTTTGATTCTGTAAAATTGACGATTTTAAGTGCCCGCAAGGGCCTATGAAATAAAGTTATTTTGATTTTGATTTTGAAAAAAAAAGTATCCAAGAATGTAGTGGCGATAATTCGAATTGATATCAGCTCTCTTGGTATTGGTGTCAGGTATCTCTTTAGCTGCAGCCCGCATTACATATATGAGATCTATTCGCAGATGTTTTACTTAGAGTCCTACTTATTTTAGTCTACTATAAAAAGCAGCTTGTTATGAGAAACGACAGTTTCTTAATTGACTTACAGAAAAACATTGGATTGCGCTTTTTAAATTATATCCTTAAAATATACTCGTATTGCAGAAATACTGCTGCGTTTTCTTGCAGAATTTGAAATCGAAAAGGAATGCAATATCTAGTGTAAATTGGTCGAAGATTTTTTTTAAGACAAGTTAACAATTATGCTCGGTAAATTATACAACTATTTAAAGTGGTACATAAGATGTTACTGTAGGATGAATGCCAGGTGATGATTAAAACAACCGAGTGTTGGTTGTAGATTGACTTAAATAATATAATCAAATGGGTTATTTAACTTAGACAGGTTACAATAAAGTCTATATTTCTTATACTACTTACTACACCATCCATCCCAAAAAAAATGTAATTATACAGAATACATTTTTTTTATAAAATATTTTTTTAATTAGTTAAACACTTTCATTATTTGGGATTACATATAACAAAGCATATATTTTATTTATTTAATACACAATTTTGTGCGATTTTTATGGATTAATTCTTTTTTCCCATTTTTAATTATTACTACATTTGGTGGTCTGTCCTTAACTACTTTATATGGACCAGAGTACAACGAATTCAACTTATTACCTGATTAAATTTTTTATAATATGAAATCGTTAACATTGTACCCTACAGGGTTAGTATACTTATCATAAATAAACTTTCTTTTCTCTTTCGATTTTATTAAATTGTTTCTTGCCTCTTTCTGTGACAATTGTAAGCGATATTTAAATTCACATGTATAGTAATCATAATTGTACAATGGTTCTAAATCTATAGTCAAATTACTAGGAAGTGAACACTTTTTACCAAATACTAATTCATATGGAGCAAAATTAGTTTCTGTGTGAACTGTTGTGTTATAGGTAAATAACCAAAACGGTAACCAATTGTTCCATGTTTCGGGGTGATTATCAGTTTGAATACGAAGAAAAGCATTTTAATTTTTATGTGACACTTCCAGCGCACCTAGCGTCTGGTGATGATAAGCAGTCGAGTTTAATTGTTTTATATTGAGTAGTTTACATACCTCTTGAAACGTCGATGCGATGAACTCTTTTCCTCTGTCTGTCGTGATTACTTGTGGTACTCCATATCTAAGAATAAAGTTACTAACAAAAGCTTTTGCTACTACCTCTGCTTTTTTAGAAATTAAAGGATATGCCTCTACATAAATACTAAGTCCAAATATATCTTTTTAAATGCTGAGTTAGCAGTAGTTGTTAATTTCATTGGCTCTCTAATAGGTAGTGAAACGGAAAACAATCAATCTCCCCCTGCTACACGAGTACTATAGACAAGCAACAAAAAATAAACAACAGAAAACATCTTCCAACCGGGCTGGTCACCAAGGAAGATTACGGCTAAAACCCTCCAAACAAAACAACACAGATAGAGAGCAGAAAAAATAATAAGTCAACCAAATTAAAAATCGCATCATATAACGTCAGGAATTAATCGTCACATGAACGCCTGCTAGAACTAAATGAAGCATTAATGGAAATAAATTACGATGCCAATATGGCCCCAGATGGCCAGCACAAATGAGATCAACTATATACTGTCAAACCAACGTAAAATATTCCAAAACTTTGAAGTCATGAATTTGAACTATCTGTCAGACCACCGACTAATTAGGGCATCAATGAAAATAGGCCAACAAAAGAAAAGTAGAGTAAAATTTGCAAACAAAAACATTTTTTAACTAAAGACCAAAGACGAAGTAACAAAATATAATCAAAAATTAATGTCAATGCTACCCTACCCAACCTACAAATTGAAAAACACACCAGTACAACCTATCACAATAAAATAGTAAATGCTAGTAGCCATAGTTTGCAAAAAGTTCGTGAAAGCGGGAGAGAGACACATAGACACCACAAAATATTATCAGATTAAGATCTGATAGTATTTTGTGGTTGCTAAGCTAACTCAACTATTACTATGTCAACACTTTGAGCGCCACGCTAAACAGCGTCGTGGTCAATGTAATGGAATACCTCGAAAATACATTGCTTGAAATCCTCGACGAGTGTTTCGCAGAACAATATTCTAAAGATATCGAACAGATCAAAATAAATCAAGCACATATAGTTCAATTGTGAAAACTAAACATCTTGCAGAGTCTGAATACAATTTATTAAAAAGAACAGTAAACATTATATCAAAAAAACATAAACTTATAAACAAACATTGTCGCGTGCCAAAGTAAATGGCACTCGTTAGCAAAACTGATCAACTATTTGTTTACATGTTGTAACCGATATCAAGCAGGACTAATTTGCAAGGATCAAGTTACGGCGCATCAGGTGAAGAGCCCGAGTCTTATCAGTATCGAAAGCGACTGCTTAGTTAAAACTGAAAACTTTTCTGTATTTACTCACAAAATTTACAAGTCAACTGTAAAAGAAAACCCAGATATAAAATATATATAGCTTCTATTAATCATCAATATCATCATAAAAATAAGTACGGAACAGTATCGAAGAAATCGAAAGAAAGATCTATATGTTAAAGGACGCAGAATTTTCACTGGATTCGAACCCGCTATTTGCTCATGACATTATCAATATTCATGGTTATACGGCATCTTAGCGGGAGCAGCGATGATAGAAGCAATTCAAAATTATAAATAAAATAAATTCTTTTTGTCGTCGATTCCGGCGCGGGCGCAGCATGTCCGCGGGAGCGGGCCGATGAGCTAGCGGCGGCGGCGCGGCCCCAGGATCCGACGCCGCCGGCCGCCCGCTCATCTGGCGTGTGTCAGATCAGTGATACTTTACAACACACGAAAAGCACAAAGAAGGCCTTTAAGGAACTAAGAATGAACAAGACTTGGATAGAGGGACTAAGAAAACAAGACAGAACCTTATTACATTGATAATGCAAACGCTCTGTATATAAATGGCGAATATCTAAGTCACTTAAGATTCGCAGATGATTTAGTGTTGCTATCGGAATCCAACACCCAGCTACAGCAAATGATGGAAACTCTACATTCAGCAAGTGTCAAGGTAGGATTGGAAATGAATCTCTCTGAGACTATGGCAATGAAAATCAGCAAGTAGTTGGAGAAGATTAATAACAAAACATAGAGTGCCACTGGATTATTCAGATTCATACATCTACCAAGGGAAGCCAATTAGTTTTGATCGGAAAAATAACAAACTGGAAGTGAAAAGAAGAATACAAAAAACCTGGAACAAATATTGAAGTTTAAAAGATATTTTTAAAAGTAACCATCCTATTACCATGAAAACGAAAGTTATGAATTCCAACCTACTACCAAGTTTAACGTACGGTTGCCAGACGTGGAAATTTCTTCAAAAATAAAAAACCTAATCACTACTTGTCAAAGAGGACTAGAGCGCAGCATGCTTAAAATAAAGAAAGTTGGCAAAATATGACACACAAAGATAAGGTCAATAACCAAAGCAACAAACGCATTGAGTTACGCGCAAAAACTTAACATAAGGATAGCCGGTCCAAACTGGAAACAGATAGCACAAGATAGGCAGTGGGATAGGATCTGGGCAGTTTTGGAGGAGGCCTTCACCCTATAATAGGGTTCCTACAAATTTATATATATTTATAATATTTATGTTTAATGAAATCAAGCTATATTAGTTTATAATTAAGTTAAAATAGTAAAAAAAAGGTAAGAAACTTAGCAGATATTAAGTTAAAAGTTATTTATCTTAAGAGTGTTTAAATAATATAAACTTAGTTATTAAACCTAAAAAGAAAACAATGTAAAAAATTAATTGGTGGAAAATAATAAAGGTTTTTTATTTATTATTTATTTATTTACTCTCGTATCATGAGACTCCTTGATTTTAATATATAAGACTAACCCACACGTCTACTCAGTCCAATCTTAATTAAATATTTTCTAATTTCTCTTAATTTCTCATATAACTCTTCTAAATTTATATTCATAACTTACCATATCGTAGATCAAAAACACAAAATTACACTTAATACGCTATGTAGGCGCGTAAAACAATATCAAAAACATTGAAAAAATGGAATTGTTGGCGATTAAACATAGTAAACTAGGCGATGCAGTCGCTAAGCATAAAGCTACGCTAGCACCATATATTGGAACGGAGCGTTAATACCTACCTAAAGAAGAAACATTTTTTTTTAATGGGATTTTTTGCGAATTTCACAATTCGGGCTCCGTCACAATCTGATCCCAAACCTGTTGATTTGATACCACGCAAAAAATATTAAAATCGATTAAGAACTCGGGAAGTTATGGCGTAACAGACATTGTGCCATTGAAGCTGATCCAATAAATGACACATTACTTAATTCATAATATTCAATCACAGATAAAAAAGTCTCTGAATTATGCTTGTTGATACAAAAGATAATGAATAAACCGATTTTTAACACTGCACTTTTTATGCTTTTTCACATTTCACTTTTATCTACAATTTGTAAAACACACGGGGTTTAACTTTAATAACGTAATAGAACTATAACTATAAGTATATACCCTGCTCTTGGATGACTATTGGGAAAAAACTAGTCACAGCACAAAATAAATGAAAGGCTTTTTGAAAACTCATTAATAACAGTATTTAGGTAGTTGATGCGCTTCGATTACTTTGAATGCACAAAGGATGAATGATGAACGAATCCGACAGCAATCATAAAACCAGAAGATATCACATCAATTGATTAATTTATCAGTTCAATTTATTTTCTTTATAGAGTTCATATACCTAAATCCTGCTCGCAGGTTGCTTTACTAAATTAGTATATAAACCTCTAAACAAAATTAGTGCAGTTGCAAAACAGTACGAAAACAAACTTCTAAAACCTAAAAGTATGTATCCATCATTATAAATTATTGCTAGAGTTCTGGTAATACTAAGAACCAGCCATCCAAATTACTTAATTGATTTATCGTGTAGAGCATCCGAAAAGAAAACAAATACGTTAAAACTGCTTGTTTAAACATTAACGCAAGGAACGGAGATCATTAGAGCCCTCATTGCTGCCATTAGAAGGAACATAAACTCACCCCCGGCGATTATTTAACGCCTGAGACATAGTTAATGAGTGAATATTGCCCTACGTCACGTGTAATTGCTATAAACTAGCCTGTCTTTGCTTGATTCTGTTTACGAAATAAATAACGTTTGACATTTTAAAGAAATTTATGTCATATTTAAAATATATAATTTATATCGTCACAATAAAAATACTAGTTACTAAATAAAATGATACTTTACCGTGACGTGACATTGCCTATTATTTGGGTTTTCATGTTATGATAATTCAAAATGTCTTAAAGTTAACTAGCTGATAATTGCGTATTTTTAACTATAAAAAACAAGGTCGCAAGATATTCTATTTGATCTTGAAACATTAAAATACAGAATGTTTAATATTAATCGTGGCTTACCCTTATTTATTTCCCAAGTTACATCTTGTTAACTTTGTAAAAGGTCGCTAGGGAAATACACTTTCTTGCTCTGAATTTGTTTCTTGGTTGGACATGCGGAAAGTTCACAGTTTTGTTCATATTTCATAAGAAAAAACGTTTTCCAGAAGTGTGCCTGTAAACTAAACAAATAACTTATCTTGGGTTCAACTAAAATACAGAGCCCACACCCTAGAAGTTTATTGCACTCGATAGACTCAGATCGAGATAGATCCTGGTTTTATTGTATTAGAAAACGGTATCAGGTAAATATCTGAAAAACATCCGCCTATAGGATGCGGACAATACCCAATTTTATAGCCAAACAGTAAAGTAAATTTAACTTTGGCTACGTTTGCCAAGTCTCTTATGTGATAGGAGATGGGAATTGGAATGCAGTGCTGCAGCCCCACTATGCCCTCGTAAATATACAAAAAACTAGTTGCTGCCAAACTCCCACATGTTTATAAATACTACCTACTTTCGCCCGGACATTGCAATGGTGTAAATAAATAATCAACACTAAGAAAGGATATAAACGTAAGGAAAGCATGTTACTTTGTTGCATCTTTTTAACAAGCTCTTAGTTGTTAAAAAAGCCGCCGCTGCAGAGTTGAGTTTGTCTGATGTGTATGCTACAATGCAGTGGCGGATTTACCAGCAGGCTGAGTAGGCTTGAGCCTAGGGCGGCAGATTTTTGGGGCGGCAAATTTGGTTACCGATTTTTTTTTTTTGCTACCAGAAATCAAAAAGATTTCTGAATGACGGTTTTCTGTATTCTGTTTTCTGATGTTTTCCAGATAGAAGTCTGCAACAAATTTTGCCGACGACTTTCCCTTCTCACTTATCATTTGTCATTGTACGTTCCGTGAATCCGTTTAGCAATCTTCCATATTCTAGAGTAAAACAGATAGTTCGCCGCCCCCAACGAGTAATCGGTTGGGAGCGGCGAATCGGTAATCGGTCTTTGCGCCCAATGCGCCCTCTCCCCGCACTTTGAATGAGTGTAAAGAGCGAAATTATAGAAAATGTATTTTTCTTTCCTACCGTCAACCCATACAGCCAGTCCTTATATTTTTTGGAGGCTGCGAACTGCATGGTTTGTATATAATTTAGTGATTTTAATTTGAATTTAGTGCATAATTTTACCGATTTTAATCTTATGTATCGAGTATTATGTGTTGAACACGCACTAGCTTTAGAAAAATATACCTAAAAATTATTTTACGTACCATGCCAACGAAGTTGTTGAATTGTAAAAAAAATCTAGAACATGGCAATTTGACAAATTGTGGAGGCAAGGGCGGCAAAAGCTTCACAGCCTATACCTTGAAAATTTGTAAATCCGCCACTGCTACAATGTATATCAGCATACTTATTTTATCAAGTATTTTTTAGTACACGAATACGGTTATGGCAAATAAAATCTAATTATACCAAAGAAAATATAGTAAAATTAATGATGACTTAATTAATAAGGTTAATAAATTTCACTGTAAAATGTAACTTCGTATACGAAAGGTCAAATTCTATTAATCTCTATAAAACAAGGGGAGTGAACACAAAATATTTCACATGATTATTAATGTCTCTGTTTAGTCGTTTTGACACCAGCCTAGCTGCCCCTTCGCCAGAATATATCGATATTCATACTGCTAAAATATTAATCTGAAAAGTGGATCTGGTTATTTAACATTTGTATGGTTAGCGATGATAAAACCAACATTATTTTTTGTTTTTTTAGTTTTTTAGTTACAATCGAAACGATCGATATATATATATATATATAAAGACTGGGAAATTTTAACTGTTTGTTAACTATTTGTTTTAGCTGTGACTCTGCACTCTGTGGGTGGAGCACGTCTCCACACCCTATGATCCGCAGTTAAAAAGCAGACAAGAGCAGAAAGGATTCTGTATGCACCACTCGTTGTTTCCACACAAGATTCGCTCATAAGTTTCATTGTTTCTTAGGCTTTCGACTCTATAACAAAATAATCACCGTGCTTAACATTTACCCCTTACAACTCACGGCTGTAAGATGAAAGTATCAGAATTGCTACTGGAACTAAACTATGCTGCAACATCACCAAATAAATCAATAATCGCTTTTGACTATCACCAAATAAATAAATGACACATACAAACAAACACGTACATGCACTAGGTAAGCATTATTATTAATAACACACCTATGTTAAACTCTAAGTAAGCTATTTCTATGTAACGTCACAAATAATTATCTAGACTGATAGTTATATATTCTAGTGTTTCGAGATGGTGGGAGCGTGATGACACAGGTATATTAATATACTCGTACCTAGCATAGTCTGTATACTGTATAGGATCTATACAGGGTGGATTCATGAGGTGGAATTTAAAGGGCAGGTACATTAACCGTTATAGTTACAAGAAAACATTGTTAGGCAACCATCCATAACATTTTAAGATATTCTGATCTGCACTCACAGATTTTGGAAAAAAGTTACAGACAGCAAAAAAAGTTCCAAGATAGCAAAAAAAAACATTTTATGCCTGTCGATCCTGTTTCATGCAGGGATTAAAAGACTCTATGGGGCCATTTAAGGTATGAATACTAGAAATGACAGAAATCGCCGAAAACTTTTCTCATACATTTTGTATGAAAAATCCTCGGATCCTATTTCTTACTGTGATCTCTCTATGAATCCTATTTTATGCTTTTAGGGGAACTGTAATGAAGATAAAAAATAAATGAAACCCTTTTAACATTTAAACAAACGCAAACATAACTAATTATCTGAACTACACTGGTCAAACTTTTTCTTGTGGCTAGTACTGGCTGAAAAAATGTAGAGTGAAATGAACTTATTACTTTTAAATTTCGAATTCAATTCAAATCTTTTCACGTCATTCTTATTTTTGCGCTGATAAAATTCAAAATTAAATATCAAACATGTCTTCTAATCGCGAATTTTTAGACTTAATTGAAGCATATTTTGTAAATAATAAAAACGTTATAGCTGCTTTAATGTGGTACGCAAATAAGTACCCAGCTAGAGATGTACCAACAAGCAAGGTAATTAAAAACCTTTAGAAGAACTTAGAAGAAAATGGTTCGTTCAAAAACAACAAAATATTTGCGCGAACAATAAATTTGATTTTCGCTGATTGGGGCAGAGACATACATATCGATGCCGTCATAGATAATCAAATTATAATAAATACAGGGGATTCTACAGACGATGATGAGAGTGATGACGACGATGCCGACCATGAAATATCGATTTCGTCTAGTGATGATCAATAAGTTCCATTAGATAAAAATATCAATTAAATTTAGAAAACAAAGTTTGCATTTATTTTAATTTGATGCTAATCCTTCTTCTGTCCATACGATTTTAATTTGTTCGTAATAGTAATCAAAGATCAATATTGACTAGTATCGACTATAGCAGCACGTCACTAGTACTTGATTATTGACATCTGTCAAATGGGACTTCGTAATTGAAATAGAGTATAGTATCGATTTCATTCGCCCAGTTCAGTTTACTGTCCAAGATGATGTCGAGATACTTCGCTCGTGTCGATAGAGAGAGTTTGGTTTTGAATAACTATGGTAGTTGTAGTTCTGGTAACTTTCTTTTGTTGGTGTAAAAGATGAGTCTTTTTTGGATTTACTGACAGTTAGTTTTGTCGAAAGCTCCTTCTATGTCTATGAAAGCAGCGAGTGTTGAGTTTGTGTTTGCATAGCATAACCGATTCTATTTTGTGTATTACCATATGTATTGCCGACTCTGTTGATCTTCCTTTTCTATATGCATGTTGTTGGGAGTGTAGTGGTTTATTTCTTAGTACTCCATCCCTAAGGTATAGATCTACCAGTCTTTCCAGTGGTTTTAGGAGAAATGATGTAAGGCTAATGAGCCTAAAGGATTTGGCGTGTATATAGTCCTCTTTTCCTGGTTTAGGTAAGAAGACTATTTTTGCGTCTCCCCATGCCTTGGGTGTATACTTCAAGGCTATTCTGGCTCTCTAGATTGGTAGCAAGTACTTTACAATCTGTTCTAGTTGCCAAAGCAGCAGGGCAGAGAAAAGCCTATCTGGTCCTGCAGATTTGAATGGTTTAAAGCTTTTTACTGCCCACTCTATTTTTTCTGTTGCCATTGCGATTTCCCATTACTGGGTCGTCGGTATGTTGTAATGCTCGTCTTGCCATTTAGAGTCCATGGTGATTTGACATTCAGGATAGTTTCTAAGAGTATTTCATTTGTCATAAATATTGAATGGTACTTCACTCCACCAGTGTGGCCTAGTTCTGGCGGACTATGGGAACAAGCCGTGCGGAGTTTGAAACATCATTTCAAACGCGAAGTAACACTATAAAAACTTACGTTTGAAGAGTTTTCTACTATCCTCGCTCAGTTGGAGGCATCCATAAACAAAAGGCCACTTTGCGCTCTTACAGAAGACATTAATGACCTAAACATTTTAACACCAGCCCATTTTTAACAGAAAGAGCAATCGTTGCGATCGATGCATCAAGCAACTTTACAAACTAAGAAAGTATCATCTGCAAATAGCACTGTCTCACATAGATTTTTAACATAGTAAGGAAGTATTTGATAGAATCAGACGTTACTTGGCGGAAGTCCACTAATGCTTAGTGCTCGTTATTGCACGGTCCAACAGCTCCTGATGATGCTCCATGTGGGGGCGAAACACGTGTAGAGTAGTTGGTGAAGGTGTCGGTGTCTGCGGTTTCTGGATTTATTTGCAGGTGGGCGGGCGGTGCATACTGCTTGAGTTATTCGGAAGTAAGCCACATATTTTTATTTTACTAATAGTAAGGAAGGTCATTAATATAGATAAAAAAGTAGAGGCCCTAATATTGAGCCTTGGGGCACGCCCATAGTTATGGGGGCTACATTGGCATTATAACTGGATATTGCCCTTTAAACAATCACTATAGGTGTAACTGATAGCAGGGGCTGCATTTGCAAGCACAGCATCTGCAATCTCCAACATCACTCCCGGAAGCCTAGAGCAGCCTGAAGAGGCTTCTTACTTCTGGGCTAAATTAGGTTGACCGAAGTAGGTAGAAAACATCTGAATTTACTGGGATTTGCTAAAATAAACGGTACAGAAACTATTGCGTATTTGTGATAATGTGGAGAAAAATAACTGAATCTATTTCCAATACATTTTACACCAATGCACAGACTGAAGTCAGAAAGTTTCTTTATAACTAAGAAGTTGCTCGTGATTTACTTCATTAGTAAAGTAAAAAGCATATTGCTAAACTCTGTCCTACTAATTTTTGAAAGCATATTATTGCTGTATTACTATGCATTGCCCAAGATTTATCGTATAATACTCATACTAATGAAAAATATTTTTATTCAAAAACGAATCAAGCTACGAAAAGATTTATACCCATCAAAGGTTATCCTGACATTTTCCAGAACCTTGTGACTGGTAATGTTACGCACGAATAGTAATTCGACTCATTCCAAGACTTGCTAAATCATCAACTGCCACTTATTTTTTTCTGCTTTTCGTCTTTTACCTAAGAGGTAGGTACCTTCCTATCTATGAAAGCTTCAACATAACTTTGCATATAATTTTCATAACTTTTAGATTCGATCGACAGCACATCAAGCTATTCACTCTAAAAATAAAATGGTGATCGCTGCATCATTCACCCTGCTCGAGGGTGCTTTAAACTATCAGTATTATCGACATTTACTCAACACACATCTTTATGTCGTTTTAAAAATTTATCTTTTATACTATTTGTTATAGCAAAATTTAAGTATACCTGACAAAACAGATACTTGTTAACTTTGTTGTCCTAATCAACAATGTAATGAAATTATGACACTACTAATAACGTGATAATGGAATATTTTTTGTGCATAATATATGGTGACGATATAGTAAGTTTTCTGCGTCAGTTCTTCTTGTGAGTTAAAGACGCCCTGAATACAATGGGAATGAACATCAATTCCAATGTATAGTTATTTTTATTTTGTTATCATTCAGAATCCTGCTGGAGTAACTTTTGCATATTTGGTGGATATCTGAAACTGTTAAGAGAATTTTTACGATCTTTTTTACACATTTTCTTAATCATTAGCACTAATTTATTTATACGAGTACTTTAAATCTTGTATCCATCGCTTATAAGTTATGTTAGTTAAAATAAATCCATTTTAAAAGGTTCACGAACTTAAAGTCTATCTATAAATATATATCCGTCGTTTTCCTTTTTGTTACTCTATTAAGTGTTAGCTGATGATTTTACATGTAATTAAATAAATTTTACTATAAAGTTTAATAAAAATCCCTTCTGTAGTTTTGCGCGAAAGGGTAACAAAAACCCAAAACAAACTTTGCACAAAAAAGAAATAAGTAGGAAGGGTATTAGTAAAAACCATTTAAAAAAAATCACTCACATAATATTTTTCACGTGCCATCGCCGCGTGACTATTTGCTAAACCCGAAGCATATTTTTGTTTTGCTGTTTTTGAAATTACAATCACAGCATCTTGACTACTTGTCCAAACATTGTTGTGTAGTTGGCGATTTTGATCTACATAAATTTTCATCATGATAAACAAAACATTTATAAGCATTTTAATAAGTTACTGACTTAAAGAAGCAGTGATAGATAAAAATAATTTTAAATATAATAATTTTAACAGCAACCCTACAAGTTCTGTATTTAAAGTATGTTTACATTTTCGTCGACTTTATTGTAAAATTAGCCCCCCACAAAAACTCTTTTTATTTTAACGGATAATAATTTTTGAATCAGAGTAGCTTCGGAAATTACCTCCTATATCCTAACCTACGAATATTTTTTATGTATACTATTAGTATAGATCATAGGTTGCCAACGTGGGTGATAACGCCTCCTTGTATTCGTATAAACTCTTCAGGGGGCAAAAGAAAATCCAAAAATAAATTAGGGGCATCAATGTGAGAGGAGACGAGTACTTACATTAAAAATACAAGGCTAATTTAGAAACACCATGCAAATTTGAATATATTATATTATATTATTTGAAGAAAATAACTAAACACGTATTTTTTCTTTCGAGATCACCCAGTACTAAAATATTAAGCTATAGAAAGTTATCCAAAATAAAACTACGCTTGTTGACACAATACACCGTGCATTGCAGATGATTACACACTCCCTCCCCGCCTTCCCATATTTCATTAATACATAACATTTTTTTTCATAATTTTCTAATTTTCACTTAATACTTTTACGGGCTTAGAAACGTCACATTGCAGAAGGTATGAGTTGTTTTGTTCTTTAATTAGAACGTTATTAATCGATAAATAGTAGGTAAACACTTTGAATGTAAAAGTAAACCGTACCTTTTGAAATGAGGTGTAATTAAAAAAAATTAACATATGTACAATAATCGGTTGGAGTATAGCAAAGAGTGTGCAAGGCGTCTAGGACTTTTTTGTCTAACTGAAAAATTCAAAACTAACCACAGAAACGAAAAGAAAACACAGGGATCGCATACACAGTTCAAAAATCGGTATGACAAACGATAAATTTAACGATACGACATTTCAATATTTTTCCTAGACTTAAACTTTAACACCGCTCATTTACTACCAAAATCGAAGCCGCAAGAAAAATATGCTAATTTTAAAAAGTAAAAAGCGTTTATTTAAAACCATTTTATCCAACGGCGTGAGGTCTGGTAATTAATAAAGTAATAAAAATAGGTTGACGGACGCGGGGTGCAAGATCGGATAGAATCTCCTCGTGTTCCCGTCTCATTGTAGGTCCCACTTCATACGTGCGCTGGGAACGGCAATGGGTTTCGTCGAGCCGGTGCATCCTGGGCATCGTCGTCGTATATAATCCCTTCGGTGATTGTATACGAAGGCGGCAAATAATCCAACAATGGGGGGAGGCTCAGCTGGCGTTATGGGCAGCCCGGGTAGCGGTAGCCGAGCCAAAGTGACGGAAGACGATAACACTGTACGTAATACAGGGCCGAGTGCTGCCACCGGTGGGGGCCGGAGGCAAGCCCTCTAAAAAATTACCTGGCTCGGCTTGCTGACCCGGGTAGCGACAGCCCAGCAGGTGGCATACTGAAACCCCGTACATAGTATGGGGCCGGGGGCTGTCATCCTTCGGGGTGGGGGCCGCGAGGAAGAGAAACTCTATAAAAATCACAGAGGGACCTTTGGGTTCAACTCGCTAATCGAGCAATCTAGGGGCCTGTACCGGTTCGAGGACTGGTTCCGGCCCAACCGTTAACCCGTACGTGGTGCGGGAGTGAGGACCCCTACTTCGGTGGGGGCTGCGTGGAGAAAACCACTTTAAAATCCTCAATGCCCTGGCGTTCGAGGCCGTGCGCGGATGATTGGCAGAGTACGTCAACCAACGAGCGACCCATCCATCTGGATGTTTCCAAGTCCATTTGCGTTGCGGTTTCTTGTCAAAGAACGTATTCGTGCCGTATAATTTTGTTTGTTTTAGGTAATCCACTAAAGTTATACCTCTGTCGTTTCTAGAACCCAAACCGAAATTTCCGATAAACGTCTCGTGGTCCGATTCCTTTGCGCCTATACGGGCATTTAAATCTCCCATTACAATGTTAAAACGTGAACCACATAAGTTCATAGCAGATATTATATTCTCATAAAACTTTTCAACGTCCTCATCGGTGTACGTTTCACTCGTAGTTGGTGCATATATTTGTATAACTGCTAGTGTGTACCGTCTTGATAGCTTTAGTTTCACATAAGCAACTCTACTGGTTACACATCCAATATCTAGTACACGATGTTTTAGGTATTTTTAAATTAAGAAACCTACTCCGTGTTGTCCTTCTAATTCGCCTTCTTTGTGGTACAACATATGCCCCGATGGCAAGATAGTCACTGCTTCACCTTGCCTGCGTGTTTTGCATAGCCCAAGAATATCCCATTTTATAGTAAGCAGTTCAGTTTCCAATTCCAGTAGGCGATCCTCTGATGACATTGTGCGGATGTTATAAGTGGCAATAAGTAGTCGTTGTTTACGGCAGTTAGTAAACTCCCAGGGATTCCATGTCGCACCCCTGGCCTATCTCACCTGGCCACTGCACAAACCAGGGGGTGACGGGGCGCTGGAAACTCGGGGTCGATTTATTGTTTCGTCTGTCATTTTTCATTATTTGTAGGGGTTTTGGCAATAATCACCGCGCCAGCCACGACGAGTTGGTGATCGCAGTACTCCAACCGGTGAGAACTGTATGTGTTCGCCCTTGCAAGTACTCTCTATCTTGACCGTAGATACCGCTACCCGAGGTCCGCCCGAAGATAGGCTGGCTGGCTGCTTCCCTCTGCCAGGGCTTAGTGCTTATTTAATGGCGCAACTAACTCGTCATGTCATACGATCGTCATTGGGTGAGTTGCGGATTTTCATGAGGATGCCGATGCCACTCGACAACGCGCCGCTCCCTGATAACCCTACCGCCTCGGTCCGGGGCTGCTTATAAGGTTTCCCTATATTCGCAGATATCCTGCATACTATAGGACGTGTCACTATCCGCCACCTGTGACCCGGTAAGTAGCTGAGGCTCGCCCTTACTTTTTTCTTATGTCATATATAGACTGCACTAATTGAGTAGCAATGTATCCATTTTTCAGAAATCTTATCAAGCATCATTTTTTTTTTATTTTGGCACCTAATACTAAACGAGTACGTTAAATGCTAGTTTAACAGACGTAAAAAAACAGTACTTAATCAGGCTACTTTGGATAAAATCGGCCTTTAAAGACAGCGAGATCACAAAAAAGAGTTCACAAAAAAAAAGCCATCTGAATTCCCCTTCCTTAGGTTTAGGGCGTGCTCCCGTCATGGTCGCCATAGCTCTCATCAACGCCGCGGGGCGATCAACGCCAAACAGCTCTCTTACCTGGAGAAGTATCGACCAAAGTCGCGTCTCAAGAAGAACGGGCACAAGAACGCTTGCTGCGTGCAGTAGGCAGTAGGCTGCAGCGGCGCCGGCGACACGCCTCTAGGAAACCGTCCTGCGCCCTTAAGGGTGACAAATCTACATCGAGCTATGCTGCGCTGTACTGCGCTGTGCTGTGTTGTGTTTCTTAAGCTACTTTTTTTTGACAATCAACATCGAGCTATGCTGCGCTGTACTGCGCTGTGCTGTGCTGTGTTTCTTAAAGCTACGTTTTTTTAACAATTCATCTTAGCTCAGTATTAAAAGTAATCAGCAGCTCGTGTGGACGTCTCGTCAAAAATGAATTTATTTTCAAAAAAGCGAAAACATTACGACATAGTTGAATCCGATGAAGATGAAAGTGAAGAAGAAGCGGATATGGATATTTTATGTGTTATTTTGTCGTTAAAAGAGTCCAGTCACGGTAGATTGTTACCACACACGGTACGTGAAAAATACGGAGAATTTAATTTTCTAAAGAATATTGCCACTGAATATGATTTTTTAAAATATTTGCGAATGACTAAAAATCATTTTAATTATTTACATTCGTTAATAAGTCCATATATAAAAAACAAAATTGACTGTAGGAAAGCCATAAGCACAGAAGAAAAATTAGCAATCTGTTTGAGGTAAGTAAATTATTTGAATGCACAAGATAAGGCAATTTTCTCGTTACATTTTCCTTCATGTATGTATTAGTAATTAATTTTGTATGTAGAATAATAATTCATAAAAAATTTACATGCCAGTACATTACATTTACATGTAATGTACTGGCAGTACTCTAGTATGTATGTAGTGCGTGCATGACTTGTCAATATAATAAAACAATGGTAAAAACGTTGATCAACTTTACTAATGTTACATTATATAGAAAAAAAACAAGTACTTAGTAAAATGAAATTAAAATGGTACCGCTTAGAATGTTTAAATTAATCAATTAGCGAAGAAGCATTGGCCTCCTCGCTTGCATACGGTCCGAACACGGTGTTCCCACTGACTGGAAGGGCATCTTGTTCAGCTGTATATCCTCCTACAGATTGATTTGAATCACTACTTGGAGATGCAAACACATTGTCTAATGTATGACAATTGGTATCTGAGGATTGGACACCTTGAGCTGTTGTATACCCTCGAGTACTATTTAAGGCACTATTATAACTCTCGGATGCATACATATCATTGTAAATGTTTAACTCTTCTTCTTCCGTAACTAAATTAAAAATCTTTCTCTTAAGACGAAGCTGTGCCGGTTTGGGCAATTTTTTTGTACTTTCACAAATACTAAGAAAAAAATGATCCATGTCGTCCATTTTGTCAATCACTCGGTTTCTCAAATCACGTTCTGTTTTTCTTTTCTCTCGCTCTGTTTGCTGGATCTTAACAAAATTTAAAATTTCACGTTGAACACTATGTACACGTTTGCGTGCTAAAGGTGTGCTTGTGTTTTGTGATGTGGTTTCGGAACTTGCAGCAGTCGTATTAGAAGATTGGCTGTTTTCGTTTACAGAACCATGAGTGCTTTCGTTTTCTACTTCAAAGTTGTCCTCGTCCAATTCCGAAAGTTGAGTATTACTTTCTTGAGATACCTGTGAATCATCTTGGGAATAATTTCCAGTTGTGTTCCTATTTTGCATGTATGGAAGAAGGAAATCCATAACTTTCTGGAATTTCCAAAGACGCCTGTTGTTGGCAGCTTGACCACTTTTTCCATCCTTCTGTCTTTTTAAGGCTTCCCTATGGTTGTCACGCAATTTTTTCCAAGTATTTTTCGCTACTTTAGCTGCAACAAACAATAAATATATATATATATTTATATATATATACACATCACTACATAATTATAAAAATTTAATTATTAACTTATCACATCTAAGTATGTCGAGAACTAAACCTTCAATTTAATTCATACTTTTTTAAAATGGAATCAATGTTTTAGTTCTTGACATACTTACATAATTAATTATTTCATAACTTTTTAGTGGATAGTTAGTAGGAATGAAATAAATTGCTTATTATAATATTATTTCTTATTTCGAAGGTACATGGGAACAGGTAGTTCATTTACTACAATTGGTTACAATTTTAAGATAGCGGGACCTACAGTGTCAAAAATTGTATCCAAAGTTTCCGATGCAATATGGAAGTGTTTACAGCCAATATTTATGAAAGAAATGACTACAGAATTGTGGCTGGAAAATGAGCTCTATTTCAGACAGAAATGCAATTTTCCAAATTGTTTAGGCGCTATTGATGGGAAGCATGTTTATATCAAATCACCTCCCAACTCAGGATCAGACTATTTTAACTATAAGAAATCGTTTTCGTTAGTACTACTTGCTGTTGTCGATGCAAGATATAAATTCATTGCAATAGACGTTGGATCAAAGGGGCGTTTCAGTGATGCAGGAATATTTAGCAACTCTGCATTTGGAAAGAAACTAAAAGATAATTCATTATTTCTACCAGAATCCAAATCTTTAGAAGAAGGTTGTATGGAAATACCATACATATTTGTTGGTGACGAAGCATTTCCACTGCTTCCAAATTTAATGAGACCATACCCTCAATCGCAACTAAATAATCAGAAAAGAATATATAACTATCGTCTAAGCAGAGCACGGCGAGTTGTTGAACAAGCGTTTGGAATACTAGCAGCACGATGGCGAGTATTTCATACAGCATTTGGGTGTAATATCCACACAGTTGACAAAGTTATTAAAGCGGCCTGTGTTCTGCATAACTATTTGAGTGAGGATAACGAAATTCAGACTGAAAATAGTATTAATAGTGTGTTGCGTCCGTTACGACGAGGAGGCAATAGCCCTTCTATTACAGCCTATCAGATAAGAGAAGAATTTACCAATTATTTTAACGGCAATGGTAGCGTACCTTGGCAAAATACAAGTTCCCATATAAGTGAAAATTAAATAAAGACAAGTTTTAAGCAAGTAAAAATGTTATTTTATTTCGTTTTTAAGAAAATGAGAATTTATCTATTTATTTACAATGTTGTATCTAATTTTTTTTATGATAATGTGAGCTGGCAGACGAGCTGTAGTCCACCTGATGGTAAGTGACACTACAAGCTCATTCCATTGAGGGTACTTCAATCTAAGCACGCTCAGTGTGCTGCCACACTGTAGGCTGCTATGATCTTAGAGCCTACAAATTTTCAAGTTTACTGGCTCTCATATTTCTACTACCGGAACACAGCAAATGCTATTATGGCGGCAGATTTATACATAACTGTGAGTATATACATACAAAATTGTACCAATACACCAACGATAAGCACACATAAATACACACGCACACACATTAAGTAAGTAGGTACTTACTGTTTTCCATCTTTGTTGTTTGTATAATGGCGCGCCAGGAGGCTTCTCTTTTTTCTGAATCTTTATAATGTGGGGATGTTGGATTCCACAAACATTTGTGTTTCCGAACTTCTTCTATAAAAATCTCCATTTTCAATCCGACCACTGCCCTTGATCAACAAATTTCGACACAACACGTGTTACCTAACCTGTTAAACCTGTTTGAATGAGCGAATGAAACTCGTTCGTTCGTGTTTGTTTGTGCGCGAATACACTAGTGCGAGCGAGATGGGACTGATGCGAGTACGAGAGTGAGAGAGACGTCTGAGGGCAATGGAGGGGCACGCAGCGTGCTCCATGTTTGAAAAACTCTAGCACAGCTCGACACAGCGCAGCATGGCAGAGCTCCATAAAAAACATAGCACAGTTCGGCACAGCGTGTCGCAGCACGGCGAGTTAGCGCGCCTCGCTCGAGTCTGCTGCGTTTTTAAACAGAGCGTAGCCTCACACAGCGCAGCACAGCATGGTTTGTTTGTATCCTCATTAAAATATTAGACGAGCGAGTTGACCAAACATAGCACAGCGCAGCATAGCTCGATGTAGATTTGTCACCCTAACAGCGAATCTAGCTCTGCTTTCACACACACCCTAACACAGGGGAGCATAGACAACAATCAATTAGTACCTTTTTAATTCGTAGAATGTCGCCTCTTTTTGACGACCACTTTTTTATTTTTTTTTGTCTTCATGGTCGAGTTGTAACCGAATTCTCAATTTGAAAACTTACAAACTCGGATATCACACATTCCCGTTTAGTTTTCCTGGAACTGATCTAGAATTTGGTTATGACTTCGGTTCTTCTATTGCTGTCTTCGACATGTTTATCTCGAGTTTTCTATGAAGTTTAATGCTAACATTTGTATGTTCGAGTAAAGGTATATAACCCTTGTGCTGTACTGTGTATTAGTGGAATAATAAATAGAAACGAGCCACGATTTGTGTTCATAGTTGAAACAGTAACTCGGGTATTTATATATTTTTAAATCATAATAAATTCAATATCCATAATAAATGAATGCAGTCAATAATTATGCTGTTAGATTTTTTTTCAATTATTTCCTTTTGTGTGGTGAAATCATGATATAATTTCTTAATTAATTTCCTTTATATTTTAAATTTATTATATTAAATTGCGATATAATTAGCACATTACTTTCTTAGAAAAAATATTTGGACAAAGATGAAAAAAACATTGCTTTTGTTAAATTTATATTTTCTTTGATGAAATAGAATTTTATTTTTCTATTTCTAATTTTATGAAGATTATCGAAATATATGATCGTGTATCTACGGAACAGTCACATTCATAAATAAAAATATTTATAAGCAAAAAAAAAAAAAAAAAAAAAAAAAAAAAAAAAAAAAAAAAAAAAAAAAAAAAAACTGTCGCGTTCCTTTGAAAACTATCAAATAAAACGCAACAAAAACTAGGAAGTAATTTAATACTTTGGGTGGTAAAAGTGGGTATAAGCCTGGTCATAAAATGAAGATAGTACGAGCCGTCTAGAATACCACTCTCCTAGGTCTCCTCGTCTCCCATCCAGCTGCTCAGGTTTGTATTCCGATGTTGAGGGACAACGAATCAGGATCCTGTATTAATCTTGCCCCCCAACGGCGTTCCCGGTACGGGAATATAACAGTCACAGTAAACTCAGGTAACACAAGTCGTCACAATTATATAGAAAACCGGTTTAATATTTAATCATATATTGAACCGAATCGTCTTGCGGGCCGGAGTCGAGTTATCGATCTGCCGCGTCGATCCACCAGTCCGCAAGTGTTGGCATTCAACCGAACCGGTTTTTAACACAACGTTACAGTACCCCCTTCCTAAGAAAAAATCGACTCGAGTCACAAGTGCATTCCCGCCTGAGAATTCACTTGTGACCCGAGTCGATTTTTTCGAGTAATACAAAATTACTGCAGAAAAGGGGGGCTAACATTTTTTTTAATTTAAAGTTCAATAAATTTTTCGCATGTGTCGTAAACGTGGGCTTTTACGTGGACCGGGGGTCGTTCGGACGAGCGAGTTTCAACGAATCGCGCTCGTCTGGCCGACACTCGACCACCCAGAGGGAAGCCAAACGCGCGAAAACCGACGCGGAACCGAGGCGGACAGTTAGCTATGTAGATGCGATGCAATCGCATCTTAGAGTAGCAGTTATTACTGTCCCGCCGAGGGACCTCTCGCAGTGCCAGGCAGACCAGCTTAGAAGAATCTCATATATTTGTTTTTTTATTATTAAAAAAAAGGAGCATCGGTCGGCGAGTACAGTAATAACAAATAACAGGTCATGTTACAATTTTGACAAAAAATAATTATGACTCATATAAGCGATCGTATAAAAAGTTAACTGTGGAGGATCTTAAATATCACAGATGTATATAAGTTAAATATAAAATTTTAACATAAAACAAAAAATTTGAACATAAAAGTAAATTTTCCCTTCACATATTTACGGGTTTAGGACCGTTCAATTGCAGAAGATGTGAATTAGTTTGTTCTTTGATTAAACATTATTGCACGGATATTTTCATTTTTAAGTTCTCGAGGCTTTGGGCCTCCTTCACATGAACCGCCGTTTAATTTCGCCCCACAAATAAGCTCTGAAGCGTTTTGCTGCATCATTCGTACTTGCTCTAAGATTTCGATCAAAGAAATAAAAAATTTCGATTTCAATTGCAAGTGTGAAGCGGTGTGAATACATTTCGTCAGGAAGGTACTTATGTGACATAAATGCGGGAGTTTCCCGGTAGTGTTGCCGATCGATAGTAGGCTATCGATAATTAATCGATAGTCTATCGATAAGGGATAGACTATCGATAATTAATCGATAGTCTATCGATAAGGGATAGATAGCAATACTATCGATCTTGGTATCAGTACTATCGATCTTGGTATCAGTACTATCGACACTATCGATAGCTTGGAACACGTCAATACCATTGAAGTAGTGCATTACTATCGATAGTTTCGTTGCCCGTAAATAACAAACTAACGATAGTATTGGTACTATATATTTATGTTCTTGGTAACAATACTATCAATAGTATCGAGACTATCGATTGTTTTGGACTATCGATAGTTTGTCAATTTGCAATAGTTTGCATGCAATTTTAAGGCAAAGTAGTCAACAATGAGCATATTAAAACAAAAAATTCTAATATGCTCATATAATAATAAAAACTAATATGCTCGTAATATAATTTAAATGGTACGTTCAAATTTACGAGAGGGCCACAGATCGGTAATAATGTAAAAGGGTTTTAGTTTCATTACATTGCTGTGAAAACACACCCGTTACCTACTAATGCAAATTTTAAGACTATCGATAATCAAAATAATCGATGGTATCGATAGTATTATTACTAAGAACGATAGTATCTATACCATTGATATTTTCATAGGTTTTTTTAATTACTATCAGCAATTCTATCGATAGTATTGCATTCTTTCAATAGTAGACATGTTTTGAGCTACCGATAGTATCGACTCTATATCGGCTTATCGATAGTACGTTATTTTCAGATGATAAAATCCGTTTATGGTCAAATATTTTTTTAAGAAAAATGAAATAGGCCAAATACCAGCCTTAGCTACACTCCTTCTTTTACCTATTTTTTTTTTCAAAAATGAAGTGTTTGAATGATATCTTATTTATGCCCAGAAAAAAATTAAGTAGTGTTTATAAGATAACGTTGTATATTTCGTTGTTCTTAACATGTAGATGTTGCTTCTTGATGTATAATTACAAACTACTTTATTATCTAACATAGCCACAACGGCATCATTCATTCAATGTTAGTATTGTGTGTTTTACCCTTTTATTTACTTTTGGGACATGTGGATTAGGATTTATTCTACATCAATTTATGATTAAATTTTTACGTTTCCTGACAACTTATGAGATCTGTGGTTGACAGTTTTCTGAGTCTATGGTGTTTTTAAACGGCCGAGATTTTAAATAGAGTGGAATTATTAAATTACTTTTAGTAATAAAGGGAAACCAAATTTAAAAATAAATTTATCGTTAAGAAAATGAATTTCGCAGTATGTATACATATATAAATATATCTGTTTTAGTATTTGAAGTAATAAGCTAATATATCGTAAAAACATATCGTAAAAATTATAGTTCCCCAACGGGATCGGTGAAAAACAACCAAGAATGGCACCGATTTTTTTATTATAAAAAATATATTTACGTACCTTTCGCCTTTAACATACTGTGAATACATATAGTTGTAATAAATAATAAGGCACCGCCATCGCTTCTAGCGAAATAGCACACACCATTTGTCGTCACGTTTTCGACGTACTAACGCATGGACGAGAAATATATCGAATATCTCTCTCTCAAAATATCGACAAAATTCTTTTGCCATGTTAGATTTTGTAGACAAAAATGCCGTGTCTAAGTAAAACTATTCTTTTGACATAAGAAGTCGTAACCATATTACAATAAACGAAAAATATGATCGACAAAATTTTGTCGTGTTGCGTATGCAGGGCGGGCTGGTGGCTCAGTTATAGTAACGTTACGCAGCTCACCGTGTGGGGGAAGGCATATCTGCTAAGCGCATGACCTACAAATTGTAAAACTCGGCTGGACATACTCCGACAAATTAACGATATCATATCAGCAATGTCAGTCTGTTTTCTATCGTTTTTTCTGGCCTAGCTATATTTAACATCACTTGGAAAGAAACCGTTTACTGTGCCTTGATATATTTGCCCAATATGTACTTTAACCGCAGATATTCTATTATACTAGTTATTTAAATCATTAAAATTATACTTCTTTAGGCACGTTATAAAAAAAATATGAGAGTGAAATTTTAAGCGCATCACTGTAACACAAAATTATCATGTTGAAGTTGGCCGCAAAAGCGACATAGAATAAACCAGCAGGATAGTTGGCCGCTAATTATGAATGTGTGTGTGTGTGATTTTAAACTAGGCGATGCAGTCGCTAAGCATAAAGCTAAGCTAGCACCATATATTGGAGCGGAGCGTAATACCTAAAAAAGGATTTTTTTTGTTTCGATGAGATTTTTTGCGAATTTCGAAATTCGGGCGCCGTCACAATCTGGTCCTAAACCTGTTGATTCGATTCCACACAAAAAAAAATCGATTAAGAACTCGGGAAATTATGGCGTAACAGACATTGTGCCATTGAAGCTGATCCATGGGAGCTCCAATAATATAAATTATTATTAGTTTCACATTACTATTGGTTAAACAGTTTATTTTAATGGTATTTATATATTACTTGATTCTGTAAACAGATATATAGAAAATCTGTTAGTCTTTTGATGCATCTTATTGATCACTATAGAATTTATAAATTTATCTCTCTTTTCACATACAAAGAATACGAGCACACGAGAAGAAATTTTTTGTTATCTTTGTTTATTAACGATAAAGAAGTATAACTTCTTACGTGCGTACATAAGTACACATAACGGTTTTTTAATGTCATTATTGAGTGACAGTTGTATTTCAATTCTTTATCCTCCTACTAAAAGTCCCTACATAATACGATAAGTTTGATCACGACCATATACAGTACTTGGTCATAGAAAAAAATAGTTTTCAATGCCATAATTTAATTGGCTTGCGCTATCCCATCACATTTATCTCAGCATATTGTTTTTTTTTTTTGTAAAAAAAAAAGCGAAATAAAAGTATTAAACTAGAGAGAACCCCATTTAATCAAAAAATTACATCCACAACTGATGGCTCGTATGAGCTTACAGTAACGTCAACAATGCTTCAGATCAGATAATGCTGTCACTCGCGATGAACTAATACATAAATCGCCAAACATGCTAGAACTGCAAACTGAAACAAAAAAAAATACACGGTATAATAAAATCTACATATATCAAATTTTAATTAGAACTTTAATTGACTTTCAAATATTACATTAGCTAGATATTTCGTGGACGCAAGTAAAGGATAAGATTTAATGTAATGAATAGAAAATATTTATTAAAAAGCTGTTTAACATTACATTTTGTTTAATAATTTAATTTCTGTTTGATTTAGAGGTAGAATCAGTAGTAAAAAACCAATAACATTCCAATTAGATAATGGTACAGGCAGTTATGATGAACATGGCAACTGAGTAATTGGCCCTCTTTATTACATTATGGACTGATAAAAGGTACTATACTATTGCATTGGTATTACACTTGAGCCCAAGAGATCAAGCAATTTTCGTAAGCTCAAGCTCCTACAGAAAACATTTCTGCTCATATGGTGACGTATAACCAATTCTCCCAATGTTTTTTTTATTCCTTGGTTTGGTTTAAGTAACCGGATAAAATTACTGTACCCACTTAATGATTCGGCAGGATCTGAGCTAATTATAGCTAGTATTCATTTGGCAGCGAGGATTTAGTAATTGACGACCGTTTGGTGCAACGGTAGCGAATCTGCCTGTCGAAGCGACGGTCCTGGGTTCTAATCCCTGAAGGGACAGATGTTTGTATGATGATTACGAGCATTTGTACCAGAGTCATGGGTGTTTATATATATTTATATGAATCACGGCCGGATCTACCATAAGGCTTTTTGGGCCAGTGCCCAGGGCCCTGTGGATTCAAGGGATTCAAGGCCCCGCTTAGTCAAGTCAAAGTCAAAAATAGACGATACTGCGAAAGTGACAATAATTGTATTACATTAAACAGATCGTATGGTTTGCAGCCCTGCGAATCCTTGGATTAATCAAACCCATTCAATTCATTTAATTCAAGTCTACGTTCAGGTATTGGTACTTCGAACTGACAGTTAAAATATTCGGCTGCCATTACACATTCATCTCAATCGTGCTCCGCTGTTTCCCTCACAGACTCTGTCTCTTTATATCCTGCTAGAATTATTTAGAAGTACCATTATTTATCATTTTTATTTAGTATTTTTTATTATTTATAACTAGTAGGAAAGAAAAAATAGAGTGTTGGAAGAATGTAGCGGATCGTGATTCAGATTGAATGTGTAATGGCCGCCTACGGGTTGGCAACCCTGAACTCTCGGTATGCATCTCTATCAAACGGAACAGGGATTTAAAAATATATTTAACCTTATCAATCACAAGCTGTGAAGCCGAGCGCTCTTTTTCCAGGATGACAAACTCACGACTTAACCATTTATCCGTTTTGTCCATAAATGTTGATTTAACTAAGAACTTCGAATGTGAGGAGCAAATTAAAGAATTTGCCAAAGGAAAGTGCAGAAAGGTTGCTTTATAATTTGTCAATTTATTGACGGTTGTATTATACTAAGGCATAACATATGATAATATAGATCAAATATTATTCTGTCTCATTTTTTTCTATACTTTGAGTAGGTATTTAGGTGGGCCCCTAAGTGGTCCCTGCTATGAATATTACAAATCCATGTATCATATATGTATATCTATTCGTTACCCCAGTATCCATAACACAAGTTTTACAGTTCTTACTTGGGCTAGGCTAATAATTATAAAAATGAAGAAATACTATGTTTTAAAAAAAAACTTAGTGAATCGTTTTCACCTGACACGGGTCCGGCCGTTAGGAACCCATTGCCTTGCTTCCAGTCGAGACTGGGGCCGGGGCCAGCCGAGTTGCCCCCGTTATAAAATACCTGTTTTTTTGACAGGGAATTTAATCTAATGCTGCTGCGGCGTTGGGAACGGAGCGGCCGCGACAAGGTCACTAACAAGGGCTGACTATACAGGGGTACAGCGGTACTACTACTACGGTACTCTTCCGTAGAGACAGTACAATTAGAGCTGCTATGGGCCACCTTCCTTACTCTAGGATCCATTGGGATGGCGGCTAGAGTGGGAAACAAAGAACTCCAAATCTTTGCAGCTCACCGTCCTCCGGACTCCGGTATCTACGAAGCGGACTTCGCCTCGGCGTTTAAATCAAATTCCCCGCCATCCTAGCAGGCGATCTGAATACCAAGCACCCAGCATGGGGGTCAAGATTATCAAACACCGAAGGACACCGACTCCATGCCGTAGCAGTTAAATAAATTAATAAATATTTCTTACATTCACACCAATTAGCCTAGCCCAAAGTAAGCACTGTAAGGCTTGTGTTATGGATACTAGGTTAACGGATAGACATACATATATGATACATAGATCTATACTAATATTATAAAGAAGTAAAGTTCTAATCTCGGGATCTACTGAACCGATTTTAAAAATTCTTTCACCAATAGAAAGGCACATTATTGCTGAGTGTCATAGGCTATATTGAATGCTAGAAAAAATTTAAAGAATTTTGTTCACCCGTGCGAAGCCGGGACGGGCCGCTAGTATTTTATATTCATAGAAATATATAAAAACACCCATGACTCAAGTACAAATGCTCGTATTCATCATACAAACATTTGCCCCTTCCGGGATTTGAACCCGGGTCCGTCGGATCGAAAGGCAGGATCACTACCGTTGCACCAAACGGTCGGCGAAGTTAGCATACGGATAGTAATGCTGGGACCCCAGGAGTCGACCCACTACCCCACGTTTGAGGACCACGCGCTGGACGTTATTGACATCGTGCTTTACAAGGGCCGAGTACTTCCCATCAGCGTAGAGGTACTGCACGACGTCAATACCCCTCACAGTCTACTGCTGATTAAATCAACGCCGCAACCGATGCTGTCATGATCTGGGGTAAAAGCAAAGATTGACAAGGAGGCCTACTCCAAGGCCATGAGCAAATCTTCCTGTCCCTTATAGCTTTCCAACGCCGAGGAGATAGACCAAGCGATTGATCTGATGTCGGCAATGCTATCCGCCAAAGAAGCCTGAACCAAACCTACATCCTCCTCTCAAGCGAGCCCTAACGAAAACCCGACAACCACTCTGCCCTCTACTTGACTCTGAGGGCAACCGAAGATACGCAGCCGCGGACAGGGCGCGGATCTTGACCGAGCACTTGGAGATCCAGTTCGCCCCCCACCCAGCAGTACCTGAGGTGGCCGAACACCATTCCTATATATAGCCTATGGTGGAGCGTGAAGTAGAGGCTTACCTAAACTCCAATCACCCACAGCTCGCCGTCAATATGTTTGTCACTCCTTCCGAGATAACGAAGGTCGCCACTCGCCTCGAAAGAAGGAAGGCCCCAGGCCCAGACACTCTGCCGCCTCCAGAAATCGATAAACTCCCACAAAGAGCAACGGCAGCCTTGGCAAAAATCTTCAAAGCAGCTCTGAGAGCAAGGTACTTCCTGGCCAAATGGAAAAACGGCCGGGTTATCGTGATCCCCAAGCCGGGTACGGACAGGCGCCGCCCAGAAAACGAGGTTCGAGCGAACCCTACTGCATCGAGTCCGGCCGCTAGTCCAACCGCGGGACGAGCAATTTGGATTCCACAGCGGGCACTCTACTACGCTCCAACTATAGAGGGTTCTCCACATGATGGCCTCCACATTAAGCTACGGCAACTACACCGTGGCGGTATTATTAGATGTCGAGAAGGCCTTCAGCCGGGTTTGGCACCCCGGTTTCATCCATAAGCTCAAGGCCTCCGACATCCCGCCGGCACTGGTCGCACTGTTGGCGAGCAACCTGGGTGGGCGCAGCATTTACGTCGGAGTGGAGAAAACCGATTCGCTCACCTATAGGGTAGGTAGGTACCTGGCGGGAGTACCACAAGGCAGTGTACTCTCTCCCTTCCTGTACACCGCCTACGCCAATTATATCTTTTTATCAATCTTTTCTTAAGGGAATGGCAGTCAAAGTTGGAGCTGGCACTGTTTACTGACGACAGCGCCCTGCTCACCTCTGCAGCAAGGCCGGTGGCTGCCGCGATGAGGATGAAGCTGCAGCTCGACCTATTGCCGGAGTGGCTGGCAAAGTGGCGAATCTCTATCGACGTCGCCAAGACTGTCGCCCTCCTCACAGGTCATCCTCTCCCATTAACTCTCCAAAGCCAGGAAATCAGCTGGAGCGACAAAATTAAGTACCTGGGTTGCCACCTTGACCGCTGCTTGACCATGACCACGCAGGTGAAGGACGCGGTGGTAGCCCAAAGCAGTCCGCACCCAACTCACGCCAGTCCTAAAGTCGCGACTGCCATTACGTACAAAAGTGGCTATTAATAAAATGTACGTGAGGCCACGACTAACCTATGCTGCACCGGCATAGTATATGTTGTGGAACAGACAGTTAAACGAATGTTGCAGGTCCAACAGAAACTAGTGCTTCGCGTCCTCACCCGTGCCGGGCGATACGTTAGAAACGACGTGATTGCCCGTGACCCGTACATATGTTAAGGAATTTAATATAATTTTAAGATTTCAAAAAGTCAGCCTAAGCGATGTCTTAAAAATTATTAATTTAATGTGAAAAAGCGATTGGTCACGGTAATATTAGGGTCAGTGATCTAAATTATATAAAAAAACCAATTAAACCCCATCTTAGCCAAGTTCATCAATTTCTACTTTGAGAAGGGTTTATACCCTGAAATTTATTTATTTATTTATTTATTTATTTATTCATACACATGCTAGTTACAGAAGTACACTTCCAATACACTAGCTGGTCATACAAGTCTATACATGACAAAACAAATAAATTACAATACAATTACAATTGTTGTGCTAGAACAATGTCAAATTCTTATAAAAATTAATTAAATTATGCGTCAATTTTATACCAAAAAATAACAAAAATAATGAACAAATACAATAACATAAAAATAATAATATACACGTTTGTTACATACAATAATTCTTTGTTACTTCCTAAGGTATTCTAATTCTAAAAATTTACTGGCTTCTTTACATATATAGTCAATCTTATCAGCAAATAAGTCAATGTTTGGACACTGAGTGAGTATGTCCCCAATCAGGCTTAAGGCGCGAACAGTAGGTGCGTAAGCTGCATGGACAGTGCGTGTGACAGGTTTCCTTAGAAGCCGCGGTCGGCGGCGCGGGGCAATAGCCCCAGCCTCAGTCTGAGTAATACGTGTGGGCACAAGGAGATCAACTTTAGACATTACGTCAGAGGCTACGTTATTGTGGATTGCTGAAATAAAATGGGTCAGTAGGAGAATCCTCCGCCTATGATACAGCGTGTCCAACTCAACCATACCAGCCACAAAAGGCGAGGGATACAAAAAAGGGTAATACCCATAATAACGTTTATAGAGCCACCGCCCAAACTTACGCTGAACTCGCTCAACCATAACAGTATATTTGTCCTCATGAGGGTCCCAGACTATAGTTGCGTATTCTAATTTGCTGCGTACGAAGGCGTTGTACAGCACTTTCGCCACCGTCGCGTTATGAAATTCTGATGATATTCGTATAATAAAACCTAAAATCTTATTCGCCTGCTTGCAGGTATCCGTCACATGTTTATGAAAGTCAATCTTACTGTCTAATATTATTCCTAAATCACGAATGTCATTAACTCTATCTAAACAGGCGTCGAATAATTTATAATTTGCAAGTATTGGGTAACGTTTACGTGTAAAAGTAATTGATTTACATTTACAGCTGTTAAAAGGTAATCGATTTTCTACACTCCACTCAGAAACTGCATCGATATCTGCCTGTAAAGCAGCTGTATCATTGTCATTTTTCACCCCTAAAAAGAGCTTAAGGTCATCTGCAAAGAGAAGACACTGAGAAAAACGTATAGTTTGCGGTAGGTCGTTTATCATCAGCAGAAATAGAGTCGGACCCAAGGTACTACCTTGACTTACGCCTGATCTTGTGTAGTATTCAGCCGACTCAAATCCCTGTACCTTCACAAACTGGCGTCTATCCTTCAAATAACTAGCAAAGAATTCGATAAGTTTAGGTGTACAACCGAACAATGCTAATTTCCTTAGCAGAATGTCATTGTCAACCAGGTCGAAGGCTTTTTTAAAATCAAAATAAGCAGCATCCACCTGGCGTCCAGCATCCAGTTCTGCTGATACAAAATCTGTCAGCGCTACAAGATTAGTAGTGGTTGAACGAGCCCTACGAAATCCATGCTGGCAGTTGCTCAACAAACTATCCACTTGCTGTGACAAGTACTTTTTAATAATTACCTCAAATATTTTAGCAAACACTGACAGTATTGCGATAGGTCTATATTGCCTAATATCGCTTTTAGCTTCCGCTTTCGGTACTGGTGTTACACGTGATAGTTTCCAGTCAGATGGGTATGTGGAAGACTCAAGACTGAGATTATAAATGTATAGCAAAGGCATCTGTAGAACTGTCACGCAATCTCTTGCCACGAATACTGGCACGCAATCAGGTCCTGCAGCCGAATGAGGTTTTAGATGTCTGACAGCAGCTTTCAGATCTTAAAACATGTAAATTATACATCCCATTTACAAATCTGGTAGCCACCTACTTTACACTAACTACAGACCTACAGCCATACTGTCTGTTTTGGATAAAATTGTTGATAAGTTGATTGTAGGACAGTTACAAACAAAGTAAAGTTTCAGAACACAATAATATTTTATCTACATTTTAAACATGGATTTAGAAAGGGGCACAGTATGATCATAGCACAGACTCGGCTGGTCTACATGTCAACGGGAGCCTTGACTCGGGAATTATGTTTGAATTCTGTGAATTTTTTAATCCTTGTTGACGAAACTACTGATGTTTCACAACAAGAACAGATGTCCATTTGTGTGAGATAAGCCGAGTCAAAAGATAATGGGTTTATCTTGCATGAAGATTTTTTTACTTTTGCAATGGTTGAGAATACAAAAGTATTTAGTTAATGCCAATATTTAATCAGACGAGGATATGATGGAGCTTCTTCAATAAAGGAAGTTTTAAAGGCAGTAATTCGTAAGTTCGTTCCAGAAGCCTTATACATTAAATGCAGCTTACATTCATTGAATTTAGCTTTGGGTCATTCTTGCCAGATTTATACTGAAATTTTATCAAGTCCTCAGCAAAATCAAGTAAGTGCTTAAAAAATAATTCTTAGCACTGCAAACAAGGATGATTTCATTGATCAGCTTCAGTCAAGATTACAAAATCATAAAGCCAATTTATCATCTCTCAACATTTTATTAAAATCTGTTGCAAAAAAACAAATAAATCATAATTATTGAGAAAAATACTTTGAGCTCTATAAAAAAACATTTAATTGGGATTTTCTAAAGCAGAAAAACTTGTGGCAGATCAAATGCCTGGAAGAATCTGAATAAGATGGACCGAAATGTGTTGAAGCTCTCGGAAAATGCAACCAGGAATTATTTCCAAACATAAACAAACTTCTAAATATCTTTGTAACTGCCTGTTTCCACGTGTACCTTTGCGGTACAATATGTATTGCAGTTAACGTTATAAAATGTATATGTATGTTACTTATTCCTAAACTAGTATCTCTATATTTATAAGAGACTACAATCTGTACTTCAATTAATATTGCCCATTGTATATCATTTTCCAGTTTTTTATAATGTGGGAAAATAAAATAAAAAATAATACCTTAAACTTGGGGTATTCATTCATATATATTGTAACCATTCCAACATAAGGTAAAAATCCCCTTGCTCGTCCTACAACATCCTTTTTTGTGAGCCATAACTGGCCCTGTGCATATAAGCCTCGATCATCAACACTGTTGTTGTCACCTTTGGTTAAGAATTTGACTGTGCCATTGTTCCTGTAAAATTGATAAGGTACATTTTACTGTCAACATTAAATCTGCAAACTGAATAATGGAACAAACTGATTTTCTACAAATAATTAATTATTCAACTAGTTTGATGAAGCAAGATTCAATATTCATTTTGAAAACTTTTGTACTTGTGGCAGGATTTCATAATCATACTGTACATTTTAAAAATATATTAATCTTTCTTAAAATGCATATAAAACCTGTATTTGTGAAACAATAATAATAATAAATTATATTAAAACCATCCCAATGTTATCATTTGAACTACTTAAAAGGCATTATAGTGAACAGAACAAAACATTTACATAATTATGAAAGATAAAAGAAAAGCACTTACTTCTCATGAAGCTTTAATACTCTGTGTACTATGGGAATATCTCGTCCTTCCACTTTAAACACAACTATTTCTCCAACACGCACTGGCTCCTCTGGGTAATTTGTTAAAAATAGAAGATCACCTCTGTGAAACGCTGGTTCCATACTACCAGATAGAACCACTACAATCGGACTTTCACTGCCAGTTACCACCATTAGACCTTTCCATATCATCAAAGCTGATGATACTATCATACCAAAACTTAATACTTGGTAGATAAACTGCAAATTAGACACAAATATGTAGAAAAACAACCGGTAGTTTCTTAATGAAAAAATGGGGTTATCACATAAAGTTATACCTGCCGCTTGTTCATGCGCTTCACATCATCGAATAGACTGTCCAACATTTTTACTTTAACTTAGTTGTTTTCGTGATTACAAAATAACTACGCTTTTCAAACTATCTTACTAAAAATCCTTCGATCGACACCGAGTCGATCTCTATGTCGATCGACACTTCACAGTCACAAAGTTCACCACGTCAGATGCCTACTAGGGATGCGAATCTCGAGTTATAATATGAATATAATATATGATTATTGGTTACACACATAGAGATTTTATGTTATTAATCGTTATTAATCAATCAATCAGTTCAATCGCAGTAGGAATAGAGAGATCTATCAAAAATCTTCGACAAGTAATATAAGACTGAATTAACTGTTCTTAATTCAGAGTTAAACTGGTTATATTTAGAGAAAATTAAATTTCTAACTGTGTCACTTTTTACGGAACTGACTCAGTGTTCCGAAACCTAAATGTGATCCGAATTATTTAGAACAGTTGCATTGTTACCAGAACCTATTTCTCTGAAGTAGGCTGCCCGCAGTACGCGTGTAGCCCCGGAGTAGTCCCATTGTGGCGCTGGTATAGTTGAGGCGGAAAATATTAAATAAATTTAAAAGTTCATTATTTTTATAATGTTCATTGTTTGTTGTCAGTGCTATTACATGAAAAGATGCAAGGACTCTTAAATTCGGAAATATACAAATAAAAACAAACGGGAAACAATGGTGGTTACTACGACTCCGAACACAACGTTCGAGCGTATTAGTTTGGATTTAGTGGGCCCCTTAGATTTGAGTTGATAAATATATAGATAATTTTAATTTTACTTATATATTTACTATTAAATTTATTTTTTACAATGTAATATAAATTAAATATTTTTAATATTTATAATGTTTTGAACGCCTAAATTCAGTTTTAGTTTTTGGTAGCAAATTTTCCTGTATCGTACTCACTGACTAGTGATTACGATACAGTCACTCTCTAATACGTACGTACATTCACCCCTAGCGCTTGCCCTTAAAAGAAAAGAATAATATTATTAGTAAAGACATTATTATTATTTCTAGAATTATTAAAAAATATCAAAGTTAGCCTGACACTAAAGTAAATTTTTTTCCTGCCAACTTTGCCATTGATTTGTTTAGGTTAGTTAAATACTTGATTATGTAACAAAATGTACTATATAATATTTAAATGTTGTACGGTTACGCATGATGTATCTCAACATGTTGCCAATTACAAAATAAATAATTGCTTTACTATGCAAGACCCATCAAACGGCGAAGGATCATCAGTATTCTGCCTGAACGTTTTCATGAAGTTTAACAATTTCATTTGAATATAATCAGTTGTTGACATCTAATTTAAATTATATTTTTTATGAAATCAACAGAGGCAACGTGGTTAATAAATCAAATGGGTTATTTCAAAATTTTATTTTATCAAATTTATTATAATGTCCATTAATAATATCGAGTAAATAATTTGATTGATGGGATTTTAAACTCTATACTATTTCTGTAACAATGAGTCTGCTTTTGTTTATATATTATTTATTTCACATTAAAATAACAATAGTTCAGTTTCATCCGAAACATGGTATCAGGTAATTTTATTAGTGTCACAGAGTCAATATTAAATGGTATTGATACCTAACCTAAGCTCTACGGGCGATATTCATTTGTCTTGTTCACATCACAATCACAGAGTACGTCTTGTTGAAAATGGAGGCGTGATGGAAGTACGATTGTTGAAAAAGTAGGAATTTCATGTTGCTGATTGTGGTAATTCTAAAGTGAGTATACATTGTTTTAAAGTTGTATCGTTTTATGCGTATAATAAAATGATTGTTTGACATATTTTTATGCTCTGATCCGCTAAAACTTCGACAAAAATTGAGGGAGAGACGGTCCGCTTATAGGTATACATCCGATTTTACCATGCTCGATTCAAAAATAAATATTTCCGCGTTAGCGCCTCTTAATCACTTAGAGCTGGATTATGCTCTTATATATGATATTACCTTCAAAATCAATAGAAATATTGCAGAGCCAGTTCATAAGCACTATAAATTTAATAATGTTCTAAGTACAGAATAAAATTGCTGATAAAACGACATAATAAAAATCCAATGAAATTGGATTCAAACAAACTTATATGAATGTGCCTGAATTATTATTTAAAATATTCCATCAGGTATTAGAATCACCATGGCTGGAAATAAAATTAACACCAAAACGAAAGGGAGAGAAGAGAAATCCAAAACAAATAAAGTTATGGTTCAGAATAATGAAGAGAATGAGGAAGTTGACTTTTCTATCCTTAGAAAACCAATATTTACAAGCATCACTGGCTTTGCTCAAGCAAGAAAAATCTTTGATTTAGCCACTGAAGAAGTAAGTGTAAAAATGTTACATAATAATAGACTTTATTTTATCTTTACTGGCACTCACATCTAATTTTGTTTTTTCAGCTTAAAGGATTGATTTCCAATGAATGTGACCTACTATATGAATGTAAAGTTTGCCGTTCTATTTTCAGAAGTTTGGCCAATTTTATTTCTCATAAACGTGTTTATTGCACAGAACATTTTAACACAACGTTGCATGGCCAGTTTTTTAAAATGAATTCAACTGTAAGTTCAGACTATTTATTAATATTTACTATAGTGAATGATTTTTAATTTATAAATATTTAAATTCTTATAGGTCAATGAAATGATGAAGATTAAAAGATTAGAAGAAAAATATTTTGAATCACTGAAAGACAAAGAGAAAATAGATATGGTTCAAGTGAATGAAACAGATACTCGGATACCACTTACGAAAGACTTAACTACTATAGTTGAAAATATAGTGAAAAGCAAGGGGGTACAAGATAATTTTACTGATGAGTCACAAATAGTTTTTCAAAAAATACCTAACAGTTCTGCAGCTGTTTTTCAAAATGTTGACAATGCTGATGAGAAACTTGACAAGATGAGAACCCAGGTATGTTTTGCATTTGACAGAAAATTAATCCAGTGATTGCTTTTCCATTAAGCACAATTTATGTTTGTTTAAAGCATTACAAGTTATTTGGGTATTACTTTTATTATAATAGTTAATGTCAATACCTTGTGGTACTCCTAAAATATTTTGATATCTAAATAAAAAGGCTGTTTGTTTTAATTATATTCTTAAGTATATAATTAAAACTATCAACAGAACTATGAGTGTTCTCTGAATTAAACAATTATAAATACTATTAAAAGGTCTTGAATAGAATGCAACTATTGTGTCTAATAGTTGCATCTTGTTCTTCCTATTCCTAATTTTCTTTCAAATTCTATTGTGAATGTAGTTATATATTGGTAAAGGGGAATTCTATTTGCTGTCTTATTAGCAGACATGTGTCCACCGTTGGTCGAAATAATGGAGTCAACAAACATCACTGTTCATTTTAAAGACCATTTGGATATCAAATTTGGTTAAAATAAGCCCCACCCACATGTCCAAAAGAGTTAGTTTGTTTTGTACTACAGTTTTTGCCTTTATAAGTGCAATCTCTTTACCATTATGTTATTGAGTAGGTATATGTATCCAATGATTAATAGATACAAACCAAAAACTATAAATCAAAACTACTAATGTTACAATTTATAATGGAATAATGTAACCATTTTATATTTTTACAGATTAAAGAGCTGGATACTATTTTGTCCCGAAATAAAGCTGTATTACATAGTGATGGGAAATTCAAGATTCAAAGTAGCTTGTCTAGTGATACTGATAATGTCATACAAATAAGTGATGATGATGATATTGATAGCAATAATGTCCTCAAATGTAAAATATGTGAGCACTTTGTCATATTAACATAAACAAACTTTACACTATACTTATTTGCTTTTTACACCTTTGCAGTTATTTATGGAAATTAAATACATTATTATAATTTGGATAGCTGACATTATTTACTTGATCTTGTTCTTTTAAGTTATAAATGGAATTCAATTCCAAATAGAAAAAAAATAGATCATATCCTGAAGCTATATAAAGAATTAGATGGTAGCAACATATTTGTAGCAACCATTACCTCAGCCTTCTTAATATCTATATACTAAAATGAAATATTTTGTGCATCTTTGATATATACCATAATTAAAAATTACAGGTGATCATAATTTTTCTACCCTAAAAACACTGAAGTTCCACATGAAGTACAAACATCTGGAAAGCCGCTTGGTCTATTCATGTCCGGACTGTCTAGAAATTTTCTCAACTTCATGGAGTGTTTACCGACACCTTTTCAAAGTACACCGGTAAGAAAATATTATTACTTTACGGCTCCATACCTAAAAAAGAAAACTGAAACTGTGACCACTTTATCTTTACCTATCAAGATAGTTTTTCGCGTGGAGGTGTTTAATTAAAATTTAATAGGCTAAATATGTAGCCTTACGGTTTAAGGTCTTTGAATGATATATTATATCGAGTTCCTTAATGGTCAATAAAAAAATACGGCGATTTATGCTGTTAATTTTTAGTTGCACACATATAAAATTTTCTGTTGACAAATCCCTAAATGGTAATATTTGTTGTTAAATCACAAAATATTCAGTTGGAGCAATAATGGAACATTTGGTGCGACTGTTTGGTGCAACGGTAGCGATCCTGCCTTTCGCACCGACGGTCCTGGGTTCGAATCCCGGAAGGGGCAGATGTTTGTATGATGAATACGAGCATTTGTACCTGAGTCATGGGTGTTTATATGTTTTTCTATGAATATTAGATATCTATGTATCATATATGTATGTATATTCGTTACTCTAGTACCTATCCATAACACAAGCCTTATAGTGCTTACTTTGGGCTAGGCTAATTGGTGTGAATGTAAGAAATATTTATTTATTTATCAATATTATGGAAAAACGTTAAGCAATAACTAACTTAGGTTTGTCTATCTGAATTGGCTTCTCGTAAGGGCAATATTCAATCCTTCTATAACTATGAACTTTAATAATGTTGACACTCTGATCTGCAAAGATATCAATCAATAAATTACTTTAGGGGACTAACTTTGGAGAGCACAAACAAACGGCGACACACGAGCTAATTCTTCAATACTTTCCCACGCGAATCACCGGGTGCGAGTCATCGCAGTTGTCCACTTTTTGTCATAATAATATCATAATTTCTGATCTGTTTACGAACAAATGTTTGGTCAAAGCCTCGTTTCAGTACTCCAGTGTTCACGTAAAAAAGTTTTTTTAATACCTAACTTTCGATTTGACTAAAAAGGATGTTTCGTTATACTTTGTTTTGTCAAAAATGTTATAATATTTGCATAATTCTTCAGAAAAACCGCTGCTCAAATAAGAAGAATGAGAGAATCGATACAGGCAAAAGCATTTAAAATGAATAATCCGCCAGCGTTCTATGAAAGACGCAAAAATATTAAACCACCAACTGCACAAAAAATCAGTGAAGAAGAAAGATTAGATCAAGAGAATCAGGTATCTAAATTAAAGTTCTATTTATTATACCTTGTTACCAATATAAACCACTCTACTTTATAGCCCAATATCTTAAAAAAGGTTATGTTTTATATTTAATTTTTTGCATTCACAATGCAATATTTCTATAAGATATAAAATACGTGTGTCAAAAACAACTACGCCTCCGAGCCCTCAGGTGGGATTCGAACCCACGACCTTTCGCAATCCGGGCGAGTGCTCTGACCGCACAAAAACAATACGTGTGTTTTTTTTTACGCCATAACTTCCCAAGTTCTTAACCGATTTTAATATTTCTTGTGTGGAATCGAGTCAACAGGTTTAGGACCAGATTGTGACTGAGCCCGAATTTTGAAATTCGCAAAAATTCCCATCAAAACCAAAAATTATATATTTTTTAGGTATTACGCTCCGCTCCAATATATGGTGCTAGCGTAGCTTTATGCTTAGCGACTGCATCGCATAGTTTAACATTAAAACCAATTGTGTACGAAGATAGGTTTCGAAGCATGATATTAATGTAATAAAATGTTGTATTTATTACAGCTTTTGTAAAGATCCATATATAAAAGAAAAGCCATGGCGTAGCTTTGACGTTCAATACACGCATTATAAATGGTCATATTGAATAAAAATAATTTTATCCTTATCTTATATTATTGCCTACGTTATTTTCATTAAAACTATATCTATAATATTAATATTTGTTTGGTAATTTGTTCAAATTGAAGCGCCTTCTAGCGTGTTGTTGAAGTATACAGTATGCTTAAAGCAGTGCTGCTAATAACATAATTATAACGTCATCTTGTAACCAGAAGCGGTACTATAACAAATAAGTAAGATGTTATTTATTATAGAATATAAGTGAAAAGGGTAGAATTTGATCATTTAGTGATATAATTATGCTCTAACGTTTTTCTAACCAATCGGAATATTATCGCGATTTAAACATATGTGAGTAAGGTTACGCAGGTTTACTTGAACAGATCGCGTCATGCGACTTCTACCCTTTTTTACTGTTCTGTGGTTGTACTTAAATAATATGTATAAGTAAATAATTTTGATATAAAGAACTATCTTACAGGCATGGATGGACAATGTGGAAGGTGACAGTGAGGTACCGCGCTGCTTCGGGTGCGGGCGCACGTTCGAGCGGCGCGCGGCGCTGGCCGCGCATACGCACACCTGCCAGCCCCGCTCACGCGCGCTTGCGCGGCGCCCTCCGGAGAATAAGAAAATCGAGATACAGATCCGCAAGGACTACAATAAGGGCCCCGTTGCCACCTTGAAAGTGCCCCTTAAAACTACTGATTCCAATGGTGAGCACTTTTATTTACAAACCATTGTTAATAGTAGGTATAATATATATCCGTTTTCTTTTTCTAAAATATTTGCGCACCCTGGCTTAGTGTGGCCTTCAGTAGAAACTTATCACGTATTGAAGTCTCGTCTTCAGTTATTTTTACTTAATTAATACAGAATTTTCGATATACTGGAGAATACCTTAGAAAAAGGTACCCAAGGCTAAAATAAATGCTATCGTAACTCACGCAAAGACAGCGATTGTGGTGAGAATCTGGAACTTAATATAAATAACCATATATACCATTTGTTAGTTTTTCAATAATAAAAGCTGAGTTCTAAAATTTTTCTCTTTTCGATATTTATCTATTTCTCACTGTCTCTATTCGTCACGACACATGCAAACACGCGCAATTAAATCATTTGTTTAATGCTATTAACGACTTTTGCACCAGATTGCAATTCAAAGTCGTCATTGTCGCCGTGATTTAAATGTCTCACCATTTAAAACTTAAGATATAGTTGTAATATAAATGCAGACCCTTATTAACTAATTACGTTATATAAATTTAATTCAAACATTTATTTATTTATGTGTCAATGCTATAGGACTTATTGAATTTCGTAACAAAATTCCACAGTTACTTCGCTTCTCACTTTGAGTATTAATTTTTATCTTACCTACATAACTCGCAATGCTATTAGAAACCAAGGTAGTCACATTAAATATTTGATTTTTAGTGCCTAATATAGGACGGGGCAGAGCGATGCAGAAGCGAAGATACTAATTCTACGAAATAATAATTGAAAGTAGACTGTAGTTTATTTATTTATTGATTTTTATTTAGCTCTAACATACGGTTGCAATTCGTTTGGTTAAAAAGCAATTCTCACGACTCCTAGCGCTTATACCATTCTATTCTCTATCCGACCTTTTCTTCTAATATGGTGTTTTGAAATGTGAGCTAATATAGGTGCAAAATAATATTCAATTATTACTATTATTCTCTTAACTAATGGTCTTTATTTACAGAAAATAAAGCTACCAATGAAGACGTTTCGATCGCAACCAAATCAAATGAAGATGCAAAAGCCAAAGAAACAAAAAAACTGTTACAAAATGACGCTTTGGAAGAAACGTCTATGGATACTTCTGAAAGTTTAGAAAAGTCTGACCATTCCCCAGAACCTTCTGATAATTTGCCTCAAAATTTGTCTGAAGTAACTAAACCTATATTTAAATTACCCTTCGCACAACACATCGAAAAGAGCAATTTAACTGCTTTTAGACAGAAAATTCAACCACATATAGATGTAAGTAAACTATTGTGTAATAAATGTGACATTCAATTTGATACAGTGCAAGAACTATATGACCATATGGCCAGTCATTATAAGTGGATGCGCTATGCTTGTAAATTATGTAACTTCAAACATTATGAACTTGATAAACTTCCAGACCATGTTAAAGTTGTTCACAAATTAAAAGGTGATAATGATTTCTACTACAGCACTGTAAAAGCCATTGATGGTAATGAAGCTTTAGATTTATCAGAAAGTTTAGATGAAAATACTGAAGCGAATGGGGTGAGTCCTGACTCTAGACGGCAAAGCCGGTGTTCTAGTGATTCAAGTCGACTGTCAGATGATAGCTCTTCCAGTAGTACTCGCGCGGAACCAGGAACACGCAAGAGAAAGATCTATCAAATTAAAGGGTCCGCTAAACGGAAAAGAGAAACTTTGATCAATGGTAAGTTGTATTGTGAAAATATTAAATACTTATTTTGCTGTAGTTAATATTTCATGCAACAATTTTCTTCTAGATGAAAATGAAGATCAAAAATCAGGTGATATAGAAAAAGAAACAAATAGTATCATAGAAAATGATTCACCTTCAATAGTGAAAACCTTTGAAGAAAATTCTTCAGACATGGATGATATTGAAGATAGGATTTCCAAGAGACATTCTATTGAAAATTCCTCATCAGTAGCTTCACGTAGACCAGTACGTAAGAAGACGAAACCTAAAAATGAGGACTTTGAATATGATTTATCCAATTTACTAAAAATGGAAGCACAAGGTTATAGAGATTCACAATCTGTAACTACAAAACCCAACCAAACTAAGAAAAGACTTTTAGATAACGCAAATTACTACGAAATAATTAACCGTGATTGTAGTGGAGCTCTAACCACACTATCTAAGAGAGCAGTTGAAAAGTGCGCTGCACTTATAAAAAACACAAATTTTGTTTTAAATATCCTGCCGAAGGAATCAATACAGTCTAATATATTTGCAAGGCCTATGCTGCCTAAAACTTTATCAAGAGGAGATAAATTTTCCCCTAAAAAGGATGTGGTAAAGGAACCCGAAGACAATTCAAATTTGCAAAAAGATATAACGCCTACTAAAACAGTACCTGATGATTCCGTGACTAAATCATCTGAAAACAATGTAAAAACATGTCCAGAAACTTCTGAAAGTGTTTCGATACCAAAGTGTGAAGCAATGTGCTCAAATGCTGCAGTGAAATCAAACATGAACATCCCAGCAGTCGTACCTATAAAGTTTCGCCGTCAAAGCCTGGAAGTAATAAAAAACCCTCTTATAAATAAAAATATTACTGATTTTAAAAAAGCTGGTATGAAGACAAAAATATTAGTCATTAAACCAATAAATAGAAATAAAGACGGAACAGCAGTAGCTAACACTTCCTTAAAATTCCAAACTATAAAATTGAAAGACCCTTCTAAAAGTTCAACTTCAAATGAGGACAATCAATCTGACCAAGTGGTAGTTGTAAAAATGCCTAAAGTTGACTGTACAATTTCACTACCGATATCTGATAAAAATGACATTGGTAACGAAAAAACTATTTCAACAGTTAAAGATACTACTGGTAATATTGAAACGTCTACACAGGCGTCAGGTCCAAAAGTATCCAATGATATTGGTAAAGACGATATTATCGACGACGTAGCCAGTGTAAAAGAACAAACCAAAAATTCTAATAAAAATGATAGCAATAACGGCGTTTCTAATGATAGTGAAGTTAAAAGTGTTACAGAAGATTTATGTGACAATAAACAAATAGACAGTGAAATAATTGAGGCGGCAACATGATGATGATAATTATTTATGTATCTATCTACACATCATAGTATTGGTGTTGATCTGAACTGTGTGAAGTCTACTGGATAATTATGACGTTTACACAACTAGCGTTATATGTATTGTCTTCCTTTTTTAAGTTTCAAATGATACACTAGAAAGATCTTGTTTTCATTCAATACATTTGTGCGTAACGCTCTTATACCTTGGGCACAGAATCTTGCTTATTTTGTTAAAGCGATAGTAAGTTTATCTCTCTTTAACATAAATTTCGACATAAAGCTATTGTCGTGTTATTCATTTATCACCAATGAATATCTAAACTATAATGTGGTCATAGTAGGATTATTCTTACAATTACTCAATGTAATTGTATAAATAGGCTAAATATCGTCTTCATGTAAAAGCGGTTATAAAACAATGGTCCACGAATTATAATGTTCATGTGTTTCTACCTAATTTTTTTTTTAATATTCTGTAATGCTTCTGTCTGATTGAATATTGGAATTTTAGTTACATTTTTGTACTTTTTAGTTTATTCCTAGCAGTTTTTGCACTGGACATCAATACATTAGGTAGAAGAAATAAATAATATAAAAATTATTACAAGTCTTTTTATTTTAAGATTAACTAATGTAAATCACCTTGTCAAATGTCAGCAATGTTAAGTATAAAACGTTTGCCTAATGCAAGTCGATAAGTATAATCTAATGGAAAATAATATTTCTTTGATATGGTATATTGCTGAAAAAAAATTATTTTCCCGAGTGGAGACATTTATATAAGTAGAGTATAAAGAACGAAAGAAATACTCAGTGATCAACCTATCCTTATCATGGGATACCTTGATAGCCGGTAGGGATAAGTGACATCGTGACCTTACTTTTTTAGGGAAATGTACCTTCAAAGTAACTCATAAAAATAAATTTGAAAAGATAATTGAAGAGAAATTCAAGTAAAACAAAGGGGTTTGAAGATTTTTGTATGGAGGGTGACCCTAACGTTGGCCGTCATTTTGATTTTTTTTCAAAATCGCGGTGCACAACGAAAGTTATATATTTAGATGGAGGACACTTATACAAACAAAAAATGTTACATAACATGATATCCTAAAGCGTCACGTTTCGGAGTTATTCACCAAAATTAAAGTATAGGTAATATAACAAATCATTATAATTAAACACATTTATATCTGATTCCTACACTGAATTGTATTAAAAAGTTATTAATGAATAAAATCAATTATTAGTATTAAAATATTTGTTCTCTTTCTTTGTCTGATTCAGATTAAAAGTAAAAACTTAAACAACATGTAATAACTACAAAATAAATTAATAAATTCCTTATAACAACTGTTATTTTTATCTTTGAATAACTCAGAAACGTGACGCTTTATGATATTATGTTATCCAAATATGTGACATTTATTGTGCACCGTGATTTAGAAAAAAAAATCAAAATGGCGGCTGATGTTAGGGCCAAAACCTTCAAACCCCTTTGAAGAGTCTTTTTATAGTAGTAATACGAGCAGTTTCGTTTTTAAACGAGAAATATGCGAGGATATGATGGTTATTATTTGTTGGTAGATTGATCCTAAATAATTGTATTAAAATTGAAAGTGTTACACATCAACACTTTATTTCACTCAAAGTTAATTCACCAATGTTATAAGTACCATAAAAAAGTCATGGATAAATAATGAACAGCTAATTACCATAGTTTACTGTTTTATTTAACTTATTTATTTTTTTATATAAGGCTAAGAATATTATATTTGTGGAGTATTACTAAAACAAGAACAAGCAAAATTAACTAAAAATAAACACAAAACTCTCCTTATAAAATATGATTCAAAGAATTGCTATAAAAATGGTAGGTATTAAATTTATTTACTTCATGTTCAAGATTATATTTCCAGAATATATTTTTATGAGGTACATTGAAAGTTCCTCTGTTGGCTATTAGGTAACCCTATGACATCTACTACATTCAATATGTTATAGTTTATATCCATAAGGACAGCGCCATTTAACTAAAGAAAAAGAAGAAGTTGTAGTTTATTATTATGATTGTTCCTGTTTCATGGAGGTACCTACATTGAATTTTGTTAAGGGGACATTCAAGTATATTGCTGGTACATTACTTTCATATATAGACAACACATTCAATTTTGCACTCGCCATTCTGACTCCACAAATTTTCCACTATACCCATGGCGCAGAAGAGTAGATTGCCAAAACATTTGCAATGCAATTTGTCCCACTATTTTCTTTCATAAGCTATTTATAAGAAAGTGTAAAAAACTATTTAATTGTTATTTGTAACTGAAAGCAGTAAAAGAACAAGTAAAGTTATATGAAAATTGTGTTAACAATACAGTAAGCCACATTTTAGCAGCTGTTGTGGCCAGGCAACAAAATTCTCAACTACTTGCAAAGTATAGCCATACCTCTTTTTATCAGGTAATAGGCATTTTAGATTTTAATGAAGTCCTATTCCATTTTCTGTGTTTTGATTAAGAATAAAATTAAACAACAAACCGCTAATTATCACTATGTTTATTAAGAGATACAATTAATTTTTCATCCTTTCACATCAATGGTAAATTTAAGCACTCTTGGCGAGAGTGTCAGCCTTTGCAATAACTTCCTCAATGGGTCCCACCATGTAGAATGCAACCTCAGGTAGATGATCATACTCGCCCTGTAGGATTTTAGAGAAGCCCTTAATAGTTTCTTCAAGAGGTACCAGCTTGCCAGCATGTCCAGTAAACACTTCAGCCACCTGGAAGGGCTGTGACAAGAACCTCTGAATTTTGCGTGCACGGGCGACTGTCAGCTTATCTTCTTCAGACAGTTCATCCATACCCAAAATAGCAATGATGTCCTGGAGAGATTTGTAGTCCTGTAAAATTTTCTGAACACCACGAGCAACATTGTAGTGCTCAGCTCCAATGATGTTGGGGTCCATGATACGAGATGTAGAATCCAAAGGATCCACAGCTGGGTAGATACCCAGCTCAGCGATGGCACGAGACAATACAGTGGTGGCATCCAAATGAGCGAAGGTAGTGGCAGGAGCAGGGTCAGTCAAGTCATCGGCAGGCACATAAATAGCCTGCACAGATGTGATGGAGCCCTTCTTGGTGGTTGTAATACGTTCCTGCATAGTACCCATGTCAGTGGCAAGGGTGGGCTGATAACCTACAGCTGAGGGGATACGACCCAATAGGGCAGATACTTCGGAACCAGCTTGGGTGAAGCGGAAAATATTATCAATGAAAAGTAGTACATCCTGGCCTTCCTGATCACGGAAATACTCAGCCACTGTCAATCCAGTGAGAGCCACACGTGCACGAGCACCTGGGGGTTCATTCATTTGACCATACACAAGGGCTACTTTTGATGTTTTATCCTTTAAAGAGATGACTCCAGATTCAATCATTTCATGATACAAATCATTGCCTTCACGGGTACGCTCTCCTACTCCAGCAAATACAGAATAACCACCATGAGCTTTAGCTACATTGTTGATAAGTTCCATAATGAGTACTGTCTTGCCTACACCAGCACCGCCAAAGAGACCGATTTTACCTCCCTTGGCATAAGGTGCCAATAAATCAACGACCTTAATACCAGTGACGAGAATCTCCTGCTGTACAGACATGTCTACAAACTCTGGGGCCTCAGCGTGGATGGCAGCGGTCTTGTCAGTCGGGATGGGACCGCGTTCGTCAATGGGTTCACCGATCACATTGATGATACGACCGAGGGTCTCTGCGCCTACAGGAATTCGGATGGGCGACCCCGAATCGAGCACGGGTTGGCCGCGAACCAAGCCCTCGGTACCGTCCATAGCGATAGTGCGGACGGTATTCTCTCCCAAATGCTGGGCCACTTCCAACACCAACCGAGGCGAACGATTTTGAACCTCAAGGGCATTAAGAATAGGTGGAAGAGCATCTTCAAACTGAACGTCAACGACGGCACCAATAACCGCAACTACCTTACCTTGCCCTTTGGCTGAGGCTTTCGCTGCGTAATCTCGCTTGGAACTGGCTGTAACTGCAGCGATTTTTCCACATTCTGTGATTGCCTTTTCGGCGACTGTTTTAGCGGTTAAGAAACCGCTACCGACCCTACTTACTGCCCCGAACATTTTCGATATCTTGGAGCACTTCTTCGCGGCCACCCAAAATTATGTAATAACCTTAAATTTACTATAGACAATTTGATGGGCGATCAGTTCCGTCGGCGACGTCAGTGTTGCCAACACCCTGTGAGGTTTTCGGGCTAAATAGAAATTGAAAGAAGGCTAGTTACACTAAAAATGTATTCTTATTAAAATATAGTACATACGGTGACTGTACATATTTTTTTATATTTGTAATATATAAAAAAATAAGTAGGTATCTTAATTCCGAACCACATTTTGCATTTAAGATCCCAAGTAAAAAACGTCTGTTAGACTTTTATCATCTTTGCAATTTCTTTGACTGATGAAAAAGAAAGTAGTATTTGCTTAATTTGATAAAAATTAATAAGTCTGTTAACTCTTTCTATATTTTTAACATTATAAAACCAAGGAACTATATAAATAAAATGTTTTCAAAAGCTATTTCATTAAATAAAGATGACAATAAATATTTTGCACACTTATCAGAGACCTATGACAATGTATATATTTTTTTTAATTTTTATTAGTTTTTTTTAATTCCATCGGAGAAATTTTGAAAAATATTATAAAATACGAAGAACTGAAAAGTCATTATAAATGACATTGTGAAAAAAAAATCACGCTTCTATAGTAGACCGAACAACGAATGAAAAATAAATTATTGTTAAAAAAACTAATAAATATGCTTTTAAGCAGCAAACGAAAAAGTAAAATTAAATTTCAGTTAACAAATAAGTAATAAACGAGAAAATTAATGTCATCGTAAGTAAAACGTGGAGGGACATTCTTCTTACCGACTCTTCATTTCGAAATAAAAATAGTGGGACATCTTGTTAATAAATAAATAAAAAATACAACAGTCGATATCAAGCACCCCACACTCTTCTTACAATGAAGTGTCATTGTAAGAAGAGAGAAAAATTAATAAATGTTCTCGTTAATTACTTAATTATTGTTATATTGAAATTTATATTTTTCTTTTTCGTTGAGTTTAATAGAAAAGTGTGTTATTTAGTTATTTCTTACTATCATAATTTCATATAACTATAATAATAATATAATCATATTCATTTATTTCTTCCTCGTCACAAGCTTACATGATTTAGGGTATTATACATTACTTGGTGTATTTAATGTTTCTGCGAGACTGATGCCTGTGATAGGAAAAAAGCCTGTGTTACAGGTCATCGGCAAAGGGCGACTGTATTCTGACTACATTTATGTTCAGTTTCATCATAATTTAGTTGTAATAACCATGTGGTAAGTGTGTGTTTTTAACTCCTTTTTTTGCATGGGATATAAAGTGAGCATAGAATTTAATTTGTTGTAGAGATAGCTGCCCAAGAAGCAATAAAATCTATGAGATAGCATGGTCTTTAGCGGGAGATAGGAACACATCGTGCCTTTACGTCGCTTGTCACTAAAAAGTTTTGGGTTATACTCAAGTTGAAGGTGTTGATGTAGAACGATTGAGCGAATGAAGAGCTGCTGAACAGTAAGCACCTCCCAGAATTTATAAACTTCGGTCGTTGGACAGAGCATTGGAAGTGAGGCGCCACACTTTAGCACAGCTCTTTAAGCTCTTTCAACTTTTATAAGGTGTGTCTTGGCAGCACCACCCCAAGATGAAATACAATAACCCAGAATCGACTGACACAATCCAAGGTAAACAGTTTTGATAATATTTCTAAGAGTCCTGAAAATGAGTTTCCTCACTCTACCGGCTAGCAGCTCCAGATGAGGATAGAAACTAAGCGCTGAGTCAATCGTCACACCTAGATACTTGATGGTTTCTGTCCTCAAAAGTTTAATTAAATAATTGATTTGCTTAACTACAAGCTGAATATGTATTAGTTACTAATAAAAAACCACGATATTTTGTAAGTTGCAGATTAACAAATAATTTAGAATAAAAAACTTTAAGATTTAAAATACGTATTTTAATTTCTACTTTTTGCATTAACAATGCCATATAAGATATAAAATACGCCTGTAATAAAAATCAATGCTAGGTCGAGTGACAGGTCGTGCGTTCGATTTCCACCTGAGGACTCGGAGTCATGGTTGTATTTAACAGGCGTATTTTATATCTTATTTAAAATACTTTTATAAAAAAATACGTCTCCGAGTTGCCTGATTTTAATTCTTTAAGAACTTGTTAATGCAAAAATAAAAATACAATAAAAAACTTTATTATAAAACTAATAAACGCTTTGCATAAACCTATTGAGGTTTTGCTAACCTTTTGTTTGATAACTTCGTCTCAGTGCTAAACTATTTTAAACGCGGCTAAACTAGCAGAAAAAGGGCTAGATCTAGCCTCGAACAAGCTAAATTGGTAACACTGGTCTACGTATACAAAAGGCAAATCGTACGAAACAACCATAGAGAAAGAAAAGTAATATACGAGATGCGTGGCACCACTATAACGTCTAAGATAGTATTGATAAAAAATCATCGATACTATTTCATTTCAATATTATCGATAGTGGTGCCTTTCAATAACTTTTAACCATCGACAGTAATCTATTTAGTAATCGATATTTTTATTGGTTTTCGAAGTAAACTCTCAATATAGTTCGTAAATAGCTTGATCGCTGCGACAGATGTCAAAGTAACATTCTTAGGGGTGGGACAACATTGATCGATCAGAATAATTATCAATTCTTTTTTTTTGTGTGTATTTGATTTCATTTCAATAATTATCGATTATTGTTATGTAGCTAGTTTTGGATAATTTAAGAAACTAGAATTCGCTTCTTTGCGACAATAACGTGACGCTATCTATTAAAATAACATAAAATTTATAAATGTCATGTTATTGTTGCAAAAAAGAGAATTATAAGGAAATCAAACACGAGGAATACAAAATATATTTCTATTCATTTAAATGTACACATCCGAAATCAATATAATATCAATTGGAATCGGATTCGGAGTAGCTAGAACAGTGTCATAGATTGATAATCAACTCCTGTACACATATAATATTGTCAAAGTAAACATCGCGCTCCCAATCTTCTTGCACAATTTTTTAACTATCTTACATTTGTTAACTACCTTCTTCCAATCTTCTGCAATAATATTAGTTTCTTGTTTGCTGTAAAAGGCGGTACTGTGTTATTTCTGGCTGCGTCACCTAAAATGAAAAATAAAATTATATTAAATATTATAATGATAGTTAAAATTATTAAGGTTTTGAAACAAGAATAGGCACAAAAAATAATACACACTTGAGCTGAACCCAGGTCAGCTCAATCGGGTTATACTGGCATTGATATGGTGGTAAACGATGGTAAACAGTATGCCCGCTTTGTTTAGCCAAGATTTCATCCAAGACGTCGGAATTCGGGGTTTATTAATTCTCACCAATCGTAATAATTCTCTCATCAGCATCGTCTCATTGGCCTCGACACCCTTTTGTTGCAGCCATGAAATCAAATCTAATTTTCCGTTTTTTGACGTTGGTACCTTAGGGGCCATTCATTTATTACGTAAGACTATTTTCCCTAGTTTTTGACCCCCTATGGGGGGGCTATTGTAAGAAAAAATAAGATTTGGCCGACCCCCTCCCCCCCTGTTTAATATTTATTACGTAAGAATCTAAAGGCAAAAATGAATACACGTTTGTTAGCAACTACACTGGAATACCTTATTGTTAACATTTTATTGTTTTAAAATTATAAATTAGCTGTTCGGCTTGATTAGATTGTTTAAGATTGATCCATTAAAAGTTGTTAAACGATGACTCTCGTACGGCGCCATCTTGTTGTTTACGTCTGCTTTGAGAGTATATAAATGGCGCAACAGCCGTCCGAGCGAGCATCGTACCTTCCGTTTCAGATACGAAGGTACTCTCTCAACTCCGCGTAACATAACAGCGGGCGTGCCTCAGGGCTCTGTCCTGGCTCCTCTGCTGTATGTTATATACACAAATGACATTCCCGTCCCAACAAACGGGGTACAACTGTCCCTGTTTGCAGACGATACTGCTCTGTATCTCAAGGGCTCATCACTTAGGAATATCCTCCCGAGGCTTCAGACCTCCATCAACTCCTTAGGCGACTGGTTCCGCGAGTGGCGTATCGATGTAAACCCGGATAAGTCATCCGCTGTTTGCTTCGACGCAAAACGCACGCGTGTACCGGCCCGCCACAACCCACCCCGACTCCAGGGGAAGCCCATTCCATGGCAAACCACTGCCAAATTTCTAGGCGTCACCCTTGACCAAAAACTGACATTCTCTCCTCACGTCAAGAGAGTGTCTCGTAACGCGCGGTTTTACTTGGGGCGTCTCAACCCTATGTTGGGGCGTCACAGCCGCATGTCACTTCGAAACAAGCGAACACTTTATAAGGTTTGCATACGACCGGTGATGACCTACGCGTCCCCGATCTTCTCACATGCAAAGGCATCAGTCCTTAATAAATTGCAGGTGATTCAAAACCTATTCATACGTAGGGCCTCAAATTCTCCCTGGTATGTCCGCAACGCGGACTTGCACAGGGACTTTGAACTCCCTACTCTCCAACAATATTTCAGAAAGGCCTCTGAACGTTTCTTCGAAACAGCAGAGAGCCACTCTAATCCACTTATCCGGGGCGCATCCAACTACACTCCTTCCTCATCCACGAACCCTCTGTCTAGGCGACCTAGGTCTGTCCTGACAGACCAACCCAGTCAATTGTCAGCTGACCTGAACCTCCTCTTAGAGGCACAGGAATCAGCCAAACGTAGAGCCAATACAGACCCATCAGGTCTACCCCAGTCCTCTCAGATGCCGACTGGCCCCCCTTCTGGGAGCCAGCCGACTTAACTTCATTCACGACTGACCCCCCTTCTGGGAGTCAATCGTTTTTTCTATGCGCTCTCTCACCTAGGTGAGTAGCGCTTGCGCCACCCCTCTCTAGAGGGGTGGTCGCCTCAGATGACGGCTTATGACCTTCTCCGGGTGCAAGCCAATCCCAGGTGGTGTTTAGTCAGTACAAGTCTGACATAACTATCGGGCCGGCCCGAAGTATCCATAGAGGATTCACCACCTCCCTCCCCCGTGTCCGGAGGGTGCATTTTGCATAAAAAAAAAAAAAAAAAAAAACGTCCGAGCGTCATTCGTTGTGTGAACGTCGCCTTGAGCACATCGTGAAGGTATGTAACTCTTTGTATATAAATATTCTGGTGAGCATTGTAAGTCTTACTAAGTTGATGTTAAAGATTTAAAGTTATTTACATGATGAGATATTGTATTGGAATTATAAGTTAAATTTAGAGTGCAGGTTTTAATTATCCCGAATAAATCCATTAAATTACATAATTCATTATTTTTACTTCACATCCTAGCTAGTCTGTGAATAGGGTCGTTAACATATCAGAAGCGGGATCAACTTCAAGCCCACGTAAAAAGAAAAACCGTCTATTTTTTTTTAAAGGTAGTTTATAATAGAAACATAATGAATTTGATCAACGTCACATACAAAGTAAAGGTATAGACAATACTCGCTAAATCTCTGTGACGAGCGTGATTGAATAAGAGTATCAATATTGCTAGTTTTTATCATGATTTATTTCCTAAATTTCATTAGCAGCATGAAGCTTATTGTTAATAACTGAAATTGCATTATTGACACATTGATGTTACTGGTGATATTAAATAAAGGTTTATGCAAACAATTGCACAGTGTAAATTGTAATAATACTGACAATAAGTACAAGTCAACTTTTATTAAACATTAAAGGCATTAAAACGCCATCTAGTTAAATATTGAGGAACCTTCATTAATTATCAAAAAATGAAAGCTGCTACCTCAGATTATAAAACAAAAGGCAGATAGACCGTGCGGAACACCGAAAGTGAAGCCAACAAAGCAAATACAAATTCAAAAGCGAATACAATCTCGAGTCAGTACGTCACGAAGCGTTGCATCGTTAGTACGTCACAGATAATATTCATATTTTTGAGAATAATGCCGTCTTATGTTTTCAAACATTGCAAAAATTGTTCCCAAAAACAAAAGTAAGAAGATGGAGTACCTTTTCATATGTAAATATTAATTATTTGTCTATTTGGATATTATTTTACGTGATTATTTTTAGTGAAATCTTGGAACACAAAACCTTAACAAAAATCTGCCGGTGTTGCTAGTTTATTTTGAAACATTTGCCCTTAAGTTGGGAAATATGTATTGGAAACAGGATTATCGATTGATACAAATATTTTTTTCGATAATAGTGTTTTGTTTGTCTCGCTTGTTGGTTGGTATGTTTGTATGTATGTGTGTCCGTTTCTATGTGACTTCGTTACTAAAACTACTGAATATTTTGTCTCTAATAATAATGATGTACATCCGTCGATTCGCCAACATAAAGTAAATATATATATAGCCAAAAACAATACAGACTCATCACGACTTTACTAACGGCTGCTATAAATCCACAAAATATTTCTTTTCATACAGATTCCCAACTGATCCTGTTCTACGTAACGATTGGATTTCTATCGTACGTGATAGCAGACAAGATAACGGTTGGCTACCATCAAAATTTTGTGTTGTCTGTTCAAGGCATTTCAAAGAAGATGATGTTTACTTCATCGAAAAAGGTCGTCGGTTAGTTAAAAAACTGGTTGGTTGCCTGTAAAGTCGGTATACGGGCGAAAGTTTTACGTGACAACGACTTTGAGTGGTAAAATAATTTTAATGTGAATATTCATTCGTATAGTAGGAAGAAGGATGAAATAATAGTAACAATTTAAAACATTTATTTATACAAAGAATTATATTTAAAACATTAATTTATAGGCACGCGTCCCTTCCACTTTTTATGTCTGTCTCTCTCGCTCTTAGGCGGGCTAACCATGTCCGAGTGGAAGGGACGCGTGCCTCTCACTCGCTCTCATTGTAAGCGCATAACGTGAGCGGAGCGTAACGCAGTTTCTTGAAGTGTCACCCGGCAAACCAATTTATAAGACGTTGTCACGTCAAAAAAAATCAAAACCAACTCTGTAACTGTAACCAAGTAATTTTGTTATTATCCTGGCAACCGTAACGCACACCGAGGCTACGTGTTTTTATAGTGCTGTCACGCAAACATGTCTACAAGAGTGGCTTCACATTATTGTTCCGTGCGGTCTATCTGCCTTTTGTTTTATAATCTGAGGCTGCTACGTTCAGCGCTCCAAAAGCACATTTATTGTTTTGTGAAATGTAAAACATTTTACAACCCTCTGGGTTAACAGATTACGCAAATACGAATGATATTATCTTCAAAAAAAAAATGTTTTTGAGGTTAAAAAGGGACAAAGAAAAAACCTTTGAAAAAAAATAACCATAAAATTAATTATGTTGATTTGATAGTAGAACAGATGTGTTAGATATCTCTCATCTTCGTGAAATGACTTGATACAATTTATAGATTTTCATCAATATGTTATTGCATTTTACATTTTTCTTCATATACACGCTGCGGTAAACAGCAATAACTCTTAATTATTATTTCGATCGTCATTAACACTGTATTAACATTTTTCTTTCTCTAATATCCACGCCAACCCAATATCGACGAGCGTTGCTGGCAGACGCCTATTCGTGGGGTGGCGCGACCGGTGAGAGAGACTGAGCTGTCGTCGCGCCTGTGCGCGAGTGCTGCCATCGCGCGGATCCTCGAGTGCTGCCATCACATGGATCCTCTAGTGCTGCCATCGCGCGGATCCTCTAGTGCTGCCATCGCGCGGATCCTCGAGTGCTGCCATCGCATGGATCCTCGAGTGCTGCCATCGCGCGGATCCTCGAGTGCTACCGTCGCGCGGGTCCTCGAGTGCTGTCGTTGCGCCTGTGCGCTAGCGATATCCAGGATCCAGGGCACGAGTGCTGTCATCGTGTCTGTTGTGCGGGCACTGCACTGGTATCGGCGTTCAAGCCACGTAGTGCAGGTGTGAAATAAATCCGCAACAATCATCCAGCGAACAACAAACTACAGGTGCGCCAAAGTTCACCTAAATTTTCAACTCCGATAATTGGCAATCCGAGGGTGTTCTTCCTAAAATTTACTATCCTAGCGATCACAATTCCTAACTACTCTGTCTTTGATGTTCATGATTCCGAAGCATTCAACTTCATAATGTCATTAGCAATAAACATTTATTATACTTTGTTGTTATCCTATATTTACTCAACATAACCATCTTTTAAACTATTATTCAAAGTCATATCTTTTTTGTTTAGATTTCTTTTTATTCATAATAATCAGTATTATATACATTAATTTTGGTTAGGTTAGGTTAGAACTCTGACCACAACGCACGAGCCGAGCGAGCGTAGCGAGCGTGCCGCAGCAGCGGCCGGCGAAGTGCCAGAACCGAATCGGTTCTATAGTTATTGGTTTAGGTACGGTTAAAACTGCGGTATAAACTCCCAGGCCATAAACATAACCGTGAATAAGTCGTGTTTTATGAATTTTATTCATTTAAGACAAAGATCAGTGAAACGACCTCTATTCATTCTAAGCAGCTGGTTTTTTTTGACATAATTATCTCAGGAATAGTTATAGTATTATGTATGTAACATCCATAACCAAATATAAAATGGCCAAATGTAAAAATGTGAAAAGTTGTTTAGTAATCACAAGAAATAGTTTAAAAACAAGCCCTTTCCTTCAAAGCATCTGGTTCATGATTATGTTCTTGGTGCGTTCCTTCCAGTAATTCATACTTATTGACTTCCTTATCGAAAGTGGTGATTAATCTCGCCTTACACTTATACTTTTTGTTGCTTCTTAATTCACACGCCCAATATTGTTTATCCACTGTTATTCGGGTTTTTTTTCATATATAAATCCATGCACATCTAATTTTAATCCTCCACGACTGGTTTTGAATGATTTTTAAATAAATTCTCTCCATATTAATAAAGCATTAACACAAACATGCACGTTATGATAATACACCGACATGAACTTAGCAATAGATACAATAGATATATAGAATACATAGAGCAATAGATACAAAGTACGTAATGTAAAGAATACCCCCAAATAATAATTATACTATCAAAACTATAAATATCTTTTTCTACCCACATTTTTTATTACACTTGGTAAACGTTTCTTTCTTAGTACGAGTGAAAATATTATGATAAAAAACAGTAAGAGTTTAAATATATTTACATTAATGATATTATTAATTACGATTTTCGGAGACGTGAGTGTTATGAACATTGCCGGTAGCACTTCAAATAGTATGAATGAAAACTTTGGGATGAAAGATTTTGGGAAGAGTGATCGTTCGGATTGCGGGTCATTGGGAGGAACAATTTCGGGCAAATAACTTTAGGCGAGCCAATATGGACCCGTGAAAAACTTAAAACCTGACCGACTGTCACAGTAAAAAGAAAGCCTTTTATTTATTTATACCTACATTCCGTTCAGTATAATTCACTTTTAGGTATTTTGCTATCTCTGGGAGCGCTATTTGTTCGTGGTGTTTATTTCATTTAAAATCGGTTGTTCTTTCTGGATTTTCGTTTCACTTACTCTAATGACCTGGCTATATTAACTTGGATTCGTACACTTTGGTGATTTGACTACTGTTAATAATTCTCGACAACTTGTGCTTACCTACCTACTAGATTCTGATTCAATATTATTTTATAAGAATTGTGTAAGACCCATAAGATGTAGGAAACGAAGTACTTAATTGAATAAAAAAGTATTATATGTATGGTTTTATTACAAAATCTTTATTGTTATTCAATAACTCTATGTAAGTGTAGCTAAGAATAACAATCTACTTTTAACAGATAATTATACTATTTATTATGGTTCAGAATAATATCACTCTCTAATAATTAATGGGTAAGTCTGATGTCAACAAAAGTTACTTAAACGTAAATGGTAAATTGAGTGTTGCAATGAAAACTAGCCAAAAAAGCAATTAAAGTAAATGTCAAGGTTATGGTCGAGTACTATTAACATTCAGCCTTATAAAATATAATTTCTGATTATTAATAATATACAAATCTAAAAACAAAACATCAATCGGCGTGACAACCAGGGACTGTTACGGTATCCGAATAGTGTTATGAACACTGTTTTTCATTTCTGTTTTAAAAGTAAAACTGAAAGAAACAGTTACACTTTGAATCTGTTTTAGAAAATACCGGTTCATAAGTTCATATCTTTTACAGTCAATAAGGTTCACATTGGCATAACTATGCGACAGCTCACTAATGATTTGGGTACTTTGAAATGCCTATGTTGGTGTACTGTGTATACACATAGATAGTTAAAAGTAAAATAGTTTCTAACAGATTGGTAACAGAAAGCGTTATATCTGTTACACTTTTATAAGTGTTCGACGCAAAACAGGTTCAAAACACCCAAATAAGTGATACAGGAATAATTCTGTAACAGATTTAATGTCTAACCCCTACGAAAGTGTATCCTTATAAAGGTGTTTTTGAATCCCTGGAGACAACTGTCACTGTTTTTTTTTTATGTCAGTCTGTCCCGTCAACACCGCACTGATAGTGTCTTTCTACGCGGTTGTAATTTAGTGTATATTTTTTAGTGTTATATTGTCTTTCCAAAAATCTAATTGAATATTTTCAAATTACTTTTACCAAGGTACATTTGAGGCTTGAAAAGAGTCTCTAGGGATAAAATCCCTAGAAACCACACTGGTCAACAAAATACCTATGGAAAGTTTTATCAACCTAGGCAGTGAATATTCTTTGTTAATTAAAACTGATTAGTTTGCATGCTTTATTATAAAGACAAATGTATATATATATATATATATATATAGCGTAACTATTGATTAATAGGTTAATAACCTTTTCTTTTACAGCAAAATATTTTAGACACAGAACAAAGAGGTCTGTAAGTCTATTAATATATGAAACAGGACAATGAGGCCTGTGATTTATAAATATATTCATTGAACCCAGAACAAAGAGGTCTGTGGTATCAATTACTAAAGTATTTTGGGGACAATGAGGCCCACTTTTATTTTTCAGAGAAATGTTAACCTTTTTTTTCTTTTACAGCAAAATATTTTAAACCCAGAACAAAGAGGTCTGTGGTATCTATTACTATTATAAATTGTTTTGGGGACAATGAGGCCCACTTTTATTTTTCAGAGATTTTTGTTATTAACAATTATGTTAACCTTTATAAAGTGTTTGGGGACAATAAGGTCCACTTTTATTTTGCAAAGATATTTTGTTATTAACAATTATAATGTTAAGTGTGAGGACACACTTTATCTTGGATGGCCGAATCTGTTAGCAACTACACTGGAATACCTTATTGTTAACATTTTATTGTTTTAAAATTATAAATTAGCTGTTCGGCTTGATTAGATTGTTTAAGATTGATCCATTAAAAGTTGTTAAACGATGACTCTCGTACGGCCGCCATCTTGTTGTTTACGTCTGCTTTGAGAGTATATAAATGGCGCAACAGCCGTCCGAGCGTCATTCGTTGTGTGAACGTCGCCTTGAGCACATCGTGAAGGTATGTAACTCTTTGTATATAAATATTCTGGTGAGCATCGTAAGTCTTACTAAGTTGATGTTAAAGATTTAAAGTTATTTACATGATGAGATATTGTATTGGAATTATAAGTTAAATTTAGAGTGCAGGTTTTAATTATCCCGAATAAATCCATTAAATTACATAATTCATTATTTTTACTTCACATCCTAGCTAGTCTGTGAATAGGGTCGTTAACACGTTTGGTTTGTTTTAATGTTTATTTTTAAAAGTTATAATTTTTAGAAATATTTATTTGCACTTACAAAGGTACCAATAATTTTCATTTTTTTGGGGGAATAAACTTTGATTTTAATTATTCATCTTTACCTACATAAGATTTTCTGTCCAGGGGCTCAAAACCCACTCGGAAAGTGGATCTGACACTGGAACATCTCTAAAAATAGGTGTTGCTTCTATTTGGTTATTCAGGATTGTGACGTCGTCAACGTTCACCTATTCCACATCAGCTCCTATGCGGCACAAAACTTCTCCTCATCTTGAATATATGGCTAAAGCTTTTTCTTTTTCAATATTTAAAATACGGCCACGAAGTTTTTGGTTCACTATCCATTTGCATAAAAATTTAAACCATAAAATATGTTGGCATATGCTAATTCATACTAATATATTTACGCACAATTATATTTGAGCAAAAAATTCAAAACCATTAATTTATAAAGGCATAATGGTATCAAACCATCATGGAAATAATCATAATCATCTTACTAAGTAACTCCTAAGATTATAGACACACATCAATAAATTTTTACATAAACATTACTCTAACCTTACCAAAACCTTTTTTTTTCGGGGGGAAATGCTTTACGCATGCCCCACCGTTGGGCATACGGTGGGGTTACTCACCCGTTACTAAAAAGCTGACACTCATACCCACTAAAACCCCCCGCTGTACTTCACATCACCGGTGGGCCTTGTGGGACCCTTTTTAGGAATTACCACTACAGCCCGGTGATTAGTCCCTTTGGACTCCTCCACGAATCGGTGATGCCTGAGTACAGTCAGGCATCAACATAGGCCAGCTAGGTGTGTGTAATGCCACCAACGGATACCCGGTCCGCTGATGGCCACCCCACTGCCTTCTCCCAGTTATATCAGGATTTGCGCGGCATAAACGCGCCGCCGTCTCCCGACTCTCTTCCTCCTCATTAGGACCGCATTTTGGGCTTCCTCCCGGATCCTTTCTGCGAGAACGTTATCTCGCAGAAGGAGACTACTGCCTCCCATGACCTCTCGGTCGCCAGCATGGCCTTAGCTACGCCGGCGAGCGACAGGTTCCTTCCAATCACCGACACCAGAGTGCCGCGCTGCAGGATCCACGCTGGGCACACCTCCAAGGTGTGCTGCGCGGTGTCTTCCGCAGCGCTGCACTCGTGGCACGATGGGGTCGGCTCCCTCTGAATGCGGTGCAGGAACTTTCCAAAGCATCTGTGCCCGGAAAATAACTGCGCCAGCCGGCCAGTCACCGACCCGTTCTTTCTCCCACACCATTCCCTAAGGATTGGCCGCACCGAACCATACCTAAACCTACTTTGACACTATATAATATAGGAAATAATGGTTAAAGTACCTTTTTTATTTTTTAGATTCAAAGAACCATTAATAAAATAAAAGTTTATTATAAAATACACTACACTACACTACACTATGCCTAAAAACATTGTGCAAATTATAATTATGCATAAATATATAAGACCTAATTATAATTATGCCACAGTAGATATGTTGCTGAAAATCAACTATGAAAAAGTAATATTATGCAAAAAGAAATATGCCAAACTCGTAATGCAAAACTATTTTAGAAATAAATACATTATGTTAAGGAAAGAGATTCCGAAGTTATTACCTATACGCATCCGAGCGAACCTCGGCACTTGCGCGGTTGTCCGCGCTTTTTTAAAGTATAATTTTATCTTTGCGCATTTTTATGATCTTACGTAAGAACTATTGAGACGCCCTCCCACCCCCTTGTAAGAAAAAATAAGACAAGGTCGACCCCCCTCCCCCCCTAAATCGTCTTACGTAATAAATGAACTTATCTGTCTCTACTGATATGAAGCGTTGTCCTTGATTATAACATGCGGCTCATTTAAATTGTCTAGAAGTGTTAATTACCACTCTTTGAATGTTTCATAATTCATTTCTTCGTGGTACTCTGTTGTCTTTACAGACTTGAATGCCAGTAGGCACAAAACCTGATGATGTTCCAGCATGAGCAATTATTAATCTTTGTCCTTTACCTTCGGGCATTCTAGTGACTAATTCCCCTTTATCATCTGTCTACGAATTTGAGACAGTGGTTTGCGTTGAGCCATGTTTCATCGAGAAAAACTATTTTGTCCCAGCCCGAAATGTTTTTGACTTTGCGTAAGAAATCTATCCGGGCAAGGGCGATGTCCGTTCACTTCCTTTTATAAGCAACAACTGACATTAAAGCTGATAATAATTTTGAATTATTGACATTTGATTGACAAACAAGTGTTGCCAGTAAAGGAAACCAAAAATAAAAAACACGAAATCGATTATAAACGCTTTACTGCATGATATATTATATAAATTAAAGAAAAAAAATTAAGTAAATGGATTTATTAGGGCTTCAAAATAAACAATTTTTTTTTCATCAAGAAGTACCTATCTTTAATTTTTTTTTCAGAAACTTTATATGGGTTCGTATGCATCAAATGCGTCAAAGCTTTAAACCCCTTGGACATATATGGTTTCGTATGCATACTTAGCACATATGATAAGTGATATAAAAACGTTATTATAATTGACGAACATTAAGTATTTTTTTTACAAAATTATTAATGTAACTTAATTAAACAGTTTCTCTTGTCATTACAACATAAAAATACCTTATATTTGGGACATTTAGTATAGGTTTTGATTGAACGACTACAATATTGTTAGTCCTCACAGAGGTCAGGGGTAGGTCCTGATGCTTTTCTGGAGCTTTTCTTATTTTCTTCCTCTGAGTTGCTGTCCCAGAGCTTGAACAAAGATGGCGGCTCGTAGGTGGTGAACCAGTCACTGAATCAGTGTATCAGAATAGAGTCATAATTAATGAATAGGATTTCCTACGACAATATCATCGATGATTTTGCTGATTCCAAATCACGCAAAAATAAAGTAACGTTTTATGAAAAGTTATTTAATTCAAATAGAGATATTGATAGTGACGTACTTATTGATTGTAAATTTCAATTCACTATTGTTTTTAAAATTTGTGTTAATTTGATTGCAATAAAAATCATTTAATAAGGTTTATCGAATGTGCATCTTTGATTTACCAGTTTTAAGATTATAACCCGACGTTGGTAACTGTGCACCTGGAGTTGTCAAGTCCTTGGCAGTACTTGAATTCACCCGCTCGCGTACCTCCTCCGCAACCCGCCTCTGCCAACCTAGTAGTGCCACTGTTGGATATTTTGACGTTAATAAGTGCATGGTCAGCACCAGTGTTGCCAACCCGAATTTTAAAAAATTAGTAGATTATGTGCCAAATGTTGGTAGAAGTTGGTAGAATGTAAAATGCAAAATTGGTAGATCTACCACCTCAATTTAGAAGATTTTTCAAGATTATAAAAGCATGTACTGTTCTTAAAATGTTTATTTTTGGAAATTATATCTATTTTCATTGAAAAACTTTAAAGGTTCTGCGCTAGGCTGCCGTTGTTTGCTATGAATCTTTTAGTACGCAACAATCCCTCTAGTCTCTGTGCAAATTCTATTTCTCTGTAAGGTTTTCATATTATTAATTGCAGAAAACAATCTCTCAACGTTGGCGTGTGGAAGTGCAGTTCCTTCCTTCCTGCAAATTCCTTGTCATTCTCCCATAATTTCGAATATTTTTGGTCATAGTGCCTTTTTCTAGCTTTTCGTGACGGAGTTCCTAACCTACATAGAACTCTGTGCATCGCTTTCGCTTGGTTCCGTTTTTATATTTACTGTCTGTCTCTTTTTATTTGTTTTGTTCTCGAAGTTCATTCTTACCAGAGTCAGCGCGTAGAGCGGTTGACTCACCGCTAACAATTATTTAAATATATTTATAGTGCTGATAAGTTATAATAAGCTCACAAGTATAATAAGCTCATAAACATAACTCACAAGATTTCCTGTATCTGTATTCTGTACCACCAGTTCTTGTTATATAAAAGTCTATAAGTTTCTTTAAGGCACTATTGTATACTTACAAAACAGGTAGGTAGGGCTACTGCCCTACCTTTTATAATATGTTTTAGTGTTAAATGTGAAATTGTTTTGTTTTCAGTGTCATTAACTTTTTTTATATAATTGTTTCAGTTGTGCCTTAATTCCATAATTATTAAAAATGTAAGTGATGAAGTGACGAAGCCTTTTCATTTCTCCTGGCCGCACCCCGTCACAGTTTTAACAACAAAACAACACAAAACAGGAGCAAAGATTCACCATTGATTCCGCAACAAACCAACCGGGAATAGGCCACAGAACAGTATAATAATGTCTATGGGCGCGAAATGCCGCGAACGACGAGCTGTTGCCGACGTTTTTTTTGTGGTTTATCGCCTGGACTCTTATGTATGCTTGACGCATCGTCGCATGGCTCACGCAACACATCGCAACGTCGCTCGTCGATATAAAAATAATTCAAAGTGGTGATATGTCAAACTAATTAAAAATAGGTAGTTTTTATGTCTAAGGTGGTAGATAGGTAGACTGAAGTGAAAATTGGTAGATCTACCAAAAAGTTGGTAGATATGACATCACTGGTCAGCACTATCGGGCTATACCTATCTTCCTTAGCCCACCACACCTTATAAGTAGTACAGTAAAAACAAAGCTTTGCTTTTCTTAGCTTTAAAATATACCCAAAAGTTGTAAAAATAATCTTGAAACTAGAATATTCCTTAAAAAAGGAATTAACGTTATTATGAACAGTGCATCTAATTTTAGAGGTCAGTAGGGGCGGCAAAAATTTTATAGCTTTGGGGCGGCAAATATGTACATCCAGCACTGCTTAAGGCAATAAATTACAAATTGAGTATTTTAAATAACAATCATCGTCTTTGGTTAGTGCCTCTTGATCTTATAAGCAACCAAAGCATTTCACACAATAAATCAATGCACTTCAAATATTATAACCACTATTATATTATAACCACTGTAGTAATGAAGCCCCCTCCGGGAGTGACGTCACTAAACCTGGTTCTATAAATAGCCAAGAGACAGTGATCCCACAACTCATTTCGCCCCCCGCTTCGAGCGAAGGTTCACTTGGTCTATCGTAGACTATAATATATATATATATATATATATATATATATATATATATATATATAAGATATATATATATATATAAGATATATTTGTAATGTCCATAAAGTAAAATATATATAATTAATAAATATATTTTTACTTCCGCTTCGCTACTGAAACTTGACTACATATATCGACCTACGAATCGAAAGCGATTGTATCAATAGAAGTATCGGATGGAACGTATTCCTTTGTATTAGTGATGTGCCAACTCGGAAAAAACAAAACTCGATTTAGCCCGAGTTAAAATTCACGTAACTCGGGTTGAACTCGAGTTAACTAGATGGAAGAGTTAATGTTTTTTTTTTTAAATTTTACCAATTTATTCCGTCATTTTCGCATTAATAGTAAAAAAGAAACTAGAACAGACAAATTATATTTTTGTCTGTTTAAATTTTTTCATTTTTTATATTACTTGTTTATAATGTATTAGAAGAGTTATATACTTTAATTAGTATAACTCTTAAAAAGGAAATTATTGTTTGAAATCGGATCATTTATTTATGTATTTTTAGCTTGAAAGAATCTGAACACTGATTATTCGTAACACGTCCACTCACTGGCGATTTAAATACATCCCAAACCAAATATTGCCTTTTAGGACCCGGCATTTTTCAAAAACAGAATTTAAAACACGAAAAACTACAACAATAACCGGCATTAAAGTGCTTAACCTCAAAAAAAAGGTTAACCTCAAATCTACATAAATGTAACACTTGTTTGTAATGAATGAATGTAGTCTCAAATGATCGGCAAACTGCACTCCATGTCGGTTTCATTCGGTTTTCAAACTCGAGTCAGATAGAATTCAACTCGAGTTGATTCGAGTTAAGCCCAACTCGAGTTAACTCGAGTTTTTTACTCGAGTCGACCATCACTACTTTGTATCGATTCACACAAGTATCGGATCGTACATCCATATCTATGGTTAAAGTATATAACCTATATATAACTAACTTATGAACTGAATATAATCAAATATTTAGGAAATTATAAATTTTTTTCATTTTAATGTCGTGATATTTACATTTCTTCAGTTGACTGTTTAATTATAATTATGTATCGGATTCACATGACAGCACCCGGAGTAGGTTATTGAATTTCCTTTTTTACGTATTAATTTCATTAAAAACTGAAGTTGAATAGTTGTTATATCAATTTGTAACAAATTTTCAGATATTATTGCTACATCGGAATTCATTTCTTGGTAACTATGCAAAACGTTCAAATATTGTTCCTCAAATAAGAAAAACTGACATTCGTTTGCAGAGCACTGTAACCTTAGAGGATAACTTTGTTCAAAAGTTTATGAAAGCTGTCGGATGGATGGATCGATCTCGTACTGTTAGTATACAAATGTATTTTAATCCCAACATTTTTTAAACACCTAATATGCAAAAATAGCATAATATGTCTGAAGGACCTACTTATTATTTATTCTGTATTAGAAAATAAAATTTATGATATTTCAGAAACTGAAACTAACAGGATACTTTCTATATGAATCAGTACCAGATAAAGTAATGTATAAAGAATGGTTTGAAAAATTGGACCTGCCTGATACATTTGTTTCTTGGTTCACAATTACTGAGTTACATGTTTGGATGCTTATGGTTCGTTACATGGCCGAAGATGTAACAACAATTAAAGACAAAAAATATATGAAAGGGGATGGCCACTTTGTTAGAAATTGTATCATAGAAGCTTTGTGGGCAGATGTAGCAAATAAAATAAAATTATTAGAGGTAAGATACATAACAATCAACACAGAAAAAACCACTTTGCTTGTGAGGAGGTTATTGTAAAATGAAAAATTTTTGCTCTATATGATTTTGCAAATAACAACAGCATGAATGCACTTCTCTTATTATATCTTGTAAAAATTGTCATGGCTTTAATAAAAGCTATTTTAATTTATAGATAATTCTTTAATATTACCTGCGTACAGTAAACAATCAATTTAAACAACATTAAATTTAATCAATTTGATCAATCACATTAAACAACTTATCCAATATTTAAGTATACTTATTGGAATGGATACTTTTTGACTTTGTTGTAATTAACAATGTAATGAAACCATTATACTACTATTATTTTGATAATAGCATAACACTGTTTTTTGTTCAATATATATGGTGACAACATATAATATTGCAAATGTCATTACTTCTGTTAAAGCTGATGAGTTTTGTGCGCCCATTCTTCATGTCAGTTAAAAGACAACTTGAATTGGTGGTAGTTAGAATTTTGGTTGATGGAAAACAACTTATTTAAAGTACAATTGAATAAAGTTATTTTCATTTCATTACATCCCTTTTATGTTGAATATGTCTATTTTAACCTATAACCAGAAAACTATTTTTTCTATATATATGCACATATCGGTTTGTTAATACCAATGTAATACAAAGTAATATTTAGTGGACATTCTTAAAAAATAACTTGAAACAGTCAGTTCCATGTGTGGTGTCTGTGTCCACATTTGATTTAAATCCATTCAGCAGTTTGAGCAGCAATTGAGTAACAAACTCACAAAGTTTCACATTTACAATATTACATGGTAGGATGTTAAAAGATTTTCTTTAATGTGTTGAGCAAATTCAGACCACTTTATTTACAGATGCTTTGTGAATAAAAGAACAGCCCAATACATAATATTTATTTTGTGCGACCCCAGATGACTTTATACTTAACCCTTTTCACTCGTATATCGAGTCAGACTCGACGTCATATTAAGGCAGGTTTGGAAAATAATTTAAATTATGAAATGTATTTTTTTTCCTTGAAATACTAAACATATCACATTCTAAATATTCCGAATTCGCAAAATAAAAATATTTCGTCAAGTTTCTCAACTCCAGTAATTTTTTAAATCGTTCACGAGTTCAAAGGGTTAAACTATTAGCATACAAATTTTATTAACAACAACTATTAATGTTAATCAAAGTTTGTAGCTGCACCAAATATGTTTAAATAACTAAATTTTCGTTATATCAGTATTTGAATGCTATATTTTATAACTATAGCATTATATACTACAAAAAATAAACTTGTGTCAAATGGGGCCTAAATTCATAGCCTCTCTCTATCCATGTGATTGCTTTCCCAATTGAATTGAATTTGTTTAAATAATTCTTAAAATAATGTTTAAAATAACTGTATTTATCAGATTAACCTAAAATTTATTACAGGGAGCCAATCCTGCTATAGCTAGAAAACAAGTATCTGAATTATCAGAACAATTTCAAGCAGCCCTTGTAGCCTATGATGAAGGACTAAGTGATGATAAAGTTCTGGCCGCTGCAGTTTGGAGGCGATTTTACTCATTATCTGTAGATACCAAAGCAGAAAATATTGAAAGAATAGTCCATTATATAAGACATCAAGTAAGTAATAAAATCGCTTAAGAGGATGTTTCACACTAGTGATGTTAGTAACTCACTTAAAATTCCATTCAACTATACTCTCTAGAAAGTAAGAAAGTTTTGGTTTTCAATAGAAAAATTCAATAATAATAATAATATTCCTTATATTCACAGCAATGTAGAAGTTTGCTAAATCATGGTAATGGACATCGATTACGTTACTTATTATGTAGGTTACACCCCTAGCTGTCACAGTCTTGTCAGTATCAATCCTTGTGTTTGACAGAAAAAATCGCTTGTAAGCGCTTGTAAACAAAATGGCGATCGTAAGCGGTAAGCGCTGGCAAATGGTAAATAGCAGTTTTCCTCTAGAACGCAAACTTAGCGGTCACTGGGGAACATAACCTCAATTAAATATATTTTTATCAAATGCAGTGAAATTTTTTAAACTATGAATAATTTAGTGAATGACAATATTGAAGAAGACGAGTTTACTACTATTATTTTAATGATTGCACAAAACCACCGGTTAGCTTAAGTTTGTAAACAAACTTATCAAAGCAAAATTGCGGATTGTGTCAGCGCTACTGAAGTTAGCAAACGTGTCCTTGCCGAAAACTGACAGTTTGTTACTCAGCGCTGGTAATCGCTCCCAAGCGATTTTTCTGCCACACACAAGGAATAATCTCATCTGTTTGCTTTTTTTAAATTTGTTTCATCTAAGTATAAACCTACCTATAAGTGTGGAGCGATTTTTTTAATTGGATCCCATGGATCAGCTTCAATGGCGCAATGTCTGTTACGCCATAACTTCCCGAGTTCTTAACCGATTTTAATATTTTTTTGTGTGGAATCGAATCAACAGGTTTAGGACCAGATGGTGACGGACGAATTTAAAAATTCGCCAAAATTTCATCCAATCAAAACATTTTTTTTCTTTTTTTAATTATTGCGCTCCGCTCCACTATATGGTGCTAGCGTAGCTTTATGCTTAGCAACTGCATCGCCTAGTATTTTATAATGTTTTGGCATACCTGTGAACAGCTCCACCCTTAGGTCCTTAATAACATTAAATTAAATGGTCACCTCAGGTTATGTTTAGAGGTGCCCCCAACATTAAGATGTTTCGAAAATTCATGAAAATACTCATGAAAATATTTTTTTCTATGAACATTTTGAGCGATGCTTTGTTAGTGCAAACTAGAAAAAAATAACCTTGACACATCGTTTTTGAGTCCGAGGACGATTCTTTCACGGGAGACGTCATTAGCCGTTTTGCTGAAGATCCTCAACATTTGATTTTAAAACAATAGTAGAATTAAATAATTAAATGAAAATTAAAACGCATATTTTATTTGTTTATATATTTGACTACCTATAAAAACGGATCTCTTGCGGGTGTTTCCCCTACACACTACAAACTTATACCTTATGTTTCGCGTAGGTGTCTCTGAGTAGTGTGTATGACAAAACAAGCGTGGGGCGTCCGACCTAAAAAAAGGTCATTGCCCCCTTCCCCCCCGGGGTCAGAAGCTGGGTACGCCCTTGATTAGGGACTAAATAAAATGCCATAGTCCTAATTTACATTTAGGTTCAGATAAGACGAAAGTAGTAAGCCTTTTGGTTTCCGGCTGAGTAGAATAGCACCAACCCTTAACACTTAAGGGTATACCAAAAGTATCATTAGTCGAATGATACTGGAGGCAATCACCATACACTTTTTTGTCTTTTTTACCCGACTATCGAGGAGTGTAAAGATCTCTTAATTGGATAATAGCTTAACGGTCATATAATTGTAGTCCGAATATTGCAATACTTAAAAAAGTGTTTAGCTTACGTTATCGAACCATAATTTTGAATTTGACCATTAAAGTTATTTATGTAGGTACAATTATTTTTCAATAAATCCTTTAATACTTCATTTTCTTCTGTTTCAGATATCCCTCTTGGATAAAATCCCTAGTGAAGATTTAAAATTTAAACCTAATATTGTTTGGTTAAGCATAATCGATCACTAGTTCCATAAGTTATTTCATAGTTTTCTGTTAAATAATTATTATTGAGTGCAACAATACATCGTTATTTATTGAAATACATTGTTAAATTTGTTGAAATTATGTAGTTGAAAAAAACAGATTTCGCAGTTCCTCACATCTCTGTCGTTCCCAAAGAACCGTTACTACGGTTTTACATAAATTATTAATTTTACAGTCATCGTTACAGTGAGGCCAGCGGTAGTCGCTTATTTTTGAGTAAAAGGCGTTATATAATTCAAGTAATTTTGGCTGGTCTGTAACCATGGAGTACACTAAATTATTCATTGACCTAGCAGAGAGGTCATTTAGTTCAAAAGTGTTCTTCATATCATAGAGCAGAAACCAAAGAGGTCTCCTCTCCGGTGTCAAATTGGCTTCAGTGAGATTATAAACATAATTGACGATGTTGTTCGGCATCTGTGAAGAAAATTTGTATTATAACAAACAACATGAAAAATTAACGTAAACGTTATATCTATATGTTTTTATAGTTATAAAGTAGATGTGCTTTATAAGCGCATTCGCCCTATTAATACCAAAGAAAAGCAAGGACCATTTATCGAATGGGTGACCAAAGACTTATAATCTAGGGCCTCTCTGAGCTTCGGAAGGCACTTTAAGCCGTTGGTTACGGCAGTTAGTCGTTAGCATTCACTTATCCCCACTAACACTACTTACGGTTATTTTTTTAACCATAAGGAAGGCCCGCAACGCAGCAGTGGGGGCATTATTAGAATGATGATGAAGGAGCTCGAGGTAATTACCCTATTGTACAAAAATACGGGGTAACCTAGCATGAGTATAGATATTCTTCGTTGATTTTTTTATTTTTTACTTAGGTGTGATAAATAAGCTACAGTAATTACGGTTTAGAAACTTACTAAGGTTTCGGTGTCGAATGTTATAATTTTGTAGTTGAGATTATAGAAACTATAGGAAGTAATGCTACCGCCTCCCCAAGCCACATTGATGGGAGTGTTATCGGGGCTATAGAAAATCTTAAATTCGTCAGAATGTGAGTGACCATTGAATTCGGCTGCTATTGTGTCTGAAAATCTGAAACAGATAAACCCAATCTTTTAATCCTCTCCGAAAAGCCTCCTATTTAGGTACGTCTGCATTAGAGAAAGAGTTAATAGTAAAAAATATTGTATTCAAATGATTGAAAACTGTTAGTGCATGTATCTATGCGATCACAATATTTTAATCTGTACTCAAATATTATAATTTATTTTAATCCTCACACCTACAAAAGTGAAGATTACCAAAATTGCCGAAGATTTGAATCTTAATAAACGTTAACTTTTGAATGCTATCAGACCGTGGGTATCTGAGGATATTATAGGATTGGCTTTAACCACAATGGAAATCCGATCAGGTTCATTAGTTCTTTGGTTTGCATCGGTCGTATTGCTTGTCTGTGTAATATCCTAGGCATGATCAACTCCTACATATCAGGGTACGTATGACTACAATGGGGGAGTTTTGGCTAATCTACGCTTGGTAGGCTAGTTGGAAATCCCATTCAAGGACGGGAATATTAGTGATGGTAATTCGAGGAAGGTATTTGGGAATGCTGCCGTTAGTGGCGTAACGTAGTAGGGGGCGGCCCGCCCCGGGCGGCACTTTTTAGGGGGCGGCAAAATTTTACAATAAATAATAAAAACATTTCAAGTATTTCATATTTTTATCGCAACTACTGGCCGATTGAAAAGAGCACGAAATTTTTATTACTTATTCTGTGATGAATTCAGGGAATCGCCTTTCTTTGAATGACATATTGTAGCGACTGCTGGCAACTTCGTCTATTCTGACTTGCGGGGATTCCCCGTAGTTTATTTTGTGCTTGAATTGTTTACGACTAATGATCAGCTGGAATGTCTTTGACAATTCAAAGAAAGTTTTATTGATGGATACTCAGTTGTGCAATTCACATTGTCTCCTATTGAAATTTATGTTACGCTTTAAAACTGTGACTTTTGAGCAAATAAAGGGAAACTTTTTTATTTGAAATCTAAACTGTATAATGCAAAATAATGACTGCTCATGCCGAAAAGTTATCGAGAATTAATGTACCTATGTATAGTATACATTAAATTAAAATACCTAAATAAGAGGCCGGCAAAATTGTGCTTCGCCCCGGGCGGCCGACACCCACGATACGCCGCTGGCCGCCGGTAGTCTATGGCACGTGTATGGTGATAACTCCAGATCAGTAGTCACATTTTATGCCACGCCTAAGAGTAAAAGATTGGTGTTGTTCTAGTCTGCCGGACACCTCACGGCATCGGTACGGAAATTGTTATTCACCTGTTGACAATCCTGTTATATTCTCTGGTCCAAGTGAAAATAAGGTCATGTCCTCCAGGCGGGATGTGTGTTATAATGTGAACTTTTTCTCCCAGACCCTCTGCTTTATATAACTCTTCGACTAGCCAATCCAAGTGGCGTTTTGGATCAAGTGGGTCGTAGACTAACCACCTGGACACAAAATTTTAAGTGTATGATGTTTTCTTCCTCAAACAAAAAAAAACGCGGTGAATAATGGAAACCTTTCATTTCTAATTTACTAAATGCTGGAATGGATCGACTTGTCGTCTCTGTTTGTTTAGAGTTCTGAAATATGATAATAATCATATCTGTGAGAGTTAGCTTTCCCTGAACTTCGAATGATTATTCCGTAATTTCTACCCATTGATTTATATCATATCTTACCAGTTGTCTCTGTAAGCAACGTTGTTATTGAGCGAAATAACCCTCAGTCCTGGCCTGACCACCACTGAGAAGTCACCCCGTTCCAGCAACGTTACTTTCGCCTCTTCTGTCAAATAATAGTCCCATTTATCCACTAGGGCCTTGTAGAGCCATGTTGTATTTATTTTGCGAGCAGTTACAGTCGAAGGCGCAAATCTAAAAAATAAGCATTATTGACCGAGATATCTTAAATAAAATTCTCCAAGACAAACGAAATTGTGGAAGTCTTATCAAAACTTGCTGACTTGGTTAATTATGTAACAGTGTCATGAAGATAGTATTATGTTTTATGGTATTTGAGGAGAGTTATTGTTGGAGATGCAATTCAGAAAAACAAAATATCTTTGCACGTTTTAGTTCGGTTATTCCAAGGTTCTTATAGAAATAATTGTTTTGACCCTAAAACATCTTAGAAGGGCACCAACATTTATCTGGCGAATTGAGAAAGCATAATTTATCACGACGTCGCACGGTGGGCTGAAAATCGCGTTGCATGGACATATTTTGGAAGCATTAAACCATCTAATCCAGTCAATAGCTGGAAGGAAAAAAAAGAAAGCTTTGAAGAGGTGTCGTTATACTAAGTATGTCAAAAAAATCAGGAATAATTAGCACTAAATCCGCGTGGAAGGATATAACGGCCAACCTTGCGATACCGGAGATAATCACATTTTTCATGTCAGCTCCATAAAAAATATTTTTCGAATCATTACTCGTTCGTATTTGAACTAAATCATCTCAGATGTAATTTTTTATAAAATTAACAATCAACAAAACCCATTTCTAACAAAAATATATCATTTTTAAATTTAAGTTTCTATGTCCATGCAACGCGATTTTCAGCCCACTGTGCGTCGTTACTCACTGATTTGTGGGCTGAGCTTCATGATTCCCAATAGTTGGCACAACCATAACATCATCTCCAAAGGTTTTCCTGATTTTATCAATCAAATAACGATTCATGTCATTGATCAGTTCGTACGAGGTTTCCCAAACTCCATGGTCTATTGTGTCTCCCATGTAATATACCGCATCTACATCCTAATAATGTAACACCAATAAAGACACTTATTAATTCATCGCATGAATAGACTTATCTAAATAGGGATTTGATTTCCGGATATTTATAAACGATCTTGTTTCTAAGAAATTAGAGTAACTCACGCCATGATTTTCCTTAATAGTATCAATAGCATCATCATATGCCCAAATTGGAGAGTCGCAGTTTCTATAATCACCCCAAAACCCAGCTGGTGCTGAGTTACGCAATTTTGGGAATCTTGTGCGAGAGGACTTCTTAGCTTCGCGAATCTTCTCTGCAACAGCAAGATTCAGCATTTTTTCTCCTTTGTCTTCAATTAAGCTTTCCTCTACTAATGATTCATCAAGATTGAATTCGTAAGAGAAGTCTCTGGCTTGTGTTTGACCCTTTCTGCAGCATGTAGGCTCATTGCAATCCGCCACACCGAAAGGTTCATATAGAGGGTCTATATGAGCGTCCGTTATTATCGCAACCTTTAAGGGATTTCCATCGTAGACTGGAGTCTGTAATTTTTTTTATAAAATCAAATTTTAGGAGAAAAATAAAAGCATTACATAAAAATATTAATTAATAATGTGTAACTTACTGGGATCGTATTTCTTTTTTCTGGTAAATTTACTTGCCATTCAAATCTTTGGTCTTGATGCGAACAAACATTAGAATCGCTAGAAGTTTGCAACAAAAGGCTACAAAATGTTTGAGGTGATGCTTCTGGTGTAGTCCTTATGATGTAAGTTAAAATGGGCTGTAAAACAAAAAGAAAGTTACATTAAACACCTACGAATCTTTAGGAGTGTAATGAAAACTCGAATGATATATTACGTACGTGTATACGTGTACCTAGCTTGACAAATTACGAACGCTTGAAAAGTATGGGCTTTCATTTCCTGAATTTTTTCCTAGGCTTTTATGAAACAAGACTTCTATCACTTCTGTTAGAGTCAATAAAAGAATTTGTTCAAGTGAAAAGAACTTGTTCTGTTTGATGTTCTATAATAAAATAAAATACAGGTCTCTGGGCCGGGAAACTTAATTACAATATTATTATAGTTATTTTGAAAATACTAAGGTATAATTGTATTTCAAACTTGTCAATCGTTGACCGCAGATTTCTTTTTTATAGTTATTTCAACATTATAAACTTGAAAGATTTTAAAAGGAAAATGAATCCAGTAATTTTTTTACTAAAGTTACTTTCCCTAAAGTAACTCACCATGTTGAGTCCAATGGCGCCACTGCACACATTATAATTCTCAATGCCCAAACTAGTGCATAAGGTTGTGATTGAGCTTGTCATCTGCTCGTTTGTGTGCCCATTGTTCACGCCTTGAAATAGTGCAGCGAATGCACTTCTACATATCAGGCAATCTATGGCCTATAATAAAACAAATATAGTGTTACTATAAAACATATTTAAAGTTTGCCTAATTTAAAATAGTAATTAAACATATATTCATAACTAGTCAAGCCATAAATACTGCTACATAAAAGCTTTTCTTTTTTTCAACTTTTTAATTATTTGGAACGCGTTTATTGTTTCAAAAACTTCTTTCGATTTCACGCCATTTTAATATTATTTCGTGTTCATTAACAAATTACAATATGGAATGGAGTGTTCAAGAAAATATGATTGCAGTAAACGCCTTGCACAATGTGAGTATGGAGCCGTCAATCATATTCCAGACACTTCTAAAGCTTGGTATCAGACGTATGTTCGTATATCGTACTATCAACAGATACAACAACACTTCGTCCGTAGTTACTGGAGACAATACTTCATTTACTATTAGATGTTGGTATCCGTCCTTTTAAAAAATTGACACGAGAGCAAAATTTTGATAAATTAGGTTCATTTGTTCCATCAAAATCAAAATTACTTTATTTCATAGGCCCTTGCGGTCACTTAAAATCGTCAATTTTACAAAACTAATGAAACATTCTACTAAATTTAAGATAACCCGTGCGCTAGCGGCAAGTACATCCGCGCATGTAATCGTCACGAGCGACCCGATTCCGAATGTAGGGGCAACATGAGAAGAATCGGGCAAGAAACTCATGTGCCAAAACTCTTTTAAAATCGCCAAATGTCTTACAAGTTGTGAATATTACAAAACGATTTAGAGAACGAGCAATTCATTTCTTTTAGGTCCACGCTGCCTTATCATTCAAAAAATCATCATGTGTGTGTGTCATCTGCAAACAAGACTATCTCATGGTCCTGTCTTACAAGGTGAGGAAGGTCATTAATATTGTTACGAACACACAAAGCGCAAACAGACGAGCGCGGAACTACTTAGAAGTATAGTCTCGAAAACCGGGTACATGCGCGAACTTTCCAGACACGGCCGATCACGTTCGCGCGAGTCGGGTACGTTCCAGAAAGGAACGTACTGGAATGGTCTGGGGCTCGTCTCGGCCCATATAAATAACCGCAGAGAGGCGAGCCAGTCAGTTCAGTTTGAGCTACCTTCGAGGCGACTTCGAAGTGAAAACCAGTGATCAAGAGTGATACCAGTGAAACCTACGACTTAGCTACGACCTAGGACATCGTTAATGCTTAGTGTTTGGACCTAGTGCTTTGTGTTGGACCTAGTGCTTCGTGAATAAAGTCTTCAAAAGAGTCAGCAGGATTTTCTCTCCAAATCCAGCGAACCCTAGCACGCAACAACTGGTGTCAGAAGTGCGATTTGGAGATGCCATTGACTCCGAGAGAGGACTTTAAGGAGGGCGTCAGGAGGGCACAAGGAGCTGCGGAGGCCACACCCACTGAGGACCAAGCTCCGCCCACTGTGGGTGGAGCCCCGCCCACTGGCCCCGCCCACCAGGCCACGCCCACTGACCACGCCCCTCAGGCTCCGCCCACTTTGGCTCAAGCCCTGCCCACTGACTCCACCCACCTTGCCACGCCCACCAGACAGGCCACGCCCGCCAGACAAGCCACGCCTACCAGCGGCACCGAAGCTTCTACAGCCCCTCAAGTGGCTCTTCAATTAGGAAGTTTAATTGAATTATTGGAACTGCAAACGGCTGAAATTCGGGCAATAAAGGAATCACAAGAACGCAAGCTCGGCGCTTTGCAAGAGTCACAAGAACGCAAGCTCGGCGCTCTGCAAGAGTCACAAGAACGCAAGCTCAGCGCTCTGCAAGAGTCACAAGAACGCCAGCTCGGCGCTTTGCAAGAGTCACAAGAACGCAAGCTCGGCGCTTTGCAAGAGTTACAACAGTCACAAGAACGCAAGCTGACTACGATTCAAGAGCAACAAGAAAAAGCGCTTCAAGCTATAAATGATGTTAGTGACACGGTGATTAAGCTTCGTAGAGATGTCGACGTAGTGGAAGAACGAGTTACCGGGTTAGGATTAGATGTTGAAAATGTGAAAACCGGCCTCACTGAACTACAAAAGAAAGTAGTGCGCCTTGAAACCACGGGGGTTGCAATGTCAAGTGGAACTACTGGAGTGGCGCAAGGACCAAGAGTGAAAGTCCCGCCATACGACGGTACTACTTCTTGGAACGCTTATCGTCAGCAATTTCAGACTGTTGCTACTGCCAACGGATGGACGGAAGAACAATGCCTGACCGCTCTCACTGTTGCGCTCAGAGGGCAAGCTTTGTCGGTCCTGGAAGCACTGCCACATACAGGAAATGGGTTCCAAGACCTGATGGAGGCACTTGAATTCAGATACGGGGAGCGACACCTCGAGCACGTGTTCCGCGCCCAACTGCATGACAGAGTCCAACGCTCAGGAGAAGGACTGCAACAATGGGCGTTGGAAATTGAAAAACTTGTCAGGAAGGCACACCCAGGAGCCGACACCAAGATGGTAGACACGATTATTGTTCAAGCATTTGTCGACGGAATCAAAGACCCAGAGGTCAGAGCTGCAGTGAGGCTTCGTCACCATACCTCGCTAAGGGAAGCATTGGCGCATGCTTTGGAGGTCGAGGCTGTTCGTCATGACATACGGCAGACCCATAAGATCCGCGAGGTCTCTGAGGAAGCCAAGGAGGTTAAGGCTCCTGCGAGGAAAAGTTTTGGACCCATGTGCTACAAGTGCGGCGAGAGGGGCCATCTTCAGCTCAACTGCCCGCAGAAGGAGACCCAGATGGCAAGGATGAAAAGGATCGAGGAACAAATAGAGGAGCTGAAGAAGCAAGGGGCTTCGTCCCCTGCCCGGGCTCAGGGAAACAGGACTAAGGGGCGGCTACTGGCTGACGCAGAGGAAGCCCCGATAACTGTTATCTTCCAGGCATGCAGCGGGAATAGTCTTGCGATCCAGGGGTCTATTAACGGGACGGATTGCAAAATGACTCTAGAAACAGGAGCCTCTAGAACAATAGTGAACCCAAATCTGGTAAAAGCCGCAAGGGGACACAAGAGGAGAATTAACTGTCGACTTCTTACTGCCTCCGGTCAGCCAATACCCGTCCTGGGAGAAATGTCAGTTACGATGTATGTAGGGGGATCCTCATACTCTCACAACGTTATCGTGGCTGAGATTATGGATGATTGCATCTTGGGTTTGGATTTCATGAAGAAACACAACTGCAGAATAAATGTCGCTGACGGAGTTTTCAAGTGTGGTGAAGAAGAAATCTTCATTCTTGGAGGCGCCTGCGGGAAAGTCACATGTGCAAAGAAACTCACTATACCTGGACGATCGGAAGCTCGGGTGCTGGTGAAACTGCCGCCAGCTGAAAAGAAAAAGTCAAACAGATGCGTATTGATCGAAGACGCACCTACCAAGACATCGGCGCAGCATCTGATGACGGCTAGAACCCTTGTTAGTGGAAGCAGTAACGCCGTGGTCAAGGTTTTGAATCTTGATGATCGCGAGATTTGCTTAAACAAAGGTGACGTCATTGGAAAGTGCGAGGAAGTTGTCTGGATGAAAAAGTGTAGTTCGACGACCGGCGCAGACCCAGCAAACAGTAACAACTACGGATTAGTGACTGAGCTACTCGATGACTGCAAAAGTAATCTGACTTATTCGCAGCGCATGAAAGCTAAGAAGTTTATACAGCGCTACGCGAATATCTTTTCCAGTCAAGAAGGAGACCTTGGAAGAACATCGATGGTTCAGCACAGGATAGATACCGGAAGCGAGAGACCAATTCGTCAACGAGCAAGACGGATACCAATTGCAAAGGAAAAAGAAGTTGAAGGCCTTTTGGAGGACATGAGAAGGAATAAGATTATTGAACCGTCTGCAAGTCCGTGGTGCTCACCTGTTGTATTGGTGAAAAAGAAAGATGGTAGCACGAGATTTTGTGTGGACTATAGGCGTCTCAATGACGTCACTAAGAAGGACAGTTACCCGTTACCTCGAATCAACGACACCTTGGATACCTTGAGTGGTATGAAATGGTTCTCGACCCTCGACCTGAAATCTGGATACTGGCAGGTGGAAATTCATCCGAAAACAAGGAGAAGACAGCTTTCTCGACCGGTAAAGGTTTATGGCAATTTAACGTCATGCCCTTCGGATTGTGCAACGCACCTGCCACATTTGAGCGACTCATGGAGTGTGTCAGGCAGGCTTAGTTGGAGAGGCTTGCTTAGTCTACTTAGATGACGTCATCATTGTCGGCCGTGACTTCGAGGACCATTTGCGGAACTTGGAGCGAGTTTTCACCAAAATAGAGGGAGCCAATTTAAAGTTGAACCCGAAAAAATGTCGTTTATTCAGGAATAAGGCCAATTATCTCGGCCATGTCCAAGTTGAAGTCTCGGGTCTGTCTGGATGTCCAGTGATGGCATCCAGACAGACCCGGAGAAACTGGAAGCAGTTCAAAAATGGCCTACCCCTAAGAACAAAACCGAAGTGCGGGCATTCCTCGGCCTATGCTCATACTACCGGCGTTTTGTTAAGGGCTTCTCAGAGATAGCCAAGCCATTACATCGGCTGACAGAAGATAAACGACAATTTAGCTGGGATGGGACATGTGAAGATTCTTTTCAGAAACTGAAGAAACATCTGTGTGAAACACCAATCCTTTTTTTTTTTTTTTTTTTTTTTTTTCCGACGAGAAATGCTCCTTACGCATACTCCACTGCTTGGGTAGACAGCGGAGTTATGTGGGGCTCTCCTTCGATCACCCGCCCGACAACGACAACGACGAAGTCCAGCGGGTGAACGAAGGTATACCCACTAAAACTCGTCGTTGTGCCTTCACACTGTCCTGCAGCCTTGTGGGTCCCTTTGTCGGAAGCACCACTTTGGCTGGACAGCCGGCCCGCTACGGGCCCCTTCTCTGTCGGACGATGCCTAGGCACAAGTTAGGCGTCATCCGACACCCTCCGAATGGCGCTGAACAGCGGGTCTACCCACCTACGCCGCAGCGCCTTCCGCCTTGTCCATTAGGGGTCTTCCCTTCGTTAAAGGACTTTGACCCCTACCGGTCTACCATCTCCCAGCACCTTCCTCAGCAGAGGAGGGGTGGACACGGCGTGCTCCTGTTTCTCATCCACCGTAGGCTCATTCGAGAGAGGGGTTCTCCCTCAAACTGTGATGCGCGCCGCAAACCGACGCCATCTTTTGCCCGGGCGTCTCCTTCTGATGAGCGCCGCGTTGGCGTCACCCTCTCTCTCTCTCTCTCGGCGGCCTCCTTCTGCGAGATTACATTCTCGCAGAAGGCGGCGTGAAACACCAATCCTGGGGTATCCACAAACTGAAGGCCAGTTTATAGTCGACACGGATGCAAGCAACACGGCCATTGGAGGGGTGTTATCTCAAAAACAGGGTGAAAGAGAAGTTGTTATTGCATATTTCAGCAAATCTTTATCCAAGCCAGAGAGAAACTACTGTGTGACAAGAAGAGAACTCTTGGCTGTTGTGAAGACGCTACAACATTTTAACAAATATCTCATCGGCAGACAGTTTTTATTGCGAACGGATCACGCAGCCTTGAAGTGGCTACTGCAATTCAAGAACCCAGAAGGTCAAGTAGCTCGATGGATTGAACAGCTCCAGGAGTATGACTTCAAGACGGAACACCGCAGCGGAAAGACGCATGGGAATGCCGACGCACTCTCACAAAGGCCGTGTTCGGAAGACTGCAAACATTGTGTTAAGCAGGAATCTAATGAAGCGACATTAAAGCTAACGAGAACAAGTCCTTTGGGTCTCTGGGAGAATGATGCTATGAGGGAGGCTCAAGAGAGAGATGACGACCTTCGGCACATCATCACATGGAAGAAACGGGGTGACGTAAAACCAATTTGGAGTGAGGTTGCACCCACTGGCGCTGTCACTAAGGCGTACTGGGCGCAATGGGACAGTCTGATACTTCAAAACGGAATACTCTACCGGAAATGGGAGCAGACTAACGGCAAAGAGTTTCATCTTCAGATAATTGTCCCAAGAACGAGAGTACCAGATGTTCTCCGTGAAATACATGATGGAGTATCAGGAGGTCATCTAGGTGTCAAGAGGACGTTAACAAAAGTACGAGAACGATTCTACTGGTTGCATTGTCGAGATGATGTACAGGATTGGTGCCGCAAATGTACTACTTGCGCTGCTGTAAAAGGACCACAGACCAGGAGCCGTAGGAACCTGCGGTTGTATAACGTCGGTGCACCGTGGGAACGAATTGCAGTTGACGTAGCTGGGCCATTTCCTGTAACGGAATCGGGAAACAAGTATTTTATGGTCGTCATTGACTTCTTCACCAAATGGCCCGAAGTGTTCGCCATACCAAACCAAGAAGCTGCAACAGTCGCTTCTAAGTTAGTCGAAGAAGTGATATGTTGCTTTGGTGTGCCTCTAGAAATCCATTCGGATCAGGGCAGGAACTTCGAATCGCAACTATTCCAGAATTTTGGGCATGCATAAGACGAGGACCACCGCGTACTACCCACAGTCTGATGGAATGGTTGAGAGATTTAACCAGACCCTTGAGAGGCATTTGGCGAAATTGGTAGACGACAAACAAAAGGATTGGGACAAGTATATACCACTCTTCCTTCTGTCGTACCGCACCGCCGAGCATGAGAGCATAAAAGCTACCCCGGCGTATGTCAATTACGGTAGAGTACTACGAATACCAGTCGATCTATTGACAGGAGGGTCACCTGAGGAACCAAACACCGTACAAGATTATGTCTGCGATTTAAGGGATAAAATGCGCTATATACACGCCTTGGTCCGGGAAAATGGGTTACAGTCAAGCGAGAAAATGAAAACCAGATACGACCGGAAATCGAACACGAGCGGCTTCGAGGAAGGGTCACTGATATGGCTACATAACCCAACTCGCCGGAAAGGGAAATCTCCAAAGTTGCAGACCAAGTGGGACGGTCCATACAAAGTGGTTACCCGACTGAATGATGTGACCTATAGGATTCAAAAGCAACCAAGAGGGACATTCAAAGTGGTACACATAGACCGTCTGGCGCGCTACCATGGCAGTAACAACGATGCTCGGGACGAGCATCTCTAAGAGGGGAGTAGTGTTACGAACACACAAAGCGCAAACAAACGAGCGCGGAACTACTTAGAAGTATAGTCTCGAAAACCGGGTACATGCGCGAACTTTCCAGACACGGCCGATCACGTTCGCGCGAGTCGGGTACGTTCCAGAAAGGAACGTACTGGAATGGTCTGGGGCTCGTCTCGGCCCATATAAATAACCGCAGTGAGGCGAGCCAGTCAGTTCAGTTTGAGCTACCTTCGAGGCGACTTCGAAGTGAAAACCAGTGATCAAGAGTGATACCAGTGAAACCTACGACTTGGCTACGACCTAGGACATCGTTAGTGCTTAGTGTTTGGACCTAGTGCTTTATGTTGGACCTAGTGCTTCCTGAATAAAGTCTTCAAAAGAGTTAGCAGGATTTTCTCTCCAAATCCAGCGAACCCTAGCACGCAACAATATATACCAGAAATAGAAATGGACCTAATATTGAGCCCTGCGGCACCCCCATTGTTACAAATGATCCAGGTGACTGCTCTCCATTGATGACCACCTTTTGAGTCCTGTCACTTAGGTAAGAAGTGAGAAAACTAGATTTAAAAAATCTAAAAATCCCACGTTTTTCAATGTCCTAAAAAGAATAAAATAACCCTGCGGGGCAAAGCGAGGGGCCACTCAAAACGTGGGGGCGCATATTACTAGTATAATTATTTTATTCTTTTTAATTATTAACTCAACGAAGTAACCATGTGTTACGCAACAATCGGATAAGCCCCATACAAAAGTGAAAGTTGCCGAAAGTGGACCTGAAAGTGCATCTGGAAAGTTGAAAGTTGCTTTAGAGTGCATTGTCATCGGGTTCTGAACTATCCTGAAAGTTTCAGCTTTCTAGCTTATCGGAAAGTGCCTCAAATTTAAGTTGCAAGATTTTGCCCGGACAGACAAACAAATAAGAAAAGTGAGATAAGAAAAACGTGGTAAAAATCCAAAGCGGCACCACATACCGTAATAGTGTAATTTCCTGATCAACGTCTGATGTTGGACACAGTCAAAAGCCTTATTTCAATAATTTCCTTATTTCAATAGTATTAACAATAGTACCTACTACAAAATATTTTTAGTTCAGTTTATTAGTAGGTATGTTGTTTCTGTGTTGTTTAAGTCGTATAGTTTAATATGATGAAAGTAGTTCTGCAAGAAGGTACTTTAAAGATATAGAAACGCATACCACTCTGACTTGACTAGTATTTTCGAACCATCTTGCAGAAACAGGTTCAGGTCTTCTAAGAATTTCCAAAGCATCTGCGAAGATAGACTTTTCATCGTTTGATAACTCGTCCAATACAAACTTGGTGAACAATCTTTCAACGTCACCTGAAAAATTCAAAGAATTACAACCAAACCGTGCTTCGTTTGGTCTTTTGACGTGACAACGTCTTATAAATTGGTTTGCCGGGTGACACTTCAAGAAACTGCGTTACGCTCCGCTCACGTTATGCGCTCACAATGAGAGCGAGTGAGAGGCACGCGTCCCTTCCACTCGGGCATGGTTAGCCCGCCTAAGAGCGAGAGAGACAGACATAAAAAGTGGAAGGGACGCGTGCCTATAAATTAATGTTTTAAATATAATTCTTTGTATAAATAAATGTTTTAAATTGTTACTATTATTTCATCCTTCTTCCTACTATACGAATGAATATTCACATTAAAATTATTTTACCACTCAAAGTCGTTGTCACGTAAAACTTTCGCCCGTATACCGACTTTATTTCATAACCAGGTTAACTGAAGTAGATATAAATAGTTTCTTTTAGTTTGTATTTTAATATCGCTTAAGGGTTAGAGTAACCGCCGCGCCCTCATGTCTTAATAAGTGTCGTTCGCTTGCGACACTACTGCAATAACAGTTGCGCGATTGTGTTATGCCTGACCCCATTCGTTTATCTATATATGATGAATACCTTAACGTATCTGTGACGTGAAGAGTTATATTGGATAAATGTTTTGGTTTCAGGTAGGTTAGCATACACAGAAACAAAAACAATATTAGTTTACAGATAAACTCGCTACTTTTATTTTTGATAATTAATAATTTTGCAATGATTTTATGCTAGTGTATTTTATAGGGAATAGGTATCTTATAACTAAATATTTTTTATAGCATTTGTATTTAATAAAACCATTTTGACTGTATTTATGATGCTTTTGTTCTTCTTTTATTTTAAATCAGCATTAAATATAAAAATGTAGAAAAAACGCGTCATAAATGTGGTTAAAATGCTTTTATTTAATACGCATACGCATGGAAGTGTGAGAACTAAATATAGCAATTATATTTAACGCTTATTTAAACATAGTAAAACATAGGTAATAATTTGTAACTACAATTTTACTTAATTTACTCACTGAAAGTTATGAGTTGTCTTGCTGCATTGAAACTTGTTAACATTAACACAAGCAGAAGCACCTTCATCTTCCTCGCTCAAATGATCACCACTGACTGATAAAATTTAAATCACCTTTTTATATATATCTTTTACACGCACTCAACATGCCAACATTCCAGATAAATTCTTGAAAATTTTCATCGTCATTCGAGGTAGTTTTATTATACGGGTACTTATTTAATGCTCGTCAAATACAAATGGTTTATTTATAAACTACATTGAAAAATCATGACCGAGGTTAATATACCGAAAAGATTAAAGTATATTCCTAAGCTCATTAATTCAATTGAACCTTTCACAATACACACACACATTGGAGAATTTAAGTATACATCTACAAAAACAGCTGAAACCAACGCAATCACGTGTCAAGATAGTAATCTAAAAAATGGATACTGTTCGACAATTTGTTATCTACATAATCCGTTTCAATAGTTACAATTGAAAATTCATAAAAAACGGAATATCATCGATGTTTATTGAAATTAAAATCAGTGATGGTAACAGATTTATCTTATCCTATAAAGTAAGCAGCCCCTTTCTTAATCTTGATAATTATGATAAATAGTTCCGTATGAGTTAGCCGCTAGCTATAGATATAAATTTGACTTTATCAAACACGTTGTTTGACGTAGAAAAAATTGTTTTGATGACATTTATTAATTACCTTTTCTATTTATCTATAGTGACATATCACCCGTTCTGTAATCTGAATTGGGCGTTAAAATGTGGACTGTAATTCACAAAAATCTGGCATACAACATGGCTATTCAGAATAAGAACTCCATCTAAGTAGTCGAGCAGGGTGCGCGGTAAAATAATCAATCTACCTATAGATCGATTGTCGATTACAGCCACGATAAAAGAAATTCGTACAAAAGGAGAACTTGTAACTACGTGGCGGTTGAATGACATTCATCGTCATTTACTTGTTAATACGCCCGCTTCTTCTAGATGAAGGCTGGAATACACATAACACACCATGAAATCCCGGTGGGGGTTAGTGGGTGCTCACAGTTCCAAATGCATTCTGGAGTGACTGCTTAAATGACTTCGAAACATGGGACTCTAAAAAATAAAAATTTGGTCACCCATCCGATGATTAGTCCTTGTGGATGTGCAATTAATTCGTCAACTATAACGCCATCAAACTTTTCATTCAATTAATAAATGCCATTTACACATTTATAAAGGACCAAGACCTAAGAGCAAATTTGCTCTTAGACCAGGACTAACTTCAAGAAGGAATAACAGAAATTATGTTAAGTCTTACAACACTGTCAAAAACCAAGACCCAAAGCATAATCCAATGCCGAAACGAAATAATCCTTTGTTGCAACCAATGTCACTATCACATATGCCTTTGAGCCCTACCCAGTTTATAGTATTTTGTCAATATTTAGATGAATTTGCGACGTTGTTGTTGTTGCTGTACCATGTGGTAATCGACTGGAGTTCTAATTGGGTTTTGCCACAATAGCATAGTGCATGCAGAGAGCTATGTTATCAAAGGCCCCGGTGCAACAAAACTGGTTCTCTAACTAAACTTGTAGGGAAGTCCCCTATTATTTCAAACAAGTAGTCATGATCACACAAGTAACACAAGACGGTGTCGTCTTATTTGAGTAGCGTGGTACTTAGTATAGGCGAAATTGCGTTGGAGGGAGAATAGACAGCACTTTAAACAGTTATTTATCAATGATTTAGTACCAATGCTCTGAAGCAGTGAGTGAGATAGTGAGTCTAAAATAATATATTATTACTTTAGACTCTATAAATATAATATTTTATAAATTTTACATGGAATCTCAATGGTACCTTTTATAAATTAAAATAAAAAAACTATGATTTCTCATAAACCTTAATGTTAAATGCAAAAAAAACAAAGTTTAATATCTTTTTACTGATTCCCTGTAGTTTTTCAAAAATTTAACGAAACCATTACCTTATCATAATCTACTAAAATGCCAACATTTAAAAAAATAAACATCATCTCTTTTATCGACAGTACTACCTTAAAGTCGTGTTGAATGTATTTATTTATGTGTATTTATTTTTCCAAAGATCATTTTCAACACGGGGTTTGCTGGTCAGGTTCCGAGGGCCCTTAGAGACCTGTAAAGGCTGTCCACCAGTACCGCCTAGCCTTTCGGGAGCATTGCCACTGGGTGCATGGCAAATCGTATAAGAACGTTGATTTTAAGAAGCTTTATTTGCAGCTTGTCTTTGTGATAAAACCATATATATACATTTTTAATTTATTTCAGAAACCACCAGCGTTATACATCGTTTTTATTCTTTCTTTAATCAAAAAGTAAGGCTAATTATAGGTTTCCCTTATATAAAACTAAATAAATATGTACATATATAGATAAATATGCATATATATACGAGGGTGGATTGAAAAGTACTCGGCCTAACCAAGAAAACATACAAAATCTATTAGGTATATTTTTATTTTTCTACATAATCACCATAACGTTCAATGCACTTTTGCCACCTGCCCATCCAAGCATTTAGACCATTGAAAAAAAATGATTCTTCCTTAGAGTCAAAATATGCGTCTACTGCTGCCTTGACTTCATAATTTGTGGAAAATCGTTGACCTTCCAACTGCTTTTTTCGGTTGGGGAACAGAATGAAGTCTGATTGTATCAGATCAGGTGAATAAGGTGGATGCGGTAACAGTTCAAAGCCACAGTTGTGGATTTCAGCAATCGATTTCACAGACGTGTGCACACGTTATTGCTATGTTAATAAGTTTATAAAATCAAAACTAGTTATCGCACACGTTTCAAACTTCACACAATTAAATAGTCTGAATTGAACTAAATAATGTAGGTAGATTTAATTTTCAGTATTGAATGTATCTATGTTAGGCCGAGAACTTTTCAATCCACCCTCGTATATACACATAACAGAATATATATAAATACCCATGACTCGTGTACAAATGCTCGTATTCGTCACACAAACATCTGCCCCTTCCGGACTGACGCAGGACCCCCTGTCCAAGATGCAAATTTGCTACCGTTGCACTAAACAATCGTCATAAACATTTACAAACTTCTAAAATAAACTAGGCTTTGGAATAAGACGCATATTTTTTCATCAGGATTATAATTTTGTTACATAGACATTTTCGATAAATAGATTGTGAATGTAGCAATAAACCTACCAAGAAAACAATTTTTTGAGCTCATGACATTTTCGTCGATCCCATAATACTGTTGTAACAGAATTACACAATACATCGAGTTTACACGCTTTATTGCATTTAGGCCATAGTGCATCGCTTAGTTTTGAGTGAAATGATGCATATAAATCAAGTAATTGCCGTTGATTTGTGACCATTGAGTACATTAAATCGTCCATTGTGCTTGGTGAAAGATCATCTATTCCAAAGCTGCTCTTCATGTCGTATAACATGAACCATCGGGGCCTTCTATCAGGTGTCAAATTTGCTTCAGTGAGGTTGTAGATATAGTTACGAATGTTTAACGGCACCTGTAAAATTTTAAGGACCTATGAAATAACCATAACAATTTTATAATAACGAAGTTTTCTAGATATTTCATTTAACTTCGTTTCTTTATTGAAAAGACGTTTAATAAAGTGAAAAATATTAGACATCTAATATATGAGATTCGCTAAGCTTTCCATGATAGTTATTTAAAGTCATTCATGTATGATCTACAAAACATTGTAGTTTCGAACTAATGACCCGCGATCGATCGGAATAGGTGGTGTAATTTTGTAGGATTTCGTAACGCTAGGGATGTTGGTGATTAAAGTTTTATTGTATCACCAGATGCTGATGCTAATAAATAACTTCAATAAAATATATCCTAGCATAAAATTATTAACAAATGTGACATATTATTTTTAATAATCATAGTCATCATAGTCATACCTAATTGACCTAATAGTCATACCTAATTGTTTTAATATTGGAATTAATCGTAGGTAGGTCAGAGTGGGTAACAGTGAATCACTTTTTTTGCAACTGGGTTATTCCGATCCTAGTGACTATTAGCATGAGCTGATATTATCCCTTTGCGGCTCCTATAAACCTCTAAAACCTAAAGATTAGGATCGCTTAGTATTTTTTTAAAACATCAGATATTATGCACTGCGCCCCACTACTGGGTTACTTTGAATTAGTGTCTGGGTCACAATCACAATGTATCTCGTGGGGTACAGTGAACTCCTGAAGGTTTGGCAATATAAAAAACGAACAAATGTAATGGGTTTTTAATTACCTGTCACTTAAAAAGTTTTTCGAGAACACAGGCTTACAACAATATGAACTCAATGACCAAAACTGCTAAATTTGATCAGTCTTTACACGAGATAATAAACAATTTTTACTGATTACTGACTAAAATTGAGTATCACATTAATCGCTTCTTTATAATATATTATTTATATAAACTTAAAAGGCAACGATATTATTAATAAATGACGTAAAGATCAACAAAAAACAAACATTATTAAATGTAGAGTAGGTAAAACTTTAACAAATGTCAATTCGACTCAAATCTATTTTAACTAAGGTAAAAAAACCCTGTTGTGTTTGTGTTGTCCCAGAATAAGATGTGCTAGATGTCCCAGTATAAGAAGTAAAATGGTACTGTTGAAAGGTCCGGACGGTTTGACAGACGAAATTGGTTTTTGATCTTTCATTGACTTAAGCCACATAGAAGCCTTTTTTATTCTTTGTCTTAAACTGTACTAGTACAAATTGTCCTTCTGTAGGTAATTTATCTAATTAACTAAAATGTTCTGGGTCAATGGCACGCAATTCTGGTTCTTCTTCATCGTCTGAACCTTCCTCAAGCAGCAATTTTTTCATCACTAGTATCACTTTATAACACCTTCCTCTTTATTATTTTTTTGTTGCCCTTTGTCTTATCCCCACAGCTGTCATTTTGTAACACCTTCTTCTTTTTGTTCTTTGCTAGTTGCTTTTTCTGGTTCTTAATGAATTCTTGTTCCTCTATCTTATTTTTATTTGGAGTATCAGTTGCTACTATCGATTTGCCCTTTTTTCTCGGTTCTCTATTGCTTTTACGTGCCTCTACTTAGGCAATCCATGAAGATCAAAAGGGCTCTTATAAGATTTTGGTTGTCCAACAAAAGAAGACGCCTTTGGTGAATTATTGATGAACTCACTATGGAGAGCTGTAGGGGACCCAGAAACTGGGGATGGAGTGAACAGTGCCTCTCTTTGCATTTGAATAAATTCTGATGCAGACCTTGAAGATATTTTAGTATTCTCAGTGATTTCTTCCATAATTACAGTCGGAATGCTAGGAGCATGCATTATTAAAGGTGATCTTTTATCTTTAGACACGTTAAGTTCATATATTGCTTGCAAAATTGACGGCGATAGTGATCTTATTGATTGACGATCAAGCTTATGTGTTTATTATCCTATCAGTAAGTTCTGACGGAGCAAAGTCAATATCTATAAAAATATCCTTGTTGTAGGGAAATATACCGGTGGCTGTAATGTAAAGGCGTTACCTACATATATTTGCTGGGGTCATTGCTCTCATGTTTACTTCTTTAATATACACTCGAGAGCAATGAATCCGGGACACTTAAAGAATCCTAAAAATCTCGGAAACTAAAAATGCTAGGTTAATGCAATAAATTGTATTTAATAGACAATGTAATAAATACTCCTTAAATGAAGGTATTAAAACTTCTTAGTTATTGTAAAGTTATATCATAAAAAAATCAAAATTGAAAAAGGGCCACTTTCGAAGATGGAACTACGAAATTACAGCATTTGGTTTTGCTTTTGTTTGTAATCTGTCATTTATGTGGGTACATAAACCATGTTGATAGTGCTCTATATTCATTATTCAAGCTGAAATTATGTCGCTTACGCCTGAAGAATGCACCAGAATACTTACAATGCTGGAAACCGGCCGGAGTCAGCGCGATACAGCCAGGACTGTCGGTGTGTCGCTGTCAACAGTACAAAGAGTTCTCCGACGTTACGAAGAAACTGGTTCTACCTACGCAGACCAGGAACGGGCAGAACCAGGTGTACCACAGCACGAGAAGACCGATACTTGGTGAACACCATGCTTCGAAATCGCTTTCTCACAGGAATTGAACTCACCAATCAGTTTCGACGCCTCGGAGGAAGTAACCCAAGTGCATGGACAGTAAGACGTCGGCTTGCTGAATCTAACTTAAAACCCCTTAGACCTGCAAACGGCCCTAAACTGGAGCGTGGGCATCGTATTTCAAGACTAAGATATGCCCAGAGACACGTAAATTGGAGTATTGAAGATTGGTCAAAAGTTATGTTCTCCGACGAATCAAAATTTATGCTCTACAAGCACGATGGAAGACACAGAGTGTATCGAAGACCAGGGGAAAGATTCAAGCAAGCATGCATCGAAGAAAAAGTAGCCTACGGTGGTGGGTCTGTACTTGTGTGGGCCGGAATTTCTTCTGAAAGTCGCACAGAGCTGGTGATCATAGAAAACGGCTCTTTAACTAGCGTAAGATATGTGGAAGAAATCCTCAATGATCACGTTGGTCCATTTATGGTCAATTTAGGTGAGGATGCTATATTTATGCATGACAATGCCCGACCTCATACAGGTAGGATTGTGAATGACTACCTTCAAGAGATGAACATTACTCGTATGGAGTGGCCAGCGCGCAGCCCGGATATCAACCCGATCGAGCATGCTTGGGACGAGCTAGGCAGATGCGTAAAACAACGAAACCCTCCCCCAATCACGCTTCGTGAGCTCAAAATTGCTCTCACAGAGGAATGGGAGAATATTCCCCAAAATCGTATAAGGAACTTGGTGTACAGCATGCCAAACCGCGTAAACGCAGTAATGGAAGCACGAGGAGGCAATACGAAGTATTAAAATTCAAGAAAATCGTAATAAAGTTCAAACATTTCATGTTTCCTATTTTTATTTTAAGGAGAGATCAGCAGTTTTTTTCTTTATGTAATTTTGTGTTAATAAAATGTATGGTGACTCATATTTTTTTTACTTTCATTTAAGGAGTATTACATTGTCTATTAAATACAATTTATTGCATTAACCTATCATTTTTAGTTTCCGAGATTTTTAACATTCTTTAAGTGACCCGGATTCATTGCTCTCGAGTGTATTTTGCGACTTTGCAAATCGCTGAATTATAAGCTTTTTTAAAAGGACCGAATACTTTTACGTCAAGTGGTTAGAGCTTTCCAGTTGAATGAGGTTAAGTCGGTCACTCCGTTTTCCTAAGCCATGGTGATGGCCTTTAGACATACACGAGCTTCAAAGTTGTCCATAATTAATAACGACGGATTTTCTTGCGTCTGATCAATAAAATTTCATTGTAGGGACGAAAAGGTCAGAATTCATCCAACCTGATTAGGCTGCTAAGCCTAAAGTGCTTACTGGAGCCCCATCCATCATGTGATTCTTGAAATGTACTCGCGGGAATATTATGACGGGGCGTAATGCCTGCCTTGTTGCGCTTATAATGTAGCAAGTAGTTACTAACGTACCTTTTTCAGTAGTAACTTTACTACCCTGTTTTTGGTCTCTGATAGCTAATACTTTTCCAGATTTTTTAACCGTCATTGTATTAGTTTCATCTAAATTATAAAATCTTGTTCCATACCCGTGTGTGTATGATTGTTAATATCGCATATATACAGGATGTGTAACAGTGAATCACTGTGCCCCTTGATTCACTGTTACACATCCTCCCCTACTTAGTTTATTTCTTATTATTACACTACGCATGCACGTCACACAATATATCCTTAACGTCCAACCAATTTGTACTGAAAAAACAATCAAATGAGGAAACAGACGAAAGCTTTTTGTATAACTGTCTAATAATTAGTTAAAACTCTGACTTATGCTAGGTTTTAACTAACACGTAACGACTTGAATGTTAGCATTAAAAATCAGCATTGATTGCTGCTGAGGCTGATATTAAAAACAATGCTAATAATCCGCGGGTGCTGATGCTGATACTGATATTCGCAACAACCCTGATAGTGATTAAAAAGTTATATAATATATTATAATAAAATTAAAAATATACACCCATAAATTTTAATTACCATAAAAAATGGAATGCCAAATTTAGGAAAGCATCAATATTATAAACATGCGAAGATTTTTTTTTTTTTAGTAATAATAGTAAAGTTATTCAGTTTTTAAAATTGCGGAAAATATCGCCAAATTTACAGACACAATACATTGTATTCAATGAACTTCCGTCAATGAAAACGTATCACACCATCTCAACTGAAAATGAACTTACTGTACATTGTAATAAGGTAGAATATATGCTAGCAAGCCGCCCCACTCCCGCTCAAGAACCAAAAATGCACCGATAGGTAAATACTCAATTAATGAATCAAACTTTTCTTTCATACTTTATCGGGCGTAGAACCACAGTAAATACAAAACAGTAGGTTATCTAAGGCCGCCCGCCGAGTTATTAGCCTACTCTTGCATTGATCCCCAGGGTTGTCACTTTTACTTTTAGTTAATATTTTCGAACAAGCAGCACTTGATCTAAAGGAGCCTTTCTTTCTTCCATATAAGTTAGGCTAAATATGTACCTAAGATTCAAAATACCAAAAAATAGCTAAAAAATTGTTTATTCCGAAAAAAATACTTATTTATTTTTAAATACATTTGTACCACTAAAAAAAATCATTACTTGCAAGCACAATTGTTTTGAGTTTAAAGCGTTTTGTAGCTTAAAGTTATATAAACATTTTTCGATATTCAGTCTTAAACATAAAATGTATACAAGTTTATCAGCAACACTGCTTTATGAATTCTTCTGTTTTTAATATATACAGTAGGATCAAGAGCGAAAATAGATATTTCTTGCTATTGCGAATCATTCTAAGCGTTTAGTTATTTTATCAGCCTACGGACTTTACTAAAGTACCGTGTTCCAAAGCCACGAGAAACTTGTTAAAATCTAACCGACTGTCACACACAAGTGCCATATTAGCGTTTCGTTCTACGCAGTTGTGATTTTGTGTATAATTTATTGTGTTTTATTAACTTTATAAAAATCTAATTTATGGGTATATTATATATGAAATAAGTGTTTGTACATTATTATGAATATTTTCAAATAACTTGTACCAAGGTACATTTTTGGCCCGAAAAGACAGGTCTCCTTTATGTAATAAAAAGCATATTATGATTGAATATTTGTTTGCGAATGAGTTTGCGAAATCGTTATTGAGGCACCCGAAAACACTACAATATTTTTTCCCCTTTTTGAAATCATGATACTCGTAATAATTAATATTATGGAGTGGCCGGCGAGAGTTGACGATCGCGAGCGGTCATGTGACGTACGCGCATGCTCACAATCGCGCGGCACAGCCCGTACTGCCGCCACCTTATTCCCCCATATATTATGCTAGTGTGTGCGTGAAATCGCGTGCCGACACGGCGCGCGGCGCGCACGCACACATTCAAACCGAAAGCGGCACGTTTGTATGAAGATATTTTACTGTTCTTTACTGTGGTAGAACCGACAAAATTACGTTTAGATAGGTATTAAGTTAACAAAATAACATACAAAAATTTATTAACCAAAATGCAAATAGGTCATTAAATTATTGTATTTGTAACTTAAAGGATTATCGGAAAGAAGTAAAAACAAACTAGTATGTGCGGTAGAAAGAGATAAAAGGATCTAGCCGGCTAAGCATATGAAAACTGCACTCGCGTCTTATGAATGGTTTTTTCCTTGTTTTTATAGATTTTCGTCAAGAATAGCTATACACTTAATCTTACACCCCTAACCCCTATAGTAAGGGAATAATGGGGGTAACAAACCTGAACGTAATTTTTTTTTTCAGTACCTATTTAAGATATCTTTGTAAAATTGAAACTGAACATGACCATTAATAAACTAATTATAACATTTTTTTTTTAATTTTTGCAATATTATAATCTGTAAAAAATTAGAATTATATGTTTGGAGGTGGTTTTTTATATCAACCCCCAGGGTGACACCTATCAAAAAAATATATCATTTTGTTAATTAGTTAGCTATTACATGTTAAAGTCACAAAAAGTTCAAATTGGTGGAACATAGCCAAAAAAAATTAAATTCAATTGCAGATATGTAGTTATATGAAATGTATATTATATAATTTAATCATACAAAATATAAACATAGTTACGGATAACGTTTTTATACTGAATATTCAGTCATCGTCACTGTTTTCTTCCACAGTAGTAGTTATACTAGTCGCATCAAACATAGAGGTCAATATTTCAGCTGGTTTTATATTTTTTTAATTTGTTATGACTGAATATTTACTTTTGTCAGAAGAAAACTTCTGATCTCAATAAATCATAGAATCCCGCATCTCCCAAGACCGCTACATTCACACTGAATTGCACTACCTATTCTGCTCACTGCTTATGTAATCAATGAATGACGTATGGACAAATTGGGTGTCTAGTTAGCTTCGTTGGAAGGACGAAACGTCTACAAAGCATAAACTGTAGTTAAGTACATATATGACAATAATCTAAATTACTTACGAAAGTGTGAGGATCGAAGTTAACAATTTTATAATTCAGGTTATAGAAACTGTACGCAACGATACCCCCACCACCCCAGGCTACATTGATGGGGGTACCGTCGTTGTTGTAGAAGATTTTAAAATCGTCCGTATGTGTGTGTCCGTAAAATTCCGCTGCAATTGTTGATGAAAACCTAAAACATCGTACATAGCTAATTAAATCGGAAATGATTATTGTTCGTGTTTACTTGCCAGAAGAAACGTATTATAAAGTGAGGTATGTTTCCAAAAGATTGCCTGGTAAGCGACAGCAACTAGAGTTTATTTTGTTACTGATTTAAAGCAGCAGGTGAATTTTTAAGTTATAATTAAAAATGCATGCTTGTTAAGAAGTTAGACAGTAAAACTGGTCAATATACTAAATAAAGATAAGAATTCCGAAAATTATAATGGTTAAGTAAACAATATTAAGAAATTTCATTCTAACCATAGTGTTGCCCAAATGCAAGAACAAGAAGAGACCTAGCCAATCTTGGTCTTGGTCTTGGAATTGCAGTCCCAGCGTTGGTCTTGCAGCAAGAGTCTCGCAAGACTCGCAATTACCTATTAGCCTATTGCTATTTATTAAACTTTACTTTAGATCTTAGCACAACGTAACAGAGTAGGTACATTTTGAGCTTGAATAAACATAGCCATAGTAAAGACCAACCAAATTAATAAATGTCGAAAATTTTGTTTGTGTGTATCTTGACCTTGTAATTCCGAATAGCTACAAAATTTCTTTGAGTAATTAGTACCCGAACTTTCATTATGCCAACAACAAGGCACCACGCACTATCAAAGTGCCTATCAAATTTAGGAATGCACTCTTTTTTCTTTTAATGGATATTTTCATTCGCTATCTATGTTTATTGCATAATGTCCAAATTTCCATTTTTTTATATATTGCGATTCATAAAGTCCCTAAGCGTATACCCCGATCTCCTATACTCCCTTAAACGACACTCAATCCTAACTACAAGATGCAAGAGTCTCGCAGGCTTTATTGTTCTTGCTCAAATCTTGCACGGTCAGTCTTGGTCTTGCTAAAATTAGGCGGTCTTGGTCTTGCAAAAATGCAAGAACAAGACTAAGACCGATTTAGGGCAACACTAACTAACCAGTTTAAAAAAGAATGAGGCGGTAAAATGTTTCCTTTTTATATTTCATTATGCAGTGAAAGACTGAAAAAAATGAAAGCTTGTATTATTTTTTACCATGACAGTCATGTATCTAGCAGGCCAGGTATTAGCAACCAGGCAGCTTTTACTACTCATTTGATTTTTTTAAATGATTCGCTAAACCTGGTCATAACTTGGGCTAAATATTTACCGATTGACAATCCTATTGTATTCTCTAGTCCATGTGTAGATTAAATCTTGATTTCCAGGCGGGATGTGACCCAAGATGTGGACCTTTTCACCCTTTAGTTCAGCATTATACAGCTCCTGGACCAGCCAATCTAAATGCTTTTTCGCATCTGATGGGTCATAGAGCAACCACCTGTTTACGATAATATACAAATTTGAAGTTGCAATGCAATTTTTTAAATTATATTCAATAGTGCGTACCTAAGTCACATAAATAGTTCTATTTCCACCGCAGAAAGGAGATGTATTTCTATTAATATATTTCGCATTTTATTGCGATAGCAAAAGTATTAATTAATATCCCATCGCGGTTAAAGTACCGCATTTTGTACCAAATTCGCTAAGTAGGTATTATCAGCGGGGGTTGATACGGTTAACCCTTGTGGCAAGTTTATATAAAGAGATAGTTTAAAGTAGCGAACTTTTTTTTATGTGAAATGGTTTCGCTAAATCATAACTCAATGATGTATTTTATTTTATGAATACCCTCTGCTAATATATCGTTTTCATTACATACAATTTTATTACGGTCAGTATGGTTTTGCTTTCCAAAATAGTTTTCAAAATCATATCCATTATATCACCTTTTCTAAATTACAACCATATTTGTGAACAAAATTAATTAACTTTTACAAAATTAAGCAATAAAATGACAATTCCATGAAATTTGTTGCAAACAAAATGATATTTTGCTTATCTATCTAGCATATCTCTTAAATATACAACTTATCGATTTCTATTATTTACACATAATCAGGTGCATTAGATACTAATTGAGTAGCGGCAACGACGATAAGCATGTTTTCAGTAATTTGCAGGTGTTTTAGAAACTTCTAGAAAAATAAAACTGCACATTGAAATCTATACTCTAACATTTCAAAAATAAGGTCGATTTATTTATATTTTTTTCATTTCCAAGATCTCAATATAATCAATTTACAATTTCAATGAAAAAAGCAGAAAATATGAATAACCGATGGTACGTTATGCCTCATTTGGCTAAACAAGCCGTTAGACAATCATTAGATACACCCCAAAATCGCATAGAATGGCATTTTTTTTTTGCTATATTGTTTCGCGTAGAGTTTGCGATCCCCACTAAGTAAGCAGAATAGTTACGCATACTTGAGTTTACGTAGGTACCGCCGCCGACTTGCGACTTCTACTCTTTTTTACTGTTCTGTCACAGTAAATACAGAACAGTAGGTTATCTAAGGCCGCCCGCCGAGTTATTAGCCTACTCTTGCGTTGATCCCCAGGGTCGTCACTTTTACTCTTAGTTAATATTTTCGAACAAGCAGCACTTGATCTAAATTTATGTAATAAAAAGCATATTATGATTGTATATTTGTTTGCGAAATCGTTATTGAGGCACCCGAAAACACTCCAATATTTTTTCCCCTTTTTGGAGTCATGATACTCGTAATAATTAATATTATGGTAAGTGGCCGGCGAGAGTTGACGATCGCGAGCGGTCATGTGACGTACGCGCATGCTCACAGTCGCGCGGCACAGCCCGTACTGCCGCCACCTTATTCCCCCATATATTATGCTAGCGTGTGCGTGAAATCGCGTGCCTACACGGCGCGCGGCGCGCACGCACACATTCAAACCGAGAGCGGCACGTTTGTATGAAGATGTTTTACTGTTCTTTACTGTGGTTCTGTGATCATAACCACGCTATATATAATACACACGGTGTTGTAGCAGATGATTACACGATCTCCGCCCCGCCTTCCCGCATTTCATTGATAAAAAGCAATGATTTTCGTAAGTTGCAAATTTTCCAACCATATTTTTACGGGCTTAGGACCGTTCAATGGGTCCCCGTATCAAGTCGGAAAATGCATATATTATATATATATAATGCTGTTCCCTTAACTCGTGTAGGTACGATACTTTTTAAATCATTGAAATCGGTCCATTGGTTGCGAAGATATTACACATTTAGTACAAGCCAACCGTGGGGCGGCCGAATAGCTTATGTGACGTCACGATTACCTTTTCGCCCGCGAGCGCGCTCTCCGCCATTCATTTATTAAGATTCCCTCGATCTGCGTGGATCGTGTTGTGGTTTTGCGATTTTTAAGTGAAAATATGCCGCATTATAAGTACTGTATAGTACCGAAATGTACTTATACTTCAATTAGTACACCTGAAAGACTATTTTTCAATGTGCCAAATGACCCGAAAGTGCGCAAAAAAATGGTGTACTGTCATGAAGAGGGATGACAAAATTCCGCTTTCGTGCCAAGCTTTAAGATTTTGATGCGAGGATCATTTTGATGGAAGTATATACCATATACCAACTTTTATCACCATTACTCGTGTGGTAAACAGGTAGGTAGGTAACTTAGTAAAATTGGCTACGAATGTTAAAAAAAATACAGGGTCGTACTATGTATATTTCAATGAAAATATAATGAGTAAATAAATGATAAAAAGTGTAAGAAGTGAAGTTTCTAATAACTCTTCCTCTGTGGTCGGGTAAAAACCAGGGTTGTACTCAGGTCTAACTACAATAAATATGCCGTTCCCGGGAATAATCCCCGAAGTTCCTCGGAACATATGGGATAATTCCGGGAACATAGGGAAATATTCCCGCCTTGGGGAATATATATCTATCTATACATGTAATAAAACTGTGACAAAGTGAATTCTGTACATTGAATATTTTTTTGAATAATCGCTTTAGAAGGGCTCCATACACGCAATAGAAACCGAAAATATTGTTTTTGAATTTCTTGACTGTCTGTCTGTTGTACGCTTTCTATGCGAAAACAGACGTATTTAAATAAAACTTTTTGCATTCGAGTGTCCGTCTGCCTCTTCAACATAATTTTGTACAATAATCACGCCTCGACCCCAAGGAACTAGGAAGACCACAAGTGAAGTTTGTATGAAGAAGTAAGTTTTCTTGCTGCTATCATATATAAATATGAATTTATTATATTTTAAGGTGGAAGCTGATATGAAGAACTACGTCAAGTATAAAAGCTTGTGGGAGGAATGCTTAGATTGAAGAAGGGTATTGCCTCATAAGTTTGATTGCCAAAAACCTTAAAAAACATAGCTGAGAGACCTGGGTTTAAAAAAAGGCAAGAGAAGAGAGAGAATATTTTGAGATTGAAGATGATTCAAAGAATGATCCACTTTCTATACCAGAAAATGTAAATGAGTTGCCAGAATATCATCAAACTGGCCAGAAAACCAAAGGTGTACAGATTAATATCAAAGAAGCAATGAGATTGAAATGAAATTAATAATTAATCAATTCGTTACCTACTAACAATACTAGGACTTAACATAGCGATTTCGTTTATTCATAGCTCAAAATTACGTGTCCAAAGAACGTAGGTACATTCCTGTCAAATGAAGTATTTAAGTCTAATTTTATTTATTGTATACATAATATTTTTCTTTAAACAGTCAAGTTTCTACATACACATCTAAATAACAATGTTAAAATAACGGCGTAGGTAGTTACAACAACAAACACAACTGCCCTGGCTGACTAACCTAAACCTTTTGGGTATTTTATAGGCTAGTCCAAGTACGTGTACCTACCTACTTATTATCTTGCAGTTCTAATTAGGTTGATAATAAGATTTGCCTACCTCTGAGTTTCCAACCACGAATTTCAGAGCTTGTCTAGTTTAAATGATTACTAAGATAATCAAATACCATGAAGGTATCCACTTAAGGTAGATTATCGGATTGCGCTTGCTCAAAACCGATATCTACCTTATTTCACTCATTTGTTATATTATAATAACAACCTTCTAATAATAAACAAATAAAATTACTTATTAATCGATTGGGTATAAACTGGTGACGTTAAGCTCCCTGTTGGACGAGTATCGCAAACAGAATAAAACCGCGCGGACGGGGCGCGCAGTGTTTCCGCGGCAAGCGCTGGGTCATTGTGACGTCATCGCATGCGTTCGCGCGTTCTGTGAACCTCGTTCGGTATTTTGCTCATAACTTTGTGAGTTTTGATCGTAGAACAAAAATTTTTGCACTTTATGTTTTAGTTTCTCAGTGTCTATAAAACTGCATTCATAACATAAAACATGACTGGTCCCCATTGCGGAAGGTATGAGTTGTTTTGTGCTTTGATTACAACGTTATGAATCGATAACACTTTTAATAACAGATAGAAATGTGAACTCGAAAACAAATCATACCTTTTGCAATAAGTCGCATTAAAAAATAATCAACTTATGTAATCTAATAGGTTGAATATAGCAAAGGCTGTTTTTAAACACAGAAACTAAAAAAAACACAGTGATCACATACGTAATTTATAAATCAGTATGACAAAGCAATAAATTTAATGATACCTAAGACATTTCAATATTCGAAAAAATTCCAAAACTGAAGCCGGATGAAAAAAATAACACAAGTAGAAGCATTTATTTTTAACGTTTTTATCTAATAAAGCAATAAATTTAACAATACGGCAGTCTTAAACATAACACCGCTCATTTACCACTAAACCCGAAGCTAGAGGAAAATCATAACAAGACTTTAACGCTGTTATTTTTGTTCAATTCACACGATAGGATAAAGATGTATAATTATTGGAAGTTTATATTTTTGTGAAAAAAATATTAAGGCCTAGACGCCCTGTACGTAGTTTGCTATACTCCAACCCAATAATTAATTAAAAATTCAATGCCAACACACTTAGTTGAAGTTTGTGAAGTAAATCACTTGACTTCAAAGTGTAGACGATTTCTCTCTAAACAGAGTCTTACACGTTTACGAACATAGTCTTTAATTTTAGTACTTTTTTTCACTTCGTCAAATGCACGGATACTTTTTAAGTTCTCAAGGCTCCTTCACATAAACCCGCCGTTTAATTTCGACCTATATTTCAATTGCAAGTTAAGTGTGAAACGGTGTAAATACAGTTCGTTATGTGACGTGAATGTAGGAGAGGGAGGTTCCCGCGGGCGACTGATGTCATTCAAAACATTTCGGGCGATGTTTGACTTGCATATTTGACCAGTAACCAGCTGTCATAATTCACTCGCATAATATATTTTAGCGAAAACTTTACTTACCAATTTTTTTCATAAATGAAGTGTGTGAATGATATCTAATGCCTAGAAAAAAAAATGACCCTGTATAGTGGGTAAATGCGCACCAAATACAAAATTTTATGCGACTTAGGCTTATAGAGATAATTAGTTTCCTACCGGGGTAATGTTTTAAAAAAATCTCAGGTCTCAGAAATATTTGAATATTTAAGAAATAATACCCATTTGAATAAAACAACTTTATTCGGATTTTTATATTTAACCTTGACGTTTCGACTCCTTTACAGGAGCCATGATTACAGGATGACTAAGGTAATGGTCATCATATATTTTCACCTTCATCATAATGTAGTATGTATGTTTATGTAGTCTATAGCATTTTCTATTAAACTTTTCAATGCACCTCCAATACGCTATCAGTTTCTAACTCTCCGGTTGACTGGTAGAGAATGCCTAATGGCATTAAGTCCGCCATTTGTACATATTTTGTTTGCAACAAAGTTTAAATAAATAAATAAAATAATGTAAGCAAAATTCGTAAAAAAAGACATTTTATTCAAACGTGTAATGTGCGCGAAAGTGTAAGAACTAAAAATATTCCCTATATTATATTAAGAAAATATTTGCGTAACTCACTAATACGTGCTCGCTACTTTTAGAAAGAATTATAAAACGTGTCAATAAAAGAAAAACTAAAATTATCTGGTCTTTTCAAGAGTTAAGCCAGCAGGAAGAAGCTACAACAACTTTTAGCATTGGGAATATCATAAGCAAACGGGAGATGCTACTTCAGGGGTAAGAATTTGTCCTCAGACATAGCAAATTTAGCATTTTATTTTTGTTACAGTATTGTCGCCCTGAATAGGTCGCCTGAATACTTTGATCTATTCTGTAGGTACACCTGGTAAATGACATTTGATAATGAAGAGAAAAATATGTTATTGATTCAGTGGCGTAGCATAGGTCACTAGCACCCGGTGCGGATTCCAAATTTGCCGCCCTCTTATTTTTGCAATCCATTATAAAAAAATTGAGGCATGGTAAAAAGAGTACTTTTATTGAATAACACTAACCTGAAAAGTGAAATTAACATTTTTTGACATAGAGTAGAAGGTAGACTATCACAATATCACTTAGAAAAATTACAGAGTATTAAAAAAAAATGTAAATCTTTTTACTCGCTAACTTTGTGAATATATCCGATGAAACGGTCATCGGTAATCGTTAAATCATTATTTTCTGTAAGCAAAAAATGCTGTCGATTGCCTCCAAGGTGTAATTCGTGTTGCAACAATGTACGCGTAACGCGTATCTTTCCTGTTTTACTACCAGTAGCTTTTAGCTACGGTGAAGTACAAAGAATGCGTAAGGAGACATATTTATTTAAAATAACATTGAAACTTGAAACGAAATAAGTTTCCTAAATAATAGTTATTGAGAAACCTTGCGCTTGCATCACCCATGCATAGAACCTGCAAAGGTACCTGGGTATTTGGTAACAACAACAAAAAAATGACGAAAAAAAAACTGAAAGAAATTAACTTTTTTTATATTTTAATTTTTTTTTCTCTATCTGCCACCTCCGCAGCGCCGCCCCCGGCAAAGTGCCGCCCGGTGCGGACCGCACCCTCCGCCCCCCCCCATGCTACGCCACTGTATTGATTGTCAGTAGATGAAATAATCGGTAATTGTTTATTGATTACTATTATCCTAAGATAGCAGGCAAAATTCCGTCTAGATATCAAGTTATTTAATTACGATTTAATTTGTATAATAACCTCCGATAAACTAAGATAAAAATCAAAATAATTGTGAGAAAAGTGAAAACTAATTAGACATAAAATTATTTATCCACCATTTCAATTTCATGTTTTCAGTAACTTTTCTAGAAAAAATGCAAGATCTTAGTGATCTAGGATTTTTATAACAATAAATGAAACTAAAAAGCTGCCGCATCAATGAAAAAATTAACAAGGCAATATTTGTAGTCTTAATCTAAGTCATCCAAAGTTCAATAGTTAAACCTCATTCATCATAATTCTCAGTAAAATTCCAAAAATAAAATGTAAAATAAACGTCCAATACTTAACCTAAAAACTACTTCTTTATTTCATGTTTTTAATAATGGTGCCATTTATAATTATTTCAATACTTTTAAAACCATTAAAGGTGTCGTTTTTTTTTTTTATAATTCTATCACTGCGAAAAAATTGTAAGTAGGTATAATGTTTTATTTATACACATTCTTACCATAATTTCACTTGAGTATATGTCCACCTCAGTTAAGTAAATTCGGCGGATTAGGCCGATAGCAATTATTTTAATAAGGACTAAAAAGCTTTCTTACCAATTATATCTATATGCGACGTTGTTATTGAGCGAAATTACTCGTAACCCGGCTCTCACCAATACTGAAAAGTCCCCTCTGGCCCGCAATGATGCTTGCGCATCATCGGGTAAATAATGCTCCCACTTATCAGCTAAAGCATTGTACAGCCACGTAGTGTTCAGTTTAGGTGCTGTTATTGATGCTGGAGCAAATCTAAAACATGACGAATTGGAACTAATAGAATATACAGATGTCAATGGACATTTCGAATAATCGTTGCTTAACTTATGACATTCACTTGGGTTCTCTAACAATGTATAACTTAATCCATCATCAGTAATAGCAAGATAAGATTTTGTAGGTTGCATCAGTGCAAAAGAATTTGGAATCTGCAAATCATGAGGCGTCGGTAATGGTATGAGTTTATAAACAGTATATTTTATGAGCGTAATAACAGGTATTTTTATTATAAAAACAATTCTTATATTGTAATAGTAAGAAGTTAAATGAGATACATCTATCAAAGAATGTATCATCTCGATATTTAAAGGGAACTCAAACCCCTTGTTGATTATATTAATATGTTTAGTAAGCTCATTTAAGAGACTCGTAGGAGTGATAATAGTGGAATGTAGCACGTTTGCATTAGCGACTAAACTAGCATTTAAAATTGATTCTAAGGAGTAAGTTACCGTTAAGAGGGAACTATGTAAGATATTAACTAAATTATTATTTCTGTAGATACATAAAAAATCGTTATTATTATTTGTTATTTGAGATAAAATGGTACTAAGCTTATCTATTTGAGAGTTTAATCTCAATTCATTATTATGTAACATAGAAATAGAACAATTAAACAAGTTAACTGTAGATTTAACCATATGTACATTATCTTTGATAAGATTGAAGAGTTCAGACTCACTGGTCTGACATGCATTTATTGCAGCATCATATTTACGCGCATCTTCCACGTCTGACGTTCAAAAAAAAAATTATATATTTCTCTCTAAACTCTAAAGATCGTTTAAAACGGCTCGGGGTTCCGTTACTAATAGTATGAAACAGTGAATTAAAAGTAATAAAATTTGTTTGTAAAAGTACTTCGAGAGGACTAAATATTTCTCTTTGCAATACATAAGTTCATTTAAATGAGTATCAGTCGCGTAAACTTCAAACATAAATCTAATGTTTTTCTCATAGAATTTTGAATATTATTTAAATACGGTTGTAAAGTTCCAATATCGACGTGAGTAATTACATTCCAATAATCGTTATAAAATTAATAGTGTTTACAGGATCGAAATATGCGTATACATGCATGCGTTTGCTAGGCTAAGATGACAAAGCGCTCAGAAAAAAGTCTCTCAGAAATTGAAATAATAAAAATATAAGTATTTATAGTTGAGTTGGCATTATCTCGTGTATGATATTTTATATGTTTTCTATTAATAGATAAGGTGACGTTGTGTTTGCTTTTCACCTTTACGATTTTGTATGGCCCTTTCAATGTGGGAGATAAGGCCTTTCGGAGACACTGATGGTGTTTCAAATAAATTGTTTATAAGTCGCCAGTTTTATAAGTAACATCATGAGATTTAGAATCATATTGTTTAGATTTTTCTTTACAGTTAATAATTTGGATGGCTTTCTCTCTACAAAATCGCACCCGATATTGTAGAGCACGAATATATTCATGATAAGTAGTAGTAGAATTGGTATCATATAAAGAACTAGGTATAGACGGTTTGTAACCGTAACAGTAACTCGTAAGGAGTGAATTCGGTAGTACAGTTCGGCGTAGTGTTATAAGCTAATATTGCAGTAAATAAATAACAATGCCAATCGTTATGAATTTGTTTTTCAAAGGACTTTAAATATTCTTTCATTGTAGCGTGTGATCATTCGAGAGCACCATTTCTTTGGGGATTAGGAGTGGTAAAAAGAGATTTTATCTTCAAAATTTTGGTAAGCAGTTTTAATAGATTTGAAGTAAAAGATGTGCCTAAATCGGTTAAAATTTTTCGGGAACCCAAATAAAGACGTGAAATGGACAAGATTTAGGGCTACCTCTTCGCTGGTGCCGGTCACCATCGGGTAGGCACTTGAAAATTTGGTCAAATCATCTTCAAGAGTAAGAATAAACTTAAATTTTTGGAAACCAGCTTCCGATTAGGGGCCAACAATATCGAGAACTAATCTCGGGTTTAATAGAGTTATCTCCATAGGTGCTTTATTTGATTTACTTAAGGTCTTATTCATCTGACGTATAAACGATCGAAAAGAACGCACTCGCCAGGCGCGCGCCTCCACAAAGTGCCGAATTGAAACTAGTAGTCAAGTTTGTTTATATTTGTTACTATGTATTAGTAAGAGTAATTTTTGCGATATAAATTTTAATAATAAAGCATTCCTAATGTGTCGTTTTACACAAATTTTTTGTAATAACGAAGAATTAAGACATTTTAAAATATTTATAATTTTTCAATAACTCTATCTTATAGTTGATTCATTCAATTATTTGATCTTTGCAGAACCCCCATAAAATTTTAATAAATTGTATCTTTAAAATTTGTAAAAGTAAAGTGTCTAAAGCTCTAATGGAAGGTAGGTTTTTATCACTATAAATAGATCTAGACCTGCTTTAACTAAATATTTACTATGCCACTACAATGTAAAAATCAAAAATAGTATTCTTTAAACTACCGGTTGTCAGGCGTCGTTAATTGTCCAATGCATTCTGCATATAGAAACAATGAAAAAAAAAATGAAAATCAATGGAGATTTCACTTACTGGTTAGTTGGTTGAGATTCATGATTTCCAATTACTGGTATCACTTGTATTTTTTCTCCAAAAGTGGATCTGATTTTTTCAATCATATATTGGTTCATTTTATTAATAGATTCGTAAGATGTCTCCCAAACTCCGTGGTCAATATTATCTCCTATGTAATATAGCAGCTCTATATCCTAAATATGGAATAACTTTAAAATAAAATCATTTTAACGATATATGACGTGATTTTTGTATATTTAATTCTGACTTCTTGACTCTTTTACAGGAGACGTGTTCACAGAATGATGACAGTTATTTTAATTACATAGTTAAAGTTATATTCAAATACCATAGAACTTGAAGTGGTAGAATTAAATATAGAAAAATCTGATAAAAATATCTTAAATATTTAATATGTCAAAGATATTATACGTTTATGCCAAAAATCAATGTAGATTGCTCACCGAATAAAAATTAACTTACGCTATGGTATTCTTTAATATGTTCAATGACATCATCGAATGCCCAAATAGGTGAGTCACAATTTCTATAGTCCCCCCAAAAGCCGGCTGGCTCAGATTCACGAAATAATTTGTCTGTCCTAATCGGTACATTTTGGTTAAGTTGCCTAATCTTTTGCGCCAAGCTGAGATTCAGCATTTGTATACCATTGTTTTGAACAAAACTTTCTTCTAATAAAGAATCATTGATATTGTGTTTAGATATGTGTTTAGCAGGACTTTGCCCTTTTCTACAGCAAGTGGGCTCATTGCAGTCGGCAGCCCCGAATGGTTCATACAGCGGGTCGATATGAGCATCCGTTATTAAAGCCACTTTCAGGGGCTTCTCGTCATATACGGTTACCTGAAAGAAGAGAAATACGATAAAGTCTTGTAACGCGTGTTTTCAAACCTTAAATATTTTTTTATTACATGCCTCAAATTTTGTGTTTTACCTACCCTGAAAATGGCTGCATAAAATTTTGAAAAAACATAAAAAAAACAAAAAATCTGGTATACATGATGTTGTTTTGTAGTCGGGGAACTGCTGTAATAAAATAAAATGAAATCCTTCAATATTCTTTTTTTCACGAAGTTTTCGAAATGGGTCGGTCTTTTGAATAAAAACAACCTACGACATATAGTAGTAACATTTAATTTTCCAAAACAACTACATATTCATTCCATTTCAACTTCAAAACTACAAAATAAAGATTTTTTCATATAAATTAGAAAAACGGTCAAGATATTAAAAAAAACTGCTTACTCTAAAAATACCCTCTAAAAACTAAATTTAATACGTACCTTGACCTTTAAGTTTAATATAAGTAACGGTATATAGTTTAATATAAGTAACAGTAAATATAGTTTAACCAAAGTGTCATCGAGTACCTACATTCGTATTACTTCTTAGAGGGTATTTTGACGATAAATGGTTTTGTTATTTCACATTTTCACACATAATCCAAGATTGCAAATTTTGCTGGCTATTATCAACTTTGGTTCATTAATTTGGGTGGCGCCAATTAATAAAAAACTAATAGGCTTGAACAATTTTTTGATACTGGTAATTACATTCTAGGAGTTTCCCTAAAGATCCAAAATATAAAATTACTTAAAAGTTCAAAGACAAAAAATCCACCAAAAATAGGCAAAAATAAACTCTTGTTGATAATGACCTATTTATCTTGGCGCACAGTAAACCACATTTTTATCATCAATAAAAATAGCATAAATGAAAACGCCAAATAGAAACGATATTAATACTCAATTGTAATTATAATATATTATGCTTTAGACATATGTCAAGCTATAGTCTCTGTAGTATAAAACACCTGGATAAAATCAAAATAACTTTGGAACCGTAACTTTAAATAACTATTTGAACATTTATTGTTATAAAAAATGTTATTTCCCTATCTCACTTTTATTCTGATAAACCTAAACTAAACTAGGTTAATATTTTATTAATTTTACTTACTTTTGTTGACTTTGGTAAAAGTGGCATCACTATCTGTGTAGCTCGCTCATGGCAAACATATCCACTATCGATCTCTCTCATAATTTTTCCTTAAATTAAGAACCTACCGTGAGCTTGTGCGAATAAAAAACATTTGAACTGAGTAAAAGGTTAGCAAAAATCGGGTTACTTGAGATTTTATTTTTTAACTCGTTTTTTTAGTATGAAATTTACAAGTATTGCGCCATTTTACAATCCTGATTAAATGCGCGAACTTTTAATGGCACTTGCCAAGACACTTTAGTACATTTTTTTAAAGGAGGGCCTTTCAAAGTCGACAAATTTTGAAAATTTTAAATTCATAGTTTAACAAATAGTCTTAATTCTATAAAACTTGGGGCAATTGTGTCATTATTTTTGACTGTGGTTCTTGAAATGTTATTTAGGGTTACGGTTCCAAAATTTAAATGAACAAAAATAATAAAAATTAACCACAATTACCGAAAAATGGTTACAGTTTGACCAAATTTCTAGGTTTTTCTTAAATTCCCATAATTTTCAAAATGCATCGGATGGATTTTTTTTCTTATTTTTCTCATGACGGTTACAATCAATCCTGTCACCCCAATTCGGCTTGATGTTGAGTTCTGGGACACCCTTAGCCTGTGTCAGGAGACCCCGCTCTTGCTCAAAATAGCAGTTGTAATATTAAATTGACAAAATCTTAGAATAAAATAATCTATACCTATGTTTTATTTAAATGATAGTATATATATATATATATATATATAAGATTTGCATTTTGAGATCCGTAGTATCCGTATATGTTACCTAACAACACGATGCATCTAATATACTTTTTATTATATCAGTGTAATCGATGTAAATTTAGAAGTACCAAGAATATTTTAAATTTTTCGGCGGACCTAATCCTCCTGTTTATCTAAATAAAATTTCACGATACCTACGGAGTGCTCAAAAAATTTACTTCCTAACCTACCTACACGTTATAGATCACATTTGTCCATCTATGTTAAGCGAGACCTATTATAATAGATAGATAATATATTAAACATATATACATATTTTTTACTTGCGGCTTCGCCCGCATTTTTTTATTTTTTATTTTCAATAAAAAGCATCCTATGTTACTTCTAATACCTCCAAGAATAAATGTACGAAGTTTCATGATGATCGGTGTAGTAGTTTTTGCGTGAAAGCATTACAAACAAACTTACATTCACATTTATGATATTATTAAGGATTTATTTATGTATAATATATACAAATCTCGTGTCAGTGTTTGTTATTAAAACTCCTTGACCGCTTGACCAATTTTAAATTATTTTTTGTGTATATTTTTGAAATCTGAGAATAGATCGTAAACCGTTTTTTATACCCCTAGGTGATAAGGGTGGCCCTCTAATCCACTCGTACGAAATCGCGTTGGTAGTGCTAAAACCGGCACTGCCTGACCAGGCGCAACGCAAGACATGACATACCTTCATTAATCAGTTTTATTATACAGCCGAACAGAATTTGTGAATTATTTTATCATTTGCGATTGATTTATTGCGTAAGTACAAGCTGAGTTATAAAAAAAACACATGAAATGAAATGTAAAACATATATTGCTATAAAATAATATTATAGAAAATAAATAATTCATAATTACCGGTACTGCTAGAGACTTTTTTGGTAATTGTACGCTCCACTCAAACCGGGGGTCATCATAAGGGCAGGCTAGGGGGTCACTGTCTGTTTGTAAAACTAAGCCGCAAAAGGTCCTAGCTGATGCTTCTGGAGTAGTTCTTATAATGTATCCAATAATAGGCTATAACAAATAATTCTCGCTTCAATTGGTTAATTAAATTGTAGTTGCGACACGTAAATATGTATGTTATTACATAAACTTACCACATTAAGTGCTACTACTCCACGGCAAACGTTATGTGTAAAAAGACCCAAACTTGAGCAGATTATAGTAAGACTATTCTCAATTTCTTCATCAGTGTGACCATTTTTTATACTGTTGACAAACGCAGAAGCTAAGCTTTTGCATAGAAGGCATTCTATCCTCTGAAATATTAAACATGATGATCAAAATGACATTTTCTTAGACTTTATTTTTTATTATTAAGAAATTCACTTATGAAAAGAATAATTAAAAATGTTAAATGTTTATATGTTATAATAATTTATTTTTGAGATAGAAAGAAGAAATACCCTTTTATTTATTTAGTTAGCTCCAGAAATTCTACACACAGAACACAGAAATTAGCTCCCGTCTTAACAATATTTTCGCTTATTTATTGACTGTCATAACATAAATTGCTTTTTTATAAATATTGAGGATTTTAACTTTGGCCGTCATACCTGCATCTCCAAGAATTACTTAACTTACATAAGTTATTATGTTATTTAAGAAACCCTGGTGGGTTTTATTGGAACCTGCTTTAGAAGGCGCCACTAATCCTTCTAAAGTTATGTGTTTGGATTTATTTGTAGTAAAGTGAAATTCCATACGACTAAATAGACTAGATATTCAAAATAATCTTATTGATTCCGTAATCCTAATCAATAACAATATTTTGAATTTTATAAAAATAACTGGGCCCCGATTTGTTGTTTGATTGCTATTGTAAATATTTTTTTATGCAAGATCGTGTTTTGCTAGTAAAAATAAAAGATTCACAAAAGTTAATCTTACTTTAATGGAATAGATTAGTAATAAAACATTAATAATGTTTTGATACAACATTTGAATCTGCCTATAATAACGAAATTGAGTCCTACTAATATTAAAAATTATACGATTTGTTACCGAAATCAGATTCTTAAATTATTATTTTAATATTGATAAAAGCAATTAAAAGTTCCTAAAAAACGGAAGAAGGGAAGAACTACACACACTGTTAATGATTATTAACAGTGATAAACACACATGGTTGGTTATGCATGATATACCTAAAGGTAACGTAAAGGTAAGGTTCTTCCTTTTTAAAGTAATATAATATTTATTTCAGATCGAGTAGGTCCTAAGTTTCGAAACCGGTATTTTACTTAGTATTAAATTATGGCAATGAAGGTAAAGTTACGACGACAAGAGGTAAAATAATCGCAATATAAAAAAGTAACTTATGATATTATATTTAAATATTATAATAAGGCAATCAGGTACGCTGATAGGATATCGAAGAACTTTATTAAATGTTGAAATCATTTTTTAATGAAAATATCGGCCGTTAACAATTTAAAAAGTTATCCTTGAATTGTTACTTTATATTTATAAAAATTAAAATATATATGAGTATATATGTTTGGTATATATATTTGTGTACACATACAAACACACATAAATAAATATACATAATATACTACTGAACTACAAAACTCCAATTGGATTCCAATTGGACTCAAATAAGAAGCTTCGAACCAATTACTAAAAAGTTAATTTATTAGGGGATTTAAGTAGAGCGTCGAGAAGATCCTAACGTGCCGTCGCTGGCGAATTGAAAGCCATCTCAATTTATTAAAATAGAATAATATTTATTTCTCTTCCACATAAAGGTGATACATTTGTTTTTGTAAAAAAACATCTAGTATTTACCGAAGTTATGGGGCACTGGTGAATTTTAGTACGGTTTTATATATAAAAAAATCTATCTCCCACATAAATGGTCTCCACACTGGCAATCGAACTCATCGTATCTCAATTTATTGCTATTAAAATGTGCTAATAAATATTTACGAAGGTGAAATATAATGCGAATGCATTGTTGAGTCAACGATCCAACTTGTTAAGAAGTACCTACTTGAGTACTATCAGCGTATCTAACACACATTAGCATTACCAAGGACAGGGAAAATATTTAGATATTATATTAATAATAGTAAATAAGAAATACGATAATGATTTATACGGTGTATAATTTTATAGTCTATTATAGTACTTAAACGGTGCATGAACAATGGCAAGTGCAATGTGAAGCGTGGTAATTTAATTTTCTGCTGTTTCCCAATATAAATTTCTGATTTATTTACGATTTCAAATTTGCAGGTTATTTTAATGTTTTAGGATATTTTTTATCGTGGTTTGTCTACTAAAAATAATGACGACGATTTTGTCAAGCTGTTAATAATCCTGATGATCGTAAGTGCGAAACTTACGGTCGCAAATTTGAATTCAATGTTTGAACCAGCAATGGTTATTAATTAGTAGTAAATATGAAGTTTTTTTAACTTACTTCAAATAGGACAAAGGGGAAACCTTAAAGGATAGTTCTAATGTCAGTCTACTCATGCATAGGCACATTAAATGTAAAGTTTGCCCTTAATTCGACTTATCTTTCTGTTGGAGCGAAGTTGGGGCAATGGTGCTTTCATAGTTTTATGAACTTCAGAATAGTTAACACACCGACCCTGTAAGCGTCTTCTCACTGTTGCCATAAAGATTTTTAGAACCATTTAGATGGATAATATCACTAACGGAGAATACCAGCTCCAACATTTGGCATTTTGCGGAGATTAAAAAATATATAACAGTATTTTAATATCTAATACGTAACGTATTAATACCCCATGAAGGCAAAATTCAAGCTATTTATGACGTTTATCATAATTTTGAAAAAATTTTCGTTAAATACTAAAACCATATAATTTCAACAGACTTGCTAATAAATCACAATGTCATCATATAACTCCAGTGGTATACCAATGGAAGCCTATCTTTAACAATCTTACAGTGAAGAAAATATCACGATGAAATTCACGTGGTTCCTAAGTGGACCCTATCGGCGTGGGCTTACCGCCTCCTACTTTCGGTCGAAAGACACTAGGTAAATTGTTAGAAATTTCCTAGCAAAGGAATCCTACTTTGATAAGTATGCCCGAGACTGACGAGTTATCTACATAGATTTATCAGTTAATATACCTGATCTGAGGGCTGAGTGTAAGTTTTGAAATATGCAAACATTGCTATCGCGTTTAAGTTTATTTTTGTTTGATAGACCTTAATACTATGAACAGAAGTTCTTAATTTAAAATCATACTTAAACGCGACATTGATATTTGGAGACACTCGGCCCTCTGAATACGGCAACTATCGAAACTTGCCCCTTGGAGATGAGTTAACCGAATATTGAATTAAAACAACTCTTGTACTGCCAATAACACAATATATAGACGTTTTTTCTATTGTTTTTTTTGAGATTTACCTAATACTTGTTACTATTTCACTTGTTACTATTCACTAACTATTAACTAAAAATTAATAAAATATTCGAACGTTTACCTATTACAAAAACTTTTAAAACTTCCCAAATGAAATATTACTGATGAACATGCCTCTTGAAATAAATTGGGTACCTAGTAGGTACTAGCGTATTTGTAAGAATGATCAATTGCATAATGATATTTATGCACAAAATCTTCCCGTAGTGGCGTTTTTTTGTCATTGAATTAGATTAATTTGATGGTGTCAGGATGGATTGATTCGAAAATGTCAGACTCATTGAAATTATTTGGACAAATATAATTAATAATTATTTTCTCCTTGTCCATGTCTTTTTGTGGGGTTATGACAGTAGGTGACTGGTAAGATAATAACACTTATTTTAAAAATTAGGCTTAATTAAATGAGCTGAAAATATCTCTAGCATCTGGAGAAAATATAATAAACAATTTACATACCGGTTAGTGCACGTGCGCCGGTACCTCCAGCGCCTTTTCGGACCTTTTGCTTACCACTGCGCCACCGAAGACTTAGTGTGACATGTGTACAATATTCGTCTAAACTAAAAGGGATTAAGTACCGTTTTTACAATACTGCTCCGAGCTATCGGGGTGGCAGAAATGGGCTCTGGCCGACGAAGAATCTCAAATGCATCTTGTAAAGATTGAATCTCGTCTGTAGATAATCGGTTTTGCATAAATTTTGTAAACAGCGTTTCAAGTTCACCTGAAATTTATTTCATTTGTAGAAATATCTCTTATTAAATCTTTTTTATCTTTATTGATGAATTAATTAATGAATTGCTCGTTCTCTGAATCGTTTTGTAATATGCACAATTTGTAAGACATTTGGCGATTTTATAAGAGTTTTGGCACATGAGCTTCTTGCCCGATTCTTCTCATGTTAGCCCCTACGTTCGGAATCGGGTCGCTCGTGGCGATTACATGCGCGGCATCAACTCCGCGGATGTACTTGCCGCTAGCGCACGGGCTATCTTTATTATAAAAGAATATTATCTTGATTCTTCTATGTAAAATTGACGATTTTAAGTGCCCGCAAGGGCCTATGAAATAAAGTTATTTTGATTTTGATTTTTGATTTTATTTAATGAATGGACATGTTTACTGAATGAACATGTCACACAATTATATTTTCTTAAAACTACGTAACCAATTACCTAATATTAAGTGCTCTTAGAAAAATCTATAAAATGTGTGATCAAAATTAATAAATTAAATTTATGTTATTTATTATAGGAAACATAATTTATTTATTTTAAAGTATACGAATAAGGTTCATTCATTCATCATTATTAATCAAAATTTTGTCTACTAAGTTTTTCGACTTATGTATCTTCTGTAATTGTATTGGTAATATTAGATAAAAATCGGTTTTTCTTATTTTTTATACATATAAATCATTTGGACTTGTATGAAACTTGTTGCGGCATTAAGGCTCTTAATGGAAGCGTAGCATTCCAGATTAGTAATGAGACTCTTTTAAGGCTTTTAATGAAGTCTCGCCTTATTTTTGACGCCTCACGACTGACTCAGTCTTTTGGTTCCGAACCTTAGCCTTATAAGTCGAAGTCTTTTAACGTAAAATGCTCATCAGTTACTTAAACAGCTTAAAGGAATTAAAAGACTCGCGACTCAGCGTCTGGAGAGTCTAGAGTTGTAAGGCGTGTTTTAATGCAACTAATTAGTACTTTGCTTATAGTAGGGTTAAGGAGGCAACAGTGACTCATGTGTTTTTCGAAAAGCTAAATTAAATATATTTTTTTACTGGATTGATATGAAACTTATACATATTATTCATTAACTATTATAGTTTAACACTGCATCAACACAATTCCATAAAATAGGTTTAAAATAAAATAAATAATAGAAAACAAAAAAAAGATTTTTGAGCCACTGTGCACACCCAGGTGTCCACAGTGACCCAACCCTGGGGTCCACAGTGGCTCAAAAGGTACGCAGTGACTCATCAAAAGGAGTAATAAAAATAGTCAATATAATTCAAGTTTTATATATTTATTAAAGAAAAAAACAAGTTATTCTAACAGTCTACAAACTCTTTGTCTTAAAAACAATGCTAACAATGTGACTTTTCTTATAAAATTAAGTAAGTATTAATATGTCAAATAATGTAAATTGGATATTTAATAAACATTTATGAACAATAATCTTTGCCATTATCAGCCTTTTTATATTGTAGATAAAGGAACCATTATAAGTAAGTTTTATTCAGTATTGACTGAATATATATATATATATATATATATATATATATATATATATATATATATATATAGATATATATTATAATTTTACGGGCAGTCTTTACATTAATCTAATTATAACTTTTAATAATCACACAATTTAAAAATCCAGGTGCCGTCGGAAAAATGAGGACTTCGAGCTATTATATTTTCAAGGTTGTCAAAATACTTGTAGACATTGTTCCTGTTAAAAGCGGTAGCTCTGGCAAGACTACAGGCTTCAGGTTTTATCAGTATTATATTGTGTCTGCGTCTGAAAGCAATTAACCAATCTTTGCCGGCCATTTCTTTCGCCTCCCAAGATAAAGGCATTTTTAAATTGTTAATTTTTCCACACTGGTATGCCAGTCTCCGGCTTTCTTTGGCTGTTAATCCGTATAATAGAAGAGCAAAATGCGTTATATAGTTTTTTAGTGTTATCTCTTGTTCGGCTGTAAAAATCGTATTGACTGAATATATTGGGCTGATGTCAAATCTTCCAGCGAAGGAGCATCTTTAAATTTATGATGGTATCGTTTTAAAGTGGCAAAAGAGACTCCAATATTTTTCGAAGCCTTACATATAGATTCTCCGTTTCGAATTAATAGCAATCCCTCTCTTATCCTCCCGGCAGGGACATTGCCTATTTTTCTCTCCTTTTGGGGTCGCGGCATTCTAAAAACAAAAAAAAAATGCCTTTAAATGTGGCAATTATAAGTATTTAAATTACTGGTACTAGTACATATGTACACAGTGACTCACGAGCCACTGTGTACTTTTTAAAATTGAGTCACTGTGCACTACTACGCCATTTTGAAAACTTTGTTTTGTAACAATAAAACTAAAATCCAATTCTCATAATAAAACTGTATGAATGAAGATTATACAATATTTATCAACCAGCAAATATAATAGTCATAACCAATTGCCATTATTTTACGTAAAAAAAACAGAGAAACTTACCTTAAAATCTAATTTCATCCAAGCGAAATTTGTTTTCTCTCTGTGACACAAACACAACAACACTGCACAGGCCGGCCGACTAGTTCAAACACGTTTGGGGGTTACGTGCTATAGTGTGCAAAAGAGACAAACCTACTTTATGCTTTGTCTAACCTGGAAACATTAATAAGTCACTGTTGTCGACTAAGTCACTGCTACCTCCTTGACCCTAAGTACCCTACCGCCTGGAGAATAAAAGAATCCTTATACAAAGCCATTTTGTATTATTTTTCATTAAAGATAAAATATCCTAATGTATCTTAACGAAAAATGAATAATAACACAGAACATGAAAGTCAAAGCATTTCAAGAAATTCTAATACATTTTTGAGGCTATAAAGATGATAATGATTTATCACCAAAGACATAATAAATATTGAACAACATCATTATGCTCTGATTGCTCTGATCCTAAGAAAAGTTACTTCACCGATTCATTGCTACATACAATTACAGAAATGAAGGCTACGAACTTGATTTAGGTGAAAAATGAAGTTTTATTCTGGGTTGATTTCCCTAACACTTGATTTGAAGGAGTTATCATCGATTTAAAAATCACACGGTTTCTGTGGCTAGCGCCACGAATCGGTTAAGCCCTTGTGTTATCGTAATCATAAACAACAACCGACGGTACCTACCTACCACAAACATACATACAACAATTTTAATACAAGATAAAATAATTATTGAAATTTTATCGTTTCGGGGGACCGTTCCATATTAAACAACTTTAATAAAATAAATGCTTAATCAATAAAGTTAATTATGAACCCACCTACCATAAATTAACATTAAAGTACGTACATTAGGTAGGAGAATCCGTATAGGTACAAAGATATTATGTAAGTAGCTTAGTATGTATATAGTTTGGTATTGAGCGGTCCCCTGTTTCAATTTAAATAATTATATCTTGCATTAGGTATCAATTATAATGTAATGTATTCGGTCGAAATTTTTATATAAACCTGACTAATAATTTTTGATTGTCAATATATTTATAATATTCATATTACATCATCATCATCATCATCATATCAGCCGTACGACGCCCACTGCTGGACATAGGCCTCCCCCAAGGATCTCCACAACAATCGGTCCTGTGCTGCCCGCATCCAGCGTTTTCCCGCGACCTTAACCAGATCGTCGGTCCACCTCGTAGCAGGCCATTCATATTACATATTAGATTTTAAAATTTTGTTTAATATTTTTTTTACAGTTTACCTATTACGACTTTTATTTCGTTTATTTTTTTGAAACGGGGGTTTTTAGGTAGATTATCTAATTGTCCTTTTTCGAATCCTTCATTATTAATTAAATTTATACAACTGAAAGCGATGAAACAAAACAAAACAGTGCTACTACAACTGACAAGTTGCGAAGTTGCGACGACTAATCGGAGCGTTGGAAAATGTCGTCACACGCAGTCACGTGACTGTTAGCGGGACTCGATATTTATGCGAACTTTGAATCCTTTGAAATCATAACTACTTGGTATTTTTAAATAAAACAATAGCTCGTGTATCTGTATATATAAAAGCTTTACTGGAACAAATTTTCAAGTGATTTTACATGACTAATAACATTCCTAATTATTTAAAAAATCGCATTCGAAGATACACGTTAGTATGCTGTGAGAATGATCGAAAGTTGATCTATGACTTACGTATCTATATAACTTTTTCTTATACATATAAATTACTGTAATTTATTAGAAAAAATCTGTATATAGGTAATTTTCGTGAGTAAAGTTTGTGATTTTAATATCTTAGCTACTAAGCTAAGCTAAGGAAAGCGTGTTATGCTGTTAATATTAATTGATTCTCCATTTCATAAATTATAGTGTCAAATAATGACATGCTGCTACAACTCAATCCAGAAATTATTTTCTTCCATACCATAATGCTAAATTCCTAAAATGTTAGCTTCGTTATAATAGGACTTTTCAAGATTTTAAGGCCTAAATATTAATTTAGTAAATTTCTTTTAGTAGAATTGCAAAGGGGCGGCGGCCTATTTACTAGCCCAGATCATAATAACAATCACAATATTACATGAGAATGCCGAGGTTATCTTGAAATATAATGATTATCTACCTAGTAATGAATCGAATATATTAGATAAAGATCAATCTCTTGATCTGCACGTAAGTTTGAAAAAACACCGTGTCGCTACTGATTATTAAAAATTCCATAGACACCAGATTATTATTTAACATCAAACATAATAGCGGATCCATGTCGCAACCTTGTGGAACACTATGTTTAAAGTTTTTGTTTACAGCATATTGTTTATTAAGCCACATTTGGTTATTTTCTATTAATCATAACGGAACTGTAATTTTTGTTTATCTTAATCGTTATTATACTTGCATCAATCTACAGAATTTAAAATTTACGAGTTTAATGACGAAATAATCATTATTAAAAGGCCCACAAGTGAGATTGTAGCCATTTTGATAAATGGAATTGCCATAACAATGGATCTTCTTTTGGTTCCAATGTGGATGGATAACTGATAACGTTTGTTAATGCAATCGACGAAAACAAAGAGCTTTACTGAGCACCTTGGATTTTATTATTGCTTTTGTGATGTGCTGTTGCCTATACACGGAGCTATGGTGTTTTATCTTTTGTAACAAGCATATAATCTTTAAAATAATACACTACACATCTATTCTAAATTAAGAAATTTCGCATTTGTAGTGTACAAAAGGTAATCAAATTGGTGCTTTTTATTTCTTTAAGTGGTTGCTGCTTGCTTATAAAACATTTACTTACTGAAACTTATAACATTTTCCGTGGAACTTAAACTTATTAACATAAACACAACCACTAACACTTTCATCCTGCTCGTGTAAATGTACGACTGCGAATGATAAGAAACCCTCCACTTTTGAAATAAAATAAAACTTGAACATAAATTAGGGTTGCCTCTCAGGATTAATAAAAAAAGTCATGACAGTTCCGAAATATAATATGACACTATATAAAATAAGTATAATAGATGAACGTTCGACGACCATTTGGTGCAACGGTAGCGATCCTACCTTTCGCGCCGACGGTCCTGGGTTCGGATTCCGGAAGGGGCAGATGTTTGTATGATGAATACGAACATTTGTACCTAAGTCATGGATATTTACATATATTTCTATAAATATTACATATCTATTTGACAGTTATGTATGTCTATCTATTACCCTGGTATCCATAACACAAACCTTAAGGTGTTGTGCTAGGCTAATTGGTTGATTGTGGGAAATATTATTATTTTTATTATTATGTTGTGTATTGAGACACTTAAGGGACTTAGCAGGAACAAGATAGAAAATAGTAAAATCCTATTGTAACAGGTGCGCCAATTTTTTTTTTTCAGTAAGCCTTCAATTACTTCACCGGGTCGGATGGGGTGATTTGAGGAGACCATTTAACTTCGGCGCTCGCCTGGGGTGGCAGCGGTAACACAGTTTTCTATACAACAAAGCCGTTCTGGGTGCTGTTTTTGAGTTATAGGTGAGATTTAAGTCTGTATATATAGGGTGTTCCGTAATTTAGAAATAACAAAAAAAAATATATTTCAGACTTGGGTTCATATTAGGAAAAAATACATTATATAATTAAAAACAAAATACATTAAAATTAAAGAATAATAATTAAGTGAAGTAAAGTGACTGAAAAAGTGGTAAACACAACATACAACATATTTTAAATAAGTAGGTATAAAAGTATTTGTAAAGAACACTTACACTTAAGTTGTTAAGTAGGTAGGTACCTAAACTTTGAAGTGTTCAGTTTGCTTTGGTTTTCGTTCTTATGCTGATAAGTACCTACTTACCCAATAAGAATTTTCTATACCTAATTACCTACTATAGTTACTTACCTAATATATTAGGGGTTAAAGTATGAAATTGCCGATTTGTACTGAAAATCTATATTGTTTATTTTTTAAATTTTTAACAAATTTATTTAATCAAAATAGTTGCCATTATTATCTATACATTGCTGCCATCTAATGGGAAGGTCATTAATGCCTTTGCGATAGAATTCCGACGATCTAGACTGCACAAACTGTGTGAAAGCATTTTGTACTGCCTCCTGGGAAGAAAACTTCTTGTCACGTAGATAATTGTCCAAATCACGAAAAAAATGGTAGTCCGTTGGAGCAAGGTCTGGTGAATACGGAGGATGACGAATGGTTTCTAACTGCAGTTCCTGAAGGGTCAAAATGGTTTCTCGTGCTGTGTGAGGTCTCGCGTTGTCGTGGAGCAATAATGGTGAAGATCGATTCATGAGTCGGGGCTGTTTTACTGCTAGTTTTGTCAACATGGTTCGGAGTTCGGCACAATAGACATCTGCCGTTATTGCTTGACCAGATCGGAGAAAACTATAGTGAATAACACCATGCTGAGACCACCAAACAGTTACCATTACCTTTTTATTGGTAAGTTTTGCTTTAGGACACTGTTGTGGCATTTGACCTGGGGTCAGCCATTGCATTTTTCTTTTCCGGTTATCATAAAGAATCCACTTTTCATCACATGTTACAATTCGATCCAATATTCCTTCATTTCTGTACCGGTTCAACAAGGCAACACAAGTTTCAACACGCGTTTCTTTCTGCAGATCAGTCAAATCATGAGGCACCCATTTTTCGTATTTTTTTATTTTATTGATTTGACGCAAGTGAGTCAATATTGTGGGTAAGGTAACGTTAAACCATGCCGCTAATTCCTGGGTACTTTGACTAGGATCGGCTTCCACTATCTCTCTTAATTCATCGTTATTTACCTGTGTGGGCGGTCTTCCTCGTGGCTCGTTCTTTAAGTCGAAATTTCCATCACGAAAGCGTTTAAACCAAAATCGCACGGTGCGTTCATTAGTAGACCCCTCTCCAAACGCAGCATTGATATTGCGGGCTGTTTCTGCCGCGTTAGTTCCGCGTCGGAACTCGTATTCAAAAATAACTCGAATTTTCGCAGTATCCATCTTTCTTGTCTAAATTGAATAACAAAAACAATTGAAAGTCGATATTCAAATGTTTTACATTTTTTAAAAAAAGAACATCATAGAAACCATTTAAAAAAAGTTTCATTCGAAAACCTCAAACCATGAAGATTCTATGTCAATTCAAAGAACCTATTGCAATAAAACGGCAATTTCATACTTTAACCCCTATTATGTATACAAGTTTATCAATGAGTAAGTCAGTAATACCTAACAAGAATCCAACACCTGGGTGTGATAAAAATAAGATAGTGTGCAAATTTAACAGTTTATTATTGTTTTTTATTTAGGTAGTTCTTTATTTGCAGGATTACTGAGAGTTTTATGATGGCGAACACGAAAAAAAATTGCAGACAATACAGTTTGGACTACTTGAAGTTCGGATTTATTGCATCTTCATCAAATCACCACTTGCCGATGTGTCTCATATGTGAAAAAGTATTCAGTAACGATGCCATGAAGCCTTCAAAAATAGATGACCACTTATCAAGAGTAGATGCTGACAAAAAAAGTAACCCCTTGTCATTTTTTCAAGCACTTTAAGAAAAACTAGACAAAAGGCCATCCATAAGATCGATGTTTGCGTCATCATCTAGTAAAGACGATGATGGTTTACGAGCGTCCTATAATATATCTTTACTAATAGCGAAGTCGGGGAAGCCCCACACAATTGGAGAGCAGCTTATTTATCCAGCCATTGCGGAGATCCTTAACAATGTATTGCACAAACCCGCACATGATATTTTAAAGAGAATACCTTTGAGCAATAACACTGTTTAGAGACGCATAGACGAGATGGGACGCGATGTGAAAAACATTTTATGCAAGTTCTTACAGACCAACACATGCTCTCTTCAGTTGGACGAGTCTACATCACCCGGTAATGAAGCTCTGTTATTAGGGCATGTTCGATTTATCAAAGATGAAAATTTGTGCCAAGAACTGCTTTTTGCTACATATATACAGTACATATACAGACTGATACCAGAGGAGAACCGATTTTTCAGGCCGTGGAACATTTTTTTACTGACAAAGCTATTCCATGGAAGAACATTGTTTCTGTTGCGACTGATGGTGCACCATCTGTGGTTGGTGGTCATCGTGGTTTTATAGCTGCCTGATGTACTGGTCATTCACTGCGTGATTCACAAGCAGCATTAAGTAGCAAAAAAGCTGAGTCCTAGATTGCATAAGTCTTTATAATATGTAATAAATGCTATCAACAAGATTGGAAACAATTCTTTAAACTCTCGGTTATTTGCTCAGCTATGTGAGGAAAACGACGAAGTCTTTACTCGATTACTTCTGCACACTGAAGTTCGCCGCCTATCAATAGGCTCTTGTTTAGAAAGATTTACAGCCATTTTTGAATCTGTGTTGAAGTTTTTACAAGCAAAAGATCCGAATTTGAAAGAAAATCTAAACAATTGTAAAACAGATATTTATTACTTGACTGATATCTTTGTAATGTTCAACAAAGTTAATTTGCAAATTCAGGGTGACGATCTTAACTTGATTAAAACTAAATCAATAATATCGGCCTTCGTGAGTAAACTAATCCTTACTAATATTATAAATCGGAAAGTGAGTTTGTTTGTTTGTTTGTTCCGCTTTCACGCCGTAACTACTGAACCGATTGCTTTGCAGACGTAAAGATAAAAGTCCGGATTAAATAATAGGGTACTTTTTATCCTGGAAAAAATTGATATTCCCGAGGAAAAGCAAAAATATTGTTTGCTTGATGGATGGATTGTAGATGGCGCTGTGTGTCGTTTAAAACAAGGTAAAATATTGCAAACGGATATAAACATGTAAATTTAGAAGCTAAATGATACGATAATGAATCCCCGAAAATGAGGAATTCCCGAGGGATGACGTAATTTGTTTTATCGTCTAAACTGTTTTTTTTACATCTACTTATATGTTGCAAACGAATACGAACATGTAAATTTTAAAGCTAAATGATACGAAAATGAATCCTCGAAAATGAGGAAGTCTCGAGGGATGACGTACAATTTGTTTTATCGTCTAAATTGTTTTTTTTACATCTACTTATCCGTGATTTCAGGTAATAAAGTCAACGAATTACTAATTGGTATAAGTATTAGTTACGTTATTTAGTTCTTGAGGTATGCGATAGATGGCGCTGGGTGTTTTTTAAAACATGGTAGCGATATGATTTTTAAAATACATAAGAAGTGGAATGATAGCTTACGCTATTTATGATAAACTAATTGTATCCAGCGTTACATCGCGCTTCTTAGATTTTTTCGTGGGAATGAGAAGTTTTCTTATAGTTGTGTTTTATACCGCAATATAACCGAATTCCACGCGGGCGAAGCCGCGGGCGGAAAGCTAGTCCTATATAAACAAAATTTAGGCAGAAAAGAATTTTCGCAGTTTCCGCATTTGTCAAAATCACCAGAAATGCTTCAAGATGATTAATTTAAGACATTTTATTATATGTCACTCACTTGGACGCATTACACAAGGATTTTACGGAGAAGTTTGAGGATCTTTTAATTTACAAAAAATGTGATAATGTAAGAAGAGTTGATTACCATCAGCACAGACGAAGAGCTTAAGCAGGAGTTCAACCAAGGCTATCAGAAGTTCTGGTTGCAACGCAACATTGAAACACAGTATCCTACATTGTGGAACATTGCTGAAAAATACCTTATCGCTTTTCCATCATCATACCTACTTGAAAAAAAGCTTCAGTGTGGTAACAAACATTTTGACGAAACAAAGAAACCGTTTGAAATTAACGAACGTGGAGATTTAAGGCTGTAACTCGAAAATATTGAACCGGATGTAGATAGATTGATAGATAGTCACCAGGTTCATCCATCACACTGAATGTTTTATTTTCTCTTTGCGAATACTTTTTTAACTATAATTGCCTACTTACTTAAGATTCTTTAAGTACTTAATTTGTAATAATCATTATAAATTAAACTTCTTATTTACTGAATTGTATGTCTTTTTATTTTGTTAAATGATGATGAGAAAATGAAGTCATCTTTACTTACTTAACCAAGTGCAAAATTTTCCCATTGGTACCTTAGTACCTAGGTATTTTGTATCAATAGGAAAAAACTTAAGATAGGCCCCCTTATTCATAATAGTCTGCTAACTTAAAGCATTGGTAATTCTCACTCTGTCTTCTTCTATTGACCTAAGTCAGAATGAAAAATAACACTCTGTACCAGCTGTTATAAGTTAGCGGACCATTATTAATAAAGGGGTTGATATTAAAAGTAGGTAATTTGGCCATGGGGGTTTGAGGTAACAGTTTATTTTGGAAAAGGGTCACTAATCTAAAATAGTTTGGGGATCCCTGCTTTAAATAATGTAATCTTTACACCTCATGAATCTGCAAGCCAACATATTACCTATTAGCGCCGGGCGCTGTCGTTGCGAGGTTAATGTTCTCTTAATCTTTTAAATTACCAGTAACAATATGACCAAGGTACCTGAACTGAACAACACGCCATAGAGGTACAATGTTAAGAAAAATTGATGGTATACAGGCAGGATCCTTAATTTTCCCTGTGAACAACAGAAACTCAGTCTTTTTCCGTTGTACTTGCCTTAAGCCATGACGCTCACTGTAGTCCATGCAGCCATCCAACAATTTTCTCAAACCATTGATTGATAGGCTGAGCAGCACCATATCATCTGCATAACTAATATTATGAACAGTTATATTATTATTATTATTTATATATTGTTAAAGCGACACCCAGCATTCATGCTGCACAGCTCGTCAATCAGCGTGTCCACCTTGCTACACCCCACAGCTTAGGACATATTTATCAGATTGTGTATTTGCCCATTTTACTTACTACATTCTGTTGCTGACTATTATGCACCGAACAAAGTTATTGTTGGGAATGCTGGGGATGAATTCGATGGAAGTTAGAGCTGAAATGGAGTTATGAACTGCCATTGTAGTGTTTAGTAGTTATTTCGTCTGTTTGTGCCTGATAAGTATCTGCTTATTCGATCCGGTCGCAGGCATTGGATGTTTGCATCTCCGCCGTGTCGCACTGTGGCGCAATCACCACTGTTTCGCATACATCAGGCACTAAACGCACTCCTTGTCGCTTATACAGATTTTAACGTCTTTGTTGACAACCCCAGATCCTATTCAAAAAGAATAGATAGGCGCCTATGAATGAATAATAAAGGTAACTATATTCATAATTATGAAATTGGGTTAACCCCGTTTAATTATGTTAAAATAAATAAATAAAATAAAGTTTTCTCGTTGCGGGAGGCCCCACCCTCCTTGCCCCCTTTGGGAGAAAACTGCGCCCTCCCGTGCCTCTGCTTTTATGACTAATCACAAAATGAGCTCCTATTGTGTAACTTAATTCGAGCGGGCTGACTGTTACTGTATACCAAATAATATGAGGGCCAAAAAATACTTCTGTGTTGTCGTTGTCAGCCGAAGGAGAGCTGTACTCATAGATTTTAGTACATGATGTTTAACAAATTATAAAATTAAGGCTCAATATTAAGGCCAAATAAATTATGCAAAAATATCGATTAGGTTAAAAAACAAATGTGAGTGAGGAGTTTAGGTAAATAAGATTTGGCCAATTGAGACTAGGACCAATTTATTTAAGTCAAATGTTACTTTTCAATTCAAACTTTATTTGAATAATAAAAGTTCCATGTTTCAATGGAAATAATAATATTATTAGAAGATAAGCAAAAAATTATTCAAGTGACTTTTTCTTTTAATTTTATGAGATGTGATGTTGAGAAGTGATTTATAATAATAAAACCATTAATTTTATTATATAAACGAAATCGACTATTATCGTAGTATTTTCATAAATATCATTAGAATGGTACTTCGAGTTAACGCCATCTATTCACACTAAGTGAACCCTTCTAAAAAGAAAAGATCCATTTTTTTTTATGATCCAATATCCGCATTATTTACTTTGTAATTCGGTAATATTGTAAATATAAGGCTTCCTGTTAATTAGTACTAAGATTACGGCCCTTGACTAGGGGTCACTGACAAATGTTTGTGTGACCATTTTACGTAATAAAAAAATATTCGGTTCGATTCCCGCATGAGAATTCACTTGTGAGCCGAGTCGATTTTTTCTAGTACTTACATATTAGATTTATAATTTTTATATATTTTATGCATTTTCAATGCGATCTTATAAGATAAATTATTATAATAGAAAAATACTAGAAAAAATCGACTCGGGTCACAAGTGAATCTCAGGCGGGAATCGAACCTGCAACCTTTGGAAATCCGGTCCAATGCTCTCCCAATTGAGCTACCGAGCCTTGCGAACACTCGTCGAAATTTTCTAGTACATTCCTGATTTTACGCTGTAGGCCAGCGTTGTTTCATCAATGAGAGGAAACATCCTCTCGTATTCGAAAGAAACATTTTTACAAATGTTTGGCAATCGATTAGGATGAAACAGCCATGTTAGATTTATAATTTTTATATATTTTATGCATTTTCAATGCGATCTTATAAGATAAATTATTATAATAGAAAAATACTAGAAAAAATCGACTCGGGTCACAAGTGAATCTCAGGCGGGAATCGAACCCGCAACCTTTGGAAATCCGGTCCAATGCTCTCCCAATTGAGCTACCGAGCCTTGCGAACACTCGTCGAAATTTTCTAGTACATTCCTGATTTTACGCTGTAGGCCAGCGTTGTTTCATCAATGAGAGGAAACATCCTCTCGTATTCGAAAGAAACATTTTTACAAATGTTTGGCAATCGATTAAGATGAAACAGCCATGTTAGATTTATAATTTTTATATATTTTATGCATTTTCAATGCGATCTTATAAGATAAATTATTATAATAGAAAAATACTAGAAAAAATCGACTCGGGGTCACAAGTGAATCTCAGGCGGGAATCGAACCCGCAACCTTTGGAAATCCGGTCCAATGCTCTCCCAATTGAGCTACCGAGCCTTGCGAACACTCGTCGAAATTTTCTAGTACATTCCTGATTTTACGCTGTAGGCCAGCGTTGTTTCATCAATGAGAGGAAACATCCTCTCGTATTCGAAAGAAACATTTTTACAAATGTTTGGCAATCGATTAAGATGAAACAGCCATGTTAGATTTATAATTTTTATATATTTTTATGCATTTTCAATGCGATCTTATAAGATAAATTATTATAATAGAACCGAGTCGATTTTTTCTAGTATTTTTCTATTATAATAATTTATCTTATAAGATCGCATTGAAAATGCATAAAATATATAAAAATTATAAATCAAACATGGCTGTTTTATCTTAATCGATTGCCAAACATTTGTAAAAATGTTTCTTTCGAATACGAGAGGATGTTTCCTCTCATTGATGAAACAACGCTGGCCTACAGCGTAAAATCAGGAATGTACTACTTACATATTTTTCTTATAATTTAAAAAATACGGTTTTGGGTAGAAATCTAGTTTTCTTATTGTGTACGGTTTACCAACCGCACAATTTAGGTCATATCAAAGTACACTGTCTTGCGTGTCAGCATTTTCCGCGACAATGCAATTTTAATTAATATTATATTTAGTTAAGCGTAAGCCACCTCCTAACTAACATTAAACTATTATTTTTTATAATTTGTGAACTCTAATAAAACTATTAACCAGTGACGTCGTTTAACTCAACTATTAACTATTATAAGAGTGTGGGACAACAAACCCTACATCTTAATGGTCCTTCGAGGAAAAACTGGTAGGTACCTTTGTTTTTCTTTTTCTTTGCACGGTAGCAATCGGTCTGTCTGGCCTCCCACAAGCGGGTCTCACCGGGCAGATTGAGAAGGTGCATATATCGTGTGAGGGAAGAGTGAGCATTGTGTGCTTAGCAGCGACTGCACCATTTTAATTGTGTTACGTCGCAAATAACTGTACACGTGGACCTTTGCGCGCTTCCCAAGTAAAATTGCGAAAAGTGCGTAAGTGTTTCGACGAGTGCGAACAAAGAACCTTTGGAAAACAACCATTGAACTTTTTGTCGTTATACTTAAGAAGACATAAGCGACTTACCATCATGAGCAACATCGAAGATCTATTAGCAACCCAAAATCAAATAATTGAGGCGATACAGCAACAACTTCGGAACTTCAAGAAAGACCCAGCTGATCGCAAAACTTCAACATACATAAAAAAACGACTAGAAACGCTTGATTCATATTGGACTGAATTTCAAGCTAACCATGTACAACTGTGCTCGTTTGAGGAGCAGAACTATACCTATTTTTCAGAAAACTATTATCAAAAAACTAAAAACTTTTACAACGAAGCGCGAACACTTATACAAGAAACAAAATTAGGCGGACTACAGCCGAGAGGAAGGTCACCCATGGGTCCGAAAATTCAACCACCTGAACCTGCAGCGTCCGGTGAATATTTTACCTCCTATCAAAAACAAACTATTTCTCAGGGTAACGCTAGCAAGGCGGAAGAGTTATTACGGCGACAACGTAGTAACTTTAAGGCATTTTCAAGGACACTCTCTGCTATCGACTTGGAAGAAATTAACGAAAAGTGGGAATTTGAAGACGTTTTAAAGAATATAGAATCAAGGTGGAAAACGATCGATTCCATGCATTGGGAGCTTGACAGTGAAGTAATAGGAGACCAAGAAGAATACGAAAAATTGTTTGAAAAATATGAGAAGCAGACTCTATGAAGAAAGCCCTTAATACAAAAATGTGGTCTGCATCACATAAAGAAAAGTCAACGCCCGTAATGGAGCTACCGGTTTTCAGTGGTGCCTATCAGCACTGGACCTCCTTCAAGGACTTATTCATCGAAACTATTCATACAAACCCATCGTTATCAAAAGCACAGAAAATGCAGTTCTTGAAGTCAAAGGTCAAGGGCGAAGCTGAAAAACTTATTCAACATCTAGCAATCAGTTCAGATAACTACAACGTTTGCTGGGACATACTAAATAATAGATACAACAACAAAAAGATTATTTTCTCTTCGCATCTCAATACTATGTTAAACTTGCCAACTATACAGTACCAAACAGCTATATCTATTAAAAGATTACACGATACAACAAACGAATGTCTCAACGCTATCAAAAACCTTGGGGTTGATATTTCCACTTGGGATCCAATTCTAGTGCATCTCTTATCGCAAAAATTGGACACAGATACCTACAACGACTATATTGAAAGCCTTAAACAACCAAGAGAGCTGCCAAGTCTTACGGAGTTTTTACAATTCTTATAGTTTATAAAATTTACATCTTTGGAGTCTGCACGACGAAAACAAGAGCGACCTTCAGCTGATCAGCAAAGAAGTTCATCAAACTACAAGTTTCAACCTACATACAAAACATTCAGCGCTAACCAAAATCTTAACTCAAAACCAAAAAGTTTTAATAAGCCAATAAAAGATAATTATTTAACAATTAACAAAACGACGTCGAAAAACATTCCAAGCCACGTAAAGTGCCCACTCTGCAGTAATGAACATGGACTATTTCACTGCAACGAGTTTATCAAATTACAGTTATACGATCGCAGGAAATTGATTGCGAAATATAACTTGTGTAAAAATTGTTTGTTCGACCACAAGGGCAAGCAATGTAAATCGGAAAAAAGGTGTAGGCAATGTAATGAACAGCATCATACATTGCTTCATCAAGATATGACTGCAAACACGGTGCCAAAAAACAATATGGAGAAAACTTACCACGAAAGTGCAACGACTTCAAGCAGTCATGCTTCGATGGAAGACATATCTGAAACACTTTTGGCTACTGCACAGGTCAAGGTCAGGATCAACGACGGCTCGGAGATCGTTTTACGAGCGCTAATTGACCAGGGCTCGCAAGTTTCTCTTATTACGGAAAACGCCGCTCAGAGACTCGAATTACCACGACAGAAATGCAAAGGAGTAATATTCGGAGTCGGAGCGAGAGAAAATAATTGTAAAGGTGCTATAACTATCACATGTACATCCATGCTCGGTAACCATACTTTCAACTCTAATGTTTACATAATGCGAAATCTAATTAACAATCTACCAAACCGATCTTTTGCAAAACCATCAGCATGGACACATCTGGAAGGCCTTCAATTAGCGGACCCGGACTTTAACATCAGTCGACCCGTCGACATCCTTTTTGGGGCCGATATTTATTCTAATATTATACTAGGAGGTATAATAAAGGGAGAAGAAACGCACCCTATAGCACAACAATCCCATCTAGGCTGGATACTGTGTGGTAATATGAAGTCATTCCAATGCAACGTCATTCTAAACAATTTGGACGAAATCAGCAGATTTTGGACAATAGAAGATATTGCGGACAGCTCTCAAATGTCTACAGAAGATCTTAATTGTATACAACAATATCAAACAACCACAAAACGACAAGAGGATGGTCGTTACGTCGTACGGCTGCCTTTACATCATGATATCGAAGAAAAATTAGGAGAATCAAGAACTAAAGCTGCGGCACAATTTCGCCATTTGGAACAAAAATTCAGAAAATTCGAAAACTTAGAGAAAGATTATAAATTATTTGTAAAAGAGTATGAAAAACTAAACCACATGCAACCTTGTAATGAGTACTCAAAACTAAGCTATTATTTACCACATCATTGTGTGCAACGCGCTGACTCATCAACCACAGCCCTACGTGTCGTTTTTAACGCATCTGCCAAGACAACTTCCGGAAAAAGTCTAAACGATTTGATGTACCGTGGTCCTAACTTGCAGACGGACCTACAATCTTTAATATTAAAATGGAGACTCTACAGAATTGCAATTACTGCGGATATTGAAAAAATGTTCCGACAAGTTTTAGTAAACAAGGAAGATCAAAAGTATCAAAAAATTCTATGGAGGGAATCACCTGATCAGCAAATTAACGAGTACGCATTGACAACCGTTACATATGGCACTAAAGCCGCTCCGATTTTAGCAATGATGACTATTAAACAACTAGCAAATGACGAGAGAAGTAACTACCCTGAAGCTGCAGCCATAATAGAGTCATCATTTTATATGGACGACCTTCTATATTCTTGCGATGACCTTGAAACTACAACACGCATTAAAAATGACCTTCAAAACCTACTTATCTCCGGTGGGTTCAACTTACGGAAATGGATGTCGAACAACCCTAAACTCTTAGATGACAACCCTAGAAACAACGAACAAGATACTTACCATTTTCGCCACCAGGAGTCAACAAAAACATTGGGCCTAAGATGGAATCCTAACGAAGACAACTTTACATTCCAAATAACAATTGATGTAAATTCAACCAAACGAATAACAAAAAGATTTTTACTGTCGGAAATTTCGAAAATTTTTGACCCCCTGGGATGGTGGTGTCCTGTTACTACAAAATTAAAACTTATTTTTCAACGAGTTTGGCAAGAAAACTTACTCTGGGATGATGAAATAACTGAAAACATTAAAAAAGAATGGATAAAAATTAAAAGTCAATTAACCGAAATTAACCAACTACAAATACCAAGATGGTTACAAGTGAAAAAACAAGATACAATAGAATTGCATGGGTTTTGCGATTCATCCGAAAACGCTTACGCCTGTATTATTTATTGTAAAGCGGATCAAAATTCACCGGTAATAGTAGCCGCAAAGTCAAGACTTGTACCGTCCAAGAAAACTATTTCACTCCCGAGACTCGAACTTTGTGCTGCCTTACTGCTCGCCACACTAATGAAAAAGGTTCAAGAATGCTTATCTAATCACAAAGTTACTTTATATGGCTGGTCAGACTCCACGGCTGTGCTAGGCTGGCTTCATGGAGATCATAGTCGTTGGAAGACATTTGTATCAAACAAAGTAAAGAAAATCGTGACTACGATGCCTTCAAACTGCTGGCGATATGTCAAATCGTTGGAGAACCCAGCTGATTGCGCTAGCCGAGGTATAACTCCTATTCAGCTAAAAGAACATCAGCTATGGTGGCACGGACCCAACTGGCTGCAAACATTTCAACCTGAAACAGAAAATGACAAGATTAGTTATGAAATGACCGAAGATATTAAAATAAACAAGCAACTAAAAACAAACGTCACTACTATACGTCACAGTTCTGACGTAATTGCCGATATACTTACGCGAAACAGCTGTCTGGGTCGAGTGACACGAGTCGTCGCATGGATACTAAGAACGGTGTCGCGTAACAAACATCGACCACACTACCTAACTGTACCGGAACTTAAAAGAGCAAGAAACATTATTATTAAACATATTCAACTTACCTCATTTGAAGATGAAATTTTAAACTTAGAAAAGAAAAAAGAAATTGACAGAAAAAGCAGACTTATATCATTAAACCCATTTTTGGATCAAGATGGTATTCTCCGAGTGGGAGGTCGTATCAGCAACGCTTACATTCATGAAGATCAAAAACACCCCATAATTATTCCACACAAAGGTCATTATACCAATCTTTTAATTGATCAAGCTCATCATATCACATTCCACGGAGGAGCCCGCCTGACGACAGCGAACTTAAGAAAACAATACTGGATTATCGGCAGTATTAGGGCTGTCAAAAGACGACTCCATGACTGCGTTATTTATCGAAAACAAAATCCAATAAAACAACTGCAACTGATGGGTGACTTACCTGCGGCACGATGCAACCCTACAATTTAATCACAATTAATACAAGTTTTATCACACCGGTGTCGATTACACGGGGTACATCGATGTGAAAACCAATAAAGGCCGAGGCGTGAAAACATCAAGAGGTTACGTAGCTGTCTTCGTATGTATGGTGACGAAGGCAGTTCACCTTGAGTTAGTATCAGACCTCAGCTCGTCAGCATTCCTATCAGCTCTAAAAAGATTCAGTGCCCGACGAGGGGCTCCACAACACATGTACAGCGATAATGGTACCAATTTCGTCGGAGCCAACAATGTACTGAAACAAGAATATATAAATCTGAAAGAACTACTCGATCCTCGATTCTTCACAACGATTACAGACATGCAAATAGAATGGCACTTTAATGCCCCATCATGGCCGAGCGCAGGGGGACTTTGGGAAGCTGCAGTGAAGAGCCTTAAATACCACCTCCGCCGTGTCATTGGTGAACAAAAGCTCACATTTGAAGAGCATTCAACGCTTCTAGCGCTCGAAGCCTGTCTCAATAGCCGCCCACTATTACCACTCAACGAAGATCCTGACGATTTGGACTACTTGACACCGTCACATTTTCTTTCAAGTGGCCCTACATTAACTATAATCGAAACCGAAACTGATGAGCGTACGCGATGGCAACTTATACAGAAAATCTATAAAGATATTTGGAAGAGATGGCAATCGGAGTATTTGTGCCAGTTATCACCACGCAGTAAGTGGCGGCAAGCGCGAGAAAACATGAACATCAACGATGTCGTCATTATTCGAGATGTCAACTTACCGCCTGGAAAATGGGCCTTAGGAAGAGTTATTGAACTGCACCCTGGAAAGGATGGCCACGTTCGAGTGGTCACCATAAAAACAAAAAACGGAATAATTAAGCGACCAATTACCAAGCTATCAAAACTACCTGTATCAAACACTAAAAACAAAGAAGAACAAGTCATATCAAAAGAAGAAATTATGAGCAGTGGAACCAAACAGCAAAAACCCGCAACTAATAAATCTACGAGCAAGAAAAAGACCCAAGGGTTATGTTATTTTATATGGGTCATCTTGTCACATTTAACAATTATAACACCCGCTCAGTGTAACTACAGCCTTACCAACATAAATAGTAACCAGAGCCTTTATTTTGACAAGATTACGGACATGCATGTCATGCGCGACGAATGGAAACTGATTGTATTCTACAATATGGAACCCTATTGGCACGGCATACAAACTTTTAAACACTACATTGCAAGTTTAGAAAATATATGTGCTACGTCCGAGAAACGTCACCAGTGCGACGTCATCATGTTGCAACTACGTCACGGTTACACCGAGTTAAACTACTACAGTGATATGCTCCTTAGTCAGCAAGTAACGGACTCGAGGCGGCGACGACGACGGGGGCTTATCAACGGCATCGGCACTGTAGCGAACAGTTTATTTGGTTTACTCGATCAACAATTTGCCGAAAAATACGAAAACGATATTAGATTAATTAAAGAAAATGAAAAACACATAGTCCAACTCTGGAAAAACCAAACCTCGCTCGTGGAAGCTGAAAACAACTTATTGAAAAGAGTAGAACAAACTATCGAACGACAACATAAAATGTATAATCAGCACACCGTCGAGCTAGATAAGGCCGTGAACACAATTGCATCTGAAATGAAGGATATGAAGAAAATTAGTGACTTTACCCTGACATCGATTATTGCTAACAACATTTTAGAAAATTTGAAAGGACTTCAGGAAACACTTTTGGATACGATAACAGAAATTCACTATGGAAAATTTGACATTCATCTTTTAAGTCCGAAACAATTAGCAAAGGAGCTCAACATTATTTCAGGACATCTTTCGAGCGATCTAACCTTGCCAATCGAAAATATACAAACTGATTTGAGAACACTCTACCATTTGTTAAAAGTAAAAGCTAGAATGACTATGAATTACTTCATTTTTGAGATCAAAATTCCGCTCGTATCTCGTGATAATTACGAGATATACCGCTTAATAGCCATTCCTCACGAAATTCAGGATAATATGATAAAGATACGGCCGCTCGCTGATCATATCGCCATTAACTTAAAGAAAGATGCTTACATACCATTATCAGAAACCGAATTACAATCATGTATACCATATAATTACAGAACACTGATGTGCCCTCTACAACAGCCAATTTATCATCTAAAGTCAGACGAGAATCTATGCATCAAATTAAAAGATACAGATCAATGTGAAACTTCGCATACAATGTGTACTGATATGTGGATACAGCTTAACAAAATAAATACATATTTATTTTTCTGTTGTGGACAACGAACAATAAGAATCATATGCGAGCATCATATTGCAGCCGAGCGCGTCAGCAAGACCGGTGTTATCGCACTCGGGGAAGGATGCATCATCAAGGGCGAAACCTTCACGATATATTCTCATACGCAGCAATCTAATACTATGACAATACAATCACCTGTTCTCAAGGTTGACATACATCCAATCAACAACATATTTAACACAAGTATACCATTGTTCAAAGGGCTGAATGGATCAGACTTTAAAAATTTTGAAAAAGAATTTGATTTTATTGGCAATCGAATTCAACAAATGAAGAGCAAGGAGGTCAGTGAACTAATAACGGACATAGATAACATCAGCACCCATGATGTTCACCAGTACATAGTGCTGTACATATTGGCCGGCGTAACGCTAATTGCAGCGGGTGTTTACCTTTGGCGGCGCGCACGGGCGCGATGCTCCACGATTATCTCATCCGCGGCACGCCGCGGTGATCAGCCACCTAACGAGCCACCGATTCCACTGACACAGCGACCGCAAGGGGAGTTCAAACAAATTCGTCATCCAACAGAAATAGGGCGAGAATCAAATGCGGGCCCAGCTCATCTCTATGGCCGTATAAACAGAGCGACGTCCCCTGTGATAAGAAAACTATTCAGTGACAGTGATAGTGCTTAGTGTAGTGTGTGCTGTGTAAAATATTTAAATAACTAGAGACAATATTTTGTAACAATAATTTTTTATTTACTTTTATTTAATTTACGTTTATATTTTACAACTTTTATATTTTACAATTTTTATGCTTGAACTGTTTATTGCTTTATTAAATCTTAGTGAAACCTGTCTCGTCTTGCCCTCGGGAGCATGTACGGTTTACCAACCGCACAATTTAGGTCATATCAAAGTACACTGTCTTGCGTGTCAGCATTTTCCGCGACAATGCAATTTTAATTAATATTATATTTAGTTAAGCGTAAGCCACCTCCTAACTAACATTAAACTATTATTTTTTATAATTTGTGAACTCTAATAAAACTATTAACCAGTGACGTCGTTTAACTCAACTATTAACTATTATAAGAGTGTGGGACAACAAACCCTACATATTGAAAAAACTCACTTCTGTTCATTTATACACACGTACACTTCAATTTCAAAGTAAATTGACATTGACATGGCTCCGCAGATTTGATTAAAAACATGGTAAAAATCCCATTTTAAATAAAACTAATGTTAAGTGACTGTTTTTGTTTGTTTAGGGCGGCAAAATTGACCCAAAAAATAGGTACAGAAAAAAAGTAAGGCGGACGCGAGTTCTCTTTTCTTGCTTTTGGCGTGTCTTTACTTCGTTTGTGGCTGACCATGTTTGAAAAGAGAGGTTGTATGAAATATGTCAAATCATTTCCATACAACGAATCCAGGCATGCCGTATTGGAATGAATTTTCATTTTCTGGAATCAGAAGGTGTAACCGTTAATGCTTGAGCCACTTTGCCATCTATCATTGTGAGAAAGAGTTCATGCTTCACGTTCACTGCTTCACCTTCTTTATTAATCGATGATGATCCCAAGGAAAAGACCTGGTACTTTATTTTATCCACAACAGCTTTAGTTTTTAGGAGTTTCTTTGCAAAATTCTATTGATATAGGCCGACAAAAACGAATTGACGAAGGCACTGGATTTTGCCAGACAATATCGCCTGTTAGCTCATTGATTAATTTGATAGGCACTAAAGATGCAACAAACAAATTTGCATCAGAAACAAATTCAGACTCCTCTGAAAGATTTTGTTTATTGACCAGATGAACCATCACATTTACTGTATAAAACTAAATGGCTCAATCTATTCTTAAACACCGAATCTATAGCAAAAATCCTAGCTGCAGTGTGGTCCAATAAATCTTGAATATTCAGTATTTGAGCATATGTATTTGTAATTTCTATTGCTAAAGATGGCAGATAACATCTCAGTTTGACTTCTTGTATTTTATAAAATGGTGGGAATATAAAACAGTTTCGTTCGTTAATTAAATTCCTTAAATACACATATTGTGCTTTCGTTAAATCTAAATCAATGAAAACACTGAATGCCTCTTGATCCATGAGCATTTTGCTCTGGCTTGCGTTATCTATGAGATTCAAATATAGAGACTTTGAATCACGATCAGCAAGCCTTAATGTTTCCACGAGATTTGCTTCTACTCTTTCTCCTATTGAACGTAATCCCTGAATAAAGGCATTGTAGATGTGTTCAAAGCCATATACACTATGTAAAGCGGTATATTTTTCTTTTGTTTGTTGATTCTGGTGAGTCCCCATAAGCGACACAGTCTTCCGCGTTTCCCAGAAGAAGTTCAAGAAATTCAAGTTTTCTTCATCCTTCAATGCATGAAAGTAATAATACACGCTTAGAACACTTGAAAGTAATAGTCATTTTGAAATTCGCCGAAAATACTTAACAGTCAAACAGACGTTCGACTGTTAAGTATTTTCGCCGTCAAACAAACGTTTAGTTTTAGTACGAATTTTTAATAGCTATATAAAATGAACCCACGCTTTATATATTATTTGATAAATAAGGGTAGTGTGCATTTTGTTGATTAAAGTTGTACCGCAAGATGAGTGTAAAATGTAGATGAAACGCTCTATTATCAATAAATAGTTAATAATAAATTGAAATATAACGCAAACTTATCAATAAAATAGTTCAACATTAGAAACCACAATAGATAGAGATGTTCCGTTTCCTGACTTGTATCATACTTTTCGCGATAACTTCAGAAATCGCACGTATACGCAGCTGATTTTGATATATTTTATTTATGAATATCAACGCTACAAAACAACTCAAATGTAAAGCATTGGGAGATGTCGGTAACTGTTAAAGGTCTCTATGAAGTTGGAAAACTTTATTTTTCACCTCACTAATAGTAAATTTTTTTTCATTGAAAATTTACCATAAAACCTACAATATTATAATTGCTTTTAAATCTACATACTATGTGCTTTTAAAAAATGTGGAATATTTAATAAGTAAACCATACATTTTTTTAAGAAATTGTTTAATGTTTTGAAGCGTACAGATCTGTAATAGACATCTTAAGAATGACACATTTTGATAATTAAAAAAAATGTATTGCGAATGAAATTCATGCAAAATTACTATATTATATTAAAGTTCCACTCCTTTACTGAATAATAAACTTTTAAAAGTGCGTCATTAATGCCATTAGTAAAAACGATTTTTGATATGCTATTGTTCTACCATTTTCCATAGTGCGCGCCGACCTAGTAGTGCCAACTGTTGGATATTTTGACGTTAACGGGTGCATGGTTAGCACTATCGAGCTATACCTAACGTCCTTAGCCCACCACACCTTATAAGTAATGCAGTAAAAACAAAGCTTTGCTTTTCTTAGCTTAGAAATATACCCAAAAAGTTGTAAAAATAGTCTTGAAACTAGATTATTAACTAAAAAATGAAATTAACGTTATTGTGAACTATAGATACACTGGTATCTAATTTTAGAGGTCAATAGGGGCGGCAATAAATTTATAGCTTTGGGGCGGCAAATGTGTAAATCCAGCACTCCAGCCTATTTGAATCGCTATAATTTGTAAGATGGTGCGGGACGCTTGCGCGAGTGTACATGTGTTTTTGTTGTAATGTTTTTATACGATAGCGCAATAAATTAATATTGTATTTGACCACATAAATGATAGTACTTTGATACTGATAATTTAAGCAATTCGTACGAAATTATTCCCCAACGACTCCAAAATATCAAAAATGCACAACGTTAATGTTCACGTTTTCACTTCTGCCGGCACTCCCGGAGTGCAACCCGTTGTTTTTTAAATTTGTTTGTTTCTTACAAGCTTTCAAATCTTTCAAATCTATTGACTATCTTCTGACCGCTACTTAAAACTGCATATTTTCCCCTAAACTTAACTCACACAGCTCAAGTACTCATCTCTCCATTTGAAAATAATCATCAATTTATGATACTAAAATCATACTCAATACTTAGTAACCAATTAGATAATTAGATAGATAGATAATTAGTTTATTTGCATCATAAGACACACACACGTTTACAACAATTAATCTTAACATATACATATATAATTTTAAATTTAAGCGTGCGTGCCGCAATGACGCAAAGGGAAAAAGCTCAGCGATACCTTTGATCTGAGAGCAAAGTACTGATTTTCAGCTCCTACCCCAGAGAACGCACGGGTCTACATGTAACTGCGCGAACGTGTAAACCTAGACCAATTGATCCATAACTACTGATTAAAACAACGACACTATATATATTTTTCATTATTGATATTGTGATCATATTTCATGAACTGCAATACTACCATTTGATCAGTTGTTGAGTTTTAGTTTAAACTATAACAATAGTAAAACCCGTAGCAAATTCAGCAAATCTAGTGGGATGTTAAGAAAGTAAATACCTTTCATAATTTTTTATAAAATTTATTGATTTTTCAACTTAATACCTACATGAAAGTTAAATTACAAATTACACCTCTGACATTTCAACATCGTCAATATTTAAATCATCCAACATTTCGGCTAAAGTGATACGAGGCAACGTGGGGTCTATTTCATCTGTGTCAACAGCAATTTTGTCTTGGTCTCTAAATATGTTAATATTCTGTCTGAAAGCGGGGTCTTCCTCCAAATCATCAAGGAACTCGTTGTAATCTCTGTAAGAAAATATATGTTTTGTGAAATAATGATTTAAACAAACTATTCCCGTGAAATATAAAATGAAAAAAAGGAATATTTCAACAGCACTATAACACAATAAGAGCACTGCATCTGCATGAGCCCGATTCGATCGACAATTTTCCTTCTCAACGTCGACAAATCCGGGATACTAGGCTAACGGATAAACATACATTTAATTGGTTCTTAATACTGTGTCGTAAATTACACCATCTTCTCCGTGCACGATTTCTAACTCAGTCCGGAAGGTATGCATCAAAATCCTGACGTCACCCCGACATATATAAGACATATAGATACCCATGACTCGGATACAAATAATCGTATTTGTCACATAAATATTTGCCCCTCTCGGAGTACGAACCCAAGACCTCGCTTCATCATAAGCTTCCTTTCTAAGGTAGATTTCAAAGTTTCGCTAAAAGCAACTCAACCCAACAATTTTCCAGTAAAAACACCAGCTCTACCACAACTGCCAATTCTGAATGGAAATAAGAAAATATGTTCTTCCAATATCTTTGAACTTACTCGTTAGTGGAGCTGAGGCCTTCATGCAGCTCTTCTGCCATGTGTTTGAGCTTCCAGTTGCGTGCCCTGTGGCGCGCCGCCTTCGCTCCGTAGTACTTCTTCACCAGAAACACATCAGGAACAACACTCTGGTCCAGTTTGTCGAAGTTAACGTCATTTACATTCGTGTTACTGAGGTTGTATCTGTTGACAGATTATTGATATTGTAATTTTTGTTTCAAATGTTTTTCAGCTTATCAAACAATTTGCACAGCAAACCCTTTCTTTTATTGTGGCCATAAAATTGGAATCGACTTTTGAACCGATTTCATATTATCTCCATTAACATTAAATGCAAGAGTAGAGGTATAAAAATAAATTATTTCTTTATGACTTTTTATTAATATCAAAACATAATGGGCGTCAAAAAAAATTGCACTTCTTAAACAATCTACTTAAGTACATTAAACTTTACCTAGAATTAATAATAAGAGAAATGTTTGGTATTATTTGAAAGGTTGAAAAGGAGTTATTTTTTATTTATTTATTTATTTAGGATGGGTTCGCTATTGATCGCAATCAAACTCGGGGGCCAAGTCAGAATCCACGATGGAACGAGCTAACCCAGAAGGTGCCTATTCACCCTGGCTTTGAAAATGGACGGGTTATAAGTTCTCAGAAATACAGACGCAAGGAGGGAGTTCCACTCCACGCACAGCAAGCGTGTGTATAACCCGGAAAGTAGGAGTGAGGTGGAAGGAACTCCTTTTTGCCACGAAAAGACACGCTTGTGTTTTGGAGGCCTTAAAATTAACAATGTTACTGTCACCCCACTGGGAAGCGTAGCTCAACCTCTGGTTCGTTCGCTCAACCATGGCCTCTCTAATCCACATCACGTCGTCACCGCTGGCTTTTGCGCTAGACAGGTATCTCTCTACAACAGTTCTGTTGTCTGCATACCCAACAATTCCTGGTATTAACAGGTCATTGATGTGCAGCAGGAAAAGCGTCGCAGAAAGAACAGACCCCTGAGGAACTCCGGCATCAATAGCCACTGAGTCAGAGGAGCAGCCATCGACAACTACTCTGATCGATCGTTCAGTCAGTAAATCGGCTATCCAACTGCAAAAGTCAGAGGGGATACCATACGCAGGAAGCTTGCGCAGCAGACTTGCGTGCCAGACCCTGTCAAAAGCCTTCGAGATGTCAAGTGACACGCCAACTGCTTTGCCGTGCATCTCGAGGGCCTCGCCCCAGCAATGCACCACATAAACTATAGATAAAACTATAATATAACAAACTATACAGCATAACAAACTAACTGTAATATAACAAACTATATAGCATAACATAAACTAATTATAATATGACATAAAGTAGATGTAACATAAACTAGAGGACTGTACAAAAACAAAATAAACTTAATATTTTTTTATTGAAACTACACAAAAATAGGTTACAAAACAATAAAAAATCCTTAATTAAATTAGAGACAAGTAATATAAAAAAGAATACAAAAACTCATCTAAGAACCTTGTAACAAAACTAATCTTTAACCCAGTTTTACCCTTTCCATACGCTCCCTCATAGATCTTATCAAATTTAGATAAGGGATGTTGCCCCATTCCTCAACAACGGCCTTTTTGAGTTCCTTGAGAACCGTGGGAGCGGGATCACGAGATCGAACTTTGTGTTTCAAGTAGTCCCAGGGGTACTCTATTGGGTTTAGGTCTGGACTTCTCGCTGGCCATTGCATGACAGAGATACCAACCTCTTGAAGATAGTCGCGCACAATTACTGCATTGTGAGCGCGAGTATTGTCGTGCATTAATGTGAACTCCTAGCTAGATAATAAAACCGGCAGGGGACCACATGTTCTTCGAGGATGTCTATGATGTGAGCAGTCTGCGATAGTTGTCCACGAGCACCACCAGTCCGGGAGACACAAACAAGGTCGGTTTTGCCATCGGTCGACATGCCACCCCAGAACATGGAGGAACCGCCACCGTATTCTGCAGTCTCCTCTTTTCTCGTCTGAGAAGAGAACAGCCCTCCATTGGTCAAGAGTCGAAATGAAAGTGGTCGCGTGCAAACTGCAAGCGGGCTCATCAATGCTCTGTGATCAATTTTGAACCTGTAGTAACTCTTCGATGTATCCTTTTCTCCTTCAGTCTTCGTCTTTGTAGAAACGCTCAGTTGTTCTGCAAGCTTGCTATTGGATGCCGCCGTTGAATGACGAATGGTGCTAACCGTAGAAAACCGATTTGTTATACCGTTGTAAGATTAGTTTTCTTTTTAGTTTATTATTGTGTGGGTTGAAGTGGTGTCGTCCCTCACGTTTAGCCTCTGTGCTCGCTCGTTTAGACTCGCCAGCCTTCGGCGCGGTCAGCATGCTAGGTGACACCCCAGCGTACCACGACTTATGCAGTCTGGGAGCGGGGCTATATTTGCAGGGGGTTAGAGGGTTAGGGGTTGAGGCGAGAGAACGCATCTAGGAAGAGGCCTTCTATCCAGTAGTTAAAACGGTATTGCATTGTAATTTAAGTGGCGCCATGATCGGCGCGGTCGAATATATGTTTCGCTAGTCGAGTGGTGTCGTCATCAAGCGGCTTGACTTTGAGGTCGCGCGAGATGACGTCGTTGCGAACGTAACGGCCTGCACTGACGTTAGAGCGAAGGGCTTGGTTTTGGAGCGTCTCGAGTCTCCAACTCTGGTTCATGGAACAAAAATGTAACCATGTCAAAATGGCATAAGTAATTAAAGGCCGGAAATATTGCTTGTATAGGTACACCTCTTTTCGAAGAGACGAACTTAAAACGATGTAATAAGGCAGCGCGTGCTCTACGCCCTTGCGTGAAGATCTTATCAACATGTGGTTTTATATGGAAGATGCGATCCAAGGTCACCCCCGAGTATTTGACTTGCTGTTGCCACTCAATTTGTTGTTTCATTTGCGTTAGGTTCAACAGCGTTTTCTTCATGGTAATGACGAGGGCGGCCGTTTTCCTCACGTTTGTTGCCACCCTCCACTTGGCGAACCAGTCGGGCAGTATGTCGAGCTGCATCCTTGCTGCGGCCATCCTTGGTCATGCGGACGATGTAAAAAAAGGCGCTATCGTCCGCGAACAGGGCTATCTACTACCTACTCACAGATGATCGTTAATGGAGGGGATGTCGTTTGTGTAAACTCGAGTAGAGTCGGCGAAGTAGGAGGCGGTCGAACAATTTTTTGCCAGGTGACAAGGTACAGTTATGGAACGGTAGATTTAGGCTAGGTTTCTGACTTTCCCCTCCTTCAGTAACAGTATAATTTTACCCTTTCTGCCAGGGGGTTGGGAAGTGTTTTAATCTCATTGCCGCGTCTCAATCTCACCCCAGACTCGATGGATTGGTAGTACGGTACGTGGCCGCTCCTGGTTCATCTGGGTAGGGAGAGAATTGTGTCTCCAGATGGTCGGCGAAGAGGGCGGCTCTATCTAAAGCCGCGTAGCGCCGTCTTCCCTGGGCTACTCTTGAATGCATGTCAATGTCAATATAATTCTTATGCAAATTCAATAAGATCATTTGCTACTTTTGAAATTAATTTTGGCAGGATTGTATTGTTCTATATTTGATATATGCTAACACTTAGTTGTGATTTTATTTTATTTTTTATATATTTTATGCATTTTTCAATGCGATCTTATAAGAGAAATTATTATAATAGAAAAATACTAGAAAAAATCGACTTACAAGTGAATTCTCCGGCGGGAATCGAACCCACAACCTTTGGAAATCCGGTCCAATGCTCATCCAACTGAGCTACCGAGCCTTGTGAACACTCGTCGAAATTTACTAGTACCTTTCTGATTATACGCTGTAGGCCAGCGTTGTTTCATCAATAAGAGGAGTCGATTTTTCCTAGTATTTTTCTATGATAATAATTTATCTTATAAGATCGCTTTTAAAAATGCATAAAATATAAAAAAATATAAAACTAAATAGCTGTTTCATCTTAATTGATTGCCCAAACATCTGTAAAAATGTTTCTTTCGAATAAGAGAGGATGTTCCGTAAAACACAGTGATTCTAATAACACAGATAAGGATTTCACTACATTTAAGCGTCAATTTCACGGAAATATAGTCACTATCTATGTTGTTAACGGCACGGACACTGGCAGAACAGCGTAGTCGATCGGGGCTCGACGCGATGACTCAACGGAACCCGCACGACCGGTTGCTACGATGTCGCCAAACTGTTTTATGAACCGATTGAACATGTACCAACCTTTTTATACTCACAAAAGATAGCGCAACTAGCGACCCTTTTAGAAGCATAAATTTTTATTTCCCTTTTAATCGCATTTAATTTTGATGGTAGCAAAATTTTCTTTTAATGAAAGAAAATAATATTTATTTAAATTTATTTATTGGGCTTTCAAATGATACCAATAATGGTGGGGGTACATGCATGTATTAAGGGTAGTTTACGCGGAGTTGCGATTTTTTGACGTCGAGTTTATGTGTTATATAGTCGACCTGTGTAGTCAAGTGGCTCACATGCCAGTTTTCATGGTAAAGTCATTCTGAGGTCCCGGGACGATTCCGGCTGAGTCAATATAGAAAATTTACCTGTTTTTATGAATTCAGGTCTGGGTGTTTTGGTACAGTCGTTGTTTCTGAATTTCATAACACAAGACCATAAGCTACTTAACTTGGGTTCAGAACAATGTATTTGATATTGTCTGATATTTATGTATTAATATTATTATTATTTAAAGAGGACTTACCCTAAAACAGTATCACCAGGTTTCAATATGTGTCCAAGGTGTGTTTTTGTGTGTATGGGATTCACATCTAACCCTAGCTCACTAGCTTTCACCACCCAGACATCTGCCACCACATGTTTATTAGACACCATACCTTGTCCAGGAAATGACTTCTTTTCCTGAGCAGACAACAATGAATTCATACACAGAACCAACTCAAATAAAAAAATGGGACTATATACATATACCACATTATAATGCGAGTTGTAAAAGTGACACAAATCAGACCGCATCGATTTAGAAAGCAGACGGGACGTGCATCCAGGTGCTCACCCTATACCTCACTTTGCCTGCAAATGTCGCGCCCTGTACGCTTTTTGTTTTTCGTTCAATTCAATTTGTTTATTTGCATTAAATAGAGTGTGAATAGCATATATAACAGTGTGGTTGTTCTGATTTGCAACTTTTCTGGAGTCCTTTGTTACCCATGATAATTTACTGGAGTTTCATACATAACTTTTACAAATGTTCCATGGAATGCCATTCTTTTTCAGCCCACAACTCATAGTCCTTGGGTGTTCCTTGATTATCAAATTGCTAAGATTATACAATAGACCAATCCATTTTGACAAATAACTTATCACCATGACATTACTGGTTGAATTAATGGATTCAAAATTCGGAAGACTATTGCTTTTTGTGAAAAGTAATTTGTGAAAAGACTTACATGTTCTTTTAATATATCTATGTCCATCACAATGTATTCCACTAACTGTTTTGGGTTACAAATTGGAGTGAAAGGATATCGCCAGTAGAGAGTAGAGGAAAGGTCACATACTGCAAAATAACAACTAATATTATTATAATTCAAAAAGTCACTATGTACTGCAACCCCTTAACAAAAAAGTTGCAAAGCCCCTGGGATAGTTATTCAGTTATAAATGCCGGTATATGTAAAAAAAAAACATTGTTTCAATCAGTAAAGGAATTGTATTTCTATTATTTGTAGTTTTTGAAATAGTTCTGGCAGAAACATCATTTTAAAAATTTACCATATTTTTGTTCATGTCCCAAAAAATATTTTGAGCTTTAATTATTATTATTAAAGTTAATAGATGGCAGTACACTTGACAGCTAATATTTCATATCAATTATTATGAAAATAATTTACATACCTTGTCCAGTATTTGCATCAATTAAATGAATAGTACTGGTAACTCTATTTACAAGGCAAATTGAAGATATTGAGCCAAGTTGTTGAGTTAACTTTTTTGGGAGACACACCAAACTGTCTTTTGACAAAGGCACAATTTCAATACTGAATGTGAATTTGTAATTATATACATTGCTGTGAATATCATGTGAAATAAGTTTTTTAGAATGCTGGTGTTTAATAGGCAGTACTGACTGCACAAAATCTACCATTTTTCGGGCATGACTTTCTGTTGCATAAAAGAAGTCCAGGCCCTCTGAAACAGTTGAAACATTTGTTACAGACATATTGTTCAAATTCTGGTCTCTTAACAGGATTTCAATAATTTTCAAAGGGCCAGATCAGATATTGCACTGCTAAACAATGTTTATATTGGAATGAAATATGTAAAATTCAATAATCCTTACCATGCTTGGGTTTTATACCCAGAGTATTTTCATGCGCTTTATGTTTCAATATCAATTGCTCTAGATAATAAAATGTTTTTCTGTTATTTGCTCTTTGGCGCACTTGAACTAAAGCTCTCCAGTAATCCTGAGCTTCAGAGCGATGACAAGCATCACACATCTGATGTTGAATTGTGTACTCCACAATAAATGTTTGTTGAAGCACAGCTCCCCCCATTACTTCTCCTTGTACAGTTAACTTCACCTAAAATCATAATTATAAACATATTGCTGTTGAAATTATGCAACTTTCATAGTACAGTGAATGACACATAATAAAATAATTGAGAAACTATAAAATTTCTCAATTTTCTCACACAGAATTCAATAGCAATTGATTAAATTTCAGTGTGTAGTAGGTTGAAATACTGTTGGCCATATTTCTTTAAAGAAAATTAATAATTTCATATATTATTTTAAACTTTTTTTAGCTGATAGCTACATTACATATGTATGTGTCCTAGATATTATATTTTGTATTTAATTTTTACATTTTATATATTGAATTGTAATTGTTACTTTTATTCTTTTTGAATGTGGTTCAGTCCAAGCAAAGCCAGCATCAATTAGCTTCACTCTATTCAATCCCTTTAATCTTTTCAGACATAATGCCAGCAGTTCTCTGGATTCAAGAGCACACACCATCCATTCTGCTGGAGGTTGCAAATATCTGAAATATGTTGAAATTTTAAAAATATCGCCACTAATTTTATAATTTTATTAAAATTTGTGAATTTGACAAAAGCCCTACTTATTGACATTACCTTTCACAACCTCTGCAGAAGAATAGAGTAGCTTGTTTCGGAATACCATCAGTGATATCTACGTGAGCTCGTAAACATGCAACACACATGTTGGATGGATTTGCTTCAATTGGAACAGCACATTGGCAACACAACCTAAGAATAGAATAAATAGATTTATTGAAAACAAATATTTTAAAACAAGTTTAAAAACTTCGTTAATTTTGTCTCATATCTTAGGAAAACTCAAATGAAACATTTTTCCATAACCTAAAATACTTACACCCTTGTACTGTTTGCATAGAGAGTATCTTCAGATGATATATATTCCATTTTTGTAGTAATGAGAATTTCAATATTTTAAAGATATTATTATTTTATATACACAAATAAAACTAATAAATACAAATTCGCAGTAACAAACTCCCAACACACGACTCTCACAAGTCTGTGACGTAGTGATTCCTTGCTCAGTGAGTCTGTGAAGTGAAGTCCAGTGTCACCAGCTCTTAAAAATTAGAGCTGTAACCTCAGAACAATAATTCGTTATTGTTCTGAGGCTGTATCAAACCGTATGTATTCGTTACTAAGTAACGGGTGCGCCATCTAGTACCGAGTAACGAAACGTTACACACGAATGCATTTCGTTACTCGCATGTTTCGTATTATGAGTACCTACACTATTTCAGTTTATACAAGTACCGTTGATGCGTATAATTAAACTTTGCTGATCGTATGTTTTATGTATGCCCGCGCTTATTGAGTGAATTTATAAACGTACGTTACAAAGAACGATGTTTGTTTATTAAGTAAAGTATTATTTGGAAATTTGTAGTCCAAGTTTTTTACTGTTTATTTAAGGTATTGTGTGTGTATACAAAGTTTGAGATTGTAACAGAAACAAGGTAGGAAAGTACTTTTTACAAATTAGAAATATGTGTTTTTATTTTATTATTGCGTATTTTCACGGTTTTTTTGTTCTTATCTTAAAAGAGATGTGTCTAAATGAGCTCTAATGAGATTTAATTAGTTCTTGGTTAACAAAAGTTGTTAATTACCAAAAGTCTGGTTCAAAATACAGAAAAGTGAAAAAATTATCTGATGCAGCTTGGTATGTAATGTATAAGTATGTTTTCTACAAATCACGAATGTTGCGACGTCGCGACGTCATACTGTACGCGTACACAGTACGTTTTCTAATATACATAACATAGCATGTTATAAGGTAACTGAAGTAACGAGTAACGATACGAAAGTAACGAGTACTAATTGTCATAGTAACGAATACATACGGGTACACTTTATTTCGTTACTTTTACAGCTCTATTAAAAATATTTATCCCTAAATCAAATTCAAAAACCCCTAAAATTGCTCTAATTACTTGAAAATCCCCCTAAAAATAAATTGTACGATACCATATTTTTGTTAATTTTTATTTATAATAATAAATTACATTTATTATGTCAAATATTATTTCATTTTCTTCTGACGAATCAGATTTTATAAAGTCATACATGTTGACTTTGAATAATCCTAATATTTTAGGAGATGGGTTGAATATTGTACAAGATCCACCATTTCGATTTAAAATTCCAAGTACTGTAGGTACTTGGATTAAAGGTACACTAGATGTCACTTAGTTCGAGGTCGCTAGGTAAAAAATAAATTTGATTAGCTAGTTAAGACTATCCCAGGGCCTATACTTTACATCTTTATTTTTCTCGGTAAATAAAATATAAAAAAATATGAAGGGTCATAAAAACCCTAAAAATAACCCTAAACATATAACACCTAAAAGACTAAAAATAAAAAGGTTTTTTTTTCATAGAGGGTTTTGGCTTGGTTACAAAGACCTTTGAGCCATATAAAAAGGATTAAAAATATTAAAAGCACAGATTGGGTATTAGTTACTACGTAACTGTACCTCAGAACAATAACTAAAGCTACTCACAAGTCTGACTAAAAATAAAAAGGATTTTTTTGTTTTTTCATAAGGGGTTTTGGCTTGGTTACAAAGAACTTTGAGCCATATAAAAAGGATTAAAAATATTAAAAGCACAGATTGGGTATTAGTTACTACGTAACTGTACCTCAGAACAATAACTAAAGCTATAGAAGCCGCGCTAAAATAACAACACAATACGTTAGTTCGTACTATTTTTACTTATACAGTTGCAAATGTGTAAGAAAGAAATAAGTATACAGATTTTGTTTCGTAATTTACAAGGTCGTCACTAGTTTCCCTTACGTCAGTGATGCAATGGCATCGATATTACTATCGATAAAAATAAAATCAAAAACATACTTAACATTTTTCTTATGCTGTTGGTATGTCAATGACACTAGAACGGACGGTAATGAGTCATAATAAACACGTGTAGAATCTACAATATGAACATTTTATAATGCAGTATTCATGGGTAGAATTTTTGACCCGTACCAATTTATTTATTAGAATTTGCGTGTATCTAGAGAAACCAGGTAGGTACAGTTAAAAAATTGCACCTTGTATAGGCATATCCTGTTAGGCTACATGTTTTTATTTTAAGTTAGACCTCTAGCTCTAGTACATTGGTGAACACTGCATTTAAAATTATATTTTTTATAGGTATAGATTAAAAAAGAGAAAAAAAAAGAAAATTAATCGATTATTTAAATTAAATTAACAAACTATTATTTTTTACATATTTACTTATTGTTTACCTATTTTTATATACCACTCTGTCGAGAAAGTATCGGGAAAAGATCAATAATATACAAAATGTTTGTTATTCATCCAAATTTATTTCATCAACTTCAAAGTATGCTCCTTCAGAAACGAAACACTTACGCCAACGAATAATCTAATCAAAATAACATTTTTTAAACGCTGTTTCCGGTATTGACTTCCGTTCTCGCCGCGAATTCTTCTTTATGTCTTCTACCGATTAAAAACGGGTGCCATGTTCTGTAAATTAGATATTAGTTCAGATATATCGGAATCAGTATTTGTTTCAACTGTGGTCATAGATTTGGGGCGTTTACTTGATGGTTCATAATTCCTTCTGAATCCGATAGTGGTTTCTGAAACACAAAAATATTATTGTAAATAAGCTATCATTATTATTTGGGATACACGCTGCCACAATGTTAATTAACAATCTGAATATTTATTGGTAGGATCGAAATAATTATATGACAAATCAAGACTAAGATAATGTTTGGAATAAAAAAGGAGCAATTTCATGTTCTGTAAATGTAATGTGGGTATAGCATTTGCTTTCAGCCGCCGAAATTTAAAGTTTTCATGTGACTGAAATGACTGCAGTCTAAAATGTTTCGAACAAATGTGACTGTGCGCTTTCGGTGTCCAATTGTTCCTTGATATACAGCGTATCCAATCAGTTCTAATAGGTTCATCTTTGGGAAAACTAAAGCAAAAAGTAAAAACCAAATAATGTTGACATCGATAACAAAAAACACATCACTATCATACTATCATATACAAAACAAAAGGCATGAAAATAAGACAATTTAAACCAAAACTCATGGAGAAATCTATTTGTAATATTAATTGACTACAATTTTTTGAATATACCGTTGTTATATTGTCAAAATATGAGAATTTAGAAACAAAACTCACCGATGAAATGATAACACCTCATCCGTATTTTCTTTTCGTGATGTATGAGACTTGCAGTCTGGAACAACACAAGCCATCCTGGACGCGGACTCTCAGATGTCTGAAGCGTCTTTATGCACAGTTTCCTGTTATTTTATCACGAACTTCCTTGCAAAATAATAAAATTTCACGCTAGCCGCTCACAAAGATGTTCGGCCACTGTAATACGACCGCATTGAATTTGGTATTACTTCAGAAACAACGTTCATCAAAGACGTACTTTTAATTTGCTTGTATAATATACAACCAAATTACAACCATTTGACATTTGTACTTTGAGAGTTTGTGCCAATGACGTGAAAATAAAACCTTACAATTGTTGTCTATTTCGCTCTTACCCATGTATGTTAGATTACTTTAAGTGAATACGAGAGCTGTTATACAGTTTTTATTTTAGCGCTCCTTCTATAGCTTTAGTTATTGTTCTGAGGTACATACTGTATCCATAGAGAAACAAATATTTTTATTTATGGCTTGCACGATTTTGTAAATTTGTGTAATAATAGGGTATTACACCTCTTTTTGAAAATTGTTTTAAATCAAACCTGAGGTCGCAATAAACTAGTAGAATTTTTATTTCAATTTTATAAAACCGAGATATTATATAAAAAAATGGTTTTATTTATGATTTCGAATTTTCGCGCGGAAACGCTAGCTGCCATGCCGTTTCGCCTCGTGACGTCATTTCGTGAATACTGTACGATTGCATCAGATCGAGTAACAAGATTTGTGAAAATAATGAGCTATGACGTGTTAGACAATGTATGTATGTTAGTCAGCACTTCATAGGATAGGTACTTCCATTGCTCAACTCGGCAGAACAGAAATCGGGATTGGATGCAAAAAATTTCGATACCATCAACGTATTTATCATTGATAGATTTGTACTTTCTGCTTTCACAAACCCGTCTTCCATAAAGCGATTTAAAAAATTAAGGATAAAAATGCATACACGCTATTATAACATAAATACACTCAAAAGTCTGTGTTCAGAGCACGCCAAAAACCACTTATTTACTAACTGAATTACGTCACATTGGAATCCAACATTGGCGAGTAGCGTTTTTAGACATTTGAAGAACAGGTTAAAGAAGATAATTTAAAAAAATTGAATTATCAAATTAAATACAGAAGTTTTTCGTTAAATTTTAACGCAATCTATCATAAATATATATTATTGCAATTGTTCTTACATGGAGTAAAATACCCTATTATGTTATTGGAGCGGAGCGAAGCGAAGCTCCCATGGATCAGCTTCAATGGCGCAATGTCTGTTACGCCATAACTTCCCGAGTTCTTAACCGATTTTAATAGTTTTGTGTGGAATCGAATCAACAGGTTTAGGACCAGATTGTGACGGAGCCCGAATTTTGAAATTCGCAAATATTTTCATCGAAATTTGTTTTTTCATTATTTTAGGTATTACGCTTCGCTCCTATATATGGTGCTAGCGTAGCTTTATGCTTAGCGACTGCATCGCCTAGTATATTTATTGGAGTGGAGCGAGCGAAGCTCCCATGGATCAGCTTCAATGGCGAAATGTCTGTTACGCCATAACTTCCCGAGTTCTTAACCGATTTGAATATTTTTATGTGGAATCAAATCAACAGGTATAGGACCAGATTGTGACGTAGGAGCCTGAATTTTGAAATTCGCGTGAATTCCCAGTGAAACCAAAAATGTTTTTTCTTTTTTAGGTATTAGGTACGCTCCGCTCCAATATTTGGTGCTAGCGTAACTTTATGCTTAGCGACTGCATCGCCTAGTATATTTGTTGCTAGGTTCTTAAATGTGTGGGGTTTTACTTAAACCTCTTCGTGGACTTCTCGAGAGAGCAGGAAAAGACAACTTCCGCTGCTTTGTTACACTTGTCAACACTCTTGTATGTTCACAAACACTTAGTGGTTTATAATCCACAAATATTACGCACTAATACCCACAACAACACAACAAATAAATAAAAAAACATTAACTGTAATACTGTGACAGCAACCTGTTAATTATAGATAGTATAAAATAAAAGAAGTTTATTAACAAAATATGATATGATGTATTTTGAGTTTAATTTTTGTAATCTCAATCCGCCAACCTCGAAAAGCTAATTCAAATTTCCTTATTACTATAGGAATATTTTTGTTCTACATAACACTTAGTTTAACTAAGTTTGTATTATTATTTTATCAAAAAATAGAAATTTTAATCATGCTCCTTCATAGGTGACACATAACAAATCAACAAGTATATACCTATGTCCTAATTAAAAGACATATCGGTCAATCTTTTTATAAATTCAGAAAATAAGCGTTAATAATTACTATATGATTCAAAGTAAAAACAAGAATATACTTAATTACTTACCATTATTCGGGAACCAAACAAGCGTCACTGAGCAAAGAGATTGAGCGGCCGGCAAATTCAGGCGAGTGACGCTATATTGCAAGCCCTGCGTAGTGCACCTGACGACCCAACGTTAATCGACCGACCCGACAGTACGATGTTGTAAGTTTCGGCACGGACGAAAAAATCGGCTGTTTTTGGCCTACACCGAAACTTATTATGTTGAACATTTTTCTTACAGCTGCTTTCGCCTGGGTCCATTAGGAATAGAGAAGAGGTCTCCAGAAAGCAGTACATGCAGCATGCATGCAGCAGTACCATGTAGATTTTTGCTTCAAATAGGTATTAGAAGTGGTGCCTCTACCTTTGACTATAACTTCATGGTTTTCTTGAAACACAAAAAACGTACGTACGTAGTGATTACCTAATCTTTGTCAACTACCTCATTCGTTACAAATTTGTACTGTGATTGTTCTGTCTATTACTATTGGAATAATTAGCATTCGCAACAATAATTAATTGCTAAAGGCTTATTAGCAATTATTAAATTAATCGTAAATGCTAAAATAAATTATTGCTAATTATAGCATCGATCCCAGCAATCGTTCGCGTCCTGCGCTGCAATCATGCGAAAAATACGAAACCATGTTGGTTCGCACCGCGGCGTTAGCTGACTGTCGTGACTGCTACGTGCTACACTAATGCTAATGTCATTCGATGCGAATTAATATGAAAAATGTTTTATATTTTTGATTTGAGGTGGACTGGAAAATGCTAAACTATAAAAAATTATTATAATATGTAATGTTGTCGTAATTAAGAAATATTAGCACTTCAGAAATCACAGCTATTCATAATCAAATTAAAAATTATTTTAACAAATAGCATAGCAATAACACGCAGCATGCTAAGACATGTAAATTAGCATGCTAATGAAATTATGAAAAATAGCAGTAATTGACATTACTAATAGATAATAGTATTCTGTGGATTTAAGTCAATTGATCCACCTCTTACGTAAAGTTTTAAAGTTCTTTTTACTTTTTATTACAATTCGATCGATTATTACCCCGAAAATGTTTTCTACCGTCTGTAGAGCTGGCCGTTTGGCCACAAGGTCGGTAGTTAATAATACTTCCGATAAAACTCCTCTAGTTGCCGGAGTTCTAGTGAACAACCGAGAATATGCTGCGAAAACTTCAGCGAAGGGGAAAGGTAAGGTGGTTGCCGTTATTGGTGCCGTCGTAGATGTACAGTTTGAAGATGATCTTCCACCAATTTTAAATGCTCTTGAGGTTCAAAATCGTTCTCCCCGGCTGGTTTTGGAAGTGGCGCAGCATTTGGGAGAAAACACTGTACGCACTATCGCTATGGATGGTACTGAAGGTTTGGTTCGCGGTCAACCGGTTCTCGACTCTGGATCACCTATCCGTATCCCTGTAGGGGCTGAGACCTTGGGTCGCATCATCAACGTCATCGGTGAACCCATTGATGAACGCGGCCCCATCCCGACTGACAAGACAGCTGCCATACACGCTGAAGCCCCAGAGTTCGTTGACATGTCTGTTCAACAGGAGATTCTAGTCACAGGCATTAAGGTTGTAGATCTGTTGGCTCCCTATGCCAAAGGAGGGAAGATCGGTCTCTTCGGCGGAGCTGGTGTGGGAAAAACTGTACTGATTATGGAACTTATCAACAATGTAGCCAAAGCGCATGGTGGGTACTCTGTGTTTGCTGGTGTTGGGGAACGCACCCGTGAAGGCAATGATTTATATCATGAAATGATTGAATCAGGAGTCATCTCCTTAAAGGACAAAACTTCTAAAGTAGCCCTTGTGTATGGTCAAATGAATGAGCCCCCAGGTGCTCGTGCCCGAGTTGCTCTTACTGGGTTAACAGTAGCGGAGTATTTCCGTGACCAGGAAGGCCAGGATGTACTGCTTTTTATTGATAACATTTTCCGTTTCACCCAAGCTGGTTCTGAAGTATCTGCCCTACTAGGTCGTATTCCTTCTGCTGTAGGGTATCAGCCAACCTTGGCTACTGACATGGGTACCATGCAAGAGCGTATCACTACCACCAAGAAGGGATCCATTACATCAGTGCAGGCTATTTATGTGCCTGCTGATGACTTGACTGACCCTGCTCCTGCCACCACTTTTGCTCACTTGGATGCTACCACTGTGCTGTCCCGTGCCATTGCTGAGTTGGGTATCTACCCAGCTGTGGACCCGTTGGATTCTACTTCTCGTATCATGGATCCCAACATCATTGGATCTGAGCACTACAATGTTGCTCGTGGTGTGCAGAAGATTCTACAGGACTACAAATCTCTGCAGGACATAATTGCTATTTTGGGTATGGATGAGCTGTCTGAAGAAGACAAGTTGACAGTAGCCCGAGCACGTAAAATTCAGAGGTTTTTGTCACAGCCCTTCCAGGTTGCTGAAGTGTTTACTGGACATGCAGGCAAGCTGGTTCCCCTTGAGGAGACTATTAAGGGTTTCTCAAAAATCCTACAGGGCGAGTATGATCACCTGCCTGAAGTTGCATTCTACATGGTAGGACCTATTGAAGAAGTTATTGCCAAGGCTGAAACTTTAGCTAAAAGTGCCTAAGTGATTTTGGACACTTATTTACTTTTATTGTATGTCATATTTAGTTAGTGAACTAGATTCATTAAGATATGATGCAATTTATTTATACATAAATACATGTTGTTAAAGGGATTATAATTTATTAGAAATTATTGATTTTTTTTTTGCCCTGTTTTATTTCTATTAATAAGTAGGTTCTATGAATGCAATTTAATGAATTCCGAAAGAAAAACTATTATTTTTAGTGTAGCTATAAATTTTTTGTAAACAAAACTAGTAAGGGCTTGAAGCCTTTATAAATTAATAGTGTACATAATCAATATACATACAAATGGAAAATTTAATATAAACTTATTAAAATAAATTTTAATAAATAGATTTATAAAATAAAAATACCGAAAATCAAATTATGTGACACAAGTTCGAAACAACTAGGCTGGCAATGGGTAAAAGTAAAAATGTAAAACAGTTCATAATAGTTCATAGACAAAACATGTTGGCACAATAAATGTCATATATTTAGATAGGGGACACTTATACAAGCATAAAATGTTACATAACATCATAAAGCGTCACGTTTCTGAGTTATTCAAAGATAAAAATAACAGTTATTATAACGAATTTGTTTATTTATTTTGTAGTTATTTCATGTTGTTTAAGTTTTTACTTTTATTCTGAATCACACAAAGAAACAAAATAAATATTTTACTACTAATAATTCATTTTGTTCATTATAATAACTTTTTAACACAATTCAGTATGGGAATCAGATACAAATGTGTTTAATTATAATGATTTGTGATATTACCTATACTTTTATTTTGGTGAATAACTCCGAAACGTGATGCTTTAGGATATCATGTTATATAAGATTTTTTATTGGTATAAGTGTCTTCCATCTAAATATATAACATACGTTGTGCACCGTAAAATTTGTAAAAGTTGTAAAAATCAAAATGGTGGCCGACGTTAGGGCCACCCTCCATACAAAAATCTTCAAACCTTTTTACTGCGAATGACTGACATAGATGGACATAACCTCTGTTTTGAAAACAGTATAACAGACAGACAGACATAACAATACGACAAATTAATATTCTTTAAAATTAAAGTCCATGTCCTTATTTTGAACCCTCCAAAAGAATAGTGTTGATAATATTAATGGTTAGGCTAGAACTGTGATCAGAGTTTATGCCTTATGGATGTTTTACAATTGAAAACGTATAGGTTTTACTCGTTGGAATGGTGTATGCGGCAAAAAAATTAACAGTTTAATCTATACGCATAATTTATTCATTCCAGCCAGTGCATAATTTACACATTTGCCTCCCTAAAGCTATAAAATTTTTGCCACCCCTACTGACCTCTAAAATTAGATGGATTATTCACAATAACGTTAATTCCTTTTTTAGGGAACAATCTAGTTTCAAGATTATTTTTACAACTTTTTGGGTATATTTTTAAGCTAAGAAAAGCAAAGCTTTGTTTTTACTGCACTAAGGTGTGGTGGGTTAAAGAAGATAGGTATAGCCCGATAGTGCTCCCGTCATGCACCCGTTAACGTCAAAATATCCAACAGTTGGTATAACTAGGTCGGCGGTGGCGGGATGCGGAGGAGGTACGCCTTGTCCTCAAACTTGTCCTTGTACCTCGTGTCCGCAGCCTTACTTTTTTTCTGTAAGTACCTATTTTTTTAGGCCAATTTTGCCGCCCGCCCTAAGCTTCAGCTTTTTCAGCTTCTATGGTAAATCCGTTACTGATTCCAGGATACTTATAAAACTTCTTACATATCTGTAGGTAATATAAGCTACAAAATAACATTTCAAGTACCTACTTATTTCCCAGACTACTTTGGAGCCCTCATCTCGAGTGTTACGATATAGACATAATATATATGTTTTTTTATATATCTTAACAAAATAAAGCTAATAAGAAGTCTTAGTATACACATAAATTTCTAAATGCGCTGTTCATATCTTAGCATTCATGATAGAGACAATGCAACATTTACCTACCTCGTCTAGCCAGCTTTTATAAAGCTAACATGTATTTCAATATACAGCGTTAATTTATAAACACCATCCTAATTTTTTCTAGGCATAAAGTATCATTCAAACACTTAATTTTTAAAAAAATAATAGGTAAATTTAAAAAAATAATAGGTAAAATTAAAAAAATATATGTCTATATTTTGTCCGAGCGAACTGTTATATCAGCTGGTTACTGGTCAAGAGAAAGGTCGCCCGCCGCGCAGGCGGCTCACCGCGACCAGGATGCGCGCGATAGCGACCCTTTTGCATCGACGATTCGAGTCCCAGAAGTGGCAGATGTTTGTGTGATGAATACGATCATTTGTATCTGAATCATGGGTATTTATATATAAGTATTCCTATCAATAAGTATTACTTATTTATCTATGATAATTATATGTATGTCTCTCCGTTACCCTAGTGGGTACATACATACACATACATATCAGATGGATACTAATCCATTGCAAGTTTTACAGTGCTTACTTTGGGCTAGATTAAGTAGTGTGAATATATAAAAAATAATATTTTTAAAGTATGTAATAAAATAGAATTATTTTTTCCAGATAAACTATAAAGAAAACGTTCATAGCGATTTTAGCAGAAGCTTCAGGAGAATTTTACACTGTGACTGAAATTTATTACAAATACACGTCCTCTTATTAAACTTGTTGCGTACTCTTTTGTACATATTGTATATTTGTCTATGTTTTTCTATTTCACTGAAAAAAAGCCCATACTGTCATCCTTCTTGTCATTTGCCATCAATCACACTGCTTGTACATATTCTAATAATAATTTCGCAATATACATATTTCCATCCACTTTCGGCCTCTTATTCAGTAATCTCCGCAATATTTGGTCATTCGAGCCTAAAAAATCACCAATTCATCCATCTCGCCTATAAGTCATCTATCGATTCATATACGTACATAATCTTAGTTGTCATTTAGTTTGTCATACAGTCCATCGCATATTTTCATCACCATGATTACTAGGTCGAAAGCAGCTTCACTCGCCGAAATAAATACCACCACTAAACCCATCTTAGCGCCTCATCCATCTAATACTTCTCAAGTGTTCAGGTCCCGTCCGTCAACGTCTTCAGCGGCTACAATCAAAGCGCGTAAGACCGCTGCGGAAGCGCTCGCGAAACGACGTCAATACGAACGCGAAATGTAGCTTGCTGAACTTCAAAAGGAGGTAGAGGAGTGTGAGCTGCAGGCGGAACTGGCGGCGATCGAAGCCGATGCTAGCCGAAGTAGCCGACGTAGCAGCTACCACAGATCCAGTCGCACGCACCGCTCGGATAGAACAGAGGCATGGGTACAAGATGCGGTTCGTAACACATCTTTTATTTTGAATGCTCCTGAAGCCACAAATTTGCCTGAGATGTGTGCACAAAACTGTCACTCTCACGTAGGCATTGGAATTCCTGAGCATTTTTATCATCATCCCAAGCCATCACAGACCACAAATACGTCTGAGGCTGTGGCTCATAGCCAGTCACAACCTCCCATAGGCAATGACCTGTGTGGACCTCACATTCACAGTTTGATACAAGCGGTGGCAAATACAGCGGAAGCAGCGAAAGCTCTCGCTGTCAATCAAAACCATACCAAGAAATGTACCGATCTCTTACCGTTTTCTGGGGATACGTCTCAATGGTTGCTTTTCAAAAAATTGTTTGACACAACCAAAACGTAATTTTCTCCCCTAGATAATGTCGGGAGATTGCAGCAAGCTCTGCGCGGTCCAGCGCGTGAGGCCGTGGCGGCCCTACTTCTCGCTGCCTCCGAGCCTGACGAAATAATCAGCGTGCTGGAACAGAACTTCGCTCGTCCCGAGATGATCGTCTATAAGGAGGTCAACTCGCTGAAAAACTTACCTCGGTTGGGTAATGATTTGCGCGAACTAGGTACGTTCGCCACAAAGGTTCGTAATAGTTTATCTACTATTCGTATGCTGAACCATATCGAATATTTACATTCCCCCGAACTCTACCACACCATATTAGGTAAATTGAACCCTACAATTAAAATGAGGTGGTCAGATTTTGCGGCCGACAATTTAACTCCTGAGCGTCCTAAGCTCGAACTTTTGTCCGTTTTTCTCGGACGGGAGTTCGACCGATACGTCAAGTTTGGCTTGTCACCTGAACACGTTTCTTACGTTCAACCGTTAAGCTCAACGCATGACAGGCACAACAAACGGGAGAACGTTTATTCTGTTGCACAACCAAAAAATAGTGTAAATATTTCTACTGCCAATAATAATTCTGTTATCTGTCTGTTTTGTAAGAAGACGCATAAAATACTGACATGTACAGAATTTAAAGCACTGCCTATCGATAAAAAATGGCAATGGCAACGTGAATCAAAGGTGTGCTACAGATGTCTGCGCCGCAAGTCGCACAAATGGAAAACTTGCAAAGTTAACCCTTGCGGTGTCGACGGGTGTACATTATACCATCACCCTTTGTTCCACGGCGGCCATTAGCCAATTCAAACTGACATTACTGTAAATAATGCTTCTGATGCTATGCCTACCAATATCTGTTCACCTTCTGGTTTTACCTGCGAAGCGCCCGAGGAAAAGGTGATCATTTCAACCACATCAGCAGGCACTGACACCAAATACGTTTCGTCGAATCCCACTACTTTGTTAAAAGTCATTCCTGTTACCGTGTTTGGTCAAGCTGGGTGTTACGATACTTACGCCTTGCTCGACGACGGCAGCACCGCCACCCTTATTGATGCCGGTGTTGCCGCAAAAATCGGAGCATCGGGACCACGACAACAAATAAGTATTAACGGTATCGGTGGTCTTAGTAAGACTGTTGACATAAATTATGTGGATTTTAAAATTAAAGGTCGATACACACATGAGGTTTTTGAAGTGAAACGCGCTCGAGCTTTACCGTCATTGTCACTTCACACACAGACGGTACGCAAGCAAACTATCGTTGATTATAAGCATCTTGAAGACATTACACAATATCTTTCATACGAACAAGCTACTCCTATGGTGTTAATAGGCGCAGAACATTGGCATTTGTCAATCAATAAACTCGTACGTAAAGGTACTCATAATCAACCAGTAGCTTGTCTCACGCCTTTAGGTTGGACTCTTTACGGTTTGTCAAACAGTTCCACCAAGTGTTTGCAATTTGTTAACCACACTACATTTATAGAGCACGAGGGTGCAGCTACTACTTCTAAAATTTAGAATTTTTAATAAAAGAAGGGTACAAATTAGACGCTATAGGTATAAGCAAGGTCGAAACTCTGCACAATAAACACGACAAGCGTGCTCTCGAAATTTTGGAAGCTACGGCTGAACGCTTACCATCAGGCCGTTTTCAAGTTGGTTTACCATGGCGTGATAATATCACATACATCCCTGACAGCTATCCACAGGCTTTGTCGCGCCTCTTAAATCTCGAAAGACGCATGTGTCGTGAGCCCGAATTCGCAGCAGCATATAAGGCATTCATTAATAATATGATTAATAGCGGTTACGCAGAAGAATGCTCTGTCGACTCATATTACAAGCATTCCAGGCTTCAAAATTCAAAAGCGCCTCAGCTGTACTTACCACATTTTGGCATATATCACCCACAAAAACAAAAACTCCGTGTCGTCCACGACGCAGCAGCAACCAATGAAGGAGTCAGTCTGAATTCTCTGTTGCTTTCTGGTCCAGATCTTCTTCAAAATCTGCTTCACATTTTATACAGATTCAGGGAAGGTCGCGTTGCTCTGACAGCAGATGTCAAGGAAATGTTTCCTCAGATTCGTATCAGACCTGCTGACAAAGACGCCTTACGATTTCTTTGGAGAGATGGGGATCAGAGGCAAACAATCAGGGAGTACAGAATGACGTCTGTCATTTTTGGTGCCTCTTCAAGCCCCTTTACTGCGCTGTTCGTTAAAAACAAAAACGCTGCTGAACATGCTCATGCGTTCCCAAGCGCAGCAAAGGCGATTGTTGAGAACCACTACATGGACGATTATCTCGGATCCCATGATGACGCTGACTATGCCGCACAAATAGCCAAAGACATTGTAACTGTACACAGTTTGGCATGCATGGAAATGCGAAGATGGGTTTCAAGCGATCCGTCTGCTCTGAGACTTATTCCGAATGACCTGCGGGTAAATGAACTTTCCGAGGTCAATTTAGGTAACACTGCCGTTATGAGGGCGCTTGGAGTAGCGTGGAATCCCACCACGGATTATTTGGGATTTCCAACTGGTCTAAATGAAATCTTACCTACGAAACTTACCAAGCGCGTAGTTATTTCGCATTTAATGCGTATATATGACCCCTTAGGCTTACTCGGGCCTATAGTGGTCAAAGGTCGTATACTTTTCCAGCAGCTTTAGAGGACTAATATTGACTGGGATACAGAGCTTCCCACTGTTGAAGCATTAAAGTGGAGAGAATGGTTACAAGAACTTTCGGGGGTGACAACATTGAAAATTTCCCGTTGGTATGCACACGCTAGCCAATCCGAACCCATCCATCGCGAACTTCATGTCTTTGCGGATGCGAGCGAATCGGCTTATGCCTGTGTTGCATATTGGCGGCTTTTGTACGTTGACACATCCGTTAGACTGGCACTTATACAAAGCAAAGCCAGAGTTGCACCCTTGAAACCAGTCTCAGTCCCAAGGTTGGAATTGCAGGCTGCTTTAATGGCTTCACGTCTCGCCGCAACCATCAAGGAAGGTCATGTCAAAAAACCGATCCGAACGGTCTTTTGGACCGATTCTACTACCGTCCTTGCGTGGTTGCGAAGTGACGACACGTACGTTCAAGCCTTTCGTTGCCCACCGCATAGGCGAAATTACCGAAATCTCTAGCGTTAGGGACTGGAGGTGGGTACCGACAGGCATGAACGTCGCTGATGATGCAACAAGATTGCGGTCAGGCTGCTTGAACTCTACTAGCAGATGGTTTACCGGGCCGTCATTTCTTCTTCTTCCTGCTGACGATTGGCCCTCAGAGCCAATTATCGAGTTACCGCTGGCTCAAACGGAATTGAAGCAAAAGGCAGGAGCAATAGTCGCGGTCCTTAACGAGCGCGCCATACTGCCTTCAGCAGTCACAGTAAATTGCTCACGATTTAGCAACTGGCTACGCTTGGTACGCGCTACCGCACGTGTTCACCAAGCCGCGTTTATATTTCGGCAGCTTATTCAAAATTCTCCGTTACCCGACCATAGTCGTCGTCGTTTTAGAAATACGTCCACAACCAATACTCCCATCCCACTTGTTCCCATTCCTCTTACTCTCGAGTTCCTGAAAGCCGCAGAAAGGCATGTATTATTAAAAACGCAATTAGAATGCTTTTCCGAAGAATTTCACTGTCTTTTTTACGGCAAACCATTACCCAAGAACAGCCGTTTGGCTAAACTATCACCTGTACTGGGAGAAGAGTATATCCTACGCCTAGCAGGAAGGATTGCAGCAGTTGAGGAATTGAGTCCTGAGGTCAAAGCCCCTATTATTTTAGATGGCCGGCATCCAGTGGTTCGATTGTTGGTGTACCACTACCATACCAAGATGGGTCATGCAAACCATGAAGCGGTAATCAATGAGTTACGGCAACGATATTGGTTGCTACATCTTCGAAGCACCGTGAGATTCGTAGCGCATCAGTGCTCTTTCTGCAAAATTCGCAAGACCCGGCCACAAGTACCACCAACTGGCGATCTACCACCTCAGCGCTTGGCACATCATACTCGCTGCTTCACTTTCTCTGGGCTGGATTATTTTGGTCCCATCATCGTAGCGATTGGTCGAAAACACGACAAAAGATACGTCGCACTTTTTACGTGCATGACGTCGAGAGCAGTACACCTAGAGCTGGTACACTCACTGTCCGCAGATTCTGCTATATTGGCGATTCGCAGATTCATCGCAAAAAGAGGTGCTCCGACAACAATATTTTCTGATAATGGCACGGCTTTTGTGGGCGCTAACCGAATACTTCGAGCCTTCTACAGTAATAGCGTACACGATTTTGCTACGAGTAACGGCATCAACTGGAGCTTCATTCCTCCTGCCGCCCCGAACTTTGGTGGTTGTTGGGAGAGGCTCGTCCGTTCCATTAAGACAGCTCTAAGCGCTACCCTGAAGGACCGAGCCCCAAAAGAGGAGACGCTCATAACTTTACTTGCGGAAGCTGAAGCAATCGTCAATTCTCGCCCATTGACACACGTGTCTGTCCACCCGGATGATCAGGAGACCTTGACGCCGTTCCATTTTTTGATTGGCTCATCTTCTAACAGCGCGTTGCCGGCCACCTTGGATGACTCAGTACTAGTAGGTCGAGCTGAGTGGAAAAAGGCTCTGCGTCTCTCAGACTTCTTTTGGTCACGCTGGGTGAAGGAAGTCTGCCAACAATGCAACCTAGACAGATTCCCCTGCAACATCTGGCGAACCAGATATCAACAGGCGACCTTGTGCTCATCGTTGACAGCAACCTCCCTCGCGGAACATGGCCACGCGGCCGGGTCATATCGACTTACCCAGGGCGCGATAATGTAGTACGGGTGGTGGACGTATCAACTGCGGCGGGTACACTACGTCGTCCCCTGAGCAAGCTTGTGAGACTCAATATTTCTTCCAGTAATTAGTGCTTGCACAAAGGGGGAGGATGTTGCGTACTCTTTTGTACATATTGTATATTTGTCTATGTTTTTCTATTTCACTGAAAAAAAGCCCATAATGTCATCCTTCTTGTCATTTGCCATCAATCACACTGCTTGTACATATTCTAATAATAATTTCGCAATATACATATTTCCATCCACTTTCGGCCTCTTATTCAGTAATCTCCGCAATAAAACTCTTTTTTCTTTTTCAATTGTGCCACTATTATCGCATTATTGTTCAAGTAGTTTTATTTGATTCCATGTGTCTGAGACGCTAGGGCAAATATTATGGAATTTGTCTTGCGTATTCCATATTCGATTCGTCGATTCGTTGGCACGCCTATCGTGCCGTCACCTTTTTTTTGCGTCACTGAAACTGTGTCATTTTTAAATCGATGATAACTCCTTCAAATCAAGTTTTAGGGAAATCAACCCAGAATAAAACTATCTTCATTGTTCACGTAAATCAAGCTCGTAGCCTTCGTTTCCGTAATTGTATGTAGCAACGAATCGGTTAACTATGCATGTAATAAAGCTTTTACGTAGGTCGACAGCGAGTGCGCTACTACCGCTTTAGGTCCGTTCCACTCAGACCATGACATCAGACATTTTGACCGAGTAGGTATAACAAGTATGAAACACCTGTTTTTTTTTTCGCGCGGACAGATTGCTCCTATTGTGAAAGTTGGTTAGTTTCATGGTCTGAGTCACCCCCCAAGGCTGTAGAACCAATGAAAATTCAGCTATAATATCAGCTTATAGTTTAAATTAAGTTACATCCGATTATGTTCAAAAACAGGCTAATGGTGGTCAGAGATAATAGATTTTACGGTACGTAAAATTATTAAGTGTATTATTTAAATAATACTATAAACTTAAAATAAAATACATTTACTTAAGTAAATGAATGTGAATTGTGTATTTTTGAGTTCTTGTTTGATAAAATAATTAGGTACAAATAAAAGAAAACATTTCTGTTTAATTATTTCTTTATGGACACCCTTAAAAACGTTTTGTAAGGAAATTATGAAAAAGTGAATATCTTGTTAAATATAGGTTTTTATAGGTCAGAACTGTATGAACATTTAGTAGGATTTTCTGCAAAATATACTTGTTTTCAGTTTTAAATATTGTTATAAAAGACAATGCCGACGCCGTGCCGGATTTATTATGGGAAGTGGTCTTTTTTTTTCGGGCGGCCATCGATTTAACCTTGTTTTTTCAATTCCAGAATAATGTAATAAACCAAACTTACTATGGCATGTATACCTCTAAACTCAGTCCGAACTGAGTTACGAGAGCTAGAAGGTGGCCGCTTTTATTTATTAGATTTATAGGATATTTTGCCTTTTAGCGCAAGGTATCTGAGAAATTGCAACAAAATAGTGTCATTGTAGGTATGTGCGAACGAACAGTACAACCCATTACAAGCTCCCGCCAACTGTGTGGAAGGAGCTCAGTGCAATAAAAACAAGAACGGTGCTATAGAATCTCTCACCCATCTTTTTTCCTCCAGTAGCAAGGGATGTATACATTTGTTATCTCCTGCTCCCGCGCACACAGATACGGATCTTTTCTTTCTTTGAAATACAAAGTTTGGCTTATCTCCTGCTCCCGCGCACTCAGATACGGATCTTTTGTTTCTTTCTCTGGATTGCAAAGCTTGGTGCTTGAGTTGCGGAGCCAAATCCTTGCTTATTTAGTTTGATCACTCACTTACCATTCTTATTTCATGTAGTGTGTGTGCGTTTCTGAAATTGTCTTGATGCTTTTACTTGTCGGCGGGCCGGATGCGGACCGCGGTCCGACATGCCCTATACCCTATAAAGAATGCAATTCTGATCTTGCTAGAATTCGAGCTATTTTATTAAAGAGATCAATCCCGGAATACAATTATTGGGAGTTTGAGCGGCAGCAGTCAGCGATGTTCAGCGTGTACTCGGCGTGCAAGCTCAATTTTTAGTTATTACTAGCTGACCCAGCCACGCGCTGCTGTGGCACAATAATTTTAAAGATTTTTTCTAAAATAAAAGTAGCTTAAGTTACTCCTGATTACATCAGCTACCTGCCAATAAAAGTTCCGTCAAAATTGGTCCAGCCATTTCAGAGATTAGCCGGAACAAACAGACAGACAGACAAAAATAAAAAAAAATGTTATTTTGGTGTATGTACCGTATATATTTTCATATGACTGTAGTAAAAATCGGTCATTTCAATATTACAAACAGGCACTCCTATTTTATTTATATGTATAGATAGTAACTTTCTCGCGATGGTGCCTACTAGTGTTGAGGTATTTTTAGCTGCTGGACACAGCAAATTATATGAGACGGTTTTTTGGATATAAAGAAATGAAAATTACCCCTAGGACTAGACTTTTTAATGGACGAGTTTCACAATAAATAGCCTTTTCAGGTATTACTAGTTTTTGTATATTTGTGAAATTGTTGTGTTCAACTAAATGATTATAAAGGAAACATGGAAATGGGGAGTACCATTTAACAAGTGGAATAAATAAAAGAAAAGCATAGTTTAGAAGACTTATATTAACTGGTCTTATCGTTTGCCTCCAACACGCGGTGCTGACTTTTGACTCACTTTGGCAGCTTTGGCCTTAGGTGCGGCTTTCGCTTTTGTTGGAGGAGCAGCAGCTTTCTTGGCTGCTTTTGTGGATTTCTTCTGTTCCTTTGCAGCTCTGAAAATAATAGAAATATTAAATACATATTAAAATGGAAAAGCTTTCAAGTTCATCTCGTAATATAAGATTACTACAAATGGTTTGGAAAATGCACAGAATAGTAATAAAATAGAAGTAAAAAAAGATTTAAAAAAACCACGTTTTTAAGTGGACTAAAAATAATACTTTTCCCAGAATTGTGATGGAAAATTCTTTTCCCGGAATGATAAAAATTACGAAGATCGGATTAATCCTGAGATTTACGTTAAAAAAAATAGAAGTACAAAAAGATTTTTAAGAACCACGTTTTTATAAGCGGGCATTAACAAAAGTAAATATTTATTTCCCAGAATTGTGATGGAAAATTCTTTTTCCGGAATGCTAAAAATTTCAAAGATATATGTTCAAGTACTATGATGTAATATGACTAAAAACGTGGGGCGGGCGGTTTTCAGGCTTAAATAATTTAATTCACTCGTTTTCTAACTCGTTATTTGAATTAAGTAAGCCTGAAAAAACCGCCCGCCGCACGTTTTTAGTCATATTACATCATAGTACTTGAACATATATCTTTGAAATTTTTAGCATTCCGGGAAAAGAATTTTCCATCACAATTTTGGGAAATAAATATTTTCTTTTGTTAATTCCCGCTTATAAAAACGTGGTTATTAAAAATCTTTTTGTACTTCTTTTTTTTCTAACGTAAATCTCGGGATTAATCCGAGGATTTATTGAATTTCTTCAAGGATTATATAGGTGTTTTAATAAATTTATTGTGGCTTATCTAACTATTAAGTTTATGTTGGTGATGACTGAATAATGAACTGTCATCCCTGATCTGCGTGTGATAAAATTATGAGCTTTTTAGGAGCATCAGAAGTGGTCTAATTTTGCGTTATGCTCTAACGTTTTCAGTTTTTTAACCAATCGAAATATCATAGTGATTTAAAGATATGCGAGTTAGGTCAAGCAGGTTTCCTTGAAAAGATTCTTTTCAAGGAAAAAAAAAACTGTAAACGTTAGAGCATATATGACAAAATGAATAACTTCATATTCATTATATTTATGGTCCATCATAAGTAACAGCTTTCCTTGTTCTAGTACCGCTTTTGAGTACATGATGGCGTTATAGTTATACTATTAGAAGCACTGCTTTAACCCTTTTGTTGCTGAAACCGCGCGTCGTGTGTTGAATGCATGGTTGAATGCTACAAACTTAACAACGCTCAACGAATCTACTAGTGTTTGCTGTACGGCTGTGTGCGCACGACCCGTGAGGCGAGTCGTTATTAGGTTAGTAGGGTGACTATAATAAATATTTTTGTTTATTTTTTTTTTTTTTTTTTTTTTTTTTTATATTGCAAAAGTTGGCAAACAAGCAAACTGCCCACCTGATGGTAAGTGGTAACAGTCACCTATAATACATGTGGTTCTTGTGAGATTCGCAGCAAAACTGCAACCCCACAAGAACCACAGTGTACGTTGCCAACTTGTGACACAAGATGTAAAGTCACTGTACCCAGTAATTTCACTGCCATATCTTACCCTTCAAACCGGAACACAGCAATGCAAGCACTGCTGCTTTGCGGCAGAAATAGGTAAGACGGAGGTACCTAAGCAGACGACCCTGGTACAGAGTCTCCCTCCAGTGAAATTATTGTCTATGTAATCAATTAATAATCAATAAAATTGTTTAAAAAAACAAATATCTTATGAAACGTGTCTTAACTGGAAGTGGTCCATATGAAACTAAAGGTCTGTAAGATGGATATGGTTCTCTTATAAAGTCCCAATTATTAAGTAACATAAAGCGATGACAACAATTCCACTACGTCTAAAGAAATATAAATATGTAGATAATTATTAAAATTTTATTTGTTTTTATTCATTATTGTTATTTTATTTCATTATTTCACATAATGTCAAGAGGACAGTAGTAATATTACTGATCTTCACTAAACATATTTTGTGCTTTATGGAGTACTCACAGAAGCACAAATATGACAAGTCAAATAAAGATATTTTAAAATGTTGAAAAATGTGATAAAAAGACAAACTTACTTAATAGCTTGTTCCCTTTGAGCTTTGCGTACTTCAGGCTTCATGTTACGTTTGGCCATGATATCACTGAGGGAAGCTCCAACAATAGCACGCTGGAATTTTTGTGTTCTCCTAGTGCGCTTCTTGGCCTGTTCTTCCTCTTGACCCTTCTTAAACTTACGCCTATACAGAAAGAAAATTGTTTTGTGGGTTAACCTAATTTCTTAATAATGGATTTGATATTTAACGACTGTACAGGAAGTTGAATTTAATTATTTGTCAGTTTTGCAGTTGATATATAAATGCAGTCTGTTAAACGGTTTTTGTATTTGATTAACTACAATATTTATATAAAATTTTGTTTAAATAGTCTCAGGAGGAAAGAGCACTCCTCCAAACAGCGGGAGGTCAAACTTTAAGTTGTGTCTATTTAGATAGAAAAATTTTGCAGGTAAATGCTTAAAAAATATGAAAATCTTAACACTACAATTGAGTTCTATATTGGTAAACAAAATTAGAAATTGTTTCTGCATGCCTAACCGCCTTTGGTTCTAGCTGAGCTTTTTGCAACTAATAACAAGAATAAAATCTGTGTGTTACTCTGATTTTCTATTCCCATGAACTTCTTGTGGTAAGCTACATGCTAGTATTGTGAATGGGTCTCCTCCGTATTATCAGTGAGATTTGAACTTGATTTTCTAGGTTTATAGCATACCTTTCAACTTACGGGCTAGGGCTGCCAATTAATTTTTAAACTTATATCCAAACCTAATATTTGATATCAATTAGGTGTATTTGACAGTTTATAGTAGGTTAATATGCTATTATGAGTAACTAAGAATTTATTAAAAAAATTAACTACACTCAATATATAAAGTAAAAATAGTTTGTTAATATCACTTGCTATATTTAAACATAGAAAAATGTGAAACCAAATATTAAATTAAATGTTATGCTGTTTACCTGTAGAGAACAGTCCATGTTACTTTACGTGGATTTCTCCTCATGAGGTGGGCGGCTTCACATTTCGAGTTCAAGAATGTAAAGCTCTAAAACAGAAATACCCTGTCAGTATCTAAATACCTAATTCATAAAGTTAAACTGAATTCTGGTCATAATAAAGTAATCCAAAGTTGAAATCATCAAAGGCCATAAGTAATGAAACACTTCAAAATATATTCATGGATGCTCCTAAAACCAACCAACATTTAACAGCAGCCTTTTTACAATTTTATTTTTAGTGTTCCAATTAATATTGTGTTAAAAGGAAAAATGTATTAAAATAAACACATATATTGTAATTCTGGTATGAATATATAGATGTCAATAGAAGTTAGGCGTAGACAGATATCACTAAAACTGTACAATAATGAGCCACGATTTTGCAGGTTTCAAGGAAGAGGAGAGCACCCCGTTCAGTCCTAATCCACTCCCTCTCGAGGATATGTATTGTTTTTATAGAGATTAGAAAAAAACCCTCTACGAAGAGATGAATACGTAAAGGTAATGGAAAAAATAAGCAAGGAGGAAGTTAATAAACCACAATATTATATGCCACACCCCACAGTAGTGAATAAAGATAAAGAAACAACCAAAGACTAGTTTTCAATGCTTCCCAGAAGGGTATAATCAACACATTTAATTTTCATGTTCATTTTCACATCCCTCAACGACAGCAGATATGAGAAGTCTAATTATGAAGTGGCGTATGCAGAAAATAAGCTTTGTTTCTGATATTCAATGAATGTATCACCAAATATTAGTTAAGCCAGAAGATAAACAAATGCATAGAATATTATGGAGGAGGAACACCAGCGGCAGTAAGGGATTATTTGTAGATGACTTGATGTCTGGAGACGACACAATGCCTTCAGCAATAGAAAAGGCTAAGAATTTAGATCAAATATTGAACCAAGGTGGCTTTGTATTACACAAATGGTGTTCAAACAATGCAGACTTCATAACAGAATTTGAGTCTACACAAAGAAGTTGCATATGAATTTAGATTGCCATTGATAGTATTGTTAGAGCTTTGGGCTTACAATAGAATATGGGTCACAATGTCCTCAATTAGTCTAAAACCACCTCCCTTATCAGAAACAACCACTAGGATTTCTAGCTCCAGCAATATTGCCAGCCAAAATTCTCATCCAAAAACTGTGGCTGCAAGGCTTAGAGTGGCATGAAGAAGTACGATTGGTCAACAGCAGAATATTGAATGCATATTTTTGAATTCATTTCTCTCATACTTTTATTCTGTTTTTAAATATATAGAATTAATTATAACTTATAATTATGACACATTAGTTATCATTTCTAAGCTAATTTAGTGATTTATGCAACAATAGTTAATTATTCTCTATGGCTGTATGAGTTTACAATTTTGTCATCTGAACTAAAAAAACAAGTACAAAATGAATGAAACCTATCAGTGTGGTCAGAATTGTGTTTTTAAAATTTTCAATAATTAAAAAAAACTACAAGTTTACTCAAAGTGAAACTTAGCATAAATTACTTCCCATACACAACTTTTGGACAGTTTATCCCAGATTGAATCTATTTTGAAAGAAAAAGTGGAAAGTTAGGAAGCCACTAAAATAAGTAAACAGGCTAACTTAAAGTTTAAAATTAAGAAGAGAGAAGAATTATAAAAAAATAAAGAAGTTTGAATTTTCTTCATCCTTTTTAGAGCTAAATTGAATATTCCAGTCTCATAGAAAAATTGACCTGATTGAGAACACTTTAAAGTTAGTAACTACATCAGTGGTTGGGGAGTTAAAAAATTTACTACAAATTATAAATATAAAAACAGCTATGAACTATGCATACACTACATTGACATTCCTTCACTAGACTGATATTTAGTAATTAAAAAGATGGTTAAGACACAGGTTCTGTGGCTATGTGAACATTGATGGATAAATAAGGTCTTAGTATAACATTCTTCCAAAATCTTTTCCTTACAACAATACAGATTATTATTATGTTGACAAATCTTGATAGCTGTTTTATTAAGTGATAATTAAAAAAAACAATTATATATATAAATAAAAAAAAATCGAAAAAAATAATTCAAAATTCCGAGCTTACGACATTTTTTGTTTTCTAGATACTATGTTATTGTTGCACTGGTTAGAACCTCAAAAATATACCTACTTAGATATCACGGAAACCCAGAAAAAAATCGCACATATTGTGGGTCAGCTCAACCGAACCACGGGTAAAGGCAATATTCAGATTCATTGTATTAATTACCTTTCCATCCACTTTGACCATGGTTTTCCCATGGCCGGGATAAATCTTATAACCACTGTAAGCACAAAGTCCGATCCTGAAAATACATTACAAATATTATTATGAGCACATTTCACAATGTTTGACTAATTAATATTTCTAGTATGTTAATCTGATTACACCGATTTAATACGATAAAATTGAAACTTAAAAACGTACTTCATTTTTACTTGGCGGATGAGGTTAGAAAAGAACAGAGAAACACAGATTGTCGTGATTTTCAGATAGCCAGAGCGGTGTTGCCAACTAATACATTAAGCAGATAAAATACTACTTTGGAAAAAGTTATAGTTCCAATACGTTGATGAAAAAATTTCAAAGCATGTCAGAAAATAACCAGAAACAAATTAAAAAACAAACGACCAAAATCTGCTATATTAGTGATAAGCTTAGCAAGGGCAAACCTGGAGATAATATTGCTGGGAGCTGGATTATACAGTACGCTTTACCTTTATTTTGTGATAGGGCTGTATAATCTTTGATTTTGACGTGACAACGTCTTATAAATTGGTTTGCCGGGTGACACTTCAAGAAACTGCGTTACGCTCCGCTCACGTTATGCGCTTACAATGAGAGCGAGTGAGAGGCACGCGTCCCTTCCACTCGGGCATGGTTAGCCCGCCTAAGAGCGAGAGAGACAGACATAAAAAGTGGAAGGGACGCGTGCCTATAAATTAATGTTGACGTGACAACGTCTTATAAATTGGTTTGCCGGGTGACACTTCAAGAAACTGCGTTACGCTCCGCTCACGTTATGCGCTTACAATGAGAGCGAGTGAGAGGCACGCGTCCCTTCCACTCGGGCATGGTTAGCCCGCCTAAGAGCGAGAGAGACAGACATAAAAAGTGGAAGGGACGCGTGCCTATAAATTAATGTTTTAAATATAATTCTTTGTATAAATAAATGTTTTAAATTGTTACTATTATTTCATCCTTCTTCCTACTATACGAATGAATATTCACATTAAAATTATTTTACCACTCAAAGTCGTTGTCACGTAAAACTTTCGCCCGTATACCGACTTTACAGGCAACCAACCAGTTTTTTTAGTAGTTAGCTGGTTTGATTGCCTTCTAGGTTGCATACTGAGCATGGGCGAGTGCATTATACCGAGACGACTTTGTATATTCAGTTGCAAGGCTATGGTACTATTCAGCACCAAATACCTTTAAACGGATCTTTTCAGCATCAAATACTTAAATTTTTTTTTCCTCAAACGCTGTGCAGTCTCAATCTCTAATGTCTTCTCAGGCAATTTTGATTATTATGATCTTTTTGTTGAAAGCGGAAAGCCTCACTAGTAGCTTGGGTTCTCGTTAAGTTTTGGAGCGGACATTAGTGTAACTAATGGTGGGTTCAAAACAATCTCTTGTTCATGAACATGCAAGTAAACATCAGGATGTCTTTTCACTCTTTCTCAAGAAATTTACGGTAGATTTAGTAAAACATTACACCATTACTAAAAGCTAGGAAATTCATTCATAATCATAATTCATCGATTTGAATCTTGTAAATAAACAATTACTGACTCGGCTGTATGGTTGTGTACACTTTGCCTTCCTTTATGGAGAAACAAAAAAATAAAGTTTAAATTGAAACAATTACTTAACCCCGTCAGGGTAATAGTGTTCTGTGACTTAACCTCACCACTGTCTGTACTCTGTATATTAAAGATAAATTTTAGATCTACTGATTAATATCTTTACTAAAAAGAACTTATTTGCAAAGTGCTTATTCTAAATGATTTGTTCAGACTTTTTGGAGTTCCAGGTACTTATTTCTTATATTATTCCAAATATTATCACCGATTGTCAAGTATCGTACCTATTGAATAAACTTCGAAAACTTTTACAGGATATCCTGCAGAAGATGCGTGTTTTGGATGATAAGATTATTTACGCTTTAAATACTTCTCTGCCAACAGAATCGTTTAATAAAAAAGTAGATGCTGTGTCTGCGTGCCAAGACTTATATTCTCAAATACAAAAAGGCCATTCAGAAAGAGAAAACGTGATCAAAAATTGTATCATTGCAACTGCTGAATCAGTTAAAAAACTTAAAACCTCTAAAGACCAAACACCAGATGATTATGAGGTGTTAAAAAACTTAAAAACTGAACAGAAAAAGGTTTGGAAATATTTTCTAGAGGTGTTTTAAAAAAAATAGTAAACAATGGTAGTTTCTAAAATAGTTATACATAAGTTTTAAAAACTTATATTATTTTTATGATAACATCGAGTTGAATACCTCACAAAGGGATGTATTTTTTTTTCAGTTGCGTTTATTGCAGACTGAATTGAGTGTTGAAGAAGTCATAAAAGAGAAAACCACAAAGTTATTTAATGAAAAATGCAGAACATACTACAAACCAAATAATTTATGAAGACTGATCATGTAGCACTTTTTGAAAGTTGTTTGTATATAATTATAAATAGTAGCAGCTAAACTTCTTGTTATTGATTTAAAAAAAAAAGGTCCTATGTTATTTTTTTATGTAGTTAACTTTCATATACTGGTCCTTCCAATATGTCTCAAAAATTTATTATTTATTTGATTTATTAGAAAAAGTTCAACTTTTCTCTCTCTACAGGTTCTTCCAATTGAACTACTGCGTCCTTGACAGACCCCCTGAATTTTTTCCAAGTTACCTAAGATACATTAAAAAGTATCAAACAATCCTATAAACCAAACTGCTCTGTAAATATTATACTATTTCTTGTTATATTACTCTTAGATTTTAATATCCAAAGAAGTTGCTTATACAGAGAGAGATTGTGGTTTGGAGCCTTTACACACATGTTTTTTTTAAAGTGCTGCCGATGCAGGCTTGTATCTATACAAACGCAATAATCACATAAGTCAAACGCAGCTTCACTACAGTGGAATAAAAAGAAATGCAGTGCGCAAATGCACTTTGAGTTCTGCTGAGGGTTAATACCACTTTTTTGTACTTTACTACTTTATTTTTGTAAATTTAGTTCTATATACATTTAAATATCACAAAAGACCATTTGTTGTCACAACCTCAGCTTTGACTAAGGTTTTTTAACTATTTACAATATGTAGCTCCATTTAGTTAGTTTAGTTTGTGAAACTAATCCAATAATTATAAATAAAAAACCAACATTTAAATACTTAACAAATTGTCATAATGTTAACTTTTTCAAATGAGAAAAATGTAACATTTTAGATGTTTTTTTTTTCTAAAAATAAGTTGGCAACCCTAATTTCGCTTGACTCTTGAGACAAGTTGAATTTTTTCTAGTAAAAGTTTTTAGGATAACAAATAGCAAGAAATAAAATAATTATAAATTTATGACCAACTCAATAAGAATGAAACAAACAAATTGTTGCTAATGTAAATCAAGTAATAAAATGATGAGATAACTTTTAATCAAAAATGCTAAGAATCAAAGTAATCTTAATATTACTTAAGATTGTTATGATTAATAAGAATTTAAACATTTTTGAAATCTAAAACAGCATAAACAAGATTCTTACACAAAAGTTATATACATGCTAAACTATTCCTGTTACTTTAGCTGTTGCAGCCTACTTAGTAAGGTCAGCAGTTGCTGCCTCTTTTTCTTTATATTCATCTTGATATTTTTTGTGCCAATCTAAATTCATTTGATGAACAGATTCACCTCTTTTGGCTGCGGCTTTTCCTGCCAAAATTGCTCCAAAACTAGCTAGTGCTGTTAGAACCATTAATATATTGGCAAGTTTTATTCTAGCTTCACTACGGGATCTGTCTATCAGTTCAGCTCTGGAATTAAATCATATTTTATTTAGATACTGCATGAATAATAAGCTTCAGTGTAGATGTTTTAAAATTATATTTCAATATTTTTTTACTAGGCCAACTACCAAAAAGTATATTATATAGTTCATTAATCGTATTTAAAGAAACTGATCTTTATTTATGCAACAGCACAATACTTATATTGTCAGCTTATATAAGTGTCGAACTATTTGCTTTTAAACATAGTAATATACTTACGATACATATTTTGGAATTTCATCCTTGTTTTTAAACTTTTTTGTCCAAACTAAAATAAACTTTTGTAGTTCCGAAGGTTTGTATCTAGAAGATAGAGAAGAAACTGGAGGTCTTTCATCAGGCGGCCCTTTACACATATTTCTTCTTAATATAAAAGCCGACCAGCAAGGTCGGAAGTAGTTCTTAAACATGATGTAATCGTCTCGTTTTTATGTGTATTTCGTATAATCCTAAATATGATCTAACAACAATGTCAAATTCTGCTTTTTTGTAGAAAAAGTGCAGTATTGCCAAAAAACTGTTTTGGTAATCTGTGTAATTGCGTTGCGTAGGGATCGACGATACTTTCGATACGGAGTAGGTATCGATACTTTTGAAGTCTACACCCGATACCACAGACCAAATTCACTCACAAGTACTCACTCAGAACAATAACTAAAGCTATAGAAGGAGCGCTAAAATAAAAACTGTATAACAGCTCTCGTATTCACTTAAAGTAATCTAACATACATGGGTAAGAGTTTTGTTATCGATGTCAACATTTTTGGTTTTTACTTTTTGCTTTAGATTTCCTAAAGATGAAACTATTAAAAATGAATGGATACACCGTATATCAAGGATCAATTGGACACCGAAAGCGCACAGTGACATTTGTTCGAAACATTTTAGACTACAGTCATTTGAGCCACATAAAAACATTAAATTTCGGTGGCTGAAAGCAAATGCTATACCTACATTACATTTACAGAACATGTAATTGCTCCTTTTTTATTCCAAACATTATCTTAGTCTTGCTTTGTCATATAATTTTTTCGATCCTACCAATAAATATTCAGATTTTTAATTAACACTTTGGCACCGTGTATACCAAATAATAATGATAGCTTATTTACATTAATATTTTTGTGTTTCAGAAACCACTATCGGATTCAGAAGGAATTATTAACCACCAAGTAAACGCCCCAAATCTATGACCACAGTTGAAACAAATACTGATTCCGATATCTCTGAACTGATATCTAATTTATATAGAAAATTGTAGCAGATTATAAAAAAAGAGTAAGAGAGTTGGCGTAAGTTTATTGTTTCTGAAGGAGCATACTTTGAAGTGATAAAATAAATTTGAAGTGATAAAAACACTGTGATAAAATAAATTTGAATGAATAACAAACATTTTGTATATTATTGATCTTTTCCTGGTACTTTCTTGACAGAGTAGTATATAAAAATATGAAAATAATAAGTAAATATGTATAAAATAATAGTTGGGTCATTAAATTTAAATAATCGACAAATTTTCTTTTATCATTTTTCTTCTTTTTTAATCTATACCTATAAAAAATAAAACGTTAAATGCAGTGTTCAACAATGTACTGCTAGAGGTCTAACTTAAAATGGAAACATGTAGGCTAATATGGTATACCTATACAAGATGCAATTTTTTAACTGTACCTACCTGGTTTCTCTAGATACTGAAGACAGCGAATCTAATAAATAAATTGGTTCTGGTCCAAAATTCTACCCATGAATACTGCATTATAAAATGTTCATATTGCAGATTCTACACGTGTTTATTATGACACATTACCGTCCGTTCTAGTATCATTGACATACCAACAGCATAAAAAAAAAGTTAAATGTTTTTATTTTTATCGATAGTTATATCGATGCCGTTACATCACTGACGTAAGGGAAACTAGTGACAACCTTATAAATTACGAAACAAAATCAGTATACTTATTTCTTTCTTACACATGTACAACTGTATAAGTCAAAATAGTACGAACTAACGTATTGTGTTGTTATTTTAGCACTCCTTCTATAGCTTTAGTTATTGTTCTGAGTCGATACCTAAGAGCAAATATACCAGTAGAGTCAGCACAAGAAAGTGGGAGTCAGTGGCGTAGCATAGGTCACTAGCACCCGGTGCGGATTCCAAATTTGCCGCCCTCTTATTTTTGCAATCCATTATAAAAAAATTGAGGCATGGTAAAAATAGTACTTTTATTGAATATCACTAACCTGAAAAGTGAAATTAACATTTTTTGACATAGAGTAGAAGGTAGACTATCACAATATCACTTAGAAAAATAAGAGTTTAAAAAAAAAATGTAAATCTTTTTACTCGCTAACTTTGTGAATATATCCGATGAAACGGTCATCGGTAATCGTTAAATCATTATTTTCTGTAAGCAAAAAATGCTGTCGATTGCCTCCAAGGTGTAATTCGTGTTGCAACAATGTACGCGTAACGCGTATCTTTGCTGTTTTTCTACCAGTAGCTTTTAGCTACGGTGAAGTACAAAGAATGCGTAAGGAGACATATTTATTTAAAATAACATTGAAACTTGAAACGAAATAAGTTTCCTAAATAATAGTTATTGAGAAACCTTGCGCTTGCATCACCCATGCATAGAACCTGCATAGGTACCTGGGTATTTGGTAACAACAACAAAAAAATGACGAAAAAAAAACTGAAAGAAATTAACTTTTTTTTTATATTTTAATTTTTTTTTCTCTATCTGCCACCTCCGCAGCGCCGCCCCCGGCAAAGTGCCGCCCGGTGCGGACCGATCCCTCCGCCCCCCCCCCCATGCTACGCCACTGGTGGGAGTAGAGAAACAATATATCTAGTTCACTCACCCCATATGGTGTAACAACTTGAGAGAGTGAACAAGCAAAATCATATAATTATTTACGGTGTATGCATTCAATCTGACATTTGGTCACCTCTGGTCATCTAACTTAGAAACAATTTGAAAAGTTCTTGCCGCGTATGCCGTGTGCTTTGAGATTTTAACCATTCTTCTTTAGTCGTATATTTAGCATTCAATGTCACCCAAGTAGCAATTATGACTAGTGATTAAATCTTATATATCTTTACTTTATCTAAAGTTGGATTTTGCTAAATCAAAAAGGATTTCCTGAACTCTTTTCTTTCTTTAATACTAAATAGTTTTAAACTACCGCTACTTAAGCGAGTAAGGAATACTAAAAACCGAGTTAAGTATTCTTAAAACTAGTTTGATTTAAGTATACCTACACTTAAAACTTAAAATATTGTTTTTACTTTACTCGGATTATTTGAAAGCTCACTTAAAACTCTATTGAATAATTAAAGTATCTTTTAAAACTCATTAAGAAAAAAAATATTTTCTAGATAAATTTAAGATGGTTTTAATACTAAGTTCTAAATATTGATTATCTGAAGTATATTTTCATTCCTTTTTTACTAAAATTAGTAAGATTAGAGTAAAAATTCATTTAATGGGACGTCTTCTCCAAATATAACCAAAAGAAACATGGATGAAGCTGGAAAAATAAAAAGATCTGGTGCCTTTCGTCGACGTGTAGAGAAATATAAAAAAGAACGTTGTGTGTACTTATGTACGAACGTAAAAAGTTATGCTTCTTTATCGTTACTAAAAAAAGATAACTAAAAATTTCCCCCCGTGTGCTCGTATTCTTTGTATGTGAAAAGAAAGATAAATTTAAAAATGATATAGTGATCAGTAAGAAGCGTCAAAAGATTAACAGATTTCCTATATATCTGTATACAGAATCAAGTAATATATCAAAAATCATTAAAATAAACTGTTTAACCAATAGTAATGTAAAAATAATAATTATTTACCATATTACAAACAAATAAAAAGAATACATTCCGAAGTTAACCTCAAATCAATAAACGCATTTAAAATAAAAACAGCTTTTAAATAAAATTGTTATATTGTTATTATATAATATAAATTTTTTATTATAATTTTATATAAATTACTTTTAACTACCATATATAATTTAAAATCACATACACCCACACATTCATAATTAGTGGCCAACTTCATCTTGCTGGTTTATTTTATATCACTTTTGTGGCTAACTTCACACTGTAACTTTTGTGCTGCAGTGATGAAATTTCACTCACAACATTTTTTCATAACGCGCCTAAAGAAGTATAACTTCAAAAATAACTCGAATGTGCTTTAAATGCTGCAAACGTGAGCAATGCGACACCTTCGAGTCAGACCTTAGTGTCGTTAATGTATAACGAGGAAGATGATACCACGGTAAACTTGAATTGAGGTGATCCCAACTCTTAATGAATCGACACTAATCGATCGATCAACACGAGCTGACGATAACGCATCAAAAGTTGATCATGATTTTTATTTATATTAGAGACCAATTAAGAAACTGGTCCATTTATCGCAATATACCACATACTGCAATCAATGCCTTATTACAGATTATTGACAAGCATGATCCAGGTGCTGTGCCAAAAGACGCTAGAACACTTCTGAAAACAATAAAATCTGTAGATATGTATAGAATACTGTAGCAGTGGGGAATACTGACACAACGGATTTAAATAAAAATATTCTGCAGTATTTTGAAAATTTAGGTAAAAATGTCAATTTATGTATAAATGTAAATATCGACGGCTTACCCACATAAAAGTTCAAACGTAGAATTTTGGCCAATTCTCTGTAACATTTATGAGATGAACAATGTGCCTGTAATGAAGCAGAACAGAAGTTATTTAATGTAGGTACCTATTCATTATTGTTGCTGTGTTTATTAGCCCTCTAAATAAATGGGGATTGGATAGATATTTAATATCACGTAAGTACTTACCGCTGATTTTATTTCCTCGACTATCTTGCATAAACCTCTTCCCACCACAAAATAAACAACAACTATAGAATGACAAGTTAAGAAAATATTAAGACGAAATCTGATCTTAACTAAATCAAACTATAGAATCACTTAATACCAAAATGTATTAAATAGTACTTCGCCAATACGGTTTTTAGAATAAGTTAAGTATAATATCTCTTAACTACCACTACTTCAAATGTAATTTGTCTTTACTTTGTCTTAAATAGCCTAACAAAATCAATATTGTCTAAAGTCTTACTTCGTAAGGAAACTTATGATTTAACGCCATTTTGCACTTTATGGGAAAAAATTATTATACATTTTCCGACAACACTTCATCAAAAACTAGAGTAAATTGAACATTATTCATTTTGTTATAGTAATTCTAACTACATGAATAATAAGTATGTTTATAGAAAATGTAGAACTTTGCAATATATGCAAAAAAAAAAAATATTGCAATATTGTTATACAAAATTTTATTGTTTTTTTCTAGTATTTCCACAGCCCGTCTGTTTTATAGCACTATCTATAGATTTTACACGAGAAACAATCATGCGTTTTAAATTTCTTATGCATTCAACGACATAAGAAAGCCTTTTTAGACATATAAATTAATTGTTTAGTCGCCATTTTCCTAAACCTTAAAACAGTTATTGTAATGAATTAAAAGTTCGCCATATTTTATAAAATTATGTAACTTAAATCACTATAAAGCAAAATAGGTTTTTAATTTTACTTCACTAAGATTAAATCGAATATCTGCAATTCAATAGTGAAAGTTTTAACTAGGTATAGTAGATATCTTTAAGTCTATCTCTTGATCTGAAATCAACCTACAAGATATCTTAAAGTCAATGTTTAGAGTTCTGCTAAACCACATTTCTTAAATAGGGTTAAAGTTTATCTTAGCAGTAGTATTAACTCTTTCTTAACATGTCCTTAAATGCTGTGCCCATTTTTACTTAACTAGCCCTTGGAGTGTATCTTGAAGATATCTTGAAGGACATATTAGTTTTAGCCAAGACAACAGCTGGAATTCGTCTACTTGCCTTCAAGATATCTTCAATTCCCTTTTAAGACATTTGTTTGCTACTTGGGCAGATTGTGAAGCTCTCGACACATTTTAATTAAATTAACATTGTTATCGTTGGTTTTGAGAGACAAATAAGCGATATTTTATTTTCCGAAATGTCTTGTTTCGTTACTGGATGTAGTTCGCAATCTTCACGGCGGGATATAGAAAATACGGATGGACAACATCTTAGCTTTCACAAGTAAGTATTGTTTGATATATTTCTATTGGAATTCCGCGCTTTGGAAGCCTTGAATTATTATGTTGATAAAGATATAGTGCTAATACTCAGTTTAAGCTTATATAAAACCTACATTTCTTGGTATTTAAAGAGTTATTAAGCTATTTATATTTTCTTCATAATAGCTCAGGTTAATATTGCTAGTGATGGGGTCTTTCAAGATAATGTAAACAACATCGACATTTCAATATTTTTGCATATGTTCGTAATAGATATTTAAATACGTCAATACAACTAGGCGATGCAGTTGCTAAGCATAAAGCTACGCTAGCACCATATATTGAAGCGGAGCATAATACCTAAAAAAAGAAAAAAAATTATTTTTCGATGGGAAATTTTGCTTGTGTCAATATTCGGGCTCCGTTACAATCTGGTCCTAAACCTGTTGATTCGATTCCACACAAAAAACATTAAAATCGGTTAAGAACTCGGGATGTTATAGCGTAACAGACATTGCGCCATTGAAGCTGATTCATGGGAGCATCCAATAAACTAAGCGATGCAGTCGCTAAGCTTAAAGCTACGCTAGCACCATATATTGGGGCAGAGCGCAGTACCTAAAAAAAAAAATCTTTTGTTTCGATGAGAGCTATTGCCAATTTCAAAATTCGGGCTCCGTCACAATCTGGTCCTAAACCTGTTGATTCGATTCCACACAAAAAATATTAAAATCGGTTAAGAACTCAGGGAGTTATGGCGTAAGAGACATTGCGCCATTGAAGCTGATCCATGAGAGCTTCGCTCACTTCGTTCGCTCCGCCCCAATAACTTTAAAATAGATGATAACGAGCGATAATGATATAATTACTTATTTTAAAAATTGATTGTGTGTCCGATGTTCCCAATTATTACTAACTATAGTATTATATTACAGATTTCCTACAAAAGAACAAAGAAGAATGAAATGGATCCATATATTAGAACAGCCAAAGGCTGGTAACTTGTCTTTAATGATAATTAGGCAGCACAAAAGCTATCGAGTAATTCAATAAATGACAAGCGTTCGATACATATCAGCATCAAAGAAGGCTTCCTTAGATACTGCGTGCAAAATGAGAGGGTGATGGGGCAGAATACGCAGACTGAAAATATGGATGCTGATGTACTGACCAAGGCACTGACTCATCCACGGCTCTCAAAGCTGTTGACACTTCTAGGAGTCATTCGATCGTCAGTCAGCTCCTCGTGACGGAGAGTGTAATAGAGTAATATTATGTCAAGTGTTGTTACCTAGGCAACTAGGTTGTTGATTTGTAAAATAAAACTCAAGTTGGTATTAAATATCTTATTGAATACAATCTTATTTATTGATGCTCGTACTGCGCGATTTCACCGCCTGAACATTGATGAACCCCCCTCCAACTTCCACCTCTGATAACAGAAGCGTGTAGGAACGGCTATCTTCCATGTCCGATGTTAGCCGTCTGTCTTCACGGATGTTGCCTAGAGTGCACCACGTGATTATATGAATGTTTTAAGTAAATATATAAAATAAATTCAACTTGTCTCGGGAATCAGTGACAATTTGAAGTTATATTTTTTTATTTATGTAAAAACCAAAAGAAGTGTTCAATACAATAACACTTACAAGATTGTTAAATTTATAAAATAGCCGTATTTTGATTATAAATGTCTATCTTGTCCGTCCGTTCTAGTATCATTGATATACCAACAGCATAAAAAAAGTTGTTTTTATTTTTATCGATAGCCATATTGATGCCGTACATCACTGACGTAAGGGAAACTAGTGACAACCTTATAAATTACGAAACAAAATCTGTATTCTTATTTCTTTCATACACATTTACAACTGTATAAATCAAAATAGTACGAATTAACGTATTGTGTTGTTATTTTAGCACGGCTTCTATAGCTTTAGTTATTGTTCTGAGGTAAACACCACCTGCAGTTGACTTTTTTTATTTTAATTTTCAGGTTGGGTAACTGATTTAAGTTATTAACAGAAGTTTTTCATGTAGGGTTAGTTGTTATAACGTAATTATATGTATTAATTTAAATAACAGGGATACCTCTCGCCTGGGCGCAAGTACAGAAGAGAAAAAGAATTTAGAAAGAATGAGCGAAAGGCCACAGGAAAGAGAGGAAAAAAAAGAACGAAGTATAAAAGCAGCTTCCATTGAAGCTGAAGATGTTAAAGAAAATATAAGTCATATGTTGTTAATGAAATATAGGGGGGATTATTGTTTATCATGATGAAGGTTTATGGTGTAATTTTTCCCCTGCTGTTAGCTTATACCCGGGAAACGCTGGCCCTTGCCTTCTGGTGCTTTGGTACAGGATTTCGCTGTGTCGTCTGTCCATGTTTAAGCCACGTTTCGTCCAGATAAACCACCTTGTCCCAGTTCTCGATGTTTTTTATTTGTCGTAGAAAATCACACCTCATCAATCCAATGTCCTTCCGCTCCATTATTACTTTTCTTTTGTCACCCTTCCCATAACGAAATCTACATTTTTTTATAAACACTCTGAGAGAAGTGAGCCCACCTTTAAATAAATCAGCCGATTTCAGCGACGCCAATAATTTTTTGCAAGTCGGCAGTTCACCTCGAAAATACTAGCCGTAAATATGATATCGTATCGCTGCCATGTCGAAATCATCGGGGTTAGTTACGGAATGTGCCCTATTATTATGTTTTTTTTTCTTTGGAGTTGATAGCTTGTTCTCCTCCATCGACGATTCGCTTCTCCATTGTAATTCGGGAAACGGTAGCTTTGCCAATTCCCAGAGCATCGGCAACACGGTCGCGTACGTTATCAAGTGGCAACAAAGGTCCGCCATTTTGTTGTTCGCGAGCAAAATAATCACGCAAGCAAACTCCTGCGTTTCACTGTTGAATACAGTTTCTCTCAGTCTTTTCGGCATTTTGAAACACCAACAATTACAAAAACAGAAAACAACAGTAGTAACAAACAAAGGACTCCGATGACACAAAAAACACGTGGCGCATACAAGGCGTTAGCACTCGGACTGGCGCACAGTGGTCCGGATTTTCAAAAAGGTGGACGTAGGATCGAAAATGCATATTTAACTTAACAAAAAATTGTTTCGTATAGGAAATTTAACGCTGATTAATACTTATTGCTACAACTTTTCAAAAAAACTGCTCCTTCACGTCAAAAAAAAATATTGAAAATAAAAATGTATGGGAGAAAACTCTATTTTTTTTTTCTCCGTTCAGTATCAAAGTATAGCAAGCAAACCTTATATTCTGGTAAGTACCTATTGTTCTTAATACGACGACATATAAATTGCGTGCGTATCCCTGCGGCCTTGACGCCTACGACGATTTAAAGTTTAAAATTTCAATTGGTTTTTTTTTTAAATTATTATCGAGTTTTTCAATTATGCTGAATTTAAAATATAATTTCTTAATTATATAAGAATTAAAACATACACATTGCAGCATTTGTTTCATTTTATTTTAATAAAAAATAGTAATAAAAGTCTTCAACAACAGTCACGTGCTGATTCGTTGCCTATTTGTAACTGACTGAAACGACTCCTGTGATATAAGAATCATTTACCCCCACCACCGGAGACATCGACGACGCTGATTGGCTGTTGAAGATGTGGTACTAATTTTGTCAGTCACTACTTGCGCGCGTGTGTTTGTTTCTCAACCCTTGAGGAAGCAACATATCTAATTATCCGTGCTGTGTGAAAGTTTAGTGAGTTTCGTTATGGCTGCATTTGTAACAAACTTGGACATCTTTATGTTCCTCCGTGTTGAAGGAGATATGAAAAATTGGGCACGACTCTATGAAGCTATTATTCTACATATCCCAGTTGAAACATGTTCACAAGATTTAGAAATAATCAAGACCTTTTTGAAGAACTACGTCAGTAATATCAATCGCAGATGGACAAGTGCTTCTAGAAATCAGAAAACTTTCATGAATAGACATGCTGCGTGGTTACAATCAAATATTAGTTGGCCAAATTGCACTACTGTTAATTTATCCGAGATTTTTCAAGCACAAGATGAAGTTATCGAAAACATATCGTCAGACAATACTTCATTTGACATCGATACTACAACAGCTGTGATTCCGTAGACATCTAGTACAACAACTGTGGGCACATCTACCGAAGTTTAGATTAGGAAGCCTTTTGTTGACCTCAGCAAAAAACAGAAGAAAAGACGTTCAGAGTCTCTCTTGGACTATTCGCCGGAAGAACTTACTTTTGCAATAGTCGAAAGACTTAGGATAGACAAGAAGAATGACTTAGCTCGTGTTATTGACCATATAACGAAGAACCCTGATAGTGTTGCTATCGTTCAAGCCACATTGTTTAAGAAAAATACGAAAAAAACTTTTGATGGAGATTATGCTCTTGGTCTTTATACATCATTGAACCTGTCAAAATGGAAATACTTGTGTTTAAGGAAAGCGCTGTTACATTGTGAAGTTCCAGTGTTACCATCGTATCACAAACTCCTTGAAGCTAAAAATAGATGCTATCCTCATGATTTAGAAATTACTGAGAGAGGAGCCAGAGTGAAGCTTCAAGCCCTATTGGATCTGACAGTCCAGAAGATTCTTCAAATTACTGGTACCCAGATTGATTCGTCAACTGAAGGATTGAAGTTAATTAGTAAATGGGGTTTTGATGATGCTTCTTCACAAAGTACCTACAAGCAAAGGAGTGAAGATGTAGTTTTCATGTCAAGTCTTGTCCCTCTTAAATTAGTTTCTAATAATAGCACCATATGGGAAAACCCAACACCTTCTTCAACACATTATTGCAGGCCCATTAAGTTCGAGTTTTGTAAAGAGACAGCAGAATACATCAAGCAAGAAGAAGCTGCATTGAAGGAAGAAATAAAAAACATCGATTCTACAAAATGGGCAGGGCTAGAGATTAGTCACAAGCTTCATATGACAATGATCGACGGAAAAGTGGCCACTATTATAACGGATACTTCGTCTGCATCTGCCTGCTATATTTGCCTTGCTAAGCCAACTGAGATGAACAAGCTGTCAGAAGTATTTACAAGACCTGTTCGAGAAGATGTTTATAAATATTGACTTTCTACTCTTCATATGTGGATTCGTTGTATGGAGTGTATTCTACACATATCTTACGGACTTTGAGATGTGGACTGCACGAGGTGCTAACAAGCAACTAAAAGCTGCGAAGAAACATTTGACACAAAAAGAATTCAAACAGCAAATGGGAATACCTGTGGATTTTGTGAAGCAAGGCTTTGGAACCACAAACGACGGAAACACAGCCAGAAGGTTTTTTAGAGATTATGAGAAATCTGCCGAAATAACCAATGTTGACAAAGACCTGCTAAAGCATTTTGCGGTTATTCTTCAAACGATTTCATCAGGATGTGCCATAGATATTGAAAAATTCAGGACTTATTGCAGAGAAACAGCTGAGATCTTTGTTCATCTATACCCATGGTTTTATATGCCCGCAAGTGTGCACAAGCTACTCATACACGGTGCAGACATTTGTCATCACTTTGGACTCCTACCAATTGGCATTCTTTCCGAAGAAGCTGGAGAAGCAAGAAATAAAGAATTTCGAAGAGTTCGTGAGTCTCACACAAGAAAATTTAACAGGATAAAGACCAACGAGGACTTGCTTCATAATTTTTTAATTAGTTCAGACCCATATTTATCCCATATTCGACCAAAATACAGCAACTCAAAGCAATTCGATTTTTTTCCAGATGTTAAAGAGCTTTTGTTGTTGCCTGAGGTAGTAACAGAAGAAACCGAAAATATGGATCTACAGGAGTTGCAGTCTGAACATGATCCATTAATGTAAACGTGACAGATTTAGTGATGTTGTAATTGTTAGAATTGAGTTTGTTAGTAGTAGTAGTTAAGTTGTGGTCCTTTTCAGGACTACTTAAAATAGTCAAAGGGTCGTAATATTCAGCCGTATCCGGTTAGACTGGACTGGACTGGAAGACAAGAAAACGCTCGGATGATGATGATGACTTAAAATAGTCATTTTCAAGACTTCAGAAAAAGCCCTTTTCAGGGCTAAATCTATTTCTAATTGTTTCTTTCAAGATAAGTCACACTAGTAGTATAACCACCAATATCAACCATGATTTATCAATAGGAAATATCAACAGATGAAAGAATAATCAACAGAAGATTATTTAAAACAAAAATAAGCAAAAATGCTTATTTTATCATAACGTCACGCTTTATATTCCCCGAAGGCAAAGGTGTATACTACACTATAGTACACTGTAATTTCGCCAGTTATATTTAAGTCCCAAGTAATAGGGGGCGAGCCTAATAAAAGGATGGGGCACGCGGGGGGCTTGTTTTATTAAAAATATATTTTGGATTAATTTTAATAGAAAAACTCGTTAATAATAATAAGAAAAATAAATAAAAATTTTAAACTTTATAGCATCGTAGGCGCCAAGGCCGCAGGGATACGCAAGCAATTTATATGTCGTCGTATTAAGGACAATAAGTACTTACCAGAAGATAAGGTTTGCTTGCTATACTTTGATACTGAACGGAGAAAAAAAAAATTGATTTTCTCCCATACATACCCACATACAAATACACGGATATTCGTATATATAACAAGCATTAGAAATGTAGATTAAATTTTTAAAAACATGTTTATTGATGTGGCTGAATGCAAGTCACGCCTTTGCCTATAAACGATATATCGATATATCGACACGACCCGTCACTAACATAAACTGTCATAGGGATCAAGGTTGGTCGAGCTGATTCTCAGAGTAAGTCCTGTTTACTCTGAGAGCTGATTACCTATATGATTTACAGAGTAAACCCAAATACTGCCATAGAACAGGGAAACGAATGACATTTTTTTAGTAAAACTATGACTTTTTCTCTTTTGAGATTTTTTTATGTCAATTTAGCGTTAACTGGTAATAATATCAATATCTTTTAGAAACGCAATATTGCCAATTTACTGCATATTGTAAAGCACTTTAAGTATGTATTTAATGATTACCGAATATAAAAATATGTCCAAATGGAGCTTGTGTTATAGATACTAGGGTAACGGATAAACATACATATATGATATATAATTAAATAATATTCCCATAACTGTATATAAATATCTATGATATAGTTAAAAGTACTCGTTTTCATCAAAAATAAATGGTTTTCATGAAAATATTTGATTGGCAAGTTTATGTGCAGTCGACTGCATACAAGTGACAGTATGGTAAAAATTTTACTTAATCTGTGACTTGCGAATGTGACGTGATTAATTCGCTAATTATTAATAGTAGGATCTACTTAATCTAGTCTGTGTATATTAGTAGCTCCAAATGAAATTTTTACTATTTGATTTGTTAGTGGATTGATTTGATTTAGCAGAAGCTTAATTAATTTCTACGCTCATTTTTCTTGCGATCGTAAGTATAATTTTGTGGCATTAGCAGTCGTATATGTAGGCTACGTTTTATTATGATTACATTTTGTAATAGTCTTAATGACGAATTAGTCATGCGATTGTAGAAACCACAAAGCATGTTTTTATATTATTATTTTATATTACATCATGATAAAAATTAAACTAGGTGTTGACATACGCGAAAGTAGAAACAAATCTTTTACCATGTGCTATAAAATAAAGTTACCTTCCTCGCATAATATGTTCTGTATGGGGCTAAATTTACTGTATTGTATATTTCTTTTGCCAAACTTTAATAAGTTGATTAAGCTATTAGTGTTATTCAGGTATTTGTGTATGTGTAAATAATGGAGTTAATAAAATAATTTGCTCTATGTCAAGTATCTACTTGTATACATTAAAATATTTTGATAAAATATTTTCTTAAAACTAATAAGCTAGGTCAAACGCTAGCTAAGAACTAGGCTACCAAAGTTCTTATCAACTGTAATACATTAAAAAAGTAAATTTAATACAATTAATGTGGCAATGTATAGCCAGTGGGCAAAGTATAGTTATGATAAATGATGGTTTATTTTCTTTTTATATCAATTTGTTCTGCCTTTTTGACAAGGATGCCAACAGGGCCATTTTTTGTCACATCTATTGGCATGTATACATGGGCTTGTAATGGTGTGCTAAATAGTATTTTTATTCTGCTATGGGTTTCTCACCACAAGAGCATATTTTCCATGCTTAATCTTAATAAGTAGAAAGTCTAAAATGTTTCTATTTCTAAATATCTATTAATATATTCCATGTTTAACTTATACTCAATTACTTTAGGTGATGATTCAGTCTATTACTTGTTGAATTTATTACTACAATGAATGAAATTGTGATTTTTTAATATATATGAAAGGTGTCTTTAAAAGATGACCTGGAAATATAAAGAAAAATATTATTAGACTGTAAAATATCTGTGGCTAAAATATATACCAACCTTGGCATGATGTTCTTGATTTATTTGTTGTTATTGAATATTAATCAGATCAAAAGCCAAAACACTCTGACTCTCTCATAAAAATAAAAAAAGGCTGGTCAGAGCAGTATCTTTGACTAACAAGGGGAGCACCAAACTTGGGAATTACAGATTCTGGTGATTTTTATATATGTTGTAGAGTAGTATCCCCTCAATAACTAGGTAAAATGGTAAGACGGACTTCACTTTCATTTTCGAGAAAAAATAATTTTAAGTTTTAATAATAATAAAATTTTAAACATTTTTAATTCTAATAATACTCAACATTATTATTGGGAATTTTTAACGTTAATAAATTTTGTTAAATAATATAAATTTTCAGTTATTATACGCTCCTACGGTGCATATTTATGATAAATATTATCTGGATGAATGTGTATGTGAAAATGAATCTGTTATAGAGAGTGAATAAGTTAAATTTTAAGACTTATATATTTATTTTTATTTTTTATATTTATATTACAATTTTTTTATAAATATTTATTTACTCAAAAATTTGCGTCTTTTTTACATTATTTTTAATGTTATAGTAATGATTATTAACTTGTTTTGATTTATTACTTTATAATAAAAATTGTAGCTCATTAAAAAAATCCATGAAAATTGACAATCAAAATATTTAAACATATCAGATATATAATAAATTCAATAATAAATAAATTCACCATTTGAATTATTTATTGATTAAAATACCAAATTATTTAATAAAAATAAATAAATAAATTTGGAAAAAAATGAGTCGAGTGGACTAAAACTTTAATATGTTGCTTATATAAGCAACCGCCTCGGGGGAACTGCGGTCAATCAATGTATTTAGTAGTCTTATCTTTATACATCAAAATTCCTGTCACAGAGCTTGACTGCGTTGAACTCCAAAACTACTCAATAGATTTTCATGTTTTTTTTCATTTTGCTGGATTTACATATTCCAACTTAAGTCATAGGTTTCATTTATAACACAGCAATGAGTGGGCAGGTCGGCTAGTATTCATATATAAATTATTGTCAGACAGAGTCATATCAATCAGTTGGTAACAAATTTAGCTTAAGCTACTGCTTGTCTTTTGAGTTGGACACACTTCATGATATATTTATTGTGCACACTGTTCTTGTCTTTGAAAGCTGGCTTTATCTTAGGTTAATTCAACTGCCTTCAACTCTGTTTAAACACATGTGTAACAACTGCATTGGTAAGGGTTGTTTATTTCTTGTTCCTTCCAACTACTGAGTATGGAATATTTGTTATATAATTGTTTAATTATACATACGGTATTTTATATTTTATCTCTTGGTCCTACTCATGCTACTCTTAGATCCAACATATAATCACTTCTTTCCCTGTTCATGTTATTAAATATATTTAACTAAACACACACTTAGACAAAGAGATTTCCCCTAAGTAAACACCCGATTTTAAATAGATATGTTATTTTCATAGACTGCATGTGTAATCCATAGTGCAAACTCATCAGACGATATGGTGAAAATTTTAAAGTTACATTCTTTTAAAAAATTTAATACTGATGCTCCACATAAAAGTGTAAAATTGCAACAATCACCTGCACTGGCGCATTATTTTCATTAAAATAACCTGTTCACCCCATATTATAACCTTTTCCCCACTCGCCTCAGGTACATGGAGTACTCGGGCGCCAGCTTGGGTTTCCCCCACTCTGATGCTGGCCTCCAGGCCCAGGTCAGGGAGGGAAAGTGTCAATTTGGCCTTCTCCAATATGTGGGCATATGTTGCCCCACTCTCCGCCGCGTGATACTGACCGGTCCGTGGAGGGACTAGCTTTGCCCTCCTCTTCTGCCCTGTTTTCCGTCCTGCGGTTGTCGTTGTTGGTGACGCGGTTGTCTTCTCGGCAGCTTGCCTAGCTGCCTTTCTTTCTTTCTGTCCAACGCCTCCGTCCAAGCTTCACCCTGAATGGGCGGTGGGGGATCTGCCGTTTTCTTAGTACGTATTGGACCCGTCGCTCTGGCCTCCGTCGCCGGTGGCCCACTCCTTGCCTTCGGCGGGAGAACGGCCTCCTTCTCCCACGCCGTCAGCCGGCGTTCGATCGCCGTTTCTCGACCACCTGCTATACGGTTTGGAGCAGCTTGCCATCGTTGGTCGCCAGCCGCTTGTCAACAGCATGTCGTACGGTCTTTAGTATTCTCTCTTGGTTTGGGGGCTTTGCCGCCTCTGCCCTCTGCATCTCCTCTACTACTCGGCTCAGGCTCTCCACTTTGGCGATGAGCTTTCTATTCAGGAGCTCAGCCATCCTCCTCCCCTCACCGGTGAGCACTCCCCTGCAGAGGTCGGACATGCCCTGCATGGTTTTCGTCAGCCCTTTCAGCCTTACCGCAAGGTACTCCCTGGTTTAGGGTCCCAATCTGTTCTCCTCGTACTGCACTGGCCCTGTATGTTGGATTATTGGTATAAGTTTTACATAAACACATTTCGCGTCCACTAACTGAAGGTTTTACCAGATAAAAACCTTTTTTTGCATTTTCTGCCCATGTTGTGTAACTGATTCTTTTTTCCAGCAGTTGGCCTGGAAATACCAACACTCTCTGGATAACAATTTCAAGCATTTTCTTCAATTTGATTTTACTTTCACTTAAAAAGTAATTAGTCCATAAATTCTGTTACATAAAACATTTCTTTTTTTTTACTTTTTAATTATTTTGAATTTGGAACGCGTTTATTATTTTAAAAACTTCTTTGGATTTCGCGCCATTTCACATATTTTTTCGTGTTTATTATCAAATTACAATATAGACTGGGGTGTTAAATAAAATAGAACTGCAGTGATCGCCTTGCACAAAGTGGGTATGGAGCTGTTGGTCATATTCCAGACACTTCAAAAGCTTGGTATGAGCCGTATATTCGTATATCGTACTATCAACAGATACAATAACACTTCCTCCGTCGAAGACCGTAAAAGATCGGTGCGGCCGCGTGCTGTTTGAACTACAAAGGCTGTTAATGCTGTTAAAGCCAGAATTCGTCGAAACCCCATTAAGAAGCAAAAAATCTTATCGCGAGAAGCACGCACCGACAGGAATAAGACAACATGCACAAACTCGTTTATCTCTTTCGACGCTTCATCGTACTGAGCAAGTAAGGACAAGTATCGATGAACCAGCCGAATGCTACCGGATTGCACCAATAGCGTTATTTAACAGAAACTTGTTAAAAATTAATTGCGTACGGCTTGCGGGCTATTCTACGAAATCTATGTATGTTAAGTATTTTAAGTTTTTATAACATCATTCAGGGTAGAAATATAAACTAATTATTCGATATTGAGTAGGGTAGCTAGGTAAAACTAGCTACCCTTACGGAGCATAGGCGAGGTCCGCCCACGAGCGCGGACCCACACTGGTCCGGGTCGCGGCCGAGTCCGGCAAGGGGCTACGCGACTCACTATTGTGTATTAAGATGCCGCAGTTTTTAGTGGGTAGGCCTCCAAACCTTTACCGGGCACTCGGCCGGGTAGGGGCATGGAGGAGAGTCCCACATATCCATCGTGTTCTCCCGGCACGATGGAATGCCTAATGCCATTTTCTGCGAAAAAAAAGGTAAAACTAGCTAGTAGTTAGGTAGGTAGGTAAAACCAACCTACCTACTAATTTTAGTGAAATTTAAAATATAAAGTAAATGAAATTACAAATCAACCATCGCCCCCCTACACCACGTCAACGCCCCCCATTTTTTTCTGGGCCTCTTAACACTCTACACTAGGTCTCCAACGCCCACAAGGGGCGTTATTGCCCACTTTGAGAAAGACTGGGTTAAATAAAATTCAACGTATTTTTCCATATCAAGAATTCATGTCAACGCTTAATCGCTGGTATCGCGGGGTCAATTTGGACTCGTTCGACAACGCACACGTTTACTGTTATGAAAAAATCTTTTGAATTACGTGTACGCGCGCCGTGGGTGCCACAAAGAGTTGCCAACCGTACTATAATATATAGTATTGTACTATATTTCAAGTCTTCGTACTATATACTGTTAAAGAAATATATAGTAGGTAAAAATACTATATTTTTCAACACTGAAATATAAGAGGCTACGGATATTTTTTTATCTACTAATAAGTCTCATGCATGAATATCCTTACTTGACTAGAGTATAGTGTATCTGTATCCGATCGTACTTGATCTATGCGCATTCCGAACTTGCCAATGTCAAACGAACGGATCTCTGGTCACGTCACTGGTTTGCGTGTGTTGTAACATACTTTTTTTTTTAGATTTTTCCATAAAATACTATTTTATTTATGAAGTGTACTATATATTTTATATCTTAGTTTGAAAAATACTATATTTCGTCGAAGAAATGTTGGCAACCCTAGTGCCACACCTACGGCACTTTTATTCTACTACAACCAGAGTTACAACCATTACAATAACAAAAAATCCATGTATGTGATTTTTTATACCAACTTGATTTTTTTATGATAGGTTTTTGTGATGATAAACTGTAAATGACAGAGGAACTGCAGAAAGTCTTAGTTTCTCAAAAACTGGCATTCACTTGACCAAATATGTTGCATTTCAATAAGAACACATCGATGGACAGTTGTTCTATTTTTTGGCATTTTGAACATTTTCACAGACAATGGCTTCGTTTTATGGAAAGTTGCTAATCTAGAAAAATGTATGAATTGCAACCAGCATATAAAGTTAGTTAAATTAGTATAAATTTGGTGACACCTCTGAGTAAGGCAGAGTGAATACTCAAGTTTTACCCTTACTTTGAAAAAAAAGAATAATAAACTTCTTATTGTACACAGAGAATTCAAAGGATCCTTCAAGCAACCAAATAGAAAATCCAAATATAGACACCCCGGGAACATCTGGCCGCTAAAAGGGAATTTGCTATTTATCTGATATAAAGAAGGACCAAAAATAATCTCTGAAATGTTTAAAATGTTGCAATTTTTCGTATAAGAATTATTCAGTGCAGATTTTTATGTGTTCTTAACAATAGGTATAACTAATCTATGAGCCTGTTCTTTTTAGGAGTTTTAAAAGATTATATTTTCTTAAATTTCAGAGTATAAGAAAACAGTAAAAAAATTATAAGACACGTTTTTGTTTATTTTTCTTTTTTTAAAGATTTTAAATGTAGGGACTGAAATTCGTTTCCTAAAATAAAACACTATTAATAATAAATAAATTTTAAATGAAACGAAATATTTTCATTTAATATCATTGGGGTCTTTTTGGACCTACAATACCAGAAACGTTACAGAAAATAATGATACCAGTTAATGGTTAAAACAATTATACAAAAAATACTTATAGGTCAAGTGATCGAATAGTCGGCTGGTTTGTACCTTGCCCAAAGAATAAATTTAGCAATACAACGAGGTAACGCTATCAGTCTTCTGGTCCTACGTGCAAAGATTTAGAAAATATTTTTTATTTAGTTTAATTTTAGGATATCTGTAGTATTATTTATAAGTTAGTTTATTGAAATAATATATTGAGTTATTCTTAGAATTAAATTTATCATAATATCAATAAAGATGTTCTAATCTGCCACTATGAGGTTGTGAATTAGCAGTATAAGCCATCTTGACGAAATAAAATAAATATCTTTAAAGAGTTTTGCCATGGTGTAACCACCAGAGTCTCAGTATACGGGTGCTTTTCTCAGTTTGCCACAAAAAACGTGGGTTCAAATCACATCGGAGACGATTTTCTTAACACAACCTTTCGTGCTGTTGCATTTTCTATTCAAAAAAATGAACTTGTTTATTAGAGGAGAGCGGATAGATTAAGTTCGCCAAAATCCGCTTGTAATGTAAGCCGACATGTAATTCGGTTTATATTATGATAGTACCGCCTCAGAAAAGTGATTCTCGTAGTTCCAAAATCATTTGACTGGAAGAGGTTTTCTCATGCATTTTGACTCCTACAAACAAGCACGGATGTTTAAAAAAAATGTTTACCAAAGATATTTTAAGACGTATATTTTTTCAGACCAAAATACGTTTGATTTCTTCTTTTGTAGATGTCTGGTGGTCACAAATATCGATATAAGAATGTTGGTTTGAGTGCAGACGAACTCCGACGTCGTCGAGAAGAAGAAGGAGTTCAGCTTCGCAAACAGAAAAGAGAACAACAGTTATTTAAACGTAGGAATGTAAATCTTCCTGGCCCAAATGCACCTGATATTATATTACAGGTATTTACATTGTCGTTGGGCTTTTAATTAACTTATTAAAATTCTGCAATTCCTAACTAATACAATCGAAAATTGTTATGTCATTTTATAAAAATAGCTGGCAATTATTGATGTACAGTCGTCATTAGATATATTGAAGCCGACAAGGTGTTTGTGTTTTTCTAATGATAAATAACTCGACTCGACTAGCAAATGCTATCTTATTTAAGAAGTAAAAATTAAAATGTTAATGATAATTTAGTCTAGAGACTTATTGATATTTTAAATTCTTAAGCAGTATTTGAACACCTCTGGTATAATTTATCTGACGTTAACATATATAAACGTTAATTTACTTTGCAGGACGATATAAATATATCATCGTCGGACGATATCACGCCAACTATGGTGGCAGCACTCTATGGAGATAATCCTCAAGAACAAGTCATTGCTACACAGAAGTTTAGAAAACTTCTTAGTAGAGAGCCGAATCCTCCTATAGATGAAGTTATACGAACTGGAATAGTGCCTAAATTTGTTGAATTTCTCACTAACAGTTCAAATCCCACATTACAGGTAATTATTTATACATTAGACGACTTATATATAGCTACATCTTGCACTGTAAAGTTGTACGCATAAGTTATTGGAATAAAAAACCTTATACCGGACATATAACGTGATAACTATAATTGTTGTCAATAAAGCTCTGCAAAGACGTGGCGTTAAATCAAGTTATTTCAGATATTTTATGAATGTGATTGAGTTCCACACTTTGAGACAAACTCTGTGAAGTTCTTTTGCTGGAAAAAGGTTTAAAAATCTCATTAGTTTTAACATCATATTAAAATATAGAATATTAGCCTGCAGCAGTGACCAGTATCGCGTCTGGCAATATCTAGGTATAGTTCAATGAATATATTGTAAACTGTAAGTAATGCATACTTACATCAATATGATCTTCACAGAAGAAAATCGTTGATTTTATGGATTGGTTTCTCCAATCTCGCCTTGACAGTTGCATCCACTTTTTTCGAATGCTTTCATCACGAGGCACATGTATAAACAATTTCTCAGTTGAACAATATTGATAATACTTAATTGCATCATTTCCTTCTTCATCATTCTTATTTCTTTTCAAATATTGATTGAGCCATCTAAACGAATAATGACGTCACGCTCGACACTTGTTAAAACAATGGTGTTTTAGCGCCAAATTCAAAAATAAAAAATACTTTTCAATTTTTAACATAAAAATAAAGTAATTTCTGGGGGAAAATATTTTAACAGCATTTTAGTTATGTAAACAATAGGCTGAGATAACTTTCTTAGAACAGTCCAAGACCCCATTAGGAAAATAGACCTTTACTTCCTACTTATAGTATAAGTTGTAACTCTCGTTAAGACACGAGGTTTCGTTTTGTATATAGTAGTATTCTATAAGTAATTATGATGATATTTAATTTAGTTGCGGCCACGATGAGCAGGATTTTAACCATTAGTTAATTTAAATTTCTTCTAGATTCATAAACTGAATGTAATATCATAGAGAGATCCATGCATAGTAACTATGCATACTATATTCTATACCCACCTGTTGGGTTTTGCCTTTGCAAATAATGTTTAATAAAGCTCTCGAATGCGAAACGTTTCTGGACGTTTGGAAGAAGGCTCGTATTGTGCCAGTTTTCAAAAAAGGTGATGATAGTGATGACGCTAATAATCGTCTTATTTTTGTTTCTCATACGTAGTGTAGCAAAATATGTCTAGTCGCTTGGACTATTTGCCAGTCACTGATATAGCGCGGACCATCGACGAATGTCGTAGACCTTTGTTGACGGTTGTCAACGACATGGTCCCCACTTGGCTACGAAGTCGTCGACCGTCTCGACGACCACCGAATGTCGATCATCTGTCCCCAGCCTCACTCATGCACACTTGTGTGTTTATATTATTTCATACGTTCTATTGCTATGGGCAATTTCGCCGCATCGTTTCTGTCTGGCGGTCGGTCCGTTCGTCGTCAGAACGCTGCCGATTGTGATGTTTGCGTTTTGTCAAAGAAAAATCAAAAATCGTGGGAACTTTAATAAGCTGATATTGATGATGACGGTTTAGTTCGAAGCAGCGTGGACGTTGACGAACATAGCGTCGGGCTCGTCGGAGCAGACGCAAGTGGTGGTGGAGTGTGGAGCGGTGCAGGTGCTAGTGGGACTGGTGGCAAGCGGTGCGAGTGACGACGTGCGAGAGCAGGCTGTGTGGGCACTCGGCAATGTGGCCGGCGACTCCCCGCGCTGCAGAGACACCGTGCTTGCAGCGGGGGTATTACCACCTCTAATAGAGTGAGTTTATTTGTATAATCTGGCTCAAACACAAAACTTAGCATCCCCTTCGGGGCTTTCAGCGCGTTGCGCTTTCCCATTCCTTGAGCTCCCTAATGGTTAGCGTATACCGATGGCAGCAAAGAGAATATTTCGTTATGAAATAAAAGTCAACTTTGTTTTGCTTTCAAACTCGCGTCATATACCGTAATCATAAGGCGCGCAGCGAAGCTCCTTGCTGCAGCTCCATCTGTCTACGCTGGCACTAACTTAACTACTGTTGTAGAAATGCTATAGTCAGTGCTTAAACGCTTGATTATTTTTATAACTTTTTTCAAAATTGATTTTTTAATATTTTTTGTTTATTTTTAATAATATATAAAATTAATAATTATGGATATGAAAGTTTTGCGAACAGGTTACAATTTCTATTAGTGCTTTAAAAATGTAAAATAATATTAAATTCCAGGTTACTAAAGCATTTAAGTGTTAGATTGTTATTTCTTAAGAAAAATAATAAAATGTTGTACCGTGAACCGCCCTAAAATCTCCTGGTTATCGAGTTTTTTTTTTTATTTCTAGAACATCCAAAACACCAGCAACTGTAATAAAAAAAAAACAAAGTAAAAAAAGAACAACATAATACATCATAATAAACAACATAAAAAGAAATTACCATTAAAATTATTTAACAAGGTTAGGACGGGACAAATAGGAAGCAAGTCTACTTATGAGACAAGCAAGGCTGTCAGTAAATCTATAATCTAAGCTCACAAATTTGTTGTTTGTCTGTCCCCTCTTTTTCCATTGTATATGGGTTACCATAGCAACGCGTTAATCGCAAGTAGTTCGTCTATCGGACGCTAGATGGCGCTAACGGAAAAATATTTAATAATAGAAAAATTTATAGAATTTTGTCCACCCGTGCGATGCCGGGACGGGCCGCTAGTATATATTAATTTCAATATTATCTCATTATATTTCATATCTTCATATGAAACCTCTGCCTGCCGAGTGTGGAGGAGATACGGCGAAATCACCCATTTTGGCGGAGGCTTCTTTTCAACATTGAATCAATCAATCAATGATTTATGCAGTTCTAAATTCGAACTTCGAAGGCAAATTCGTCGTTTAAAACTTATTGCCTTGGTATAGCAATGAAATATCTCGACAAAAAACATCAATAATAGGGCGATTTACGGTACGTTAATATTGGGCTTATTGGTGTGTTAATTTTTGAAAGAAACTAATGTCATCCTACCCTATATCCCATTTATAAATATACAACTGTCTACGTTTTATCTGGTAGCTGCCGTTTCTAGCTAATCTCTTTTAACTTTGTCATATGAAAACGATGAAGATTTCATCATACATTATATTATGACAATACTTTGTATGTTTGTTACCATACCAGCAACGCGTGGCCGGGTAATACCAGCAACGCTATTTCATAATATAATGAAACAGAGATATAAATTACATTCTAACATTGACAACAACCCATGAACTTAAGTATAAACTTAAAAATAATTAATAAATTATATTTTTTTTCTGCCGTAATGAGTAGCGGACTGCCTTAGCTAAATAAGATTTTTGTTGCATAACATATAACTAATTTGTATCATAGATTTTAAAAGTTACTAAGCAAACTCAAAAGATATTTATATACAGATACAACTTTATAAAAAGATACAACGCCGCAATTTTATATTTACGGACATAATATGTTGTTTTCTTAATTAATTGTGGATTTATTTTCAGGATCCTTAATAAATATACAAGGTTATCCATGACAAGAAATGCTGTGTGGACATTGTCAAACTTATGTAGGGGAAAAAATCCACCTACGAACTTTGAATCTGTTTCACCAGGCAAGTTTTACAAATACTTGTAGGCACATAAATTATAACTTATTATGTAGAATGGGGAATTTTATCGCCTTTATGAATAATGTCGGCGACAAATTCCTTTACGAACGAATTTTAGATTCTATTAAGTTCCAATTAAAGATTTGTTAGTCTATATTTTTTAATTATGGCGGAAACTAGGTGCTTCTTAAATAAGGGTTTTTTTTATATTTGTGCAATAATAATTTATTCATATCAATGGGAACAAGATTATTAAGGTTTCTTTTTATCGCAAAATATCAATAAATTCGTAGACGTATTTTAGAGCCTTATTTATTATTACGAAATTTGAAGGCTAAAGATCAAAATGATAAAATCTTATTCTGAAATTCTAACATTTTCTTAATACTCGTCCGCCTTTACAAAATAACTTTTCGTACTAATTTTTCATCAAAAGTAAACTAAGAACAAAACCTGAAACAAACAAAAAATCGAATTTAACCCTAAAAAACGCAAAAAAGTAATTTTGGCGTATTTAAACGATTCAGCTGATTCAGCGTTAGCTGCTAGATATTAACAATAATTTACCTCTTTACAATAGAATAAAAATCAACTTACAGATATTTTAGTCGTCCTTCGAAGTTCCCTCTTCTATCATGGCTACACAGACAGACACATTTAATCAAATTGGTTTTATAGTGAAAAAATAATTTAAGACTAAATTTTAATGAAAAGGTAATGAAACAACAAAGAAACATAAAAAATGAAACAGTTGGTACCTAATTAACTTTGTATTTTTATTAATTGCAATTTATGAATATTATAATTTATAATAATATATAAGTACGATTCTGATGATGACAACTTCGAAAGCGATTTATAAATCGATCACTTATGTCCATATCGATATCACTTAAACTTGATTCTTCAATTTCGAAGTTGAAGTCGAAGTCATCACCTGAATCGTCCTGCAGATTTATAATCAATTGATCAATAACATTATCTAGAATTCTGTCATGTTAACAGTATTCGTTCTCGATTTCGATTACATGGTTGACACAGCGCTCCCACTTCTCTGTGGAATATTCAGCAAATATTCTTGTAGTATATAAGCTCTAATGTAATTTTCTTTATTTAATCCAAATTAGGTTCGATATATTTTTGTGCTCATCGTCCTTTTATATCCCCTCACACCAATTCAATTGGGTTTAGATCTGGGTGGTATGAACGCTAACGCAACACTTCATGCCCGTTTTTCTTTAATATCTTCTGTGAATTGCCTTTCAATTCATTGTAATAAGTCACATTTTCTGATTTTATCGTCAAATGACACGTTATGTCGTCGTAACCATGCTTGCATAGATTGTTTGGTAGACTTCATAGTTGCCTTTTTATCTTCGCGGGCCGAATAGTAAGCTGCGTTATCCGTTATTATGACATAATTTGGGGGTATTTTAGGCAAGAGCTTTTCATTTGTCTATTTGCTGAAGTTCTCGAAATTCATATCATTGTGATAATCACCAGTTTACATTTGGATTCAAACATCAAAAGTGAACGTTTACGAATCCTGTTTGACCTCCGCAATTTATGATTATGAAACGTTGACCTTTACCTATATGGGATAGCACGCCACGTTCGCCCTTTATTGCTAACATTTTGAAACGTTATGGGACGCATTTACATAAGTTTCGTTCTTCGTTTTCCACTATATTTTTAAATAGTATTTGGGTATTTCCATTTCCAAATGTTATATTTGGCTGTTCAATAAGAAGTACCCTTTTAGACTGACATCTCTTAAATTTAAAACGTAAATCTTGTAACAATAGCCTTAAATATTCCTTGCCGCAGTGTAATATATTCTCTTCTCTTACTAAGTATTTAAAAGTTTTCAGAGCTGTAACTTTTTTATGAATTCTATAAAACTGTGCCACTTTTATTTTTATCACTCCTCTTGTGAAATCGTATACTTCTCTTTATTTTCCGAATCTGTTTTAGTTTTCTCGGTGACTGAAATATTTCGCTGTCTTTCAATAACTTCCCTTGTTATACAATTCTGGATACAGATTTATCTGAGTTAGTTTTAATACGCCAGTTACATATTTTTAATAAATAATACTAGCTGTCAGTCCTAAGCTAAAGGAAAAACCGATTTTACCTTTTCTTATATCTATTTATTGCAAATAGTTTTGTAAAGATGTTGATATATAAACAAATTTTACTCCCGCTCTTCTCTCGATCCCTTTTGTGGCCGTACTACCCACGCCCCTGTACCGCAGGGGCGAAGACTCATTTAAGTGGTACAAACAAACTTAATATACAAACTAAAACTACAAAAGTAAAAACATAGAATACTAAGCGTAGCGAGGGTTTCAAAGGTAAGAGACGCTAAAATCGTTGCTGCCGAGCAAACACACGCAAATGTTTTTTTTTTGTCTTTTTAGACAATGCTTTTTTAACCAGCACATGCCCCGACTGTGTCATCTCAATACCTTCTAATTTTCAATTGGTCTTCTAATATTCCCTGAAAGTCTTAAACTTCCCCAAGAGCGAGTTATCGCCCAAGTTGAGAGAGTGAAGTAGATGATTGAAAGTTTTGGTATCTTTAAATTTATCTATTTTTCTTTATTTATCAAACTGTACTTCTTTAGAAAACTCGGAAATTCTACCATCTTTAATTGTTAAAACAAATAATTGGATTCAAAAAATTCTGAATTGGGGGAAAATTTATAAACGAAAATTAAGCTTAGGAATAACATAAAAATTATAAAAGGTACAATGTGGAGAATTAGGAATTCGTCGATTACGATATAAATAGGTAATATGTAGGTCATCGTCATCTACCTGTCGCACCAAGCGCTTCTCAACATCCTTCATAATGCGAACAGCAAAGGAGTGGAACTTCCTCCCTGCGTCTGTATTTCTGAGAACGTATAACCCGTTCATTTTCAAAGCCAGGGTGAAAAGGCACTTTCTGGGTTAGCTCGTTCTATCGTGGATCCTGTCTTGGCTCCTGGGCTTGATTGGGATCAATAGCGAACCCATTCTAAATAAATAAAAAAAAAAATTTTTTTCGATTTCTATCGTGCTGCCGAACGCATCATAAATGCTGCCGAGTGCTATAGCAATCACGTTATCTTTCTCATTTTAGCAAACCACGTTTTTGAGCCACAGAAAAGGATAGAGCATATAAAAAGCGCTTGGATGTAAAGTGTATTAATAACAAATTAAGAAAGGGTATTGAAGAATTATAGATCTTAGGAAGAAATTCAAGTTTTGGTTGACGTCAGTCATAATATTGATAATATCGATTAAGATAAAATTTTCTGAATTGTATTACTTTTCTACATAATAAAATTATTTTATTCAGGTATACCAGTTTTAGCCAGATTGTTACATCACACTGATGCGGACGTACTAAGTGACGCTTGCTGGGCTCTCTCCTATTTATCAGATGGACCAAATGAAAAAATACAAGCAGTGATCGACGCTGGCGTTTGTAGAAGACTTGTGGAGCTACTAATGTTAGTATTAGCTTAGGGAAAACCGCAAAACTACATTTTATTATTAGTTGACACTTATTTTTGGATTTGATGGTTGGGTTAATTTAACTCTTAATAACTTTATCGTTATCACCATATTTTGATTAAGCTGTTTAACCATCTCTTCTTGGGCAGATCTTTACGACTTATTCTATAAAGACTCGTTGAGTCGTCTTTTAACAGTAGACGTAACTCAGAATATTTAAAATAAATTAGGGGGAACCTTTAATTTTGATTTTAGAGCGGAAAGAAAAAATGGGAAAGTTGTCTGATAAATTAAAAGATATAAGTGAAATATGCTGTTCGTTGGCGAAAACATTGAAATAAGTGAAAAAACTAGAATAAATTTAATATTGATGTTTATGCTAGAACTCTTTCAAAAACTCGCCAGTAATAGAAATATGACCGCTAGATAGGTTGAAAGCTATTTGTTCATACGAGGTGTGTTCAGAAAATAACGGGAAATTTCGCAGGTTTGGAGAATCCAATTGTCGATTATTTTAATTATAATGGTATAACGTGCTCCTGAAGTATAATATAATTTTCTGCTATATTCATTGCTTACTTTGTCTGTGGAAACTGCTAAGGTTAGTCGTGTTTTTATGAGCTCGGCGATTTTTGTTTGTTTAAAGGAATGGATTATAGAATTTGTATCAAATTTTGCATAAAACAATAAAATAAAGTGTAACAAAGTGTGTGAAATGTTAAAAAAGGCCTATGGTGAGTCTGGTATGAGTAAGGCAAGAGTTTCCGAGTGGTATAAGCGTTTCCAAGATGGTTGTGAAGACGTTGAAGATGACAAACGCACCGGACGCCCCAGCACATCAACAACCGATGAAAACGTGGAGAAAGTAAAAGCAATGGTTATGAATGATCGCCGAATCACAATCAGAAAAGTTGCTGTTGAAGTTGGGATATCGATTGGCTTATGCCATGAAATCGTATTGAATGTTTTGGGTATGAAACGTGTGGAAGCTTAGTAGTAAATTTATTCTAAAACTGTTGAATTTTGAACAAAACCAGGGGCGAATGGAAATTGCTCAGGAGTTACTAAATGAAGTCAACTACGATGCAGAATTACTGAAACGTCTTATGACATGTGACGAAACATGGGTTCACGGATATGACGTCAAAACTAAGGCTCAATCGTTTCAGTGAAGGCATCCTGGCTCGCCAAGACCGAAAAAGGCTCGACAACAACGTGAAGGTTATGTTTACCGTGTTCTTCGATTTTAATGGCATAGTGCATCATGAATTCTTACCACAAGTTCAAACGGTAAATAAGGAGTACTACCTACAAGTTCAACGCCGTTTGCGTGAAGCAATCCGAAAAAACACCCGGATTTGTGGAAAAACAATTCATGGCTTTTGTACCACGATTATGAGCCTGCTCAAACTTCTTTGCTTGTTCGTTAATTCTTGGCCAAAAACAATAGTGTAACGATGCCCCAGCATCCATATTCGCCAGACATGATTCCGTGTAATTTTTTCTTATTTCCAAAAATAAAGAGAACCTTTAAGGGCCGTTTTTTTACAAGCATAGATGATATTTAAAGCGCATCGCTGAAAGAACTGTTTGGCTATCCCAAAAATCTAGTTTGAAAAGTGTTTCGACGATTGGAAGAAGCACTGGCACAAGTGCATAATATCTAATAGGTACTATTTTGAAGGCGACAACATTAATGTAGACAAATAAATAAATAAATATTTTTTTCAAAATCGAAAATTCCCATTATTTTTTGAACACACCTCGTATATGCTAGCATGTAAAACTCAAAATCGAACCCTTAGCTTAGCGACCTTTCAGCTCGTCAAAACTTAACTTTTGTCGCCTACAGAAAGGACAGTAAGTAAGGAAGGTTCCTTGGGACAAAAAATCAAGGGGGCAGCAGCCCTCCCCTGCCCGAGAGGGATCTCGGAACGCCCATTTTTATTCTTTCTATCTCATTATTATTAATTTCAGTTAATGGTGCGCTGAATGTTTAAGTTTTATCACTGTATGTTTTGGTTTATTAGGCATGGTAAATCAACCGTGGTATCTGCCGCGTTGCGAGCGGTGGGCAACATTGTAACGGGCAACGACGAGCAGACACAAGCTGTGTTGAACTGCCACCCGCTATCAAACCTCCACGCGCTACTGCGTTCTAATACAGAGGCACTGAGGAAAGAGGCGTGCTGGACACTATCTAATATTACTGCGGGTAACGCTAATCAGATACAGGTAATCATTGACAAAAAGGATCGTTTTGAGTTCGGGGATATGTATAGTAGAGAAATTAACAACAATTACGCTCTCAACTCTTCATTCTTAGATTTTAGAATATCGATAAAAATAGAACAACAAAATATCATAAGATAGCATTGAAGAATGCAAAAAATGTATAAAAATCATTAAAAAATATATAATTGAAACAAGATAATGCGAACATACGAAACATTATTTACAATACAATTATTAGTTATACATGATTTTTATTTACAGGCCGTCATTGACGCAAATATATTTCCAACATTAATTGAAATTTTGAAGGAAGCCGAATTTAAAACGCGAAAAGAAGCTGCTTGGGCTATAACTAATGCGACTAGTGGAGGTACCCATGTGCAAATTAGGTAAGTACAACTGTAATATGTAGTTGTTTAAAATTAGGAATGTCATTGCGTAACTAATTTTTGCTTAATATCTTAGGTACCTAGTCGAACAAGGCTGTATTCCACCATTATGTGACTTATTAACATTAACAGACGTTAAAACTATTCAAGTTGCCTTGAATGGACTAGACAATATATTAAAAGCTGGTCAGCAATCCGACCAACGTGATAATCCATATGCGGCTCTCATTGAAGAGTGTTTTGGTAAGTGTTTTTATCTATTGGTACACTAAATAAATAAGGCAACTTAATATCTCTATCTCTCTCTCTAAAGAGCTACGAATTATGAACGCGCCGTCGACGCGCGTTTCCTAGTTCAACTGGTTTAGACTATGCATAGTTAATCGACATTCTCAATTTTATCTACAATTATTAACATCTTATTGCAAAGTTATAACTTCTTTTTTCGTAAATGTTTTATTGTGAAATCCCTTAATACGATTGGTAAAATTTAAAGCAAATTCTAAATTCGAATTGTATCTGCGACATCCTTTGTACATTTCTTTGACGGTTACATAAACTTTCTGCCCTTTTTTATGTTTATGTACATAAAATAGGTGTATATAGTCACAATTCAAGGTTAACTAAAATCCTGGAATATTGGGAATGTGGAATCAAAAGTAAATGACATTTTTGAAAAAGATTCAGTATCCCTAAAAAAAAGTCAAGAAAATGAAAACAATGTAAAGAAATAGGGATTATGTACAAAAAGCTGTTATGAAAATCCCGTTACTCTTAGATAAATATCTGACTATGTTTGAAATTATTGATATTTCAAGTTTAGCTGGTCCGAAAGAGTGTTGAGAAGTCTTCTAAAAGAAGGTTTTATGTAATTTTTTTTCGTTAGTTTTTATTTTCCACAACTCGTCAAAAACTGTGTAAGCACAGTAGATAAGGTATTTCTAAAAACTTTATTTTATTAGTAACGCAGAATAATAAATGTTTCAGGTTTGGAAAAAATAGAATTTTTACAATCGCACCAAAATCTCGATATATATCAAAAGTCATTTGAATTAATCGAGAATTTCTTCGGTTCGGAAGAAGAAGATAGTCGGTTGGCTCCGGCAGTGTCTTCCTCTACGGATCACTACCAGTTCAACACCGATCAATCTGTTCCCATGGGCGGCTTTCAGTTCTAACCGGGCCTGCTACATATGCTTTATACTGAACGCTCGATGTGCAGTGAGTATTTCTCTTGACTATAAATAATTTCTATACAAAGTAGCATTTTATTTCGGGTAGCATTTACAAAATCCTGTAAATGGTATGTAAACTATCGTCATAACGCTGTGCATAACTAAAATAAGTAACTCTTCTTCATGACCCAGTGTTACTGATAGTTATTAATTTCGTTGATGTAATGTACAACTGGCTCCTAGAAGGTTGGTAATAAAGGTCTCAATCTTTACTGAATTACTTGTATTATTATTTGGCTTTTAATTACACACACGCACGCACATAATTTGTGTGTAACACGCACTTTTGCGCAACATATATGTAAGTGCGGATATGATCACGACTTAACATGGACCACGACGGGTAACGGCTAGCGAGCACCCGTGTCTGTACTTGTTTAAAAAGTAGTAAAATACCATGTCTCTACAAATAGTTTGACCATACTATTACGTTCTATTCGTCAGTGACTTCTCGTAAATAGAGAAGAAACGAGAAGTCACTGACGTTGTCTTGATCGGTAAATTTGTCGTGGCATCAAGCCACCGCTGTAAGAAGACCAGTAAACAGCTTTGATCGCTAGACATTTTGTATATCGTGTGCATACTATGCCATAACTTCCAATCTTTTCATATCTTGTTAAGTCCATCGTCTGACCACCTTGCTGTGGTAATGTAGGTATATCGCTATTCTAAACTCACATCAATTGCATCTCATGTATCTTTTAATCGCCTTTACAAATTAGTAGTTTAGAATTCTCTGGACTCTTTTTAAAGTCAGGCTAGGGTAAGCCAATATACATATACAACATATATGTGCATATATTGTTTTAGATTGCTTTAAGTTATAAAATAATCTAAAGCCGTTCATATATATATATATATATATGAATTTTGGGGTTACGAGCTGCGGGTTTAAATAGTCAAATGAACCAATTAATTATTTCCGAGATTGAATTACTTATATAACTTACTCACTGTATAAAACCTGCCAAATAAAGATACAAAACAAGTTCTCCAATTAACTCCAATTGTCCAATAAATTGTCGAAGTTGTCAGAAATTATCTCTTCAATACCGTTGCATAATATCCCAATCACGAGCGTAAACCAGGTTCACAATAGCCCAGTAACTCACTGTGGTCGTTAATTAAATCACTCTTGATTTGCTCTAAAGATTACTTTCAAGTCCCTTCGATCGTTTCCAAAATTAGAACTGCTACTACTAGTAGGTCTAGGAGGTATAACTACTTTTATTGCACCTGTGATTTATACTTACGCGCTACGGTCAATTACTGCGGCTCCTTTGTTATAGGTTTTTATTAACAAACGACAGTGACAGCCTTCCGTCGTAACAATATGATTAATTCTATAGAGAGAAAACACCACTTAATAGCAGTAGCAATGTTGTTTATTAAAAAAAAAACTTTACTATGGTTGTTAGTATCCCATAGGGGCCATCCATAAATTACATCTTATCCCGTCCTTGTTACAAGTTGTCACATTTTTAGAACCTCCTTCCCCCTTGATGTAACGTTACACATTTTTCATTTTTCAAGTGCTAAAATATTAACAAATATAAACTAGGTCTGCAATGCATGCTTCTGTTTGCAAATACTGAGCGAAGCACTACCTTACCTTCGTTTGTGAGTTTTGGCGCCAAATTTCATCAATGTAGTCTCAGCGGTTTGGCTGTGATCAGCTTTTGAATTTTTCTTTCGGTGATTATTTCTCCATGGTATGTCCAATTTCAAAACTTTTTTTTGCACATTAGTCACGACCACGATGTGAGTTTTGGCGCCAAATTTCATCAATGTAGTATCAGCGGTTTGACTGTGATCAGCTTTTGAATTTTTCTTTCGGTAATTATTCCTCCATGGTAAAGTCTATTATTTTTTACATAGCCTATGTCCGTCAGGTTATAATCAGGTATGTTCATGCCAAAATTCGTTCGAATCGGTTGAACCTTTAAGTAGCAGGAGGGAGACAAGCGAAATTTGTGAGTTGCCTAAAAGAGAGCTTCGCTCAATAAATAGGAATCAAATTAATGATTCGAGAACTAGATTAAATTACTTGAATGCTCATGTAAATTTCAATTTTGTGACTACACATTTTAACGTAGCAGATCCGTAGCAAAGTTCTAAAACTAACGAAGTGGGACGTTATCTTATTTCTTTTTTTGTTATCTTAATTTTTACAGTTTATTAATAAGATAATGACCGAGCACTAAATATTGCTTTGATATTTTATTTATTCAAACGCATTTCCAAAATGACTCTAGGTTATTATATTTTGCAAAATTGTTAAAGTTGATAGTTGTAGTAAAGTTCGAATATAAATAATACGAACAATAGTAGGTAACTATTCGTATATATGAAGTAATGTTTCTGACTGTACGTAACATGTATAAATAAAACATAATTAGAATCACGAAAAAGACAAACCAGTGGGTGGCCTCGTTTATCCCTTCTTCTGAAATGTTAGCTTTACTTACTACTGAAATGAAAGATCGTATACTTCTCATGCCTTGCTTTCTTTCTTTTACTTCCTTGACGTACATAAAAGATGAAAATAATTTAATTGAATAGATCGCGATGCATGGAAATAATCTATGTCGTTTCAACGTGACATTTATTACAGGTTGTGTCATACAACATTAGCATTTGTTAATTTTGAAAACTAATTTATTACTGGTAATTAGAGTATGACATGGTCTCTTAAAACATTTCTTGGGTGGTGGCATGTGGTACGGGTCGTTGCATTCCCTAAGTTATGGTTGAGCGAAGCGATGGCTGTATCATGCGTCATGCTCGTGAACGGGTGCTGTCTTGGGAAATGGGTCTGCTTTAACCTTCAGTATTATTGACTAATACTAAACATTCATCTTGTTCCTTTCTTAAATTTCCTCAATTAAGTTCCTTAATTTTTTTTATTTACATATAAATATCGCGTTTAAGTATTTTATATTTTAACATGTGGCATTACAAAGCTTTTGACCCGCCCTTGCCCCTTGTCAGATAATGTCACATACCTATGATACCCTCTCCCCCTTTAACGTGCGACGTAGTTTATGGATACTTATCCCTGACCATGCGTTTGCGTGAATTACGATTACGATAATTTCAAGTATGGACCCTCTATATTGCGGAGTATTTACTCTATTTCGAGATTAAGTTCTATACTAATATTATAAAAAGGTAATGTCCAATTCAAACTTCAGGATGTAGGAGGTATAAATACAACTATTCATCCGATTGCAAATAATCTTTCACCAAAATTTAGATCAGACTTAGAGGATGGAAATATTTAAATTTTAGTATTCTACTAAAATCTTAACAATTTAACCGAAGGTGTAAATAAATACTATATTATAAAAAATTCCTTACATCGCGTAACGTGCTAAATCAGTTGAGGATAGAACATAATAATTTACTACAGTTTTAGAGAACACATCAATATCTAAAAAAGGGTGCAAATACCATATGTCCAACTTTTATAGTTATGTTGTGACTACTTTTAAAAATTAAAAACGAGACCACGTTATTCGAAGCTTATCATTATTCAAATAACTGATTTATTAGATAACTTTTTAAAATATTAAAATCTTACATTTCACTCAAATGATACGATGAATTTAAAATTCTAGTATACAGTGGTCAGTGCTGGGTGTACACATTTGCTAGTGATGTGCCGAATCGTTGTTTTTTAGGATCGAGTCGACTCGAGTCAGTTTGTACGGTATTCGAATCATGACTCGATTCCGCGATTCGAGTCCAGTACTCGAGTTCTATGTTTGGTATTCGAATCTTGACTCGAGTCCTGGACTCGAGTCTAGAACCTCAGTCTGGGAATTCGAGTCCAGAACTCGAGTCCGTTACCGATTTAAGTACAAAAGCAAAAATTAGAAAGAAATCTTCAAACAGTATCTAGGTTTAGCATAATAACACTACGAACATTTTAATGAAAAATATTTTTAAACATTAAACATAACAAATAAACATAGAAAACTACAAAGAAAATTCTTCTGTTAATGAGATCAAGTTCTATTTGTTTTATTAATGTACTTATATTTTAGATGTCACTTCATTGCTTAAGTAAACAGAAATCGAGTACGAGCGAGTCGAGCTAACTCGAATACTAGACTCGAGTCAGTTGGACTCGCATAATAGTTTCGAGACAGCGAGTACAAGACCGATTCTTCCTGACTCGAGTACCGGAATCGAGTCCGGCGTACTCGAATCAAAATAAATGGGTATTCGAATTGGCGAGTCCAAAGCAGGAATCGAGTCTGACTCGAGTCAAGCCGTACTCGGCACATCGCTAACATTTGCCGCCCCAAAGCTTTAAAATTTTTGCCGTCCCTACTGACCTCTAAAATTAGATGCACTGTTCGCAATAACGTTAATTCCTTTTTTACGGAATAATCTAGTTTCAAGATTATTTTTATAACTTTTTGGGTATATTTTTTAGCAAAGAAAAGCAAAGCTTTGTTTTTCCTGCACTACTTATAAGGTGTGGTGGGCTAAGGAAAATAGGTATAGCCCGCTAAGGGCTAAAGAATTTCTGCCACGCCACGCCTTACTTTTTTCTGTACCAATTTTCTGAACCTATTTTGCCGCCCTAAGCTTCAGCTTTTTCAGCTTCTATGGTAAATCCGGCACTGAGAGTGGTGGATATTATAAATTTGCCACTTTATTTAAATGAACTTAAAATAAGTTATTTTACCTCGTCCGATTTTTTACATACCACTATTTAGGACTTGAAGATCGGGCGCAAGAATCGATATATCGTCACCATACATAATCCACAAAAAGACGATCCACAGTCATAGCAGTGACGATCAAAATGTATTTTTGCGTATTATCAGGTCATTTTGTCAGGTGGTACAAAGTCTCGGGAAAAGTAAATTTGTTACCGTCTATAAAAATCTGTCAAAAAAACTAATTTACCAAACTATTAAAAAACTGTAATGGTGTTTAGTGTGTTATTGAAGGTGTTCTAGGGCGTAGGTCTACAGTGTCTAATCTAGTGTTATTGATTGAGTGTATCTATGCATTATGTCTAGTTTTGGATGGTGGTGTCCAAGTAAACATTATCTCTATGAATTACACTATGGTACACGATAGAATATACCATGGTATTCTTCTTACCCAATTTGCTCAGATCGGTACTAGGGGTGATCTGTTAAAATCGCCCTTTTATATAGATAATGTGTCTATATAAGTAAGCGGTAATTAATACATATAAGGCTGGGTAGTCATACCCAGCGGCGTGTCTCAGGGTTCATTACTGTGGCGCTTCCTTTTTAATATATTTTTCACCGATATTGCGAGTTGCTTCAGATACTCAAATGCGCTCTGTTTGTTGACGACATAAAGATATATGTCAAAGTAACTACTGAGAATTTACTTGTGAGTCGAGTCCCATTCTTTCTAATATTAACCTATTAAAATAATTTATCATATAAGATAGCATTGAAAAATGCAAAAAAAATATAAAAATCATAAAATGTAAAGTTTTGCAGTCTGATCTAGATCGTTTCAGCGATTACTGTATTTAAAATAAGTTTGACCATAATCTCTCTTACTTGTAACCAAAACAACTAACACTTATCGAAAGTATAAAGTTTATAAAATATGTAAACATACGGCTTACGTAATATTAAGTGCAAAAATAAAAGAATACTCCATCCATGAATGGCATACAATTACAGATAAGACAAAAGAAAAATATCTTGGAGTGCACATGTCAAAAGCAAACTGTAGTGTGGGATAGTGTGATCATTACACTTTATTTGTGATGCATCCTAAAAAGGTTAGACTATTAATTTACAATAGTTTGCTAAAACCTTATCTACTTTATCTCATTGAACTATGGGGTAGTGCGAATAAAACGAACTTTAAAACTATCCAATAATTTTAAAATAAATATATTGTATCACTACGACTATCACATCTATTAAAATTTTGTACAAGGATATCAAAATTTAGAATAATTGTATAAATATATTGCATGTATACTTATCTACTAAATAATTAACAAACATATTCATTCAAACATTACATTCAAAACAAAAACATACAAAAATTGAAACCGTTAATAAAATCTGTCAGCTTTTCGAACTAACTACAGTAAAAATAATATTAGTTAAATAATTCTCTAAAAGATATAAAAGCTGCATTGACATTTGACTAATACCTGGGTTCCGTTATTTAATTTTTAACTAGGGACACGTTTAGTGAAAAATCAATAATTATAATATTTATGGCTTAAAGAAGCAATTTCTCATCTGTTAAATACCAAAAACAAAGTAAATCTATTTATCTTCTGCACCAGAACCAGAATCTTCCGTCACACACTTGGCATATTGAAGTAGATTAATTTACCTCGTGATTGCCTATTCATGTGCCACTAAAGCGATAAATCGGTACACTAATGTATTTTGTGACACTGCATATGTGAAGGGTTGAAGTCATAAGCTTAAAAAAGTAATTAAAGTACTGACTAATCTTATGTATCTAGAATCCTAATTGTTTAATTTTTTTTTAAACTTATGTTTCTCATTAATTTCTTTCAGATGTCTGTAACATGCTGGAGAATGGACTTCACTTAGGCAATCAATTTTGCGAACAAAAATAACACCCGAGTGTATAATATATTTTGCACCTTTATGTATTATGTATGTCATGTCATCAAAATTTTGTTTGAATTTAATAACAAAAGAAAATGAGCTTATATGTTGCTAATGTAGATAACGGTATTATCTAGTTCATTTATGTTGTAGTTAAAAAAATATTATTTGTTGCTTTCATGTCTGTATTTTTGTTACTTATTATAAATAAAACTTGTATATTGTTATGTGAAAAGGTAAACTTTTATTGCTCACAACTATTACATAATTGATATCATAATTTGTGACTGTTTTGTTTCCCAGACCCCAAAGGTAAACTGAAAAATAAAAACACAAAAACAACGGTATATGAGTTGAAGTCTTGCAGCGCCATTTGGTGACTAGATATAACACTGTATATAGTTGTATAACATTCCCCGTGTTCAAATATAGATCTGTGTATATTGATTTTCAATGCGGAAATTGATGTGTTGCAGCACATAGTAGTCTTCTAGATTATCCAGATGTTCTCATTGTGGAGATCCCAGGGGAAGACCTTTGTCCAGCAGTAGACGTCATTTGGCTGAGACGACGAGTTTTTCTGGGAACTTTCGCGGGGGCGTATACAGAATAAGAAACTGAAGTTTATCATAATGGGATGTATGACTTAATAGCGCCTAGGGGCCAGACATAAAAAGAAATATATTTGGTTTCGGTTATCAACTATGTTTTAACTTGCCACCAAACAGACGGGGTAAAAGTTTTCGGTTTAGTACTAGTGTTATGGAGAAATCATGCTTGCAGTTGAAAAACTGACTGTTACAAACATATCTCAGATATATAGGAGACAAGACGTGTTAAACCTGAAAAGTTAAGTTTGTTTTACTAGCAGACATAGCTTTCCGGTACGAGTCATCGTACTAGTTTTAGGTAAACATTTTATAAATATTATAAGAAATATAATTTATGCAACAAAATCAGTGCTAATTACGCATTCGTGTGAATAGGTTATTTTCATTTTCAATCCAGGTATTATCATATCAAACTATCAGTTATTATGAATCATATCATCTAAGTATACGACACTCTACATTTATGGACCTTCGAGTTTCGTTAAGCAGGACTAATTCGCGTATGTAACATGATTTGTTGCCATGTGGTTGTTCCTGGGTGTACGGGAACCCACCCTTGGACATCACTATTTGTCTACGCTACGAAATCATCATATCACATATTTTTCTGTTACGGTAGCGAAACGGTTCATCCGGCCTCCCACAAGCGGGTCTCACCGGGTGAATTGCGAAGGTGCACATATCGTAAGGAAATATATTACACAGACACTGAGTGACAACGGTTTATTTGTCAATCATCTATATCATTTAGTTCATTATTTGCCAATCAACTCTATCATTTAATTCCTTATTGTTTGATGTCATCATGTTCTAATTACTAGAACTTCAGAGCGCTTTAATGAAGGAGATTGAAAAAAAATATACCAACTTCAAGAAGAATGCTAAGGAGAGGAAGACACCCGAATACTTTAAGTAAAGGTTGGAAGCATTAAATAACTTACGGGGTGAGTTCCACCAAAGCGATCAACATCTGCAAGATTTGGGAGACAAGTCATCGCAATATTTTTTCGATAATACGTATCAGAGTCTACATTTATTATCAATCAGTTCGGGTCAACTTCGACTGCCAAATTGAAGACACCTGTCCGTAGAGATGATCTAACACAAGGTTTGAAGTCCCTATCGTTAGTGATGCTACAACGGGGTCAAATGTCGTAATTGAAGAACTATTAATTAATCAGCAAGCCAATTTTCACGCGATAGAAAGGCAAATTAAACGTTACAATAATCAAAATTTAGAAGAAACTCAAGAGCTTGCAGCATCGCTGGCGTATCATTGACGAGACTTTATATGTCGGCAGACCATTACCAAGTGGACTGGGAAGTTTTGAATCATCGTTGTAATAACCTGCAGCTCTTGTTCTCAAACCAAATAGAAACCTTCCTTAATCAGCACAACATGAGTAAACAATTATCCTTTGAAAGCTGTACGATACTAGAAGCGAGTGTATCCACGCCATACACAATCTTGGGATAAACACAAACACCTGGATTTATTACAACACCTGGAATTATAACAAAAAATTGGACTCGGAAACATACTGGGATTACAAGGAGTCTCGTAAAGAACCATGCGAGCTACCTACTTTGGATGAATTTATGACCTAAATTAAGCAAAATTTACAGCAATGGAACCCATTCAAAAGAAAGAGGTATAACAATTATGAGAAATCTATGTAGCGCTCCAATAAACCTACATTTGATAGCAAGCCCTTCCCTGTAAAACGATATCAAAACAATAATAATAAGAAATATTATTTAGCTGCACCGACATACACCCGGAAGGATTTTGTCTTATGTAAATTGTCACACGACCTATGTGCAAGACATTTTTAGGATTACCTGTCAAAGATTAAATAGAAACAATATCAAGTCATAAAGATCTGTCCTAATTGATTATACATACATGACAAGCAATGTACGTCAAATCGCAGATGCAAAGAATGCAATGAAAATCATAATACCCTGATTCACGACGCTATTATGCAATCAAAATACACAAATAAATAAATGTACAATGAACTATCGGCAGCTCCAGTTGCACCACCGCTGACAACATCGCAGAAACAACATTATTATAATTATGTAGCGACTGATGACAAAGAAGTCTTGCTGACTACCGTATTATTTAAAGTAGCGGACTTTCAAATCAAAGTTATGTCACGTTAAGGGCGCTTTTAGACCAGGATCACAAGTATCTATTATTTTCGCAAGGACTATGCAGCTTCTCGGTTTACAGCGCGAAAAGTATCATGCTTCCGTATCAGGAATTGACCCGGGATTTAGCAAAGGAAAGTTACACTTGAGTGTAAATCAATTTATGGAAATTACAGTTTTAGCACACAAACATCAGTCATACCCCACGTCATTAATAATTCGACTAAAATATCATTGAGAAAAAGACTGGGCCACACATTCAAAATATAAATTTCGCTGATCCCAATTACAATGTGTCGATACCAATAGATTTATTATAAGATTCTACCGTCTACTCTCAGAAGACAAGATTGGGATGGATTTTATCAGGAAATGTGAAGACGTTCAATTGCAATTTTATCAATAATGCAGTCGACAACTTAGCGAAATTCTGAGAAGTCAAAGATATTCAAGAAACAAATCTGCAGGCAGCTTTAACTGAACAAGAACAGTACTGTGAGGAATTATAACAACGCACAACCAGAAGATTGGATGATGGTAGATATCAGGTCGCTATTCAGTTAGTCGTTCGCGCGCATTAACCCGTCCTGTGCGTGTCATTGATTGCGAGACGTGACGAGGGAAGTTTGGTGAAAATATGTAGGTTGACCTATACGACTGCACAAATACGGAAATCATATACGTTATAATTTGAATCAGTGTCTTTCAATGAGATAGGAAAAATAACCAGGAAAGTAAAAAACAAGAAAGATCGCTTAGGTACTGTAAGACATACTAAATTTCTTTAAAGTTACCGAACTTGATGTGCTTCCAGTACTTGTAGCGCGTGATATTAAGAAACTGCCTCCGATAACCTTTGATCACCTAGACGTGTCTAAGCTATTGAAGGACTTGTTGCTGGTTCAGAAAGATATTAGAACCCTAAAGTCATGATATGCCACAATTGAACAAATGGAAGTTTTAAAGAAAGAATGTCTCAGTGTGAAAACCAGATCACCTCCATTTTCAGCGGTAAAAATTAATATGAAGAGAGGCGCGTATTTAGACAGTGGCCTTATAGGACTTACGCATTTTGACGAATACAGTGTAGTTGATAATACAAACAAGTCCAATGGTGAAATTTCCACTTTGATCAATATCAATAATAGTATGCAAAATCAAACTTTGACTTATAGTCAACACGAGGGTAGCAGCAAACCATCTCTAGGAACAATATGTCTAATGGGCGGTGGGGCGCCTACGAATGCGACTTTGTGTGATAACGTGGGAAGCGGTAACTCGTCGAATGTCGAGTGGTCGACCGATCATATGATTGGTATCGGTCGTTCATGTAAACAAACCGCGTCGGCTGTTAAGTCCGGTAATAAAAGGAAAATTGTTCAAAATATAGAAAAAAAAAGTTGAGGAATCCAATTGAAGGGAAAAAAGGTACAGTACTGGTGGAAGTTGACGACATGTCAGCGGAAAGAAAAATACCCCTTTTCATTACGAATGTCCATAAAGATACATCCGAGCCGGACATCGTTCGATATAATTGTAAAAAGACTCAGCCCGCCTAGCATGCGCTACTCGAGCTATCTCGCGCACGATAGAAGAGAAGTTTGTCGACATCGACATAATATCTCGTTGTCCTTAATGTAGACAAACGGATGTTGCCTCTTGATATATGATTATTAACTGCTTTATTATATAACATAGCAACACTGATATCGTTTATTTAATTTGTGTTGCGTGGTTTACCCTTTTATTTACTTTTTGGAAATGTGGATTACATCAATTTTGACGTTGTCTGACGACTGACATAATCTGTGGTTGATCGTTACTCGCTAAGTCAATGGCGTTTGTTTTTTTTTTAAATAGTCGAAAGTTTTTGCTTTTTATTCTTTTAATATAAGTTAATTATTTTTACAATCTAAAATTTAAAAAAGAATAAACGAGTACATTTAGTCGAGCGCAATATACTAAGCGACTAAGATTTGTAAAAAATGCAACGAGTTTTACAAGTAGATTAATAAATGTTACTACACAAAAAAATATATTATAGTTACTTTTACTCATCCGATTGTTATATAAAATATTATTACAGTTTTGATAATATTAGGTTGAAATTGATTTTGATAGGTAGATGGTCCATAAGTCGAGAAACTTATTAACGAAACTGGGTAGCCACTGATACCTACGCTTGCCGTAGATGCGCAATTGCGATTAGGTACCTATATCTATATTATATTTTATTACAATTTTGTACTCAAAGTGTATTCAGGGTGAACGAAACGTAAACATATGTATTTTATTTATATTATGCATACATAAGTATATATATATGTATATATATATATACATATATGTATACATACATATACTTATAATTATAGGAATATATTTATACTTATAGAAATATACCTTTGCCAATATATTTATATTTATATGTGCATAAATAAAATATATAAGTATATAACTATAAAACATATTTTTACGTTTCGTTCGCCCTTAATATACTTTAAGTACACAATTATAATAAAACACCGCAATCGCTCCAATCGAAATAGCACACAAACCACTTCTCGTCTCTTCTCTACGTACTGACACAAAGACGAGAAATATGTCGACAGTATCGGTTAAAATGTCGACAAAACGCAAATGCCATGTTAGAGTTTCAAGACAAAAATCCGCAGCTGAGTAAAAAAACACGTTTGACATAAGAAATCGACTTCTAAGCGCAGCCATGTTAGAGACGACTGACGACAAATGACTAAAACACGAGAAAATGGGTAGACAAAATTTTGTCGTGTTGCGTATGCTAGGCGGGCAGGAAACAGTGCAGCTCGAGAAAATATCTATCAAGCGTAAAGCGTGATTACAGCGCAGACAAGTTTTTCGTAGCACAAAATAAGCTTTGTGCTACGAAAAACTGTGGTGCCAGAATCATGAAGACCAAATTAGAACACCATTCTAGAAACGATTTTCGTTCTTTTTGGAAACAAACAAATGACTTGCAATGCAAGCCTGGTCTTCCTGTGAGCGTCAGTGGTGTGAGCGAGTCTGAAAAATAGTCAATCTTTTTGTAGATCACTTTGGTGTTAAGTCACTTCTTGGGCCCTCACAATCGACACTGGATGTTGAGCCCGGTGTGAAGAGGGAAGTAACCTTTACAATTAAAGACGTAGATCACGCTATTAAGTCAATGTCAAGAGGTTTACCTCTTGGATTTATCCCCTGGTCACGACGGACTCAGCATCGAGCATCTTAAGTTCGCAGATGTACATCATCCTCACGTGCTATATTTATTGTTTGTATCATTTGTTGTCTAACTTTTGTTTGGGGCACAATTATATGCCTGTAGATATGATGCGTACATTAGTTGTACCTATAGTTAAAACAAAACACAGTTGAATAAATATATTACACCGCATGATAACCATTTTGGCTTTAGATCAGGTCTGTCGACAGAGAGCGCTATACTGTGTGTAAAGCACGCTATAACCTACTATACAAATCGTAAAATGGGTGTATTTGGGTGTTTTTTTCGACCTCTCCAAGGCTTTTGACCTAGTTTCCTATGACCTGCTGTGGAGAAAGAAGCTTGAAAAAGTCTGTATACCTACTAGCGGAGCTCATAAATATTGGTATGGGAAGAAGGTTTATAAGGTAAGATGGGATGGTGTGCGCTCGAGACCGTATGAATTGGAGTGTAGGGTGAGACTTCTATAGTCAGATTTATATAAGATCATCTGATCAGAAATTACAAAGTATCATATGGAGGGACTCGCCGCGTGATTCACTGCGCGAGTTAACAGCTTACTATCGGGTAATGTATTACGCATAAGCCGCCCTTTGGGAGAACGGCGGACACGTTGTGTGGGACTCTCGTCCATGCCCCCCACCCGGCCTAGGGCCCGATAGAGGCTTGAAGGCATACCCAATAAACCACCGCGATGTCCCACATGGTACTAAAGCCACGCCGTTTTTAGTGATGCGAATGCAGCGACAAATTGCTAAGGATAATCTTGGATGCCTTAAATCATTCCTTCTATATGGACGACCTTTTATGTTCTGTACCAAGCATAGAAGAGACAAGAACACTACAAAATAAGTTAATCGATGTCCTGAAACGAGCTGGAAATGAATGTTCGTAAATGGCCCAGTAATGAGCCGTCATTAACACAACACCTGCCACTTGAACAACAAAGTACTTTGTATGAATTTAAAGATAGCGAAGCTCAGATTCATTTTTTAATCAATATGAATTGGACGGTGAGAAGGATAACAATATCAATCACTACGAGGCATCTTTTATCAAATATTTCAAAACAGTATGACCCTCGGCTGGCTGTCTACGATTACCATCAGAGTAAAATTACTATTCCAACAGACTCGGCTATCATAACTATCATGGGATAGCTCATTAACAACATCTATACAAAAGGTATGGAATTTAAAAAAGGAAGATTTAAAATCAATTATTTAAATTCCACGCTATCTGGCATAGCGTTAGCGCGCATTCACTTCAACTGCACGGATTTTGCGACGCTTCAGAAAAAGCCTTAGCTTGTTCATTATACTTGTAACAACAAATGTTAAGGACAAGCGCACATCACGATTAGTACCCAATCGCTAAGACCAAGGTAGCGCTGACCAAGAAATAAGTACCTATCATTACCACGATTGGAGCTATTGGGCGCGTTCTTATTATCACAACTTTTGATTTCACCTGATATCATTTGCTACGATTTGACAGTCTCTATGATAGTATTGGGCTGGCTTTATCATAGAGACATATCGAAATGGAAATCAATTGTGGCAAATAGAGTACGCGAGATCATAAGCGTGCTTCCCGCATCATATTATGACTGACGAAAATGCCGTAGACAGTGCTTCGAGATGACTGTCTAGTACAAACACATCACAACATTTACTATGGTGGCAAGGTCTTGAATGCATTGAAAACCATCAACACAAATAAAAACATTGTTACTTATTATGATCCCATCATTGAAGTCAAGTAATTACATAATATGCCCACAGCCTTATGTGACACAGTCTCCAATATAATAATGATATTTATTAAATGAATTTAGTTCTATCACTCGGCTAGCGAAGCGGATTACGTGGATAGCAAGTTTCGCGAACCGATGGCACAATAAATGTAGTAAACAATTGCATAATTTGCAACAACTTGAGATACAAAGTGCATTCAATTTAATTATTAAGACTGTGCAGAACAGTGAACTTTCAGATGATTTACAGTTTTAAGAATAATTGTGACGTAAAATAAAGTGGCCGTATCACGTAAAATCAAGTCCACAACGTGTGACACCCTCCCGCACCTTCACCGCCACTGGAGTTGATTTCACGAGATTCATGGAAGTCAAACTAAATAAAGGCCGAGGCGTCCGGACTATTAAGCCTATGTGGCAGTGTTTGTATGTCTCGTTACAAAAGCTGTACACCTAGAATTGGTATCTGAGTTTAGCTTTGAAGCTTTCCTCGCAGTTTTTAAAAGATTGTGTGCTCGCCATGGCACGCCGAAACATGTCTACAGTGACAACGGCAAAAACAAACTTCATCGGTGAAGCTAAAATGTTGATAAAAGAGTATAGAGAAATCAGAAACTATTAATCAAGAAATATTAAATATCAATGACATAGACATCACCCGGGACTTTAACGTCCCCGCCTGGCCGTCTGCAGGAGGCTTGTGGGAAAAAGTAATAAATATTAGCGGTCAAAAGTATTATCACCTGAAGAGAGTCGTGGGAGAACAGAATCTCACGTTTGAAGAACTTACTGCTCCATCAAGTCGAAGCCTGGTTGAACTCTCGCCCCCTTACACCTGGTCATTTCTTAGTAGGTGGACCAATCATATCTACGCCACAAATCCAGATATCACACATCTATCAACTCGCTGGCAACTTTACAAAATATGAATAAACAGATCTGGAAAAACTGGTCAAATTAAAATCATTTAAGATAATGGAGCAATACTTTATTTAACTAATATAATATAATAATTTGCAATTATGTATATAAATATTTTTACATTTTCTTAGCTTTATATTGAATTTTTATGTATTTTTTTTCTCCATTGGCAAGATGTACGAGTCATCGTACTAGTTTTATAAGTTTTAGGTAAACATTTTATAAATATTTTAAGAAATGCCGCTTTGCGCAATAAAATCAGTGCTAATTACGTAATTGTTTTAATAGGTTATCCTTTTTGACCTTTCCTTCTATCAATCCAGTAAATGTCATTTAGCAATTAGCATATCATACTATCGGTAATTATTGATTATATTGTCTTAGTGTAGGACACCCTACCTACACCGTTAGCTGATAATATTTCCGCAAGGTTAAAAACTTTGATAATAATATGTTTTCCGACATTTACACCAATTATTTAGTTCATAGTAACACTGTAAGGATTGTTATGGATACTAGGCAAACAGATATACATTAGTGATGTGCCGGATCGTCAAAAATGTAGATCCGCGGATACGGATCTAAATACGGATATTTGGTGTCAAGATCCGCAGATACGGATACGGATCTTAACTTTCTTTCACAATCGGTGTCGGTGCGCGCGATCTTGATACATGAGTTTAAAAAAATGTCTACAAAGAAGTTTAGTAGTGTAATTTGGAATTATTTTGTGATAATAAATGATGGATGTGCAAAGTTTAAAATTTGTGATGGAAAGTATTCTAGTAAGGGTAAAGGCACAATTTCCTTAAAAATCATTAACAAAGAAAACATCCTCAAGAATATGAATTATTCTTTAAAGAAGTCTCTGCTAAGAAGAGTATCGATGAAATATCACGGCCGGGATCATTTTTACAAACGGTAAAAAGATAATTTAAACAAACTTTTTTTAAAAGCTAAAGTGTGGGATAATACAAACCCCAAATCAATAAAAATAGACTATTTGATTGCTGAAATGTTAGCTTTATCAGATCCACCTTTTCAACACATAGAAGAATTAGGGTTCCGCCGATTGATCAACCATATTGTTCCAAATTATGTTTTAAAAGGTAAAGGACCTTGTTTGTAGTGAGATTTACCATAAATTGTCATTAAAAATAAAAGACATGTTACATGATTTGAAGATCTAAGTCTTGTTTTCTTAATAAAAAGTGATTTTATAACTTTTTATAATATTGATCTCATTAAAAAGCTAGTTGATTTAGCACCTTGGAGTTATATATTATTGGCATGAGAACTAACTATGGCAAATTTTGCAACAGAAAGGAGCCAAATATTTGATTTTAAGATATAAAAAATGTCTTTATTGAATTTAATAGTTTTTTATTGCTACCAAATTACCTATTTAAGGCGATGAGTAAGGCGCACTAGCGACGCCAATAGCTTTAAATGTTAGCTACTAAACAGGATCTATTTTAAATAATTCTAGATCGTCAGAATCTCGGCAATTGGCGTCGCTAGAGCGCCTCACTCATCGCCTTAAATAGGTGATTAGGTAGCAATAAAAAACTATTAAATTCAATAGAGACATTTTTTATATCTTAAAATCAACTTGCCTTAAAAAAATTGTCTATAAATTTAAAATTAATAAGGTAAATAGATCCGTAAAAGATCCGCCAAAAAGTAACGGATACGGACACGGATACGAATCTTTCTTCTGCCTCGGATATCCGCGGATACGGATACGGATATCCGGCACATCACTAATATACATACATATAAGATAAAGAGTTGTCACCTACATAGAAAGTTATATAAATACCAATGACTTAGTACATAGACTCGTATTTATCACACGTAAATGTGCTCTTTTCCGAGACTCAAACATGGGATCTCTTGGCTTGAATGGCCGCTCAGCCAAACCGGTCTTCACTAAAAGTATTTTAGCAAAGTAAGCGTTTAAAAATACTTAAAGAATTTAAGTAGGTATCTTAATATGAGACTCAAAATGAAAATGTAAAACTTCCGCGCACATTACATATTTATACAAGTGAGGGCCGTGAGGGGAAGTCAAGGTTTAAATAAAACAAATTTTTCGTGAGCGTCAAGATGGCGGGATCAAGTCCCCAATTTGAAATGTAAAATAATTATAAGTTTTGCCTTTAGTGTTCTAATGAGAAAAGTTACATAAAAAATAAAAATAAAGTTTATAAAAACTTATTTTTGCCCATATATTAAACAATTAGGCACTATGTACGTTTGTTGTTGTTGTTTCATTTCTGCATAAATGTGTCCATTTCAGAGATAACGATGAATGACAGATAACTTTTGATGTACTTAAATTATGAACATGAAAATTACACAAGTTCATGTACTTAGGCCGTACTAAGTTTCCACATTTGATTTTGCGCGAGTTGTAACAATGTTCATATAAATTCAGCGATAACATGAATCATCAAATTGGCGGGACCAATGTTTTAATCACATTACTTTAATTTGGCACTTACAACTGTGTTGAATACTGAGTATATACATGTACATATGTAGTACTAAGTTTTCGGGTGTGAATTGCCTGCCTCTGAGTAGAGCTTTCAGAAGGTCCCGCCACTTTGACGTCAAATTGGCGATATCAATAAATCAGGGAGATCTTTACATACTTCATTTACCTTTAGAGGTACAAATGTCTGGTTTGGGGTACAAATAGAACATATGTAGCACAAACATTTTAATGTGATACATTTCAAATTGGGGACTTGATCCCGCCATCTTGACGCTCGCAATTTTTCACCGACTTCTGCGCATAATTTATATTTAATCCTGACGTTTCGACTTCTTTACAGTAGCCGTGATCAAAGTATGACTAAGGCAATGGTCGTCATATATGTTCTACTACCTTCATATTTTAATCGGGCACGTTTCTGTTAAAATTTAGACAAATCAAAATTGTTTTATTTTGCATTTAAAATAAAATTAAGTAAGAGTATTATCTAAATATAAATTATGCGCATAAACTAATTATATAATTAATATATAGTTAGCGCAATAAATGTATAGTTTAAATTAGACGATGGACATAATTATATGTATTTTGTATCTGTATTTCAAATACGAATATCGGTGACTGTTGAGAACTCAGAACAATAACTAAAGCTATAGAAGGAGCGCTAAAATAAAAACTGTATAACAGCTCTCGTATTCACTTAAAGTAATCTAACATACATGGGTAAGAGCGAAATAGACAACAATTGTAAGGTTTTATTTTCACGTCATTGTCACAAACTCTTAAAGTACAAATGTCAAATGGTTGTAATTTGGTTGTAATTTATACTACCAAATTAAAAGTACGTCTTTGATGAACGTTGTTTCTGAAGTAAGACCAAATTCAATGCGGTCGTATTACAGTGGCCGAACAGCTTTGTGAGCGGCTAGCGTGAAATTTTATTATTTTGCAAGGAAGTTCGTGATAAAATAACAGGAAAGTGTGCATAAAGACGCTTCAGACATCTTAGAGTCCGCGTCCAGGATGGCTTGTGTTGTTCCAGACTGCAAGTCTCATATATAACGAAAAGAAAATACGGATGAGGTGTTATCATTTCATCGGTGAGTTTTGTTTCTAAATTCTCATATTTTGACAATATAACAACGGTATATTCAGAAAATTGTAGTCAATTAATATTACAAATAGATTTCTCCATGAGTTTTGGTTTTGGTAGTTTGGTTTGCCTTCTGTTTTGTATATGATTGTGTGATAGTGATGTGTTTTTTGTTATCGATGTCAACATTTTTGGTTTTTACTTTTTGCTTTAGTTTTCCCAAAGATGAACCTATTAGAACTGAATGGATACGCCGTATATCAAGGATCAATTGGACACCGAAAGCGCACAGTCACATTTGTTCGAAACATTTTAGACTACATTCATTTGAGCCACATGAAAACATTTAATTTCGGCGGCTGAAAGCAAATGCTATACCCACATTACATTTACAGAACATGAAATTGCTCCTTTTTTATTCCAAACATTATCTTAGTCTTGCTTTGTCAAATATCTTTTTCGATCCTACCAATAAATATTCAGATTTTTAATTAACATTTTCGCACCGTGTATTCCAAATAATAATGATAGCTTATTTACAATAATATTTTTATGTTTCAGAAACCACTATCGGATTCAGAAGGAATTATGAAGCACCAAGTAAACGCCCCAAATCTATGACCACAGTTGAAACAAATACTGATTCCGATATCTCTGAACTGATATCTAATTTACAGAAAATTATAGCAGATTATAAAAAACCAAATTGGAATATTAAAAAAAGAGTTAGAAAGGGTTAAAAAGACCAGCAAGTGACGTCTTCGCAAAATAAACACTAACAAAGAGAAATCTTAACTCTATAGCATATTGATAGAAAAATTGAAACAAGAGTTCAAGCCGAATACCTAGCACTTTTAGAGTGTGTAAACAAAAATGACAAAAATTCGCGGCGAGAACTGAACTCAATTCCGGAAACAGCGTTTAAAAAATGTTTTGATGATTGGATTAAGTTAGCGTAAGTGTATCGTTTCTGAAGGAGCATACTTTGAAGGTGATAAAATAAATTTGGATGAATAACAAACATTGTGTATATTATTGATCTTTTCCCGGTACTTTCTTGACAGAGTAGTATATAAAAATAATAAGTAAATATGTATAAAATAATAGTTGGTTAATTTAATTTAAATAATCGATTAATTTTCTTTTAAATTTTTTCCTCTTTTTTAATCTATACCTATAAAAAATATAATGTTGAATGCAGTGTTCACTAATGTACTGCTAGAGGTCTAACTTAAAATAGAAACATGTAGCCTAATATGATATATCTATACAAAGTGCAATTTTTTAACTGTACCTATCTGGTTTCTCTAGATACTGAAGACTGCAAATCTAATAAATAAATTGGTTCGGGTCCAAAATTCTACTCATAAATACTGCATTATAAAATGTTCATATTGCAGATTCTACACGTGTTTATTATGACACATTACCGTCCGTTCTAGTGTCATAGACATACCAACAGCATAATTTTTTTTTTACGTTTTTAATTTTATTTTTATCGATAGTAATATCGATGCCGTTACATGATTGACGTAAAGGAAACTAGTGACTACCTTATAAATTACGAAACAAAATTTGTATACTTATTTCTTTCTTACACATTTACAACTGTATAAGTCAAAATAGTACGAACTATTGTATTGTGTTGTTATTTTAGCACGGCTTCTATGGCTTTAGTTATTGTTCTGAGGTTGAGAACGATCCACTTTTGTTATTGTTGTTGTCGATGAATATGTTTACCCAGGACAAATAGTTTGCTTAGGTATCCAATGTCGTCAAGGAGGTGGCATGCCTTTATTTGTATTATTGACGTAGAATAAAGTATATTTGTATTGTACTGTACATTTTAGTTGGTCAGTATGGTGTGGTACGCGGCTGCTTTTCTGTCCTTCTAGACTCGGTTGAGTTACCATGGTCATGATCTTCATAGTCTCTGGTTTTTGATTTTCGCATCAATTGTTAAGTGTAGGTACTACGCTGCAGTTTTAAAGGTATAAAACTCAAATAATTATCTAACTATTGTTATTATGTTCATGATTAAAAACTTTGCTGCAAATGGTTGCATTAAATATCATCATAATTGATTTATTACTTGCAAGATACTGATGAAAGGACATCGACGAAATGTGACAAACAAATCCCTGCATTATAAGTTTTATTTTATGTTTTTACATTGTTTGCAATCATCCGTAGTAAACGGACAAGCGTTGGTTTGAAGCGAATAATTAAAAGCTTGGTAACTACTACACAATTTGTCTTCTATATATTCATCTTTTATTGCTTCGTTATTTGTTATATTTATTATCAAAATACATTTTAGGTATATTACAATTCTATTATAATAATTTATCTTATATCACAATTTATAAAATAACATAATAATAACGTTTGAACAAAATTGATTCTCGATTAGTTTAATTAGCAGCATTGATTCTACAGAAGCGAAAGCGACTCCCGTAATCGTTTTGTTACTCACTCCATTTACTTTTATTAACTTGGCTTTTCTTACGGACTCAATTTCTTGCAAAAACATACATAGGACAACATACTTAATTAATAATTCTAATGGTATTGTTCTAGCATGATTGCATATACCTACTCCTACTATTTATTTATTTTATGAATTCACTTATACTCGAAAGAGTCACGTGTGTTTCCATGAAGTATGTATCAATGTTTTAAAAAAAAATCCTGGATACGTAAATTCGTGGACGAATTCACGTATCTGTATATAAATTGGACGCAAAGAACTTTATTAAAGTCTGATCTATAGTAAGACGTGTTATGTAAGTTTTTTATTTTTCTTGGATTTTTTATAGAAAAGTTTCTCTTTTCTAACAATTCGGCGTTTTGAACGAAAGAAGTTTCATATTTTGGATAACGTATAAGCATGTATTTTATGTTTATGTGCAGGCTGACCAAGCTACAATTGTGATACTACCTAAGTCCTAGGTATCGTTTTCGAAAATAATACAAGGAAACTGATGCGCTAGAGTCAAGCTTCATCAAATATAACTTTGAATTGTATTTGACAATCGTATATTATAATTTAGAATGATATAGTTTGAGTAAAATTATTCAAACACCATTTGGGAACTAATTTTAATTAAAAAAAATGGAAAGAATCACGTGTTTTTTTTAAAAACTTGATAGTGTTAAGCATTTAATACTATAAGAAAATTATAAGGCGTCGTAGTCCACCGATTTAACCCAAGCGGACTGAATTTAACTCTTGCCGATTAACTACCAACGTGAACTCACTCGTGACACAAACTTACCACTGGTTTACTGTAAAAATAATAAGGTACGTTTTTAATAATTCCTAATAAATAAAAACCTATATACCCGTTGCTGGGAGCAGGCATTACATTTAGAGCTAACTTACAGCCGATTGCGCTTTTTTTCTTGCTGCCGTAACGCACTCTAATTAACATAGCTAGATGGAATGGAAAAGCTGTGTCGACCATGTGATATAATTAAAATATATGGTTTAGATCGCGCTGGGGATACAATATGAGAAAATTATATTTAAACTAGCGGCCCGTCCCGGCTTCGCACGGGTGGACAAAATTTTTTAAATTTTTTCTAGCATTCAATATAGCCTATGACACTCAGCAATAATGTGCCTTTCTATTGGTGAAAGAATTTTTAAAATCGGTTAAGTAGATCCCGAGATTACCCCTTACAATTTAACAAATATACAAACACACAAACTTTACTTCTTTATCTTAATATATATAAATCTCGTGTCACAATGTTTGTCCTCAATGGACTCCTAAACTACTTAACCGATTTATATATTTTTTTTTTTTATATATTTTATGCATTTTCAATGCGATCTTATAAGATAAATTATTATAATAGAAAAATACTAGAAAAAATCGACTCGGGTCACAAGTGAATCTCAGGCGGGAATCGAACCCGCAACCTTTGGAAATCCGGTCCAATGCTCTCCCAATTGAGCTACCGAGCCTTGCGAACACTCGTCGAAATTTTCTAGTACATTCCTGATTTTACGCCGTAGGCCAGCGTTGTTTCATCAATGAGAGGAACATCCTCTCGTATTCGAAAGAAACATTTTTACAAATGTTTGGTCAATCGATTAAGATGAAACAGCCATGTTAGATTTATATATTTTTTTTTTATATATTTTATGCATTTTCAATGCGATCTTATAAGATAAATTATTATAATAGAAAAATACTAGAAAAAATCGACTCGGGTCACAAGTGAATCTCAGGCGGGAATCGAACCCGCAACCTTTGGAAATCCGGTCCAATGCTCTCCCAATTGAGCTACCGAGCCTTGCGAACACTCGTCGAAATTTTCTAGTACATTCCTGATTTTACGCCGTAGGCCAGCGTTGTTTCATCAATGAGAGGAACATCCTCTCGTATTCGAAAGAAACATTTTTACAAATGTTTGGTCAATCGATTAAGATGAAACAGCCATGTTAGATTTATATATATTTTTTTTTTATTTTTTTATATATTTTATGCATTTTCAATGCGATCTTCTAAGATAAATTATTATAATAGAAAAATACTAGAAAAAATCGACTCGGGTCACAAGTGAATCTCAGGCGGGAATCGAACCCGCAACCTTTGGAAATCCGGTCCAATGCTCTCCCAATTGAGCTACCGAGCCTTGCGAACACTCGTCGAAATTTTCTAGTACATTCCTGATTTTACGCCGTAGGCCAGCGTTGTTTCATCAATGAGAGGAACATCCTCTCGTATTCGAAAGAAACATTTTTACAAATGTTTGGTCAATCGATTAAGATGAAACAGCCATGTTAGATTTATATATTTTTTTTTTTTTTTATATATTTTATGCATTTTCAATGCGATCTTATAAGATAAATTATTATAATAGAAAAATACTAGAAAAAATCGACTCGGGTCACAAGTGAATCTCAGGCGGGAATCGAACCCGCAACCTTTGGAAATCCGGTCCAATGCTCTCCCAATTGAGCTACCGAGCCTTGCGAACACTCGTCGAAATTTTCTAGTACATTCCTGATTTTACGCCGTAGGCCAGCGTTGTTTCATCAATGAGAGGAACATCCTCTCGTATTCGAAAGAAACATTTTTACAAATGTTTGGTCAATCGATTGATCAATCTCATTGATGAAACAACGCTGGCCTACGGCGTAAAATCAGGAATGTACTAGAAAATTTCGACGAGTGTTCGCAAGGCTCGGTAGCTCAATTGGGAGAGCATTGGACCGGATTTCCAAAGGTTGCGGGTTCGATTCCCGCCTGAGATTCACTTGTGACCCGAGTCGATTTTTTCTAGTATTTTTCTATTATAATAATTTATCTTATAAGATCGCATTGAAAATGCATAAAATATATAAAAAAAAAATATATAAATCTAACATGGCTGTTTCATCTTAATCGATTGACCAAACATTTGTAAAAATGTTTCTTTCGAATACGAGAGGATGTTCCTCTCATTGATGAAACAACGCTGGCCTACGGCGTAAAATCAGGAATGTACTAGAAAATTTCGACGAGTGTTCGCAAGGCTCGGTAGCTCAATTGGGAGAGCATTGGACCGGATTTCCAAAGGTTGCGGGTTCGATTCCCGCCTGAGATTCACTTGTGACCCGAGTCGATTTTTTCTAGTATTTTTCTATTATAATAATTTATCTTATAAGATCGCATTGAAAATGCATAAAATATATAAAAAAAAATATATATAAATCTAACATGGCTGTTTCATCTTAATCGATTGACCAAACATTTGTAAAAATGTTTCTTTCGAATACGAGAGGATGTTCCTCTCATTGATGAAACAACGCTGGCCTACGGCGTAAAATCAGGAATGTACTAGAAAATTTCGACGAGTGTTCGCAAGGCTCGGTAGCTCAATTGGGAGAGCATTGGACCGGATTTCCAAAGGTTGCGGGTTCGATTCCCGCCTGAGATTCACTTGTGACCCGAGTCGATTTTTTCTAGTATTTTTCTATTATAATAATTTACTTAACCGATTTTGATCAAACTTCGTAACTATCTGTTATTTGATCTAACTTAAAAGATAGGATAGCTTTTATTTTAATTTATAACACAGCAACGCGTGGTTGGGGCAGCTAGTAATATTAGTATAGATTAAGGTAGATGAAAAGGATATCCTTTTAAAAAATGTTTTAACACCAAAAAGGTTGGAAATCTCAGTTTTGCATGTGGTATATGCCGAGGTCATTATTATTTTTTTATGTAAACTTTAGAAATAGACTTTAGAACTACTTGTACACAATTCAAAATGCGGTTGGCGACTAGTGTAATGCACGAGTCTTGGGCAGCTTGCTTGTGTAAGTTTTTGAGATGTGTATAGTTGGTTACGTTTTTAATATGCAAGTTTTATTATAAGTAAATACATATCGTGGTAGTGGAGAAAATAAATTATCAACATTTCACGGATTAAAGATGTTTATTTTGTTACCAATATACTCCTATTTCATTGAAATAGACAGACATTACTACAAATGTGTTTTCTTTATGAAGATCTTCCCAAAATTTCATTCTTGCATGGAAGGGATTCCTACCTTTGGTTAGTTCTGTTCCTATGCTAAGGTAATTTAATTTTTCCGTGCTTTCAACGGAGTCCCATTTAATTTGTAACAGAGGGTCGTCTTCTTGTGGTGTGGGGTGTCTGAAAAGTAATATTATTCTTTTACAAGTGAAATCAACGTACAAACGACATTTCTTATTTGCCATTTTGAATGAAGTCAAAGCGACGAGAAGAGAAAGATTTTGACCCACTGCATTTCCTTTCATATAATGTCGTGCATAAAGTTGTACCCTATAAATCCAATATAGAGCTATAATTCACATTTTAATACTCGTAAACACCAAATTGATTGAATTTGATTCTATCATGTCCCAATCTTGAAAGTGAACATAAGGAAACTTTAACATGATTTCATTTCTTTTAATATTAATCTAAATAATTTTTTTATACCTACTTTAACTTTTGTGACAATTAATTACCGTATATATGATAAATGTATTTAGGTATAACGAAAAAAAAATAAGTAAAAATGTTATTGAAAATAAAAAAAATCATAAAACTAGACTGCTTAAAAAATGGTAAACTTAAAATTTTTGTTGTTAACCGTGTTTACAGATGCAGTTGGGGCATTAAATATGATTTCTATTTTGTTATATAATTCGCGTGAAACGAAGTGCTAAGCCCCGCAGTAAAACTGTAGGAATAAAAGGTATGCCATATTTGTTATCACAACAACAAAAAATTATCCGTTTCGACTCATCGCAAGATGGTAGGCAGACCCCGTGGTTTTACTGAATTGAAGCAAGATGTTCCTGATATCTGCACCAGGTAGTGTTTGGAATGAACTTTATGACGAGCTTTGCACTTGACAGGCTTGGAATGTGTAATAAAGTAATAATTTACCTCGTGTATTAAGTAATGAATGATAGGAAGTTCTCACTTTTGCAAATTATGATGAATCAGCTATAAGTACCTCCTACACTGGACTTGTAAGGGTCTATCAATTAACGTTTACTAATCTATTAGATGAGTCTACGTTAGTTTTTTTTTGCGTTAATGTACTTCGCATTATTAAGACAATGTTCAAGGGTTTGTTCAACTTGTTTATATACGCGATTGAAATAATAGTTAGGTAATTAAAATGTTTAATTATTAGTAGTTCTGTACTTAAGTATTCTACGAGTATTTGATATTTTCATTATAGATACTTATTAAAAATACCTAAAAAGCAAAGAATACTTCAGTACCTATGCATATTTCTTTTGCCTATTTCAAAATTACGCGACGTGAAATTGAGTAATGCTGGCCATGCGGGCTTACACGCTATCTTATAAATCGATAACGATGACCTTTAAACTAGTGTTATTTAGTTTAAAGGTATACACATATAATACCTTTTTTCTTTTTTTTTTTTTTTTTCGACGAGAAATGCGCCTTATGCACACTCCGTTGTTTGGGTAGACAACGGAGTTATGTGGGGCTCTCCTTCGGTCACCCACCCGACAATGACAATGACGAAGCCCAGTGGGTGATCGAAGGTATACCCACTAAAACTCGTCGTTGTGCCTCCATACTGTCCTGCAGCCTTGTGGGTCCCTTTGTTGGAAGCACCACTTTGGCTGGACAGCCAGCCCGCTACGGGCCCCTTCACCGTCGGGCGATGCCTAGGCACAAATTAGGCATCAACCGACACCCTCCGAATGGCGCTGAACAACGGGTCTACCCACCTACGCTGCAGCGCCCTTCGTCTCGTCCGTTAGGGGTCCTCCCTTCGTTGAGGACTATGAACCCTACCGGTCTGCCATCTCCCAGCACCTTCCTCATTTGAGGAGGGGTGGAGACGGCGTTCTCCTGTATCAGGAGCTGGGTTTCCCTACATCGGGCCACCCCCGTCTGCTCCAGGCTCTTTCGAGGGGTTCCTTCCTCAAATTGAGATACGCGCCGCGAACTGGCGCCATCTCCTGCCTGGTCGCCTCCTGCGGATGGGCACCGCGTTGGCGTCGCTTTCTCTCCCTCTCTCAGCGGTCTCCTTCTGCGAAATGACATCTTCGCAGTAGGAGACCGCTGCCTCCCACGACCTCTCGGTTGCCACCATGGCCTTAGCCACTGCGGCCAGCGAGAGGTCACTCCCTATCGCCGCCACCAGAGTGCCGCGCTGCGAGGACCATGCCGGGCACACCTCCAGTGTGTGCTGTGCGGTGTCCTCCGCAGCGCCGCACTCGTGGCACGACGGGGTCGGCTCCCTCCGTATCCGGTGCAGGTATTTACCGAAGCACCCATGCCCGGTAAACACCTGCGCCAGCCGATAAGTAACCGATCCTTTCCTCCTCCTAATCCACTCCCGCAGTACTGGCCGTACCGCCTCGAGCGTCCTCACCCCCACCGATGGGTTCTGTGTGGACGCCTCCCAACGCCCCATCAGTGTCTCCTCCGCTTGACGCCTCACATTCTCTAGCTCCTCGGGGGTCGGTGTTTCCCCCCTGTCTCTCGCTACCCTTCTTTGCATGTAGACCTCCTTGAGGATCTGGGCCTCTAATTCCCAAGGGGGGGGTACCCGCTAAAACACAGGCCGCAGCCCAGGATGTTGTGCGGTACCCCCTTATTACTCGGGTTGCTACCGCTCGTTGAGGCCTCCTGAGGTTCCTCCTGTTCTTGGCGTTCAGTCTGTCCGCCCAGACAGGGGCCCCATAAAGAGCCATGCTCCTTATGACGCCAGCGTACAATTTACGGCAGCTGGAGTCAGGTCCACCCAAATTCGGTAACAATCTACCTATTGCCCCTGCAGCGCTCACCAATTTTGGGGCCAACTCTTTAAAATGCCGCTGGAAGTTCCACCGGCAGTCCAATGTTAACCCCAGGTACCTAATGTGGGGCTTGAACTGAAGCCGCACACCGTCCACCTCCATCGTAGACCCAACAGGGGGCGCTCTTCTTGGGCCGTGGAAAAATATAGCGTCCGTTTTGTCCACGGCCACCTCCAAACCCATTGCCCTGATGCGTTCAATCACCAGGTCTGTTCCTACCTCCGCCAATCTCCTCGCCTCTGCGAAACTCGTGCCTCGAGCGGTGATAAGTGTATCATCTGCATAACAGATAAGCCCCATCCGTGGCAAGAGCTCCCCCCGCAGCAACCAATCAAAGCCCATGTTCCACAGGAGCGGTCCCAGCACTGACCCCTGTGGAACTCCGCAGGACATCTTCTTCGCCGCTATCCGTCCGTCCGAAGCGATAAAAAGAACCTCCCTATCCGCCAGGTAATTTTCAATTATTTTCACCAGATATTGTGGTAGTTGGTGATACCTTAACGCCCTCCTTATGACTTCATAAGAGAGGGTGTTGAAGGCATTTTTAATATCAAGGGAGACTGCTGCCACCCCTTCCCCTTTGGCCTCCGCCTTATCGATTTCCGCCCTTAATGCCATCACTGCGTCCACAGTAGAGCGCTGCCTCCTGAACCCGAATTGATTGTTCGAGAGATTCGGGCCCTTCACCTCCATGTGCTGCACGAAGCGGTCGGCAATTATCCTTTCCAGTACCTTGCCGAGCTCGTCGAGCAGCACTACCGGCCGATATGCAGATGGAGAGTCTGCTGGTCTCCCCTCCTTCCTCAAAAGGCAGAGCTTCCCCGATTTCCATGATTTCGGAAACTCTCCCCTCTCCAGGCAGGAGCTGTACAGGTCCTGAAGAGTTTCCCCGAGATGTTGGTGGGCGATGGAGATCAACTTCCCATGAATGCCATCAGGGCCTGGGGCTTTCTTCTTAGCCCGAAGACGGTCCATGGCTGATGTCATTTCTCCCTCTGTTACCGGGATGAACCCGGTATCGCCTCCTACTGGAAATTCAGGAGGTGAAGCCATCAGAATGCGCGTTGCTGGGGATTCCGCTGGAAACAGTCCCTCGACGATTCCACTCAGCAACTGCGGGTCCATCTGGTTCATGGCCGGCGCTTGATTCCGGAGCCTACTTCTGATCATCCTGTATGGCCTACCCCATGGGTCCCTGTCTAGCTCCGACAGAAACTCCTGCCAGGCATGATCTTTGGCCTTACGGATGGCCACACTTAGCTCCTTCTTCATATCCTTGTGTAGAACGGACAGCCGCTGTTCCTCTCCTGGTTCCTGTGTTCTACGCCGCCTATATCTCTGTAGGGCGCGTCTTGCTCTGAGACAATTGGCCCTCAGGATCCCCAATTCCGCGTTCCACCAATATACCTTGGTCTTATTGACCACCTCCACTACCCGCGGCATCGACGCATCTGATATTGCTGTGAGTGACGCCTTCATCTCCTCTACCCTTTCATTAATGGGCCGCTCCGCTTCGTTCAGGTCCTGCCTGTTCCAAGCCTCAACAAGAGCCGCCTCCTCCGCCAGACTTTTGTCCAGCTTGGTTAACGCCCATCTGGGATACACATATAATACCTACCCGTATAAATAACTTATTATATTTTATAATATTAATATCTATTCATGATCTTAAAGTTGGGAATGAAAGCTTTTTTTAACTGGCTGGCACGTTGACTTGCAATGGTCCTACAAATTCTGGGCGAAAATAGTCCGTGAGAACGAGTGTCACGAATATGAACTAGATGTGCTTGGTTAACTGTATGCAATCCAAGAAGTCGTTATTGTTGCCGAGAATGTGGTACAAAAGTATTTGGTCTAAGAAGGTTCTTCTCGATTTTAACTACAAAAACGAGTATTTTTCAGAAGATGAATGTATAAATATTTTGCATGAAAACATTAATAATTAACAGATCGAAAGATTTTTTTGAAACATCTCGATTTGATAAATATATTTATGAAAATAGGGATTCCACACTACTGATGCCTATTCTAGCTGTGGTCCGATTAGCTGTTTATAGAGGACTAAATCAGTTGAGGATTTTTGAAAGCTTCGCATGACAAATCCTAAAAACTGATAAGTCTTAATTACTATACTACTGACATGCATATCTAAGTGTAATTTTGAGCCGAGAAGTATGCCCGAATCCTTAATAACATCAACCTTTTCTATTTTGGTGCCAATAAGTTCATAACATCAACAATTTTTGCCGTTTTGGTAAAAGTGATCTTTCACACTTAGATACGCCCAACTGCAATTTGTTTTTTATACTGTATTGAGAAAGACGGTCGAAATCCTCCTGATATGCCAAACAATCGCGAACATTTTCAAAATTCCTAAAAATTTTAAGGTCGTCGGCTTTTAAAAGATAATTCATGTTCCTGAAGGACTTTCCTATAATATTGATAAATAATAAAGGATCCAATATGGAATTCTGGGCTACGCCACGAATAATACTGAGGTATATCTTCTGCCGATGTGTAACCGTTGAAAATCACCCTTTGTGATCTGTTAGTGGACCAGGCACGGAAGGGATCGAACACGGCGCCTATAGGCCCGGAACCGATAATTCCGATTGTGGTGAGTTGGTTCAGCCAGAAAGTTTGTGAACACACCAAAGAACTTCATCAACATTATTGGAACTCTCTGGAGACATGTAGGCAAGCGCTCGCCTCTCCAGATCTATATTACAGTTGAATAGATCGGAGCTGCGCCACAGGCGCCATTACTGATCACGGTGACTTTAACAAACATCTTTTTAATATAGGTGTAACGGACAGCCCACTATGCAGAGGATGCATGAAAGCTGAAGAAACAGCCACTCATGTCCTGCTTGAGTGCACCCTAGTGGAGAGCACCCTATCGGGCAAGACATCTTGGCTCACCAGGCGGCCTTCGGCCTTAGTTACCAAAGTGAAGGCGCTTGAAGCGTTCCTGGCAGAGCTGGGGTGGCTGGAGTGAAACAGCCAAGCACCTTCCAGACGCAAAAGAGGCGCACAAGACGTTGAGTTGCAGAAATCGCTCGTATGGAAGAAGAAGAACCGTTCTAAGATCTTCGCAAAGCTGAAAAGCTGTGAAATCAATTGGTAGTTTTTAACGTCATTCTTTGGACAGCTCTTGTAAACAGATGTAATATTAGCTGTTTTCCAACAATGCGGAACAATACCTTCGCTGAGACTACGGTTGTACAAATAAAACAATGGAGTACAAATCGACTTATCCACCCATTTTATAAAAAAAGGTGGGATTCCACCGGGGCCAGGACCTTAACAAACATCCAAATACTTCAATACAGTAACTAAGATATCTTTAAAAAAAATTTTGATATAATTTCACAGTTATTTACCAAAATTGATGCATCGGGTTGCTGTATTTCATTTAAGTTTCTTTCATAAACTGAAGCTAAAAAGTTTGAAAATAAATTAACTAAAATGATAATGCCTCATCATTACCGTAGTGCATCCTACTGGGAATGCAAGATAATTTTTAATTTCGATTTACTTAAGACCAAAATATCTTCAAATCCTTCTTAATACCATCTTGGGGGTATGGTCAATCAATAGGTCAATGACATACAATTGGTAGATGATACCCCTACTGCCAACATCTGTTCGATGTTGGGTTTGGCAAATGATTTAGGGAGTAACGCTGGTCGTGATCATCCCCTAAACAAGGCCAACTGACTATCCTTCTCGAGGTTGCCGCCTGTTTAAGTAAATTATGTAGTCGGTACTACAAAAACCACTGGCCGACCCTGCCAAATAATCCCTATCTCTGATCCTATTTTCTCTCTCTTTAATAATCCTGTAGAGCCGAACCGTGGCGGCGTGACCTCACCGAGTTATCGGTTTGTCCCTCGTATTCTGGGGGCGATAACTCGTGCATGAATATTCCATCTAGCATGGACTTATCAGACCTCGAATAGGTTAACCGGCAGACACTGCAATCAAGCCGCAGTCGACCGTGGCGTGGCACAACAACAGCAGCCCCAAACACCATAGGACTGAAAATCCGATTGCACGAAAACACCACAAGAAACGAATCAGATTCTGGAGCACGAAAGCTGGCGATTACACCACTGCACTGCTACTGCAGGAATTGTCCTGCAGTAGCAAAGCTACAAGAATAAAGAAAATTCTATAAATATTAAAGGATGCCCTCAAGGCGGCGTCCTATCACCACTTCTTTCGAACATAGTATTAGACAGACTCATAAAAAAGTTAAATGAACCAGGATACACTACTATAGGTTATTCAAATGACCTAGCAGTACTGATAAGTAAGAATGCTGAGAATGTTCTATGTAAAGTAATGCGTTCCGCTCTTCAGATTGTAGAAGTTGTTTGACGTACATCAACAGTCAGTAAATCCCAAAAAAATGGATCTAATCCTTTTCACAAACAAAAGGAAACTAGCACAACTATAATTACCAAAAATATTCAATACCAAACTCTCCCTATCCACACAAGTCATCCGTCATCCTTGACAATAAATTCAATTGGGCGAGTCATATAGAGATTTGTTCCTAGGATGCTACGCGAGGCTATTGAAATCAGGAAACATTCTAATTTCAATGGAGATGAAAAAACTAATGTCTCCAAAGACACACCTTGCAAAACCTAGATGTAGTTAGTTAGTTAGATATTTCTGCAAATAATAAAAGTAAGTGGGAGGTCGGTCCTTCTGCCAGAGCTTCTTTTGCCAGTTCTTCTCGGAAGGGCCTTTCAATTGATAGTAAACTCAGTAGTATACATTGTAATCGTAGTGAAAATTGAATACTTAAACTAAGCGATGCATTCACTAAGTATAAAGCTACGCTAGCACCATATATTGGAGCGGAGCGTAATACCTAAAAAAAGAAAAAAAGAAATTTTTGTTTCGATGAGAATTTTTGCTCCTTGCTCGGGCTCCGTCAGCATCTGGTCCTAAACCTGTTGATTCGATTCCACACAAAAAATATTAAAATCGGTTAAGATTTCGGGAAGTTATAGCGTAACAGACATTGCGCCATTGAAGCTGATCCATGGGAGCTTCGCTCGCTCCGCTCTAATAAATGTAAAATAAAACAATTTGATTGATATAAAAATAATTAACGTGCCAGATTAAAATATTGTGAAGTTAGTAGAAAATATATGATGCCCATTGTCTCAGTCATCCTGTGATCACGGCTCCTGTAAAGGAGTCGAAACGTCAGGATTAAATATTAAATAAATTTAGCGCAAAATCCCTAAAACTCTTGTTTAATTTTGGCAATGCAAGAGATGAATTGGTAAAAGATGGGGTCTTAATTTAAAAAATACTTTATGGCTATACACATCAGTTATTAGGCCCTCTTTAACCTGCGGATCGGTTGTCTGGTGGCCCCTTACGCAACTGTCCACGGTGAAAACAAAATTGTTAAGTCTGCAGTGCTAAGCGAGTATAGCAGCGACTGGATACATGAGAACCACTCCATCTGCCGCACTCGAGTATATCCAATACTTGTGGATATTGCTGACATTCGGACACCGCACCTTTGAAATTCTTTCCGTATGTTGGTTTATCGATGCGCTGTTAAACTCACATGCTTGTTTTAAGTCACAAATGTCTTTCTTAATTATCTTGACGTCCTCGAGTAATGTTGATAAAATTGAAAGCTGTTTTTTCAAACTACGGTCCTCTGATAATACCAAACTGAGAGTTGCAGGTTCATCGGCATCAGAAGCATCAAAACTTGGTAGCGCTGGCGTTGATTGCACACGTAGCCTAGCTGACCCTTTACATTGAGGGCACCTCCAAGCAGAACGACGAGTCTGCGATATCCTATTTCAGTAATTTGGGCACAGCCAAAATCAAACCGCTTGTCACATCCATCACATTGAGCTCCATCATTAAAAGGTGCATTGCAACCGGCACACTTAAACATTTTTAGCAGGACTGGTAATAATTAAAAACAAGAAAATATGTTTGCTAGCACTGAATTTAGAGCAACACACACGTATGGTCACTTAGAGTACTCACGACTGATATCGTGAACTTAAGACTTTTGGATCTAGTTATTCAGGGAGAGGCAAAAGTGAGAGTGAGACTAAGAGCAAATGGCACAGAAGAAAAACAGCTGAATGAATGGGAAACCAGTGAAGGATGCAGGCAAACAAAGAATGCAAAGTTATTGGCTTAATAACTGGACTTTGTCCTTTAAACAAACATCTGTTTACAATAGGAGTGACTGACAGCCCTCTGAGCAGAGGCTGCATGGAGGCGGAAGAAACTCCACAGTATCTAGATATGTGCTTATGGAATGCAGGATCGTGGAAAATCAACGGGCACAGCTTCTTCAATCTTCAACCTCACTCCCGGGGGCCCACAGCAGACTGAAAAGGCTGCTAACCTTCTGGGATGAACTGGGATGGCTGGAGTAGAAAGACAATCCAAGATAAGCACAATGGCCCAATCAATAGGCTAAGTGCGGAAAAATCCCCGCTAAACTAATTAACTAACCATCTTCCAATTATTTAATACACTCGCGAGCAAAAGTATGGAATCACTTACTTCAAATTTTTTCCGCGCGATCTTGAATACTAAATAATTTAATAATTTTTATATATTTTATGCATTTTCAATGCGATCTTATAAGATAAATTATTATAATAGAATAATACTTGAAAAAATCGACTCGGGTCACAAGTGAATTCTCAGGCGGGAATCGAACCGGCAACCTTTGGAAATCCGGTCCATTGCTCTCCCAATTGAGCTTATTATTTTTTCTAGTATTTTTCTATTATAATAATTTATCTTACTAAATATTTAAATTGACACCAAATTCATTCAAATCACGGTAGTATTTAAGAAACTATCGCGGATTACGTGAAGAAGTAAAGAAAAAGACATGTTTCAATAGTTTCTACAAAAGCACGTGTTATCGAATTTTGTTTTTTGCTGCGTCGCCCCGCCACCCATGGGTGCGATCGCCACTGCCACCACTTCAGGTGGTGTTTAGTCAGTATGAGTCTCACATAACCTCTCGGCCGGCCGATGTATCCATGTAGGATTCATCACATCCCTCCCACGCGTCCGGAGAGGAAAAAAAAAATTGTTTAGTCACTCCGTCACCTTGAGTGCGATCGCTCATACTAAGCCTGTATGTATAGCCTTCCCAGGCTAAGGCATCTTCAGGTGGTGTTTAGTCAGTACGAGTCTGACATAACCTCTCGGCTGGCCGATGTATCCATGTAGGATTTCGACCCGGATGGGAAACAAAAAAAAATTGTTTATCAGTCGGCTTTCACACGTTGACCCATACACATCTCCGCTACTTTTGACCCTTGACTTTGGACTAAAATGGATACAATACCTACTGAAGCAGCACAAATCGTCGCCCTATTGCAAGAAGGGCTCAGCCAGCGGGCTGTCGCACGTCAGCTCCACTCCCGTCTTCAATTTGCTCGCACCCATCTTGATTGGGAAGTTGAGCAATGGTTGAGAGTCCTGTTCTTCGACGAGAGCAGAATGTGTTTGCAAGGTAGCGACCGAAGAGGTCGGGTCTACAGGTGGCCTGGGGAGCGATTTGCGCACCGCTGTTTTGCCAAGACAGTGGCTTATGGGGGCGGTTTTTGTATGATTGGAAGGCCAAATATGTTTTTATAAATTACTTTTTGTTGTTTTCTTCATTCATTATTTTTCCATATTTCCTTGTTTTCCTAACTCCTTGACTTAATCCGGGATAGGTCCTTTTTATACTGGTGTGATTCAAATGAATTTTAGTATCAATTTAAAGTTAACAGTTTAGCCTTTGAAATGGTGCCATTCTTATTATTTGTAACTAGTGATTTAGTTCTCAAGATCAAACGGAATTTATTTAAAGTAAGCGATTCCATACTTTTGCTTGCAAGTGTGTAAGTGTTAAAGCATTGCGAAGAAAATTTTATTAATCTTTTTTGATACAATGAACTGTTATAATGTGAGGCGTTATTATATGTTTTCCATTTTAGCTCAAGGTTTATGATAAAAATTTCAACATTAAAATAATATATGATTTCAAGTGCATGCATCACATTTTTACGCCGATTTTGAGTCCTACATTATCATAATTTGGTACAGCACCCGACATAAATTAATATATAATAATAATAATAATGAGTTTGACATAATGAGATTCTGTCACTATTCAAAAATTTGTAAAAGTTAAAGCCAGACAATAACACTGTGGGGGGGCGACGCACCAAAAAAATTAATGTATAGCACATCATAGAAATTTTAATATTAATTTTTTTGTTGCGTCAACACATCGCATTGTGGTGCGCCGTCCCTTCGCAATGTTGTGACCTCGCTCTTAAATAACATACCCAAATTTTGCAAAGTTAGTCCACATTTTAACAACTCTGCTTCTTGTTTGAACGGAGTCTCTTGAGCCTAAACAAAGCTGAGGGTTTGTTTTAGATTTTATTGTTTTAATGCTGTATATGAATGCAATTTCTGTAGCATGTAGAAGGCTACGTAAAAACGTTAGTTCTTCCGGCACAGACCATTCTCCTGCATAGTTAACAATATAGTAAAATATAGGACACTCTGGGGCGAACTCACTATGTAATCTTACTGTTTTGTTTATGTAATATAAAAAATAATAATCATTTAGTAATTGAAGATATTGTGATCTAGTATTTTTATCAAAACTACATTTATCTCCAAGATAAAATTTTAATAGTTTGTGAGCAATATCCTTGGTTATTTTTGCGTCACTTGACAATGATTTTGGTACAATACGACAAACATCCTCATTATATTTCTGAAAATCACCATCAATATCATTTGTTATAAATTCTAAAACAGATGTTTCAATATTATTAGATCCAATAATCAATGGTACTTTATTAAAATTACCACTTTTTAAAAGTATGAATGGACTTTTTGTAAGAAACGCTGGTAAGCCTTCTAAATCATCTTCTATACATGGCTTGAAAAATGAATCAAAATTATTAGATTTGTCCAAGTTATTCAAAGTATCTTGTAAATCTGAGTTTGCCTTTAAAATGTCTTCTGCAGGAAATGCTCTCAACTCTTCAACAATTTCAATTTTATTTTGTTTAGTAATACCAAGCTTCTTAGCCAATTCCATTACTGCTAGTGAGGGATTTTTACTCAACGACCAGTTGTTTAAGACACCACAACTTTGTATAATAGCCTTATGAAATAATCCCGAGGCCATTGGCGACATCATTAACAAATGTACTGCTGTGCCACCTGTACCACTTCCAAATATTGTGACATTGTTGGGGTCTCCTCCAAACTTAGCTATATTTTTTTGGACCCATTTTAACGCCATAACCAAGTCCTTCATTCCACAGTTACCAGGAGCTGTAAATTCATTAATCGACAGAAATCCAAAAGGTCCGAGTCTAAATCCACATCTGACAAATACAACTCCACAATTATTCAGTAATGACGGATCTAAATAAACATCAATACTTTTTGTAAATGTGTATGTTCCAATCCAAAACATTACTGGTAGGGGTTTTTCATTATTAATATTTTTTGTAGAAAGTTCAATATAGAGACAATCTTCTGATCCTTGAAATTCTTTATCAACTATACACAAAGGTAGATCTGCATCTTTAGTGCAATCTAACGCTTCTGTCCAAGGTGTGACAGGAGATGGCGGCTAAAACAAAAGAGTATACAAACAACATAAATGGCAAAGAATTTGAATAACTATAGCTCAATGTTGAATAAAGATCTCCATATTATGACTGTAATTTAGGTACTTTTTTAATTTTCAGTTATTCTTCTTTATTGAAAAATTAAATATTTGCATGTATTGAGTTGGTCACAAAATTGGTGAAGTTGGTGGCAAAACCTTAATTAATTTTCAACTAAAGTTGAATGTATACTTTAATAACAATTGAGAATACTCATCTGTTTGCAATAGATTGGTGGGCTTTTTATTTCTCTATAAGCAATATCTAGTGTATTTATTTATATAAGAGCATTTAGCTTATATAAGAAATATTATAAAATAATTTAGTATTATGCCTCCAATTATAAAACATACAATTATTAGACATTAAGTAGTTTGTAATCTAGATGACAGTGTATTATTTTACATCAAATTAAACTTTCCTGTTGTTAGTATATACAGCCTGATTGAATATTACCTATGTAATCCAGATAATGACAGATAGGGTAACATGCATATAACCATGATTCAAAGTGAAACTACACTCTTAACTACTGTGTAATGTTGCAAATGCGGACACACAATATGATTTTTTCGAATTGAGATGGTACAATGCACAATTTATTTCAGTTATCAAATATTCATTATTCATATTTTCTTTATAATGTGGTAACATGTAAATTATAGTAGCATAGAATTGGTTCGATATTCAGCAGAATGTTAGACACACACACAGATCTATATCTATAGTTAAGAATTTTTAACAGAGGGAATCCACCAAGGTAAATAGTTGTAACCAATAGTTGTAACACTCGGTAATGATATAAATATTTTTATTTATTAGTTTAAAAAATTATCATTCTTTTCATAAACAAAGAGTACTAGCACACAGTAGGAAACTTTAGTTATTCTGTTAACTGATTCGTTGCTACATACAATTACAGAAACAAAGACTACGAGCTTGATTTACGTGAAAAATGAACATTATGTGAGATTAAAGAAGTATAGCTAGTAGTATAACATGTGGTTTCTTATTAAAAATCACAGAGGTAATTAAATTATCCATTGAAACCTAAATGTTCATACCCATTTTTTTAATGTCATCATTGACAGCTTCCAGGCCTTCCCTCCCTGCTGCTTATGCTGCTAATATATTAGATTTTAATAACTTATTGTTCAAATATGTCAGAATCAATCGCAATATATTATTTTTCCTTTAATTGATCAAGCAAGGTCCAAAGCATAAGTCTTATCAATCTTCAAGACAGGGGATGAAACATCTACTAAATCTACAATAGTTAAAATTGTGATGTTATAGTAAAATACTTACTTTAAATCTTAGTGGTCCTAGTGGTGGTTTTGCATAAGGTATTTTCTTGAATTTGAAAAAAGTGTCACCTTTTCTTTTATCAATAATTCCATTAATAGGACCATCCGTTGTATTTACTATATATTTTGATAATTCATTTGTCGCCAAGAAATCCATTTATGAGCACAAAATAATATTAAAAATAAATAAAAAGCCGCTAGAGGGACTAACTGTCCAATGGTAATTAAAATAATCACATGTGGTTATTAATCAGTCCATAGATTACAATATAAACTACATATTTCACCATTAATTAATCTATTTCATAATAAAATAGATAAGTTATTATTGTCTGGAGTTTACAGCGTATTTAAATTTCAGAAACTATGTGTAAGTTGGTACCTATGGTATCTTTGTATTTACTAAAACGTAGTGATTACATACTCTTTGGTATTTACTTTTTTCTTACAGCATTGGCTACAAAGGCAGTGCTGCCAACTTCGTATCAGGGTTTTCAAATGAACATAAAAATGAACATAGGAGGGCTACATTAAGAGCCCAAAATTCAAATACGGTGGAGAATCATTTTGTTTTCTCGAAGTGTTTTATTTTCTTTTGATTTTTTTATAACATACCTAGTCCTAAAAAAATTCCATGACTCATAAGTCATTTTAAAAACTTCGCAAGACCCTAACCTTTAATCAAAATACAAAAAAGTGATAATCAATAGGCCTTTTGTTGCCGAAATCTGACTTCGAATGTTCAATTAGTTCAAGGCTGGTGTAACATTTCAACAGGTCATGTCGGTCTTTGTGTGTACAAAGAAAATGGTCTTTCCCTCCAACCGGTTCATTGTTTGCAAATAATAAACAATAATAGTTCTGGTAGACGCTAGGATTACAATGGACAATTGGCTTCGCGTGCCCCGAATAAAGGAAGGTCACTGCGTCTTCTATAGCGCGGCCTCTCTTTCTCTCCTTGGTTGTCTTGGTTTGCCCTTTCAATTGAGGCACCTCTCAAGGCGTCGCGTTCCTCAGTTGTTCTCAGCTTGCGCTCGTGTTACTACTGCTCTTGGCTTAGTTCTCCATACTTTCTGATACGGCTACTCGCTTGCCAAGTGGATTCTGATTCTCCATGTGACTGATTTACCTTTGCTTGTTTTTGACGTGACAACGTCTTATAAATTGGTTTGCCGGGTGACACTTCAAGAAACTGCGTTACGCTCCGCTCACGTTATGCGCTTACAATGAGAGCGAGTGAGAGGCACGCGTCCCTTCCACTCGGGCATGGTTAGCCCGCCTAAGAGCGAGAGAGACAGACATAAAAAGTGGAAGGGACGCGTGCCTATAAATTAATGTTTTAAATATAATTCTTTGTATAAATAAATGTTTTAAATTGTTACTATTATTTCATCCTTCTTCCTACTATACGAATGAATATTCACATTAAAATTATTTTACCACTCAAAGTCGTTGTCACGTAAAACTTTCGCCCGTATACCGACTTTACAGGCAACCAACCAGTTTTTAGGATATGATCCCTTTGTTATTGGGACATTTATGCTGCAACATGAGCTATTATTTGAGTGAATACGGAGAGATGTACTATTTTTATTATGTTGCCCAAGGGAATTGTCGTTTAGCGGCAAGGTTTTACCGAGAGCAACTGGAACGGCGAAGAGAACAACGGGAGCATTACGCGGACTAAAGAGTGTTCATAAATACTCACAATGTATTTATGGTGGCATGAGTTCCTGAGGATCTAGTCGTGGAACAAGTGGAAAGAGATCCATCGACTAGTACCAGATCAATCATAAGTAGGACTGGTGTACCACGAACCTCAGTTATAAGGATACTAAAGTCAGATGAGTTAATTTTATTGTCTTTAAACCTTATAATTACGCCACCGTATTGGAAAGCTCGCCCTCGTTGCTTGGGACTGCCAAAACCCACTAAATGGTAAACCGAAAAAAGATTTTCAGAGGGTTACCACGCTTTTCACATCCAATGCGTGCATCAATTATAACATGCAAGACAAGTGACTTTCTGCTTAACTTAAGAAGTTCCTAATTATTTTGACAAAATAATGTAGACAGAGGAATCACGATTTGAAAAGACCGGAGTTTTCAATATCCATATTTACCACAGTTGGTCTATTGAATACCCATACATGTCAAGGTTATCAAATTTCAAACATGGTACAGTGAGAATTTTTGTTCTGGAATTGTCAATCGAGAATTTTTAGAACCTTTCGAATTGTTGGCTAGGTTAAATGGAGCGCAATATTTGGCTTTCCTACAAAATAACTTAAACGATTTATTGGTGGATATAAATCTATTGACAAGAAAAAGAATGATGACGATTTCAAAATGATGGCGTTCCGTGCTACTATACTAGAGAGCTACGAAAGCACCTTAATCAGACATTCCCGAGACGATGGATTAGGTGTGGCGGCCCGATACCTTGGCCTGCATGTTTCCCATATTTAAACCAGATTTAATAGATTCTTTTCTATGGGGTTATTACAAACAGATGGTGTATGCAATTGGAACTAACACCGAAGCAGAGCTGCGAAAAAATTAAGATAAGCCGAATTAAAAATCAAACAAAATTCTGGTGTTTTCAGAAGACTAAATCTAAATTTTTAAAAGTAGACTATGCATTGAAGTGGGAGGGGGACACTTCGAGAATTTATTGTTAAATAAATTTAACTAATAAATTTGTAGTAATTGTTTTATTTGTTATGAATAATGATCCTTGAAATAGCCAAATTAAATATTAATAACAAATGTTATCGATGTTACCACTATAATTAACATACTTTTAAAGGTTGTTTCTCATTCTTTACTGAATACACGGGATCTTTGTAATGATTATTTTGCCAAGAAAAAATCTTATGAATGACAAAATAAGCAATAATCAATTCAGAACATTTTATCTTTGTACATTTAAAGTCAGATCTCGACTAAAAAAGGCCTACTAAGGCGGTTAACCCACTGCACCGCGCCCCGTCGCGTAGCGCGGGCCGCAGATTTTACCATTGTATGCAAGAATCTCAATTTATATAGAAAACACGCCTATGAAAACACACTGCCGACGTGGCAAAGCGCGGGAGCGCGGGGCGTGCCGCGGTGTATAAGGCGCGGGGTCGTCTTGTATTGCTACTCCGTGCGGAGAAGCAGATTTCACCGCTAAGATAGGCAGATCTTTGCCTCCATCCTCGCGCGCGTTTTCTGTCGCTACGCGCACCGCGGCGCACAGTGGTCCGGATTTTCAAAAAGGTGGACGTAGGATCGAAAATGCATATTTAACTTAACAAAAAATTGTTTCGTATAGGAAATTTAACGCTGATTAATACTTATTACTACAACTTTTCATAAAAACTGCTCCTTCACGTCAAAAAAAATATTGAAAATAAAAATGTATGGGAGAAAATCTATTTTTTTTTTTTTTCTCCGTTCAGTATCAAAGTATAGCAAGCAAACCTTATATTCTGGTAAGTACCTATTATTCTTAATACGACGACATATAAATTGCGTGCGTATCCCTGCGGCCTTGACGCCTACGACGATTTCAATTGTTTTTTTTTTTAATTATTATCGAGTTTTTCAATTATGCTGAATTTAAAATATAATTTCATAATTATATAAGAATTAAAACATACGCATTCCAGCATTTGTTTCATTTTATTTTAATAAAAAATAGTAATAAAAGTCTTCAACAACAGTCACGTGCTGATTCGTTGCCTATTTGTAACTGACTGAAACGACTCCTGAGATATAAGAATCATTTACCCCCTTTTTATTTATGAAGTTATCGAAAACATATCGTCAGACAATACTTCATTTGACATCGATACTACAACAGCTGTGATTCCGTCGACATCTAGTACAACAACTGTGGGCACATCTACCGAAGTTCAGATTAGGAAGCCTTTTGTTGACCTCAGCAACAAACAGAAGAAAAGACGTTCAGAGTCTCTTTTGGACTATTCGCCGGAAGAACTTACTTTTGCATTAGTCGAAAGACTTAGGATAGACAAGAAGAATGACTTAGCTCGTGTTATTGACCATATAACGAAGAACCCTGATAGTGTTGCTTTCGTTCAAGCCACGTTGTTTAAGAAAAATACGAAAAAAACTTTTGATGGAGATTATGCTCTTGGTCTTTATACATCATTGAACCTGTCAAAATGGAAATACTTGTGTTTAAGGAAAGCGCTGTTAGATTGTGAAGTTCCAGTGTTACCATCGTATCACAAACTCCTTGAAGCTAAAAATAGATGCTATCCTCATGATTTAGAAATTACTGAGAGAGGAGCCAGAGTGAAGCTTCAAGCCCTATTGGATCTGACAGTCCAGAAGATTCTTCAAATTACTGGTACCCAGATTGATTCGTCAACTGAAGGATTGAAGTTAATTAGTAAATGGGGTTTTGATGATGCTTCTTCACAAAGTACCTACAAGCAAAGGAGTGAAGATGTAGACTTCAGTGATTCATCGGTTTTCATGTCAAGTCTTGTCCCTCTTAAATTAGTTTCTAATAATAGCACCATATGGGAAAACCCAACACCTTCTTCAACACATTATTGCAGGCCCATTAAGTTCGAGTTTTGTAAAGAGACAGCAGAATACATCAAGCAAGAAGAAGCTGCATTGAAGGAAGAAATAAAAAACATCGATTCTACAAAATGGGCAGAGCTAGAGATATAAAACAATAAAGATTTTTAATATTGATATGCGTCACTATAAGATGCTGTTAATTATTACGTAACAACTTAATGCTTCGAGTACGGAGATTCCAGACACAATTGATTTTCAATTGTTATGGACCACGATCGTGGTCTTAGGGACTGGACGTATTAAGGCAGAAATTCGCTTAAATAGGGACTGAATAAATTAATAACCGACTTGGTATTACATGGATCTCACAACTTTTTACCGTAGAACAACTGAGTTGCGAGACTTGGTTTTTTTAACAAGTATTGTTTTTGATGGGATCTACTTATCCTGAAATCACTAAAGTCAACGAATTACTAATTGGTATAAGTATTAGTTACGTTATTTAGTTCTTGAGGTATGCGATAGATGGCGCTGGGTGTTTTTTTAAAACATGGTAACGATGTGTATTTAAAAATACGTGTGGAGTGGAATGATAGCTTACGCTCTTTAGTTCTAGAGGTATGCGAAAGATAGCGCTGGGTGTTTTTTAAAACGTGGTAACGAAGTGTTTTTTAAGATACGTAAGAAGTGGAATGATATATATGAATTTTGTATCCAGCATTACATCGAGCTTCTTAAATTTTTTCCGTGGGAATGAGAAGTTTTCTTATAGTTGTGCTTTATACCGCAATATAACCGAATTCCACGCGGGCGAAGCCGCGGGCGGAAAGCTAGTTATGAAATAAATCATACAAAAGCTGAGATTTTAAGCACGAAGTTATTAATGGAGTACTAACCTCAGATGACCCTTTAAGATCACTTTGATTAAAATCCCCCATAAGGCAAGTAAATTGATCCGGATGTTTAGTCAAAACATTTTAACAGTTCCTGATAAAATCATGGAAAGCCTCAGCCGATAGGCAATCGTGCAAAGATACCACACAAAGATGAATAGTTACCTTTTTGCTAAATGTTATATGAACCCATAAGTCTTCGACGGAATCAGTTTGCCAATCGGAACGAACCCTACACTGAAAACTTTTGAGTACTGCGCTCAACACTCCCCACCGTGATGCTTATTATATCTTTTAAGAAATTTAGCATCTCTGTCCTTACGCACTACAATATATCTGTTATCAAATAATTCTGGTAAGAGAACTGAATCATTTAACCATGTTTCACATAAGCATATTACACTGAAATTTTTACATAGAATATTATTATAAATATTGTGTGTTTTAGTATTCATGCCACGAATATTCTGATAATAACTTGAATAAGCCATTGTTACAATAACAGAGAACTTAACAACTTGATAATTAATAACTATATCAAAAAAATATTTAATTTACTCTAAGCTCTCATGGTTCCTTATGTATAAATACGAGGATTCAGAGTTCTAACGTGCATAAATACGCCCGTTGCGAACCCACACAAATGAATAGTTGTAATCCTTCGCCCATTTACGTACAGCTGCATGTAGGTTCGTGTTATTGGGTACGTATATTGGTGTCCTTATTCCAGCATATCCCCAGCAACGAAGTGTTAAGCTTGTTATTGATATTATAATATATTAATAATATGTGTAAAGTATGAAAGTAGCCTACAGAACTAAAATATATCATAAATAAATAACTTGCATGTGTCCATCATAGTAACCGATGTAACACTGTTCGCATCGGAGAAATTAGTATTTCGGTCTCAAGGAAGGGACCTACGCTAATAAGCGGCTACGGCTGCAGTTTTATTAATTGCGTATTCTCTTACTACAAAGCGACTTACAGAATTATGATTATTGATTGAACAATCGTTGAATTCTTACTTTACATTTAGATTTTAATATCAATCCTAGTTTTATGTGATATTTTACAACCCATGAAAAATTTACGCACTGTGAAATGTGACGAACTACAAAATACTGAAAATGTCTGAGAGGCGATATATTACTTTATTTATTTTGATCAGATTTTCTATGTTGAAATTTGGTCAATGTGACCAAATATCTAAGTAAATTGATTTCCTATCAAATTGAGCTATATAATGACTATTCATAATTGAATTCAACTTTATTATCAACGATTAACATATTTTTTTAAAGGGGCATAGAAGCTAATGAAATTGCACGGTCGGTGACTCGGTATTATTTTTTGGCGTTTGGGGAGTGTCTTCAAATAACTACACCAAGCCAACAGTATGTAATTAATTGAAACAAAATTTCTAGTTTAGTTGCTTAATATATCTACTTACCTATGTGACAGTAATAACAACTTTTCAGATAAAACAGTAGGTACACTATCTGTTCCCGTGTTTAGAACAGACGGAAAAAATAAGTAGGGGTAGGCCGGGTTCAAAGTTCCAATTTAGGAATAAGACCCAATATAATTGTAAAAAGAATATTTGTTATCCGTAATTCCTATATAAATAGATGCAGACTTTATTCTTGTTTCAAGATAAATATTCGCATTCATCGAAATAATTGTGTATTTTGCCTCAGGCTAATTGTTCTCAAGAAAGTCGACAAGGAACAACTTGCCCCACGGTGGGTCTAATTGTTCCTCCGTTGAGGCACGTTGTTTCGCTGTCAACTTCAGTCATTGATAATGTAATATTAGTCGAAAAAGTATGTATAAATTAAATAAAACACACGTGAGCGAATATTTATGACAGTTTTATATATAAAAGTACAAATCTTAATGTTTTGACAAGTTATCAACATTTGTTAAGAATTAACCGAAAAGAAAACAGTAGAAAATACTAATAACAAGCATTGTTACTAATAATGTAATACAACCTCATCAATATCAGACTAAATAAATAAATAAAAATATATATTTCCTTCATTCACACCAATTAACCTAGCCCAAAGTAAGCATTTAAGGCTTGTGTTATGGATACTAGGATAACGCTTAGACATACATATATCATACATAAATAAGTAATATTCATAGAAATATATATAAACATCCATGACTCAGGTACAAATGCTTGAATTCATCATAAAAACATCTGCCTCTTCCGGGATTCGAACCCAGGACCGTCGGTGCGAAAGGCAGGATCGCTACCGTTGCACCAAACGGTCGTCGAAATATTATAAATGCACGCTTTAAATATTAATCAACAACATAAATTATTTATATTTATTAAAACGATCAGAAAAATCAACTAAACCATATTTTGAAGTATAGTCTCTTTATTCAGTCTCATAGAATTAACTTTCTTGAGATCAATACATCTAATCAATGTTTTACCTATGTAATCAGTATCGCAGAACTTAAAATATCAGTAATTACAGGACCCGTCGTTACAGAATTACAAATTCAGACAAACATAAGAATCAATATCTATATATAATATAAGATTCAATATCTATATGAGCCCGTTTTTTGCACATGATGCAGTCAATCCATTGTTCTTGTCTTGAATTTGACTATAAATCGCAATATATTAATCAATTAATATATGACTACGACGACCGTTTGGTGCAACGGTAGCGATCCCGCCTTTCGCACCTACGGTCCGGGTTCGAATCCCGGTAGGAGCAGATGTTTGTATGATGAATACGAGCATTTGTACCTGAGTCATGGATATTTATATATATTTATATGAATATTACATATCTATGTATTATGTATTTATGTTTATCCGTTACCCTATTATCCATAACACAAGCCTTACAGTGCTTACTTTGGGCTAGGCTAATTGGTGAGAATGTAAGAAATATTATTATTATTAATACCATTTTGGTCTACCTCTTTCATTATCACTTCTATGATCATTATCTTGTAGGACTCTCTGTTACGCATGTCATTTACCATCTGCAAATTTTTGTGTCACTTTATACAATCGCTTGTCTTTACCGGTTGCCTTCTATTTCTGACTCATTTTCAATTTCCTTTTCCTCTATTTTACTATTGCTATTTCTTATCTTGCATTTCCTTCAGCCAAAGCGGTCTTTACAGCTAGTGTCTTCTCCTGGTCTTGGTTGAACACCTATCTTAAATAGTAACCCAGTTTGTGTTTTACCAGCTTTCAACTTTTTGACAAAGCGAAATAAAGACATATTACATACGTCTAGTTCCCAAGCTGCCGTATTCAGCTTACGACCATCTTTGATAACAGCATTAGCGGCCCACTGCAAAAGGTCAATCGAAATCTTGCTCCGTATGGTTTTTTGTTTATAGATTCTCATCTGTCTCACCGTGACCGTGACCGCTGTCGTAGTACAGAATAGTAAGACTGCTGGGGACTGAGGGCCTTGGTTTCTTGGAGCTCTCCATGAAGGTTTTTTCCTTGCCTAAATCTGCTACGTTGGCAAAACGGTTTGACGAGTCAGTCCTTTCTGAGGTCATTTAGTTCCTCATGGTTGCTGAATTCACTGGACGGGTTACTTAACCGCAGTCCATTGCTCGGTGTTGGTGAGCTTACGGCAGTTTAGATCACCAGTCTGCCTGCCCTGCTCCGTTCTCATACGGGCTTGGGACCGTCATCGGTGAAGCTGAATAATATATGTTATGTACTATGAAACGCACAGAAAATAATCGATAAAATTAACAAACTTTTTTAACCGACTTCAAAAAAAAGAGGAGGTTCTCAATTCGTCTGTATTTTTTTTTATGTTTGTTACCTCAGAACTTTCGCCTGGGTGAACCGATTTGGATGTTTTTTTTTTATTTGAAAGCTGGTGCTTCCCGTTTGGTCCCATAGCAATTTGGTCCAGTTCTGACAGTGGCATCCATGAAAAAACTGAAAAAGTCTTAAATTTACATTAAGTATGTGCTCAACAAATGGACAATTAATAGCTCAATATCACGCCAATCGATTTCGATGATTCTTTTTTATTTATTTATTGAAAAGAATGTTATTCAATGGCAGTTTGTTAAGAGTTTGGTTAGGTTCTGATAATTGGATCCATGAAAAAGTGACGGAACTCTTCAAATCTTAGGAGCAAATTAACGATACTGGAAGGAATCTTTCATCGGCTAAAGGCCGTCCGTAAATCACGTGAGGATCGAAAGGGGGGGGAAGGATGAAGGGGGATTTTGGATGGGGGAGCAAATTAGTCATAAACCTCCGCTATCCAAATATTTGAAATTTTGAGTCCTACCATAACATTATGCTCAAGTAATTATCGTAGTCGAATACGATGATCGACGAAACTCCTTAATAGGTTACAGTAAGGTTGCTATGTGAATGAATAAATGAAGCGTTCTAATTGCAATAGTTAGGGTTTGTTATGTGTGACCTTCATTGTCGGAAGACAGATTTCGTAGTTTCAGGTAGTTATTGTAACTAAAGTAACCAGTTCTTCTGGTAATAGCGTACTGTACAAATCTGCTCGTAATTTGGAACGCTGTTGTGGATAAAGAGTCCTTTTGCAAACGGCACATGGTACATCAGCGAAAATATTAATAGAAGCTTCAAAAGACTGTTCATTTCCAACGTCCCTACAAACATGACTGACTTGTCGCATTCTATTGAGTCGAAGTGAACGAGTTTCAGGTGTTTCATTTGACACGCGTTCGTGAATCAATCTGAGACGGTGGGCGCGTTGCTCCTCTGTCTCATTTGACAGACGATCCTGGATTAATCCAAGACGGTGGGCGCGTTGCTCCTCCGTTTCATTAGATAAACGATCGCTGATCAAGCCGAGACGGTGACTGCGTTGTTCGACATTTTCCCTACTCAAAACTCTTTTCATGTAAAACCGCATTTTAGACAGTCTGATTTTACGCTCTTCGCAAGTCTCTTTCGATATTGCCCTCGAGGTAGATTTTTTGATATCAAATTCGTGAACCGCGACCTCGAATACCCCTATATATATCACGTCTTCAGTCTTTTATACAAAAATGTCGAAAATTAAATAATTCGGCTTATTATTGACAGCATTTTTGACAGCTGTCATACATCGATAGTGTTATTTGGTATCAAATCCGTGATCAGCGACCTCGAAAACCCCTAAATATCACGTATTGAGACTTTTATACAAAACTGTTGAAAAATAAATAATTTGGCTTATTATTGACAGAATTCTTGACAGCTGTCATACGTCAAAAGTGTTTTTTGGTATCAAATCCCTGATAAGCTACGTCAAAAACCCCTATATATATATGTCGCAGCCAATTGGTTAAAATAGCCGTTCAATCAAACAGCTAGCCCATTGACTGAACAACGCCATTCAACCACACATCTAGCTTTTTGATTGAATATTTGATTCGCTCAAAACTTTCAACACTACAGCTTATTGAAAAGCCGCCGTCTAATTGAATTAGTTCAGTTAGACGGCCTAACCTAACCTAACCTCCTTTTTTTTAAAACCTAACCTAACTTTATTTATGTTGTGGCGTGTCCCGTGAGTGCCTGGCATAGCAAGTAACTTGGTGCTATTTCGCGAAGGTTAGGTTAGGTTAGGTTTTAAAAAAAAAACAAAAAAAAGGTTAGGTTAGGTTTAAAAAAAAGGAGGTTAGGTTAGGTTTAAAAAAAAAATCTAACCTAACCTAACCACTTAATTTCTGTCTCTTTAATAACACTAGTAACGTATATTTACTACTTTCTTTCCGAAAAATATCTTGAAACATTCACAAACACCGGCTAGTTGACGCCATATTGAAAACAAAACGCACCCAGCGCCGCGTTGGTGACGTTGAACTAATTCAATAAGACGGCGGCTTTTCAATGAGCTGTAGTGTTGAACGTTGCAGTCAACAAGGCGGCTAAACGACGTATAGCCGTGTGATTGAATGGCGTTGTTCAGTCAAAGGGCTAGCTGTTTGATTGAACGGCTATTTTAACCAGTTGGCTGCGACATATACAACATTTTGAGACAGTTATACGAAAATGTAAGATTCGGCTTATTGTTGACAGCGTTTTTGACAGCTGTCATAAGTCAAAAACCTTTTTTGACATCAAATTCGTAATTGGCAACCTCCAAAACCCCTACTTTGATTTATTTTCCATAGTGTCGACGTTCTGTAATAAAAACACTTCTTTTCTGACGAAGAATCATTAAAAAAAATAATTCGAGGTTTATTCAAAAAATCGCCCTGCTCACAGGAACCAACCGATTTCAACCAAACTAGGCTCATTTGTAAGAGGAAGACTGTCGCTATCAATGCTATTGAGCACCTATAATAAAAATGAAAATAAACCCAGAAAACATAGACATATTTCTTTGAAATAACGTAATTTTCACGTTTTTTTTTGCATTCAAACTTATTTTTCACATATTTATACTTGACAAAGAAATCTGAAAAAATTCAGGTAACATCTACACACCCAAAACAAATTTTAGATGCATTTTGACCTCTTTGACAAAATTTAAAAGCTCGAAAAAAATTAAAATATCTAAAAAACACATTTTTCGCGGTTATGGGGTTTTCAGTTGGGTCCATGGGGTTGAAACAAATCTCAAAAAAAAATTTTTCGACCCTCTTCGAGAATTAAGGGTCGATTCTCGAGAATCCGGTGGGGGCCGCTGGACCATTCTTATCCCGCTACCCCCTTTAGCTGAGCACATACCAATGAATAACAAACAATGATCAAATTATTTTTTAGAGTCCTAAGTAAAATGAAATTAAAAATATTATAATACTTAAAAATCAATCAAATTATTACGATATTTTTACAATTATTATTATTTTTGGAGTCGGTGTCAGCCAAGGTAGGTTTGTGTGTATGCATAATTACAGGTAAGATGTGCTAGAGTCGCACGCGCGACTTGACGGCGCGTTAGGCGAGAGCGGGGCCGTGGTGGGAGGGGAGCACCAGGTTCAGCAGTGGTATGGAATGAACAGTATATAGAGTAATGGGGGTAGAAAAAAAAACAAAAATGGGCTATTTCCTGTCACAACACTCGAGCCCCCGGCTCCGGAAAGCTTGAAACTTATTTCTTGCAAATGCAAAAGGAATTTAGAAAGCTTGTGACTGCAGAAAGGCTGTGTTAAAGTTCTCTGTTATATGCACGAATTATAGCGATACCTGTGGTGGCTCGCAAGTTCCATCACAAGATAACGATGTTGAAGAAGAAACTGAGACTATTATAGAGCAAACATATGATCACGTCGAGAACGAAGAGGATTGCGATGAAACTGATAATCCAATTATTTGTTTGCTTTTTATTTTTCGTATCGCGGATAATGTAGATATAATTCCGGTCTGTGACGTTTTGATTGGTGGACAAGAACAGTGAACTGAAGGAGAATGTGTTAAATTTCAGGATTTTGAATTGCATGTGAGTTATTATTATAAAACGTTAAAAAAAACGCGTCGCTTACTCTACCTTAAGGCGGTGTGGAAATGAGATCTTTGGCCAAAACGCGTGTTGGTGTACACTTTGCGGCGCTCGTACGCAAATACTATTGACTTTATGAAAAAAAAGTTGACACATAAATTGCAGGCTCGTCTCTACTTTCATTTTGTATGTAATTTTTTTTACAGTAAAATGGGTCAGAATAGTCAAAAAACTGCTTTTGTGCACCATTTTACCTCGTTTTTCTCTACTTCTCTTGGTGTCTGTTTGTCTGTCTGTAAAGTACAAATCTTGAAACTCAATTTTCACCCATTTCCCAACTAACTAGAGCTCTGAAACTTTAAACATAGCTGAGAACTCGATGACAATATATGATTTTATACTTTCCGACATGATTCAATCACAATTTCAGAGAATATTTACAAAATTTAATTTTAATTGGAAAAAAAATAGTTCCGAATAAATCCGCAGATGGCGCTAAAATCGAGACAGCAAATGTTGCATAATGATATGTTGAAAAGAAGAAAATAATTTACATTAAAAAAACCTCAAAAGTAGAAAATAATTTACATTAAAATAATTAAAAAACCCTAGTTTTTCAGGCCAACTAAAAAGAAAAAAATAATTCTCTGCGTGCTTTAGAATCCTCATTTGAATTTTTAGGTAAATGGTGACAGGTTTTATGCCTGCTTCAGAATCCAATGTGTCCAATACGAAAAACGGGGGGCGCATAAAAGATTTTTGGTATTTATAGTAGATATAACAACCATCTTTTCTCGATTATAAGATAATGTTGATTTCCTCCCCTTTTCTTTTTAGTTGGCCTGAAAAATGAGGGTTTTTTTAATTTAAATTATTTTTTCCAATATGGCGACGCGAGAGGTACGGTGTACTTCTAGCTTTCAAATCGTAATGATTTGATAGTTCAAAGTTTGTTTACAAGCAGGTGACATCATGGCATCAAGTAACCTGCATGATGATGTCTTTCGCGTTTTAGCGGGATTTCTTAATTCATTTAAATTTTAAGGGATTTTAAATTAAATAAAGAAATTAATAAAACAATAATACAATGGCAAATGTATTATAACATAAATGTGCTATAACATTTTGAGGGATTTTCGTAAAAAATTGTCAATTATCCTATTAGTATCCTGAATTTTTCAATATTTTTATATTGACATTTATATATAGATTTAAATGAAAATAAGGCTTGTCCTCTGATTACTGAGACAAGTTATATACCTCTTAATATAAACACATTTCAAATCTTCATTTCGTTACGTATATCTTCACTGAAAGTTAAATCTTTAAGAAATAAAAATGATGATATTTTCTTTTAGGTTTTTAACAGATAATCTTCAGAGTTTTGTTAATTACCCTTCAAAAACGACAGTTGGATTTGCTCCAAGATTTACAAGCAATCGGAAGTTTTTTGCAAATTTACTCGGGACAACGGCATTTAAAGAAATGCTGGCAAATGACGAAGAGGAATTGAAAAAAGAGCTTTTGAGAAAAGTTAAATTTTGTGATGAAGTCGTCATGGATCAAAGCGTATTGCGTGAATTTTATGATCGTGAAGTAGACCAATCAAAGTTATAACGGTATGCCACATAAATAATTGCAAAATAATGTGTTTCACTTGACGTTGTCTTTCAAATTCATTTTAGACGGTCTCACCTTTTTTTAACGCAGTGAGAAATTCTTTATGGATATTTATATCTTACATCTAGTAAAAAATCTTTACGCCACTACTACTACTAAGCATATACTCTTCACCTAGTTAGAAAAATGAAACATAAATTAAATCTTTCAGTACAATTATTTTGGTTTTTATGTTACGAGTAATCAGCCTATGAGTAAAACATTAATCACAACTTCACAACAGAACTTGAATTGCCATCTTCGTACTCCGCATTTGTAAAATTGCACCATAATTTGAGTTTTAAGTTAAAGAGACTATGTATACGTAGTTAATCACAGCACTTATATTATATGCTTTTATAATTATTATTAGTAACAACAATTAACACTATGATTTAATTAAAACAAATCAGACCAGATTAATATAAATCACCATCAGTGTCACTGCCACCAAATATATAATTAAATCTCTGTTTGGTATTTGACGTTTTTAAACTTAATATTAGATTTTATACTAAATATATCTTCATCAGTATCACTGTCTTCCACGGTAGGATTTGAAACACTCTCAGATGCTTTCACGGTATCCTCTTTATTTACTAGTTGACTTGACTCCTTTAAATCAACTAAAATATTCGTATCAATTTTTTCTAGAAATGAACATGAAGGAGTACTTTGATTAAGATCTATATAGTTTAATTTCCTTTAATTCAAACCACTTGTTTGACTTGTAATGTTCCTTGAAATGCGTTCAAATTAGTAGGGAGAAGCCAGTCCTATTTTTTCACGTTGTATTCTTCTATGTTACTTATTTTCACGCCTTGGACAGCAGATTTTAAGTAGTTTACAAAAATATCTATATTATTCATATCACCATCGTGTGGAAAAAATCGATCCGCCGTTCTCTTCAGTAGTCCACCTACTCCATCTGGCGCACCTTTTCCATGCCCACGTTCACTATAGTTCCTTATTATGTTAGTCACAGAAGAGCAGTAAATACGGAGTTGGGACATAATATAAAAAAAAATCTTATTCCGATACTGCTCTGATGGAGAATCCGAAAATATAATAAGATTCTGAATAGTTGGAACTTTCTTTTTAATTTCTTCTTATATTCGGACAAGGTGAGCCCAAACGGCGGCAGCATCATGTCGCAGTGAAGAACTAATAGTGCAGAAACATTTACTTTTTATATTCTCTTCCTTAATTTTATAGTAAATTACAGCAGTGTGTATATAAATTGTTGACGACTGCCACTACAGTGGATAGATTGTATTTCGGACCCATACTTGGTGCTATAGTTCTCACTGAAGTCAATGTGAACAACACAATCCTTTTCAGTCATGTTTTGTTGGAGCGGTATGGATCAGCTTCAATGGCGCAATGTTTGTTACACCATAACTTTCCGAGTTTTTAACCGACTTTAATATTTTTTTGTGTGGAATCGAATCAACAGGTGTAGGACCATATTGTGACGGAGTTTTGAAATTCGCAAAAAATCCCATCGAAACAAAAAAAAAAAAATTTTTAGGTATTACGCTCCGCTCCAATATATGGTGCCAGAGTAGCTTCATGCCTAGCGACTGCACCGCCTAGTTATTAGTGCTTAAAAGCTTGACTTTGATTTCGTATATTAAATGCAATGTGTTATGTGTTAAGAAGGGTTTCAGATTATCTTCAACTATGTTGATCAGTTGCAATGGTTTACCTGGTATGTTTACTTTTTCTACATTAATGGCTATTTTATCGACTCCATTCTTTTAGTACATTTTTTTATTTTCTTCCAAGTCCAATAAACAGCATCTTTGGATTTTATAATTTTTATATATTTTATGCATTTTCAATGCGATCTTATAAGATACATTATAATAATAGAAAAATACTAGAAAAAATCGACTCGGGTCACAAGTGAATTCTCAGGCGGGAACAAGAAGGTCACCAGAATTCACTTGTGACCCGAGTCGACTTTTTCTAGTATTTTTCTATTATAATAATTTAATATTCTTTGGAGTTATCAAATTCCTGATAATTTAAGTGACGATATCTTCAGATAGGACATGTTCTTTGCAGGCATTCTACCTTAAAATTATCACAGCAAATACTACTAAGAACTTCAGTCGTGGTGTTTTGTTTTATGAATCGATTTCGTTTTAAGGATGTTATGAGAAGGTTCATGTTCTCGTGTTTCTCACATAGTCATGTGTTTCTCATGTTTAATTTTGGCCGTGTGACCCAAATTTGTATTAAATTTGTATTCTTGTAAAATTTACATAACTGATTGGAAGATGGTCCGAGGTCAAGTATTTTTTGTGTAAATTTTTAATTGTGTCTTTCATCAGCCTTTTCTGTTTTTTTTACTCCATTTTGTGTAACAGTATCCTTTTTACCTGGGCAAAGATTTGAATTGTCATCATGCTCAAAAAACTGAACGACAATCTTACGAATATGTTTTTGCAGGTCTGTATTATTTGGCTTCATCGGGATTTGTCTCACTTCTAAATTACTCTGTTTGAATTTCTTAAATTCTTTATGTAGTTTCATGTATCTCTTTTTGTAGATCAATTTCTCTTAATTAGCCTTTGGCAATAGTTTTTCTTAATCGTATATTTGCTGAGATTTAAATTTTTGATATTTACGAAATTTCAATTGATTGTCTTGATTGAATTTAATAGAAGGGACGACTCTAAGTCTGTTTGGGCGTAATGTTGATTCTTCAGAATTTATTGAACTAATACTTGGCGTTCGTAAAGGAGATGCTATTGAAAAATCTAGAGGACTGCTTGTACGTAAATAGTGAGAACTACTCGCTTCTATGGCATCAATACGCAGATTAGGACGATAACATCGAACATTCTGTCGCAATAGCCGTGGCCTATAAGGTCTTATTGGTTCTTGAGAATTACCAGGCTTATTATCTCGATTTCTCGGTAGCGATTCTGTTACATCATTTGTCACTGAAACACTTGTTTGGTTGTTTCGGGCAACATTTGCCTTAGCTTTTTTCCTCTGATAACACTGGTTAACAAATTTCAAGGTTTGGTTAATCCATGAAATGAGTTGTGCTAATTGCGAAAGAATACCTCTAAACATACATTTTGATGTAAGTTTTAAGGTCGAGTTAGCTCGCGTTTTTTGTGTAATCAAATAAAAATCTTTTGACTTAAGATAACATTATATTCATAAATCACGTATTATAAAATTTAAAAATAAGTTACTATATTGCTTTTCTGTTTATAAATAATATCTACAGCCTCTCTCTTCAACGTCCAGCAGTAGTCTGCTAACATAGCAGGACCCCATTTGCCCTATTATTGCCGTTCCATGCCTGAAATATCCTGGTGAAAACGTTCACCATGTTCGTCACTAACATCTCCCATATTTCAATGTGATCCTTTTGTTCTCTCCACGGCATCGGTGTTGCGAAAGGCAAACATGATCGGCGGCTGGATAGCCAATCTCGCAAGTATTTACCACAACTCGAGCATATTACATGCGGAACCCAGGGCTTGTCTTGATTTTTCACTGGTATTCCGAAATAAAGTTCGTAAGCACGACAGATTCTGGAACTGAAGTTTTCGCTCGTATTTTTTGGAGTGAATTTACCACACACGTTACAAAAATTGTTAGGATTGTTTTCACAGGAACGAGGCATAAACAAAAATATAAATTCACAAAGTTTTAGTTCAAACTTCACAATAAAAACTAAAAACAAAATTTGTTTGATACACTTAAGACGTTGCTGTAGGTTGCAGTGCTATTACCACGTCATACACTAATTGTATTTTCACGGTATTTCAAAGCGAATACCAGCTCAATCTGAACGTTCTAAAAAATTACGTGGGTAGCCACACACGTAAACATTAAGCTCCGTTATAAATTATCTAAAAAATATTAAAGGTGAAGTTTATTGCTATGAAAGTGATTAATAATGTGAATAAGTGCCTAAACATTGACATATATTGTTATCTTTAAAAAACTCCAAAGGACAGTGACAATAAAAGTAAAATAAAAATTTGATAGATTCTGTGTTTGTGTGATGAATAACATATTTTGTGTTTGTGCTGATTATAAATTTAATTAATATATTAAAATACTTTATAGATATACAGTGACCAATATATAAATACCGATATACATATATATAAATATAAAATCAAACGAAAATTGCTTCAAATAATAAATGAACAATTTTATTTACCGTTAAACAATTTTGGATATTCAGAAAAATTGCATTGCGGTAATTCAAGTTTCCAGAAAATAATAAAGTGCATTTTTGTATATTTAGTTTTATTCTGATGCATTTTTGTTTAAATATCGAGTCTTCAAGTATAGACAGTGCTTATTCGACAAAGATTTGAGAATATTAGCGACATCTAGTGAGTAGTAGCAGAACCAGGTTGTCATTATCAAGTAAGGTGAGTCATGTTATGTTAGAAAAGCAATATTAAAGCACGTGTTAAAAGCATAAAGCATTACTATGACATCTACTATGCAGCCTAAAACCTTTGCTAAGAACTGCAAGATGTCGACACCAGTAACTTGTTATAAATGTAAATCAAGAACTGATGTAAACAATACCATGAAATGCTCAAAATGTAAAAATACGTTTGAATTCGAATGTGTGGGTTTTCCTGAAAAATTATATAGAATCATGGACAAGAATAAAAAACAAAATTGGGTCTGTCCAACATGTACACAAAAAAATGATAATACAAAAAATAAACAGGCTATAAGCAGAAGTGATGGAAATGTGACATTAAGAAAAAATAATATTATAAAAAATGATTTTCTAACAAAAAGTAAGTCACCAAATGTCGAAGAAACATATAAACTAGAAAATAACTCACCGATTTGCTCGACGTCTATGACTGAAACTGAGTCTCAATATCCTAACACTGTTGTGACTTCTGACATTTTTGACACATCAGATGATTCATATGTTTCAACTGAACGACTCTCAAAGAGTGCTGAACACACACTTTTTAATGACGCAGCTGCCGAATATGAGCTTAGAGAGGAGATAAACCGACTAAAAAATAGTTTAAGTTCCACCGAGGCAGAGTTAGAAAATACTAATTTAGAGAACAGCGATTTAAAGAAATGTTTAAAAAAAAAAAAAAAGAAATACTGTTGCTCAAAAATCTATGTTTATCTCCACAAAAATCAGATATGAAAACTGGAAAAAAAGAATACTCTTTGCAATGTTCCGATTTTGCTACACCGCCTAGATACATCTCAACTGAAAAGAAGGCAAAGTCAACTAATGCACAAAACCTTCAAGAATTGATAGCGAACCTAACCCAGTCTCTCAAGAATGCCCACCAAGAAATAGATGACTTGAATAAACAGATTCTTCATCTAAAGGAAAAGTTTAATGACACAAACTCTATAAATAAAATGAACACCAAATGTTTGGAAAGTCCTGATCAACCACAAAATGATAACTCTACCACTAATCCATCAAACCAACCGAAAAAACGACATAATATATACATAATAGGTGATGAGCAGCTGAGAGGATTATCTTCACTCATTGCAAAAACAAGATCTGGGCAGTGGAATGACATATACAACACTACAGCAACGATACTTACAGGCGCATCAAGCTCTCAAATACTACCATACTGTGAAAAGCTAGCAAAGTGTCTAACAAAGGAAGATATTGTGATCTTAAGCATGGGCTCACACGATAGCGATTTGCATATTTTGCATGCAAACATCTGTATCGCTATTAACTTATTGAGTAAATCATTAATATATGTAGTACCTATACTCAATAATCCACATTTTAACGAGCGTAACACGTATAAATGTATGAAAATATGGCTAAAACATTTTTGTAAATGTACCTTAATAGATTATGACTGTGTAATATCTAAAAATTATTTGAACGAAATTTGTAACAAAATTAATATTAACATCGACTATAGCGAATACAAATTAAATTATCTGACATTTAAAAATATATTAAAATTGCCGAATAATGTAAATAACTATTGTGTTCAATCAGTTAAACGCAATACTCCTAAAAAGGGTACTATACCTTATTATTTTAAGGTCAAGCCGATAATCGACAACAACTTATATGAGAATTCTCAAAGTACTACAACAATGTCATTGCATAACAATACTGAAAGTAACTTTTTTTTTCGTAAATTGCAAACCTAATCTTTTTATCATCCTCCATCAAAATATACATGGATTGATATCAAAGAGGGAGTTAATTGAGATCACTCTATCACAAAATCTATTAACTTGTCCGGACGTTCTTTGCTTCACGGAAACTTTTGTAAGGAAGGGTGATGAAAAACATGTAATTTTGAAGAATTATACACATGCCGCCTATTACACGAGGGATTACAAAAGGGGTGGAACTAGCATATTGGTAAGGAATGGTTTATTATTTCAAAATGTAACATTTGATGACATTCCAGCAGTTGATAATATTTTTGAATATTGCGCCATATGTGTTGGGCTTTGCAATATTATTATAGTCTGCCTATACAGAATACCAACCTCTAAAAAGAATTCTATAGATCAGTTTTTTGCAAAATTTGAACTTCTATTGCATCGATTTACATCAAAATATCCCCGGAAGAGGATTGTTATCACGGGTGATTTTAACATAAATACTTTAGAAAAAGACAACAAAGCTGACCGACTTAATGAAATATTAAATATTTATCAATTAACCTCGCACATTACGAAACCCACAAGAGGAAAGTCTTGTATTGACTTAATTATTAGTAATGTGGAAGATGTTTCTGGGTCTGTTATTCCATTGTGGCTATCTGATCACGATACAGCATAATTAGTTAGTTTTCCGGTAAAAAATAAAAAAATATATCCTCAAAAAACATACACATATAAACCTTGCTACTATGACGCATATATAGATAAATTTAAATATCATTTATCACAATTATCATTTTCTGAAATATTTTGTAACACAAACGTAAATTTAGCTTTTAATGAATTTCATGAACTATTTCTCACTATCTATAAATCGTGTTTTCCATTACGCAAAATCACAATTAAGCAGTCATCAAGACAAGCAAACTGGATCACAAAAGGACTAAAAAAGAGCTGTAACACTAAAAGAATTTATCGATACAAGTATTATAAAAGTAAATTAAAATCTGATAAAATAAAATACCAAAAATATAATAAAATATTAAAAACCTGTATTACTGAAGCAAAAAGACATTATAATAACAAAATTGTGATAAGAAGTAAAAACAAATGTAAATCCACTTGGGATGTAATAAAAAGTGAAACCTCTGCGAAAATACCACAACAATATATTCATGAGATCAGTCATGAAGATAATATTGAAACCGATCCAACTACTATAGCTGCATTATTCAGTGAACATTTCGCCAATAGGACAAACACAGCTGAATCCAGAGTGAAGTTGCCTACTCAAAAGCAGAGTAACTCCATGTATTTGTCACCGGTAGACGCTAAGATAGTGGAAAGGATTATAACGTCGTTAAACAACACTCTGTCGGTAGGTTATGATGGTATTGCTACCAAAGTATTAAAAGCGTGTAAAAAAGAAATAAGTGGGGTTCTAGCCTATTTAATTAATTTATCTTTCGAAACTGGAATATTCCCTGAAAAATTGAAAGTGTCAATTGTTAAACCACTGTTTAAAAAAGGGGACAAAAGGCTTATTACAAACTACCGTCCTTTAGTATTAATACCAGTACTTTCTAAGATTTTTGAAAAAGCCATGTATGATAAGTTAATGTCTTATTTTAACAAACATAGAACTATTCAACAAGTGCAATTTGGATTTCAGAAGGGAAAGTCAACCTCTCAAGCCATGTTTGAACTAGTGAATGAAGTATTACAACACACAAACCAAAATAGACATACTTCGGTTCTGTTTTTGGACATATCGAGTGCATTTGATCTTGTATCGCATGACCGCCTGCTAACTAAACTAGAACACATTGGTATTAGGGGACCGGCTTTAAAATGGATACAGTCTTACTTACAAAATCGGCTTCAGTATGTACAAATATCTTATCTGGATAGTCATAATGTAGCACAGATATGTAAATCAAATACTAGAATAAATAAACTTGGTGTGCCGCAGGGAAGTGTACTGGGGCCACTTTTATTCTTAAATTATATTAATGATCTGCCAAATATTGTATCGCACAAAACTATCCTATTCGCGGATGATGTATCGATTATAATTACAACTGATAAAAGATCCTCTCTTGACAGACATAATCTTGACATTCATAATACATTGACATTGCTTAATAGATGGTTGACAAATAATAATTTAAAAATTAATCTGACAAAAACAAATTTAATTAATTTTAATAACTTTAAATTCAGGCATGTTAGTATAAATTATAATGATCAATTAATAAATTGTAAAAATGAGGTATCATTCTTAGGTATAACACTAGACTCAAAATTAAATTGGCACGTACATGCAGACAAAGTCCGAAAGAAAGTAAATTCATTTTCATATGCCTTATATAAACTAAGGAAAGTAGCGAGTATAGAGGCATCCATAGTTGCATATTATGCATACATAGAATCGATACTTCGATACGGTGTCATATTATGGGGAAATAGTGCCGGTGCTAAACAAGTTTTTATTGCCCAGAAACGATGTGTCAGAGCATTATGTGGCATTGCTCCTGATATATCATGCAGACAGTATTTTAAAACTTTGGGCATATTGACATTAGCTTCTATTTATATACTGGAGATAGGTAAATTTGTAAAATTAAATTATGAATTGTTTACCGAAGCAAAGGACTACTATAGGACTAACACTAGGAACCCACATAGACTTGTATTAGAGTGTACTCCTAGAACCGCAAGCTACCTAAAGAATTGTTACGCAATGTGCATAAAAATTTATAATAAAATACCAGTACATATAAAGGAACTTCCATTTACTAGATTTAGGATGACACTGCGAAAATGGTTAATAGAGAATACTTTTTACACAATTGACGAATTTATGGAAAAGAAATCTAATGTATAATGTGAAATATGTAATTTTTATTGTTGTAATTTATATGTATTTAATAGTTTTAATTTAATTTAATATTTGTATGCTGACATAGTCAGCTAAATGTGTGTTTCTCAACCTTACCTTCCATCTATGCAATGTACCACATTTATCGCAAATAAAATCTTATCTTATCTTATCTTATCTTATCTTCTTTATGATGTATTAAATATAGTAAAGTAAAGCCGTGCTGTAATAAGGAACAAGTTGAAACTTGCGAGAGTGCGGCGAACGCAATGCAAGATTAAACTTGCATAGCTCGATAACTCGAGCTAAGACACTTGTAATATTATAACTGATAATTAGTTAAAAAAAAAAAAATAACCTATTTTTGTATTTCATCATTCATGGGCAAAACCATTGTTAACCAGTGTAATATGCACTGGCACTGATTCGGTTATTTTTTTTGTGCAATGCGACGTGCATGTGCAATCATTTGGCTTCGGGTTGGGATAAGTCCGGTTGCTTTTCGTCTAGCTAAACGTTCTCTATCTCCTCTTATATGCTCCTCTCTTAACACAGGATCGTTTTTGATTTTAGCTTTCTTATTCTTTCCAGCAACCTCTTTCTCTCATTTTTCTCCTCCTCTTTTAGTTCTGGCCTCAGCATTCTTAAACAAAATTAAGCTATTATAATATTAGCTTCCTCTTTTGAGCCGTGTTGTCCGAGTGAGATGGACCTCGCCCTCCAAACTGGAGGTCGTGAGTTCAAATCCCAGTTCGATCGTGGCCATGCACCAATAAATTTTTCATTACGTAAAATTTATGTGTGCATTTAACACGTGCTCTTACGGTGAAGGCAAACATCTGGAGGAAACCGACATGTCCTAGAACTAATAATTCGAAAGACATGAGACATACACTAACCCGCACTGAGCCAGCGTGGTGGATTATGGCTCAATCACCCTCGACATGAGGGTAGGCCGGTGTCCCAGCAGTGGGAACATATAAGGCTGATGATGATGATGATGAATGTTTTCTTTTTATTTATTTATTATTTTGTTATTTATTATTATGTACTTGCATTTTTTTAACTAATGCTCCACCTCACCATCATCATCTCAGCCTATAGACATACATTACTTATATATTAGATATAAGACACTGATTCAGTTTTTCTTATCATTTCGGTGTAAATTATCACATCGGTTGTAATAAAGACCACCGATTACAGCGATATGATAACGGTGACATGAGAAATAACATACTTTTTAGAAAATTAGAAAAAGAAAACATAATATAGAGGATAATTTCAATAATAGTCAATGAAGCTAATTCACTTACTACTTTTGCTAAGCATAAAGCTACGCTGGCACCATATATTGGAGCGGAGCGTTATACCTACAAAAAGTTTTTTTTTTGTTTCGATGGGAATTTTTGCGAATTTCAAAATTCGGGCTCTGGCACAATCTGGTCCTAAACCTGTTGATTCCACACAAAAAATATTAAAATCGGTTAAGAACTCGGGAAGTTATGACGTAACAGACATTGCGCCATTGAAGCTGATCCGTGGGAGTTTCGCTCGCTTCGCTTGCTTCGCTCGCTCCACTCAAATCAGAGAAAATAACGCTTTTTAAAGCATATTGCCAATCGTTCTACGTCTGCAGCCTGTGGGCTAATTACACCCGTAAGGCATACAGCGATCTACGGGTCCAGTATAATAATGCATTCAGGGTCCTGTTGGGGCTACCGTGGCGTTGTAATGCCTCAGGGATGTTTGTGGAGGCGCACACGGATGAGATATATTATGAGAAAGCGGAGCGCCTCCATGTTAGCCCATTTTCGCAGTGCCACCAGGCCGATGCTGAATGTATTAGTAGACAGATAGGACTCCCAATTAAAGTGTCGTTGGGTGCAGCTCCACACCAGGCTATAAATGTTACATTTTAAATAAAATTTACTAGCAGTAGTTTTTAAGATTCAAAATTGTTACTAACATTTTATGGACACTGTCTGAAATAAAGTTTTTATTGGAGCGGAGCGAACGAAGTGAGCGTAGCTCCCATGGATCAGCTTCAATGGCGAAATGTCTGTTACGCCATAACTTCCCGAGTTCTTAACCGATTTTAATTTTTTTTGTGCGGAATCGAATCAACAGGTTTAGGACCAAATTGTGACGGAGTCCGAATTTTGCAATTCGCAAAAATTGCCATCGAAAAAAAAATTTTTTTTTCTCTTTTTAGGTATTACGCTCCGCTCCAATATATGGTGCTAGCGTAGCTTTATGCTTAGCGACTGCATCGCCTAGTTGGAGCGGAGCGAAGCGAAGCTCCCATGGATCAGCTTCAATGGCGCAATGTCTGTTACGCCATAACTTCCAGAGTTCTTAACCGATTTAAATATGTTTTATGGTGAATCAAATCAACAGGTTTAGGACCAGATGGTGACAGAGGTTTAGGAACCGAATTTTGAAATTCGCAAAAAAAAATTATTTCTTTTTTAGGTATTACGTTCCGCTCCAATATATGGTGCTAGCGTAGCTTTATGCTTAGCGACTGCATCACCTAGTTATTATTTTTAATATTATGTTAAATATTATAATAATAAGTGACAATGTTGAATTGTCAACTATTCAATATATGCGAAAATCGACAAGTCTTGGCTACTAAAAAAACAAAATGTGTCTGTTCTATGAGGAAGTCAGCGGAGGTTGTAATAGCTCATTTATTTACATTTTAAATAAAATTTACTAGCACTAATTTTTAAGATTCAAAATTGTTACTAACATTTTATGGACACTGTCTGAAATAAAGTTTTTATTATTATTTTTAATATTATGTTAAATATTATAACAATAAGTGACAATGTTGAATTGTCAACTATTCAATATATGTGAAAATCGACTAGTCTTGGCTACTAATACTAAAAAAACAAAATGTGTCTGTTCTATGAGGAAGTCAGCGGAGGTTGTAATATAATGAATAAATAATTCACCACAATTTTATCGTCTATAGTAATTTTTTTATCGTAAAATAGCTCTCATCATCACTAATCATCATGAAATTAGTATAAGAAATAACTGATGTCGGGGCTGCATTGTAAGGGTTGCCTTCCCAAAGGTAAACATTGAACAAAACAACAAAAAAAAACTGAAATCAAAATTCAAATAGGTAAAAGAGTATTGCTACTTTTCGCTGGTTACAACGGAGATGTGAAGGATAGGAAATTATCATTTTTCTCGGATTCCGGGTGCGATGCGGGAGGTTTGCATTTTGAGATGACGTTTGAAATGAATTTCCGCTGAGGCGGCGTCGTCGCCGGAGGCGTTCGATTGGAACATTGGCCCGATAATAATTAATTCCCTCAAACCGCATCCGATTTTCGAGTTTCTAGTGCAGACGCTTATATACGATCTGTGTTTATTTCCTTTTGTGGAAAGACTTATTGTGATATTTTATATTCGATATTGAAACGTACGTTTCTGTATAGAGATAGTTTATTGTAACTCTTATGGATACTTTTTTAAATAATTTGGTAGAGTTTTTGAATGTCGTTGTAAAAAGTTTTGTAATTTTTTTTTCCCATCTATATAATCTTGCCACCGGTTTGAGGCCAAATCAGTACAACTTCTGCAATATCTCTGATTGCAATCAAAACAAAGACATTTTCTTTGGAGAGAAGACATCATAAGAATCAAGAAAATATGATCAGAAGTGAAGGAGTATTAGAAGCTAGTTCTTGGCAACGTGATGTGTTAATCGTTCTGGGCACACCGGAGCGTTATAAGCCGACTTTGATCTAGTAGCGGTATCACTAGCAGCGTGGAAGAGCGACATGGAGGACGAGCTCCTATATGTTCTACCAAATTGTACAATGACCGCTATTATGTTGGTTACGAGGCTTCATAGTCCTTCAGGGATATTCATAACCGATGAAACTACGTGAAAGTTCGGTCCATTCTCGAAAGCAGTAGCATTAACCACCATTAGTCTCGTAGTCTCGCTCGCTAAAAGTTACGCTAGGAAGTCCATAGATACAGTGGGGGAACAATAATGATATGGGTGGTTATTTGGATAGGGGGAAGAACCGAACTGAATAGGATAAAAAGTAATACAAAGCACAAATTTACGCTGAAACGATTATTCCAGATGTTGTCAATCCTTTGCAGTTTTGCTTCATTTGTACTTATACATGATAATAGAACTCCACACACAGTCAGAGTCGTTGCAAACACTCTTGCCGCAGCTATAATTTCAACTTTCTGTTTCAAATGGAGGGTGTATCTAACATAGCAAAATTCTGCCAGACCGCACACGTGCCAGACAACCTAACAATATCACGAGGATATTCTGAAAATTGACACACTATCGGTACACTCATTGCCAATGCGGAATTAAAAACACAAAGGAGAATGCCTATGATGTCACAACGATTTGCAAACAAAAGATTCTTAAAATAATTAACCAATAATAAAAAGAAGAAATGATATCCGCTTTTTAATTATAACTATAGAATATTATAACCATAGAATTGATTACGTTTCAATTAGGTGAATGACTACTTGTATTGTTGTAGCTGACACTCGACTGTCGTCGGTGTTCTGCCTTTAGTGTGTAACTTGTGCTAGTTGGTGTGTTATTTGTGTTGTTTGAATAAATAAGTAACTGTATTTCCGTATTATAACTTAAACACATTGAGTAAAGGATATAGACCAGTGTCGATAACTTTGAAAATGGTAAAAAGTGAAAAAAATATATACTAGGATAAAACCCATTGGATAATGTAGAGAATATAACAAAAATGAAAGGAAAACTAATTTACGAGCGATGTGAGGTCGGGAAGGGGAAGAGGCTGAGCTTATAAGGGTTTTAAAAAGCAGTTTATCTCGATTTCCGGCAAAAGCACAAGTCCTATGAAAAAAAGTTGAATGTCAAAGTTGAAGGTAATAAAAAGATCTACAAATTTTGTATTTGCACTTTTTTCACATAACCTCAAAATTTATGTGAAAAATTCAAATAACCAAGTTTTTGATTTTATATTTTTATCTTTTGCAAAAAATAATTTAACACGAAATTTTTTTAAAACCTTCCTTTTCATGTCCCAAATACACAGTATTTTTTAAATTTAAAATATTAATTTTTTCACCTCATTTTGACTTAATATCGAAAAATCACCCTAATTTTCAATCGAAAATTTTCACGTCAAAATATCTGCTTTTTTGAAAAAGTCGATGTGCTTTTTGTTCGTTGAAATCTCTACTTCCTGATGGTATATACATTACTTTGGTAAATGTACTCAGAAAATGCAAGTAATGAAAAAACTCGAATCCGAAAGTATTTTTAATCATTATGTACAATTTTGAGCTATTTATTAAAATTTACACTATAATAACTCGAAAAACGTAAGATAAAGTAACATGAAAAAAAAAATTGCTAATAGAAATATACTTCTAAAATTAACAACCAAATAAGTTAATAAAGTTCTTCTTTAAATTCTTAAAATTATATGCATATATAATTTACCTATTTATTGCTATTTTAAGATTTGTTATATACCCGAGTGACTTCGGAATATTTTAGCCCGTCAAAAAGTATTTCATAGAGAAGTTGGGAATGGGCTATGAAGGTCTGGGCCTTACTACCTGTTGTAAGGCCTACAGAGTCTGATGATAGAGTAATAGCAACAATAAACGACAGTATATTCAATAACATTACACATTAAATGATTTCGATAAAAACATTTCAGCTCGTTTGAGAAATGTGCCTGATTTAGTCACAGTAAAAGCGCATTATCGCACTGCTTGTATGTCTGCTTTTTATAACAAAAGAACTGAAAGAAAAAGGGGGCGCTCAGCATATGAAAACACTAAGAATTTTATTAATTAACTTTATTACTGAAATAAATTGCAGCAGTCACATATTTTGATGAAATCCCCTTTAAATCCTATTTTTTTATATTTGGAACAACTATTTTCTAAGACTTTTTGCAATCTTGTTGTTTTATGGATTTGTATTTTTTTATCAATGTAATATGGAATCTTATATTTTTCGAGTAATAAAAGTGTATATTTTTATAAATAGCTACATTATACATAATGATTTCAAAAAATCGAGTTTTTTTATTATTTGCATTTTCTGAGTACATTTACCAAAGTAATGTATATTTTTTTTATACTATCAGAAAGAAGAGATTTCAACTAACAAAAAGTACATCGACTTTTTCAAAAAAGCAGATATTTTGACGTGAGAATTTTCGATTGAAAATTAGGGTGATTTTTCGACATTAAGTCAAAATAAGGTAAAAAAATATCCACCCGAGTGTGGTGCACTGTGCTCCGTAAAACACCTTCTTTTAATACCTGACTATACACATCTGGTACCTGTAAAATATCAATTTTGTTTGGTGCGTCGAATTGAGGATCAGTTAAATAAACCTGAGATAAATCCCTTCGCCTCAATTTCAAAACTCGGATCTAGTTTAGATTTCAGTGTTAGCAATACCATAGATCTTGACAACACAGGAGAGTTCTCACCACCCAAACCAGATATCACATTGGTTATAGTAATTTTCTTTAATTCCAGACCTTGTACTGTGGCTTCGGTCACGAACGACACTTGAGAGCCTTGATCTAACAATGCCCTAAATACATGACATTGACCTGTTTTAGTGTTAAGTTCAACCAATGCCATTGCCAATAATATATGGCTGCTTTTACCTTTAGCACAAAAAGCAATATGATTTGCAGTTGCAATCGTCGGTAAATTCCATTGTGGACCATTTATCTTATTTACCTTACCTGTAACATCTTCAAATGTTTGACCTCCAACCCCTGAACCAACATTTAAAGTAGATACATCTTTTGGGTGAAGCAAGGAATGATGACGTTTTTTAACCGCATTAATGGGTGTTTGGCAAAATTTTACACTGTGGTTGCTGCCTAGACAATTAAAACATATTTTATTTTTCATTACAAAATCGCGTCGATTTTTATACCCTTAATGTACAAAACTTTATAAAAACATTACTTATGCTCCTCACCACAAAATTCACAAGACATTTTACGAATATAAGTAACATGTAAAACCTTGGTATGACTTCCGACTTGTATGCGCATTGGACGTTGACTGTTTACTGACATACTTAGGTTCAATACATTCCAAAGCACGAAATCTGTCATACAAGAAATCTTTTCATTGACTACATATATGTAGGCAAGCAGTCTGAAGCGACAGTTTTTGCAATGTGCAACTTCCATTCCTTAAGTGCTTCGGGGTCTAGTTTTAAACTTAATAGATGTATTATAATAATATCCCATGTACATCTAGGTATAACTAAATTAGTTAAGGCTCTTAAAAAATCGGAAGTGGTATCAATAAATTCCTTCAATACACTTGCTGATACAGTAGCAGCATTCTTTTACTTAAAAACCGTTTCAAAATATTATATGCTAGATTTTTCTAATTACTACATCCTTGCTCTAGAAGTTTCCAACATTTTTCGTAATTAGCATCGGATACAGGTGTGTATCTAATAAGTTGCTCCGCCTCTCCCATCAAATACCCTTACAAATATTGTAGCCGTTGTACATTATCGAGAGATTGGTTTTAGTGTATCATAGACATAAATAAATCTCTCAAAGTAATCTATTCTGAATATTTGCCTGAAAACTTTGGAATATGATAACTTTACCTTAACTTTCAGGTAACTTTACCTGAGATTGGAAAGGGTAACTCGGCATAGTATCTACTAACTCTTTCGGTATATTTAAAATACATTACTTTAGTTCACATTGATAGTCCAAAAATTCTTCTTCTGTTTTATCATACATATCATTTGCTACATAAGTTGCTTTGTTTAATAATTTAGGATCTGATTTTTGTGACAATTCTTTATAACCTTGTCTAAATTCAGTCTACATCTCTTTCAATGCATTAAGTCTGTTATCTATGTAATCTTTAGTTAAGCGCTCTTTCGGCGATTTATTTATAACTAATTCTTGATAATTAATTAAAGATTCCAAAGCTGACATATTTTTTTCAATAATCACAAAACATAAATTAAAGTTTAAGTTCAAATCGAAAGAACTAAAACTAAAAGTTATTTTAACTTAAATATTTTTTGCTCACGGGTGTTTAACAATTCTGGGGAAAATCGGGCATGGATTCCCCGTACCTCCGTTTTTCTGCCTTAAAATTCTAAGTCCTATATTATTAAAATGATTCTATGTTCTAAAGTCTACCTTAAAATAATTCTAAGTCCCAAACCGCAATTGTTCACTTTTCTTGAGAAATAAAGTTATAAAGTTTCTCGAAATAAAGTTGACATTTGTTTATTTAATAAATGTCAAAGTACTCACGGTTTACACTTCACTCACACAGATTGCACAAATAACCTCCGTATCTATAGTAGTGATGTATTCAGGTATCCGTTGTTTACGTTTTTAATTGCTCCAAAAGAACCGTTAGTACTCCAACGAAGGCGTTTCTTGCTGTCTACTTCTTTCTTACAACTCGCGGTCCAGCCAATCAATTGATACCCAACGAGTGTCGCGTCGCCTCAGTTTCTTGCAGCTATCCGCTGCGAGTACGGGTTTAGTGGTAAATCTCCACTGTGCGTTTCAAAAATAACCTTTTTATGCGGCTCGCTAAGAACCAATGAATAAATCTGAACCGTATTAATAAAACCAAGTAGACTGTATGTTCTGAAATTGTTCTCATATATTTTTGTTTTCACATTAACCTTATGAAAACTCTATCAAAATAGTACAGCGTGATCCAAAATGAATGAATGTATCTATTGATACATATTAACACTGTGTCACTTGTACAATGCGTAACTGAATAAATAGCGTAAAATTAAGGTAGCATTAATTACCAATATTGTATTTATATTTTCTTTAATATTTTTATAGTTAGTAATTAGTAGGTGTCCGAGGAGTGTATTGGCAGATTAATTGACGGCGCTATGCTAGTAATCAGCTGTCGTTGGCAGCCGGGCCAACACGACGCATGATACGTCAGCCCCGGTAATTAGTCTCGCCAGCAGATACCAATTTTCTCGTGTGTCTACACGTAGACGCTAATTGATCGATATTAAAGTTTATACACTGCAAAGAGTAGGTAGTACCAATTCAAAGAATTAAAAATTATCGAAAACCAGATATCCACAAAAGGGTTACTCATTTCTAACCTAGAGGCATTTAAATTGTTCAAGCACTGACAGCTTTCCGTTCAAAAATATTACAATACCTAATCAGTAACAGTACATCAATACATCAATCAAAGGGGAAACGGGACAGTAAGCGCCATATTCATTGTTCAGCTAAAAACTCTTCAATTTATTTTAAAACGTGATTATTTAAATAAAACCACTTTAACCGGCTTTACGACGCATTTATAATCTCTTATTTTTTATATTTAATGCCGTCGTATCGACCTTTTTCAGAAACCGTGTTCGAAGAATGATTCATCGTCCTTTGAACAAAGCCTTTTTTTATAGTTTTTTTCTCAAGCAACACAGAATTCTGTACTTTAAGCGTATTAAAACCGTTATTATTATTTACTGGTGATCGTAAAGCTGAATATTAATTCACAGGAATCCTTAAAAAGCTATATTCTGAATAGGGAATAAATAATGGTATATAATCACTTCCCTTAAAATGTTACAGGCGTTTATTTGGTATATGACTTACGCCTTTATTCAGTTATTGGATATTTACAAGACTATTGACTGAATAAGGCCAGTTAAATTGAGGTGTATATGCCATTTGCTGTATAAAAGATTAAATGTGAACCTTTAAATATTAGAGTATAAGGAGAAAATTGAGTGCTGTTTTCAGCAAAAGGTGTAAAGTTTTCCAGTTAATCCGTCTCTATACAGCTATTGTTTTTGCCTGAATAGTGGCTGTTTATAAGTCCACCTTAACGTTCTTATTACTATTTGAGAGTATTATATAACGCGTATTGCGTGATAGAGATTAACATCATTTAATTTATTGTGTTGATGTCTGAATAAATATATTCTCGTGAACAGATATTTTCATTGACAAGTTGTATCTGATAACTAGTTGGTTATGTTTCGATTGCCTGTTAGACATAAAAGCAAGAACCGGAGCATATAGATGAAAAATATTAAAGAAATATAAAAATTATTATAAGAAAATTAAACAGACTACGTATCGCAGTAATACGCAAAGTGTGAGTGATAAATATTCCGAGAGTTCCGTATATAACAATAAAAATGAAATTTTAAGACCTGTTAGTAACAAAAAGTTAATTGTAAATGCAGAAATTTTAGTCCCGGAACTCATAACTTTAATATCATAATAGTCAAGATGAAATGAGCTGCCAATCCTCTGATGCGTGCTGTTCATTGTGATGGTGTTTCGCCTGGCTGCTGTATCGCTGATGAAAATGGAATCTTTTCACAAACCATGCCTCACTGGGGTTGAGTAAATTTAAATTCGCTCCGTATTCCACATCTTCTATAAACCTATATATCACTATAACCACTACATCAAACTCATTTTATAGCCTTCTGCTTCTGAGATAAGTGATTGAGAAAAGTTGATAAAATCCGAAATTACACTCCCGAAGACCTTATTGCACAGATACGAGTGGTCGCTACTTGTTAAGTTTGGTAAGCAAGGGTAAGGGTGTGTTACGACCATTTAAAGAGGTTGCTAGTTACACAGTGGTTTCAATAAAGGCAGGGAACGCAGCCGCGCACCGCTCGAACGGCTGCCTAATAAATTATTTATAACACAAATGAATGGACTTCACAAGTCGAATTAAAAACTTAAACTTGACAATAAAAACGTTTAGGTAAAATTTTAAATTAAAAGGTTTTACTGAAAATAAAAATAAAAATAATAATGTAGATAATATACTAAAAGCTTAAAAATAATTAGGTAGGTCCTAAACACCAGTCATCAGAGGCGGATTAAATGTCGAGAGCGCCCTAGGCAAGCACCTCATCGCCGCTTCTACAGCGGCCATAGACTAAAAATTAAAACTAGTACTATACTTAAGAAAATTCAGCTTATACACGTGACAAAAGTCATCGAATCCGACAATATGACTTTGAACCAGCGTCACGAAAAATAAACAACATTTATAGTTTTCATATTTACATAAATACATAAAAGTGTGTTTCGGCAGAGCACAATATAAATAAAAGTTATGTAATTTACATTTATAACATTACCAACTCTTAAATTGCCCTCTATAAACACTTACAAAATTAAGACGGTAACTTACATAAATGGTTATATTTCAGATAGCAATAGTGCGAGGGACGTAATGTTCCTATAAATCAAGAAACCCGAACAAAAAGTCGATTAAGTACTATTATGGACTTTTTACTGTTTTGACGAATTTGGAATTTGCAGACTGGAATACATATTAGCATTATTTTTTTAGTTTTTTAATAAAGATATTTATGAAGATATAAAATTATAAAATAAATTTACAAAATTATATCAGTAAAATTACTGTCACATTCTTGCAGAAAAAAGATTTAATATTTTATGTTGGTAAGTCGAGTTTAGTGGATTATTGCCGAAAAAATTCATTATGGTTTTGGTAAACCTTAATGCAACTTAAACGTAACACTAATTGTTTTCTCCTTCATGTTCTGCAACGAGATTCTCATTGGTATCAAACTTTAAATGATGCTGTAATCTCCTCAAAACCTCAGCGAATACGAACATTGTTTTCTAAAATTATATGGACATGCTTCCCGCCAAATCAATTATTTAATGAATCAAATACAAAGATGACATGTTTGACAATATCTTGCATCAAGAGAAAAGGGAAACTACATTTACAATTCACAAAAGAAATTTACTACGAGGCATTGATAACAATTGCAGACATGTGCTTGATAATGTCAAACAAAGTATTATCTCAATTCGGCATAACCGCGCCTAATCGCCCAATGCACGAAGCTTTTAATCAAGAGTTGAAAAACTGTATAATCTCGATGCTTTAAGGAAATCAGTTCGAGTAAATGTTCCGCTGTTGAACCAAGAATAAAAGTAATTCTTAAATTCAACTGAATATACAACTTTCAGAACTCTGAAAGTTGTAAATGATGAAATTGGAGGAATTTACTTTTTGGACGCCCCAGGCAGTACAGAAGAGTTTTTTTGATTTCATTGATTTTAGCAACAATTCGCTCACATAATGAAATTGCATTCGCACTCGCTTTTTTTGGTATTGAAGCCAAATTGTTGAAAGGCGGTCGAACAACCCATTTAGCGCTAAAATACCATTGAATTTTCAAATCAATGTAACTCCCACCTGCAACATTCAATGGCAAATAACGCAGCAATAACAAAGGTTAATAGTATGGGATATATGCACAATGGCACATAAAAAGTCTTTGGAGGCATTAGACTGAACAATAAAATATCTGCGTAACAGTCAAAACCTATTTGGTGATTTTCGTCAAACATTTCGAGTGATTTCACGGTCAACGACAGCGGATGAACTCAATGCATGTTCAAAATGCTGCATTTTGTGGAAATACGTTAAAATACAAAATTTAAGCAAGAGATATACAACTCATTAACGTTGGTAATGTCAAAATCTCTGTAGATATTTTAAGCGGCTACAATATATTTCCTGTCTATTATTCTCAGTTTACTGAAACAAAAACCGAGCTCACACAAAAGTTGTTCCCAAAAGTCGCTCAAAATTACAAAAATCATTTTTGGTTGACCGGTATACTTCAACCTTACTGCCATGGTATGCAATTGAGGCATACGTGTCTCGTTATTTAGGCTTTACTTAAATAAAGTCTCAGAAGTGAACCCACCTACGGCAATATACTGTTTACTGGCTGAATTATTAAATTATTTCACGGTTCACATGCGTTATTTTAACCCGGTGAACCCGGGTTGAAGTAGTGCAACGTCGCTAACGATTTTCAACTGGTCTTCGGAGGAGCCACCGCAGACGCTGAACCAGCTACCAGGAATACCGGAAGTATCCAACAGGTGCGTCCCTTGCATTATTTCCCCTCCGAGTTGTCATACATTTGCGTTTTTTATTGCTCGCATTGTGGCATTACATACCTACTCACCACCTCGCACCTCCAGTTGAAAATTTATTTTACTACTAGCGGCCGCCCGCGACTTCGTCCGCGTGGAACATTGCAACATTACTTTATTTTTCTAAAATAAAAGAATTTTTCTAAAATAAAAGTAGCCTAAGTTACTCCTTATTACATCAGCTACCTGCCAATAAAAGTCTCGTCAATATCGGTCCAGCCATTTCAGAGATTAGCCGGAACAAACAGACAGACAGACAGACAGACAAAAATTGTAAAAAATGTTATTTTGGTGTATGTACCGTATATATATTCATATACATGTAGTAAAAAACTGTTATTTCCATACTACAAACAGACACTCCAATTTTATTTATATGTATAGATTACTACGTACATGTACATGTACTATTTTTTTCCTTCTTGTCTATTACAGTGTCTATATACCTCAGAACATGGCCTCCTTGACATTCCACCTGCATTTTCATGTGCCCTGCCTTTACGATGTTCCGCAATAAAATCGTGTTCCTGAGGCGTGGGCAATTCTTAACGGAACCTTCGCCCTATTAAGTATTTCTAAAACCGTTGAAGTGTTTTAACAACAGCCAGCAGTTTTCGTCAAGTAATGGTTGTTGGTCTGTTTTCAGATTGCTAGCTTGCTTCTGTGTGTTTTCGGAGTCAGCAACATGACTATACCACTTCTGAGAACAAAAAGTTACGAGCTGCGAGGTTTGAATACTCAAATTAATAAATTAATTGTTGCCGAGATTCAATTACTCAAATAATTTATACAAATTATTAAAACATTCCAAATAAAGATTCAAAACAAGTTTGCTAATTGACTCCAATTGTCTAATAAATCTCCGAAGTTGTCAGAAATTATTTCTTCAATACCGTCGCAAAGTTTCCCAGTCGCGTGCGTAAACCACATTCACAATAGTTCAGTAACTCGCTGAGTACGCTTATTAAATCACTCTTCAATTCGCTCCAAAGATTACTTTCAAGTCGCTTTGATCATTTCCAAAATCAGAACTAACTCTTTACGCGACCGGGCTCGGCTTCAAATATATGACGCAGTCGCGGTCTAGAATCATCGCGTCGAGTCGACATGACTCTGGAATAATGTTCGCGAATCGTTTTGCTCACTCGTGGCACATGAGTAAAGAATGAACAGAGACAAAGCTACATACGAATGCTTTGTGATAGGTACATCACTACAAGTGCAACGCGTGTCTGTGCGTGACCACTGGCCGCTTGTCACGTATAAGCCGAAACCGCTTCAAACTAGATCAGCCAGTGGACAATCTCAGGGCATGCAGGCGTGACGCGACGCTCGAACGTTGTGCGTGTTTTGTTTTTGTTTTCTAGTTTCTCACATAATACGTAGTAATATTTTAGTTTTAGTATTTAAAAAGTGTTGTGAATATGGTTGTACATTGTACTGTGTGCATGAATAATAATAGAAAGACTAAAAATATTTCTTATTTTAACTATCCCAAGGAGTCTACTAGGTAAGTTTGTACTTGAAACTTAATTTATATTTATAATGTGTTATGTAGATTGAAAGGTATACAACTCTATAACCAAAACTACTCAATACTCATTATTATATATTTTACGGAAAATTATACCAGATATTTCGGTAAAATTGTGTAAGTAATTCTGAATAGATACCTACAATAACTTTTTTGGGAAATATATTGAATCGGAGCGCAGGATTTCGCAAGTGGGAGCGGGGGCTTCCCTCTGGTATCATTCCCAAAGCGAATATTTTGATCTTCATGTACAAATTGTTAATATTGGTAATGACATATTAGCACGTTTGCAAGATTGTACATTTCATATGCCATGTGAGTGTTTCCCATTGGATTGTTTGCAAAAACTTTATATTAGATTTAGAATTTATCATTCTATTAAAAGACACAACAAATTATTAAAAACCAAAAGTAATAAAAAAAAATATTTGGAGTATGTTTTTAATTTAATTTTTTGCATTCACAATGCAATATTTCTATAAGATATAAAATACGTGTGTAAAAAACAACTACGCCTCCACCAATGTTGAACGCTAACTACCTTCAACATCGAAAGTAATATTTTTACAAATATTAAACAATCGATTAAGATGGAGCCAACGATACTAGCTCATAGTAGAAGTTGAAATACGTTTGTAAAATTCGACACGTTTGCCAGCGTCTCGATAGCTCAGCGGTCAGAGCAGTCGCCCGGATAGCGAAAGGTCGTGGGTTCGAATCCCATCTGAGGGCTCGGAGGCGTAGTTGTTTTTTACACACGTATTTTATATCTTATAGAAATATTGCATTGTGAATGCAAAAAATTAAATTAAAAACATTATTATAGCTGGTTCCATCTTAATCGATTGTTTAATATTTGTAAAAATATTACTTTCGATGTTGAAGGTAGTTAGCGTTCAACATTGGTGGAACGATACTAGCTCATAGTAGAAGTTGAAATACGTTTGTAAAATTCGACACGTTTGCCAGCGTCTCGGTAGCTCAGCGGTCAGAGCAGTCGCCCGGATAGCGAAAGGTCGTGGGTTCGAATCCCATCTGAGGGCTCGGAGGCGTAGTTGTTTTTTACACACGTATTTTATATCTTATAGAAATATTGCATTGTGAATGCAAAAAATTAAATTAAACACATTATTATAGCTGGTTCCATCTTAATCGATTGTTTAATATTTGTAAAAATATTACTTTCGATGTTGAAGGTAGTTAGCGTTCAACATTGGTGGAACGATACTAGCTCATAGTAGAAGTTGAAATACGTTTGTAAAATTCGACACGTTTGCCAGCGTCTCGGTAGCTCAGCGGTCAGAGCAGTCGCCCGGATAGCGAAAGGTCGTGGGTTCGAATCCCATCTGAGGGCTCGGAGGCGTAGTTGTTTTTTACACGCGTATTTTATATCTTATATTTAGAGTATGTAATTTGTAAAAAAATAACCTATTTTAATGAAAAATGTGAAAAAAATGAACCTTTATATTGTTAATTTATTTAATTGTGCCAACCCTACCAAAATAGGTATAAATTTTGCTAGCTCTTTAGAAGCTTTGTCTCTGTACCGTTTCTTTACTCATATGCTCGTGGCGCCGCGCTTGCTTGCTATCTCCATCGTCTAGTACATACGCGCTCTGTTTAATTACCGCGGCATGCGTTTTCGTAGGTTTTTATTACCAAAATACGATACTGAAAATAGAGTTTTACACTAATTATAACTTAACACTCTTCAGAAAATTTTAATAATCAAGGATCTAAATATCTTGTGTTAGCATTACAATAAAACTGATAGATATTTTCGTTACTTTAAAAAATACATTTAATTTTTGTATTAATAAATTACAAATTCTTATAAGGATGAATGTATGAAGAATGATTAACAAATTGATCTAATGTAACTTTGACTCGAGAGATGGCGCGGCAGTCGTGGCCGGGCAGTGTCAGTGTTCGCACGAATGCACGCTTCCAGTATTACTATTGAAAATGAAAATAACTTTATTCAAATGCACTTAAAAATATGTTGTTTTGAATCGGCCAACATTTTTACCTACTACCCATTCAGGACGTCTTTTAACTGACAAGAATAATGGGCGCAAGAAACTCGTCAGCTTTAACAATAAAATACGTCGTTACCATACATAATCCTCAGAACAATAACTAAAGCTATAGAAGGAGCGCTAAAATAAAAACTGTATAACAGCTCTCGTATTCACTTAAAGTAATCTAACATACATGGGTAAGAGCGAAATAGACAACAATTGTAAGGTTTTATTTTCACGTCATTGTCACAAACTCTCAAAGTACAAATGTCAAATGGTTGTAATTTGGTTGTATATTATACTACCAAATTAAAAGTACGTCTTTGATGAACGTTGTTTCTGAAGTAAGACCAAATTCAATGCGGTCGTATTACAGTGGCCGAACAGCTTTGTGAGCGGCTAGCGTGAAATTTTATTATTTTGCAAGGAAGTTCGTGATAAAATAACAGGAAAGTGTGCATAAAGACGCTTCAGACATCTTAGAGTCCGCGTCCAGGATGGCTTGTGTTGTTCCAGACTGCAAGTCTCATATATCACGAAAAGAAAATACGGATGAGGTGTTATCATTTCATCGGTGAGTTTTGTTTCTAAATTCTCATATTATGACAATATAACAACGGTATATTCAGAAAATTGTAGTCAATTAATATTACAAATAGATTTCTCCATGACTTTTGGTTTAAATTGTCTTATTTTCATGCCTTCTGTTTTGTATATGATTGTGTGATAGTGATGTGTTTTTTGTTATCGATGTCAACATTTTTGGTTTTTACTTTTTGCTTTAGTTTTCCCAAAAATGAACCTATTAGAACTGAATGGATACGCCGTATATCAAGGATCAATTGGACACCGAAAGCGCACAGTCACATTTGTTCGAAACATTTTAGACTTCATTCATTTGAGCCACATGAAAACATTTAATTTCGGCGGCTGAAAGCAAATGCTATACCCGCATTACATTTACAGAACATGAAATTGCTCCTTTTTTATTCCAAACATTATCTTAGTCTTGTTTTGTCAAATATTTTTTTCGATCCTGCCAATAAATATTCAGATTTTTAATTAACATTTTGGCACCGTGTATTCCAAATAATAATGATAGCTTATTTACAATAATATTTTTATGTTTCAGAAACCACTATCGGATTCAGAAGGAATTATGAAGCACCAAGTAAACGCCCCAAATCTATGACCACAGTTGAAACAAATACTGATTCCGATATCTCTGAACTGATATCTAATTTACAGAAAATTATAGCAGATTATAAAAAACCAAATTGGAATATTAAAAAAAGAGTTAGAAAGGGTTAAAAAGACCAGCAAGTGACGTCTTCGCAAAATAAACACTAACAAAGAGAAATCTCAACTCTATAACATATTGATAGAAAAATTGAAACAAGAATATGTTCAAGCCGAATACCTAGCACTTTTAGAGTGTGTAAACAAAAATGACAAAAATTCGCGGCGAGAATTCCGGAAACAGCGTTTAAAAAATGTTTTGATGATTGGATTAAGTTAGCGTAAGATTTTCATTTTCATTTTTTTAAGTGTATCGTTTCTGAAGGAGCATACTTTGAAGGTGATAAAATAAATTTGGATGAATAACAAACATTGTGTATATTATTGATCTTTTCCCGGTACTTTCTTGACAGAGTAGTATATAAAAATAATAAGTAAATATGTATAAAATAATAGTTGGTTAATTTAATTTAAATAATCAATTAATTTTCTTTTAAATTTTTTCCTCTTTTTTAATCTATACCTATAAAAAATATAATGTTGAATGCAGTGTTCACTAATGTACTGCTAGAGGTCTAACTTAAAATAGAAACATGTAGCCTAATATGATATATCTATACAAAATGCAATTTTTTAACTGTACCTATCTGGTTTCTCTAGATACTGAAGACTGCAAATCTAATAAATAAATTGGTTCGGGTCCAAAATTCTACTCATGAATACTGCATTATAAAATGTTCATATTGCAGATTCTACACGTGTTTATTATGACACATTACCGTCCGTTCTAGTGTCATAGACATACCAACAGCATAATTTTTTTTTTACGTTTATAATTTTATTTTTATCGACAGTAATATCGATGCCGTTACATCATTGACGTAAAGGAAACTAGTGACTACCTTATAAATTACGAAACAAAATTTGTATACTTATTTCTTTCTTACACATTTACAACTGTATAAGTCAAAATAGTACGAACTAACGTATTGTGTTGTTATTTTAGCACGGCTTCTATAGCTTTAGTTATTGTTCTGAGACATAATCCACAAAAAAAAACAAAATTATTTTGTTATGACAATACTAATAGTGTTATGACAATACTAATAGTGTTATGATATCATTATTTCGTTGATTACAATTAATAAAGTCAACAAGTGTCTGCAATAACATAAAGGGAATAAACGACAAATTTAAGAAAGCAACGAGATGTATGTTTAGTATTAGTCAATAATACTGAAGGTTGAAGCAGAACCATTTCCCAAGACAGCACCCGTTCACGAGCATGACGCATGATACAGCCATCGCTTCGCTCAACCATATCTTAGGGAATGCAACGACCCGTACCACATGCCACCACCCAAGAAATGTATTAAGAGACCATGTCATACTCTAATTACCAGTAATAAATTAGTTTTCGAAATTAACAAATGCTAATGTTGTATGACACAACCTGTAATAAATAGTGTCACGTTGAAACGACATATATTATTTCCATGCATCGTGATCTATTAAATTAAATTATTTTCATCTTTTATGTACGTCAAGGGAGTAAAAGAAAGAAAGCAAGACCTGAGAAGTATACGATCGTTCATTTCAGTAGTAAGTAAAGCTAACATTTCAAAAGAAGGGATAAACGAGGCAACCCACTGGTTTGTTTTTTTCGTGATTCTAATTATGTTTCATTTATACATGTTACGTACGTCAGTAACATTACTTCATATACTTATACGAATAGTTACCTACTATTGTTCGTATTATGTATATTCGAAATTTACTACAACTATCAACTTTAGCAATTTTGCAACATATAATAACCTAGAGTCATATTAGAAATTTTTGATTTGAGCGTTTGAATAAATAAAATATCAAAGCAATATTTAGTGCTCGGTCATTATCTTATTAATAAACTGTAACAATTAAGATAAGAAAAAAAGAAATAAGATACGTCCCACTTCGTTAGTTTTAGAACTTTGCCACGGATCTGCTACGTTAAAATGTGTAGAGTCACAAAATTGAAATTTACATGAGGATTTAAGTAATTTAATCTAGTTCTCGAATCATTACTTTTATTCCTATTTATGTTAATTTTAATACACAAAAAAAATCATAAAAAAGACTGAGTTGTAGCAATACCCGTTAGATATGTATAAGGAAGCGTTAAACTGTCCTAGAATCCGGTATTATTGGTCGTTAATTTGAACTCTGTTGCTTGAGATTAAAGTTCACACAAATATTATTTTTGTGTATATGCTTGAAACAGGCAATGTAGAAGTACTCATTATTCAAAAGTTTATTGCATAAATCACAATATACATAAGGATGTTAAAATAATAGGGGTAAAGGTCATTGTGGACCCTGTCGGACACTGCAGTTTGGATGAGAGGGGGAGAACCCTTCACAATAATTTTAGATAAAGTTTTAGCTTATAATGTTTTATAAATAATTAAACTTATATTTTAAATATATTAAAAAATTAAGTGTGCATTCAATTTTATCATTACAAGTATTATATTATTATTATTAGGTATTTTAATCAGTAATCTTTTATTTATTAATTCAGTCTAATATAAATATAATGAGTTTCATTTTAATTTGACGCTAATCCTTTTTCTGTCAATACGATTTTAATTTGTTCGTAATAGGCTCCGGAGTAATGCAGCATTTCACAGTGCATACTCGTTCATCATCTTTCCTTTTTATCAGCACATATCCTATGGCTTCATCGCTATCGCTTAATTCTTTCTGACCTGTAATAAATAAACTTTTTATAATTTTTACATAGAAGATACACCATACTTTAAATACTCAATACATACTTTAAATCGATCCCACCCAAAATAAATAGCATCACTCAGTTTATTTTATAGTATAGTTTATTTTATATATAGTATATGTATAGCTACAAAGGATGAACTTAACTTATCGTCTGTACCTGATAAAAAGCCAATATTTAAAATTGAAATAGGAAAATATAATTCGCCCCTGCTTGTTAAACACATAAAAATTAAAACAGCCTTTATCATTGAAAATAAAATTTAGAAGTTTTATGTGTACCTACTTTGTCAACTTGGAAAATTATTGCAAACCTGCCATTTGCATCTCGACAAAAAAACAGTTGCATGTAATAAAATTAATTACAATACTAACATACATTAGTAATTATACATGTACTTGCTTAATTAGTTTAATTTAATCAGCGGCTACATAAATAAACTATAAAAATGTCGACTTTTGGTAGATTATCCGCCTGTCTTTTTATAATATCCTATTTATCAGTATGTTAATTTAATAACAATAATATTAAAAGCAATCGCTAAATCGAACACAAAAACGCGCAGTAATCAGTTTATTAGATCAAATTTTATAAGAAAATCAAACATAATTATAACACAATACGAATAATAACGAATTTACTATAATACATTCATTGATCTATGCATTTTCATGACATATCTTATTTTACCCTCACGTTGAAATAAATTCAAGTTTAAAGGGTTATTTATAACACCACGCTTAGTCTATGTAAATCATGCATCTTATGGATGTGATTAAAATACACAATAATTAAGCGAGATATAACCGCAGACATAAAAACATGTTTCGAAATATATGAAGTTGTAATCTGAATTATGACTTGGTAATATTCATCCCTTTGAAATGATTATTTAATTTATAGAGTGTAAAGCTTGAAAATTGTAACACGTTGATCTGTCGCCAAGAATACCTATATTTTCAGTGCTGAACCTAAATGTTCGTAGTACAGAATATTGAGTAAATTAAAGATACGTTTTAATCTTTTACAATTATAACGGTTTTGGTTGTCTGTATAAAATTTAGAGGTCCTGATCAAAAATATTATTGGCGTATTTGATAGACATTGGCTGGTATGGTTGGTATTTCAGACCTTATTATAGGAAGGGTCCGGAATGCACGGGTACTCGGATCCATTATATTGCATTCTTTGCTTTGACCACATAACAACAATGAAACTATCTTTTATATATATCTCAGAAGAAATTCCTTGTGTCCTATAAAAATTAGAGGATAAATATTCAGAATGTATAATATATATATATATATATACATACCGTATATGGTAAAAGAACATTTAAAGCAGATGATCAATTTCTACATTACTGTTTTGTTCTTGATAGACAAGACTTAAGTTATTCACTCAAGATCATTTTGGTAACTCATAATTCATATACATATTTGTTAGGAAGTTATCTTTTTATTATTTTATGATAACATAACTATTTTTACAAAACCGATGTAAGCCACTAGAATGTAGTCAATATTTTTATGTAATAGGTTATCCAATTATTTGTTATTTGTTACTCAAAACTGTTATTTCGCTCATTTGGTGCAACAATGACGTAATTACACTTTTTATCAAAATTACATTTCTGAAAAACATCGTCAGAAAATGTATTTATAATTTAATTCCCTCTTCTTCAAAAACACAAAATTTACAATTACCTACGTTAATGTTGCACCAAATAAGCGATTTGTGCTTTTTTGTTTAACTCTTAACTTGACATGGCAGGACTATTTTTTTACTAAAATATATCTTACTAGCTGTTGCCCGCGACTTCGTCCGCGTGTATTTGATTTTATCACGCGCTTAACTGATATACAGCAAAAAATAAATAAAACAAAAATACAAAGTTCCAAACTTTGTATTTTTGTAATGCGTAAATTGTAGATAAAAAGAAAATGTGAATAATTGGACACAGATTATTTTCCAACTTAACCTGGCCGCTGATTGAACCCGGATCCCTGCAAGCCAAAGGCACTTGCGGTACCATAAATGACCACTGTGCCACAGAGGTCGTTTGATAAAAGCGGCCAAGTGCGAGTCGGACTCGCGCAGGAAGGGTTCCGTACCATATGTAGCTACTACCTCATAATGCCTCTTTATAGACAACGTGTGATGTGGTTTGGTTCGAAACATAAACAAACAGTTTGTTTGGTTGACTTACACTGGACAAAGCGACATAGAGCTGACCGTGTGAGAAACAGCCGACGCTGAGGTCCACGCTGGCAACACGTAGCGTCTGCCCTTGGGCTTTGTTTATAGTCATTGCATAACACAAACTCACCGGGAACTGTACACGTTTGAAATGGAATGGGTAATTATTGAAAATCAGTGGAATTCGTGGTATAAAAATTCTTTCACCGACGCCACATCCCGCCAAAATCTCCGCTTCTATTATGTTACGCTGCAGATAAGTAACAGTCTTCAGTCTTGTCCGTTGCATAATTTTAGGGGAAATTTCTCAACAAAATAATTGGGACGCCAGTTTTTAATTAATCTTGTGTGCTTGAAGTCCAGGAGCGCTCAGAGAATTAAGAAATATAACGGGATATTTGGTAGCGTCACCTTGCTCCATTACTCCGTTAATAGAAGTATACTCAACTACTTCTCCTTCAACATTGTTGAGTAAATCAAAGTGGATTCTTGCGGCTTGGTCTTTCGCGGAGTCAAAATTGCTCTTTCGCAAGTTCTCATTATTTGTTATTTGATTTTGTTCACCATACACGGAAGAGATAAGTTCTTTAATTGAATCAACAGTGTGGCAGAGATTTTCAGATAAAACAATTTGCCCTTCTTCTTCCGGATATGTCCCTTAGCCAATTTTTAGCAATAAATCAGAATATTCCTGCGCATTTGTGTTGCCTCCTGTTCGCGCCCTCATGTTCACTGTTAAGTGAATTCTTGTGACGTATCGCCAAAGGCTTGAGCTCTTTAAGCATGCTCTTATCTCATCGGTTTTTGTTCCCCGTGGTACTACTGGCAACGTTTGTCTAAAATCCCCACAAAACAGCATCGTTACGCTATCCATAGGTTCTGGCGTCATCTTGACGGATACCACTGACAGTTCTATTAACTGCTTCTACTGCTATTCGGTGTGCCATAGTGCACTCGTCCCAGATAATTATACAGCAATCGCGTAAAACCTTTGCTTTATGACTGCTTCTAGTGAAACCACATACAGGATGTTTTCTTATGTCCAAATCTATGGGGATTTTAAACATCGTATGAGCAATTTTACCGCCGGGTAACAAAGTGGCTGCTATTCCAGACGACGCCACGGCAAGAGCTAGTTTGGCTTAAGCTCGTGATTGTTAGAATAAAACACTTTTTTAAGAATTTTGGCGCATGTTTTATTTTATATTAAATCCTGACGTTTCGACTCCTTTACAGGAGCCGTGATTACAGGATGACTAAGATGATGGTTGTCAAGTATTTTCTACTACCTTCACAATATTTTAATCGGGCACGTTCCTAATTATTAAATTATTCTATATAAATCAAATTGTTTTATTTTTATTAATTCTCACTACGATTACATTGTATACTACTGAGTCTACTACCAGTTCGAAAATTGAGAGGCCCTTCCGAGAAGAACTGGCGAAAGAAACTCGGGCAGGGAGACCGACCTCCATCTTACTGTTTTATTATTTGCAAAAAGAGCTAACTACATCATCAGGTCTTGCAATGTGTGTGACCTGATGATGTAGTTAGCTCTTTTTGTGTTTAGTTTAGTTTAAAAAAGTGTTTTATTCTAATGTGTAATGTGCGCCAAGATTATCTTAGTGAGAAAGGTTTTTCCCGTCCCACCGGGTGCATCTAGACATATAATTTCTCCTATAGCATTGTCAATACTGTGACATATACGGTCGAATACAGTGCGCTGTTCTACAGTAAGACTGTGGACTCCGGTTCGTAAAGTTTCAGCTAGTTCAGCTGGATCATAATTTATTTCCGCAGCGTATTCTCTATTAATACGTTCCCCTTCTATGGTCGCGCTGGCAAACCATACTGTGGGAGAGAATCACCACCCATAGAGGTAACTAAATCTTGTAAAGCTACTAAGCATTGATTGAAAGCAATCTCTCGTAATCTATGGCTAAAGTCACCGTCAATATTTTGTCTTATATTCCTAAAAAAGTCTTCCGCTAATTTTTTTTGATATTTTAGCCACTATTGCTCAGCATTTGAAAGACCACAAAATACCAGTAATACAGCAAATAAATGACGCAAGCGGTGTGGACTATCACTGACGCATTCATTGGCTAAGGCGCTGAATCCCGTCACTTTTATAGGATTTATATTTAATTCGAGCGGTAATATAAAGTATCAGCATAAGGTAAGTACATAAGTTGTGTGTATTAGGATGTCCAAGGTTTTTTTACTATCCCACGGGAACCCTTTAATTTTCCGGGACAAAAAGTATCTAAGATGTTGACCAGGAATATAAGGTATCACCATGCAAAATTTCATTGAAATCGGTCCAGCCATTTCGGAGATTAGCCCGTACAAACGGATAAACAGACAAATAGACAAACAGACAGAGAAACAAAAAATTAAAAAAAAAAATCATTTTTTGGTATTTTACCTGTTTTTACATCCCCCTGACTTGGTTTTAAGCATTTTTTTTCTATGTACAGAAATTCGACCTCTACAGTTTTATTATAAGTATAGATATAGATAGATTGATATTTAAGTATTCTTTGATATCGAAAGAAAGAGCGAAATATATCTAAAAAACCTTTTTGGTTAATCAAACTTATATTTAAATCCACATTGCCAAGTCAAAAATCACTACTTTAATATGAGTGTATCACAAGATGCACACTGCTAAAGATAAAGAAAAATATAGTAGTACTGCAACTGATAAAATTAAAAATTAAAACATGCAAAATTCTGCGGAAAAGTAATTTAAACTTTATATGTAATAAGAATAATCGATAGATGTATAAATCAATTTTGAAATAATCATACTAATAATTTAACATTTAAAAAAAGGAACAGCCTTATTATGATACATCCTTACTAATATTATAAATCGGAAAGTGAGTTTGTTTGTTTGTTTGTTTGTTTGTTTGTTCCGCTTTCACGCCGTAACTACTGAACCGATTGCTTTGAAATTTTGCAGACGTAAAGATAAAAGTCCGGATTAAATAATAGGGTACTTTTTATCCTGGAAAAAATTGATATTCCCGAGGAAAAACAAAAATATTGTTTGCTTGCTGGATGGATTGTAGATGGCGCTGTGTGTCGTTTAAAACAAGGTAAAATATTGCAAACGAATATAAACATGTAAATTTAGAAGCTAAATGATACGATAATGAATCCCCGAAAATGAGGAATTCCCGAGGGATGACGTACAATTTGTTTTATCCTCTAAACTGTTTTTTTACATCTACTTATATGTTGTAAACGATTATGAACATGTAAATTTTGAAGCTAAATGATTCACTAAATGACTCATTCCTCGGATTCCGAATATTCCAACAGACCTCCCATTTCAATTTAAAAGACTACAATTTCCTATAAGGGTTTCATTTGCAATGACCATTAATAAAGCACAAGGCCAACTCTAAGGGTTGCTGGAGTACACTTGGAAAAACATTGTTTTTCGCATGGTCAGCTCTATGTAGCGTATTCCCGGGTTTCCAGTGCCCAAAATCTGCATGTTTTTTCTCCACAAGGGAAAACATATAATATAGTGTACCATTCAGTTTTGGTTTAACAACTAATATTGTATCCAGCGTTACATCGCGCTTCTTAGATTTTTCCGTGGGAATGAGAAGTTTTCTTATAGTTGTGCTTTATACCGCAATATAACCGAATTCCACGCGGGCGAAGCCGCGGGCGGAAAGCTAGTTTACAATAAATAATAAATCAAATGAGAATACTCGCTTAGATAGCGAGGGGATGTCCTGTCTGTCACCTGAGGCAGGTAATTTTTGGAATAAAAAAAAACAAATTTTCTTTATATTGTATGATAAGTTAGGTAACAATTACGATCCTCTGCCCCTATAGCCTTATCTCACATTTGCGACAGTAAAACTTGGTCGGCCCTTTTGTGCAATATTTACACCTTCCTTTTGATATGTATGTTTGAAAGTCACCAATTTGATCTTATCGAACAGCATCTATAGGTCTTTCGGTCAATGTATGTCCGAGTTACTTAGTAGGTAGGTAGGTGGTCGAGGTAAGATCGGGTAATAAAGCCTGGTCATAAAATGAATAACAGTCCGCTCTGTCTAGAAATAACATCTCCTAGGTTTCATCGTCTACCATCACTTGATTTTGAAGAACACCCTATATCAATCTTGCCCCCAACGGCGTTAATTTAATCGTATCATATACAAGGGTTTAACGAGTTTATATTGGCGTCGTTTAACTGACCTAAGGATGATGTAGCATTCTAGAAGTACTAAATTACCAGAAGTAATCCCAGAGGGCAGTTACAGTATCAATAAAAAAATCAGAAGCGGGTAGGAGAGGCTAATTCTAAACTAAAATTCACTTTTGAAATTTTTATATATTTTATGCATTTTTCAATGCGATTTTATAAGATAAATTATTATAATAGAAAAATACTAGAAAAATTCGACTCAGGTCATAGGTGGATTTTCAGGCGGAATTCGAACCAGAAACCTTTATAAATCCGGTCCAATGCTCTTCCAATTGATCTACCGAGCCCTGTGAACATTCGTCGAAATTTTCTAGTACATTTCTGAATTTACGCTGTAGGCCAGCGTTGTTTAATCAATGGGAGCAACATCATCTCGTATTCGAAAGAAACATTTTTACAAATCAATTGATACGATTAAGATGGAACAGCCATTTAGTTTTATAATTATATATTTGTTTAATTTTATAATATATTTATATTCTTCCTTGTGTTGATTTTGAGCCCCGTTTTAGATGCTTCTCTTTGTAGGTCATCCAATTTGGCCTGCTTATCCGCGCGAGTGTAGCTTAAGAGGCATATATCATCGGCATAGTCCTAGTCCTCTAGGATATTGGTTATACCCCATTCTATGCCACGGCGCTTGTTGTTTGTAGCATTATGCATAATGCCATTTAGAACGACAAGAAAGAGGAGTGGTGATAGAAGACACCCCTGGCGTACGCCTGCATATACCGCTATGTCTTCCGAGACAAGCCCGTTATGAGTCACTTTACAAGAGTAATTCTTGTACATGGCTCCGACGATGTCAATGATTTTCTCGGGGACACCAATATTGCGGAGGCGAGATGCAGGGCCATCTCACTGTATCAAAGGCCTTTTCTGTATCAAAGTCCACAAAAGTAAGGTAGATTTCCCTTTGCTATTCTTTTGCCTGTTCCAGTATGAGCGGAGAGTGTTGATCTGGTCTGTACATGATCGATCGGGGCGGAATCCTGCTTGCACTCATTGCTTGCATGAGAGGGTCAACGGCCCTCGAGAGCCTATCCAAAATGATTTTACAAAGCACCTTGGATGGAATTGAAAGCAAAGTGATGCCTCTCCAGTTGCTACATTGGCTGAGATCTCCCTTTTTGGCACGGTGATAAGAAGGCCTTAGTTCCAATCATCCGGTAGTTCTTCCTCCAGACAAACGCGTTGAAGTTGAGGTGTCACGGCATTTGCAGCTGTCACCAAGTCAGCCTTAAGCATCTCCGCCGTTATGAGGTCGATTCTTGGGGGCCTTGCCATTTTTGAGCGAGCGAATGGCGCGGGTTACTTGTTCGCCAGACGGTGGGGAACAGTCAATTTCTAAACTTTGCAGGATTAAGCTGTCTTCGGTTGTAGTGATCTCAGGAATTTCGGGGATTCGGAAGACTTCCTGGAAGTACTCCTGCCAGCGTCGTAGTTGTCCTTCCGAGGTCACAATACGTTGGCCCTCCTTGTTCTTTAGAGGCTTTTTCCTGGCTTTTCACTTTCCTGTAAGCGCTTTCGTTGCCTTGTACATCTCTTACAGGTTACCGGTATCTGCTGATTTCTGAGCTCGAGGCTAGATGATGAGGATAAAATTTAGGTTTTACTGCATAATATTCGTCCCAGTTACTCCAATATAATTGCTGCGAGCTTTAATATTAAATCAATTCAAGATATGCGCGAGGTTTATAAGAACTATAAACGTATTAAGGTTCGCTCAGATAAATATCGTCAACCGACTTCCTTAAACTTCAAAATGCTTGCACTTGAATTATGTTATCAGTCACATAAACGTAAAGTGCAAAATAATACTAATTCAAAAACTAATAGATGAAAATTGCAAAGAATAATAATAATTTAAACAGCTCGGAGTGGCCTGATTGGTAACTGTATCTCATAAAAATTTATACTACTTGTACTAATCCTGTTTCTGCAATTTTCAATGCAAAACCGAGAGGGGATCCTCGTCCATACGCAAAAATTTCTATCAGTAATGTTATAACGCACTTAGTATGTACGGTTTGAAAACACTTTTATACTGATTTGGCGCATATTTTATTTTATATTCAATCCTGATATTATGGGCCCGATTAAAATATTGTGATGGTAGTAGAAAATGCACGATAACCATTATCTTAGTCATCCTTTGATCACAACTCCTGTAAAGGAGTCGAAACGTCAGGATTCGAACGTCAAATTGAATAAATCCAATGTGTAATTGGAGCGGAAGTGTAAGAACTAAATATGTACGGTTTACTAGATTCGAGATCTTCTGTGACGATTTTCGGCAACGGTTCCTTGCCGACCCTTGCTTGAGCTTGGTTTAACATTATGTACGGATTCTATGTTCACTGTTACTGTTGTTGGAGGTCATATGTTAACTTCAATCGGATACATCCATCTGTCGGTGACTTTTGAAGACAAATTTTCAGTTATAAGCCCGTGTTATTCCGGAGATCGAGACCATTCTTAAACTGGGTATCGACTTCCGGGACATCTTTAAAATTTGTCCTAAATACTTGACGAAGTCCGGGAATCTGTTTAGAGACGATCCTGGTTCATCCATAATTCCTACCTCACTACGACCACATTACACTCGTACGAAAATCTTGATAAATCTCAGAAGTTAATCGTTGATGACATTATCTTTCTCTGAAAATGGTTTGTTTAATTACACAATGAATTATACCGGCGATGCAGAGCCAATTTGACAGCGTTACTATCGACTGTTTCCCGACAAACCTAGGATCATTACCGAGCAGGTAGATGAAATGTTGGCCTTGGATGTTATTGTGCCTTGTGAAAGTCTATGGTCTTTTCCTGTGCTGGTAGGTGGGAAGCCTCGAAGTAGGAAGCTCAACTAGGTAACCAAAAAATATGTTGCCTTTGAAATTTTGGACAATAGCAAAGGCTTTTTTGGCAGATATTATTTAATGAACGGGATCGCGAAAAGACCGCATTCTCTGTTCCTGGGCGAGGGACTTTCATGTTCAAGACTACTGCTTTTGGACTAACTAATGCTCCAGCTACTCAACAGAGGTTGGTAGATCCGCTATTTGGTCTTGAATTAGAATGCAAGGTATTCTGTTATGTTGATGACGTCATAACTATTAGTAATATATTCAAAAAGCATGTTTCGCTTTTCGCGAGTTTTTTTAAAACTTAACTCCGTTAATATCATCATCAATTTAGACAAAAGTAAATTCTTTAGAAGTGAGTTACGGTACCTTGATTATGTTATTGATGCACACGTACGTACTACGTACCAACCCAGGATATCATTTAAATCGTCATAAGTAAGGTAGCAAAAAGTCAGCACGTAAATTAAATTTTAGATATAATTTCACATTAAATACCGATATAAATCGATTGTGACGAAATACATTCAACTGAATGAACAACTTAAGACTTTGCATAAACAATATAGTTTATAAACCACATAATATATATTTATTTATTTATTGATTTACCAACGCCTGTTTACACTATTACATTTTATAGAATAAAAATTACACATTAGCTCCTGCTTAGCGTAACAGACAATTACAGGTAAATACCTCATGCATCTTTACTACAAGTATACAAAAAAAAATTAAACCTAGAGTTAACTTAAATACTGATTTACCCTTTATATAATTATTTTTAAAAAAGATAAACTTATTTTTTATAATACTAGATGAGCGACAGTAAAACATGCAAGCAACACAATAAGATCGGTATCCGAATTTAACCTTTTGAACGCCACGGTCGGCACTGGACGACAAATGAAAAAGTGCCCAACACGCCACCGTCGTGTATGGCCGACGAGAAAACGACATTTTAAAAAAACACAAAATAAACATACTAAATCAACTTTTCTGTGTTTCTTTTTCCTATTATTTAAAAGTACTTTAAAACAACACACACACTAATAAATAAACTTTGTAGGTAGATGTATTCTAGAAACAGCTTTTCAACCTGCCTGGGTTTCATTGGGTTACCAAAATACCTACTTATATTAGAAATTTCATTAAGTGCGCGAAGGCACTTTCGAGCTCCTAGATTGAACTACTGTTCCAAACAAATGAATAGCAGAGATTAAATCGGTTATTGACAACTTATCGATAACATCGTTGGCATTCCTATTTTATTTGTAGGTATTTGCTCTGAATTTATGGCTTGGCGTGGGAAGGGCGCCGATGCGTTTGAGCTCTGGCGTTCAAAAGGTCAAGGAGGCATCAACTTTGAATGTATTGTTGAGCGAATCCTGTTAGTGGAGTCCGCGTGGATGTCTATATATTCACTATACTCATTTACCAACCTGCTCAGCCTTGCGACGGGAGAATTAGACCCAAATACAGTTTTTCTTAAAGGAGGACACAGAGGACTGATGTTGTTGCGGGGGTATCTTGCTGGGGCATATATTTTAAATTTGCTAAGTAACTGAGGGCAATCTATCTTGTGACGAAAAATCTTCGAAACAAAGCACAGGTCAATAAGTTTTCGCCGGTCTTCTAAAGAATTAATTTTAAAATGTTGTAATTGTGCCTTATAAGTGTTAAAATAGGAATGTATTTCATGTATGTGTTCTGTGTTCCCTTTAAAAGTATTTATGTTCTGTGCCCTTCTCCCTCCTTCCGCCGACGCTACGCAATATGGTAGCCGATATACGTAGAGATGTAATTATACTAATTCTATATTCTTGTAAGTGCACATTAAAAGTGATTTGTCAACTCAGAGCCCATTTATTATTCCACAAACTCCAACAGCAGAGCGTGGTTGATCGGAAAGTATGATGGCAAGTAATATAAATTTATTTCCGCGTCTGTGTGATGGCGTCGTTTTTTCCAATTGGAAATTTCGAGTGAAAATTTTATTAGAAGATAAAGGACTAGCAAAATTAATGGACAGTAATGTGGGTGCTGATGGAAAACCTATGATGGAGCAAGATGCAAAAGCAAAATCAATAATTGTCCAGTGCTTGAGTGACAAATTTTTGGAATACGTAAAAAGATGCTCGACTGCGGCCGACATGATAAAACAGCTAGAAAGCGTATTTGAACGAAAAAGTGTATTTAATAAATTATATTTACGGAAGAAATTGCTCGCTCTGAAGTGCTCGCCCACAGACAAAATGCAAGATCATTTTCTTAGATTTGACACTATTTTAACAGAATTAGAAGCTAGTGGAACCTCAATGGAGGAAAGTGACAAAGTATGCCATCTATTACTTACATTACCAAATTTATATGACACAGCAATAACGGCCCTGGAAACTATGAGTAATGAAGAGTTGACAATAGAATTTGTGAAATCAAGAATATTGGATGTAGAATTAAAACTAAAGCAAAATGAAAGTACACAAAAATCAAGCATAGAATCAAGTTTCTTTTCCTGCTTTAAATGTGGCAAACAAGGCCACAAGTCTTACCAGTGTAAAATACAACATGATGGGACAGTGCGGAAAAATTCATTGAGAGGAAATTTTAGAGGAAGACGAGGAGCATCACGAGGTAGATATAATACACAGCGAGTAAATATTACTGAGAACTTGCAAGAAGACCAAAGTACAATGTTTGTTGCATTAACATCTGATAGCACAACTGGAGATTTAGAATTTGTTGTTGATTCGGGGGCCACTCATCACTTTATACAGAAAAAATATGAGAAATACATGAGTAATGTGAAGACACTACAAGAATACATATATATAAAAATAGCGAATGGAGAAAAGTTGATAGCAAAGAAAGAAGGCATATTAACAGTATTATATAATGGACAGCTACTAACAATTGAAGGACTTATTGTTGAAAATATATCACACAACTTATTGTCAGTCAATAGATTATTAGAAAAGAATTATACAGTCATATTTAAAAATGAATCTTTAAAAATATACAATAAAGTTAAAACATACTATGGGGAAAAAAAGAGGAAAATTATATATATTAAATGTAAAATTACTTGAGGAGAATAATTGCTATCACACATATAAGGATAATAATATTTGGCACAAACGATTAGGACATGTGAATAGAAAGGGCTTGGCGATTTTAAACTTACCAATAAGCAGTGATATATGTGATATGTGCCTGAAAAATAAGAGTACCCGACTACCATTTCAATCAGTTAAAAAACCACAGTCTTATCATATAGGAGACTTGATACATTCTGATATATCAGGCCCTGCCCGAGTTGAAACAAAAGAAGGTTACAGATACTTCCTTACGATCATGGATGATTATTCACACTTTAGTCAGACATACCTGTTGAAAAATAAATCAGAAGCTGCAGAAAATTTGAAAAATTATATACAAAATATAGAAAGAGAAAAAGGAGTTAAAGTGAAAAGAATTCGCTGTGACAATGGCGGTGAATATACATCAAATTATTTTCAAAACTATTGTAAAGAGAAGGGAATAGTAATAGAATATAGTCTACCGTATAGTCCACAAATGAATGGCAAGAGTGAACGCCTAAATCGTACAATTTATGATAAAGCCAGAACTATCTTGGATGAGTCGAATCTACCAAGATATTTGTGGGGAGAAGCCGTATTAACAGCCACTTATTTAATAAATAGATGTCCATCAAAAGCTGTGAACAATAAAATACCAGCAAAATTATTTGGGAAAGAAATGAATCTACAAAATCTTAAAGTGTTTGGAGCAAAAGGATGGATGGTAGTTATTCCCAGGAGAGATAAATTTGATGAAAGAGCAATTCCAGTAAGAATGATAGGATATGCAAGAACCGGATACAAAGTGTGGGATCCGCAAACAGATAAGGTAGTTGTTACAAGAGACGTTAGATTCAATGAAAATGATATTAAATATGAATATGAAGACAATAACACATTCAATAATAAGACAGAGATATATATTGAAGAAAATGTTGAAGAAAATGAAAAGGAAGTCAATGAACAATCTAAATCAAATGAGAATAAAGAAAATTATGAATCACCGATAATGACACCTGAAGTTAGTCAACAAACATCTAAAAGCGGAAGAGTAATTAATAAACCAGAATACCTAGAAGATTACCAACTTTACCAAGCATACTGTCTGACCACTTCAGAAGAGGAACCTCAAACATATGAAAAAGCAAAAGAGACTGGATGGAAAGAAGCAATAGATCTTGAACTTAATGCACACAAAGAGATGAATACATGGACTGTGACTGACTTACCAAGGGATAAAATACCAATAGATGCTAAGTGGATTTTTAAAATTAAAGAGAATGGATTAAAGAAAGCTAGACTGGTAGCTAGAGGTTTTCAGATAAGAGAAGAGGAAGATTTTGGTAAAAATTATGCTCCAGTAGCTAGAACATCGACCGTAAAAACAATACTAGCACACGCAGTACAAAACAACTTCTCAATTAGACAACTAGACGTACCAACAGCTTTTTTAAATGGAATCTTAGAATCGGAAGTATATGTGAAACCACCTACCGGAGTAAATGTGAGTAGAAATAAAGTCTTAAAATTAAACAGAGGATTGTATGGACTCAGAGAAAGTCCAAAATGCTGGAATGAACGATTTAATAATTTCATGAAAAATAAAGGATTTACAAGATCACTACATGACTTTTGCTTATATTTTAAGAAGGATATACAAGTTTGGCTAGTAATATATGTCGACGATATGATTTTAACAGGAAAGGAAGACAGTATAGATGAAATAATAATAGATTTGAAAAAAGAATTTCGTGTTAAAGACTTAGGAGAGTTAAATTTATTTTTGGGTATGGAAATCAAGAGAACCAGCACTACATTGAGAATTACACAGAGAAGACATATTGAAAAAATGCTTCAAAAATTTGGAATGACAGAATGTAAAGGCTCAAAGACACCATTAACGAAAGGATACCAGTTCGATGAAAAAGAAATGATAATAGATGATGTACCATACAGACAGATTATTGGTAGTCTCATGTTTTTAGCAACAGTTTCACGACCAGATATTGCATACAGTGTTTCATATCTCAGCCAATATTTAGATAAGCCAACAAAAAGTCTATGGATACAAGCAAAAAGATGTCTTAGATATCTGAAAGAGACCATCAACCTAGGATTACTATATCAGAAGAGTAAACAAGAATGTATAGAGACATATTCAGACTCTGATTGGGCTGGCAATACAACTGATAGAAAAAGTATGTCAGGGTCAGTAACTTTATATAATGGATGTACTGTCACATGGCTATCCAGAAAGCAAAACTGTGTTACTTTATCAACTGTTGAGGCAGAATATGTGGCTGCGGCTACAAGTGCATGTGATTTGCTATACATAAAAGGACTGTACAGTGATTATAATATTAAAGACAGTGATATAAAGTGTATGTTGTATATGGACAATAAGGGAGCAATCCAGCTTTCCAAATCATTTGAGAATAGTAAACGTGCCAAGCACATTGACATTAGAAATCATTTTCTTAAAGACCTCATTTCTAAAAAGGAATTGTTTGTAAATTATATTGATACTAATAATAATCTTTCAGATTTGTTAACTAAATCTTTATCATATGAAAGACTTGTTATGTTAAGAGAAAAGTTAAACTTATGCTAAAATTAATGATTGTAACTTTTTTGTTTGACTTTAATGTTATTTAATATGTAAAATTATTAACTTAAACTTAATTGATGAAACTAACAGTAATTATCAGATAGTAAAATTTGTGTTAAACAGTGGGACTATGTTGAAATTTAATTGTAATTTGGTAAAATAACAATTAACAATCTATTTGTTATTATGCATATCTAAACTGAATTGTATTAAAATTGTTGTTTTTGCTTTGTCATTTGAGTAATGTTTAGTTTGAACTTATTAATATTATTTTAATGGTAGCTTATTCACTTGTAATCCGATTTCAACATCATTGAGAGTTAAATAATGTTTCAATCGAGGGGGGATGTTAAAATAGGAATGTATTTCATGTATGTGTTCTGTGTTCCCTTTAAAAGTATTTATGTTCTGTGCCCTTCTCCCTCCTTCCGCCGACGCTACGCAATATGGTAGCCGATATACGTAGAGATGTAATTATACTAATTCTATATTCTTGTAAGTGCACATTAAAAGTGATTTGTCAACTCAGAGCCCATTTATTATTCCACAAACTCCAACAATAAGATGGGATTTGTCTTTTCGAGATCCGGTTCGAGAACATTAGATGTCGCATAAACCTTTTCTGAACACGCTCTAATAATAAAGTATGTGTCGCATAGTGTGGCCTCCATACTACTGAGCAATATTCCAAACGGCTCCGCACTAAGGAATTGTACAGCATGATTTTTGTTTTATTTTTTCGTAACCCTTTTATGTTTCTAAGCACAAAACCCAACAATTTTGAAGCACGGTTTTTAATTTGCTCGATATGGGGTACGAACGTCAACTTTTTATCAAATAGTACTCCCAAGTCTCGCACCTGTTCCAATTCAGAAATATCCGCTTGCCCTATATGATACTGAAATGCAATAGGATTTCTCTTTCGCCCGTACTGAATGTAAAAACATTTGGCAGCGTTTAAATTCATACCATTCCGTTGACACCATTTATTTAGTTCGTCAAGGTCTCTTTGTAACAGGGTCGCATCTAAGGCAGTGTTAATGACTCTGCTTATCTTTAGATCATCCGCGTATATATATGTATTAGAGTTACTAATAACAGCAGGTATATCGTCAACGAAGATCGTAAATAAAATTGGCCCTAGGTGCGAGCCCTGGGGTACACCAGAGCAAATTTTTTGCAAATTAGATTTAAATCCATTCATTACAACAGAAAACGTCCGGTCAGTTAGATACGATTCTATCCATTTCAAAAATGCGCCAGATATACCATAGCATGATAGCTTCCTTAACAAAGTGTTATGGGGAAGCCGATCAAACGCCTTACTAAAATCCGTATATACAACATCAACCTGTTTGTTAGCGTCTAGGGCCTCAATTAAAGTTTCAGACAAGTCAACTAAATTAGTACATGTCGACCTAGACGACACAAAACCATGTTGCGCGTTGCATACATTTTGTTTAAAGTGGTGCCGTATATACGGACATATAAGTGATTCGAACACTTTGGCAAATGTAGTTAAAATTGAAATGGGTCGATAATTGGATATCAAGTCAGCTCTACCAGTTTTGTGGACCGGAACAACCCTTGCCGTTTTCCATTTTGTTGGGAACTTACCCGTCTGCAAGGATGTATTAAAAATTATTAAAAGTGGTGGAACTAAATACTCAGCACATTTTTTAATAAATAATGGTGGTACTTCATCAGGACCCGCACTTTTGCTTTCATCAAGACTTTTAAGTTTATTAAGCAACAATTTGGGTTCTATAAAAGGTAAAGACAAGTATTGAGTATAATGGTCCTTTTTTTTTAACTCTTCTGAAGGCTCAAAATGTAGATCACTACCGTCAGAGCTGATATATACCGAAGCAAAATAGGAGGAGAACAATTCACAGATATGGTTACCATCTGAAGTTATTGTCACCCCATCTGACAAAGTATTAGGATATGAACTATTTCCACCGCGTTTAGCTTTAACATAGGTCCAAAATAGTTTCGGATTTTTTGGGATATTAGTTTCGATATCTTCAATATATTTATTATAACTTTTAAGAGCCAATTGAGAGCAACGTGAACTTAATAAATCTAATTGTACTTTATCCATTGGGTTATTGTACTTTCTGAAGCGAATCCTAAGGTTGTACTTTTCTTTTAAGGCGCGTTTTAGATTACGGTTAAACCAAGGTGGGGAACGTGATTTTTTAAGCTGTTTTTTGGGAACATATTGTTGAATAACATCATTAAGAATATCATAAAATTTTGAGACAATATTATCTACATTATCTGAAAGTTTTAGTTCTTCTTCCCAATTATACTGCTGAAGTGCTTTATGAATATTTGCATAGTCCGCCTTTTGAAAATTCAATTTAAATATGTTACAATTATACGGGAGCCCTGGTTTTATATTAACTGAGATATTTATATTTAGTGGCGGATGTGATGGGTCTATTTTGGAAAGAGAATTAATTGCCGGGCTGACCTCGCATACTGGCAAATTAGACAACACCAAATCAAGTAGCCTATTTAAATTATTCATAACGAAGTTATGCTGCCTCAGTCCACTGATTTTTACCATGTCAACAAAAGGCTTACAAAGTATAGGGACAGTGTATTCCACTGAGTCATCATCCAACAAGCTCCACTCAACAACACCCATATTGAAATCACCTATTATACAATGCGAATCACAGTTATCCAAAACTACATTACAATTATCTATGAAATGATTCAACACTATGCTGTTTATTGGAGGAGGCAAATACACCGCACACAAAGCAAATTGATGAATAGAACGAGATACATTTAACTCAATTGTTACCCACAGTTCTTCCAATTTTGATTCCCAGTCCTGCCTACGTTTAGATCGTATCAGCTTGGAGACTGCTATCAAGACTCCACCACCTTCTACCTTGGTGGCCCATTCAGCCTCACTCCGATCTTTCCTATACACAACATATCTTTCATCAAAAAGCTCACTGTTAGCTACAGAATCGTTCAACCACGTTTCAGTTAAAATGATAATGTCGTAGTCATTACAAGACACCTCTCTATAAAAATTATGGGTTTTTGTTCTTAAACCACGCGTGTTTTGATAATATAATTTTAAATCTTCGAATTTTACTTGAAATACTATAAATACATGTTTAGAAAAAAGGGGAAAAATCACTTAATATTCTTCAACATGTCCTTATTTTTGACTAAAATAAATTCACTGTCTTCACTTTTCCTCATAAACACTCTTCCATTTCGGATCCAGACAAATTGAAACTCTAACTCTTTAGCCTTCTGTCTAGCTGCCATGTGTAATTCTTTATTGGCGGGGGATAAGTGTTCAGCCACAAATATTGGCGTACAATTACCGTGGATTCCAAGCAACTTGCTATTCAATTTGTCTTCCTTAGTTTTTCCTTTGTTATATTTGATTGATGCTGCGAGAATTTCATCACGTAGTCTCGGCGAAACTAGCTGTACTACTATTGATCTTGGACGTGGTGAGGTACGGTTTAACTTTGCTGTACGGGTAACGTGCAAAATATCATTTTCCCTCAATTGACAACCAACTACTTTGCCAAGTTCCGTGACTATAGTGACAAGGTTTTCGTTCTTGTTTTCAGGTACGCATTGAAGTTCAATGTTATTCTGACGACTTTGTTGTTCAACCTGATTAAGGCGAGAATTTAAATCAACAACCGTGCTTTTCAACTCCTCATTTTCTGTTTTTAGTTCTTCTATTTTTTGTTGAAACGTTGCATTATCCCTTTTCATATCTTCGTATTCTTTATTAATAAAGTTCATAGATTCGTTGATCTGCGATAATTCCTCTTTTATAGGTCTTAGTTCGTTATTAAACATTTCACGAAAAGCATCTTGCATTTTTGCTAACATACTCGACATGTTTTGGTCGAATCGCTCTTGCATAATTTCGCCAATGTCATCTCGAGTAAGGGTCTGGACCTCCTGGGACGGTGGCGAGTTAAGAGCAGGTCTTTTGCTTCCTCGCACAGTTGACACGTTACGAATTGGTGTATTATCTTTTTTTGTCGCTTTTGGGGTACTGCGAATACATTCAGGGCAAAGCCAGGTTGCAACAGTAAGTGAAGATAATTCAAGGGCCAAACATGCTAAATGATATTTCTTTTTACATTTATTACACGATATAAAATCGTCATTATTATCCAATTCAGGCTTACAACAACCCCACTTTGGTCATTCTCTCGTTTTTTTTTTTTTTTTTTTTTTTTTTTTTTTTTTTTTTTTTTTCTTTTTTCTTTTCTTTATCAAAACAAAAAATAATCTCAGCTATTAAACTAATGAGGATATCGTGGTAGACGCCACCTCTATATCGCTGTCCTGTCGCTACGATCTTGGTACCGGGTGCACTGTAGGTAACTTGGTAGAAGTCTACGTTCTATCGCTGTCCGGTCGCTGATTTCGTGGTACCAGGCACACAGCAGCTAGCCGCGTCGAACAAAAGTTGGCGACCAAAACGTCTTAAGCGCCGTGGAATAGGCGTCACTTACGCGTCTTTCTCACGTTCCGTGCAAATGATAATGCCGGTACAATATTTTTTATTTATATTCAAATAATAGATTTGGTAATGGTTAGTTACTTGAGTTAACGAAAAAATAGCACTGATTTTTAACACAGAATAACACTATTCTTGAAACTATTGAAAAATTTCACTTTTTAAGAGCCAGCACTGCCGATAATTAGTATTTTTACGAGAACTTTGAATAACATGTAGTAACACCTCGGAAGTCGGACGGTAGAGGAACTTAAGACTTTGCATAAACAATATAGTTTATAAACCACATAATAGAAAATATAAATAAATATAAAGCTAAGGTTTTAATTCTATTAAACAAAGAAAGTAATAAAACGACTTATTTTAATCGATTTCATGTTTTTATATTTTTCGTTTCCCTTAATGGCAGCACTTGTTTGTCAATCAAATGTCAGTAATTCAATATAATTGTCAGCTGTCATGTCACATGTCATGTCACACTCGAGCTGATGTGTTTTGATTGCAATTTCGATTTCTTTAACAACGACCTGGCTTCTCTATACGATCTTTTTGATTCTTACTGACAAATTGGGCTTTGTGTTACGGACTCAGTGGTTACTATCAACGACGACTTTAGCTGTGTTTTATGGACTCTATACTCACTATTAACAACGACTTGCTGTAGCATCAAGGATCACTGCTACATGACAGTACTTTGGTATATTGGTTGGGCTAGATATGAGTCGAATATATTATTACCTACTGCACCATTTTTAAATGAAATTTTGGTCGTATATGATAATGAAGAAAATATAGATACTTAATGTATAAACATTTATTTTTTATATACCCCAATAACTATAATGAATTTCTTATAAAAAATATAATGAAAATATGTTTCTCGTTATATTTTAAACACCACCTCGATAAAACCTAGAGAAACTATTAATTCGACTCACTGTAAGACACATTTCATACATAAAAATGTTTGAGTTTCTAATCTTTCTAAAGCAATGGCGACCCCCTAAATATTTCATTTAGATATCTGATACGCTTTAGATTTTAAAACACTCAAATGTTATTCTAATTTTGCTGTCTATCCTGGGCCCAAGACACTATGGAGCGTGGGCATTCCCCTTTTCACTCCGAAGTGATTGTGTGCCATTACAAAAAGATGCCTTGCCTTGGTTAGGAATTCAGTGAGGGTCATTTTAAGGTTCAATTTACTTTGCCCGTAAGGGAAGGGATTACATACTAGGGGACGATGCTGCAAAGTAGTGAAGCGAATCAATATGGGCTGAGAAGGTTCCTTTTTCTTATTACCCAACCAATGGCACGACTCAATCACATCAGGGGTCATACCAACCGCATTTGGCCAGTTATAGTCGATTAGGCTTTCTTCAGCACATCCTCATCCTTATCTTGCCGTGCAACAAAAGAACTTTTTCGCGAGAGTTAGTGTCTAATCGGTCGAGACCCAGGAAAAGAAGTTCGACTTGTGACTTGAGCAAACTAAGAGTTTTCCATACAAAGCACTTGAGTGATGAAAACTCAACTGCTATGTTTAGTACAAAGTACTGTATTACCAGAGTACTTAGCTCCTGGCTACTGTAGATTGAACATTGAAGATGCTAAGAAGTTGTTCTGTAGTAAAGTCCATGGTGTTACAGGAGATAATGTGTGCGACAGTGGTAGTGAACTCAGCTTAGGCAATAAAGACTACTATGATATCATAATCACTTTTCTATTTTATGGATTAAATTTTTTTAAGATCTAATAAATTTTGAACTTTTCACTGCTACGTGTAGATGTAGATAGTGAAGATCGACCTATTGTTGAATCTAAGTACAGATTTATATTTTGTTTGTACTTGTTGTTTTTTAGCATTTGTACTTATGTGTGCTTTCGCAAGTATTAATGTCTTGTTGTATTATATTAAGTCCTTAGTTCGGACTTCATTAGCAGTAGTTAAATTCCACCCACATGGAAGAATAATTGAATGATGATGAATAAATATAAATACTGAAATAAACATTAATGAAATTCAGTATGCAGTCAGCAATCACGGTAAATTAAGTCAGGGTTTGGAAGTCGCAGCGTAAAGGCTTCAGTACGCCTTGAATTAGTTAAACATAGAGTAGCATAGCTAAAATATTTATAGGGCCTGCCAATTACGAATTCGTGCGGCAGCTGCTTTCTAATGGAGTATTTCGTAGTCGCTCTAGCTTCAAATGAAAGGGCCAAGTAGCAGATGTGCCGCCTGCGCGACGTCAACTGCGCGATGATCACTTGGCCTGTTTTATAGAAGGCAGCGATTAATTACGTCATCAAATCAAGCTAGCTTGCGTATGAATAAAAAACAAAAAATATTTTTTGTGCTATTAAAGAGTTAATTATTGCATTTTTTTTTATTGCATGATGTATTTACTTATAAGTGTTTGTTGCATTTGTTTTTATTTTTATTTAGCATGTATTTTATTGTTAATGTTGTGGTGTAAACAAATGTAAGTAAACCATGAAATAAAATAAAAAAATAAAACAACATTTTAATCGATTGAGAAGGAAAAAAATCGAGCAAGATAGTTTTTTGTTGGAGTTAAATGGAATCTTCCATTAACCACGTGAGACTTAAAAGGGCGGAGTTGGTTTAGAAAAATACGAATTATCAGAAGGACGTAAAATGAGATATTTTCAATATAGTCAATATAATGAGCAATAATCTTCTAATACAATACAGACTATTCGTCCATCGGTTAGTAATGTTTGACAATAAACGAATATTAAATAATCATTTTATAAAGAAGCATTTGACAAAAAACAGATTACTCTTTTATTTCTAAAGTTAAAATATCATTCCAAATATGTTTATTTGCTATTGTAATTCATTTGTCAATTTTGTGCTTGTTCAAAATGAGGGTAAATAAATTGCAGAATTCGGTTCTGGCACTCGTCTGCCGCTGGCGCGCTCATTTTGCTAGCTCGGCTCGTACCTTGTAGTATTTGCATCCACTACAAATTCCTGGGCGTTCCTCAGCCCTTAGTGCAGCGGACCACAGGAAATAAAATACTACCGCGACCCGGTTCTAGCTGTCTCAACAGACCTGTACTTAATTAGATTTCGATAGCTTCCCTCTTTTGGTAAGATGGACTAGAACTGGAACACTAAGCTTAATTTTTCTATTATGCTATTTCAATCAGTTGTCCCATAAATTTGCCGTAGTTTTTAGAAATAAAATCTTATATTCTGTCGCAGAATATTCCATTCGCATGTATAAACCATGGTCACAATGTCCCATTAACTTGCTGAATCACTCTTTCCTTAATATTGCTTCGTTTCCAAAATGAGAACTATCTACAACGCTGTCGCGCTCTGCTTAAAGATGTACGGTACCTAAGATCACGAGTCACAAACGTTTAAAATCACCGCGTTGAGTCGACAGAAATATCAATCTACACTCGAAAGCCGTCTCGCTCATTCGCCTGAGTGGCACCTAGCGCGTTTGCTATCTGTTTCTTTCTTGGCTACTATTATTATTTTTTATCAACGCAAGTTTCTTTAGAATAGTTCATTTAGTGCGGCTACTATTTCGTTAATGATTTTCGGTCAAAATTATTTATTTTTAAACTTCAAAGAGATCGATATATGCCTTTGAAGACCCTGTCGTAGATTTATTCATAATTTATCTTGAATGGTTGATAACATTAATATACTGAAACATAGATGGATTAAATAACATGCATCACTAGCTTTCTTACCTTTTATCTCTTTCCTTGATATTGATTAAAACTGATCATACCAAATTAAGACTCTCCGCTATTCTCTTTTAACTTATGCCTTAAATTACAAAGCACCGGAATCTCGGCCACCTAGCTATCGCCTTCAGGCGCTTTCTTGCATGTAATTTTAATTTTATTTGAGCTCAAATAAAATCCAGCCGTAAATTAAGCTCTATTCCAATTGAAATTACGAAAGGGGTACACGCCATGTAATTTATTGTCAAAGAAAGGGAAAGCCTATAATATTTTGTATAACTGAGAAATTAACTTTTCAATAAAATATATTTAGAAACGTAAGGGCACAATGTGTTTACTGAAATATTAGCCAAGGATAAAGATTACATTTCGCTAGTTGTCTAGGTTTTTTTGGATTTTAGCATTAGTAATGGGCACAGACCGATTAATTAGATTGATCGTTTACCCTAACTTGATATTCGCATAGTTGCCACACTTAAATAATTATTATAAGTATCTCAAAATAAGTACAAAACTTAATCTCTAGTATCAGTGTTTGGAGTTTTTTCTTTAAATTCAGCTGGTATATGCATTCGCGTAATGCCGCTAAACTCGTGCTCAGCATTCTAAATGAACACGAATCGAAACACACCTCACGCTCCGTTGGCCACTCATCAGACCAGACGCTCGTTTCATGAGAGATTGTCGATTATCGGAAACAGCACATTAAATTAGACATCAAAGTGGCTGTCGTGTAACCAAATCATTTTGCGAGATAGTCCTTTTTTGACTGTGATATATTCGCTACTTCGTAAAGTTTAAATTAAAATAATGCAATCTTAGAAGTCGCCCATTTGTTATATTCAATATATTTATGTGACATTGGGGGATATTTTGAATTGAATGCTTTTGAATCGTTGACTCCTGTTTTTTTTGTTTTAAATAACGGGTGTTTATTTATAATATGTAGGTAACTACGGTTTCAAAATTCTTATTTGATCGGAAATGCAAGGTTTTGAGATGTCAATAGGCAGTTATTCTGTACACGGGTTTCTAATGCGGCGCAGAAATCGAGTCAAAGCAACACCGCATCTACGCCGATGAATTTGGGTTTGTTTGTTCAACTAAGAGCACCGGGGATGTGGATGATCCCACCCACACTACTATGATATCATCAGTACAGATGTTAGGAAAAGCTAACAAAAGTAATAATTTTATATCTGTTGCATTAAATTGATTAATGATTAAAAATATAATACAAAAAGTTTTTTTTTTGAGTATGAACTTCTATCGTTGACATAGCCCGGCACTAACAATATGGACAAGAGGACATTCTTTTTAATAAATTCAGGCCTTTTTATAAAAGTCAGTGGTGCAACAGTTTCTAGAAAAGTTCAGTCTTAGATAAATAGCTTGGCTAGTTGAAGTAAGTTTGAAAGCGAAGTAGACATTAATATACGCCTAGGTGTGCTTAAGTTATCATGGAAAATCTAAGACGGTTAGATTTATACTTAACTAAATTACTACGAAATTATGAAATCTTTGTGTTTTTCGGAGATAGATATTGCTAGTGGCTGTACCGTCATATAAATGTAAACGTTTATATACGTCTACAAGTCAGGAAGAGCATAATAACATAGACGGCGTTTTTGTAAGCCAGCTATTATGTGATAATGCCTTCTTCGATATAAGTACTTTTACTCGTATAATAATCCGCGTCTGCAAACTGGTGGTTAATACTGTTTTTCATTTTCCAGTAGCTTTTCGGTCAATAGATGTCACTATACTGTCCTGTCTTTTGTTTTGTAGACTGCTACCATCTTCTTTGCCTGGCAAATCAGCTTGGTGGCGTAAGGGGTCGGTCCATTGACTTCATTATTTCTTTCCTTTCCGATAACCATGATATAAATGATTTTTAATGCTTTTCTTTTTTATATCTTGTTGTGAACCCTGTTTAAATTACTTGGACATTGGACAGATTGATATTTGAATTAAGAGACACCATTAATTTGCCAAAAATGTTGGCAGGACACGAATATGCAAGTGTAAGAAAGTATAGAAAATTTTGAGGGTAACCTATTGCCGACGCCAGATTAGAAATTCTTTCACTATAAATTGTTCATCGTAAAACGTACCTGACGAACCCATTTGTCTCAGTCAAAAACTGTTTTCCTTTTAACGTTTTTTTAATTACTCGGACACGACAGTTAAACATACACGTGTTACTGATGCTGAAGCTTTGAAATAAAGTTAAGATTCATACTAATAAAAAATATTAGAGTTACAAAGTTTTAAAACAATTTCGCTAAGGGAAATAATACTTGCTTTGTGGGTATAAAAACTATGAAGTGAACTAACAGCGAGATTATGTATTTTCAGTGAACTGTAAAGTTTAATGAAACGTGAATTTTGTTGAGGTTTTAGGGGCCTGACTGATAATTTAAAAGTAACCGTCAGTTTCTGAGAAAAGGTCCAATATTATTGCCAAACTTGTTAAAATAATGTTTTTAATAAATGGCTAATTGTCCAGTACGAATGATGTAATGAATTTTCTATAAAAAATGTGTCTACAATTTGGATATTTTTTTTTTTGGTTTCATAACTTAACCATTCTGTCAATACTTTAAAATACGAATGAAAAAAAATGTAGGATTAAAACACTAAAACATATCTGAATTTTGCAATATTCTGAGATATTGTACGTGTATCACACCGTAGCTATAAATAGTTATCTTTATAAATAGTCGTAGCATCGAACTAGCATATTAGGCTCATTACTACACATTTCATTCATAAATGGGCTACCGAAATGTACACGATAAGATAACGATAAAGTTCTGTCACTCTTTTGTCGATTACTTATCTGAAGCAACACTTAAAAAACATCAACTAGGAAAATGAAATTAATAACAAACTGAAAAAAAGCAAATTGGTTAGATCATAATAACTGAAAAGTTAATGTGACAAAACAAAAATATGTACAATTTAGTTATAAAAATAGTGTACCTCTACTATTGTACATCCACCAAAGCACGGTGGTGTGCGTCCAAGGGTGGGCGGTAAAACCTCCTAAATTTTTTTTAACCATTCTTTCTCATTGGGAATGAAGAAGAATATTGAAAATAAACGTTTTTGATTAAATACAAACAATGTTATTGAAATAAAAATTATAATTAAACATATAAAAGGATCAGAAAACTTTAACAAAAATGTTAAAATTTAAAATTTTTCAGCCAATTTCGTACTAAAATACAATTTATTGCTGTAAATTTAAAAAAATATTAATAATTAAAGTTAAATGTATAATCCTTATATATAAAAATACGATTATAACTTATAATTAAACAGAAAATTATGCGATAACTTGACAATACTAAACAAAGTAAACAATATTAAGAACTTACCAAATAGAGAGTTAAAAATGAAGTTGCGTAGCTTAAAACTTCAATAAATCTGTAACTCCCTGAGACAAAAAGCTCTTTTTCTTTCGAGAAAGTTTCCGAAGACCAGTTATAAAGGGGTGTGAACTCAGTAAAAGTCGGTTAATCAAGTCTGTATTTGTAATTTCGCGTGACATTTTTCGAGTAAAATATCGTCTATACAGTTTTAAATGTATTAATAGTTATTAGATTCAGCAGCTTCTTCCGAAAGTTCCCCGATAGATAAAAGAGCATATTTTGATACATCAGCACCATGTATGAGAACTTTGTGGACAGAAGCAGAGAGATTGTACCACGGATATTCTTCAACTAATTGACGCGCGGTTACCAAAGAATATTTTTTAACTTTAGCTTGTAAAATTATTCTACATCTATCAAGTAAATCTTTACATAAACCTGCATTTCAGCCGAGATGGCAGAGCAAGAAAAAAATTTTCGTGACGTATTATCGTCGTTCGATGTCCCGCTTCCGCCACCACGTGGTTTATTTACAACTAAGCCTAACTTTCTCCTAAATTCAGTTTGAACATGTATTATAGTATCCTATCTGCTAACATTTTTTCTGCTCTTCTGACCTGACCTGCCATTTCTTAATATTAATCCTATAAGAGAGATGAATAAAATATTCAAAGAACCGGATCTAAGAATGTAAAGGAGAAAATCCAAACTGATAACGAGCTTCTTGGACTGGCTTTTGCAAACATCTATTTTATTCATCTCCTTTGGATTAGCTCCACATACATAACACTTAGAACTTATTCTAAGAACTTATTCTATAATGCACTACATATTTTACCGTTTCCTATAGTCAGTTGTAAAGAATGTTCAATGTTAAATTTGCGGTCTTTGAAATAAAAAGTAGGAGGATGTAAATTGTTAATTTTCTCCCTAAAATTCTCTTCCTATTCCTTAGATAGTGTAGAACTTTATTTCAAAAGTTGAAAACGAATAGGCCTATAGTATCTTGTAGAACAAGGGCGAGGGTTTTTCCACAAAACAATATGGTTTGAAGAATTCAGTTCTGTTTTAATTGCTAATTGAAATGGAACAGGTCACAAATCTGTCAGCGAGGCTGGTCCGGTTAGTAACATCATATCTCCTCCAACGTACCTTCCATTTCTCTCTCTGGTGCTCTCTCTCTCTCAACCTCTCAAGGTGCTCTCTCAACCTATAACAGCGGGCGTGCCTCAGAGCTCCGTCCTGTCTCCTATGCTGTACATAGTCTACACAAACAACATTCCCGTCAGCCGACCTGAACCTCCTCTTAGAGGCACAGGAATCCGCCAAAAACAACTCACGACTGACCCTTCTGACAGTCAGCAGACCTTACTTTGTTCGTCGCGACCGACCCTCCTTCTGGGAGCAGGTCGACGATTCACATGCGCATCCTCACCTAGGTGAGTAGCGCTCGCACCGTACCTCTCTACAGGAGGCGATCGCTTCAGACGAAGCTTCTGACCCTTCCCGGGTACAAGTCAACCTCAGATGGTGTTTAGTCAGTACAAGTCAGACGTAACTCCGAAGCCGGGCCGGAGTATCCATGAAGATTCACCGCCTCCCTTCCCTGCGTGCGGAGAGTGCCAAAGTTGTCAGGGGCGCAAAAAAAAAATCAATTGAAGCATTTATACTTCAGTTTGTGGACGTGAAATAAACTCTTGCTATTAAATTTTGTACGTGCTTACGACATCAAATAAAAATTTGGTCGCTGTAGTTTGTAAGAACTTACAATATTAAGAAGCTTACTGCGCCTTAGAAACCGCGAACTGAAATCTAGAACAAAGATTGAAAGCGAAGAAGGTAAATAGTACGTAGGTTATTACAATTTTGGACTTTAAATGTTGAAAGCAGTCCTGAATGGTTATTTTTACTACCGTAAATATCAATATTAATCACATGAAAAAGAATATAATAATATAACATAAGCTATGTAATTCATGCGTGGTGGCGTGGTGTGCACCACGCAAAATCTTTTAGAAATATTTTCTAACATGTTACACGGGTTGTGTTCACCCAACCATTTTAGTCCTTTTCACAGGCACAGAAACTATTGCTTTCAATTTTTGAAAGTAACTTTTTCTTTCTACAGATAATTTAAGTACGTAGTCTTTTATGCAAACTCGGTCATCTGTTCCGATGGCGCGACTATAAAAGGTATCAATTTACACCCCATTACTTTTCATTTACGATCACTACGATTTTGATATTATTTTATACTAATAATTTGACTTGCCTTTGCTGCCATGTTTTCGAAGCAAAACAGGGGGTTTGACATTTTATATATGAAGTGTTGTTAATGGAAAGTTTTTATTAAATTCGACAGCACAATTACATAGTAATAAAACTAATAACAAAATCTTCAAAAATATAAAAGAAATACTTAATGTTAAGTGTGTATGTAACTTTTTTTACCGTAATATACAACTTGAGGTCAATATATAAATGTTGTCCCAAACAAAAGCTCCTGTCTTATTAATAGATGGACAAAATAAGACAGAAATGCTGTTTTTCTAACAGACTGTATGGATTAGACATATAGTCAAAAGTAAAAATAAGTACACACTAAAAGTTTTAAAAAGTCTATTAATTTGACAAACGTTTGCCTTTACCCAAATTGATTAGTTATATTTTTAACGATACATGAAAATAATGAAAAGTGCACCTTAATATCAACGGTATATTGTTGACATTTGTCAATTGTACACTCGTATGAATTTTTGACTCTTTGTGTGTGTGTGTGTACATATTTTTAACGTGTCATTAAATTTCACATTTTAGTTTTAATGATTACTAATTTACTGCTAATAATGGGCGACTTCTTCAGAGGCGTGTAACTAGAAGAAAATTTTTGGAAAAGTATTTTATTTACTGATAGAAAAGAAGTTACATTTATATAACCTAAGTTACTGTTTATTAGCCAGTGAGTGAAACATTTAGATCAGCGAAGCGGTAGCTCTGGTGCTTGCGAGTGGCCAGACTGTTTATTATCATTTTATTAAATGATGATTGAAAAATAAAATCAACAAACGTCACTAAAGACAGCTGTTCAGAGGGATTAAGTAAATGAAAAAAAATTAGTTGCTTAAGTGCTAACGATAATTTCATAGTTAAAAAATAAGCACTAAACCAGTAGATTACATGTCGTTAGCTTTATCAAATTGACATAAGCTTGTTACATGAATTATAATGCTTATTTTACAAAACGAACATTATTAATATCGTTCAAACAGATATTATAATATAAAAATATTTTAATCGGGCACGTTTGTGAAGGAACATATATGACGACTTTTGCCTTAGTTATCTTGTGATCACGGCTCCAGTAAAGTAGTCGAAACGTCAGCATTAAATATAAGGTATGTGCAAGTATCCGTTAAAAATTAGTTTTTTTTAATGTGTTATTTGCGCGGAAGTGTATAAGTTGAGGGCCCTTGATATACTGCCATAAATCTGTAATGTCATATTCTACAGATTTGGAGATTCCCTTCAATTTTTTTAGACACATTTAAGAAATTCGTGCCGCTTTGCTATAAGTTTTTCCTATTTTTTTATTTATTTCTTTGTAAGACTTACTAAAATAAAGACTTACTTAAGTAAAAAATGGACCCTCGATTCAGTTGCACATAAAAAAATAGTTCTAAAAATCCTTTAGTGAGAAAATACCTAAGTATTTGTTGCTAACGATTTTTTTCCATTGTGGTACGAAACTATAATTTACAGCAGTCGCTGTTTTTGAACACTTTGGGAGTTAACTAGTTTTAAAAGTAGTTACTATTTGTAAAGTACAGTTAACGGTATGTTTACATAGAAATCTCGATTTTCCTTGATAGATGTGACATTCATTTGGTAACAAAATTAGTATGGTCAGTTCTTTGACTATCGATAAGGTTGGAACTCAGAAAAAAATGTATTTGTTTTTTTTTATTACTTAAACAAAACATAAGTTTCTCTAGTAAAAAAATAGGTTGTCATATAATGGACCATAACTACATATGCTGTTGTGATTTATATTATGATTCAGACCGATAAACTGCGTGACACTTTATGCTTTGTATCACAGGTATCTTTTACGACATCAAGATATGTATCAATTAATGATGCATGAATTATGTTATTTTAATCTAAGTTTTGGAAATAAATAAAACAATGAATGAACAATAATAAAACAATGATGATGACGACTGTTTGATGCAATGGTAGCCATCCTGCCTTTCGCACTAAAGCTCATGAGTCCCGGAAGGGGCAGTAGTTTGTGTGATGAATACGAACATTTGTGTATATTTATAATTTTTATATATTTTATGCATTTTCAGTGCGATCATATAAGATAAATTATTATAATAGAAAAATACTAGAAATAATCGACTCGGGTCCCGCCTGAGATTCACTTGTGACCCGAGTCGATTTTTTCTAGTATTTTTCTATTATAATAATTTGTGTATATATTAATTTCTTTGAATATTACATGTCTTTGTATCATATATGTATGTCTTTCTGTTACCCTAGTATCCATAACACAAGGCTTACTGTGCTTGCTTTGGGTGGGGCTAATTGGGGTGATAGTAGGAAATATTATTATTATTATTAACACTTAAGAGTATAAATAATAGGTTTGCATATTTTAAATAATTCGTGCCTTTGTTTGATAAATTGAATTTATTTTGATAATAAATTCAATTTAGGTAGAACTCAATTTCAAGTTCTCACAAAATTGCTTTGGGCTCTGGCAAAAAAACCAAATAGCAAAGTTCGGCAAAAACTAATCTCGGTCCGGACACTTAACTAGTAGATATATCCGTTTGTGGGCAATATTTCTTGCATCGTGCGAGATTCACTAATACCAAACTTACTCGGATTACGGAACGGGTAAGGTACGTTGCGTGATACGTAACGTTCGGTTTTCTATCGGATTTCAGTTCAATCTAATCTCATAAAGGGAGGTAGCATCCGCTTTGAGACACAATATTTCACTTTTTATGATGTAGGTGGCATCCCGAGCGCCGTAAAAAATATAAAGAGAAAGAAAGCATTACGGCATTTTTATGACGCCTTTAATAGTGTCGCAGAGCTAGTTTGGTATTTTTAATAATGAATAGTGTGACATATACTTTTATTTCTTCTACAGCTATTTGTTTAGGAATTAATTAACAACCCTGACATATATATAAAAATGGTAACATTTATATGTAAAAATATAATTTCAAAGCAAATTGTAGAAATGAAATATACTTTTCTACAAAATTAATAAAATCTATATATATAAAAATGAAACCCGTTTTCCGTTGTCACGACATAACATGAAAACGGCTTGACCGATTTGGCTGATTTTTTTTTTGTAGTTTTCTAATACTCTGTACAAGGTTCTTACGGAAAAAAATATAAAGAAAATCTCTCAGAAAGATTGAAAAATATAACGTAACGAATGTCAACGTCATTCAATTTAAAACAAAAAATCTGTGACACCACATCGATAACCGCGCTGACAAATGTCAACGTCATTCAATTCAAAGCTACGCTAAGGCGGTACGAAGTTCGCCAGGTCAGCTAGTTACTAATAAAACTATTGGCATTATTATCATCTAAGAGAAAATTAGTCAAACTAAGTTGATTGTAGTCATACTACAACCTATTTAAGAGCAAAAGATTTTTTTCTAAATATTAGGGGTTAAAGTATGAAATTGCCGATTTGTACTGAAAATCTATATTGTTTATTTTTTAAATTTTTAACAAATTTATTTAATCAAAATAGTTGCCATTATTATCTATACATTGCTGCCATCTAATGGGAAGGTCATTAATGCCTTTGCGATAGAATTCCGACGATCTAGACTGCACAAACTGTGTGAAAGCATTTTGTACTGCCTCCTGGGAAGAAAACTTCTTGTCACGTAGATAATTGTCCAAATCACGAAAAAAATGGTAGTCCGTTGGAGCAAGGTCTGGTGAATACGGAGGATGACGAATGGTTTCTAACTGCAGTTCCTGAAGGGTCAAAATGGTTTCTCGTGCTGTGTGAGGTCTCGCGTTGTCGTGGAGCAATAATGGTGAAGATCGATTCATGAGTCGGGGCTGTTTTACTGCTAGTTTTGTCAACATGGTTCGGAGTTCGGCACAATAGACATCTGCCGTTATTGCTTGACCAGATCGGAGAAAACTATAGTGAATAACACCATGCTGAGACCACCAAACAGTTACCATTACCTTTTTATTGGTAAGTTTTGCTTTAGGACACTGTTGTGGCATTTGACCTGGGGTCAGCCATTGCATTTTTCTTTTCCGGTTATCATAAAGAATCCACTTTTCATCACATGTTACAATTCGATCCAATATTCCTTCATTTCTGTACCGGTTCAACAAGGCAACACAAGTTTCAACACGCGTTTCTTTCTGCAGATCAGTCAAATCATGAGGCACCCATTTTTCGTATTTTTTTATTTTATTGATTTGACGCAAGTGAGTCAATATTGTGGGTAAGGTAACGTTAAACCATGCCGCTAATTCCTGGGTACTTTGACTAGGATCGGCTTCCACTATCTCTCTTAATTCATCGTTATTTACCTGTGTGGGCGGTCTTCCTCGTGGCTCGTTCTTTAAGTCGAAATTTCCATCACGAAAGCGTTTAAACCAAAATCGCACGGTGCGTTCATTAGTAGACCCCTCTCCAAACGCAGCATTGATATTGCGGGCTGTTTCTGCCGCGTTAGTTCCGCGTCGGAACTCGTATTCAAAAATAACTCGAATTTTCGCAGTATCCATCTTTCTTGTCTAAATTGAATAACAAAAACAATTGAAAGTCGATATTCAAATGTTTTACATTTTTTAAAAAAAGAACATCATAGAAACCATTTAAAAAAAGTTTCATTCGAAAACCTCAAACCATGAAGATTCTATGTCAATTCAAAGAACCTATTGCAATAAAACGGCAATTTCATACTTTAACCCCTATTACTATGAATCTCAATTTTTAGAATGGGGAAAGTTATATTTTGATTAGGATTATTTAGCCACACTAGCTTTAAAAGTAAACACCGAACATATTAAATACGTAAATTAAATAATTTAAAAAGGTTTGTGAAAACAATAATTTTCTCGCTGTTATTCTGTAAGAATCGAAATGAATTAGGTCCATCGAAAATACTTGAGATGGTTTTCAAGGAAAATATTTTCTTTTAAGTTATTGGTTGACAGTATTTATACTTATGTAAATATTGTGTCCGCTAATACCCGACTGATTGCATGTATCGGACGTTGAGGATTACACCCGGTTTGCTTTTAAGCTTGACGTAACAGCCGCCCTTATAGATGCAGTATAGCAACGTTTGAGTAAGCACTTGGCCTATATTGTACATGCTGCTAGCGAGCTGCTCCAGCCACGACGCAATGATTTACACAGCAATGAGCATTTGTCTACGACAAACACACGACGCGTCGAAGTTCAATCGTAGTTGAAGTAATCCTTTGTCATTATTCGTAGCTTTTAAATCTATCGAATGTTTAGTTAGACTCAGGACAGTGCTGAATTTACACATTTGCCGCCCCAAAGCTATAAAATTTTTGCCGCCCCTACTGACTTCTAAAATTAGATTCACTGTTCACAATAAAGTTAATTCCTTTTTTAGGGAATAATCTTGTTTCAAGATTATTTTTACAACTTTTTGGGTATATTTTTAAGCTAAGAAAAGCAAAGCTTTGTTTTGACTGCACTATTACTTACTTTTTTTCTGTACCAATTTTGCCGCCCTAAGCTTCAGCTTTTTCAGCTTCTATGGTAAATCCGGCACTGACTCAGGAATATTCTTAAATTGTATCGATTAAATATACAAGATTATAACCTAACAATTAATTATTAGGTGCAGCAATGTTTTTGTGAATTATTCATAATAAATTAATCGATACTAAACAAGTATCGCATTTAACATACACGTAATAAACTGTGCTCAAAATATAAATAAGGTGACATGACATTATTTATTTAAGTAAGTGATTGAGGATCTGTTTCCTTAAGCTTAAATTTCAAATTACCTGAATGAAAAAATGTTTATTGTATACTGCATAATATTATTTCCTCTGGGGGAAGAAATTATTCAAATGAAAAAAATACACATTTGTCCTTTTACATACATAGTCTATACATAATTGATTGCTTTGCGTTTGATATTAAGCTTGATAAGATGCTTATTTGAAGCTGAAACAAACACTTGAATAGTTAATTGATGACAAAATAATTTAATTAATAGAATTATTCATTGACCTTTACAAATATTTCTGTACCTACATTAATATAATAAGCAGTTGATCAAGTCTTGATAACATAACTGACTAAATTAATTGATAGTTTTGTAACCAAATCCATAATCTAGTATTTCGTGTGTTATATTGGTATATATATGTACCAGACGAGGCTCGCAATCTGTCGGGCAATAAGTCACGACTGTCAATACAACGACAGAATATAAAACATTAGTTCCCCGGGGCGAGCTCTCATATTTCAAGGAGGCGTGTGCGTGCATTTTCAAGCGAAACCGGAGTGATTGATTAAAGCGTAGACCTTTAGAAATCCAGGCCCGGTGACCAGTTTGACCCCAAGATTGATGTAGGAAAACCTTTCTTTTATTTTAAAATTGCAAGGAATATCTAATTTGCACAGAAGTGTCATGGGGTATTACATTAAAGTGTGTAAATATATTTTATACTTCCAATATTATTTTTAATATACGCAAGTGTCCGTTCGTTTCGCTGAGCTCACTCTTCCGCCCGGTTGCACATCCTAATATGTATTACAGTATAACGCACATGGTAAATCTTGAAAACCACATAATAATGTCATATTAGGTTAAAAATTTAATATTTTTTCACTTATCTCAAATAAGATTTCTCAAACGGCTAGTCTTTTAAACAGACCCTGAGCTGTCCTGACCTGACCCTTCATCGGTTTTCTATCGGATCGGTCGCTAGCAAAGCGAATTGCAAATTGCTTTGCGACCTGTGTTTGAAATTTTTTGTAGTTTAAGGTAGTTAAGGTCGGATTTAATTAATATATTTTTATTTTAACTCTCCAATCCACAGTACGTGAAAATATATTCCATATTGTTGAAAAACAAAAAGTAAATGTTATAAACTATAAAAACCTGAACATAAAAATGCATTTAACATTAAATAAAAAATAACTCAATAAACATACTTAATTCCAGCAAATGAAGACAACCACGCCCGTTTTGCAGAATAAAAACTGAGGCTTGTTACAGAGAGCAACCACAGCGGGGTTAATGAGGACGGGCGTTATTTCGAATCGCCTCGTAGCTAGTCCGAGCCGAGGTGGGGCGTGTAATGAAGTTTTACGCCATGACCCTTATTATGGCCCACCATTCACCCGCTGCCAGAGAGACCGATTAACAATGCGTAAACTGATTTAGCCGCTAGATTTGTGGCGTTTTGTACTCCAATTATACAGGATTATGTTACGTTTGATGACTCAATACGACTATTTATCGTAGCTGCTTTAGTTAGTGAATTGTGTTTTGTTAATCTTCATTAATTGGTAGTCATAGGACAAGATTCCAAATTATGCTATTCCAGTTTTGTTATAAGGGATAATCCAAATGTATTACTTTATTTATTTACTTATTTAAAAATCTTTATTGACCACAAACATCGGTACAATAACCGCACTTCATGCTAAAAGCATTCTCTATCAGTCAACCCCTGGAAAAAACGAAATTCATTAACGCGGCAAAATGGAAATTTATGAATAACTAGCTTTTACCAGCGCCTTCGCTCGCATTAATGTAGACTACCTGCCGATGAAAATTTATATTTCTATCCCTCGGGAATAATATTTTTTTTGGATATAAGGTACCCTATATACTTGTCTGTAACGTAACCGTTATATGGTGGATACACCAAAGAGTCGCACTAAGCGTTTCAATTTTATGATACGTACCGCTAAGGAGTGGAACTCTTTGCCTGAGTCTGTGTTTCCTGACAAATACAATTTGGGGGTCTTCAAGTCACGAGTGAATAGGTATCTTCTAGGCGAGCGCGTCACATCCTAGATCGCATCGACGCTTACCATCAGGCGAGATAGTGGTCAAGCGCATGCCTATCTTAATATATATAATTCTTCTGTGAGTGTGTATGTCACTGAACTCCTCCTAAACGGCTGGACCGATTTGAATGAATTTTTTTGTTTGTGTTCACGGGGATCTGAGAATGGTTTAGATTCACAAATCAGTCCGGCAGATGACGCTGCAGTCGGCACAGCAACGCGTGGCCGGGTCAGCTAGTTTTCTATAAAAAAAAAGTACTTTTGGCAAAGTATATGCAAAATGTCATCATGATCGATTGAGTAGTTAAGACGTGAAAGTGTAATAAACATTCTCACTTTTGTATTTACAATAGACACTAAGCATAAAGCTACGCTGGCACTATATATTGGAGCGGAGCGTAAAAAGATTTTTTTTTGTTTCGATGGGAATTTATACGTATTTCAAAATTCCGTCACAATCTGGACCTAAGCCTGTTGATTTGATTCTACACCAAAAAATTTAAAATCGGTTAAGAACTCGGGAAGTTATGGCGTACCAGACATTGCGCCATTGAAGCTGATCCATGGGAGCTTCGCTCGCTCCGCTCCAATAATTTTAGTTAGGACTATATACCAAAATTCATCGAAATTAGTAGAATCGCATCAGTGAGTCATAAAACGAATATTTTTCATAAAATAAGTTAAAAAAAGTAAAGTACAAACTGAATCTACAGATTAATAAATCCTTATAGTCCTAACTAATAGATATTATAAATACGCATATGAGTTTGTTAAACTTTCGCGCCTTAACTAAATCGCTCAGCATTAAAATTTGCATTTACCTTGTCAGGAGTACAGAAAAGTACACACGGTACCTTTAATCCAGAAAAAAGTACTGTTACGGAGGGATAGAAATATTACTTTTAATCGGTAGTCTGCATTAACGCGAGCGAAGCCGCGGGCAAAAGCTAGTATACACATATAACCTTTTAAAGGAGTTGCGTCTTATATCAGTTAAGTCCATTTTAAGCCGTGCGTAACATCAATCTGCGAGTGAACAGTATGATTAAACCTTAAAGCTGGTTAACTAATTATATTAGTACATGTTTAACGACTAAAATAACAAAACATTTATAATTATAATATTCAGCAGCACGGAGTAACCATACAAGTGGGCACTCGTAATACAAACATTTAATTATGTTAAATTAATTTGTTTGAAAAAAATTGAGTCTTGTCGAGAACTCTTGTCAGAGAGCTATTTCTCTGTTCTGTTTTTCTTGTTTTATTTGTTAGTCAAATAAACCAAGAAAATAATCGAAATGTTCTTTTGAATTATATTAAGTGATCTAATGACGATGGCATGGCAACATGTTTTTTTATACTAACAAACGATCACTTTATTTGAATACCTGTATTGAAAGATATTTGAATAAACAGTTTAGTAGTTGTTTCGGTAGCAGTGAAATTGAACTAACAGTTCACACTTTCAAAATTTAAATAAGAGGAATATCAAGTTGCTATCTAAATGTCTATATGTGTTCTGGAATTAGGACATATGTAGTTATAAATAAGATGAATGACTTATTATACCTGTAATGTAATAAACATAAATAATTTAGGGGTGTTATTTCACACCTTTTTAAAGGTTGTTACCTACCGGATTATTGCCCGTTATATTATGTAATTTAGGCAATGAGGCGAATTTGTTTATTACTAATACTTTATTTGTTATAATTTCATAACTAAATTTCGAGAACATATTTTAATTTCCTAAAAAGTACGCTTTTGGTATTAATTATAGGGCACCTACATGATTATAAGTCAACTAACAGATGAAAAATTTTGGTTTTGTTAGGTAAAATATACACCTATAAATTTTAATTACCATAAAAAATGGAATGCCAAATTTAAGAAAGCATCAATATTATAAATATGCGAAGAATTTTTTTTTTTTAGTAATAATAGTAAAGTTATTCAGTTTTTAAAATTGCGGAAAATATCGCCAAATTTACAGACACAATACATTGTATTCAATGAACTTCCGTCAATGAAAACGTATCACACCATCTCAAGTGAAAATGAACTTACTGTACATGGCAATAAGGTAGAATATATGCTAGCAAGCCGCCCCACTCCCGCTCAAGAACCAAAAAGCACCGATAGGTAAATACTCAATTAATAAATCAAACTTATCTTTCATACTTTATTGGGCGTAGAACCGACAAAATTACGTTTAGATAGGTATTAAGTTAACAAAATAACATACAAATTTTTTTTAACCAAAATGCAAATAGGTCATTAAATTATTCACGAGTAATTTTGGCGTATTAACATAGTTAGAATTAGCATATGTAAAAAGATTATTGTTATGTACATTACCTGTTCACATTAAAGTCACTGTCTTACAAATATTTCATTAATTGTTCAAAGTGTCCTCCTCCATTTTCAACACACACACTAGCCCGTTTTAACAAATTTCCTTTTAAAGAAATTAATACGTTTCTTTGCATTTTCACTTCATTAAAAGCGTCTATTATTCGCTGTTTTAGCACTTCAATAGTGTCAGGTTCACTTACATACACTCTACGCTTTATTTCACTCAATAGGAAAAAGTCTAAAGGTGTAAGGTCTGGTGAGCGCGCGGGCCACGGCACCGGGCCGCCGCGGCCGATCCATCGGTCACCGAACTCTTCGGTGAGGTACTCTCTCACAGCACGATGGTAATTTGGAGGTGCACCGTCTTGTTGAAACCACAACCCTCTCAAGTTCGCCAGTGGAATGTCATCCAACATAGTCGAAACCATCGTGCGGAGTAGATTTAAATAGGTTTCGCCCGTGAGTCGGCTCTCAATAAAATATGGACCGATGATTTCATCGTTCAATATGCCGGCCCAAACGTTTACACTAAACCTATGTTGAAACGAATGCTCTCGCGTGAGCATAGGATTCCTGTATGACCACCAATGTTCATTATGATGGTTAAACAATCCTATTCTGGTGAAAAGGCACTCGTCGGAGAAAAGCACGTTGGCGTTTGGATTACTTATTACCCAACGACAAAAATTAATCCTCGGCTCTCGGTCAACGGTCGTAAGTTCTTGAACTTTACGATAATGGTACGGATGCATACCAGCCGAGTTTATTATCTTCCAAGCCGAATATTGATTAATACCAAATCGTCGAGCAGCATCATGGGTGCTTCTTCGTGGATCTTCCTCAAAGTACGTCACCACGTCGTCATACAAGTTCTGAGAGATCGGTGGTCTCCCTCTTCCTTGCGCGTGCGATGGCACGTAAAATGAGCCATGGTCTAGGAGCCGTTGATAAGCACTTAACACTGTACTGTAGTTTGGCTGTCGAGCATTCGGGTCAGGGGGGGTCAACTTCCTTAGGAGCCAATGCAAACATATGGAACGATTTGCAAATAGAGATGGGTTTACGTGAAAGAAAGAGATAGAGCAATGTATCTGACAATAAGAATAATGACAAGACCACGGCCTCCATACAGCCAAATCCTTAGTTATAGTTTCTTCATAACGTTAGTCAAATGCTGCAGAATTAAGTCTGCCCGATAGGTGTTCAATATATGAGGCCTCATTGTAATCCACTTGCAATCCAAAGGCTCTTTTGAGTATGGCCTATTCGGAAAAAATGTTACTTTTAACTTTTTGGCTGTATATGATCACCTCTTTGCTTTCCCTAAAATTAAAGGAATAAAAAAAAAGAAATAAAATGGCTACCTGTTTTTACCCAATTGTTATGATCATTGTTTTTCTTTAAATCCCTGACTGTGTATTGGCCTCTTACGCGAAATTGGCAGAATTGTGCGAAAAGCGCAACAGAGCTATTAATCCAAAAGAAGAAGTAGAACTTTTTTGCAATGGTTGCGAAAAAAAATGCTGTAAGTGCGGCATAACTTCTAAAGAAGATACTCCCTAAAACTTTCATAGATTTCCTCGCCCGTCAATGCATGGGTCACTCAAGTAAGTACCTATCTATACTACATAATTTTATGATACTGCCAAATCAACTCACCCCACCTCCCATTGAACAACAATGGGCTGTCGCTGGTGTGTTTGTGCGTGTAGTTTCAAACCCTATAGTTAGTGTTTAACTATAATTTGTCATAAAATTGAGATTCCCAGGTATACAGGTATTTTTGACATTACTGGCAATCACAAAAATTGGGTTGAATAAAAATATGATGCATAATACTTGTTTTGTTTTAGGGCTAAAGTATGGGCCACATCCTGTTTTCTTAATCAAGATTGGTCCACTGAAGAATCATTGTCAAGGCTATATCCACAGCATAAGGTGCTCTGCAGCAAGCATTTCGATGCAACATCATATACCAGCGGCAATATGAAAAGTTTGCATAAATTTGCTATACCAACTGGAGCTGAAAATATACTGTCCCAGTTACCAGAGGAACAATTAAAAGCAAATCACCAAGTAGAAGTAACACGGGTAAGATTTTAAATCATTCCTTAAATCCCTAATACAGGTTAGCACAATCATTTTTGTACTGGAGTTGTTATTAGTTAGTTGATTTAATTCATAAGTTTGGATTCTTTTCAGAGTCCTTACCTCAAGAAGCTATTGGCACAGGAATTATAGCTTCCAACATGGACAAGCTCTTTGGTGCTGTCAATGAAAATACAGCAGATAGAAAAAGAGGGAACCATTTCTTACAAATTTATCCGAAAATAGTTTGCATTTGAAGATTTTCAAAAAAATGAAATTGTTTTTTAATGAAATGTAATGTATGCCTAAAACGTTTCTGCAGATTAAAGAACTTAGAGTTTGTTGAGGAAGCCTCCAAAAAAACTCTCATGAACAAAATTAATTTATTAAAACACGTGTAAATTTTAAAATCTTGTTTTATTTCTTTTTTCAATATTGCAGTTTTTGTTTTGCAGCTAATTTTGACTGTACCTAGCTTGGTATGTACCCCTATATGTAGTTTTTATTTCGCAACGAATTTTATGTAAAATTGGTTGCGAAATAGAAACTACATTAATTTTTGTACCTAACCAAGAAATTAAATAGTATTTAAAGTTCGCGCCCTATTTTAGTTCTGGTGGAACAAACTGGAGCGCTAGTGAGCTTCCATGTTTGCAATTTTTTTGTATGAAGTTGACGTTCTTGGACCTAGATGTATTCTATGATTCGGGTACAGCTCTCGGTACATCCGTAAAGCCGCCGACACGTTTTCACCGCTCAAAAAATAAGCACGAACCATCATGACATATTCACGAGATGTAAACTGATAAGCCATGATTTTATTATGTACTTAACGAGTGTAACTGATCGATCACAAAAGCGTATGCGCACAGGCCGACTGACGAGTGGTAACTAAGTAATTAGGTCAAGGTCAAAGAAATGGTTATGTTCCCGGCATTTACGTCATCAAATCACGTGACATGCGCAGTAGCAAGTTAAGGTACATTATTTACTACTGCGCATGTCACGTGATTTCAAAATGCCGGGATTATACACGTGCAGAGTGGTGCGGGTTAGGGATATTCGATATACATCGATGCATTGAAAACATCGATGTTTACAATGCGATGCATCGAATCGATCCAATGTTTTGAAATGCTTTCGATATACTCGATGTATCGATGTTTTTTGCATTCACAATGCAATATTTCTATAAGATATAAAATACGTGTGTAAAAAACAACTACGCCTCTGAGCCCTCAGATGGGATACGAACCCACGACCTTTCGCTATCCGGGTGACTGCTCTGACCGCTGAGCTACCGAGACGCTGGCAAACGTGTCGAATTTTACAAACGTATTTCAACTTCTACTATGAGCTAGTATCGTTCCACCAATGTTGAATGCTAACTACCTTCAACATCGAAAGGAATATTTTTTACAAATATTTAACAATCGATTAAGATGGAACCAGCTATAATTATGTTTTTAATTTAATTTTTTGCATTCACAATGCAATATTTCTATAAGATATAAATTCAAATCCCATCTGAGGGCTTGGAGGCGTAGTTGTTGTTTACACACGTATTTTTTATCTTACCAATGAATTTCATAAAAACTCAAGTTTATCCACTAAAATTCTGCCTAATATTTTTTTCCCTATTTGTTTAATTAAAAAAGAAAAGTTGATGATTCAATAGTGGACTGGCATGAGATACAGGCTGGTGACAATCGGACAGCGAAATCTTAGTAATAGGGTTCCATTTTTCCACTTGTCAGTCCGTTACCGCGCGCCTTACCCCTCTCAACAGTCCCAATACAGTGCGAATTATGAAAACGATGTCGGATTCTTAGATAAAAATGCCTATTTCTCGCTTAATAATTAAGCCAGGACCAATCAAAAAATACTACCATAAAGCTGATTAATACAGAATCCACCACAGAATATTAAGATCTGTGTATCTTTAGGACGGTTCCGTCCAATATCAACTCCAGACGCTGGAGTCGAAGGCGAAGAAACTCATCGGCAATAACGAACTTTTTAATAATAAGCTGAAGGGCCTTGAACATTGACGGAAGTTAGCTAGCCTATCCGTTTTTTATAGGATACATTTCCGAGGGTGTGCAGCAGAATTGCACAGCCTTGTTCCGCCGTCCCCATTTTTTCATCGGACAACCAGACTTACGAATTGGCTTTATTTGTTTGATATACCAAAGAGTCGCACTAAGATTTTTGGTTCCAATTTTGTAATACGTACCGCTAAAGAGCGGAACTCTTTGCCTGATAAATACAATTTAGGATCTTCAAGTCACTAGTGAATAGGTTTCTTCTAGGCAAGCGCGTTACATCTTAGATCGCATCGTCACTTACCATCAGGCGTGATGGCGGTCAAGCGCTTTCCTATTCACGATAAATAAAAACTCAAAAATAAATCGTAATTTAAAGCCACACGGTAATTTGAATATGGTAGCAATTGCTACCAGGACTGATGAGGGATGTTGACTGGCAATCACTACCGTGGCTTGACAAGTAGTTATACCCTTTGGGTATGGAACCCTAAAAAAGTACTCGATGCGTACAAAATATCGCTGTTTACACCTGATACATCGAAAGACATCGATGTACAGTTCTGATTTATCGAATCGAGAAAAACATCGATGTTTTTCCAAAACGGACACCCCTAGTGCGGGGGAAGGGAGCAGCGGGGGAGGGGCGCAGCGGGGAAGGGCGCGGCGGCGGGGGTTTTATGTTTGCACGCGCCAGGATTGGGTCATTGCGCACCGATACATACCTATGTGTAAGTTACGTATTCAATAAGATAGTAAAGTCGTAGTAAATATTTGAGATAGACCATTTTTTAAGTTTTTTAAGGATAAATTAGTTCATGTTTTTTTTTGCGCTTAAACCTAGGTCTATAGTATCAGTAGTCGATACTGATAACGCAGTTTAATTTTTTATGGTAATTATATTTTAATCGTGTATATTTTCATTTCTCGACACTGCAAAGAGCTTTTAGTCTCTTTTAATGAGACGACAATGTACCGTCTGACGTTCGTTTTGTAGGGTACGTGGTTAGTTGCTTCGTTATTTAAACAGCAACAATAGTACCGCAGAGTGTCGTTCATCTTTGACTCCATTACTAGTTGTTATACAATAAAAAAATCCCATTGTTGCCAGTACCAACACTAAGCTTGGTAATATCTCTTAAATAAACATTATTCATGTATTTCAGTTTATACACTGATGGGAAATTACTCATTGTAGAATATATCAAAGTGAAAATTTTATATTTCTAAGCATTTTTATTACGATAAAGTGATCGGCGAATTTTTATTTATAAGAATGGATTGTCTGGACTTAAGTATTTTTAATGATTATCCGAATTGAAAGGTCAAATTTCAAAGAGTATCCTTTTCAATATAGACTAGTATTATTTGATTTATCTTGTAGATATCGTAACGTTTTTTTAATCTGGCTTAACAATCTATGGCATTCCAATTTTCACATTGTATAACATGTTGTTAAGCATTATTTTGTATGTCTGTACATATATATTTTTTCTATGTTAGGTGTCAGAATTGCTATTATAAGGTTTTATATATCCATAATATTGTAAATATAACAAACATTAACTCCGGAAAACTCATACCAACTTTTTAAACAAGAATAATCGTGTCGTAAATCCAGTTGAAGTGGTTTTTTAAATATTTTTTTTATTTTATCTTTAGGTAAGTGAAGTACCCTAGAATAAGCACTATAAGGCTTATGGTAAGGGTACAAAGGTAACGGTACGATGTATAGATCTGTAATATAAGTACCGGTATATAATTACCGGTGATGCAGGTACAAATGCTAGAATTTCCAGACACCTGCTTTTCCCGGGACTAGAACCACAGTAAATACAGAACAGTAGGTTATCTAAGGCCGCCCGCCGAGTTATTAGCCTACTCTTGCGTTGATCCCCAGGGTTGTCACTTTTACTTTTAGTTAATATTTTCGAACAAGCAGCACTTGATCTAAATTTATGTAATAAAAAGCATATTATGATTGAATATTTGTTTGCGAAATCGTTATTGAGGCACCCGAAAACAATACAATATTTTTTTCCCCTTTTTGAAGTCATGATACTCGTAATAATTAATATTATGGTAAGTGGCCGGCGAGAGTTGACGATCGCGAGCGGTCATGTGACGTACGCACATGCTCACAGTCGCGCGGCACAGCCCGTACTGCCGCCACCTTATTCCCCCATATATTATGCTAGCGTGTGCGTGAAATCGCGTGCCGACACGGCGCGCGGCGCGCACGCACACATTCAAACCGAGAGCGGCACGTTTGTATGAAGATATTTTACTGTTCTTTACTGTGCTAGAACCCACGACCCTCGCCGGAGCAAAAGGCAGGATCTTTACCATTGCTTAAAACGGTTCCATATTAAATAGTGCCTATTCTTAACTATATAGTACTATATACTTACTGTGGATACTAAAAAACGGAAATAAATAACTATAATAGTTCAAACTCGTTGACAAACACAAACGGGAATCAGAAAAGAACCAATCTTATTATTACCAGATTGTTTGATCAATTTAGGTTGTCTTAAATTCAGAAAATTTTAGATTAATAGGCAAGGAATAATTTTCGTCAGTCAAATTAATATTTGAAATGAACTTTTTAACAGCAACGCAATTTTATGACTAGCTCATAACGTGCTCGAATTATCAAAACTTTTTCCGTATTGCATTTTTTAGGCAAAAAAATCGTAATGCCTGTTTGTAAACGCAAATTATCGTATTTAATGGTTTCAAACTAAATGTCAGATAGCTGAATAGTAGTTTACATTTATTCGTTTTATTGGTTTCCAAATTAATCATTAAGGAACATAAAGGATGTTTCAGACTTGAAATTTCAAGTATGAAACATTCTTTATTTTATCTTTGGCTTCTTATCATAAGATTTCATCCCATCCCAATTTATTTTTCTATAATATCTATATTATTATCCTATATTTATGAAAAGTTGGTTCCTAATGTTTTCATTAGGAAACAAAAAGTAAGGGGTTTTAAAAATCTGTACCCCGCTGTACAAATAATAATGTAGATTTACGAAAATAATTTTGCCGAATTTTAATACTGTTTTAAAAGGATTTTTTAAGAGCATCAGTTCTTTTACTTCATGTTTGTCTCAGTTACATAACAACCTAGAATGGTGATAAAGGAATTGCTGCAATTTAGCAATTACCTAGAGGTGCACAGCGGCACAATGTGGGGTATAGGCGGTCTGCCAAGGGGCTGTCGGTTCATTAGGTCCTGCAACTAAAGAGGTATCTACCCCTACCAAGGCCGCACTCCGCCGCGTCAGCGTCCCTCGCTCGTTACCTTAATAACAGCGATTTTGTTTCAGGAGCACTTTTAGTTGCAGGAGCAGTTTAGTGTTACAGTTTGGCTAATGGGCCAATGCTTCGGTTTTGTTTTGTGTCTTATTATGTTACTCAAATATTTATATATTCTAAGGTTATATAAATAGTAATTAAGTACGTATTGGACCATCAAAATTAAAGATTGGTTAAATTGAGTTTATGTGATGTTTGACAATTTTAATTTTAGTATTTTTTTATTCAGAAATTATATTATATTCGGGACACTGTGGCATAATAACATCACATTACATTAAAATATACTTATTGGATGTTCTATTTAGATTTTTTGAAGCCCAAATACGTAATCTGTCGGAAAAAAAGATTACTGGAAAATGTTTTTCAGCAAAGCCCACGTTTATCCGAATTTTTAAGCTCAATAGATTTGCGGTTTCGAACGAATCGCCTTTCTTGTTAGAAGGTTGGTACCTACTGATGTAAAGGCTTTTCCTTTTTATTCGGTTTACCCGCCATTTCCTGACTATGATTTATCTTGCGGTCTCTAAGCTGAGGGTCACTTTAATAAATGTATTCGGGGAAGGTGCTCCCAGAAATGGATGGCGAATGCTCAAGATGCAATAACCTAATATACGGAAGATATATCCGGGCTGCCCAGCTGTGAAGTATTTCTTAACTATCTAAATTGAAATAGCCGGAAAATATATGGTATACAATCATTTGAAAAAAGGGTGGTTTTGATTTTATCTCCCACAAAATAATAGAAATTATAAAGGATACCATTATTTGAATATGTTAATAGCCGATTTCTAAATTCCCGTGGTGTTTTAAAATATACGTGTTAAATTAATTTTTTGACTGAGACTGGGCTTAACGAAAAAAACTTTTTAGAACTTAAATTTCATGGTGGAAAAGTTCATATCAGTTTATATCAGTTTATTTACAAAAGTTCATAGTTATATCAAAGTTTTTAACTTTCAGATATTACTTTTTTAGTTTTTAAAGTATTGTTATTGCTGTTTAGCGGTTTGAAAAAGGGCAGATAAAGTGATGAATGCCAAGCCAAAATTATTGTGTTGAAGTCAATGTTGGCTCAGAGGCTAAATGTGAAGCATTCGTCAGTTCAAGGGACCTGGCAGTGCTGCCAAGAGAACGGTTCTGTCAAGAAAAGGCCTGGTTCTGGAAGAAGCCATGTACCAAACCACGGGTGATCATTTTCTGATAAGTCAAGTGTTGAGAAATGACAAATCATAGTTGGACATCAATAATAACCCATAGAAACAATTTAGTTTATTTACGGTCAGGAGAACGCTTTTGGCTGCCATTATACGCATTCATCACCTGGGCGACCACAACCTTTCTGCCCCTGATGAGCACGTGAAAATGATTAGGTGACGGTGATGGCGCATTAAGTGTCGACCTCAATACCTCAAAGATTATCACAGACATGAACATATTCTACAAGAACCCATAAGTGATATACTCGCTTGCGTACTCAGACGAATGCAAGTTTTAATTTTCAGCAAATGTGGTAACACTCTATACTAAACTTTTATCTGAATTTAGTTATAAGAGGAAACTTAATGAAAAAGATGTTTTATATTTTTGTAGCTAGCAGCGCTTTGAAATTGAACATTCATTAATTTAATCAAAATGTTTTTTGTTTAAAAAGGATAATATATTTTTTTTTTTTTTTTTTATTTTATGTAAGGAAACATACAGCTTTTTATATATAAGCATTAATAGTTTCCAAAGCTAAGTTGTATACAATAAAATGTTGATAAGACACACAATTGATTAAACTTAAGATTAAATATGGTACTTAAGAAAAAAAATTAAGGTACTACTGCCATTACATTGATCTTAGAAGACGGCTATACCTCGCCAACTTCTCGTGGAATATATCAATGTGAATACATGTTTTATTATATGCACTTGTTGCTCTTACAATAAAATTATTTTGAGTATAATAAGTACGACAAAGGGGTATAAAAAACGTATTTTTCTGTCGTGTGCTGGGTCTAGGGCACTGAAATGTTACTTTGCTTAGTAAAAGAAGGCGAATCAATCAAATTATTAATAATTATGTATAAGAATGTTTGAACTCTGAAATTATTTATAACTTTTATAATATTTAAAACTTTTGATATTTTATTTATATAAGATAAGCATTGACTTTAATTTTTACGATGTCTGTGAAAAGCCAGAAATTAAGCATTATAATAAAATACGTAACATATGCAAGGTGGACGAAATGTGAGAGATTTCATACTTCCGAACATTCAGGAAGGGACAAAAAGTTCAAATAACCTAAATTAAGGGTCGCAATAAAAATACCCTTTGGAATACCGTGTGGGAAGAATTCATGAAGATACCAGTCGAACGTTTGAGTAAAGATATTCCAAACAGTATAAAGAAGGGTTGAAATTAAGATAGAGGCGGAATGAGAACCGAGCGTTACTTTATCGTCTTTGTTTTAACAAAGACTAATGATTGCTTTTCACATTAGGCGTAAGTGTGTTTTTAAAAAAGTTTATGTGTTCTTGAGTTGACAGTCTTAATAAAGCAGCGAAGAATTCGCTAACCTGGCGTGAACTTTAGCTGTTTCATTAGTAGTGGTCAGCTTTTTTAATAATATGATACAACTAATAAGTGCAATAATTTGTGCAATGGTAGAGAGCCTGCCTATTGTACTTACGGTACTAGGTTTGAATCCTGGAAGAGTAACGTAAAAGTTTGTAAGATTAGTATAAGTATTTGTTCTCGATTCATGGTGGTTTACATGCTTTTTCACTTGTTATTTCCTTTATATAGAATCTGCAGAACAATCTTTGCAGTAGTGGAACTGAATAATAGTTATTAACATGTCAAGAAATTTTTACTAGAAATATTCATCTTGTGACAGATGGCACAATATCTTATTATTATAATTATAATAAAAGCATAAGATATAAAAAGTTATAGACAATAAACGATCTCTTATGAATAATGATATCCGCTGTCTTCTTCTGAGCGTAGGATGTAAAAGAATGCGAACACTTATCGATTCACATAACAACTTCAAATACTTATAGCGTGCCAATTTAGTGGAGTTTTTATTTTATTTTATTGTGAATAGGTAAGCGCTTGGCCGCTACCTCACCTGATGGTAAGCGATGATGCGATCTAGGATGTCACGCGCTTGCCTAGAAGACACCTATTCACTCGTGACTTGAAGGCTCCTAAATTGTATGTGTCAGGAAACATAGACCTATGGGTTGAAGAAAGTTGCTTTTTCTATTAATGAAAAAAGGAACCATCATAGAAGTTGATGCCTATCAGATATAAATTCTTTCGTCGGTGACACCAACTACCCCGAGTTATATCTGCCAAACTTGCTATTTATTTCACATTTATATTTTTGAGGGAATTATATACACTTTTGAACAGTTTTAGTGATTTCAAGCAAAGCTTGGCATTGGTATTTTTTAGTGTTAGATGACGGTTTATAACTTCACCATCTGTACGATCCATCTCTAGTAAATTTCGACGGGTGTTGGCAAGGCTCGGTAGCTCAATTGGGCTCTCCCAATTGAGCTACCAGATCATTGGCGCCGACTTCCAAAGGTTGCGGGTTCGATTCCTGCCTGAGAATTCACTTGTGAGTCGAGTTGATATTTTTTAGTATTTTTCTATTAAAATAAATCTTATAAGATAGCGTTGAAAAAATGCAAAAAATATGGAAAAGTTAAAAAAAAAATCTTTTCTCAGAATATAAAGAAAGAATATCATGAGATGTTTCATCAAGGTCAAACCGCGGTAAATAAAAATTACACTTTTGACAAGACGGCAAGCTTGCTTCCTAAGAAAGAACAGCGAGACTACACTTTCTGCAGCTTTTTTAGTATTTGTTTATTTTTTTTACCATATCCATAGTGGTTACGGGGTCTGGAGGCCTTAGCACTCGAATCACCACGCTTCGATCACTCCGCTGCTGTCGATTTCTCGTCAGGGTTCATCGTCAAAATACAACTTTGATATAAATCAGTGGTTGCGCCAGTATTAAATTTCAATCTGCAGCGTTATCTATTTGTACGTTTTGTAATTTTGATTAGTTTGGTCGACACTCCTAGCTTCACCTCTATTTATTCCATTCCCCTTTCGCACATACCTTGTCTCGCATATGGAAGAGCGAGACGACCACACTATCTATTGGTGGCAAATCATACCGTAATGCGGCCAACATGCGGACAAAAAAAAAGAGAGGAGTCGACTGATGGCCGGAGCTTCGCAATATTAAATTGAACTAGTGGCCTATCCGCAAACCCCTGCAACAAATTATAGTTTTATGTGACGGTGACCTCGTGTGCGTAACAATAAGGAACAGCAAAACCCAGGGACCCGGCAATCTTCGGCACCTCACTCCACGTGGCAGTCAAGATATCGTGCACACCACATCTTCCTCTAATATTTGCTGTCGACATTAATTTTCTCATACTAATTTTGAATCGCCTGCACAATCAGGCTTTATTTCTTCGAATCAAGAAAACAAGACAAGAACAGAAGACAGACAAGACCTAAGCTTCGGAACACCGAGAAATACTGTGTCTAAATAGCGCTTTTACAATCTATTTATAGAACAAAACAAGTACAATTCTTAATAGAGCCTTTAAAATAAATATCTTTGCAATAAATCAACTTATAGTTTAAAAGTCAAGACACTTAATCAGTTCTATTTCATTGAATCGCATTAACAACCCATATTTTGTATTTTTATAAATTATACACATGAACGGAAACTAGTTAAAGCACCAAAAGCATTAACATTGAACATGGCTAAATAAAATGCAACAATTAAATCAAACCTAATTAAATATTAACACATTATTAGTAAATCATCTTGAGACTGAACAAAGTTATTATTGAAATTCTTTTACTTTATTACAACTCTGCGTTATTGATTACTTCCAACTTTAAGAAGAAAAGGTAAACCTGTATAGTCGATATGTTAATTTTAGCTCATAATTATTTTAATAATAATTAAATTTTATAGTCATTAAAATGTGTAATATCAAAAATATTAATCGTTAATAATATTTTACATAACATTATATTTAGTAAATTTCAATATCATTACAAGATGGCGCTGTCAGTGAAGAATAGAGGTCTGAATAAATAATTATTTCTTACAATTAGTAATTAAATTAGCGAGATTAACGAAATTAGCGAGCCTTGAGAGATTTCACATTGATGATACATACACTGCCATCGTTATATACGTCAGATTTGTGACGTTACCATCAAATTATCTGTCCTGTTAATTTATAACAAAATGAATCAGCCATCTATTGTGTTGTTATCGGAGCAAGAAAATGATATAATATCCCAGACAATTAATCAAACTTAGGTTTAACTAGTCAGCAAACATTGTAATCGGAGTAACATTTCAATGTTAGCTTCGATCATATTCACATTTATTTATTTCATGGTTCCCTGTCTACGTTACATAATCAACTGATTATAAATTAACTGATTTATTTATTTATGGTACACCAACAACATACACATTTAACACACATTGTAAACACACAACAACAGTTTTTATCTGATGTATACACCAATCACAGGCGTGTACAGCATTTATTAAAGTAGGTATAGTCAGTAGTTTATTGCAATATTAACATCCAACTTCCAAAAGAAACTAAAACTAAAATCGGAACAAAAAATGAAATAGCAAAACGAGAACCATTACATTAATTTAAGAATTATTATTTTTAATGATTCTATTATCTTAGATTTGAAGCGAAGACCATTAATCATACGCTTTTGCAGAAAAACTAGATCGTCCATTTTACGTCAATTTCGTAAAGAGTTCATTTTAAAGCAAGCTAGATGTTGATCTTATGAGCATGAGAGAAAAAAATTATATGTGCCTAGTAAATGAACGCAGAATGTCTTCGACCTGTTGGGAAGACGATAATCGAGATTGTTTCTGACGAGCGCGTTATACAAAATAATCTTAGTGGATGAGTGTCTGAACTTTTTTGCGTTAAGCTTAAGGAAACCCAACATACGCGCGACCTTGGTAACTACTGTTCCGATATGTTTATGAAAACGAAGCTGACAGTCTATTACCACGCCCAGATCCCTCATCACATCGACCCGGGCTAAAGCAGTATCGAAGACACGAAAAATAAAATTATTGTGAAGAGTGTTTCTTTTTGGAGAACTTTATGTGGTAACACTACTAGTATTAACCACCATTAAATTTCAACTACACCGCTGAACTACTTTCGTCAAATCCTCCTGAATCTTTCCAATGTCACCAGGTGTCCAGATCGTTTTGTAAAGTTTTAGGTCATCGACAAACATCAAAAATTTGTAATTATGAATTCCCTCTAATATGTCGTTTATAAATATTGTTAACAGAACTGGTCCTAGATGGGATCCTTGAGGAACACTAGAACATGCGTGATAAAGTTCCGATTCATACTCACAATCAGAGACGAACTGAAATCTTTTCGCCAAAATGTTGCAATTTTTGCAAAAGTATACTGTGGCTTTCTTTATCAAATGCGCTTGCAAAGTCTGTATAGTTTGCATTAATTTGTAATAGTAGAATGCCCTAAACGAAATCCATGCTGATTAGTTGTTAGACAGGTACTGAAAACTGTCCACTTAAAATCGGTTCAACCAACGACTCAAATAATTTGGAAAAATACGATAAATTGCTATAGAACGATAATTCTTTGTCAAGCCATTATCGCCCATTTTGTGTAATGGAACTATTTCCATTCCTCTGGAAAGCTGTTAAAAATAAGACACGCAGGTAATGGTTAGCACAACGATTGACAAAAACCAGAGGAATTTCATCTAGGCCCGGGTCCTTAAGATATTCAAATTTGACTTATACTAAACATACATCTTTGTTGCTTTCTTGAATTTCTCGTTCATTCCTTGTATGATATTGCAATGTTGAAGGATACTTACGCGAAACTGATACTTGTTGACTTTGTTTTAATCCGGTTTTTTGTGGATTTTGTATGGTAACGACGTATTATATTGTAAATGTCGTAACTTCTGCTAAAGCTGCCGAGCTTCTTGCACCCATTCTCCTTGTCAATAAAAAAACGTCCTGAATGGTTGGTAGTAGAAAATGTGGGACGATTTAAAACAACTTATTTTTAAGTACATTTGAATAGTTATTTTTATTTCATATCATTTCAAAGCTTTGATCTTTTTCAAAACATCACGTTCTGTAAATGCCATATTACACAAACTCTTATCATGTTGTTTTAAATTTTATTTTTTTGCATTCATAATGCCATATTGTAGTATTCAATATGATAAAGATCTTAGTTCCCGCAGTCAGTCGGACTAAAGATTGACAAAAATTGCAATGGGAAAAGATTGGCGATATCATGACCGGTGCTGACTTCAGCGTGCTTGCACTGTATATGCAGCAGAATCGACGATGAGCTGTTATTTTTAATTTAAACGTATCGCCAAGTGGCGACCAATCGGCCATAAAGGATACTTTTTTATATTACTCTCAATGTACCGAGTATAACATTAATCATAAAACTTACGCGTATATTGCCGAACCGTTTCGTATAATAACAGATCCCGAGGATTTTTTAATCTTCCATATTTGCGTCTCAATTTCTATTTCTTAGATAGTCTCTTAATCAGAGAATAACTAACCATCGCGAATAATTATGTTTTAGGATCTGCATTTAGGAACATGCTACACAATTAAACTCCGTAAAACTCCATAAAGAACTGAAACCATTGAATCGATACCACGACATGAAGAAAACATTGCATTTCCAGTTTTTTTTCAATCTGCTATAATCTGATTATAATCTGCTTTAAAATATTTAAACTATTACCTTAAGACGGTTGAAGATATTTATTCAGCTTAGTGCCATTTATACAGATTGGTAAAACAGGGTGTCTGTCATCTCTATTACTAAGAACATCCGAAGGAGTAGTAATGATTATTGCATCTGACATATTGCTGAGCAGCAGATCGAGAATTTGGCCGTCTGAATTTAACATATCATTGTATTGGTATAGATTTTAGTGGACATGAAATCGACAAGTGAGTTGCTAAATGCAACTATATGGTTTGATTTATAGTCAGTAAAAAAAATGTAGTTTTTGGTGAATCATCAGCTTTACAATATTATATAACATTACAAATATTACACGTTATATAAATTATAGAGCGAAAAAAAATTTCACACTGCAAGAGTTAGTGTATATTGAAACTTTTGGTGATTATGAAAGTAATGGTACAATATAAAAAACGGAAATTGGAATTGGAACATTGTAAAAGCGCCTACTAATTAGGGTTTTTGCCGCAAGACTATTGGTGTTGAATACATCTACATTAAATTTATTTGACAAAATATTATATTGAACTGTATAAATTTAATTTTTGCATTCAAAATGCCATATTTCTATATTATTTCAAATACTTCTGCAAATCAGTATCAGCTAGAATACCACCCGAGGGCTCGGTGATGTGGTTGATTTTTACATGCACATTTTATGTGAAAATTTTATATTGTTCATTGCTCGGTATATAAAATTATTTTTCCTATAATTAGTATTAAAAAAGGGCAAAAAGGAGAGTTTGCATTAAAAGAGAGTTTATTATCAGTGCAATCAATGGTACCAGACGAGATCTTTATAAGCTAGACAACAAGGTAGGTAGTAGAAGGTAGATTTTTTTTTACACAAGTTTTCGTATATAGATAAGTCATATGATAGCCTTGTACGATAGCATAGTAACAACTCTTAAATTGTTAGAAAAAAAATGTAAATTCTGCTCCAACAACTAAAGCCTTAGTTGTTGTAGCAGCATAAAATATTTTGTGTCAGTTAAGCATTGACTTGCTAGTTTTTTATGTCTGTTAATGTTAACAAATGTTATCTAAAATAATTTATTTTTTTATAAAGCAAGTTCTAACAATAGGTATATGTTGTGACTCTTGCAATAAATTTCAGAGAAAATTCATTTGAGATATATTTCAATATCTAATTCCAGATCTTGAAACCATATAATGCCTTTTAATAACTTTCTTAACATTTCAAGTAATAATTAGCACCATGCAAACTTGATGGAAAATCCATACATTTATATAGATTCTATAGATTATACGACCGTTTGGTGCAACGGTAGCGATCCTGCCTTTCTCACCGACGGTCCTGGGTTCGAATCCCGGAAGGGGCAGATGTTTGTATGATGAATACGAGCATTTGTACCTAAGTCATGGATGTTTATATATATTTGTATGAATATTATATATCTATGTATTATATATGTATGTTTATCCGTTACCCTAGTTTCCATAATACAAGCCTTACAGTTGCTTACTTTGGGCTAGGCTAATTGGTGTGAGTGTAAGAAATATTTATATATATATATATATATATATATATATATATATATATATATATATATATATATATATATATATATATTTATATTCTTTTAGGAATAGCAAAATTGATGTTTCGTTATTTAACAACTTTTAAAATACACAGTTCTCTTTATGTATTTCCTTTTACTATGCCTACGTATCTAATAATACCAATATTTTGTTAGGAAGAATTATGTAGTTACTAAGATAATTTTAATAATGTTTGTAAAAATAATATAGCTTTTCAGAGAATTTCCATACAAATCGACATTATTGTAAGTAAACTCAGGATATTTTAGATGCTGAAGTTTAGTCACTGATACAATTCTTACAAATGCTTTCTGGTTTTAAAATGAATTTATCACTTTATCATAAATTATTTTAATAGAACCTCTATTTTGTTTATTTACATAGCAGTAAACATAAACAACAATATAGTGCAGTGCAAAAATTGGGAACAAAATTACTTTAAACATGTTATTATACGACCTGTAAGATTCTATTATCAAATTAACAAAGTTAACCCATTATAATTGGGTGCCTTTTTAATAAAAGAAATACACACCATATATATATATATATATATTATGTGTAATAATATGAATAATAAAAATTAAAAAAAAAACAAAATATCATAAAAGAAAAGTTTATTACATTTGTTTATATAAATTGTTTAAATTTAAATATAAAAATTAAATTGATTCGTTTTGAGCAGTTCCTTCTACTTCACTTATTTATTGAGCGAAGCTCTCTTTTAGACAACTCACAAATTTCGCTTGTCTACGCATGCTACTTAACGGTTCAACCGATTCGAACGAATTTTGGCATGAACATACATGATATACCCTGACGGACATAGGCTATGTAAAAAAAATATAGACTTTACCATGGAGGAATAATCACCGAAAGGAAAATTCAAAAGCTGACCACAGCCAAACCGCTGATACTACATTGATGAAATTTGGCGCCAAAACTCACATCGTGGTCATGACTCATGTGCAAAAAAAAGTTTTGAAATCGGACATACCATCGAGGAATAATCACCGAAAGAAAAATTCAAAAGCTGATCACAGCCAAACCGCTGAGACTACATTGATGAAATTTCGCGCCAAATTTCATCAATGTGGTATCAGCAACCAGTTTGGTGCGCGATATTTTCGAGGCAATTGTTAATGATTAAGGTTAGGTTAGGTAAGGTAGTGCTTCGCTCAGTATTTGCAATCAGCAGCATTGCATTGCAGACCTAGTATAATAGGTGATCCATTGAAACAATTATCACCACTGCTCTGTGAACACGCTGCAGAGTAGAAGTGGTTTATACTTAACTACTTCTTTGACATCCGCTAGCATTACCTTTTTTGCAATTGCAGAATAAAAATATTAGTGACTTATTTAGAGCTAGCGATTGTTTCATCATTATGGGACCAAATTTAGTATATGTATACTTCCACCTCCAAATTTCAATAAAAGTATCGTTACCTAATCATATTTGAACTTGTAAGTATACTTTTTTAAAAGTTCAATTGAATAAATTCGTTCGGAGTACTATAAAAAGACAAAACGCAAACTACTTACATCAGGTTTGAAAAACTGTCGAGATATTTGTTAACATTTTTAATACTTTAATAACGTTATGTAAATCTTTGTATTTTTCAAAGACTGTAGCAATTTTTTTAACTCTATTGAAAAAAGCGGATGACGTAACACAACTAGTGAAGGCATGTGCTAAGAAAAGAACATTTTCTTTGCATCTTGGTAGTGTTTTATAAACGTCTGGGACGCTTATAAGAGATGTTTCCCAATGTCCATTTCAGTTATATGATGACTATATTATAAAATTAAACTCAGGTTTACTAAAAAAACTAAAAAAATGATCTTAATACATTTAAAGTAGTTTCGAGATAAAACTCTACACTCTACTAATCTAACTATACGGAAATAGCAAAAATGAAAAGATTTAGTTTTAAAAGGATTGCTATGACTATAAAGTGAATCAACAACATTATCTCCTGAAATACCTCAACGACGACCTTAATGGTAATAACATGTACAGTCATGAGCATTAAATTTATGCGTTGACAAACTTTCTCAATCATAAATTATTATCACTATAATTACATTTCAATAGGAAGTATACAAGATTTGCATAAGGGTTATGTCATTTCCCTAAACCATCAAAATTATGTTTACATTTTTGTTGTCTTCAGACCAGTAATAAGATATAAGTGTACATTGATCACACTAAATACATACACATAATACATCTGGTCTATTATGTATAAACTCATTTATGTTTTTATTATAGAAAGTAACTATTAATCTGGCAGACTGTGGACTTTTGTGTGCTTATCTATTTTCCCCTTGAAATCTGGTTATGTGTTGCGAATATATAATATATAGATATATATTTAGCTATAGCTTTTAAATCTTTATGTGGACCCATAATTATTATGTCTATTTTAAAGAAGAATTATTATTTTCTCTTGTGTTGTGTCGCCGTCAAAGAAGATGGAAAGGTTGCTCTATGCTGGTGTTATTAATTATTTATACAGTTTTGTTCTTGATTTCGTCTTATCAATTGATTTTTGATTTTCATGTACTACTTTTGCTCACATTGACACCCAAACATTACTTTCAATATTTTAAATGTACCTACTCTTCTTATTTGCAATACTAAATACATTCGTATTTATAAATGTTACTACAGCGCCAAGTTCCATTATACTAGTCTGTTGATAGTTATTCTTTGTAGAACATGGTAGTTTAAGTTATAGCAAAAGAATGAGATTTTCGTAACATATTGCAGTCATGTCCCTAATATTATTCAAAGGAATTGTACTTGTATGACCAGACTACGTATAATAGGTACATGATTGCTCATTATATCAATCAAAGGGGATTTGAGAACCCGGTTTTTTTAAAAATTAAGATAATTATAGACAAACAGTAGCATTAACGTTTGATTGTTCTATAAATAAATTCATTGTGTTTTATTTCTAAAAGAACCAGTTACGATTCTAATGATAAGGGGGGATAGGTAATTACTACCACCATTAATTCACAAGTGTATTGTATTAGAAAACTTCATAATTTTTTTATCAATTTTTAAATTAAATATTTGCCAAAGCATAACTCTGGACGGATTAAATTTTGGAGTAACTGCCGGAATAACTTCTGTTCACCTAAAAAATCTATCTTCATATTAGTTTACATAAAAAGTAACTCTCGATCAAGTATAAATTAGATTTTCCCCTTCGAATCATCTTTTTACTTCACTACTTTTATATTAAGTTCTGAAGAGTTTGTAAAGTTATAAAAATATGAAAGGAATACGCAACAATTTCCTTCCACTAGCTTTATGGTGTAATATAAAGTTAGGAGGTAAGCTATTCTGCAATAATAAGTTATCGTTTAAATCATGCTCTCCTGCCGGGAGGGCCCAACAGGGAGCAATCTCTGCTAGAGAGCAACTGAAAAATATTACGTATATTTACAAATACTTGCGTCCTCAAAATAACGTATTAGGGAGCACCGAGTATGACATAAATAGTGGTGGTGTGGAAGTCACTAGACTATATAAAAATAGGGCTGAAGATGTAGCGGCGGCGGCAGGGCGCCGGCGCCAGCACTTACCGTCGGTCCGTACAGTTCGCTGCCAGACCCGCTGGCGCCCGCCGTGCCGTCGGCCGTCCGCGCCCCGACAAACGCGCTCGCCTCGCTCACGTGACGCGCTGCTCTCGTGAGCTGCCCTCGTCGCCTCGCCACAGCTGACTGTGCAAGGAGCATGTGTGGTAGTCTGCGACTTAGTGATAGTGTCCTGTGAAGTTACAACTATGCTTTATCCGCATGGAGTTCTTTACTCCTGTGAGGTTGTGAAACACGCTAGTTCATCCGAGTCATGTCGACTATTGTACCATTTGGTTCTTAATCCAGCTTAAAAAGGTCGTGAGTAACTTTGTCAGACATGGCTTTATCTATGAAACAGTGCTTACTCGTAATTATACTATCGTCGTGGCAGGTAACAAATTTGGTTTCAATGTGCCCAGAGACTTGTTCATGTTACAACAATACAGCGTTATGCCAACAATGTTCCTATAATTTAACATTGAAAGAAAATTTGAAGGTACATCACTTTTCAGTATGTTGTAGTGACGACATAGCAATGTCGTCGTGGTCCCAGAAGTATGCAAATGTGACGTTTGTGGAAATTTCAGCGTCTTACAGGAGCACATGTAATAAAAATGTCACAGTTCTTGATCTGCCTTTGGATACCTATTCACTTATATTACGAAATAATAACATAATGAAATTGAAGATTAGTGTTATGCCTCAAAAACTACAAGAAATAGATCTTTCTTCAAATCAAGTACAGTTTATAAAAGAAGGTTTGTTGAATAAGTTCACAAACCTACGAAAACTTGATCTGAGTAAAAACAGAATATCTAACATATTTGAAGGAAGTTTCAACGGACTATCAAAACTGGAGTCTTTGGATTTATCCGAGAATAATTTATCATTACTGGCAAATATTTTTACACCTCTGAAAAATCTTCAACATCTGAATCTTAGTAGAAATAATATAGAATTCATCCATGAGAACTATTTTAATAACTGGTTACTGCAACATTTAGACGTATCGCACAATAATCTAAGGAAATTGGCTCCTGGAGCTTTGCAGTCACTACCGAATTTGGCTCGTCTATTGTTGACGGATAACCCTCATTTAGGGATCACACAATTGGACACCCAACTACTAGTAGGCACTGGAAGAAGATTGCAGCAGATCGATGCATCGAGAACCGGACTTTATCAAGTCCCAGAAGCGTTTACACATTCTGTAAGATTTCTGTCATTAGTTGGAAACCGAATAAGAGCAGTTCGTTGTGGAGATTTAGACAGCTATCCATTACTACAATCATTAGATTTTTCTGATAATAAAGTTTCTTCCGTAGAAGATGATTCTTTAGGAAGATTAGAAATGCTCTTATTTTTGAATCTAAATAAAAATTCATTAACTGTAGTCCCTAAATCTTTGCCAGATGAATTAAAATATTTATCAATTAATAATAATATGATCAAAAACTTAACAGTGCCTGATTTTAAAAATTTACCAAATTTAAGAATACTTTTGTTACAAAATAATCACATTAGTTATATACAGGATCACGTGTTTGACGATTTGCTTTCACTGGAGATGTTGGATTTATCTAACAATCCAATACAATCATTTTCATCAAGCACTTTCGACGGCCCTTTATCTTTGCGGGATTTGAGACTTTGCTATTTAAATTTATCGATGCCGGAAAAGGACGGCGCATTCCCGATGTCGTCGCCTGAAAGCGTCCAGATGCTTCACCTTCAGTCTAGCCCTGGATTAGCACGACAGCTACTCGCTGATTCAGCTGCTTTAGCTGCCTTTTCACATTTACAGTATTTAGACTTGAGAATGAACAATTTGTCAGAAATACGTAATGATTTGCTTTTTTATCTTGTTCAACTTAAAACTTTAAGATTACATGGAAATAAAGTAAATTGCAGTATAGAACTATGGTTGAAGGACTGGATGACTTGGAATAATAGTTTGTCAAATGGGGAGACTTGTTACTATTCCTCATCGGAAACAAAATCGGATATAACAAAATATAATTGCACCTTTTCAGAAACATTTACTATCAGTGAAAGTTTACCACCAGTTAATCTGTATAGTACTGAAATGATTACTAAATTGTTGAGGTACTACGGTTATTTAAATAATAAAACAGAAAGAGGCTCAAAGCATGAAAACAATGTTTATACTGACAAAAGTACCTCCGGTTTGCCTAAATCACAGAAGTTATTGACTAAATCAAAACAAAAAGGCCAACTTTTATCTCAGGTTCTACAAAATGATAACTTGTTAACACCAAAAGTGGATAATAAAAATATTCTCATAGATTATTTCAATGAAACCGCCGTAGTAAAGGCAAGAGAGTCATCAAAAATATTGGAGCAAAATAAACTGCAGAATGATCAATTGAGTATCGATCACAAGTTTCTTGACATCGAACCCTATGCAAATTTGCCAGTAAAAACTATAGATAAGTCTGATCGAGATGAAATTCACTACAAAAACAAATCTGGTAAGCGATTGAACACACCTGCAAATATTACAAAAAGTATACCAGAAAAATCACTTGAAAATACTTCGAAGAATATTTTACTGAAATTTTCTCATGGATTAGATAAAAATTCCACTACAGTGTATTCTGCAAATGCCAGTGAGAAAATGGAATATTCACCTTTTCAGTCTGCACACACTAACTATAGTCAATATATGGGAACTGTTGCAGTATCAAGTTTAATTGTGATGTCTCTGATACTGTGGGCGAGTTTCCGACTGCAGTATCGGAGAAGACGGGTACCGGTTGTCGAGCCTGAGGACCAAATAGAAGTGTCCAATATTTCTGGAGGGGTCTTATGGTGACATCTAAGGGCAGCCGATCCAACACCCTTCGAGTACGATTCATTATTAACGTAGCGCCAATGTAAGTATCTTACAACTCGATGATTTTGATTTAATGGTATGCATAAAGATAAATCGTTTACATTTACATTAAAGGCGAGTGAAAGTACTTGATAATCTGAAACTTTTGCCAGAATGTTTTCTCTTATAGACGATGTAAATAAAGGCATCTTCTGCAAACTCGCTTTTATTACATATAGTTAATGGAAAATTAAATAAATTAATATGATCTATATGTTACACAGTCACAAACATGAGTTTTGTTACAGTTTATTTATAGTCATCATCGTCATCGGGTTATAAATGACCCCACTACTAGGCAGTGTGACTAAACCTACCGATTTTTCGAGAAATTTTAAATCCAATCTCCTGATCGTCTAAAAATAATGTATTTTTGACTGATGATTGCTTTTGAATGGCAACAAGATAGTACAATCCTTTTTCAAATATAAATTTCGAATTCTTATTTATTTAATCGAATAGTCGAGATTGACTCTGTTCAGAAATAACTCTGGCTTGTACCCACTCGCTTTGGCTTCATAAAGAAGATAAACAGAGATTACTATATATTTATTGAACTAACAGTCGCTTTGATATATATGAAAAAGAGATGACATGCATTATTTTGCTTTACTGTACTAGGTCTGTAGATTTGTCATACTAGTAATCTATGATTCGTCGGTTTGATGAATGCAATGCAAACCGGTTTATTTCATGTTGTTAGCTATGAGGATTGGTACCCACCAACAAGTGTAAATCTAGTCTGGATCAACAATGGCTGTGCTATCCAAAGTATGAATGAGGAATTAAATTTTTGGTCTTTCTCGCTGGCTTTTCCTAAAGTTACTTAGCTTCTGCAATCACTGGCCGGATGCGTTAACTACTGCGCATCGAATTCCTTTATAATTACTGTTTCTATCTCGATTACTTTAATTATTGTTTCGATAGTGCCTTAACTATTGCGTGGAATTATTATTACCAACCCAATGTATTAACTTTTTGTAGTTAACTCGACCACTACTTGTTGTCTTATGAACTGAAGAATTAAATTTGCCCGCAATACTATTGAACAGCTTCTAAATACAATCTATACATTTTCGCGACGATTTGTTACTTTTGGATATGGCTTCAAACAAGACATATAGAATTAATGGTTGACCCGGCCACGCGTTGCTGTGCCGACTGCAGCGTCATCTGCCGGACTGATTTGTGAATCTAAACCATTCTCAGATCCCCTTGAACACACACAAAAAAATTCATTCAAATCGGTCCAGCCGTTTAGAAGGAGTTCAGTGACATACACACTCACAGAAGAATTATATATATAAAGATTTGATTTGAAGCTCAAGTAATACGTTCTAATATAAAAATAAAGGTTTTTCATATTAAAACATCAAATTATATTACAATGGCGTGTGTCTGAGTGCCTAAATATAAGGGTAACCGGCAGTTTGAAAGTTTTTCTCAATGATGATGCAATAAAAATTAAGTAAATTAAAAACAAGTAGTCAAGAGTTAATTTTGCTACAATGTTTCTTTTATGCACCTGAAAACTATGTTTGTTTATATTTCAAGAATGTTAAATGTAGCGGAATTAATACAAAAAAATAAATATGTATGTATTTTTGTTACAGTTCGAAGAGATCGGCTGCTTGGCGGATGTGGTGTTATGTGATATAATTGGACGTGTGTATTTTTTTATGAATAAGTACAAATAGAGTTATTGGTTGGTCGGCGTGAGCAACTGCCATTCTTTTCTGAACTGTAAATATAATTGTTGCGTTATTTACTCAAGAAATAGGAATAGAAATATTTTTGTGCTGAGTCGTAGAGACATTAATAATTATTATTAAAATCGTGTCTTTATTTTCAAAGTAGTTACGTTGTATACGAGAATGCCATTATTGCTGTCAACTTTATAATTTTTTATATATTCAGCTGTACTACTGATCTACGAGAAATAAGTATGTAACTCCGATAACAAAAACATTGACAACAAAAATGGCGTTCTTAATTAATAAATACTGAACGTGTATTGAAAAAGATTATTATTGTGCTACAGTTCTGCCACGTGCACCAGGTTTACTCTCGAACTAATACAATCAAATTTCTCATAGCAATAGTAATATTGCTATTACGATTTATCTCCTTAATGTTGCAAAAACGTAACGAGTTAAATTAATTCACTCTTTTTATTTTAAATTGATGTACCGTTTTTATTATTTTCGCAGTCTTTGATATGTAAAGTTCCTTCCGAGGACATTATTTTGAGCCGTTGTTCGTGTGTTCGTTTAGCAAATCGTATTTATTTAAGTACTTCCTATATTTAAATAAATCTTTTCCTTCACTAAAACACTTGTCTTGTAGGTGCAACGCTCTTTTGCTATTTTCTTTAAAACACAACACATTCACGTGTTATTAACTTATGAAATTTTGAAAAAAAAATGTAATGTTTTTTTAAATAAGTGCCTGTAGTTGTATATATTGAGCTCACTCAGCTACTTGGCATATGGCTGTCTACAGTTCTTCCCTGTGTATGTAGCGCAGATACATACATTGATGTTAATTTGAAACGAATCACCGTTTCTATGTCAGCTTCAGATGGGCTTGAATAATAATGTTTCGAGAGTAACCCCAAAGATCAAGTCTTCCCTTTTAACCCTTCCTTTGTAACTATTAACATAATGATATTGCTAATTATCGTGTATGCCTGACTAAAGTGCCAAATGTTGATTTAAATGCCATACATAGAAATTGTCACATTTAGTTCTAAGTTACACTTCAAAGAAAACGTTGATTTATTCCGTATTCGTTAAAATGAAATAATATTTTTTTACGGAATTAATATAGATTTATTAAATGTTCCGTAAAACCTGCAATAATTGTAATCGTCACTGTACCTATGCGTATATGTAATTGATCAGTTCGCAGCTTTCAGTTGTACATAACTGATATTTCTTTTAAAACTGGCTCTTGTTATAACTCTTTTATTGTATTGAGAATATAGCATAGAACTGTAACTGGTTTTACTATTCAATAGTTTGTATTAAATGTTACACATACATATTTCATTCATCACTCTGAAACTAAGGTTGTAACTTGATATATAACATTTTGAGAACAATGATGAGTAGATATATGTTTTTACGTGAATTGTAGTTTACGATGTACAAATGGATAGTCAAGATTTAATAAACAAATAGAATGAAAATGTACCTCGTATTTTATTGTTTATTACCTTCCTATATACATCTTAACATAGCACAATGAATGAATTACATGTTGAGCATCAAAATCAGTGAAGTACGCTTATACCCGATACTATTGGAGATCAATAAATGAAAAACTGCATTGTTTATTATTATACTCTTACAATTAAATTTTATGGCCCTAAAAATCTATTTACACAGTTTATCTGCAGGATCAAGTCAATTATGTGTGAGATAAACTGAAAAATGATAAAGATTACTGAAAAATAATATTTAAAAGAAAGTTTTGGATTTGACAATATTCTGGCTAGACATTTAAGTAGAACGAATCTTGCTGAGTAAAGAATCTACCTCACTTAAAAGCTAAAAATTAAAATATAACAGAATAAACAGAAAAGTGTTTTTCTTTGCAATGTATCTTAAAACAGCTATGTTTACTTAATAGAAAAGAATGTTGATAACGATTTTTCAATATTTGTATTGACGGGAAAAATAAAAACTCCACCATTTTTCTGTTCCTGTAGGGTATTTGATTGACTTGTAAAGAAAAATGTTTGAAGATACCTTATTATTAATATTTATTCACCACCTCTCTGTAATATATTTAATTTTTATCACGATAGATGTTCTTAGCATAGTATATTAACTGATACAACAGAACAAAGAACGTACAGATGTGAAATATACAGTTAATTGTTTTATATTGAATTACTATAGACTTAAGAGTATAAGACCTGATTGACTCCACTCATAATGTCTATAGATACAAAGAAGGTTTCAAATTCCAATTATAAATTTAACAGTAATCTTACCTCGGTCAAACCATAACATATAGGTTTTCAGCGCGGCGATTTTTCGTAGAAGCTTATTTCAAGCTGTGCACCTAAGCCGAGAGTTAGGCGGCTTGCTTTCAGGCAACGTCTCTTTTCAATATTTAAGACTGCTTCTAATCTGAAACTTTACGCAATAACGAACATTACGCTAGAGGTGCAATGGGAGTTTGCCAATTTCCAGAAGGTTAATTTTAAATGTTATTCAAAATTCAATAGAGAAATGTTAACAGTTCTGCAGCTGTTACGAATCATGTTTACAAGACTAACAGTCGATTATTGATTTCTGTATTTAATTTATGCATTCATCAACATATAACACTGACACCATGTCATACTTGATGATACATTTCATCTGTTAATTAACTATGGTGGGTGAAAACGAAGCAACAACGTATTGCAGTGGTCCACGTTGTGGCTTCGTTTTACACAAAATTGCTAAAATTATTGTTAATGTTGTAAAACACTTTTATTTTTATTTATAAAACTTTTTTAAATATAAATTCAGTATTTGATTCATTCATTATTAGATTTTGTATAATCAATTATTGATTGGAATATAAACGATTTTCTACTAAAAGTAATGTCTGAAAGTATCAAATAAACTTTATGAGCAATTTACTAGCTATGTTTTCTAGAAAAGAAATAAAAGTTATTCTCTATAAATAGAAAAACATATAATATTTTTAGACACATTATATATTTCAAATATGCCAATCAGGAAGGTTTGCCCTTTAGCAGTAGGTATGGTGTGTTCAAACATGTCAATAAATATTCCATGGAAGTGTAAGGTCATCCGCAGGCTGTTTGTCTTATACACTACGATTCATAATAGCTTAGGGCTGTTTACATTTTACTGTATAATCTCAAATAACCGTGTTGACATTTCCATATTCCACCGGGCAGCATTAACTGTTCGATATTTGAAGGTCTAGTTAGTCATTATAAAATCATTTAACTATATAATATAGGCTTATTTAATATTTTCTTTTAACTGAAATATATCGGGGTTGTCTTATTTAGGAACATGTTAAAGGGGAATGCCCACGCCCCATAGTGTCCTGAGCCCAGGATGAACAACAAAAATTACGATAATAATTGAGTGTTTTAAAATTAAGGGTATCAGATATATAAATGAAATGTTAAAAAGGACGCTAAGAAATGTTTTAGTAAGAGTAGACACTAAAACATTTTTATGTAGAAAATATGTCCTACTATGAGGCAAATTAAGAATTTCTTTAGGTTCTATGCTCGAGGTGATGTGTAAAATATAACGAGAAACATGTTCTCATTATATTTTGTATAATTGTAGTTATTGAGGTATATAAAAAAATACTTTTTATACATTAAGTATCTATATTTTCTTCATTATCGTTTATGACCATCATGTCATATAGAGACGGTGTAGGAGGTAATATATTCGACTCATATCTAGCCCAACTAATATACCAAATTACTGTCATGCAGCAGTGATCCTTGATTCTACAGCAAAAGGCTACAGTAAAAAAAAATTAAAGTAGTCGATGATATTAACCTCTGAATCCGTGAAAAAACCCAAGTCGTCGGTAAAGACCAGAATTAAGTCCGTATAGGGAAGCCAGGTTGTAGTTAAAGAAATTGAAATTGCAATCAAAACACATCAGCTTGAGCGTATAAAGTAACATGACAGTTGACAATTATTTTGAATTATTGACATTTGATTGACAAACCTAAGCTTTATTTTCATTTATATTTTCTATTATTTGGTTTAAAATTACGTTGTTTATGCAAAATCTTAAGTTATTTATTCACTTGAATGTATTTTCGTCACAATCGATTCGTATCGATATTTAATGTGAAATCATGCCCGAAATATAATTAACGTACTGGCAACATTTTGCTACATAACTTATGACGATTAATAAACAAAAATTCTTTTATTTATCGAAATATAGTTTAAAGCAGTGGTGCCTGTTTAAATATATGTAAAATTCATAACTTTAAATGATAAAACGTATCTTTTAAATCAAATCCTTGTTAAAATATCCACGGTGGGTCCTGAAGGGGCAAACCCCTTTTTTCATAGAGTTTTATACTATTAGTAAAGCATGCCATTTAAAATGGTTAAAGAGGTCTAAAAAATATATATTTAAGATGACCTACCTATCTAATGTAAACCCTATTTGCAGCAAATAAAACTTTTCATTTCATTTAATGTTTTGCTGACACAAAATTGCCCTTAATTTAAGATTTCTTAGAATTCTGAATTATTTACGTATACAATGAAATTTGAATATCAAAATATACACAAACAGCAAACTTTAATGCATTAAGCTAATATTAAGGTATATTATTAGCCTAAATATTCTCTTAGACGGCAACCATAAATGTATCCATTCTTAAATATAGAACATAATATAACAAAACACTGTAATAAAATGAAATTTTATTATTTACTTAAATAACATTGTTAATAACATATTACTTTTATATAATCATTCACCCACCAGATTATTTAATTAAGCAATTCTTTACTAGAAAAAGATATAGTTAAAAGTTAAAACACGCTTAAATAACGAGAAAATCAATGTCATTGTAAGAAAAGCGTGGGGTGCTCGATATTGATAGATTTTTTTATTTAATGTTTTATTTATTTAATTTTTTTTAGAGATACAGAGTTAGTGTTCGAATATCATACAAATCACTCTATGCTTTGTTTACAATGACATTAATATTCATTGTTATATTAAAATTAATTTTTACTTTTTCATGAAAGCCGTTTTGTGTTTTTTTTAATTTATTTTTCATTTAATTTAGTTTGATCTTCTATAGAAGCGTGTGTTTTAGTTGTAAATATTTGGATTTTATTTTTAAATTTATATTATGAAATTATTATTACTATTTTTTTAAATATTATTTTTACATCGGTCTCTGATAAGTGAGCAAAATTCAAATTAATCTGTCATTTCTAAATTGGTAAAAATCGCGTAAGATGAGAGTGTATTCAGTTACAAAGAAACATACAAATATACAGTTAAGGTTAATAAAAGAGTGTAATATTACAATTCACCTCAGATGTCAGCCACAAATCAAATTCCTCTGATTGAACATAGAATTGCTTTACAGACATCAGAAAATGAATAAAAAAACCATGTGAGTGACAACATCACGAACAATCATAAGAATAAGACTAAACATGAGTAATGGATGTTTTCAGTTATTTTGTTCTAGCCGTTGCCGTAACGGCAAGATGGCAAAATAAACAAAACCCATTATTTTACCATTTCAAACGACGTATAAATGTCTACTTGCATCCTTATAAAGTTGCTTATGAACAATATCAGTGTCCATGTTAGTGGCGGTCATGGATCTGTCATTACAATAAGAAAATGTTATATTGATTTCGGCCGCCTAAATTATTTTTTCCTTTCCTTTATCCGTGATATGTACAAGAAAGCTATTTATGTTTTCTAGAAACTTGCCGTTCGAGTTACAAGAAAACAGTTCTTGAAAGAAAAAATAAAACGAAAATGTTGCCAATTTTTTCATTAAAATAAGGCTTTGGAGTAAACGTAAGAAAAAGTAGACTGATATATGTAACTGTTACATACATTAAATACAGATTTAAGCCAATATTTTCATGTCTATTGTAATAAGAAGCGAACAATATAGGTACTTTCATTATTAATTAGCTAAATAAGCACGTATTTTTTTTAGATAATTTTTTAGCAAATATTTGATCTAAACTTGTTGAAGACATCAAACGAGCAATAACACATGTGCGATTATTAAAAGAAATTATCGCATGGTGAAAAGAATTCGATTAAGAGCTGAACCCACTTGCCGTTAGTTAAAAAGTTTGCAATGCGAAAGCTAATAACAATAAGTATAATTTTCGCAACGTTAACTAAGCGTTAGAGAAAGGAAATTTAATTTCACCAAACCCCAATTCAATAATAAAAGAGAAAAAAATTCAAATAACAAGATATAAAAATTATACTAACAGGAGCAACAGACTGAATCACCACTGCTACAGTTAGAAAAATGAATAATTCAATGATTTTGACCGACCCGTGTTGAGCCACGATGTGCTGTGTCAGATTTATCAAGACTGCTCTTACAATTTTAGCCGGGAACTAGGAAACCCTTTTATGCCAACACAATATTAAATTGCTTTATAAAAACACTTTTATACGCCTCCGATATAATTATAACTAGGTATTTTAACCATGAGCATAGGAATTTATCAATACTTTATTATCTTCCACCTTGGAAGATAATAAAGTATTGATAAATTTATTTGAATGTATATACATATATGTATATAAAATAAAATAAATAACAATAAAATTATAAAAATAAATGGCTGTTTCATCTCAATCGATTGCCCAAATATTTGCAAAAAAGGTTTTTTTCGTGTATAAGAGGATGTTTCTTTCATTGATGAGACAACGCTGGCTTACAGCGTAAAATTAGAAAGGTACTGGATAAACGGGTGTTCACAAAGCTCGGTAGTTCAATTTGGAGAGCATTGGACAGGACTTTCAAAGGTTGCAGCTTCGATTCCCGCCTGAGAATTCACTTATGAGTCGAGTCGATTCTTTCCAGTATTTTTATATTACAATAATTTATCTTACAACATACTTGCAGCATTGAGAAAAAAATATTTAAAAAAAGGTTATTTAGATTTTCAAACCGAATGGTTCATGGATGAGTATTCAAATCAGTTCATGATATACGGATTATACGGACAGTACAAAGACTCAGTACTGCCATACAAAAGATGGGGTTGCTACGTCGGGAAATGTTAAAGCAATAAATACTTTATTCTATCCTTCTCTTCACTTTCTTATATATTTGCACACTATACAATTTTAAGGCAAGTTGCAATGGAAATGAGCGGGATATTCTTTCATAATAGAGGTACTTTTAGATAGCGCGACAGTTTAGGACTGATGGGTAGGATGTGGAATTCCCTAGGTTATCTGGTATTATTTACGTACTTATTTTATACGCCTAATTTAAGGAGTTGATATAAAGGGATACATTAATATTAAAAAATATATATATAAATAGATAAATACATTAGTCTTTATCTCACTTCAGGTTTATATCGCATTTTGTGTTTTCTGACAACTGACTGGTCCATAAATATATGTTTGACATCGACGCAACATAAGCGATGCTTTAGATATGATATGAATTGTGATATAGGTCAAGACTAGCCGGTTCTATATAGTTCAGCAAGGAGAAAGAGGCTGGCAATTGACTATCCTGAATAATTCATTTCGGTTCGCTCTGTCACTGGCGTTCCTTCCCAGAATTTTGTCGATCGTATCCTATTCATTTCATTTGCTTCTCTGTTATATTTTAAAGCTTATTTTCGGTAGCAATTCGTAAAAATCTTTTGGTTATGAAGGAATTTATTTGTTATAATGTTTCAACGTTCAACGTCATCAACGTAAGAAGTAAACTCTTAACTAAGCGACAAAAAATATCATCATACGCTTCAATCACCATGTGAACTCGCCTCCCTGGAAAGAACTTGAAAATAAATACTTTAATTATTGATATACGTTACCCCTATTCGGTCCATTTACCTATTTTTAAGATTTCCAGTAGTTTTGCAGTCTTCAAATTTAATGTATTTATTTTTCATTAATGCTCATAGTATTCGAAAATAAACAATAAACATCTTAACAAAGCTTCCAGTAAAAAGCATTTCTATTTATCTAGCTTTCAGTTAAGGTAAAAATATAAAAATAATAGAAGTACTTTAATAAATGTAAAAATTACAACAATACTATTCGTGTTAGATCGAGACTTTTGCGGTTAGATTGAAAGGCGAGGGAGGATGTTTTTATTATATATTTGTTGCACTTTTAAAAAATATACTGATGATAATTATGCCAGTATATTTCAAACTGATATTATTCCAAATTCAAATGTTTGACGAGTTGGTTAATCTTCTGAGTTTGCAATAATACCAAACAACAAAAATGCCGTGTTTGCTATGTTGCGATTGCTAATAAACAATACTCGTGGTCGTACGTATACGAAGTAATTGAAACGAAGTAACCAAGATCTAACAAATACCGCAGCTTGGTGATAACAAAGTGCTCTGAAATGCACATGTGCTTACAAATGATATTCTTTAAAAAGAGAAGATTAAAAAAATTAGTACACCTGTAATTTTTATCGTTTTATAATTTATTTTCATGAAACAGATTGCTTTTTTGCCGGAAAACTATAAAAATATAGAAGAAAAAACTAACTTTCTTATAATTGAAATGTAATGGATTTAAAGAAATTTTTTTTTGAACATACAGATGCATTGAGTCATACATTCCAAAATGAATTGATATCTGTTACAATGGCATGAGGCAGGTCCAAATGTCAATGTGCCAAACTTGATGTGCTGCGAACTGCGGGAAATTTATAATATCCAATTCCATTCGTGAGGCTGATAATCATGAAAATATTATCAAATTATATTATTATGGTTTAGTCCAACCTTTTTACTTACTTTACTTTAAGTATAAAAGTCTTGCCTGTCATTCTATTCAAAATTTTATTTTCATTTGATTCAATTTTTTGTATGTTAAATAATATTATTATATTGTATTTTTTTAATAAATGTGTTACCAATAATATTTGTTTATTTATAAAACGTTCAAGTATGATATTTACAAAAAATGGCAATAACTTATATAATTCAATTTATTAAATGTCCCACTGTACTAGGTAATCTAAGCCAAACTAAAGTTGACTTTAAAATGTATTTATTGACGTATTTGAAGCTTGTTTGCTATTGGTAAAGAGTTAGTAAAAGCTATTAGTATTTCAAAATGATTAGTATTTATATTTTAATAATTATTATTCAAGAATTATTAAGAGATGGGTAACAAATATAGTAAATAAGATAATAGATAATAGTGAACACTCTAGAAACTAAATTTCGCTTTACTTTACTCTTTTTGAAACAGCTGTCGCTTTGTTTCTGGATCATAGTAATAAACATAGGATTTGTCACCTGTCACAATGTCTTAAACGTATCGTGACGCGTCTGCTTCAAATTTATTAATTATATCATGGCACCATTCCACACGGGCACAAGCTTCGGTGAGGTTGCGCGGCACCCACGAAATCCTTCTAACGCGAAGGTGGAATCTTGTGAACTCTTCCCGATCAATCAGCAATATATGCTGAATTTCTTCATACTTACGTAATTTGCCTGTTTTCATGAATTAAACTTTTCACTGCTGACATGTTTTCTTAGGTAACAGCCATCAAAGGACAACTACTTCTTTCTCCATCTTCCAAAGTTAAACGACCGTGCTTGAATTGGTTATGGCAACTGTAGCCGGTTGCTAAAGCAACCTTCATCCACAATTGCCATTGGAAGTTGGTCAAACGACTCGTCTGATTTTAGGCTACACTTGAATCATAAGAATCATCGCTCGAAAACATTCCTGACGTATATATATCCAGTTTTTTTATGTGATACGATAACTTAATTTAGCTCGAGTTTGTGAACTTAAATTCTTAATACAACCGATGGTATTTTTACTTGTAGAGACATATTCTTATATTTTTAGTTGTTGTGTGAAATTGAAAATTATACTTAGTATTTTTACTTGTAGATATATATAAATATAATCAGCATATATCATATCCATAAACTTTCTAAGTGGCCTGGTATGTACCTGTAAAATCGGACAATACCCTTACGTTATTGTTTCATCTTTGTATGTGGGATTAAATGTGTGAGTAAATGGTTTACTTTAGAATTGGTTTCCGGTAGGTAAGGCTGCGATCAGATAATACAATATCTGCTACCCTAGTTCCTGTGTGAAATATAATATCTTTTGTCCTTCGTATTTTGACCATCTTTATTCATTTTTATTGTTTCAATTTATAATTCAGCCTATTAATATTTCCACTGGAAAGGCTTCCTATGGGTGAAAACACGAGGCCGTATTGCTCATTAGTAGTTAGTATGTTTTGATTAGCTTCTCTTTTTTTAATAATTGCTTATATCTCCTATGTATGCACATTTTCATTAAAAAATCCAAAAGACTTGTAATAATATAAAAGTGAAGTGAAATCTGACTGAAAATATGTTAACATAACTTTTGTCTCATCATTTTTTAGTAAAACGAAAGTTCAATGTGGTTTGATTTGGTAAAATTCGTTCATGAGTCGGTGTGCGATTTAGTTTGAATTACTAATTGACTTTAGTCTGAAACAAAAAGCTTAGTAAAATAACGATAAAATTTTGCACATCAAAGTACTAGAATCAGCTAACTCAAAAATATATTGAAAAAAAAAACAAACAATTGAAAAAGATCAGTTGAAAGTAATACAATAATGACTTGTTGACTTGTTTTGTAAATCTAAATAAATTTAATTACACCCAGGAAAAGTATAATAAAGCCATTTCTTTTCAAAAGTACATAATAAACCAATTGAAATAAATAAATTTTATTATTATTATTTTTATTATTACTGCTTCCAAATTTGTTGCTAGACTAAGGCACGGCAATTCATTCTTAGATATACAGGTATAGGACAATTTTATGGACAAATGTGAAAACCAAAATATTGAGTTAAGTAATTTAAGGTCTAAGGCATTTTTTTACCGAAATAATATATATTCAACACATTAGCACAGTAACTAAGGAAAAATAATTATAATTAGTACTTAACTTATGTTTTTAGGCAATTTTAAGACTGCCGGTTCAAGTCAAGCATCTGAATAGGGTTTTATACTGTGTTATTTCAAAATGGCGTCTTTGAAACAAAGTTTTAGTTACTTTTTCTTTTACATAAAAAGATAGTGAATTAGCATACTTGAGAACTTTATCATTTCTTATAAAACAATTATTATTTATTCATCATTTATAAACAACATAAAATGACTACATCTTTTAAAAGAAAATTAAATATACCCTATTTGCGGAATCGTTCCCTATTTACTGTTGAATTAAACTGTTTTGAAATATTAAGAAACTAGTCAAGTATCGAGGAGCGGTGAAAATCTTTTTAAAAAGAATTAAATTTACTTATTTAAACTAATCTTAATTATATAAGTTATTTTCATTTTCATTTTCATTTATAATAACTTTTTCTAAATACTTGGATGCGCGTACCGACTGCTTATGAATAACTTATCCGCTATTAACAAATATGTTTAGCCTAGAAGAATGTGCTGGTCTTGCAGCTTTCTAGTTATTCATCACCACACTCCTCAGGGGTAGGGGATGCATAACTAACTATACATCAATAACAATTATTAAGTAAACAGATCTCAAACAAAAGAAATGTCTGTTGGAAAGAAGTCACCATATTCGTAACAAGAAGTATCGAACAATGTCCAAATGTATTTACTTTATTTGTTTTTATTTAATTTTTTGCATTCACAATGCAATATTTCTATAAGATATAAAATACGTGTGTAAAAAACAACCACGCCTCCGAGCCCTCAGATGGGATCCGAACCCACGACCTTTCGCAATCCGGGCAACTGCTCTGACCGCTGAGCTACCGAGACGCTGGCAAACGTGTCGAATTTTACAAACGTATTCCAACTTCTACTATGAGCTAGTATCGTTCCACCAATGTTGAACGCTAACTACCTTCAACATTGAAAGTAATATTTTTACAAATATTAAACAATCAATTAAGATGGAACCAGCTATAATTATGTTTTGACGTGACAACGTCTTAAATTAGGTTGCGGCTGGGAGTCACTTATGAAAAAGTGTAACGCTCGGTAACGTTACGATGAGTCACCGAACGAGAGAGAGGCCCGCCGAATGCCTTGCGTCTCTCTCCCACTCAACTATGATCGGTCTGCCGCGCGCATTGTGCAATTTAATTATATTCATATCAATAAATATTCTACCGAGAAAAAGACGTTGTCACGTAAAATCTTCGCCCGTAAAACCGACTTTATTTATTTAATTTTTTGCATTCACAATGCCGATGGGATCCCATCTGAGGGCTCGGAGGCGTGGTTGTTTATTACACACGTATTTTATATCTTATAGAAATATTGCATTGTGAATGCAAAAAATTAAATAAAAACAAATATAGTAAATACATTTGGACATTGTTCGATACTTCTTGTTACGAATATGGTGACTTCTTTCCAACAGACATTTCTTTTGTTTGAGATCTGTTTACTTAATAATTGTTATTGATGTATAGTTAGTTATGCATCCCCTACCCCTGAGGAGTGTGGTGATGAATAACTAGAAAGCTGCAAGACCAGCACATTCTTCTAGGCTAAACATATTTGTTAATAGCGGATAAGTTATTCATAAGCAGTCGGTACGCGCATCCAAGTATTTAGAAAAAGTTATTATAATTAAGATTAGTTTAAATAAGTAAATTTAATTCTTTTTAAAAAGATTTTCACCGCTCCTCGATACTTGACTAGTTTCTTAATATTTCAAAACAGTTTAATTCAACAGTAAATAGGGAACGATTCCGCAAATAGGGTATATTTAATTTTCTTTTAAAAGATGTAGTCATTTTATGTTGTTTATAAATGATGAATAAATAATAATTGTTTTATAAGAAATGATAAAGTTCTCAAGTATGCTAATTCACTATCTTTTTATGTAAAAGAAAAAGTAACTAAAACTTTGTTTCAAAGACGCCATTTTGAAATAACACAGTATAAAACCCTATTCAGATGCTTGACTTGAACCGGCAGTCTTAAAATTGCCTAAAAACATAAGTTAAGTACTAATTATAATTATTTTTCCTTAGTTACTGTGCTAATGTGTTGAATATATATTATTTCGGTAAAAAAATGCCTTAGACCTTAAATTACTTAACTCAATATTTTGGTTTTCACATTTGTCCATAAAATTGTCCTATACCTGTATATCTAAGAATGAATTGCCGTGCCTTAGTCTAGCAACAAATTTGGAAGCAGTAATAATAAAAATAATAATAATAAAATTTATTTATTTCAATTGGTTTATTATGTACTTTTGAAAAGAAATGGCTTTATTAAACTTTTCCTGGGTGTAATTAAATTTATTTAGATTTACAAAACAAGTCAACAAGTCATTATTGTATTACTTTCAACTGATCTTTTTCAATTGTTTGTTTTTTTTTCAATATATTTTTGAGTTAGCTGATTCTAGTACTTTGATGTGCAAAATTTTATCGTTATTTTACTAAGCTTTTTGTTTCAGACTAAAGTCAATTAGTAATTCAAACTAAATCGCACACCGACTCATGAACGAATTTTACCAAATCAAACCACATTGAACTTTCGTTTTACTAAAAAATGATGAGACAAAAGTTATGTTAACATATTTTCAGTCAGATTTCACTTCACTTTTATATTATTACAAGTCTTTTGGATTTTTTAATGAAAATGTGCATACATAGGAGATATAAGCAATTATTAAAAAAAGAGAAGCTAATCAAAACATACTAACTACTAATGAGCAATACGGCCTCGTGTTTTCACCCATAGGAAGCCTTTCCAGTGGAAATATTAATAGGCTGAATTATAAATTGAAACAATAAAAATGAATAAAGATGGTCAAAATACGAAGGACAAAAGATATTATATTTCACACAGGAACTAGGGTAGCAGTTCTTCCTTCCAATGGCAATTGTGGATGAAGGTTGCTTTAGCAACCGGCTACAGTTGCCATAACCAATTCAAGCACGGTTGTTTAACTTTGGAAGATGGAGAAAGAAGTAGTTGTCCTTTGATGGCTGTTACCTAAGAAAACATGTCAGCAGTGAAAAGTTTAATTCATGAAAACAGGCAAATTACGTAAGTATGAAGAAATTCAGCATATATTGCTGATTGATCGGGAAGAGTTCACAAGATTCCACCTTCGCGTTAGAAGGATTTCGTGGGTGCCGCGCAACCTCACCGAAGCTTGTGCCCGTGTGGAATGGTGCCATGATATAATAAATAAATTAGAAGCAGACGCGTCACGATACGTTTAAGACATTGTGACAGGTGACAAATCCTATGTTTATTACTATGATCCAGAAACAAAGCGACAGCTGTTTCAAAAAGAGTAAAGTAAAGCGAAATTTAGTTTCTAGAGTGTTCACTATTACGGGAATGGATTATTGTTGTGGATTTCATTGCAAAATCAATGATGATATGCCAGTCAGAAGTTTTTACTGAAAAGAGCAAGAAATGACCATACAATGAGCTCCGCCCGTTACTGCATCACCACGACAACGTGCTGGCGCACTCAGTGCTTTCTAGACACCACACCGGTCAGCCTTGGGTCACCCTCCTTACAGGCCTGAGCAGGCGCCATAAAATTGAATGGAAAGGGATACAATTTTTTATCTTCGCAAAATGCGCTAGCAGCGTTTGAAGGTTACAGGTTCACACGTATTTTGCCACGTCTGCGGAGAGTTTAGAAAAAAATATTTTATCCTATAAGTTGATTTTTAAGTTACTCAAAAAACGTATAAGCATATAAGCACAAAAGCATCTTCATTTACACAAAGCCAAAAGCCTGCCTGCGTACTCTTTAATTTCGAACTCAATTATTGTACTTGTTATTTTGGGAAAGTTTGATTTAAAAAGAATAGGTATGTTTACATTTGTAAGGACAACCTATAAGAATCGTAAATTAATAATTTTAAAAATAATATTTCTTTTGTGGCAAATATTTTTGAAACCCAACGCTAAGTAATTTTATTGGCTATTGTTCCAGTTATTTATGATTCCGAGAATCTTATTTTGATCAGACAATGGATAAGGTCCCCCCCTATCTTCGGTAATTGTGTTAATAAATCAGATTTCTTTTGTGCAGCATTTTGCTACCCTTCAGTCGTATATTAGCATCGCATGAGGTTTAATGCATTAACAAAAGTTAACATGATAGATCTCGAAAGGACGTTTAAAACTATATCAATTTTAAATTTAAAAAAGCATTTCTTTATCTTTTACGATCATTTCGCTTTAAAGATTGTACAAGAAAACTATTGCCGTAATTAGATTTTAAATCAAAGTAAACATTACATTTCAAGTGCTTTCAACTTTGAAAACTTTGTTGGAATAAACATACATATCCGGACCCCGAGTTAATGAGATCAATTTTATGAACAATCTTAAGATTTTCTTCTATGCTCGCTTAGCTAAAACGCTTTCGGAATTCGTAGATTATATTACTAGTGAGTTTTAAGAAAATCATTTAATTTGATATTCCTTATATTCAAAAGCTACCTTGCTTATTTTTTAAATAATTACGTTAGTGTTAATTTTTTTATAAGATTTTTTATTTCTTATAATAATTATTATTTTATAAGAAACTCACTCACACTTTTATTTTTAGTTTTTTTAAGGGCCAACTTGATCCCATACCATACATACGAATTTTGAAGTTTTTCGCAAAAGAGTTTTTTTTTTTAATATATTTTTTTATGCATTTTCAATGCGATCTTATAAGATAAATTATTATAATAGAAAAATACTAGAAAAAATCGACTCGGGTCACAAGTAAATTCTCAGGCGGGAATCGAACCCGCAACCTTTGGCAATCCTGAGAATTTACTTGTGACCCGAGTCGATTTTTTCTAGTATTTTTCTATTATAATAATTTATCTTAAAACGAAAGATGTTTACTTTGAGTAAAATTTGCTATTTGGTATGGAAGCTTTATACGCAAGGTGCATACCTCTCATACCACCAGGTGTAATTTGTTTGACTGACCATAACTTGTTTGAAGTTTATTTGGATAACATATTTATTATGAAAAAACGTATGTAATACAAGAACATTGTTATGTGAGAATTGAAGTCTTATAGTGTGAACGACATTTGTACAGAGGAAAGAAGAACTCTCCCTCGCGCTTCATGTCTTTAATCTACACAAGGAAGATAAAACATTTTTAAAAATGAAAGGATGAAACTTGCCAGATTAGCCCCGTACCCATGTTTCCTGAGTTGGGATGACACGATTCACGTGAACATTATAGAATAAATTTAAAATAACGGCAATCTTTTTGTGTTTGTATATTAAGGAATGCTTTTAATTTTTGTTTAAAACTCGTAACTTTCTCTAGTGTACTTTGTTATTAGAGTAAGTTGGTTTCAGTAATATGGTTGAGTAATGTTTAAATCTTCTTTTAAAAGATCAAATCATATAAAGATTAAACTTCTACTGCGGCATTTTCATTCAACTCAATATTGTTGTCTGGAAGATTATTTTTCTCCGCTTCTTGGCACAGAACAAGTTGCTTTACTGCCGCTGTTATTGTCCCCGTAATTTTACATCCCTTTATCTCCATTGACAGAACTTACTGATGTATTTTGTCCGAATTTTCCAACTTTGGGCAGATAACGCGCTCGAATTGCCGCTGGCGTTTGAGTTTATAGTCCGTTTTTACATAACGAAGTGTCGTTACCAACATCTGACTTTATATTATCATTTATTTGTCATGCTTTGTTTGTTACAGACTAAATTACCGTAGAAGCGGTATGAATTTAATGTATTAAATTGGTAGATTTTAATATGATATTACATTAGAACCTTCAAAATGTTAACAATTTCAAATATAACTATCTGATGGTTACATTAAAAATTGAGACAAATAAATTCAAATATAATGTGATTTAGTACGCAATACAATTGTAAATTACTTAAACATAGTATACTACTAGATAAACAATGGCGGGAGCTATGTTTTGTTTCTGCTCATTTCATAATTCATTAAGTCTCTTCTCTTGCGTTAATGACCGACTTCTGTAAAATTAAAAACGGAAATGTTTAACAACTGAAGAGCTCTTCAAGAGGTTTATTCAAGAGTTGGAGAAGTTGAAGAACAAATCATTTTTAAAAGCCGTATCTAGTTATATTGGCATTAACCGTTTGGTTTATAACTTGTTAATGCTCACTTTAGATATCAAATAATTAAAAAAAAAACCATTTTTTTTTTTTTTTTTTTTTTTTTTTGCCTGTAAAGTCGGTTTTACGGGCGAAGATTTTACGTGACAACGTCTTTTTCTCGGTAGAATATTTATTGATATGAATATAATTAAATTGCACAATGCGCGCGGCAGACCGATCATAGTTGAGTGGGAGAGAGACGCAAGGCATTCGGCGGGCCTCTCTCTCGTTCGGTGACTCATCGTAACGTTACCGAGCGTTACACTTTTTCATAAGTGACTCCCAGCCGCAACCTAATTTAAGACGTTGTGTACGAGTCATCGTACTAGTTTTAAGGTTTAAGTAAGCATTTTTCAAGTATTATAAGAAATGCAATTTGTGCAATAAATCAGTGTTAATTACGCATTCGTTGGAATAGGTTGTTATCATTTTTTACCTTTCCTCCTATCAATCAAATTATTATCATTTATCATATCATATCAGTTTATTATCAATTATATCATTTTAGTGTAGGACACCCTACATTTATGGTCCTTCGAGCCTTCGTAAAGCGGGACTTTATCGCGTGTGACAGTAATACCGTTACATAGTGACTGATCCTGTGATTACGGAAATCAACAGCCTGTGGACATTATCATTCGTTTACGTCTACAAGTGGACTCTACAGCAGCCAGAATTTCTGCGAAGTTATCATTAATTGGGAAACCCGGTTGCTTCCGCACCCGGTCCTAAAAATTTTTACTACTACTAAGTGATCTTGTGTGATAGCAAATCGGTTTGACTGGCCTCCCACAAGCGGGTCTCACCAGTTAAATTGAGACGGTGCATATATTACATAGGGATCACAAAGTATTATCATTTTATTTTCATATCGACTAATGAATTGCTCTTATCAAGATGAAGGATATTCTCGCCAGGCAAGCTGAGTTGGTTGGAATTATTGAGAGGATTTGTATAAATTTTGGAAAAGATGGGAAAGAACGGAAAACAGCAGATTATATCGAGAAAAGGTTGTCATCAATGGATAGCCTTTGGAACGAGTTTGAATTAAATAATCAGCGCTTATCTGCATATGAAGATAAGACCCATGAATACTTTGCGCAAAATATTTATATCAGGATGAAAAAGTATTATGAAGCAGAAAGAAAAGTGATAGCGAACTACCCAGTTCCGTCGACGTCTGCGAAAAAGGTATCTAAGGAAGAAACCCATTTCGTTATTCCAGAGAGCAAATCAACTGTCGAAAGAGGCACTGTTCCATGTGGACCAATCGAGGAGCTACTAAGCAAACAAAGGACGAATTTCAGAGCCTTTTCCCGTATATTAAAACGTATCAATATTGACAGCATGGAGGAAAAATGGGAGATAGAGGATCAGCTGAAAGATTTGCAATATCGTTGGCGTACAATTGACGAACAACACCTTCACATCGACAATTACCTTCAAGGTGAGGATGAGCAGTACGAAGCACAGTTTATGGAGTACGAAAACGAGTACGAGAAAATAAAAAAGCAACTCAATCGAAAACTGAACTCGGCCAGTCATCTCCAACAATCTACACCTAAAGTGGAAATTCCCTGCTTTACGGGGAAGTATTCACAGTGGCCTACATTTTTTGACCTCTTTAAGGAGACTATTCACAACAACTCTGCATTGAGTAAGGCTCAAAAAATGCAGCACCTCAAGGGCAAAGTTAAGGGTGAAGCAGAACGCCTTATACAACATTTAAATATATCATCAGAGAATTACGAAGCGGCCTGGGACATCCTCACTCATCGATATAATAATCCTCAAGCATTATTTACTCATCAAATAGAAATATTCCTGAATCAACCTAACATACATAAACAGACATCATACGAACTTAAGCGTTTGTATGACACTTCGATGGAGTGTATACATGCGATTCATAATTTTGGGATCGATACATCATCCTGGGACCCCCTTCTTGTACATTTGATTGCCAAGAAGTTAGATGTAGATACCTTAACGGACTACAAGGAGTCGCGTCGATCACCAAGAGAGTTGCCTTCCTTTGATGAACTCATGGGCTTTCTCGAGGGAAAGTTTACCGCCCTTGAACCGATAAGCAAAAAGGAGAGAGAATATTTATCGCACACTAAATCAACTCCCTTTAACTCAACAAGGGGATCATATATCAAACCTAGTTATCATGACAGACATCAGAAGAAACCTAATTATCAAGCTGTGCCTGCATTCATTCCAAAATGTCCGCTATGTAGTGCGGAACATGATTTGTACAAGTGTAAAAGGTTCCTTAATCAATCATCGGAGGCTAAAATTAGAACACTTACGAAATATAACATCTGTCAGAATTGCCTATACAAGCATTATGACAAACCGTGCATATCAACGCGGCGCTGTAAATATTGCAACGACGAACATAACTCAATTATTCACCTAGATATTATGCAATTGCAGCCGTCAGCAGTGAAGAATTATTCACCTGTATGTCGTCCGTCGACCTCTACGTTGACGAGTGACCCGAATGTACCTAAGACGCAAAATGATAAGCAACATAACGTGAATCATGTGGCCGCTCAGGATGAAGAAATATTGCTTACTACAATATTAATAAAGATCAAGACAAATGACAACACGTATCATACACTTAGGGCGTTATTAGATCAGGGATCTCAAATATCACTGATATCGGAGCGGGCCGCTCAGCTGTTGGGTCTTCAAAGACAAAAATATTATGCATCAGTTTCGGGAATAGGCGTTTCAGCCAAACAAAGCAAAGGGATGGTTAATTTGGAATGTGAATCAATTTATGGTGATTACCATTTTAACACACAAGCTTTAGTTATATCACGTGTTATAAATAATCTACCAAACGCCTCATTTAACAAACGAATTTGGCCGCATTTACAAAATATTAATCTCGCAGATCCTGAATACAATATATCAAAACCGATTGACCTACTTTTGGATGCAAGCGTTTATTCAGACATAATAATGAATGGCCTTATCAAGGGCCCTTCTCAAGTACCAATAGCACAACAGACCAAACTTGGCTGGATATTATCAGGAAGCGTCAAGACTTTCAACTGCGCTGTGGTGACAAATCAAATAAGCGATATATCAAAATTTGGGAGGTTGAAGAAATTATTCAGCGCTCCCCCTCTATGTCTGAACAGGAACAAAGTTGCGAAAACTTTTACATGGCTACAACCAGACGTATGGAGGATGGACGATATGAAGTCGCTCTTCCAATGAAGCCGGGATACGAACTTCATTTAGGCGCATCGAGAGGAAAAGCCGTTACGCAATTTATTCAATTAGAAAAAAGAAAAAATAAAAATCAACAGTTAGCTATCGCGTATCAAGATTTTATTCATGAATATCAAGAAATGGGTCATATGCGACTTGAACTTGTGTCTTGATCTTTATTAATATTGTAGTAACATGTGGGGTGTGACGTATTAGCTATGACTAATACGTCACACCCCACATGTTACCTACCACATCACGGTGTTTTGAAATTAGACTCCAGTACGACTGCATTACGTGTTGTTTTTAACGCGTCGGCGAAAACTTCCACCGGTCGCAGCCTGAATGATTTAATGGAATGTGGTCCTAATTTACAACAAGATCTTCAGGGGCTCATATTGAAGTGGAGAACACATAAGTATGTAATTACCGCCGATATCGAAAAAATGTTTCGACAGGTCAAGGTTAGAGAGTCTGATCAACATCTTCAAACTATCGTCTGGAGGGATTCACCGCACCAACTCCTTCGTGAATATCAACTGACAACCGTGACGTATGGAACGAAAGCAGCTCCTTATCTAGCAATGAGAACTTTACGACAGATAGCTCATGATAACGCCGCGGATTATCCTGTAGCTGCTGCTGCAATAGAGAATTGTTTCTACACAGACGATCTGTTAGCTGGCGAGGACTCCATAGAGCGGACAAAGGAAATCCAGCTACAATTGATCTCCGTATTAAGGTTTGAATCTGCGGAAGTGGTCCAGTAATGAACCGAGTATTATCAAAAATTTATCAGTTAATCAGCTGGACACGCCATTTGAATTTAAAGATATCGAGTCAAGGAAGACACTGGGTTTGAGGTGGAATCCATCTTCAGACACTTTCACCTTCAAGAATAATATCGATTATCATGAGAGCCAGGGTCGTCCTACCAAAAGACAATTATTATCAGACGTATCGAAGATATTTGACCCCTTAGGTTGGTTGTCTCCTATAACTATCAAGGCTAAAATATTGTTTCAAAGAACGTGGTTATTAGAGCTGAAGTGGGATGACGAATTGCCCACTGACATATATAAGGAATGGCAACTTGTTCGAGAAGACCTCAAGAATATTGAAAGGTTCAAAATAGCTCGCTATCTAGGTCCAAAACATACTTATCAGATTCATGGGTTTTGTGATGCGTCTGAGAAAGCATATGCCTGCGCTGTATACGTCATTACATGTGATAAAGGAGAATACACATCAAGACTCATTGCCGCGAAAACAAAGGTGGCCCCACAAAGTAAATCGCTATCTCTACCGCGATTAGAACTAATGGGAGCTTTACTTTTATCACAACTTATCAAGAAAATTAGCGCTTCCATTGATGTCGATGGTATCCCGATCTGTGCCTGGACAGACTCCATGGTTGTCCTTGGATGGCTTAAGGGTGATATAACAAGATGGAAACAGTTTGTAGCAAATCGAGTTCAAGAAATAAATAGTATCATATCAGCCCCTAATTGGCGTCATGTCCGCTCCGAAGATAACCCCGCTGACTGTGCCACTAGAGGGCTCCTGACCACCAACTTACAGGAGAAACTGTGGTGGGAGGGTCCGAAATGGTTAACTTCATTCGAGTGTCATAACATAAATCCAATCGAAGTAATAGAGCCGACTATAGAAATAAAAAGGTTATGTGTAAATACGGTCTTATATCAAGATGATAATATTATAAATGATTTATTAAAACGACATAGTTCGGTGACACTAATAATACACATAGTCGGAAGAGTCTTACGTTACATTACTCGATTGAGCAACGCTCCAGTTTCACAACAACATTCCTTCGCAAAAAATTTGTCATCAGCAGAATTAGAAATTGCGCTAAATACCATAATTAAAAATGTTCAGCTGATAGAATATCGAGATGAGATTTATCAGTTGCAACAGAACAAACTAGTGAAGAGAAGCAGTAAAATATCAAATTTAAAACCATTTCTTGACAAATTTGGAATACTTCGAGTTGGCGGAAGGTTACAAAACGCGAATTTAAATTATAAGGCGAAACATCCTACAATTGTGCCTTCACGTCATAGATTTACTGAATTAATAATAGATCAAGCACATATACTTACTCTGCATGGAGGCCCTAAACTGACCTTATCATACTTACGCGAGAGGTATTGGATAATTAGTGGTATTCGTGCCGTAAAGAAGCGAATAAGGCAGTGCGTTAAGTGTAGACGATATAGTCAAGAGACAAGACAACCAATCATGGCGGACCTCCCACCACCCAGAGTAACACCCTCTCGGCCCTTCACCAATACTGGAGTGGACTTCACGGGCCACATCGATGTCAAGAGCAACAAGGGTCGAGGTATCAAAACCACGAAAGGTTATGTATCGGTTTTCGTATGCCTTGCAACAAAGGCCGTACATCTTGAGTTGGTGTCCGACCTCAGCACCGCTGCATTTTTGGCTGCGTTTCAACGTATGTGCGCACGCCGAGGAACGCCTCAGCATGTATACTCAGACAACGGCACTAACTTCGTAGGTGCTTCGCGTCTGCTCAAATTGGAATATAAGGCGATAATAGACACTATAGACGACAACTTTGTAAGGAATATCAATGATTTGGACATAACATGGCACTTCAACGCGCCATCATGGCCTAACGCAGGAGGTCTGTGGGAGGCAGCCGTTAAGAGCATGAAGTTCCACCTCAAGCGAGTTCTGGGTGAGCAGCGGCTGACTTATGAAGAATTGTTGACATTATTATGTCAGATCGAAGCATGTTTGAACTCTCGGCCCCTGTGTTCATTAAGTGAAAACGTTGAAGATGATGTCCTTACGCCTGGTCACTTTCTCGTCGGCGACTCCTTATTATCAAGACCGCAGAGTGATCCAGATAATATTAATTTAACAACTAGATGGCGCCTTATTCAGAGTATGAATAAGTGTTTTTGGAAGATGTGGTCACGTGACTATCTACAGCAATTACAGACAAGATCGAAGTGGAATACGCCAAGAAAAAATCTGGAGATCGATGATTTAGTCATTATCAAAGAAGATAACATGGCGCCTGGAAAATGGGCAATGGGGCGTGTGCAAGAATTGCACCCCGGCAAGGACGGTTACGTCAGAGTTGTCTCTCTAAAGACGCGGAATAATATCATAAAGCGCCCAGTGAACAAACTTATTGTATTGCCTGCTAATGACGTCATACAGACACCGCGATAAAACCTCAGACTGGAACTGAATCTCAGACCCCAGGCGTCAAACCATCGCATCGGCATCGTAAACAATGTTTTATTCACAAGCCTTATCACTATGTTGTTTACGTTCATGAACTTTATAACACAAGTTTACAGTAAAAAGAGCCCACAATAACAGAGTATCATATTACAATTAGAACATGTACTTAATCGAATTGAACATTACAATAATAGTCTGTCTTATAATAAAATTTGGCGTTTTAAACAAAAGGTTCGCCGAGAAATACAGAATCGATATTGAAAAGATAAACAGTAACGAGCAACATCTATAAAACTTGATAAAAAAAAAAAAAATTAGACCTCTATAATTGAAGCCGGAAATGTTATTTACCGACACGCAAATCAAATGAATTTATAAGTTGAAAAATTAACAATCAAACATTTCGCAAGGTTACTTCGATGGAATGAATGCACCGACTTGTGGATCAAATTGCATTCCAGTGACGCGGGGCCCTACTCATGTTGCGAGGAGTGTCGTCAAGTGCGCGTCACATTCTCGACGAGTTTGACGTCACAACGACTACGTGGTAGTGCATCATAGCAATGAGTCAAGACAACGCCGTGAAAGGGGACACCTTTACACTTACATCATGATTATAGAAGTCAACTGAACACGCAGCCTTTTCATTCAAAAATAAATATACTATTGTTATCTGGTTAGAATGTATTCATCAGCACAATCATAGCAAGCAAAGGTGGAAGAGCTGGACTTCGATGCAAATATGAAATCGAAAAACAGAATGATAGTTTAAAAGAAGCGACTATCAGTCATTTATCAAGTCATGACACACGCCACAACGTCATGATTTACGGTTTGCTGACGATGGCTTTATATTAATATTTTTTGTAATTGCGATGTTTGTTTATTTCAGATGGAAAGGGCACTCGGGAGTGAGGACTGGAGAAGCATCTCCGAAACCAGCACACACATACGCACACACGTCCTCTGTTGATATCCCCCTTCTTCATCACATTATTTTACAATGTATGCGACGTGTTCTAAACGACGCCCCGGGAATGCACCCGTAAATTGGAATTATTTTATATAATGGAATAATAATTTATTTTTGTAATAGGTATAATAATTAACAATTTAGAATAGTTCAACATTTTTAACTTTTATTTATCATTATATGGACCTACATTTTTACATTTTCTTAACTTTATGTTGCATCTTTTTGTATTTCTATTTTTTTTCTCGATTGGCAAGATGTACGAGTCATCGTACTAGTTTTAAGGTTTAAGTAAGCATTTTTCAAGTATTATAAGAAATGCAATTTGTGCAATAAATCAGTGTTAATTACGCATTCGTTGGAATAGGTTGTTATCATTTTTTACCTTTCCTCCTATCAATCAAATTATTATCATTTATCATATCATATCAGTTTATTATCAATTATATCATTTTAGTGTAGGACACCCTACACGTTGTCACGTCAAAAATCACATTATTTAAAGTACAGCAGCAAGATAGCTGAAATTTTGTAAAGAGTAGGTAAATTGTCTAATTCTATAATTAAATTAATACATATTTTTTACCGACTTGTTGTTCTGGAAGAATGACGTAATTGAGAGAAGATTTACCTAGTATTTCTCAGTATGCTCGCCAATTCGAAACAGAAACAATGACAACCATTTATACATATATTTGTAGGAGAAAGAACCCGCTACGAAGTTTTGCAAACTAATCCAATTAGGTAGAAGGGGGGTCGGGCAGACGCTGCCAATCCGTTTGGCCCGCGCGCTGGTTACGGTGAGGCGGTCTTCTGATTTTTTAGAAGGCAAATTATTTACTAAATTTAGATTTAAATCTGTAATTAAACAAACTGTTATCATATTATTATTGCATTATTATTGCGTCAAAAATAATATTGACCTGGCTATGCAATAATGCTAATTTCCTGAGAATTTGTTTAATTTTTTAAGAATTAAATTTTAATTAATGCCTCCATGCTTTACCATCTATCCTTATGCCAATTAGTGATATTTTAACTCTAGAGTATTTTTACTCTTCGTAAAAAACGGTAACAAGCTCATTTAGAATGTAAATATAAAATGTACGTTTTCTGTTTTGCTTCTGATATACAGCAATCTTAGATTGGAACTAAGAAGAAGGGAGTAAATAAAATGTTTATATACAATATCTATAATTCTATTTGCAAGTCACATTCGCAAGGAGTTTAGAAATTATATGTGACAAAAACAAGAAACACATAATTTTTTTTATGGAAAAATTGTTAAGTTAATGCAAATACCTTATAGGACATCATACCTAATACCTATTGGTAACACCCAAAACAAAACTCTTTCTGTACCTTTCCCCTTTCCCAAACTTTGTGGCCTGTTATGCAGTACTGTCAGATTACAACTATTAAAAAAATCCGATTGAGAAAGAGTACAATTATTGCAGAAAGTTTAAGACTTCAATAATCTAAATACCTTTAATTATGAAAGAAAATCTAAAAATGTTTACGAATTTTTTTTATCTGAGTTGGGTTTAATTGCTAAAAAGCTACTAAACTAAACTTTAAAGTGAATATAGATAAATGATTAAATACCGAATTTGAAAACATCTCAATATTTAAGAAAAGTTATTTTATCAATTAATAAATTATTAAGAAAAGAAATATTATTTCTTATCAAATTTCCTTATGGTATTGTTTTTTTGTTGTATGATCTATGTTTTCTTTTTCCATAGTGTACATTTTTCTTTATTAATTAATCAGAATAAACGTTCTTGAGACCACTAATTAGCTTAGCTTTGTTAAATTCACCGAACTTGTAAAATGAAAGGCTCCATATTACAAACAACTTTATCGCTTATCTATTTGACAAACCAACCAAGAGGCGAATCCAGGAAATTCTGTTAAGCTCTACTAATTAGATTAGTTGGCAAGTTCTGACCCAGCCCTGATAACTGACCAAGACGTTCACTCGCGAAAAGCGCTCCGATAAATTCTCTAAGGGATATAACAAGGCTTTGTCTAAACAAATTCTCATATTTTAACAAAATAAATATAGAAAGATATTATATAATACCTATTTCAGTTAAAGAAACTCAAAACCGCCACATTTTTGTTTGCTTTAAACAATACCATAGCTTTTTATACATGTAAATAATGTACTGCAAAAATAACTCAAGCGGATCTAGAATCCGAGTTATTTATGCAGATTTTAACTCTAGGTTTGACGTGTCCACGGTATAATAATCCAGATCTTTATTTGAAACAGAGACAGAGCAACATGGCTGTAAAAGCTCTAGGAGAGAGCCTGTCATCGGGACCGGTTTGAAGGTCTTATATAGTCGATCGATTATTTGATACAAACCGATATTTATCTGAACACTGGGGTTGTTGTGTTTACACAACAAAGCGGTTCATTAACGACTGATATTTACTTGCTACTGGTGATATGCTACATAGTCAAAGATAAGACAGTTCAACCCTATTTTTCTTCGCTGTTTGCCAGTCCATTTTTGCAGCTATTGATGAGCTTTTAAAGTTATTGACGCACGAATAATTTGTTTTTGATTTTCACAAGCTGATGTTCCATAACTGGTACTACCATAACAGGTAATTTTTTCTTATAATAATCTCTTTGGATATAAAAATCTAGCAGTTAAATGCTTAGGCAACAAAAAAATATAATAAGCATATGTTATAAGTTGACAAGTTTCATTACATTTTTTTTATATTGTTTATATGACATAATTTACATATTTGATTGTTTTTATTGATAATATAACTGTTCAGTTATAAAATGTTGCTAAATAATAATTCACGCTTTTATTTACTCCACCTGTTTGTTTGTTTGTATGTTCGTATGTAAGTGTACAGGCCCTAAGGGAAACTACGCACAGTTTGAATCAGTTATGGAGGATGTATTAAAATCAGTCTGCAAGAAAGATTAACGAAGTAGTTTTGTGTGGTGATTTTAATGATAACATTTTAGAACTTTCCTCAGCAACAAGGTAGGTTTTGAATTTTATTTGGTTCTTTTAATCTAAAAAATATATTTTGTGAACCTATCAAAATAACACCTTATTCAACTACTTGATTATATAACATTTGTTGTCATTGTAATGTCTTAAACAAATCTATATTAAACTGTAATCAATCTTACCATAGGGGACAGTTATCTTCTCTTGAGCACTTTTTTTCCAATTATGCAAAAGTAGTCTGTCGGCCGATTACCAAAATTAAATTTAAAAATTAAGTGTTTTGGTAATAACTTCGCCCTCTATAGGTAGTTATAACAATACAAATTATCTATTCAATCAAAGTTGAATTTGACCAAGCATTTAAAAACTGTAAAAGGAAATTTGATGACTTTTTTCTCATTGATAAGACAACACTGGCCTATAGCGTAAAAAAAGAAAGATACTAGACAATTTCGATGGGTGTTCACAAGGTTCGATAGCTCAATCGGGAGAGCATTGAACCGGACTTCCAAAGGTTGCGGGTTCGATTCCTAAGAACTCATTTGTGAGCCTAGTCGATTTTTCCTAGTATTTTTCTATTAAAATATTTTTTTATTAAAATAATTTAAAAATGACTGTGTCACCCCGGGCATTTATACGAGTAGACGTAAATTGTATGATTTATATAGTCAAAAGTCTTCTTCAACTAATACAAAATTTATTGAACATATAAAAAATCATTCGAAGAAAAATTACTTGATAAATTATTAATCAGGAAACCGGTAAAATTATATGAATGACAGATTAAAAGTTAATGATAAAATATTAAATCCAATGAAAAAATGGCCAGTACGTTCTAAAATTTCTTTTCTAAAGTAACAAATGAGATCACAAAGAACCTTAATTCGTCCCCTAATCATGCAATTGCGCTTCTGGAGTCAAGTTTTGATAAGTGCCTTTGATTTTAAACACATTAAGAGCGACATAATTGTTGAAACAATTAAACCTATAAATTAGTTATTTATTTATTTATTAAATAAAAGACACAAGACTTATGTGGCATTTTAACTTTTTTTAGTTTAGGTTTCTTTTTTTCACCTGTTTATACTTATTTCTAACATTAGTGGTTGTAGAGGAATATCGATCTTAAGGCGACCAGTATAAATAATTACATTTGATGCGTAAAGTATTTTTCAAACTATTATATATCCAATGCAACTTTATGTGCTACTTTATAATGTGATAAATTTTACATAGCAAAACAACCATAGGCCTCCCCTAGGCCGGGGACACAATAAACAACAATTGCATTTTTTGTTGTACTTACCTCCGACATGATTAAACTTTTAGTCATAATTTTTTTGCCATATGATGCTGTAACTATTTAGGTAACATGTTTTTAACTTAAAATTCTCTCTCACAACAAAATCGTTTGTTAATTTTTACCCCGTGTTTGGGGCTAGAACTAACAACTCTGGGGGAAGTATTAACATTCTCTTACATCAACTAGTATAAAAGATAAGAATTATATGTATAACGTTACTTTCCATTAATGAAAGAGCAATTAATACGGTAATGTAAGCAGCAAATTTTCTTATATAATATTAAAAATTACATTATATTTAAACATGAACAAAAACTAATAATCCCTTAACTGTTATATTATAAACCTTAATTAGGTTTACAACGGTAATCAGCTATCGCTTTGATATCTTCCTGCCTTCGCAAACTCAACTCTTTGCATCTTTGCACAGTAACCCGAAATAAATGTTAGTATACATTTATTTCACATACTCTGCCATAATTGCTTTGTTCGTTATTAAAGATTAACCAGGTCATCTCGTAAACTTTTGCTCTTTATGCACCCGCCTTATTTTTTTTTCACACGCAAGGATAAACCGTAGCAGAACTTAAATTCTTTTGCTACATCTCTATAATCTTTATTTTTTTCCATTACTTCTCTCGCAGTTGACTCGAAAACCTCTAAGGAATTGGGTACTGGAGATTTTTCGTTTATACGTAATTATTGTTTATATGTATATTACGTCACAAAATGTGACAAGAAACGAGTTGTTAATACAAGTGCCCATATCTGGGGTAGGTTCTAACATGTAATAGTAATCCCGCCGATTTGCTAATTTTAGCTTTTTTTATTTTAAATAACATATAAAAATAACAATTTGAAAGTTAGTAAATTCAGCTACGTAGCATTATTAAGTATGAAATATGCTTCTGGGAAAACAAAAAAAAAACAATATTAAAACGCCGTATACTTTGAGCATGAATCAAGAATTTGTAAAGTTAAAAATGTTCGTTATTTGCGTAATAAAGTGATCCGGTACACAGCTCAGTCGGACTGTACCCGGTGCATAACTGACCAATCTGAAATCATGTGGCGTGATCTAGGCTGCCTTCAAAAGCACTCTCTGTAGGTTTAGTATGTATAGTTTATGAGAAATTTGCTTGTTAATACTTACCTCCGTTTATTGTAGCCTCTATCTTCCCTACGGCGGATCCACCAAAGTATTTTTTAGAACGTTCTTGAGGAGCCCTAACATTGTCACATTAATTAATTTGCTCCTATCTTATGCCGGTCATGTAGTTAGCTTTGTTATATTTTTATTGTATAACTCAATTCAGTAACCAAAGCGTACGGTTGTTTCTTTGAGTATGCATTATTTTGTTCATTGTATTTGGTACCCTTTGTTAAAAAAGGCAGCACCACTGAATACGAATCAGCTTGAACTTGAATGACAAAATACGTCACCTTCAAAAGGATTTCATTTTAAAGTCAATTTAATGTAACATCTGAAGCTTTATTTTTATGTATGCACAAATATTGACAAGAAATAAGCAAGTAACGTACATATATAGGTATAATCTGTTTAGTAAAGATGCGTATATATGATACTTAACATTTAACAGTACCAAATATTGGGTACAATTAAATGGAAGTTGTAGCTAATTACGCATGTACTTGCAATAATTAACTAACCCTTGAAATAAGTGAACGATTAATGTTTGCTAATATGCGTTAAAGTTTAAAAATTCATTTGTAACGTTCTTTAGCACTTATGTAACATCTTTTGATATTTTTTCAAATCGATATTTTGAAAGTTATGGTGGAAAGCATGAATAATGTGTGTCCACATGTTAGGTGAAAAAGCGCACGCGAAGTATACTTCCATTACGGATAATTTAGGTAACTTAATGAAAGTCACGCTTTCATTAATTGAGGTGAGTGTAATGGGCGCAAAGAGGGAGGGAATGGGGGAGTACGGGCACAGTGGCTTTTGTTTGAATACTTATTCACACAAGTGCTGGCCGATTAAAAAGCGGAGCTACTTTTCAAACAGCATTTACTCCATTCTTATTTGCAGTAACTTAAGTCGTTATACTAAGAAAATTTTAAAACAACTTATGCAAATGATTGTTGTTAGAATTAATATTAAGTTTTAATGTTCGTTTAGTTTTAATAATATTAAGTACCTACTACATTTGTAATAATTTGAATAGTTAATATATGGTGGCCATTATCTTCATCATCATCATATCAGCCGTACGACGTCCACTGCTGGACATAGGCCTCCCCCAAGGATCTCCACAACGATCGGTTCTGTGCCGCCCGCATCCAGCGTTTTCCCGCGACCTTGACCAGATCGTCGGTCCACCTCGTAGCGGGCCTACCCACTGAGCGTCGTCCGGCACGCGGTCACCATTCGAGAACCTTTCCGCCCCAACGGCCATCAGTTCTCCTTGCTATGTGTCCTGCCCATTGCCATTTCAGCTTTGCAATTCTTTGAGCTATGCGGCGGTTTTGTTCTCCTACGGATCTCCTCATTTCTGATTCGATCGCGTAGGGAAACACCAAGCATAGCTCTCTCCATTGCCCGCTGGGCGACCTTGAGCCTTCTTACAAGACCCATAGTGAACGACGACGTTTCACTGCCATTATCTTATATTTGCTTAAATAGGTTTGGATTGAAAGTTAAATAGTTACCCTCACGTCACGATGTAGTAATTTGATGTTAAGTGCAAATTAATTTTAGATTATTTTTTTACTGATCTCTTATCGCAATCACTTTTAAATGTCACTCTCAACCAGATCTGTATAACAAATATGCGATTGTTTACAAAAGACGTACTATTTGTTTTATTTTGCCCATAGTAGCTTCAGATTATTTCGTTTCGTTTTCGTTTCGTTTCGTACGGTATACGGTATGCATAGGTCTTTACTTAAATAAATGTGAGTGATCATCTTAAAATATGTTTTATATGCATAACACAAGAACAATACAACACACGCACATACACTCTCTCACAATCAGACACACACGCACACACACATATACACTGCACACATATTAGCAGTAAGAAAAGAAAATTATATTTAATTAAAGCATTATATTACTTGCTTGTTTAGTGTTTAACAGGAGAAATTTATTTGGCTATGAATTTAGTTGGCTATGTAACTGAATGTTAAAAGAGCGGTTCTTCCTACTACAGGCGATGTTTTGCCTAAAGGGGAGTTCCCACATCTAATATTTGTAACAGACTAAGTTACCGAAATAAAATATTTGAATTGTGTGTGATAATGCACTTAAACTACTTATTCATTGTCACTACAATTTCTGATACAAGTACAATACAATACAAAACAACGAGTTTATTGATAACATAGTGTGACAATGGTTGCTCCAAAACCTAAAGCGATCTTTGCCATACAACCTTTGGATAGATAGAACTGGAAGAAAGCGCAAGTGCCGGCAGTGTTAACGAAAATTAGAACGGGAAATATTAAATATATAAACATAAATGTAAATATTTTTATATTTATATCTTTAATCTACACTAATATTATAAAGAGGAAAGATTTGTATTTTTGTATGTTTGCAATGAATGAACTCAAAAACTACTAAGCCGATTTCAAAAATTCTTTCACCATTGCAAAGCTACATTCACGCTGAGTAACATAGGCTATATTTGATGCTAGAAAAAAATTAAAGAATTTTGTCTACCCGTGCGAAGCCGGGACAGGCTGCTAGTTCTATATATAAACACGTACACAAATATACATAAACATATACAGATATAAAGAAAAAGTCTTCAAATATTGAACATATATTAGAAGACTTTTCGTTTCTGAAAAAAATATTGTCTAGTTTGTGGATTTAAGGTTGACTTTAACCATATAATCGCAATTCGCGTCTACCGACGCCTAGTTGTACAACTAGAGATCTTAATAATAGTTATATTATTTAGATTTCTATAAAATAGTTGTTTCTCAAAATAAACTATTTATATCGAAATACGTTTGTAAAAGATATTTTGATAATCGACGACTGCACTGCTGCTAATTATTTAGGGCGATTGTGCTGTCCAAAGTGTTTCCAAACTTTGTTTGGTGATTGTTGCCCGTTGTAAAGTCGACCGAGGTGTCAACTGTTGGCGTGATGTTCCCAAGAAAGGCGCCAACTGGGATAAGTTTGAGAACATCACTTTTGTCGCACTTAATGAAACCTGGAAATTTTAAACAGGTGCCAGGTGAACAAGTTTATTCCAAAATACTCAAATATTTAAGAAATAACTCGATACGATTTCTTATTACAAAGTTTGACTTTGTTATTTCGAACACACCGTGAGTGGAGACCGCATTATCTAAGTTTTGATTAGGTAAAGTACTAAACAAATGTTTTAAGTTATTGTTGTGTAATTATTATGCATAAAGTGTTACAGCTTTTGTTTTCAAATATATTATGCTGATAAATATATATTTGGAGATTTAAATAAATCATCGTATTTGCATCACTTTTATCTGTTATTTACATGAACAAGTAGGGGTAAGAGCAACTCAATTAGCATGAAACGAAAAACAATCGTGGTTGCTTCTTTGTCAGAGGACGCGAGCCAAACAGTGGCATTAAATAACGCGGTATCTGTAGGGAAATGCGACGAGATAACATCGTAGCGCGTTGCCAAATTACACCCTTGTTGCGTTTTACAATAACCACTGGGGCAATGCGTTGTGTCGGCTCGCGCGTAAATTGTATGATAAAAAGTTACAACCATTTCCAACATCTAAATTATGAAATTCTAAATCTGAGAAAATTGGCAAATACGTTGATTTTATTCTCTCTATAGTCTTTCTCTATATGAAATAATCTTCAAATAATATGATTCCCAAGTATGGTGACAAAATATCTCACAAAAATATTAAAGAATGGTTCTTACATATGATTTCTATTAAAATATATACCTACTGACTATAATAACACGTAAAATACGGTTCTGTGCCCAAAAGCATCGATCATCATAATCATAAAGTTTTCTAGTTTCTGTTTCATACAGCGTTTTAGACCAAATTTAAAATTTATAAATTCCCATCATATGGAGACATTAAGCTAAAAACAAGCTTTTCAGCTTATAATTTCTTGAACTATTTTGAAGACATTATCACTACATAGTATAAACGAAGTCGCTTTCTCTGTCCCTATATCCCTATGTATGCTTAAATCTTTGAAACTTCGCAATGGATTTTGATGCGGTTTTTTAATAGATAGAGTAATTCAAGAGGAAGGTTTATATGTATAATACATGCATAATATAGTAGAGTATTGCATCCGTGCAAAGCCGGAGCGGGTCGCTAGTTATGCAAATAAACGGTAGGTGGTTATGGCACCTACCTAATACGTTTTCTTGGACAAGTAATATACAGTATTTTACGTTCTAACTGATTATTTAAAGAGTATAGAGTACGCATTTGATAATTATAACGAGTTAAGGTTTGAATGTAAACTTTTATGTCATTATTTGACGGCTTCCGTGGTCGAGTGGCTTCCGTACCGCTTTTCTTGGCAACGCAGATCCAGAGGTTCCCCGGCTAAGTCAATGTAGAAAACATTTTTTTCTGTATTGTTTCTGGATTCCATAACACAAGTGCCTTAACTTGGGTTCAAAACAATGTATTGTCCAATATTTATTAGTTTTTCTATTAAAAAAAATATAACAAAGTTTTGTGAACCTAGCGCTTTAGCAGTCAAGAACTTTACTTGTTAAAGATAAAATAGTTTATATAAATTTTCATAATATTTAAACGGTCTGTATTCTTACATGTGATATCTTTGCGTTCTTACTTACCCTAAGCTTCTAGTACGCTTGTATTTAAAGAGTAAAGAATCTGAATATCACTCTAATAAAACAATATCTGAGTATTGATATACACTAATCGTTTATACAAAACTGAGAGCTATATACGGTTTTAACTGCCTTTAGTCATATTGTTATACTCTATAACAATATGACTGAAGGCAGTTAAAACCGTTGGGCAGATAGAAAGGTCACGCAATAATAATTTACAATAGACAAAACAGTAATACATATATATTTTTTGATAATTATGATTTTAATTGTCAGTATGGTATAAACCTAAAGCAATTTTCACTAGAAATTAAATTACCTTGTTTCAGGCGTCAGACGAACAATAACGGAGAACTGTAATAAATTAATCATTATTAACAGTTTTGGACACTAGCTTTATTATGTAAAATAAATTCCAAGCATCCATTGTATTTTAATTAATTTCTTAATAATTCTTATTAAATCACCAAAAAAGTCATCGTTGAAAATGATACTTAATATGAGCCTAGATTAAGCGTATTTGACAGTCTGTAGTTTTTTAGCTAGAATTTTAAAATATTTATTTTCACAATCAGCTAATTTCCGTGGTTATCGGTGATGGCCGATGTTGACCACCGTTTTAAACATGTTTTAAATAGGTTCGACGATAATGGATTGATTATATAAAAAATGGTTACATGCTTTAGTATGTTTGCTTACTTATTTTTATAACTATGATTTAAAATTCTGGTTTATATTATACATATCACTAATGTGGTGGATAGTATATAAACTCATTTGCAAAAAAAACGGGCACCTAAGCAATGAACCACTTCAAATGTTAATATTGCTTTGTTTGATAATAAATAATAGGTACTTTTATCCTCACAATTTGGTAAATTAATAAGAAAATAATTTCATCAGTATTTTATGGTAATTAAGGTAATTTATGGGAAATAATGCTAAACCTCACTAGTAGTGTATGTTTGCTAGTAGTGCATATTCTCATGAAATAAAAATAAAAAAGTTTTTTTGTTTATTTTCTTTAATAAAGTAAAAGCAGATAAATGGTTAGTATCGAGTGTGACCCCCTCTAGCTAAAACCACAGCTTGAATTCGTCTGGGCATGCTAGCGAGTATATCCCGGATACTTGTTTGCGGAATACGTTCCCACTCCGCAGTAATCACATTCTTCAGCTCTTTGATGGTCTGCGGAGCCGGTTGTACTGATCTCACACGTCGTTTCAGAACGTCCCAGACATGCGAATGCCGACCTCTTGCACATACGCTTTAACATCGCGAGATCGGTGGGCGCGAGCATTGTCGTCCATAAAAATCGAAACTTCACCTAGAGCGGCAAATGCAGGTTGTGCATGAGGAATTAGAACTTCCGTTACGTATCGATGCCCAGTCATTGAGGCGTTTTCAATGAAGACTAACTCTGTACGATCCATTGAATTTATTCCTGCCCAAAACATAACAGAGCCCCCACAATAAGGTGTGATTTCTTCGAAACATGCCTCTGCAAAGCGTTCTTCTTGTCTTTTTAGCACTCGATCTTCACCGAACAGAGATATCCTGGCTTCATCAGAGAACAAAACCCTATTCTAATCTTCTTGAGTCCATGGTTCACAATTTCTAGCGAATCTAAGCCTGTGAACTCGGTGCTCACGGAGTAATTTGGGGCCGCGGGCCGGGCAGTGACTGCGTATATTGGCAGCGAGAAGCCTCCTCCTGACCGTCCATAGACTAATATGCACATTTCTTACTTCTTGGAGGTTGTTCTATAGATCCACATACGAAGATTTGCGATTTCTCAATGCGCGACTCACAAGAAAACGATCATCACGTGGTTGAGTACATGGTTTTCTTCCAGAACCAGGTCTTCTCTCGACGGAACCAGTCTCCTGATATCGCTGCCAGGTCCTTTGAACCGTCAAGCGACTAACATTTAGCCTCCTAGCCACGAAGCATTGGCTCCAACCCTCTTCAAGTAGCGCGATAATTTTGGTAGCTTTTACCACTTTATCTACCATTGTTGATACAGCCAAACAGCAATAAAAAAAGCTTTGACAGTCAAGGATATGAAATTAATCGATTAATATTGAAAAAAAGTTATAAAAGTCGATGTTAACTTCTGGAACTTCACGCCAAAAATAGGATAGGATAAATAGGATAGGATAGGATAGGATAGGATAAGTAGGATAAAAAGGGGTTTTCTGTAAAAATGAGCATCAAATGAAAATTTGAATTTAGAACGGACTTTTTAAAATACCACGGCATTTTTAAAACCGGCCAGTAACGTGTACAAACGATTGAAACCTTTTTTGTATTGTATCTTTTTAAAGATAAATGAAAATCAAAACCGCTCATTTTTTTTGCAAATGAGTGTATTTTGGGTCATTGCATAAATACTGTTACATACCAGTAAAGTGAAATTGATTGTACCATTAATGAATCTAAGATCAATAGGTAACAGTTCCTACCATTGTAAATAAGTGAAAAAAGTATTAATTTAATACTTGCAGAGGAAAAGACTAAGAGATAAGTTTTAAAATAATAACCCTACCTTCTCCGTAACAGGTTCTTCGGAAAGTTTTATTACTTAGACAAACATCTAATATTCTGAAACATAATTTTCCGGTTAAGTTTATAATGGAAGTTAGCAACTTCAAAAAATTCGGTCGAAGAAGTTTAACTTAGAATTCTGAAAATAACAAGCGGTGCTTTGAGTCATTCGAATCGTTTCTTGGCAGTTTCTCGACGGCTATCGTATAATGAGATTGTTCCTAATTCTGCCAACTCCACTGCTGGTCTTGTGGCGTCCTTTTAACTTAGTAATTAGTTTATTCGGATCCACGGTGTATACGAATCAAATAAGACATTACAATTACACACACCGTCAAAGGTATTTAATGGTTTACATAACAATATCGTTTTTTATTCAACTACAATCACTACGATGTACAACAAATAGTAAAGAACATTATCGCAATTGATAGTTCAAAGCCAACAGCATGAATTTGAATAAACAGTGAGTATTTGTAAATTCTCTGTAATTATTAGCTGTAAATTTGTGAGTTGTACATGTGTGCTGTGTCAAATAAACTACTATTATTATTATTTCTATTGTTACTACAAGATCCATAAATTTTGTAGATATGAGTTCTCTAAATAGGACATAGAATAAACAATAACTAAGAAAAAATTTAATTCGTTGCGTTGACGTTGGGTTGTCATCTCAGACTTTTTATTGGAGCGGAGCGAAGCGAAGCTCCCATGGATCAGCTTCAATGGCGCAATGTCTGTTACGCCATAACTTCCCGAGTTCTTAACCGATTTTAATATTTTTTGTGTGGAACCGAATCAACAGGTTTAGGACCAGATTGTGACGGAGAAATTTGAAATTCGCAAAAATTCCAATGGAAACAAAAAAAAAAAAAACTTTTTTTAGGCATTACGCTCCGCTCCAATATATGGTGCTAGCGTACTTTAAGCTTAGCGACTGCATCGCCTAGTTTTCTGATTACTTATTAGATTCTTTAAGGACTGAATTTCTTTGAATTTTGTAACGTGCAGAATGTATATTATTAACTCAGATGCTGTATTTAACATACGTATAAAGTGAATTGCGCATCAAGGGCCAAACATGAGAACAGAAATGTTGATAATTTGCGCGATTTGGTTTATTTTGATCCCATTCGCAGGGTTAGAAGTTCCACGGTCCCTATCGAATTAATAGAATTAATAATTAATTAATTCACTGTGTTTAATTTACCGGTCGATTTGTTTGTTATTTGAATTATACGGCATAATGAAACATCACGGTAATTGGGATAAATATAAAATGTGCACCTGATTTTGATGTTTTATTTATTAACAGAATAAATAACAACTAACGAAAAGAAGGTAATAGAAATAGTTAAATAAACGGTTGTATCTTATCTTTGCTTATTCAAGAAAAAATCTGAATTGAATTCAGATTCTTTATCAAAATTGCAAAATATTGTAAGTTGTTAGAAGAATTGTGTATAGAAGCAAAATACCTTGCTTGCTTGCTTGCTGTTTGTTTTACTGATGCTTTTTATTACGTCTCCTTCTGAAATACCTCAGTAGCCTAATTCTGGTTTATTTTTATTTTCTTACTTATTAACAAGTAATTGTGTTATTTACTTGAGAACGAGTAAACGTTTAAGCTAAGACTTAGGCTACGTGGGTTATAATGACAAAAATCATCATCTCTTTTCTTTAATTGTTACGCAACCTTTTGTTATGTAATTGTATTGTCTTCTAAGTTATAACTAGTTCAAAGGTTCTTTGAAATCATTAAATATTTAATAATTACTAACCTCAATTGCAAATAATATGTATAAAGTGCAGTCTCTCCATTTATTTTCTCTTTTCTCATAGAGACAAAGCAGATAATAACAGTTGCTTTTGCAGATAGGGGTGATTTCCGTGCTGTGGTTTAGTCTGTGAAATATTATATCAGTTTTATTTTGATTTTGTTATGCGATTAAGAAACATTTTTTTTTTGTATTTTGTCTACTTTATTCTTTTTTTTATGTTTGCGACTATTTGTATGAAGACGAATTATTATGTATATTATAATATTTGTTCCGATATTAATGTCTAAAACATTTAAATTTTGTTTCTTTGACTGAACATCCAATTACTTGACATGACATTTAACTTTCAGACATGGACGTATCTCCACAAACTGGACTGAGTAATCATACGCCTGACATACAAAAATAGACCCTAATTCTTAATACTTAAGTTTATTTCGATATACTATAGCAATCGAGGAAAAAACGTGCCAGGAGAGATATACAGAAGAGTGGTGCTCTTCTCTTTCTCGATTGGCAAAAGGCAACAAAGGAATAATGATGGTAGAAATTATTTCACCAATCGATTTTTTTTTTTGTATCCTGTGTGTCAATAAAGTATCATGTATAATCATTAATATTTAAACATTCCGGTATATGATCACATCTTTCAAGCATTGTGAATGGCTATGCATTCGTGATGTTATAAAGTGTATTTTTACAGGTGAATCTAAAAATGAACAATACAATAGATACGTTGGTTTTGCTAGTAGACTTGGATATCTTTCATTAATAGTCAATAAATACGATTAGCGCTAAACGTATCTAAAACATAGTTCTGTATTTTCAACGTTAAGTAATCGACACAAATACAATGACATTTTAAATTGATTAGGTGCTAGTCACAATTGTTGACAGTTGGTTAAAATTGATTTAAGACTTTCACCATCAGCTCCTTTATTAGACATTAAATAGTTCGCAATTAAAATAAGTAAGGGTTCTTGTAACTTCAAACTCCATCAGTTTGTTCGAGTTATTTGCCGCTGTGTTGGTTGCGTACCAATGGTAATATAGGTACTATGCGTTCAATGTTTCTAGGGTCATTATTATTTAACTCTGATTCGATATGTTATAATGGAATACTAATATGTGACGGCGCCACCATCTAATATCGATACAATATGTAAGATTTTGAATTTAAGTTCATGTTAATATAAATTAAACCCAAGTCATAACCCCCACTTGTTTCTAGTGCGTATTGATTTAGTGGTGTTTTGCACTGGCAAATAGGCGTACTGACGTGTACGTACGTGCCAATATAATCTGATTGAAATTATAGGGACGAGCGCAGGTGCGAAGTTATTTTAAGTAACTATTGGTTTAATTGCTGAGTGGTTCTTTTATTTTGTGCCAGTGTATAAAAATAAGTTAAGCTGAAAATAATTGAACACACACTACTAAATAGTGTTGAATTTTGAAACAAAAATAAAAAATATAAATTTGTATGAACAAAATGTTTATAATTTGTAAATATTTCTCTATATGTTTCTTAGTTAAGCTTATAAATTAAAGCTGTGGTATATGTTGCTGGTGTTGAAATTAGTTTTTCTCTTTAAGTGAATTGTGAACAACTTTTTCATTTCAACACTGGTTTTTTAACCTAAAAAAATCTTTGTTCATAACATAATTTAGTGACTAAGAATAACATGGAATAAAAATCTTGATAGACCATATAAATTTTACAATTATAATTCATCTTTATCTATTGTAAAAACAAATTTGTTTGTTACATAATACCTATTGAATTAGCAAAACAGTAGAGGGCTGAGTGTAAGATTTTAAATGTCCAAAAGTCAATATCGCGTTTGAGTTAAGATTTTGAATTCCGAATTTAACATCGTAGCATTAAGATCTATCACACAAATATTAACGCAAACGCAATACTTTGCACATTCATAAACTTACAATCAGGATGCACTCAGGCCTCAGCACAACAATGGTTATTACCCGCAGATAGATAGATATGCCAAAAAACTTTTATTGAATAGAATATGACACTTTTCAAAAAAAAAAAAAGGAAATGATCATTTTAAATCATTTTAAAAACATTGTATTTACGTATGTCCTCCATTAACATGCTAATAAATTAAATAAATTTACTGAACCTGGCTACAACCATTGCGGTGTTACATAAAAATCAAGTGAATTTCGTAGTAGCATGAATGTAAATCAAGTGATTGTATGAGCTATATTGAGCGGCCTGCATTGAGCGCAGTCGGCGCGTGGTAAGCACAATACCTTTTGAATGCACCCATTATTGAATCAGTATTCGATTGTTCCAAAGTCTAACATTTTTATATATATATATAGATATATTTGAAGTAAATCTCGTTGCAGTTGCCGATGGTTTGTCTTTGTTGTGCAGTAGTATGTATTATGAATGAAGCATTATTTAGGATTAAGAATCATATTACAGTGAACAAAACGCGATTTTGATAAGTTGGCTATTGGAAAATCTGACAATGAAAGTACTGAAATACCAACCCACTTTAAAATATATTATCCCATCAAAAACAATACTTGTCAAAAAAACCAAGTCTCGCAACTCAGTTGTTCTACGGTAAAAAGTTGTGAGATCCATGTAATACCAAGTCGGTTATTAATTTATTCAGTCCCTACTTAAGCGAATTTCTGTCTTAATACGTCCAGACCCTAAGACCACGATCGTGGTCCATAACAATTGAAAATAAATTGTGTCTGGAATCTCCGTACTCGAAGCATTAAGTTGTTACGTAATAATTAACAGCATCTTATAGTGACGCATATCAATATTAAAAATCTTTATTATGTTATATAAATATATTGACACGGCCATCGCACTAAATAATTTAATTTACACGTGTTTTCATGCGATGGCCGAGTCAATATATTTATATAAAACAATAAAGATTTTTAATATTGATATGCGTCACTATAAGATGCTGTTAATTATTACGTAACAACTTAATGCTTCGAGTACGGAGATTCCAGACACAATTTATTTTCAATTGTTATGGACCACGATCGTGGCCTTAGGGTCTGGACGTATTAAGACAGAAATTCGCTTAAGTAGGGACTGAATAAATTAATAACCGACTTGGTATTACATGGATCTCACAACTTTTTACCGTAGAACAACTGAGTTGCGAGACTTGGTTTTTTTGACAAGTATTGTTTTTGATGGGATCGCATTGCTTTTTGTATTTTGTAGACAGTCTACTTTTTTTCTTTTCGGTACCTTCTACTTATTGTATATATGTATGTATATCTACCAGCAACGAATTTTCTTAAAGCCCTCTCTCTGACTTATGAACTTTTCTTACTTTTGTAGGTTTTTTTAGTTTTTCCTTGATTCATACACCAAACACTATTTATATTCCAAATTTGAAGCTTCTAGGTCTGCTAGAAGTGTCTTAGAATTTTGATGATCGGTGAGTCAGTGAGTGACAAAATTAAGAAATTTGACCCGTTATAATTCTTAAATTACTAGTTAAAATTGAATGAAATTTGAAATATACCGTGTCTTTACAATGCCTGCATGGTTACAGAAAATTCAGTCTTCTAGTTTTATCCGCAACGAAGTTACAAGGGGTCGAAAATGGCCTGAATTTCTTCGAGAAAAGGATGGTACGTCCGTGCCGCTTTTTTGCTTGACTTGGCGGGGGCACTGCCGTGCCCCCAGATTAAACGCAATCTATTTTGATGAATAAAAAAACTCAACAATTATAGTAATTCGTCAGAGAACCTAAGAGCTCGACAGATTCGATTGATTTTATAGGGGAGACTACGAAGGAACAAACGTAACTTAGGAACCAGGCGGAGCGACAATATATACGCATAGAAGTTGAAATGACTAGAATAGGATTTAGCCTCTCATATTTAAAAAATGTAAATTTCAACTACTCCCTTCACTCGTCGCCTTCACAGTTGATTTCGCTCTGACAGCACCCTGACTTTCTAGAAAGAACGAAGAAAGAGAGAGAAGAAAGAAAAACATTTATTGACACACACGCACTTAAAGACACAGAGAAATAAAAAATAAGGGACAAACAATGGAAAAACAATACAAAAGTAAAAAAAAAGAAAAAAGTTTAAAACTAATTTGCGGGGTCAACAAAATACCCTGCCTCAGCATTTTGCCTCTGTGTCCTTCACAGCTGGGCAGAATAGACACAGAGGCGCTGTTATCTGACAGGGTTCTAACCAGTGACAAAAAAGAAAAAGAAAAAAGGCGCCTTTTAATAATTATGTAATTAAGAATAAAAGCGGCACGAAGGCCCGATTCATTTGCCGTCCCTCTATTAGCAATCGATATCTAATCTGTGATGTCATTTTGACATCACAGATACTACTACTATTCATCGCTCTGGTATTTTTTCCAATTCTTTTTCTCTTTCAGCAGTCGACGCTGGATCTTTATATAACCTAGAATCCAAAAGACTTCTCATAGACTCACCTTTAAGCCATTTCGGAATACGGAATTTTAGAATATGTTCGAATGTCACAGACATGCAGTTCATATGTGTGTGTATTCCTCGTTAATCGGGAAGATTTTGATGACGTGTCATCTTCATGTTGTGTGAATATGATATCGTGAAGTTCGATATTAGCAAAATTCTTTTATCTAATACTAGCCGTCGTGATCACGCGTTGCTGTGTTATAAATTAAAATGAAATATATGCTATATCTCAAGTCGGAACAAATTCACCAAAATGAAAAAAATCATCAAAATAGGTTGAGTAGTTGCGGAGTTCATCGGGGTCAAACAGTATGACAGGGAATTTATATATATATATATATATATATATATAGATGACAAAAGTAGTTTTGGAACCTAAAAGTTGGGAAGTAAAATAGGGTCAAAGTTATTACGATGGGAAAGGAAAGGTATTACGATATAAGTTATGCATCTGGGACTTGGAAATTGAATAAGATGGCAAAGGCTATGAAATGTGAGTGATCTTATTTGAATTGATACGAAAGGTAACAAAGTAAATTACGTGCCCACCGTGGAAGCGTAAAGTTACAATCTCTTGTTACAGATACGGCAAATGAAAATCCCGAAGGAACTCAACCAATTTTTTAGGATTAAATGAAATTTAGTGTTTTCACATATCAATAGGAAATGTGGTGTTTGAAAATATATCACGAATACTATAAACTGATTTGGACTTTAAATAATCTTTTAAGTAAAAAGGATGTTTGTAAAAATATAAAGAACTTTTAGCAAGACAAAAATGTACTGCGTACGTGAGTGCGAGGCCTCAAAGAAAACGACTGAAAAACATTCACTGAAAGTGGAAATAAATCTTCATGATGTGTGGAGACTTAATAATTCGTAGCTCGCGGATGTCGGTGTCCGTTACGCGAGCTCCTACCGGACGTCTCCGGAATATTAACTTGGATGGGATAAAAATGGCGGCGGCCGACCCCGGCTCAGGTGACACTGGAATTTGACGGTGGTAATTTGACGCCTTTATCCGGGTCACCTTCCCTACAAATAGCTGATACACGATGAAATGAGCTGAATGTGACCGAGGTCATCGTATTTTGCATAAAGCTTCAACGTTTAAGCGAAATCAGAAATACATTTTATTAAACTTACTTCCTTCAGTCATTTATTTTACTCTTAATATAAATTAAGTTGTAACGCACTGTAACGCCAATGTTTGTTTTATGCAGATAACTTACCGTATAACAAGTTAGCTTTAACTGAACGTTTTAATTAGCCAGAAAAGCTTAAAAAAAGGGGGGTGTAAAATTTTTGCGATCATGGAAAATTCTAGTAATTTCACGAATAATTCCCAAAGATAGCAATAAAAGTAATTTCAGATGAACAAGCAAAATTTGGACGCGGTCTCGAATAAATCGACTTGTGGATGTTGCGAGAAAAGTTGTGCTAATTACCCTGGGAATGTATCGAGAGGCCCACAACTGTATCCGTACTTAAGGCGTTGCGATGGTTCATTTCACGTTACAATTAGTTAAAGCCAAAATCAAGTTTTACAATCGAAGTGTATTTAAGTTTTTGCCAGAAATTAAGTATCTAAGAATGTGACGTATAGAGAACGTCATTGAAAAGATATCATATTTATAGTTTAGGAATGTAATAGAAAATCTTTACTAAACGAATAATATGCGCATCAAATAATCACTGTAACTAAAGGCTTCATAGAGGGTATGCTTGTATAAGTAGTATTATAGATGTTTCTGCTATATTTATTTAGTGTAACCGTTGGCATATTATTTGAGATAGGAAAAATATTAAGAAATAAGTGTAATTGACAAATATTACATTACTTTATGACTATGTTGTATGGGATTGAATTTAATTGAAGTTGTGGAGCAGTAAAAGGTCATACATATAAAATTAATATTTAGTAGATTTATATATTATAGTTAGTAGAAGACTGTTTGGTGCAACGGTAGCGATCCTGCCTTTCGCACCGACGGTCCTGGGTTCGAATACCGGAAGGGGCAGATGTTTGTATGATGAATACGAGTATTTGTACCTGAGTCATGGATGTTTGTATATATTTCTATAAATATTAATTATTTATGTATGATATATGTATGGCTATCCGTTACCCTAGTATCCATAACACAAGCCTTAAAAGTGCTTACTTTGGACTAGGTTAATTGGTGTGAATGTAGGAAATATTTATTTATTTATTTATTAGATTATTTTTATAATGTTTACTGATGCATGTATCAGTACCATCATCCAACCACCCATTTGTACCACCACACAAAATTCCACATTTATGATTAGTAAACCAAACCAAAAATATATTTTCTAACTATTGAATGTATTTTCAACAAAAAATTAGATAACAAAATAAATATTTTGGGCTATGTTTGCTAACCTAATACTATTCGGAGAATCATGTTAAACTTCCTTAACATTTTGGCGTCTTTGACGAATAAAGATGCATGTGATAACACATTACTAAAATGCATTTAAGAGTAGATCATAAAATTTATATACTTAATAATTTATAATTCAGAATTGTGTGGGTTATATATTTTATTTATTAATATAATGTATGACTCATACATACAAGATTTTTTGCATTTGAAATTAAAAGTTTCTTTATTGACTGTAAATAATTTCGTAATAATTTTTTGTAAAAAAATTATTCCACACTAGTTTTGCTTGTTTTCGAGCACCCAATTCTGGAATGAGTTAAAGTGCTTTAAGTGAGTTTGAAAAGGACATATAGAAAATTGAATTAAACATAGGAGACTTCCATCGTTTTGGGTCAGCGATAATCCTAATGTAATTCCAGTTTCTGTAATTTCAGAGAAAGTGAAGATTATTGTGAAATGCACGTAAATTCACATGCACTGTGCTAGGTATCTTTTAAATTGATGTTTTATATATTTAATTAATAAACGTCATGAAAATAGGAACAATTAAATAACACGACAACCCTACCCATACCAAAGTTGTTTATAGATTCCTTTTTATTTAATTTTAAAATATATGTTATTCCGATTATAATTCTCTAAACACCTAATTTTTATATTATAACATTATTACTCTTAGCTGCAAAAGTCAATTTCAGCAACAATTTATTGTGAGACATGTTCGAACGGGCGAATAAGAAGGGGAAGCAAGATAGTTCAGGCGCCGACATAGAAATAAATCTAAGACCTCTGAGTCGGCAGTATTGGCGCTTGCGAGCATGCTGTGATTGTACTGAGATCTTCGCAGATAAGCACCGGGCCTGTCCTCCCACCAGTTGATTTATCGTGCCATCCCAGATATTAGCTCTTTCATGGACGTATATGAAACATTAAACCTTCATTCGTTATTTAGTCACAATGAAATATTATATATTATGCTTAGTGTCACTGCTGGTACGATTCAAAAGACATCATTTTCAGAAATTGGGTTATCAGTAGCGTGTTGGGCATGGTTAGTATTTACTTTGACCGAGTAAAACAAGTAGAAAGGGTTGACTTTATATTCACCTTGTAGTTCTTATACCTACATATTATTTTTAATAAGATATTATATTTAACATAACAATTATTTACACCTGGTGCCCATTTCGGGGAAAATATGATGATTCTAAATATGATACAGTTTGTAGATAATTAAAAATCAGCATGATATAGCAGATGGAAGATGTTTTTCTTTGTCAAAAGCAAGATGTTACTCGTGTTTTACTTGATAAATACTGTTTAAATAGTTTGAAACTAAATTAAATCTTTTATTGCATATCTAAAAGTATATTTAATGACTAAATAACAAAAATATTATCTTTTACCTAGCAGAATGGAATTTAGTGCTAACTTTAATTCAGAGGAATATATCCTCAGCTACAAAAAGCTTCGTTTAAAACTTTTCCTTTTTCTTTTATTGGGTCACCATTCTTTAACATGACTTTGTTTTTTAGGATATTCAAAGGTTTCTTTGGTTAGAAAATAAGAATTATATAACTCTTGAAAAGTATTTTTTATATATTGCAGATATAAAAATCATCCGTAGTTTAAATTTCTTTTATCGACGATGAAAATCAATAGCTCGTGGCAAAAGAAACTAAAAGCGCCCATGTACAACCCGGTTACAATATCTGTGGACCTGATGACGTCACTTCAGCGCTTAGGTACGGTGCACAAAACAAGCATCATGGGGATAGTATTGTAAACAATAATAATTATGAACTATAAATAAAATATATTATACTTTTTCTCTTTTATTCTTTTATGTGATAAATTTTATGTTTTTATATGATAAATTAACGTAAAATAAAACGTTTTTATCCTTGTGATTTTTTTCTTTAAACTCAATAGTTTTTGAGTAATTTTTTTTAACGGCGGTCGCCGGCCGCTGCTGTATAAAAAAATTCCAAGTAAAATAATAAATGAAATAATCTTGGTTAAGTACAAAAAGTATTTCATTTACACAAAACAATATTATTCTAAAAAAATAATCAAAAATCAGAATAAATTATTGGCTCTATGCCTGTCATTGACTCTTCGATGTCGCTGTCGCTTATCTCGCTGTCGGAACTCTCCTCGCCTAGGGATATGATTATTTCACGTACATTTAAAAATATATATTTTATTTGATATTGTAAACTGCTAATCGTACTGACGCGACAGGGCGAGTGTGGGGAGGTGACAAGAGAACGGGGAGGGGGCTTGACATTCCAGCGAGGTCCACAGATATTGTAACCGAGTTGTCTTTTGCATGTTGACACAGACATGATGAAAGCGACTACGTTCAGAAACGTCAAATCCTATCTTACAATTATTACAATTGACACAATTTCTCAGTAATATAGACCATTTTTAATCCCCATAATCGTGACTAGTTTCACTAATTTATTGCAACCATAATGGATCATTAATTTTAAATTAAGAAATAGTATTTTTAAGTAAGTACGCACAGTTAAGCAAGTTAACGTTTTCGATATCTTTTAAAAATTTATAAATATGTACTATGTAGTTATTCTTAAAGGCTCATATTTATTCATTCGGTGTTGTGTCTTATTATTTATTCGTTTTTGTGTTACAATAGATCATAATGTAATAAATACAATAACAAAGGCATTATTCACGTTCCTACTTAGTAATTAACCAAGCGCCATGTCTGCCACGCCAACAATGCTAAAATTCACCTCATTTTGTGCTTTGAATAAATTGTTAAGTGTATGTTATATAAAATATTTTTTTTTGATTTACCGCAATGGCCCAACAGAAAAGCATTATTTACGCTAACTTTGGATCGGTTCCAGATCTAGGATTTATATAGCGGTTTTGTGCTGTATAAGTAACATCTCATTCTACCTAATTGTAAATGTAAATAAAGAATTAGATATAATAGTGCGTTTTTTGAATGATAAAGGGTTTGATGCCAGAAAACCGGGAACATACTTCCCTCGAAATGATTACTCGATAATATTTTAAGTATGTTCCTGAATAGGTTAAATGAAATAAGCATAGAAAAAACTACTTAAACAATGTTGTTTGAGTAGCTTTTTCTATGCTTATTCCATTTAATCTATTCTGTTCACCATCAGGTGAAGGACAATATCAAATGTATAATTAATAATATTCACCTTTTTTAAATCTTTAAAGGTTGCAATAATTTAAATAATTTTAACAGATGTATACAAGTAAACGAGTACGTAACAAAGTAATTAACGAAATTAATTAAGGATTTCAAGTCGAGTCGTTACATACATTATTTTTATCACGCCAAGAAAGTTGAGTAAGTAATAATAAACACAGTGCGGTTCCAAAACGGAGTTACTTGGTGGGGTGTAGAAAGTAATTAAATGTGAATTGAAAACAAGTTAGTTGTTGCCAGCACTCTCGAGAAAACTCCCAAAAGAACGGCAACAATGTATTTTCTCGTTACATTACGACTGTTTATTTTGGGGTCTCGAAAATATATTGGAAATGTACTTTCTAATGATAATAAATTTTAAAGTAACGAATAATTTCCATCGACTGTACAATTTTTCTGTACACGGCGTATGGTTTCATTTAATGTAAGAAAACACCATAAAAAGAGAAATAAAATATTAAATTCTGGGATTAACTGTTATAATGAACATCAGTTTTATGCTAAACGGAATTGTTATCGTGTTTTTTACTATTGTTAAGGTTCCGATATTTTGCAATGTCAAGGAATAGAGTTCTTTTAACAGTAATAAAACACATGATAAAAATCCCGTTTTGCATAATAATGTTCTATGGTGTTTGTGTCAATGCTGTATCAAGTTTTAATAACGATTGCATCACAGTTAAATGTCTTGGTATACAGATATGTATTGGGCATAAATAAGTAGAATGAGTTTTCGTAAAATAAAACTGAGAAATTTATCTAAGAGGATTTCATTTTTGGTTAAAAAATATACCTGTTTTGTTCATAAAATTTTGGCTTATTATTGTGTAATAAAAAATGCTTTGATGCCAAAGTAAATCTGCTTGGGCCTTTAACAATATTTGTAGGCGTATAGGCTATTTTATATACAACGTAAAATAACGAGCTGGCACAACCTCTGGTTGTTATTTTATGTGATTCCTGGCACTTGTTAGTCGATACGACTTACGTTTCGTCAGGGGAATTGTGTCGTGTAGCTTGTCTGGTGTGCTTTGTAACATTTAATGAGGGTTTATTCCTTTGTCTTTATCTATTTTCGTACATTTTCTTTTCTGTGTGAGATTTTACGCAACCACAAATTGTAGGATCATTTAAATGATTTGTGTTACACTTTAAACACATTATTTTTTTTTGGTACGTTGTGGCGTTGTGTTCATATAATCTGAGGGTAATGAAACTCGTAATTATTGGATTAAACTGTCAGCGATGATTGACTTAAGCGTATCGTTGTGTTTAGCCGTTTTATGTGCTACTTTTGGTATGTAAGTGTTCGCTTTGTTTAGCCGATGTATGAAATACCACAACTGCAATCGATCTTACATTCGAAGGATAACTAGCTTTCATTGACCGTAGGCACTGCGATATCTTTTTCAAAGAACTGAAAATAATTTTATTGCGTAGGTACAGCTTTCATTGACCGTAGGCACTGCGATATCTTTTTCAAAGAACTGAAAATAAATTTATTGCGTACTTGACACGTGTAGGATTTGTTGTCCCACACTCTTATAGTAGTTAATAGTTGAGTTAAACGACCTCACTGGTTTATAGCTTTAATTCATCATCATCATCATCATATCAGCCGTACGGCGCCCACTGCTGGACATAGGCCTCCCCCAAGGACCTCCACAACGATCGGTCCTGTGCTGCCCGCATCCAGCGTTTTCCCGCGACCTTAACCAGATCGTCGGTCCACCTCGTAGCGGGCCTACCCACTGAGCGTCGTCCGGCACGCGGTCGCCATTCGAGAACCTTTCCGCCCCAACGGCCATCGGTTCTCCTTGCTATGTGTCCTGCCTATTGCCATTTCAGCTTCGCAATTCTTTGAGCTATGTTGGCGGTTTTTGTTCTCCTACGGATCTCCTCATTTCTTATTCGATCGCGTAGGGAAACACCAAGCATAGCTCTCTCCATTGCCCGCTGGGCGACCTTGAGCCTTCTTACAAGACCCATAGTGAACGACCACGTTTCACTGCCATAAGTCATCACTGGCAACACACACTGGTTAAAGACTTTCGTCTTAAGGCACTGAGGTATTTTGGACGCGAAAATGAATCGCAGCTTCTCGAACGCTGCACTATGTGGAGATCGAGTCGGTTTCGGGTCATAAATCTATAACTTCCATGTTTTTATAGATATACAGCTGATTTTTTTTTAGGTAATCTGAGATAAACGTACTTTAAAATAATATACAGTCTATGCATATAAAAATATATTTAATAATTGTAAAAAAATACAAAACATGAAATATTGAAAAATTATCATAAATTTACGACTAATTTTAAACAATGTGACCTAAATGTTATAATTAATAGAGAGTTTTAACTTACAATAAAACTTACCTATTATTTTTCCTAAAGATATCCGGAATCCATCTTGAGTCAAGCATCTGTCCTTTTTCTTGCGATTTCCGGTCAAACGGTTTCCCCCCCTTCGTACTTCCGGCGCTAGTGCTGCCCTCTAGGTTTGATTTTGACGGAAGTGAGCTAGCGCTCGTTACAAAGTTTTTACCTCATTATAACTCGAGATGCACCAGGTAGAGATTGCCTGGATTCCGGATATCTTTAGGAAAAATAATAGGTAAGTTTTAACTCTCTATTATTTGTTCCGTTGTGATATCCGGAATCCATCTTGAGTGAAGTGTTTGTTATCTCCTGGTGAGCGTAATATGCACGATGCTATAATGTGTTAAAGGATGCTAAAATTTAAGAAGTTTGAATTAAATTGTAAAAAGAAAATAAAACCTCCTTTTATATAAGTTAATCAATTTCTTAATCATCGAACACAATCAAAATATCTAGGTAATGAAACAGAGTTTTCTTGATTTAAACGATTTATAACTTTTTGGTAATATCTTCTGAATGTATGTTCTCGGCGCCAATTTCCTGTTTCTAAAATTTTATCGATGGGAAATTGTTCCAACCAATTGAAGGATGCCACCGCAGCACGTACAGATCCTGGAGAAGCTTCCACACCTGCGTTTTTCAGCACGGCCTTTATCCAACCTCCAATTATAGTTTTTGAAGCTGCTTTAGGTATTCCTCTGACAGTTATAAATAAACTTAACAATTTATCTCTTTCCTTTCGGCGTTCATCTGTAAGGCGAACTAGCAGACGTATCCAGTATACACAATCAAGAGATTTTTTAGGATTTTGTAGCAATTTCCAACCTGATTGTCTGTAATTTAAGTTATCTGTTTTCGATCCAAAACTAGGCCACAAGGTTATGGAATTACCTTCGTCTAAATATTTCTCGTCTGCAACCGTAAGTAGGGTCAAGTCGTGAACGCGCCGTCCAGAGGATAGAAGAAGCAAAATAGCTGTTCGTTGAGACACTTGGTACAGGTTTGTCTCGTCTGGAGCATTTGATTCTAGATGTTCTATAATCACTTGGGGATCCCAAATGGGAGGTGCTGCACTTTTCTCCTTGGCAACTGAAATGGCTTTCAAAATATGCTTAACAAAAAAGTTTGACGAAAGGTCAATTTTTGTTGTGACGTTAGTAAAGGTGGCTATTACAGATTTATGGACCAAAATTGTTTTATAAGCTAAACCTTTGTGGTTGTGGAGGTATGCTAAATAACGGGCTACTTCGACTGGTGTAGGACTTTTAAAATTAACTTCACTATTTTCACACCAGTGTTTCCATTTTCTCCAAGCTGAATGATAGGTGTTCATAGTAGATTTTCTCCAACTTGATAGTAGTAGCGATCTCTCCTCATTTGTCCAATCTCTAATTAAGTCTGTCCACCCAAAATCAGCCAAGCTTCCAATTGGATCCCCTGGATCTCTGGAGGAGGCATCCCCGTCGTTGTGTCTATTAGTACTTGTGGAAGGTGTGGGATCGAGTAAGGTCCTTCCAGGGCACGGCGCTTCAGGTCGGCGGCCCAGAAAACCTTTTTCCATCTGGGACTGATCAAAATGAATTTGCCTTCTGCGGTGTTTAGGTGTGCTAATACTCGTGGAATGAGATTTGGCGGTGGGAAAACCCAAGCTAGTCGATTCTTCCACGACTGACTGAAAGCGTTGCAGTACACTGCATTCCGATCCGTCACGTCTAACGTGACATAGTTGGGTACCACTTGTGCTGTTTTCGAGGCAAACAGATCCACTTCTGGTGTGCCCCAACGAGCAAAGATCGGCTGAGTGGCTTGCGACATTAGATGCCATTCTGGACAAGCTTTTTTCCGGGATAGTGCATCGACCTCGCTGTTGTATCTCCCTGGAAAATACTGAGCTAACAGATGAATATTGAGGCAATCCAATGTTTCTACAATCTGGCGCGTCATTTCTAGGAGAGCTATGGATTTGGTGCCACCTTCTTTGTTGATGTAAGACACCACAGTGCGATTGTCTGTCAACAGAAGTATCTTGGCATTCTGAAGTCTGTACCTTTCGTGTTGAATCGCTGCATGGACTGCATAAAGCTCCTTGAGATTGACATGCCACATCTGCTGAGAAGCTGTCCACTGGCCGGAGACCCTCGACTCGTCCAGCTGCGCTCCCCAGCCGACATCCGATGCGTCCGTCGTCAGATAATGAGATTTTGGGCCCAGATGAATCGGAAGGCAGCCCGTAGCAGCACTGAGCCACCATCTCATGTCGCACAGAACAGCTTCGGGTATCTTGACACGTCTGTAACAATGTGATTTGGGGAGCTGTCGGCTGTAGTATTGCATTGTCCGACAATGTAGTCTCCCTCTTGGTATCACGAACGTGGCAAAGTTGAGTCGGCCTAGTAAGGATTGCGATTCCTTTAGGGACCAACTGCCTCTCGACATCAGGTGCTGAAGCGCCATGCGGAGCGTAAGGCACTTCGGTTCCGACAAGGACTTCGTGTTGAGTTTCGTGTCCCAAGTGATACCCAGAAATTCTAGGCATTGTGTCGGAACCAGCACAGATTTGTCGATATTTATAGACCAGCCCAACTGTTTCAGAACTCTTACTACGAAAGAGATCTGGTCGCATAAAAGTTCGTAGGATTGGCAAACCAACAAAAAATCTTCTAAATACACTACACACCTGATATTGTGGCGGCGTAGGTATTCGGCAACCCAATTCGTCAAACTTGCGAAAATTCTCGGTGCCGATGACAGCCCGAATGGGAGGCACGTCATCTGGAGTAGTTGGTTGTTGTAATTGAGCCTTAGGAACCTGCGGTGTTCGTTGGCGATACTGACGTGAAAGTAGGCTTGGCTCAGGTCTATTTTCGTCATCCAATCGTTCTGTTGTAAGAAATTCGACACGCGGAAATGACTGAATAGTTGAAATGGTTTTATTTGGACGAAATGATTTAGACGTTTTAAATTGAATATTGGCCGAAACGTCCCGTCTGTCTTGGGTATTAGGAAAAATGTTGACAAAAAGCTGGGTGTCGGTTCGGCCATCTCCAATACCTCCAAATCTAACATGCTTTCTATTTGTTCCGACATTTGAGAACTGATTTTGGTTTGAAAACATCTCATAATTGTTTGATTGGGTATAACAAGAGGGGGCTTCATTACAAAAGAAATTCGAAGGCCAGTTAAAATTTTGCATATGTATTCTGGCGCTCCTAGATTGCTCCATACATTTATATATTGCCTTAGACAGCCCCCTCGAAATGGTATACAGTCAAGCATGATGTGCCTTATTTGGAGAATATAAACGGGATTTTTTACCTTTATGCTGTTGCTGTTGACTTTTGTTGTACATTGATTTCCTTCCTGATGACTTTCCTTTGCCTTTTCCTTTTCTGCTTGATACGTTAGTTCGAAAAAAATTTTCCTTACTTTGTTTACTGACCGGTTTAGTGCTCGAAGATTCGCTTAAAATGCTCGAATGTTTGCGATTGTAGGTTGATGGGCCTGCTAGCGGGGTCTGTGAACATAAAAGTTTTTCCACCCCCCCAATTTTTTGGATGTAAGTAGCTAGGCTTTTATCTTCAAATAACAGCTCTGAAGATGGAGGGATTTTCTGTAAAGCACTGCAATGAAATTCATGTGGAATTCGTTTCATTAAAGACTCTCTACGAGAGTTAATGCAATCCGCGCGTCGGCCGCAAACAATTTGCAAAATATCGTCAGTTACTTTATTATAAGGACAATCTTTATTAAACAATGACCCTATTTTATCAAACAATGTTCTAGGGTTCAAGGTTGTTTTATTGTCACTTGACCAATCCACCAACTGTTGAAGAACATTCGTCAATTCATCCTTTTGTGTTAGTAAAGCATTCGACAAGGCAGCAAAAGTGCGTTCTAAAAGTAGTAAACGAGAGTCTTCGTTCATTGTTTCGGACCCAATTGGCCTTAATTCATCATTAACACTTAACTCTATAAACCCCGGAATGGTAACGTATTTCTTTTGAGTTTCATAGAAACGGATAGCGTTCCATTCGATGTCATTAAATCATTGCATTTCGCGTAACTTAGCAACATGAGCATCCTTAGACTTACCGTAAATTGGATCTCTAACGTTAGTTGAATTATCAGATAATTTAACCTGTTGTGGGGTATCTTCATTAATTAAAAGCGGTGGGTGTAATTGCAAATGGCTTGAATTTGTTGGAGAATTATCCGCTTCAGGCACCATTGTATTAAAGTTAGGATACGCCATTTGATTTGAACTATTTTGAGTTATTAAATTGGTCAATAGAGCAACCTGTTGTGAAAGAAACTGAAATTGCAAATCACTAACCTGATGTTTAACCCTCTTACTTTTTCTTCTGTATCCTTCCGGAGTTGATTCACTCGATGTCGACTCATTTTCTAAACTGGAAGAGCTGAGACGACGTTTTCTAGTGTCTTCATCTTGCCTATAATCGTCACTTTGTTCCCTGTTATTTGCTTGATTTTCCATCGCGAAAGGGGGAAAAGCTACACTTTTATATAAAGTACTCGTATTTCGTTAATAAAAGTACACTTTCTAGACCGATGCTTACGCTACGAAAGACGACGCTATAAATGAGGTAAAAACTTTGTAACGAGCGCTAGCTCACTTCCGTCAAAATCAAACCTAGAGGGCAGCACTAGCGCCGGAAGTACGAATGGGGGGAAACCGTTTGACCGGAAATCGCAAGAAAAAGGACAGATGCTTGACTCAAGATGGATTCCGGATATCACAACGGAACAAATAATACAAAATAAACACATAAAATTACTCTTATTAATTAAATATAATAAGAAAAAGAAAATAACATAGAATTATATTATTCTACTAGCTCTACAGCTTCATCTAATAGTTCCATAGACTTTTTATTGGAAGGTTTTCTTAAACTTGTTATGTAAGGGTCTGAAGAGTACAAAAGTGTATGTAAAACGTCTTCATTTGTAGCTACTCTAGAGCATTTTCTAGCATGATGAAGTCTGAATCGTTTATAGTCTTTGTTCCTTGATTCCTGGGCATCTTCGGAGAGCTGTCCAAGAGGTAACACTGAATAATGCCGAATTACACTTTCCCCATGAATTAGGACTTTATGGACAGATGATGGCATATAATACCACATATATTTACTAACATATCGTTGTGCTGTATCGAAAGCATACTGTCCAAATTTCGTAGCATTAATTACTTTTCCGCTAGACATAACTTGAAGTAAAACATAAAATCGTTTTATCAATTCCTCATCCACACCGGTAATTTCTGCAGTGCACTGATAATTTTGAAAAAATCGTCTAGCTGTATTACCGTCATTACTGTTACCAGAACCTTGCTTAGGTTTATCTATATTTAAACCAAGTTCTTCTCTGAACCTTCTTTGTACATATGTCTTCTTTTGTTTTTTCAAATCTTTATTTTCTGTCGTTGTAGCAGACCATTTTTCAAAGCCTACATTATAAGATATATGTAAAATTAGTTCCATAAATCTAATCCAGCAATGTAAAGTCGAAAGCCCATATTGATAAGAATTTTCGTCAACAGGTTTATTTTGTACTTTTTCTAAATTGTTCATCTCTGTAGGTCTTGCACCACAAATAGTACATACAGCACCTGATGAAGTTTCTGACAAAACTTGAGCCACTTTCCCGTCAACCATTGTCAAAAATAATGTGTGTTTGATTTCAATACTTTCACCATTTTTATTGATTAAGCTTGTTGTGAGAGCGTTTCTTTGAGCTATAATTTCATTAACTACACACTTGTAGTTTTCTCTGGTGTCTCTTTTGAAAATTCTATTAAAATGGGCCAACAAAATCTTACTGATGATGGAACAGGGTTTTCCCACAAAGTTTCATTTGTATTAATATCAACAAGTTTCAGAGGTACTAATGAAGATATAAATAAATTTGTGTCAGAAATTAACTCATCCTCTTCAGTTAAGACTTGCTTGTATTCACTTTGTCCGCTTCAGCCATCACAGCCCCATTTCGAATACAGCATTAAATGTTTTTTGCCAGCTTTGTATACACCATTGATTTTCAAAATTCTTGCAATAGTGTGATCCAGCAGATCTTGCAGTTTTATTTTTGCTGTAATATTATTAATTTCTATGCTTGATCTTGGTGGGTAGCACATTCCTTTAGCTTCCTGAATTGATTTATATGACGGAAATAATACGCAGTTCTTCGCAATTAAGCAATTTCTCATGTTTTCATACTGTGCCATGTTAAGGTCCAACTCTATAAAAATACTGAGAGCTTCATCTTTAGAGTACGCTGTTAAATGTGCCGGTTCATTTAAAAGATTTTGACGTATTTCACTTTTTTTATCTATGGGTAATACTCGTAAAATTTCGACAATGAATGCTTCTTCCGTTTCCCCTTGAGATCTCAATCCTTGAAGATATGAATTCAGTATAAAATCAAGGCCACATGTTTCAAGCAACTCCTTGTTTTTTCGTCTTTGTGTTCTATCGGAACTGTCTTCGTAGGTTTTAGAAGGGCGTCCTCGCTTCCCCGTCGATGTCGAAGGTTCAGATTCACAAGTAGGATCTTCCAGATTTACTGTGAATGTGGCATTCAACCACATGCTATTCTGATTTAAAAAATTTTCTTTATTTCTGCCAGATTTAGTGTAGCGTTGACGAAAGTTCGTAATAAGATTTTTTTGTACACTCGCGACATTTTTAGCGATATTTGCCTCAGAAAAGTTGATAAAATTATTCCGTATATAAACAACATAATTCCCGTCACTTTCAATCAAAACAAGACATAGGTCGCGTCTGGTACATTGGAATTCACTCATTGCGCGAGAGTAGGTGGTTAGATACACTTTTTATAACGACAATAACGAACGAAAAACAGTATGTAATTATTCAGTATGCAGATGCTCTATTTTATATTAAATAACTGATTTGAAACGTGTGCAAAGTATGGGAATAAAAACTATTTATCATTATGTGGTTACTCGGTTTCCTATGTGTTTTATTGATAATTTATTTTGTAGGCGAACTAAAAATGGTGAGAAATACTCGATACATTATCAAAACATAAACCGCAATTAATAATATATCACAAGTGTAACCTATATCAACTAATAAAACAAATAGATTCGCCCACGTATTTTAAGAAATTATTACTATTTCATGTTATGATAGATAGCATTATGTTGTGCAATGAAGTTGCAACTTTTTTTTTCTTCCTGTATAAAAATATTAAATTTCCTATCAAATAACATCATTTACAGACCTTCGGCAAATTTCGGCAACTGTCAAAACTCTAATTGAAAGTTTCAGATACGCAAAAATGATATGTCATGAGATAAATATTTCTAGTAAATATATTTATAAATATATAGCATATTTGTGTATACCAAAAAGAAGTATTTATTATAAGCTTTCTAAAATGGTATAATACTTGTATAATTTTCATTGCTAGCTTACTAGAAAATAATCCTGAAAAAAATACAAATTATGATGTTTTCGTGATAATTTTTCAATCATCGTATTTAGATGCTCTTTACTATAAAAAAGTACTAGTTACATACATAATTTATACATAATATAGTAGATCAACTTCTTAGCTATAGTTTGAGGTATAATACAAGTACCTGCGCCGATTTTTACAAAATGTATTTATGGCCAAGCTCTCTTAGGCACCTCCACATAGTGCGCTGCCCACCCGAGTTGGATTCGACGAGAGATCTCTTTCTCGAAGTTGGACTTACTAACTGTAACTGTAGCTTTAATTGGTGTTCATAAATTATAAAAAGTAATCGTTTAATGTTAGTTAGGAGGTGGCTTACGCTTAACTAATTATAATATTAATTAAAATTACATTGTTGCGGAAAATGCCGACACGCAAGACAATGTACTTTGATATGACCTAAATTGTGCGGTTGGTAAACACGTATGGTTGACAACTTATCTTTTCTCCCGATGCTGGGTCTGGCGAATGACTTAAAGAGTAGCCCAGATCGTATATACGAGTATCTCCTAAACAAAGACGGCCAACTACCCTTCTCGAAATTACAATTACAATTGTTTACACTTAATTTCACTCTCGCAGTTATTGTTTTTACTGTAGTCTGTTAAGGATGATCCAATCAGTGATCTTGAAGTCAAGTAAGCATCATATACAGGGTGTCCCAAAAACGACACGTCACAGTGACACTGGGGTTAGGCCAGCACAAGAGGCATCGAATAAGCCTAACATGACCTCAGTAAAAGTTGCTCGGTTTTCAAGATATTGTCAATTTAAACTTTTTCAAAATTTTCACGTTTTTTAACGTGTTCAGTGCTAGCATTACGTTAGATAGCCCTCAGGTTTCGATTTTTCTTTTGTACTCTTGTTGCGAATAGTTGCTTAAGATGATAGAAGTGTTATTTCGTTGATAACTAATGTAAAATGTGGAAAAATACTGGATTGAACTTGAAAAAATTGAACAACGAAAAATTACTTTCAACTTTGATCACTTGCCGTGAAAAAAAATTCAAAGAAACTAAATGAGCAAATAACGTTAAAAACTTGCATGTCTTATGCTTATTCCAAAATGGTATAACACATGTGTCTTATTTTAATATTATACGATTTTTTAATGCTTCACTAATACTAGGAACCCCGGAAGCTACCGCTAGCAGGTAAAAAAATAATGTCACGCGCAACGATAAGGCATTGTTATTGTTATCTATTAGCTTTTTTGTTTGTCAAATGCATGAGAATGAAAGATAAGGATAGTTTATTACCCTTTTGTCGGCTAGATATTGTAAGCAAATAGCTTTGTTTTTGACGTACGTGTCGTTATCATCTTTTCAAAGAAATGGAGAAGAAAGAGGGGTTGTAGTTTTAATTCTTATGGCCCTGCACTGCAAATCAAGTTGTTACGACAGTTCGTTACCTTGCGTTTCGTACGACAACCGTGTTAATCTCTGCGTTCCTTGTTTCCGTGTATTCCTTAATTTAAATCGACTTGGCTTTTCTCTGGACTCTGATTTCTGTTTTGAACGACAACTCGGCGCTCTGTTGGACACTGATATTGCTTTACGGAACTGTCTTATTAACGATGGCAAATCGTGGTACCCAATACACTCACCGTGACTACTCGGACATGCACTTGATTTACGGCGAAACCAGGCAGGTTTCCAATCGAGGCAATGTTTCGTACAACGCAAGATTGGCTGCAAGATTATACTCCGAAAGATATCCAATCCGTAATCCGACGACTTACGAAGTGATCTTAAGAGTTGTGAACGCTTATCGTGATGGCAGATTACCTGGAGTGAGTCACTCAGAAGGAAGACCTCGGACTGTTGACGACAACGTGGTGTTAGAGCAAGTACGAGAGGAGCCAGGAACTTCAGTGCGAATTATTGAACGCCGCACTGGTGTTCCCAAATCTTCGGCACATCGAATTTTAAAACGCCACAAATACCATCCCTACCATATCCAACGCGTCCAAACACTGCTTCCGGCGGACTACGCTGCGCGTGTCCAGTTTTGCCGGACAATGATTCAGAAATGGAGAGAAAATCCAAATTTCTTCAATGAAGTGTTATGGAGCGACGAATCAGCCTGCAAAAGGGATGGGTATATCAATTTGCACAACATCCATAGCTGGCAATTAGACAACCCACATGAAAAAAGAGAAGACCGATCACAGTACCAATTTAAAATTAATCTGTGGACGGGAATTTTCAACGGTCAAATATTGGGACCGGTCGAGTTGCCGCCTGTTCTGAATGGACAAAATTATTTAGAACATTTGCGAAACAACCTTCCTGTATTATTGGAAGATACTCCGTTGGCGCTGAGACGAAGGATGTGGTTCCAACAAGATGGCTGCCCAGCACACTATGCCTTACCAGTACGTCAGTACCTAAGCAACGCATTCCCCGAAAGATGGATTGGGCGACAGGGGCCAATTTCATGGCCACCGCGTTCCCCGGATCTAAATCCCTTAGATTTCTTTTATTGGGGTTGTCTAAAAGACAAAGTTTATGCGAAACCAATAAGATCCGAAGAAGAGTTACGGCGACGTGTATTCGATGCAGCTCGCACCATATCAGAAATCAGCTTAAGAACATTGAGCCGTAATTTTATTAGGCGATGTCACTTATGTATTAGAGTTCAAGGGAGACAGTTCGAGCATTTACTGTAAACTTATTAAACCAATAAGATACATGTGTTATACCATTTTGGAATTGGCATAACACATGCAAGTTTTTAAAGTTATTTGCTCATTTAGTTTCTTTGAAATTTTTTTCACGGCAAGTGATCAAAGTTGAAAGTTATTTTTCGTTGTTCAATTTTTTTCAAGTTCAATCCAGTATTTTTCCACATTTTACATAAGTTGTCAACGAAATAACACTTCTATCATCTTAAGCAACTATTCGCAACAAGAGTGCAAAAGAAAAATGGAAACCTGAGGGCTATCTAACATAATGCTAGCACTGAACATGTTAAGAAACTTGAAAATTTAGAAAAAGTTTAAATTGGAAATATCTTGAAAACCGAGCAACTTTTACTGAGGTCATGTTAGGCTTGTTCGATGCCTCTTGTGCTGGCCTAACTCCAGTGTCACTGTGACGTGTCGTTTTTGGGACACCCTGTATAGTTGGATGATTTTTGAGAAATTGGTTAATTTATGTAAGTATTTTAGGCAAATCTTAATTAAAGCATATTCTAAAATTAAGAATAACTATATATTTTGATTTTATATATTTTTTATTTTTTATACCGATAATAAAAGATGTTTTAGCTCAATATATGAAAGATCTACTATTATTAAAATAGAAAATACCATGTTTTTTCAAGAATGGCATCCATATATCGGTGCATCAATAATAAAAATTATAAACATGTAAATGTCTCCATTTAAATTAATACTTATGTAGATAGGTAGGTACAAATTTAAAACTATGTATGTGAAAGATCTTCATAATCTCCATTCTATTAATTTGTACAGTATTTCAACTTAGTACTACCCACACTTAGGTAGGACATTTTTCAATGTGTACTAATAAGCACTTGGTCCATAACATACCTATTACCAGACTCGATATTTTTTGTTTTTGTTACACGTTACAAATTGATGATAAAATATTTACAAAGAAATTGTCAAAACTAAATTTTACAATACCGTAAATGCAAAATTGTGCAAAGAGATGATATAACACCTTTGTCCTCAACAAATTCAGATCATAATGTAACCACAAATGTTCTATTACAGTTATTACGGATTCACACAACAAGCTCTACCTATTTTAGGATTTAATTATTTTAAGCACGGAAGGTTTGCTAAAGTAATCAAATATATAAACCCATATTCATTAAATTGAATTCAGCTAGTGTGCAATATGATTTTATGATTCTATCATTATTACAATGGAAGGTAGCGTGCACACTTGCCTCGAACACTTTACGGTAACGATACAGTCCAGTGCCTCTTATAGCTGGCATGAGTTCAAATAAAACGGAATGAAATCGCATCACATTTTCCGCCTATGCGTTGTGTTTATATCTATCTACGTACATTTACAGGGCTTGCTACACAGTCTGGTTAGCTATAATTGTTTTCGGAATGAATAACATAAACTTATAAATATAACATAAAAAGAAGCAATTTCTTAATCTCTACCCCAATGTAATAAAGCCGTTGTTTAACGAAGTTGTGACCATTATCTACTGTTAATGCTTAAGGCTCAGTAGCTCAATTGGGGAAGCATTGGACTTCCAAAGGTTGCGGGTTCAATGTCCCCCTGAGGACTCGTGAGCCGAGTTGATTTTTTCTAGTGTTTTTCTATTAAAATAATTTATCTTATAAGATAGCATTGAAAAATAATGCGAAAAAATATATAAAATTAAAAAACTAAATGGCTGTTTCATTCTATTCGATTGCTTTAACATTTGTAATAATGTGTCTTTCGAACACGTGAGGATGTTCTTCTTACTGATGAGTCAACGCTGGTATACAGCGTAAAATTAGAAAGGTACTAGAATATTTCGACGGGTGTCCACAATCCTTGGTAGCTCAATTGGGAGAGCATTGGAGCGGACTTCCAAAGGTTGCGGAATATATATTTTTATTCTATAATTCTGTTTTAAAACAGTATTTTAGTTGTTTACTACAGTAGTTTATTCAGAAACTATATCAACTATAACTCTGTAACATAAACTTTCGTTTATTATGCTAACCAATTAGCTGCAACAATCCTTTACGCTCTTTATGGCTGATTGGTTGCCCACGTTACTCTCGCTAGCACTTTCAATGTGGTTTAACGCAGATGGACAAGAGAACGACACATTAGATTAACAGTGGTAGATTTCTTTGCTTTTGTTATGTGTCGTAATGAGGAATTAATAAATTGAGTAAAGGGGACAGTACGTGTGAGAACCAGCATGTAGGTTGTAGTTAAACACCATTATCATTTACCATTCTTAGTATATCTAGGTACCAGCTAAGAAGAGCTAGAATATTATCTTGTCTTATTAAAGTTGTTAAGTCTTATGAATACATTTAAAACAGCAAGAGTTGCGGTTGGCGAAGCTTTTCTTTGGAGCACTTGATACTATGGGCAATCTCTAGGGGTCAGTATTGGGTTAAATATTATTATTATTTAAATTAATTACCGTCTTTGACAAACAGCTGTTTTGTTAAGAGGTGCCATCTTTCTTCCTATCAAGGCAGTGTATTGTTTCACTAGTAATCATTTCAAGATTTTATAATTGGATAGTATAAAGTTTGTAAAAAATAACCCTTTTATGATGCCTCGCCACAGTGCTTACCTAAGTAATACGGCTAAATCACAGCGTCACTTGGTTTCTAGTAAAAAAAAGCATTGAAAATTGTGGTAACAGTCATTAATACTTATTTAGAGCATATTATATTTTTTGTTAATTAAGCATTTAACTCTGAGATTTTTTATAACGAAAATATTACTTAAACAAATTCAACTTATCTCAGGGGTCAAGCGGAACTCGAATCCACTATCAATATATTGCAATGTTCAGGGGTACTTACTTAAAACAGATTCTTGTTGACTTTGTTGTAATCAACGAAATAATGATATCATAACACTACTATTATTGTTATAACAGAATTATTTTTTATTTTTTTTATTTTGTGGATTATGCATGGTGACGACGTATTATATTGTAAATGTCGTTACTTCTGTTAAAGCTGACGAGTGTATTGCGCCCATTCTTCTTGTCAGTTAAAAGACGTCCTGAATTGGTGGTAGGTAAAAATGTTGGACGATTCAAAACAACTTATTTTAAGTGCATTTCAATAAAGTTATTTTCATTCATTCATTCATATCTTCTACATCCGCTATCTTGGCAAGTACTCTTCCAATTGAGCTACCGAGACTTTGACAGATTGGTTAAATTTAATTATTTATTGTTTAAAGAAATTAATATTTTCATTGTCCAGTCTCAATAAATATGAAATTATTATGGATATCTATATTCTTCTATATTACAATATATTTTGTAGATTAATACTTAAAAAAGTAATGCTAATTAAATCAACGCTAGAAACAAAATACACTTGTGATCTTGGTTAGTTAAGTTACTTTGGTGTTTTTAGGTAAATAAATGCCTTATTTAAGACAAATTGACTAAAGATTCGTGAACCAGTTATTATAATATTCTATCTTAAACTACCGACAGTTAAAAACCTGTATGTACGAAGATAATGGTAAAACTATATTTATCTGATTCACTCAAATAAATACTTATACGGATACTTCGAATGCTAGTCGACCTTGCCGAATCGTACCGAACGCAGTTAGAGTACCTAGAATCGGTTTAAGTTGAGCACTTTAAACGCGAAACTTGTTTCAAGTCCAATGTTGTTCAACGGCAAAGCTTTTGAATGTGTTTAGTTTGGAAGACCGTTCGGTAGAAGCGACAAACGACAGTAATTAAATCCATCGTAGTGTTCAATTACAGGGACGCTATTAGAGGTAGTTCATGGTTAAACCTGGCTCACTTGATAAATCCGGGGCTTATTATCAGTGCGTCCAAATAAGCGAGACAAGCGGAATCAAACTTCCTATTTATCTCTGCAAAGGAAAATGACATTTTAATAAGCGCATAATCTATTAAATCTATAGTTGTTTTAATCTGTTAATATAAACACTTAATACGTGGACCAAACCTGTAATAACTTTTAATTTATATTTTAGTCGACTGTAATAAAAAGAATACTAACTCAATATGTTTAAATAATATTTAAAAAAAATCTAAAATAAAAATAAAGTTATAAAAAGAAAATTAATACCATTGTAAAAAAGCGTGGTGTGCTTTTTATATCATATTTCTGTACTAACTTTATGTTTATTTCTATACAATCTACTAATTATTTATTTACAACAATCAATATGTCTAGCAAGACATATCCAAAAAGTTGTATGGTGTTCCTCACAACTCTTTAAATGGTAAAGGATTTGATATAATGTAAAAGGTTTATTGATAAATTACGATGATTGCTAATTGTGAACTAATTTATGTAACCAACTAATATTAGTCGGTTATATATATTAATTCACAATTTAGCAATATTGCTTGCAATGTACGTTTATACACCGTACAGGTCTTGTGCTGCCCGCATCCTGTGATCTAAATAAGATCGTTGATCTATCTTGTAGGGAAGTTATCCACGGAACGTCATCAGGTTTAACTGGTTCGCGGCTTCGCGGTCGCTATTCGAGAACCATTTCTCTCTGCGGCCAGCTTGTCTATTGGCATATAATAAAAAAAGACTTTAAATTACTTTGAAGATACTATTTGATTTTATTTTTGATTGTCCTTGTCATCATCATCAGGCGAGTTGAAAACATAAAAATCAAACCTATTAAATTATTGCAACTGAGACAAGATGTTTTTTTTTTCTGATAAAAATAGGTATCTTCCTCAACTTACTCCAACGTTAAATAATTCTTTTTGAATGAGGTTTCTAAACTTTGTTACTTATACAGCTCAGACTTGTCAATCAGATAGTTATCAATAAGAGTAATTAAGGTGACTGTAGAGAATAATCGTTTTCTAATAGAGTAGCGCCATTAGCGAGCATTATCGAGTCTGCCCAGGCATTCTTTTTGAACTGTGGTTTTGCTATTTCCACTTAAATTCCGTTATATTTTTCATTTTATTATTTATTCCCATAGCAAGAACTTTATATTTTTCACCTGATATTCTCAACAGAGATAACTGGTTGAAATATTGGTAAAATATTTGTTTTGTTCGGAAAATACTAAATATTAATAGCCTGGTAATTGAGCAATGTGATCTAATTGAAAGTACCTAGATTTAACATAGTATTAAATTAATTAAATCTAGTTTTCTGTTAATCAGTCAGCAAATTCTTACATGCACATAGATAACGTCAGATCTTTGTCACATTCAGATATGTTAAAGAATAATAAAGAAAAAAAACAGGAAATAGTAATAACAGGTATAAACCTTTTATTTTTTTATTAATGGTTGTTTGAATCTGAAAAATAAAAAAGGTACTTTAATCAGTATTTCCTATATTATATAGTGTCAAATTAGGTTAAGGTTAGGTTAAGTTAGGTTAGAGCAATGTTTATGTAAAAAGTTATTGATGTGTGTCTATTATCTTAGGAGTCTCTTATTCTGCGTAAGATGATTATGATTATATTCATTTTGGTTTAATACCATTATGTCTTGTAAAGTAATGGTTGTGAATTTTATGCTTAAATATGATTATGCTGATTGTATGTGTGATTAAAACAATTATGCTACGTTATGGATAATAATATTATGCGTAAATTTTAGTGCGGATTTAATATACACGCATTATTATTATACGCATAATCTTTAGTGTGAACTACCATATGCTAACATATTTTATGCTTAAAATTTTTATACGCAATATTATTATACGCATAATCTTTAGTTTGAATTACCATAAGACAACATATTTTATGCTTAAAATTTTTATGCAAATGGATAGTGAATCATACGAGACAGGATATGTGCGAAAGACAGATTGAATAAATGGAGGTGAAGCTAGGAGTGTCAACCATACTACTAAAAATTACAAAAAGATACAAATGAATAACGCGGCAGATTTTGAATTTAATACTGGCGCAAACATTCCCCCCCGGCTTGAAGAGTTACCTTTGAAAAAAAGAGCAACTAACTATATAGTTTGCTACTAAGCTAAACTGCTAACTAAACTTAAGCTGTCAAAGCTAAGCTTAACATTAGAAAGACGAAGGCCGTTGGCACGGGGATTTCATTCTCAAATATTTTACAAACCACGTTTTTGGTTCTTTTCTTACATATTTTATGACATTTCCTAATTTGTTATTGTAAGCCTAAATCTATATAAAAACTATTAAATTATATGTCGTATATGATATTCTTTTACAAATACCTACTATATGAGACCGCACTCCGTCAATGTGACGGCATATGAAGGCATAAAAATAGTAAACAAAGTTTTCTATGAAGTAATGCGGGTACTTTTGTTTTATTTATTTTTAATTCTGAGTTCGTTGTTTTTATGTTTTTTGAGTATAGCATCTAAATTTAAACGCTTTTTAATATATAAGTAATTTTATCTGTCATCATTAGTATCAAGCGCTTAATATTATCAATATTATCAAGTTCTTATAAAAATCTTCTAATATTATTTAATTAGAGCCAACACTTTAATACTATATTAAAAAATATCAATTTATATTAATGAAATTACGCAATAAAATCAAGGGTTTTAAAAATCAAATTGTCTTCTTCATCAATCATCATAAGAAAATAAAATCTTCCAAGACTTACCAACAATAATAAATACAATAATAAACAGGGCAGACTGGAACGAGTAATGAGATTTAGAAAAGAGTTTAAGTAATTTAGCTTTGTTTGAGGCCTATGTCCAGCAGTGAGCGTCGTACGGCTGATATGATGAATTTAGCTTTGATGTGATATTGTTTTTTTTCCAGGCTTAAACTATGACATAACATTTCAAAGGTTTCAGAGTTTCGTTTCTTTTCACTATCTTTTGTCTCTTAGTTATATTATGTACGATAATTAACGTGTTTGTATACGAAAAAATATGCGACAAGGTTTATCTTTATAAATTTATTCACCTTTAACTAGTTAACATCATAAAAGTTGTTTTTACTTATTTCTAATCAAAACAGTTCGTAAAATTTTGGTAAAGTTATATTAACTGGCATAAACTTTCTATTTGACTGTGTTCAGCAGTAATGAGATTCGTGATTCAAAAAATTTATTAATGTGACAAAAACTTTGTTTTATTTCTGACGATAATGTTAATGATAATGATATGCTTAAAATATTTACAGTACGATCCAGACTATCATTAATAAGTTAGTACCTAAGCGAAGAATAAAGAAAAACCAGTATCCATTTTGGTTTAATCAAAGCTTAAAAAAAAATTAAAAGAAAAATATAATCTGCGATGTCGCTATAAAAAATATAAAAACCCTATAGGCCAGTCATCCTAGCATTTTTCATGATTTTTTTTTCCGGTAGCAGATTTTTCACTATACTTATGTATTTTTCGCCGTTGATTACGATGGAGAGGTTCAATCTGTCCAAAACCTGTGCTAAAAGAGTTATGGACACTTTTTGGACACAAATAGCGAAAAATTAGTTTTTGGGAAATAACTCGAAAAATAAGCCTAAAAAATCATAAAAACGATATTTTGCCAAAAAAGAAAAGAAAATTGTTGAAAATCGAAAAGGATTTTGGTCGTAAACTAAAGCTTATTGCGGTGGAGCAAGTGCATATCCCACAACAATGACGGATTGTTTGGTGGTAGCCTCAGAAGGTAATCGAATTTGCGAATTATTTTTTCGTACTTTGCATCTGTATATCTGGCAGTTAATGAGGATGATAGTTGGGCTGTTAAGAAATACACTTACTCTGGTTGTCTAGAACATCAAGAAATCTACATTCAGTTTTTGCCATTTCAAGTATTGACTCTAAAACGCTTCTGAATAATCTTACAAGACGTAATGAAAACGAAGGAGCAGGTCCGGATGGAATACCGCCAATATTTATTATAACACTAGCGACCCACCCCGGCTTCGCACGGATGCAATACTCTACTATATTATGCATGTATTATACATATAAACCTTCCTCTTGAATTACTCTATCTATTAAAAAAAACCGCATCAAAATCCGTTGCGTAGTTTTAAAGATTTAAGCATACAAAGGGATATAGGGACAGAGAAAGTGACTTTGTTTTATACTATGTAGTGAAGATGTGCAGAGTATTTAGTAGCTGCTCTCTTAGCGATCTACAATAGATAATTTTTTATCGTTGTTTGATAGACGTGGTATACACGAACTTTAGCAAAGCGTTCGTTTGTTTATCTCCGGATATTCTGTTAAAAAAATTAACAGAGCATGGCATTTCCAATGTGAATGTTGAATTGGATAAAATGGAATCTTACCTGGAAAATCTGTCTATTTATGTGGCTACTACTCAATGGCTACGAAACAAAGTCTCGAAAAATAACTTCAAGTATGCCTCAAGGGTCACATTTAGGCCCAATATCGTTTACCATCTTAGTCAATGACATATCTAAAAAAAATAAGGTTCTCCGATATTTTCATGTACGCAGATGATTTAAAGATTGCAAGACTGATTGTCTTAATTATGCTTCAAAGGGATCTTGATGAGTTTATTAAATGGTGTTCTCTGAACGGAATGAATCTTAACTCAGAAAAATGTTTTTTCTTACAATACGGGTGAGACAGAAACCTAGTTCCCTATCAGTACCGCATAGTTACAACTTTTATCAGAGAAGTAGATCAAATGTGTATTTTATGTGTAATATTTGACAAGAAGCTCACGTTCTTACCACACATGGAAAATATTCTAAACCGAGGTTCAAGACCATTACTACTAGCAGTAGTCAGGAGTGCTAAAACAATAAGTAATAGTAAGACTAAAATCATTATTTACGACACCTTCGTACAAAGTATTTTGGAATACTGCACTGTTGTATGGAGACCTCAATATGCCACATATCCTTTACGTTTGGAGCGAGTACAAAAAAAAAATATGCGGCACTTACTATACGCAGAGGGAATCACAAAAAATCTACCGTCTTATATAAAAATATTACAACATTTTAAGATTCATTCTTTGGTGGAACGGAGACTCGTGACGGACTTGAAAATAGTAATAAAATTTACTGTCGGCAACAGCTGAATAAATTTAAAATACGAGTCCCATTTAGATATCTCTGCAGTAAAATAAGCTCATTTATGTATACCTCATCGAAAAACAGTTTTCGAATCAAATTATCCTATCGCAAGACTCAGTAAGTTGGCAAATAAATATAGTGCCGAGGTCGATATCCTTATCAATTAACCGAACAGGCTTCGTTCTTACATTCTGAAATCATGACACTAATTTGTGACTGACTGCACTATTTTTTTTTAATTTGATTTTAACTTCACTTTTATTTATTTTACTTAATTATTTAGTTTAAATAATTTTAATGCATTTCTTGTTTTTTTATTGCATGATGTATTTACTTGTTTGTTCCACCTGTTTTTATTTTTATTTAGTATATATTTTATCGTTAATGTTGTGGTGTAAACATATGTAAGTAAATAAATAAATAAATACATAAACTTCTCGAAGCAAAGTGCAGTATGTGGGTTGATGCTGGACATTAGACGTGAAATAAACATAGTATTTGTAAAAAATATTTAACTTTCTTTCAATACTGATGCCGAAGTTCCTTAGAAACTCAAAATTGGTGGTTCACCCGCAAACACTAACGTGCATTGTATTTCATAGAAATTATGTGGTGTCGCTTGATTTATACCTTGACAAAGAATGATTTTCAAACAAAAACTATTCATAACACGGTTTTATTAACTTCACCTGTATGTTTGTCTGTAACGGAATTTTCTAACGCAATTTTAACCTACTTTAAAACGTCAGACTAATTTAAAACTTTGCTCCCTAATAATAATATATAATATACTAGCTAACCTAGGCACGCGTTGCTGTGTTATAAATTAAAATAAAACCTATCCTTTCTTTTAAGTTAGATCAAATAACAGATAGTTACGAAGTTTGATCAAAATCGGTTAAGTAGTTTAGGAGTCCATCACGGACAAACAACGTGACACGTAATTTATATATATTAAGATTATAATAATGTGGGGGCGAGTTTTTTTACTTTACCTGGTTAATAAATGTTTGTCAAGGAGGTAATTAATAGAATAGTAGAAACAATAAGTGCTGTCCGCAATACATATTCACTTTATTCTCTCTTGCCCTAAAAGCGTTTAACGATTATCGATAGTACTGATAATCACCACTTTTTCTACAATAATCAGAGAATACAAAAGATCCTTGCGTCGGCAATAAATCGAGGTAATGCTATCCTGTGGTATTTACTCGTAAGAGACAGCATAAGAGGCATGGTGACAGATGAGGTTAAACCGCGATATTCTTTCTGTAAAGGCTTGATTTCCACAGCGTTTATATAGAGTTTGTCATTTGGCGACATCGTATTGTATAAAAGATCTTGCTAAAAACGAAATATATTGTAATTAAATGTTATTTCTTGGTCATTCCTCATTTATTAATATAAGCTTAGTTAAGCTAAATAATTTCTCAAAAACCTAAGTATTCTATAGTAATAAATTACATTTATGGAAAAAATTATGAACTGAGCATCAGGTGGTAAGCTTTAAATAAAACAAACAAAAATCAACGAAATTTAAGATGTATCATTTCAGACATATTTTCACTAAAGAAGCAATCACAATAATAAAGTAATAGTACTTTATCAGGTAGGTGTTTTTTTTAAATATGTACAATTGCTACCTACCTATTATTTGTTATTTATTTAAAACTGTCATAATCCTATACCTTAGGATATTTATTTTAATGAATTGTTTTCAAATTGAAGTAGTAGATGTCGATCATATAAGTACAAAACTAGAGCTCAGAGTCCTTTATTATAATTTTATCATTACCTTAGATCTTCAACGGGGCGTATAATGAAGTTTAGAAACTTGTTATTAGTTAGGGTCATAATCTCACATCCCACATTATGTGAGTACTACGCAAACTGAGCCTTTACCGATTGCTTCGATGTGCTTTCGCTTTAAAATTAGCTAAGTTACCTTGATCCTTAATTTGATTCAAAATTATTGAAAATTTCTGGACGCATTTCCTTTTATTAATAAATGTCGTGGTATTCATATATTTAAAATAAATACATTTATTACTTCGTAACTAATGCCTAAAAGGTAGTATTAAAGAAACTTAAAGTTTCATCAACTGGTTTAATATAAAAACGATCATTTATCATAAATTCGCGTCCGTGTCATAGTCGCTCCGTGATCATGGCACTTGCAACAGTGCCGAAATATCGTCTTGGCAACATTTTACATGAAAATGTTTTTAGTGGGATTAATATATTTTTAAATACGTCTAATGGTCAAACATGCTTAAGACCTTTGGATGTAGATTTTTGATACAAAGAAACTACTGCATCTCATGTTAATAAATAAAAACGAGAAACAATTTAAAATAGATACAATACGGTTGTTATCTTGAATCAAAAGAACCTTAAATGTTATAGTAATATAAGTTATTTATAGTAATATAAGTTATTTATAGTAATATAAGTTATTTACGGGATTGCTACCATGTACCTTGTTTTTGAGTTTCCGATATTTCGGCATTGTTGCAAGTGCCATGATCACGGAGCGACTGTGACACGGACGCGAGTCGTTATATTACTATAATGTTAGTGACCATGAAAGTTTAAAACAGCATATAAATAATCTTTCCATATAAAAAGCATACAATAGACTTTCTGTAAAGGCTCATTATCTGTTTGCAAAAAAAACAATTTGGTTGCGCTAGTATTAAATTCAAATGTACCGCGTTATTTATTTGTATGTTTTTGTAATATTGATTAGTTTAGTCGACACCCCTCCCCTCACCTCCATTTACTCCATTTCCTTTTCGCACATACCTTGTTTATTGAAGAGCGAGATGACCGCGCCATCTTTTGGTGGCAAATCACTTCGCAATGTGGCCAAATGCGGGAAAAAAAAAGACTACTGATGGCAGCTCGCGCCCGTGCTCGTGTCGCAATTTTGATTGTACTAGTGGCCTATCCGCAAACCCCTACAACAAACTATAGTTTTATGTGACGGTGTCTTCGTGTGTGTACAGCGAAGTAAGAAACAGCAAAGCCCAGGGACGTCCCCAGCAGCCCCCAGCATCTCACACCACGTGGCGGTCAAGGTGTCATGTCCCTTCATATTCCTCTCATTTTTGTTGTCGGCATTAATTTTCTCATACCGCAATACAGTACACTCATTTTGAACCGCCCGCACATCCAATAGTCTTATATTAGTTTTTATAAATAACTATCTACTGGCAACAAACAAACATCAATTTTATTACATGATTTCTTAGATTCTTTTTAATTATTTGGGGGTTCTGTAGTGCCCCCGCTAAGACAAGACGAGCCGAAGCGCTTAGACTTTTTTATGAACTCTTATAACTTGAGATTAGCTAAACCAGATAAACAAAATTCTCAAAGCATGTTGTCAATCCAATCAAGTCGAGTCTATCAAAAAAATCGGACTTATAAAACTTATAAAGTTTTAATTGCTTAGCTCTTATACTTTAGATATACTTATTGATATATAAAAATCATGATTTCTTCACTGACTCACTGATGATCATCACAATTCTAAGGGTACTTCCTGATGTCCTGGAAAGCTAGAATTCAATATGTGATCTAGTATTAGTACGAAAATAACAAATAAAAATCTTAATGTTATAACTTTTATCCCCCAACTCCTTAAGCAAGGGAATGAAAGTTTGTATAAGACTTCCTCAAATTTTGACGGTTGAGGTCTAAAAATTGATATGAGAACTCCATGTTATAAATAATAACAAATATGTAATAAAATACTAATTTAAACCTTTATAAAAAATAAAAAACAATAAGTATTTAATCTTTGATTGTCCTTAACAGCGAGCCTGTGATGTGCAAGAAATACAACTCAAAACAGAAAAAAAATGTCAGAAACTAACATAGAGAAGTGAAATCCCAATAAAAACATTTTGCCAAGATAAGATCATATGATTCGGACTATACTAACTTAACAAACTCTACACCTTAGTCAAAATATGTGGTTTGGCTGTTTCGTTACTACAAGAACTGTAAGTGTAGAGCTTGTTGAGTTAGGGCGGGTAGAGTTAGAACCTTGTCTCTATATGAGGTCTGATAACTTTTTGACAGTGCGAGTCATATGGTCTCGTCTTGGCAACATTTTACATGAAAATGTTTTTGGTGGGATTAATATATTTTAAATACGTCTAATGGTCATACATGCTTAAGACCTTTGGATGTAGATTTTTTATACAAAGAAACTACTGCATCTCATGTAGTAAATAAAAACGAGAAACAATTTAAAATAGAAACAATACGGTTGTTATCTTGAATCAAAAGAACCTAAAATGTTAAAAGTTATTATAGAAAATTAAGCGGATATATTTCTCCCTATCGCTTGTGGAGAGCAGCAATCCGTTTTGAAAATTGAGTTTTAGTACCCCAAGAAACTAATTTCCCTTGTATTGTTCCTTCATATTTACCGTGTTATTACATCTGCCTCGATCAGACATTAAATTGCTTTACGAAACTACCCCCTCTATAAGATTTACGAACTCATGCATTCTGGGCGGAAGCAATCTTATTTGTAAATAATTTAACCAACAATGTGTTTACGGCTACTCTAGACTTTATTAATGGAGGTTGGGTAATTTACTGCGGGGACTTTTCCTTGGTTTTAATTTTATCGAAAAAGAAATATTTTGATAACATGACCAATATTACAGTTATATATTACTTAGATCCAGACCACACTTAGAGTTTCTTAATATAATGCTAATATAAACTAGGCGATGCAGACGCTAAGCATAAAGCTACGCTGGCAGCACATATTGAAGCGGAGCGTAAAACCTAAAAAAAGTAAGAAAAATATTGTTTCGATGGGAATTTTTGCGAATATCAAAATTCGGGCTCCGTCACAATCTGGTCTGAACCTGTTGATTCGATTCCACACAAAAAATATTAAAATCGGTTAAGAACTCGGAAAATTATGGCGTAACAGACATCGCATCATTGAAGCTGATCCATGGGAGCCAAATAATAATAAAATTTTATTCGCTATAGCTTGCTGCATAGAGGGCTTAGGACACACATACACAAACAATACTTTTTACTCCGGCTAATGGTTTCCGGAAATCATATTCTGAAGTTAATGAGAATGAAGTCGAAGGCAAAAGCTAGCTCTCTTATAAATCAAAAATAATGTTTATTCACGGCAGCGCTATTATGTTATATTTCTGATCCAAATCAGTAAATTAATTGATAGAAGCTATTAATTAATTAATTTATTTATGTTTGCAATTAATTCATCATTTGAATTTTAATCAAAGCGTGCGTTATAATTCAGGTTTATATTTTAAATCCAGGTAAAGAAATTTATGGAATGGTATAGAATTAATCAGTGCCTACACTTATCGGGAGAGATGAATACCGATAATTGAAAATTCAGTGGAGTGGCGAAGATGTAAGCTTAGGACAGATGAGCGGACAGAGGGATAATAATTATTATTATCGCGCTGTGTCGCTCCCTTCGAACATTAAACTAATTTGTTAAAACAATGAGTGGCTTTGACAAGGTTAAGAATTAAAATTAGAGACGTGCAATCAACGTTTATTTTGGGTTTAGTGTTCGTGAAAATAATTTATGCGAGTCCTGGTTGTTCGTGGTTGTTGTTTTAAACAACAAATTGTTTTTTCTGGTATGACTGTCATTTTTAATTATTACGAGGCGTACGCATTTATTTCAAGGTGTTTTATTGACAGAGATAAAAAAATATATTAATAAGGTATACTGGAACAAATTAAATTTTAATTTCAGGAAAAAAATCCACATATGTACAAAATTATATTTTGATAGTATTATGAATAAATGTTGATTTTCTGGTTGCGTAGGTTATATGAAAGTGAATCGAATAATTTTTCGCAATTATCGAGCGACATAGATGTATTAGGAACACAGCGTTGCTTCAGTATCCGTTAACGGTGATAATTATTATGAAGAGGCGGTCTACGCTCACGTTACTGCCGTCAAAGGGGAAACTTTGCTAATTAGCAAATACGCCGAATTGAACTCACGTTCGCTAAACGTGAAAGTTCGCATCTCCCTAATGTCTTTCATGTTGCATTTTAGCTGTATGTTGTAGAGTAATAGAGAATACCTAGCTCTTCAAATGCTTTAATCTGAAAGAAAAAATCACAAAGCATTACCAAATAATGTTGGTCGAATCAATAAGTGCATATTTGTATATAAATACTTATGTATTTCTTCATCCAAGAGAATGTAAGTTCTATGTAATGAAAAGTCGTAGCGAAGTTGCGTAATGAAGAAGTCTGTTATGCTACAACTCTGTAACAACAATAATAATAACAGCAACAATATTGAAGCACAGTAAGAATTTTAATTACCAATCTTTAAAGAATTTTAGTAACCTTACGCGCTTGTTGTTAAGACCAAGGAATGCTTCGTAAATAAATAAAGCATGGAAACTTTCCTATGGCGCTGACTAAATAAAAAAGAGCCTTAAACTCAAAGGCTTATTAAAGATTTGGATCTATTAAATATTTTATTTCAAAAAGGACAGCGTGAATACTGTCGATCAATCGATGCGCGACTAAGCAAATGTTAGGCATCGTAATATAAAATAAACTATAAAAGAAAACGATCAGAAGATAAAGGCAGAAACAATAAAATAGAATTTTTGGCTTTTTACCCTATGCTTAAAAAGGATTTAGGAAACTTTAGAGAGGATTAAAAAAATAATTATCACGGAAACGATGGATGGTTTTTGCCTGATAGATGTGAGAAAAAATTGACTGCATTAATTTGATACATTTATGGAATTATGTTTTTTGTCGATGTCTCATCGACATAAAACGTTAAAATAGTTTATTTTTGTGTTACATATCGTAACTGTACGTATCGACTCACTTCGGGCCACATCGTTATTAAATAAATATAGCAGCGGATAGTGTGTGTTGTTTTTATTTTTGTCTTTTTTTATTTTATCTCTTGTATTAGTTTTTGTAGGGAAATAAAGGTTCCATCATCACTGCCAAAGACGTCCACTGCTAGCCGGAAGCCTCTCCCTGAAATGGGGAGTTTTGCCATAATCTTTACATATGACAGGCGGGTCCCCATCTCAGAAAAAAAAATCATAATTTGGAAACACTGCTGCCCATTTTTTATTCTACGGCAGGTGGCCAATGTTCTTCTATGATTGGTTCGTGATACCTCCAGTATACTAAGGCGCCTTTTATGATACTAGTTAGTGTAAATATTGGTGTTCTATTCTATTCTGCTGGACAGCACACTGCACATTAAAGGTTTAGTCTTGGTTAATGTGAAGTATATTTCAATAGATTTTAATGTATCTACAATAGTTTGCCTTTCAATAAATAGAAAGAAAAATTGGCGACGTTCCCAGTGTCTCATTAAAGAACATTTAAGAGAAATGATAAGAATATTTGGGTTTTAAGCGTTAAACAAAGTGAAAACGTAAAAAGTAAAAGGGTGTGGAACAGTTCCGGATGTGTCAGTGTCCTTGTCTTCTGGTAAGCCGGGCGCTAAAATTTTTTAAATTTATAACAGAATTGAAGTTAAATTATTTCAATTTGTATTATTTTAAGTATTCGTGTTCTAAAAGATATTTTTGTTCATTTGTTTTTCGTACAAGTTGCAGTTATTTCTCTACAAGTATTGAATTTAGTTTAAATGCGTGGTATGTGGTAGGAGTCTGATTTGAGGCGCTACCGGTGTGCTTAATATTATTTACGGGAATATTCTTCCTCACCTCAATTTTAAACAGCGCCATTAATTAAAGTAGGCAAAATGTTATATTATAGGATTTTAGTGCAGCGTAAAATTTTGTGAAGCGGGGCTTTGATCCTAACGGCACATTCAAACCTTCCACACGGAAGTTTGTTCTTAATGATAGATTAAGAACCAAATAAGTAAAATGGGGCGAGAAAACCGTTCACCCTGAAAGTGGGTTAAAAATTTTGTTCTTAATGCAACATCAGTTGTGTACTGTTAACATTTTCTCGTCTAGATGATCTCGTCTAGGTGGATGGTTTGATAGATCGGTATGGATCAAACTAAGCAGGTGACATGTTCGCGTTCCGACTTGGTCGCTCTCTGATGTAACTTACCAGTATGTTTCTTTCCAATCTAAAATTCTGTCGAACTTTTTACACGTCCTACAACCTATTATGTAAAATACATTTGTAATATGTATTACTATTTGTTATGTAAAATACAAAAAAATGGAAATAATATTTGTATCCTTTAGATACTAACCTCTTTTTAAATTAATAATCTGAAGAAATTGAACTGACTATTATGATAAAGCGGGTCTGTCGCCTTACACTTAAAACACAAAACATTGTTTTCTTTAACCGAACATAGCTAAATGAAAAATAAGTCAGCCAAAAATATTCGTTCAACCAAAACGAAATATCAATAGGTACCTACGTAATATTTGGATCTGACTTGCCAGTAATTGGATTTGCTGATTTTCCGCGCTTTAATATAGATGAAGAATACGAAAATCAATTTATGAAACACTCGTATAATTTATGAACCACTCTACGCAAAATGTATTATTTTTTAAATAAGTATAACTCATTTACATAAAATACAATCGTAGAAACAGCTGCTATTCAGTCTCGACCCAGCGGGTGCATTTGACTCGCGATTTATGATTTTAATAAAATTCTTAACGCGATAAAACTTACGAGTAGATATTATATTACAACATTTCTTCAGTCCGCGTAATTACTAAGATCAAGAGAGAGCGACGTTTCGTTTTAATTGAATCCATTATGCAACGTCAACATTCAAAAATGTGTTTGTTTAAGCAGAAATTCTTCAACGCATCAGAGCCCACACTGATTTGATTATATTTCAAAAATATACGAGTCACTTGCAAAAGAATACGGAAAAATGAACTGAATGATTATAGGAACAAGTCCTACACATAGAGTACAATATTATTTTAAAAAATACAACTAGTCTATGATTTTGATGATCGTACTGTTGTCTATTCAGCTATTTATAATAACTAGCTGTCTCGGCCACGCTTTGCTATGGTAACGTTAATTGAATGTTATGGTAACAAACACACACACACACACACACACACACACACACACATTATTAATGAATTTAATTTACAATTGACAATGACTTAAAGTTTATAAAATATAAGAATGTTCTCTGACCGCTGAGCTGCAGAGATGCTGGCAGATGCGATAAGATTTACAAATGTATTTCAACTTTTAATATGAGCTAGTATCGTTACATCAATGTTGAACGATAATTACCTTCAACATCGAAAGTAATATTTAAAAAAATATTAAAACATTCGATTAAGATGGAACCAGTCTAATGTCTTCACAATGCCACTTTTCTATAAGAATATATATTTTGAATGCAAAAAAAATACATCTTATAGTAGGTTAATTTTCTGCACTAGTTCCCGAATAAGTCCGCTGGGTGGTTTGAGCGACGACAATGAAACAGCCGAGAGTAACGTGCTCCGTTTATTTACAGCGGCGTAGTTAATGTTCCAGAAAAGCCTAATGTGCGTTATCCTTTTAATCCAGTTCCATATCCAGTTAACATGTAGAGCAACGCGATATGTGCGGATTACCGACTTTAAAGCTCCCACAATAATTACTAAGTAACATTGAGTTAAAATGATTTAAAAATTCTTAATTATGGTATGAATGAATGATGGTGGTGAATGAATAAAAAATGGTGAAAACACCGTTTAATTTTCACACCTATTTCAAAGGAAAAATCAGTTATTTCTATTTAAGTAAGCAACAAATACAAATACTTAATATGATAGTGAAACAATAGAATTGACTTAACTTTGGTCATAAAAGTATTTCTGTAAAAATCGATGTTCCGACTGATATTAAATTTTCAAACCAAAGTATCGGAATAGTTGTGAGAATCACGTCGAGATATATTAAAGAAACGAGATTGGGCTTGTGTTCCTTTTAAACCACAACGGTAACTAAGCTCTTTACACACAGTCACGTGTGCATAGATAACTCATATTGTTTTATATTAAAGGTTTCATCGGGATGGTGTTTTAAAGAATAACAAAGATTGTTGTAAGTAGTAGTCGTGTTCAGATTTTGAAAATTATTAATAAAGCATGCAAATAGTTTTCAGGATTGAAATGAAAAATATTTATTTATGGTTTAGGAGGCAATGATACTAGATCATCGATATAGTACCGGAAACTAAAGCCGTATGACTTCTTAGTATATCATGTATCATAAGTCGGTTCCTTTCTCTTAAGATTTCGCCTGTGATTAATTCCACCTTGTCTCTGTTTATATGTAAACTCTGATTTTTATTCCGTGGAATTCTGACATCTGTCATAATTTGACGTTTCAGAAGTCAGCAACATTTTTTTATACAAGGTACATTTAATATGCGCTGTTTTAATAAATTTGTAATATGGATTGCATTGAAATTAGTATCAGTTAATTAAATATTCTACGATAGTTATCTACAGCCACAAAATAAGTAATAAATAAAGTTTTTCGTTGAGTGATATATGTAAGTAAATCCAGAAACTATTGAGATTGTCCATAACGCAATAAAAAGAAGGAGGACAATAAATTTCTTATGTAATAAAAATCCGAAAGGTGAAAAGGTGCATTGCTAAGTATTTTACCAATAAAAAACTATTTGGTAGTGCCTACACTAAATAGTAAATCTCTTTTGTTTTTGTTATATGGCTGTTATTTTAAAAGTAAAAAGCATGAAATTGTAAATAGGCATAAGCATTTTTGAAAATTTTACCTATCCCCTATATTTCTCTATATAATCCCTTAAGGATAAATGTATCATGTTTTGAGAGTAAATTCTGAGATCTTCGATAGAAATAATGATTATATTTAGTTGTTTCTGGAAAATACTACCCTTAATTGTGTGAAAAAGGAGAATATTCTTTATTTTTTAATTTCATTTTTAGAGTAAGAAGTATTAAATCCCATAGGCACTGCATGTGCAATATTTGAAGATAGTTTTGCATTGGGTGCCGCGCAACTTCACTGAAGCTCAAAAGCATGCAGTTAGTCGCAAGTTTGGCTGCTTCAAAACGAACCAACGCCTACAAAAGCTAAGTAAAGCGATAGTAAGTGCAGGAGACATTTTTAATCACCAGTTTACATTGACGGGGTATCTGCTATCGATTCCATTACAAAAGTAAAGCTGCAATAACGCCGAAAGGTAAACTATGAAACAACTTTAGAAGTTTTCACTGCAAAGAGCAACAAGCGACCGAACAAGCAGGCTATTCTCAAAACGTGGTTAATTCGGTCAAAGTTTTGCGTCACACTCCTAACAATCTTGATCTGACACCATTTGAATCCTTGTTATTCCCTTAAATAATAAAACAAATTAAATTAAAAAAGAAGATACGCAAACAGCGCTTGAGAATCTGTGGCGGACTTAAAAAGTGTTTTAAAATTGGATCAGACGCATGGGTGGTGGGATAATATATTTTATTATTATTATTTTAATATTCCTTAAACACACACACATTCCACACATGCGTCTGAACCAATTTTAAAATATATCTATGATATCTATCACGATAGATAGATTTCATAACCATATTATGGTAGTAATTTGATGATTCGGACCTGATTCTGAATAGTTTGAATTAGCAGAGGTGTTTAATTAACACATTTACACAAAATCCAAAGCAACACTTTCACACATTACCGTGTAACCACCACTGATGATAACTGCTACCGCCACGCACCATCAATTGGTATAGAAAGAGTTGTAAAAGTTAAAATTGTTTATAATTACTGCCGGTGATATGTACCACTATTCTTTAGTGGATAAATACTCTAATACAATGTTTTTGCGACCACGATAAAACAATATTGAAATTGGCACGGCACGTGACACTGATTGATGTTACGTGGAAATGAGACAAAATTGACAGTTAATAAACATTCCAAAGAATTGGAATCTTCTGAAGATAAGATCATATTATAAGGGTGTAATATCAATATTTCAAAAGAAAAACAAAATTGGTTAAATTACCAAGAATATGTTGCTATGCTTTAGGCGAATATGAATATACAATACAGATATAAGTGTAGATATAAATTTACACAGTTTCCGACTATTCCAGTACAGTTGTAGAATTTGTGATAAACATTAATACGAGTTAAAGAAGCATACAAACTATTAAGCAAAAAAAAATTAAAATCAAAGTATCTTGTCGAGTGAATTAAATTTGTATTAGCATTAAATCCGGGTCATATGATGCTTGTGATTCTTAGAAGCCAAAATTGCTAGCTTAATGAAATAAATTGTGTTACTACTTAAACGAAAATAATAAAATTTCTGGTTTCTTGGCAAGTTTTGCCATCGAAATTGGAAAAATTAAAAAACCACTTATGTAAAGGGCACTACCAATTTATTGCATCAGACAGATTCTCTATGGAATAGTTACATATAACAAACGCAAGAAAGCACACTCACCTTCTGTACGAAGCCCCGAGCCTGTAAATATTTGCCCAACAGTTTAATGTTTGCTCTAAGGTGTTTAGCAATATTCGTGAAGAGATTCATTTTCTAGATACTGCATCCAACATTACGGTTATTCCTACTAATATTTAGGCTATTAAGTCCCCAATCACTATTTCAAAATAGTTTTACAAAATCAATTATAAGGTACGGATAACAAGTCTTAAATTAGAAAAAAGAGTAAGCACAATATTCACTCTGTACTTTTAAAATTCCTCATTTCTAACTTTTGTTTAAAAGAACTTTGTAGAAAACTGTGTGGATATTGTACTGAACCCTGTGTTTTCTTATCATAAAAATTTCAATTACATACATATTCACAACAAGGCTGTCCTATTGAAATGAAATAAAAGTGTTTAAAAGAATAAGATTAACGTTTTTAAATCTTCGCAATATAAACAATGAGTAGTTACTATTTTCGCCGTCAACACGAAAAACACTATATTAGTAAAAAAGTTGCAGCGAATCAGCAAACTCAACATGAAGTTATTCAAATCATGTCGTGGTAAGGTCTTCTACAAACCAAACAGGAGAAATAGATTTTCCGATATGTTCGAGCATCCATAATTGGCGCAGCCTTTTTTGAAGCATATTATCCTATACGTGCTCAATGGGATTCAAGTCGAACGAGCAGGACATGATTGGACGTTAATAAACGTCCGAAAGCAAATACTTTCAGCTAAGCAGCAAGTTTTCCTAAAGCAGTAATTTGTATGTAATGACCTTGTTTGCGTATAGTGATGCGAGCTTGTCCTCCATGTCGCTATGCCAAGCTACCTTTGCTGCGAAAACGTGTCCAAAGTCGACAACTCTGCGTAGTGCCCAGAGCGATTGCGACAGCATGTTTCAAAAACCAGCTCAGATGAGTTCTTCTCTACTTAAAATTGTTCTTTTGTATTAAGTTTATTTAAAAGTAAAAGCAGAAATTGTACTGATTTAACCGGTTGTAGGTTTATATTAGAATAAGTCTTATAAAAGATTTTACCTTTTAACCGAAATTCAAAAACAATTCTCTTTTCAAATGACTACTAAAATTATAGATAGGAGTGAAAAACAATTTGAAAAATCTTAATTTTTAGTAATTAGAAAACACGTACTTTATTTATATCAACTTAAATTTAAGGTTCATTTCAATACAACACTTTTTAAGTAGGTTGACTCGACGTCTAAAGTTGTTGTGTTTTCATCTATTGACGTTATATATCTCAAAAAAGAAAATCAGTTTAATATGAAGTATTCTTCGTTAAATCTCTTTAGTAATCTATTCCAATAATCAACTATCTTAACCATATATTTGTAATCAATATAACCTCAGTAGAGATAGAAACATCAGAATAGTCTTTACTAGTATTATTAATCAGAATATAGTTCAATTGAAAAATATATTAAAACAAAATTCATTGTATTTTCATATAATAAAATAACCCAATAATAAATTAAAAAAAAGGAAAACCAACCTCGCCGCTGCTATTGAAAAAGGTGCTCAAAAGGCCGGCAGCGTTTTTTCGTTGAATAGAATATTTATATATTATATTAGAATATTTCGTTGACTTTAATGTTGGCCGAAGAAGCTGCCAGATCTTTAATTTTACTGGTTAATCTTATGTACCAATTTAACTGCAAGATTGTCATCACCCGGGCGACACGCTGTACGATGTTTTTACATTTTCCTTTCTTTCGTCAAGGATACTATTATACTGACAAGTGTTCTAAAGACCGAAATATATAAACTCGTAACGATGTAATTTTAGTTTTAGCAATGAAAATGCAAAATATCGATCAGTTACAAAAAAACAAATGCTTTTTGAATTTACACTAAGAAAGGAAAACAAAATATGTCTCTGTTGTCTTGTGCACAAAATAATTTACAAGCTTGCTAAAAGAATTGGAATAAGGGATACAAAATTTATCAATATAATTGTGGATATTAATAATTTTCATTTTCATATCACCTATGGAGCAAAGATTTCGTATAAATAACGTCCCCGCTATGTAACTATCCAACCTGTTTGCAATGCATAATATACTTTTTATTGAACAATCTTTTACGATTAATATATTATTATATTAAGTTTTTTGGTATCTAATCTTTTACTAAAACTATATTATAAGAAAAGAATAACTATACAATTTATCTGATTGATAACAATATTTACTATCAAGAGATGTAACTTAAGTTTCTTAGGACCTAATTGGGTAGAGAAAAATAATGTTTTTCCATTGTTCCTTTCTTGATCTTGACTTTGGTTTAAAAAGAAACATAATACCGAAAATGGAAAAGAACACTTGGAATTCTAAGTGTTTCAAAAATCACCATATTCAAACGTATCCCATTCAACAAAACGCTTAGAATGAGACATGTTTCAGATTTGTGGGCGTGAAGACGCTTTTGCTTATCATATAGACAGTAAAAGGCTTCTACACTCGCGAGCAACCAAATCGACTCAAGCCCTAACTCTGAGTATAGACTCTGTTTTCAAGAAAGTTATAGGAGATATTTTTAAAAACTATATATCATCTGAAAGCTCCAAACTGCAGCTTTAATAAGATATCACCATTATCAATATCCGTTCATTATCTTTGTAATTAATGATATCTAAACATAAATACAGGAAAAACAGGAATTTGTGAGAAGATGTTGTGGTTGGGTATTTTAGAAATAAAAGAAAATTGATTAAGAAAATACATAACAATTTAATAAATCAATACTTGGTATTCCCCCCCTAGCCCTAATCACCGCTTGAAGTCGATTCTTCATTGATCTGATCAACTTTTTGACATCCTCTTGAGGTATGTTAACCCACTCTTCCAACAATGCTGCCTTCAACTCTTCCACCGTCGAAGGGGCTTGATTTCTGGCTCGTACTCTTCGTTTTAACTGGTCCCATAAATGCTCGATCGGATTCAAGTCTGGACTGAGCGCAGGCCAGTCCATTGTACGCATCTGGACTTCATCCAAAAACTGCTGGGTAATGCGCGCTGTATGACAACGAGCATTGTCGTGCATTAAGACGAAGTCCTCGCCGACAAATCCTTCATAGGGAACAACGTGTTCCAGGAGAATATCGGTGATGTACCGATCAGCTGTAAGCCCGCCTCCTCGGCCTCCACCAGGCACGAAAACGAGCTCCGTCTTTCCCTCTAAAGAGATGCCGGCCCACATCATACAGGAACCACCGCCATATGCTACTGTTTCAGCGAAACAGCATTGAGCAAATCGTTCGCCCGGACGCCTGTAGACTCGGCCTCTTCTGTCGTTGCCATGCAGACACATTCTGCACTCGTCAGTAAAGAGAACCGACTGCCATTGGGCAATGGTCCAATTGACATGCTCTCGAGCAAACTGAAGACGCGCTTGTCGGTGGGCTGCAGTCAATTTGGGCCCCGTCGCAGCCCTTTTTGGAGTGAGATTGGCTGCTCTCAGTCGTCTTCTTATTGTCCACTCGCTTACAGCTACACCACGAACGTGCCTGAGTTCTTGTTGAACATCAACACTCGTCAGATGCCGATTGCGCAGCGATGTTGAGACAATGAAACGGTCGTCTCTGTCAGAAGTACACCGGTGGCGGCTGGTTCTTGGTCTTCGATTGAAGGCACCGGTCTCTCGAAATCGTCTGTAGACCCGGGACACAGCAGACTGGCTCAAGCGAAGCTGGGCAGCGACTACTCGCTGGCTAAGTCCTTGTTCCAACAAGGCAACAACTCGAGCGGCTTCTTCAGGTGTGGTATCCATGGTAACGTGGAAAAAATGATTGCAATTCTCGGAGATGTGTACATGTCAACTTGTGATAAGCGACTGATAAGGTGTGCCGGTTGCGAGAGCTTTTATAGGGGTGGCAGTTAGCGCAAGTCGCGGATAGCGTAATGAGCAAAACGACTCATAGTGCTATTGATGTAAAAATGAATGCGTTAGATTTAAAAAATAAAAACAATATTAGTGTTTTATGAAAGCTTGTATATTGAGCTTTCTAATGACAGTCTTTTTTTATAAATACCTTGTATACTTTACGTAAAAACAAAGTTTGTAAGCAGAATGAGGGCTTGAGTCGATTTGGTTGCTCGCGAGTGTATTACATTTTCGTATCAGAATGTAGCTAAGTAATAGTAATTAAAACCTATAAACTTCGACCCAAATATATTAATTACGAAAAGTTTCTAACTAGTATCAGGTATTGTATTCAATTTAATTTAATTTTCTTAGATAAGTGACTTAAAGTTATAAAATATGTTTCCAAAAGTTATAAATATATAATATATAAAAGCAAAAGGTCACTTAATAATAGAAATATTAGAAACTACAAGTGCTGGGAGTCTTTTATTTTGCATGGGACTCCTTTTTAGGACTTAGCTGGTCACTTAGATTTTACAACATGTCAATGTGTCATTAAAATGTCCATTGTAAATATTGTCATCAAGCAAATACGATAGAAAGGAAAATAAACATGCTCCATTGCCATGTATTTCTACCACTCTGCATCGGATTTGTAATCCTTCGATGACGACTGTAATTGTCGTATTGAATTTCGCAAAATCCCTTCTAGTGAGCATCTACGCCCTAAAAGGAACTCCCATGCTTAATATGAGACTCCTAGAATTTGTAGTTTCTGAGATTTTGTGATGAGTGAGTGACCTTTCGCTGTTATATTTATAGAAGATTAGACAACGTGATATACATTGTTCTGAATCCGAGTAGCTAAAGCACTTGTATGCACACTCACACACATTTAGAAGCAACGACGGTACCATTACACCCAGACCCTTGTCAATATAGAAAAGTTCGTTTGCTGCATCTATCGGCCGGGGATCGAACCTGGGACCTGGAAGTGGCGTTGCCATGAAACTGGTATGCGAGCCACACGACCACAGAGGTCGTTCTTGGTCGTGTTTTATTAATAATTTTGTAATAGTAAACAAAAAATCGCGGAATCTGCTTGTTTTATAGTCATACAATTTTTGGGACCTTGAATAAAGTTCCTTAAATCACGGTTATTAGATCAAATAGTCTGGCTTGTAATTCTTGCGCCGCAGCGGCTATCTTCGGACAATACGGCGAGTGCGGCGATGCAGCGGCAACAATGCGGGGCTCCCACAAAGCCCAGCTAGATAATGGATATTGCTTTTCTGGCGAGTTTCAAAGCAGCCTACTTCGGAACCTCTTATAATCCGCTTACGGATTCTCGCAAGTACTTTATTGTGCTTCACTGGAAACATTTTGGTGGGTTGAAATTCGTGCCTTCAGTTACCTACTCTTGATACAGATTTGTAGCCGGAAAACTGCCAAACAGGGGTAAGTATTATTGCGCTTTATACTTACGTAAAACATAGTAGTCGTCCCTACTCTGATATTTGTTAACTCATCTGTTTCGTCTTTGTCATCACAACGCAAATTTGTGAATGAGAATTTTGTAGTAAGTAAATGAAGTCAAAAGCACACTTTAATTGGGGGTATATTGGTATTTGAGCTCCAGTTGTTTAATGACATTTTTTTGTAAAATAACATTTAGTTTAGTTTGATAGACCGTTGCGCTGGTTAATACATATCGTCGGTGAAATTGCCAATTCCGTTATGTGCATTTTTTCGATATTCCGTTTTTTGCAGATTTGGCTTTAAAATTGAATTCTGCATATAATGCAAAAACCCGCATACCTACATTCTAATTGGATCAGATTTTAAAATAATTACACATGTGCTTCTAAACGTGTGAGGGTTTTGCTAGCCAAAGAATTTCATATAAATTGATAATCGCCGCTGCACGTGTGTGGATTTAGTAACGAGACTCAGTTGGTCAGTGTTGTTCTAATTTTTTTATGGATTTTGGTATTTACAACGAATTATTTTCCCCTGAGAGTCAAAAGGACTTCTTTTAACGGAGAAAGACCGGATAAAAAAAGTTTTTGATGGATTAAACCATTTACCATTACCATTAAATGATTTACCAGTTTAGCACCGCCCCATTCGGAGAATGCCTGCAGAGATAAGTTCATGCGGCTGGTCATCGCTTCCATATGACGCTGGATCTGTTCAGCACTGACAAGCATCAGACATATAGCTCTCTATAACCGTGCTGTCATCCGCGAAAATATTTGGGTATACCGGGTATAAGCAGGTCATTGATACGAAGCAGAAAAAGTGTTGCAGAGAGAACGGAACCAGCTACCATCAAAGAAAACTCGTAACGAAGTTCTCTCAGAAAGTCCGATATCCAGTCACAAGCAGCGGGAAGTTCATATGACGGAAGCTTGCTAATAAGGCCTTAATGCCACACCCTGTCAAAAGCCTTCGAGATATCAAGAGAGAGGGCAAGCTTTTCACCATGCCTCTCGATGGCTTCGCTCTATATGTACGAGGGGAGGTCAAAAAGTTCGCAGAATGGGTGGGAAGAAGGTTTAAATTAAACACCGATTTTTTTTTCAATGTATTCCCCCTTAACCCTAATACATATGTAATAATAATATTTCTTATAATCACACCAATCAGCATAGCCTAAAGTAAGCACTGTAATGATTGTGTTGTGGATACTAGGGTAATGGATAGACATACATAAGAGTCGTGGGAAGCTTCATTACAGGTACTCCAATTCAGGCCATGGAGTGTGAGCACTGCCTTCTACTGTTAACTGTGTGAAGACTATCTTTATCCTTTAAACATTGTTTGAAAACTCAATATTTCGTTAATAATCCAAAATTGTCATTATTATAAAAGCTGAACATACTTCAATAGGTACTGGAAGAAAAACCAATTTTGGTATCAGCCTTTAATAAAACAAAAGATGAAAATGTGCACTCGAGCTATACATTTGTTATGTTTACCCTTCCTACTTGGATGTCCAATTTCCAAGTAGGTAAAGTTATAACCAACGTTATTACCAAGTTATTACCAATATTTGATATACCGATTGATGGCGTATAATTATCAAAAAGGAATTACAAGTTTAATATATTGAGTACTGACGTGAAATCGGAAATTAGAGGTAGATACTGGAATTTTTAGAAGTATATTTTTAGAAGGATCTGGGACAGCCTTTTCCGATGTCGATGGTAATTATGAAAAGAGCTTTCAAGTTCCAGCACCAGTCTCAATTATGGTGTTGGATCTTTTATCTATTTTAGAGTACCTATTATATTAAAACTCAAACCTGCAGTAATGTTGTCACCCTGACTGATAGTAAGAGAGCATTACAGAATATCACTGGGTGCGCTTTTGGACAGAGAGGCACTCAGTTAATCTATGTAATACTCCAAGAGGCTGAATTGCTGAACCATGTCCGTTTCAACCGCGCGGCCACCTCATAATATTTGATGAAACTTTGCCAGGAATTAGTGCTAATTTGTTACTTTACACACCTCTTTTCGTGAATTTGTTACAAAAAAAACTAAGACGCTATCACAAAAAATAGGTGGCCGCTAGAACTGCCACTTGCCGTAGTCATCGTCCGTGATTACACAGAAACTATATAATGCAGATAGACGAATGATGCATCAAAAGAAAGGTCTTAATTTGTTCAATTTGTTACAAAAATAAAAAACGTGAAAACGTACATAAACAAAAAGTTATGCAATATTTAGTTTTCAGGTTATGAGTAGGTAGGTATGTCACCATAAATATCAAATTAATAGAGGCTAATGTGTATGGATAATTAGTTACTAATTTGTTACAGCGAATAAACGTAAAAAAATACTAGAAAGTGGGTTCAATAATTTGTTAGAGTCGATTTTAGTTGGCCGCTCGGACGGCAATATGCCTAAAATACAATGGCATTTATCTCGTTATTAAAAGTAGGTTTAAGCTTAGTTAGAGTACTAGTCGACGGGTAACGTAACCTAGTTTAGATAAATATGTCGAATATAACTGCAGCATTCATATTTTAGAAAATATTTGCAAAAAACCGTAATATGAAACCGTATGAGAGTAGGGTGACTATGAATATATTAGTACAAAGGCATGTTTTTAATGTTGTACTCTGTTTGAAGGAATATGCAGTTTTGCAGCCATATTGATGTCTATTGTTCTTAATTCTTTAAAGTATTTACTGATAAGATTTTCGTTTCATTGACATTCCGCAGGTGTTTTATGATGGCCACGATTCCCGAAAAAGGATCTCTTTTGTTTCCAAATTATTGTTAAAAATATTTGTCGGAAGGGGTTTAAAAAGCGATTATTGTCCGTTGTGAATATTGTCTGTCATTATTGTGCTGGATTTTGAAGTGTGTGCTCGTACGTATTTAATTCCCGTGATTTTCATACTACTAAGTTACAATTATCAGTAAATCCAGAAGTGTCTAAAAGTGCTTAGCTATGAGTTGTGCCCACTTATATGATTTGTTAATATAGAAGTCACCACCAAAAAGTGTATTGCAGAGGGATCCAAATTGACTACGGTAAGTTTGATTTTTACAATTTTATGATGACGTGAATAAAGTTATTACTTTATTGCGACAGCTGTTTTCGTGACGTGTAAGTATATGACATTAAGGCCATTTTGTCATACTTACGTCAATTTAAGTGAAGTTGTGGGTTGGATCTTTACCATGTAAATACGTCCAATTATATGTTCTTGTTAACATATTGGTGCCTTAATAAAAGAAAATTTTACAGTAGCCATGCGATCCAAGCCGATGCCGTTGCGCCGCAACTGGCCCGTGCCCCCACGCGCTCTATGTGATTGTGTGTGGAGTTCTATTCCTTTGGATGCAACTAATCGTAATATTTCTCCTTCAATACCAGCCGGCCGTAAACGCCCGCGTTATTTAAACGTTGGTTGCATATACATATTTGTTTTTCTTTCATTATTTTTTTCTATTTTTTATTCCATGACAATTGAAACATGATGGCTGTGTAACTGTTGTCTACATGTTGAGCTATCAAATGACACCTTTTTAATGCTGATTATTTACATGGGTAGTGGTGGTCGAATTATTTTGAGAGCCCAGGTCTTGGTTATCAAGAAAACAAAATGGCGGCCGTCAGAGCCAAAAATGCCAAATATTTCACATCATTAAAGGCTCCGACACTGGTGACGGGACACATTGTATACATAGGATAGATAGATAATAGCTTAATTTCTTACTCCACTCACACTAACATTATTAACAGAAATACTATAAGCATATTTTAAAGCAAATATCAAAAATGGTAATATAAAGTATGTCTTAACTTAAAATGTATTTATATAAGCACTCTCCCTAAAAAAATAAGATATGAATATCGAAAATATCAATAATCATAGTCACCCTACTCTCATACGGTTTCATATTACGGTTTTTTGCAAATATTTTCTAAAATATGAATGCTGCAGTTATATTCGCCATATTTATCTAAACTAGGTTACGTTACCCGTCGACTAGTACTCTAACTAAGCTTAAACCTACTTTTAATAACGAGATAAATGCCATTGTATTTTAGGCATATTGCCGTCCGAGCGGCCAACTAAAATCGACTCTAACAAATTATTGAACCCACTTTCTAGTATTTTTTTACGTTTATTCGCTGTAACAAATTAGTAACTAATTATCCATACACATTAGCCTCTATTAATTTGATATTTATGGTGACATACCTACCTACTCATAACCTGAAAACTAAATATTGCATAACTTTTTGTTTATGTACGTTTTCACGTTTTTTATTTTTGTAACAAATTGAACAAATTAAGACCTTTCTTTTGATGCATCATTCGTCTATCTGCATTATATAGTTTCTGTGTAATCACGGACGATGACTACGGCAAGTGGCGGTTCTAGCGGCCACCTATTTTTTGTGATAGCGTCTTAGTTTTTTTTGTAACAAATTCACGAAAAGAGGTGTGTAAAGTAACAAATTAGCACTAATTCCTGGCAAAGTTTCATCAAATATTATGAGGTGGCCGCGCGGTTGAAACGGACATGCTGAACCAGGGAAGTAGGAAACTGATATTGCAGTGATACCGTCACACTTCGGACTTCCTGGAAATGACTCAACTGACCGAGTAGCCAAATTTGGTTCTGCACAAGGATAACTGCGACAGGTTTCACCAAGCTAAGTAGATTTTTTTCCTAAATATAAAAAAGTTAGCCATTTTCAATGGCAATCCTATTTTAAATTAAAAGTCTCAGTCTTCTGGTATTTGATACAGAGTTACGCAATCTGAACCAACACATATTCCTTGGTTCAGTAATATTCACTTAAATAGGTCTTTTATCGTAATTGCTCATGGAATTCGATCTGAATACGTCCCACTAAACAAGTATGGACTACTTTTGAAGCAGCGGTGGTAATGTGAAACAATAAAGAAAAAAATATTTGTTAATTTTTATTTCGTGTTTGCGTTTGAAAGCATTTTAAACACACAAAGATAAAGGTAAAATCAAAGGACGAGATATTCCTCATTCATAATAAGTTAACTAGTGCGTTCGGCAGGTGTCGCAAAGACCGCAGAGTAGCAAGTGACTCAACTCAATTACCCGCACTGAGTTCCATAAATTTTGTGTCCGCACGCCGACACGGCAATTACTGTCGCCGCTCATCCGCAAAACGATGTTAATAGCCCTCCAATTCCTACATTTATCTCGGTTACACTGTATCTTTTATTATTCGTAGTGAATCGTGAACTTCGGCGGTAACGATTTCTACGGCACCCCGGCTCCCCTAATCGTTATGGTAGGGGTAAATGTGCCTAGCCATAATGACGCTAAAATGCCTTACGGAATTATACCCTTCGGTTGGAGTGGATCACTGAATTCTCACCACTGACAGAGACGGACTGAGGAAATAGGACTAAAAAAAGTTATTTTAGACGTCATATAACGCAACTCCTTTTGCACTGCTATAAAAATTGGTGTTTGGTATTTCAATAAATTTTTGCTAGTAAAAATCAAACTTATCGTTTGTTACAATTTTAAGAGCGACAGTTACACGGATAACGACAGTTGGTGAGTACAAGTCCCGCTTGGCGCCTTAGACAAGACAAATAATTTCTAGTATTTTTTTCTTTATATACGGGAAATTAAAGTTAACTAATAAAACACATTATTTATTCAGCATCAGTTTATTATTATCACCAATGTTGCTGCATGTGCTTTCTATGTAACGTTTATATTTTGATACCTAATTCAACTCCTAGAACTTAATTTCCAAATATTTTTAATAGAAAATTTTTATATCATGTCAGGCAGGAATCAGATGGGGATCGAACTTACATCCTCTCACTGTTCGGGAGAGTACTCTTTCAATTGAGCAATCAAGACCTTTACAGAACCCGACAATTTTATAAGTGTTGCTTTGGCCAAACATCAGCGCCATCACTACATGTTCAAGGTAACTAAAGTTTCTAATGTAATACTTTTGTAAGTATCGCACAATAGGTAAAGAAAAACTGTTTAAGATATAATAAAACTACAACATTTTTTATTGTTTATTTATTTATTGTTTATTCAGGCCAACAACAGCTTTTTACATAAACCAAAAATACCAAAGTTTCCACCTCTAGTTGGGATAGATAAAGGTAAGTTTAGTGAGAAACGTGTAAATAAACTATAAATTATTTAGTGAAGACTATTTAATACGTTTAATCAATAATAAAAACAACAAATATCCAACTAGTCTGGCCATAAATACTGTTACATGAAATCTTTTCTTATTTTCAACTTTTTAATTATTTTGAATTTGAAGCGCGTCTATTATTTTAAAAACTTCTTTTAATTTCGCGCCATTTCAGATATTTTTTCGTGTTCAGCATCAAATAATAATATGGAATGGGGTGTTAAAAAAAATAAGATTGCATAAACGTAGCAAGAGTTTACAGTGTAAACTAAACCTAGCTCTATTGTTCGACATATGTGGTTCTAAGATTATGTCAGATAGGACACCGTTCAGAGTAAATTTTCACAGGTGGAAATATCATTTCTTTGTAGATTCAGCGTTATAATATCGAACACACAATTATTTGATCGTAATATGTTGTGATATCTTCAACTATCGCATCTATCGCACTATCGTATCACAGACGAAATTACACTGTCACATGCGTTGGAATCGATTAATCACTAACTAAGACTACGATATACAGGTAATAATTACGAGCACTAGATGCTTTGGAAACTTTCCTTTGACAGCCTAGATATGGTCAAGATCGGCATTCAACGTATGCCCAAACAAATGCAGTAGATCAAACATTCATTAAGCGCTAAACATATTAGACATTTTTTTGTACTCCTGACTAATTTTCTCATGACACTGTTGTCAATACAATAAAATTCACATTAATATTTTACATTCCATATGCATTTTATAAGAACACCAACGCTAAATTCCCAAAGTGAACAATTACCAAACCTTTTGTAACGTTATAGACTAGACACTAAAATAAATTAAAATGAGTACCTTCATTTTCTGACTGACCTAATTAGTGATGATTGCAGTTTCATATAATAAAACTAGGTCTGCAATACATGCTGCTGTTTGCAAATATTGAGCGAAGCAATTAGATTTTTGAAGGGTGATTATTCCTCCATGGTATGTCCTATTTCAAAACTTTTTTTGCACATTAGTCACGACCACGATGTGAGTTGGCGCCAAATTTCATCAATGTAGTCTCAGCGGTTTGGCTGTGATTAGATTTTGAATTTTTCTTTCGGTGATTATTCCTCCATGGCAAAGTCTATATTTTTTTAACATAGCCTATGTCCGTCAGGTTATAATTATGTATGTTCATGCCAAAATTCGTTCGAATCGTTTGAACCGTTAAGTAGCAGGAGGGAGACAAGCGAAATTGTGAGTTGCCTAAAAGAGAGCTTCGCTCAATAAATTGTCATGGAAAAAATGTTTTAAACACCATGGTTACCGTCGAATACATATTACTATTATTTTATAGATGAAACTGTTAACAAATATCTAAGTACATAATTTAATATTTCATAGAATAGTATAATAATTTATTAATTCCAGTAACATACGAGTATAATTACAAATTATGTTGCTTTTGCATGTAAAATTTTATGTTAAGGCAAGAGCCTTAAGATGGCCATTAAGCTATGCGGATCTATACTGCATGCTAGCAAGCGCTCAAGCAGACATGCAAGCAATTTATTAACATGAACATGCATTATGAAATCTTCGTGAAAACAAAATATAGACGTCACACTTAAACATTAAATACATAAATAAAATATTGAAAGAAATAAGAAGCATCCTTTTGTTAATAAGACCTACTCGAGAAAATTTAGATGCGATGTAACGAGATTCGAGAAATTCTTCAATATTGAAACAAGATCTGCAAATTATATTATGGGAAATGATAATCGTTTTAGTTCATTAAGATAAAGTAACGGATTACCAGGTTTATACCATCAAAGAGGAAAGTAGTATTATATTCATTACCTACGAATCATTTTGGCTATAAATTTTAATTATTATTTATTAGTAAGAAACAAACATTACATTTTATTGTTTTATGACATAAAAGATATGACAGTATGTTATTTATAAGATTTGGGAAAAAATAAAGAGTGTAATAATATTACAACCAAATTGGTTGGAGTATAGCAAAGGGTGTGTAAGGCGTCCAGGACTTAAAACTTTTTTTTTATCTAAAAATACAAAACTAACCACAGAAACTAAAACGAATACAGGAATCATATACGTAACTTGAAAAGCATAACAAAGCAATAAATGCAACGATGCGACATTTCAATATTTTTCTAGTCCTATAAAGAAATGTATAATTATTGGATTTTGTATTTTTGTGAAAAATTTTCAACCCAATAATCAATCAAAATACACTTACATGAAGTTTGAAAAAAATCACTTTACTTCAAAGTGTAGACGATTTTTCTTTTAAATAAAATCATGCACGTTTACGAACAATGTCTTTAATTTTATTCCCTTTTTTTCACTTCACCGCTTCCTCAAATGCACGGATTATTTTTATTTTTTGTTTTCGTGGTATTGGGTCTCCTTCACATAAACCCGCCGTTTAATTTTGCTCCACAAAAAAGTCACAAGACTTGAGGTCCGGTGATCAGGTTGACTTAGCGAAGCGGCTTGCTACGTCATTCAAGTAGGTACTGGGATTACGATTAAAGAAATCCAAAATTTTGTCTTCGATTTCAATTGCAAGCCAGCTTCCACCACCTCCTCGAGCGTGGCGTCGTTAATTGTCTGTGATCAAGTAAGTAAGCGTTGATTCGCTGCGAAAATCGTTTGACGAATCGGTGTTCTAGCAAGCTGCCAAGGTCGCGGCGCATATCATTGACAATACGAATGTACTTTACTCACTCTTGCACACATTCCGCACGTCTGCGGGAGAAAAAATAGTCCGATTGCCATACAGCCCTCGGCATCACCGCCTAGCGAACCCCACACTGCTGTTTCATTGGTAACATTTCGGGCGATATTTGACCTGTAGATTTGACCAGTAACCAGCTATTATCCTATGACAATAGCTGGTTACTGGTCAAATATAAATATCTCTCGGATAAATATTTTTTTTGCAAAAAAATTACCTACAATTTTGAATCTAATCCCTAGAAAAAATGAGGATGGTGTTTATAAAATGACCTGGTATATACCAATTGTATATAATATTTTTTTATTATAAATTAAAATCCTATCCTTTGTCCTAAGTCAGAACAAGTCATAATGAAAAAAATAATTGAAGGACGAAAACGAAGAAGACGATCCTCTTAGTTAAAAAAACAACCACACAGCCGGCTGTGTGATATCCATGAGGATTTTCCGCGTCGAGCAGTTTGCTACAAAGTTTTATGTTATCAGTGCTCATTTTTCAGAAACACATTTCCTTACTTATTCTCAAGTCATTTTGATGCAGATTTTAATTCCTTGAGCTTGGTGCCCAACACTAGCCCCCCAAATATTCCTTCCGTATAAACTAGCAAAAAACAAGATGTAACGACCACATCTTGTCTAGATACTTCCATTTTATTGGTTTGCACTTTTGTATTGTAATCATATTTTCAGAGCGACAGAACTTCAACAATGTTTCAACACTATCCATAAAGCGTGTCACCTCCGTGAAGATGACGGAGACTTGGTGTCTTAAGTTAATTGGAATATCACTTGCTCGGATACTGAGGAATGTGGGTTCCCGAGTCCCGCATGTCACCGGAGACAAGTTAATTTTTTTCTTGTAATATCGTAAGATATGAAAATGAAGCAATTAAATACCTAAGACAACAAGTTAATAAAACAAATTTAGAACTTGATTCTTTATTTATTAACTAAGGTAGTTATTATAAATGTAATAAGAAGTGCAGAAAGGTATATTTTTATTTATCTGGTAAATAACCAAATAATAATATACGATTGCTCTTTAGGATGATTCTGGCCTAAGACAGAATTCTGTTCTCCTTCCGTAGGACGACTAGCTTACAAAGCGACATAATATAAATAAGTTATTTTGATTTAAATAAAACAATAAAACAAACTATGTCGCCTTTGTTATCGAATTGAGGCCGCTTGAAGCACTGTTTCTGTTTTCTTTTTCATTTTAGTCGTTTACTAAATACAGTTTATCTTATTTTGTTATTATGTGACAAGTAGCGTATTTCATCTCATTTTCACATTTCACATCTCATATTGCAAATTTTTGTAATATAGTTTGTCAAAGAAGACAACGTCATAAATAAACACGTTTATATTCTTATAAATTTTTCATATTGAATATGGCGTGTCTGTTTAATACAGATATTGATAACTTGTAAAATAAAATAGGTATTTATTTAACAAATTAATTCAGATTAACACAACAATATCAAACTAAAAACTTATTTTATTTTAATAATAATTACATATATCAATTGCTTGTCTACTTCAGGAGCGATTTTTAACTATTTCCTTTTGTTTTATGTAATAAACAATTGAAACATAAGAGTCGGATCTCCGGAATGTTGAATTTATTTAATTTGGAAGTTTTTATATGTTTTTTGTTATTTAAATATTTAACTGTTAGAAAATTTATATTTCATAAATTTTACTAGAAAAAAATAAATATCAACTTGCTACAGGAGTCCGGCGGAACACGAACTCACTTGCTCTCGCTATCTAGGCGAGTAGATACTATTCCAATTGAACGACCAAGATCTTGACATACTAGTAAAATTTTTGTTTCTTAGCCGAATTCCAGTGACATCACGTCATGTTCTAGGTAAATACATGGTCAACGTATGTCCAGGTAAAATTGTGTAATAAAATTTTACAACTATCAAACAATTAATGAAAAATAAACTACTATCTTTTGTTTTTCTAAGGTTTAAATGTTTTATATATAAACACATTTTTTTTTGTTAGATAAGGTGCTGCCGTTGATATATCCTCATGTAATTTGGAATGTCCAAAATGTTACACCTGCAAACTTTAATAAAGGCTTAAAATAATATTTAACTAATAGATAGCAATTCGTTTGCTCTATTATCCCAGACTCATTGGATTGGTTTTATGGTTGAATGAAATTAGTATTGGAGGGAAATGGCAAACGAAGTAACAAGAAGACACAAAAGCATCAATGTCAAGATACTTAAATGTAAACTAATTTATAGCCAGTAGCTCCTCGACAGTTCTGGAAATAATATTCCACAAAACACATTTATTTACCAATTTTTCTATTTCCTTTAATTTTTATTATGATATCACTTGAGTAAAATAACTTACAAATATTTATTTTAACGATACAACTATGACGATAACAGTATTTTTTAATGAATAAAGTGTCTGTAAATGAATTTACCTATTAAGAAAATAGGTATACTCGTACAATTGTCATATTAAATAACTTTTTTCTTTTCGAAAATGTTTTGAAGTCATTCGGTTACGTTACACCCGATGAGTTTCAGTTTCAGATTTGCAGATAGCGCACACGTCGCCCAAGAATGTGCAAACGAGCTCTTTGAATAATGACGCAGACGCTCGAACCATTCGCAGTTGATTAAGCGCCCCTTTGAAATAAGTGACATGATGATTAATAACCAGTTATGATATGACAACCAACTCTAACGTAGGGGATACAATACAACGAAACAAGATACAAAAATGTTCTTCGGAAAAATCTTTTAAACTCGTTTTAACTTAAAAACAGAAATCGGAAATGAAATATTTGTGTATTTTGTTTTTTTGAAAGCCAAGACATAGACAGCACAGAGGTATGAATACTTTTAATGCCAATAACTCGAGAATATTCACGTGAAAAATATCTCATGCACTTTTACAGTTAAAATAAACAAAACTGGTTTTTGAGGTCGCATATTGATTCAAAAGATTGCTAGGTCGGTTAGTCTTAAAGTAATGGAAATTAGGGATTCGAGCAAAGTGGACAGAAAAGCTCGTGTTTCTCCGAAACGCGAAATAACTTGTAGACCATTATCTAAACATTGTATAGATAAATTCAGATACAATGTAAGTAACAAACTTACAACTCTACCGGTCCCCAACTTTGAAACTAACAGTCTTTATAATCATTTGTTTTATATAATTGATAATGAATTCAGTAATATATTTAGACAAAGGGTATTTAAAAAAGATAATGTAAAAAAGAAATTTAGTGATTGAGCAACACCTTGAGTTTGTAAAAGCAGAAGGAAATTATATGAACTTTATGCTTTAAAATCTACCTCCCGTGATACTAGCTTTATTGAATATGTTAAGAAGTATTCTAAAACATTTAAAAAATTAAGTTATCAGAGAACAAAATATAGAATATAATAAATAAAGAAACAGGCAAAAGCAATTCTCAAATACAATGTTATTCACTGGAAATTAACAAAAATATTGTAAATACTGACAAAGCTGTTGCTGGTGTTTTTGAGGATTTTTTATCTAGATTACCACTAGAAACTACAAGTTCCTTACGTTCGTATCCTAATTTTGCTGCTGTCCTCCTAGAATCGAGTGAAGATATATGCAATGGAAATTTTACAGATATTAATAATGAAAATTATTGATATGTTCTTGTATGTATTATTAAAGTCTTCAAAACTATTCATATTAAAAAAACAAATAAATTAAATCAATAATTGACATAATTGCGCCTTACTTAGCTTATATTTTTAATAATAGTGTTGACGAGGGGGTTTCCCCACACTTAATGAAACATAGTAAATTAGATCCCCTTTTCAGATCTGGAGAAAGGAATGACCCCACTAACTTTCGATCTATATCTATATTACCTGTGTTTAGTAAAATTTTTGAAAAAAATATCTATATGCAGTTATTGACTCACTTTACCGATACTAAAATTATTTATAAAAATCAGTTTGGTTTTACTAAAGGTAAAAGTACTACCGATGCTGGAGTTGCACTTATTAAACACATACTTGATGCTTGGGAGGGCAAGCAAGATGTAATTGGCATCCTTTGCGATCTTTCTAAGGCGTTTGATTGCGTTGATTACCGCACGCTTTTAAAAAAGTTGTAACATAATGGTGTCTCTAATACATCAGAAAGCCTAAAGAAAATAGAATTCACAAAGTTGTCATTAATAAGAGTGAGCCTGCTGGAGCCCCCAATAACTATGGGCGTGCCCCAAGGATCAATATTAGAGCCATTACTTTTTTGATCTATATATATATATATATTAATGACCTTCCTTTCTATGTTCAAAATCTATGTGAGACAGTGCTATTTGCAGATAACACTTCCTCAGTTTTCAAAGTCTCTCAACGCAATGATTGCTCTGACGATGTAAATAGTACGCTATCAAAATTTTTACATTGGTTCACCAGTAACAATTTATCACTAAATTCAAAGTGCATACAATTTATGTTACCGAATGTAAGGAGGGTTGACCTACATATAAAGTTGAATGATGAAGTAGTCGAATTGGTTGAAAAGACAAAATTTCTGGGTATTACATTAGATTCACGACTACAATGGGACCCTCACATTTAGGCCTTGTTAAGTAGACTCAGTTCTGCGAAATATGCGAATCGCTCCATCACCATCTGGAGACCGAGAAGCCGCACCTATTCTTCTTGACGGAGACTCAGATAGCAACCCCCTCTTAAGAGACGTACCTCAACTACCCAGCTTACACACTTCAGCATAAGTTTAAGATGTACACAGACCGTGTGTTCATCCGCAATGACATATGCTATAGGCGTCTCCGATGCTTTGATCTGGCTTCTGGTGGACACAGAGGTAGAGAAGATGCTCTACATCTGTGTCTACTTATCGCTCAGCAGTGACCGGGAGACAACTCGTCTCATAGATTACCTCACAGAGACGGCAGACCTGGCAACTCAGCGATATCCAGCGGCGGAGCTTGTTTTTTTGGGGAACTTCAACGCTCACCACAAAAGTGGCTGTTCCCATACCAGAAAACTGACCATGCTGGGAGAGAAACGCGACGATTTGCCCTAGCGCTAAATCTCACTCAGCTGGTGGATCAAGCAATGCGAATTCCAGATATTGCTGGCCACACTCCCAATTGTCTTGACCTACTGCTGACAACTGATCCACACAAACAGTCGGTGTCGATCTCAGCTCCACTGGGATCGGCCGACCATTGTGTGATGAAATCCTTATCAATCTGCTCTCCTCTAAATGATAGCCCTAAGGGCATGGGCCGGGAATGACGTTACGAGTCAGCAAATTGGGACGAGATGTGTATTGTCTTTGCTTCTTATCCCTGGCGGCAAACTTGCTTTTCTTCGAGCGACCCTTCGTGCACCGCTGATGCGATCGCGGATGTAATTCGGCAGGGAATGAAGTATTTTATTCAATTCTCCGTCATCCCGCTCGGAAGTAATATGTGTTGTTTCAACATGACACTATTTATTACAGGTTGTGTCACACAACATTAGCATTTGTGATTTTTTTTAAACTAATTTATTACTGGTAGTTAGAGTATGACATGCTCTCTTAATATATTTCTTGTGTGGTGGCATGTGGTGCGGGTCGTTGCGTTCCCTAAGATGTGGTTGAGCGAAGCGATGGCTGCATCATGCGTCATGCTCGTGAACGGGTGCTGCCTTTGGAGTTGGGTCTGCTTTAACCTTCAGTATTATTCACTAATACAAAACATATATCTTGTTGTTTTCTTAAATTTGTCGTTTATTCCCTGTATGTTATTGTAATGTTCAGGGATACTTACTTAAAAGAAATATTTGTCGGCTTTGTTGTAATCAACGAAATAATAGTATTATAACACTATTAACATTGTAATAACAAAATAATTTTGTTTTTATTTATTTTATTTTGTGGATTATGTATGATGACGACGTATTATATTGTAAATGTCGTTACTTCTGTTAAGGGTCACGAGTTTCTTGCGCCCATTTTTCTTGTCAGTTAAAAGACGTCCTGAATGGGTGGTAGGTAAAAATGTTAGACGATTCAAAACAACTTATTTTCATTGCATTTGAATAAAGTTATTTTCATTTCATTTCAATAGTTTGGTCAGTTTAAAAGTTTAGGACAAAGTGAACACACACGAACGACTTTTAGACGGATTTTTCAGCTCATCATATGGACCCCTCTATAATAAGTAGCATAAACAGCTCGAATCCATTCAACACAAATTTCTTTAAGTGCTATCGCTCCAGAACCTCTTAAGAAAGCTTATTGGATTAATTCTCAGTTGATATGTTGGAATGAAGAGGTCACTTTTGTGTTCGAGTTTGACTGCATCGGTCTGATAAATAAAATTAGAAATCAAATACTCAGTAATTCTAAGCGAATGCAACAAATGTATCCGCACCGTTTATTTTCATTACCCCTTTGTAAAACTCACGCTGGTACCCGAGCTCCTTTGTATAGTATTTCGAACCTTTATAACATAAGTCTTAACTTAACATCTTCTGGCTATCACCACCTCTGTATAGAACAAGTCACTTTAACTCTTCCACAAATTTAGATTTATGCTTTTTTTCTTTCTCCACTAAGATAACGATATTGAGAGAAGGCACTGTAAAGCCTTTGATGATTCTAATATTTAATAAGTTTTTATCTTACTTAGTTGATTCAACAGCACTAAAATAAATACAATCAAATATTTACTTTTTATTATTTAATTCTAACGTTTTACGCGCACACTCTATTGTGTGTGTGTGTGTGTATAATAGGCATATGAGTATTTTTTTCAGTGTTTTTGATAATCATCCTTAGCAATAAATTATTATTTGCCTAGGCTATTTTAAATACACCATATTATTATAGCAGTTTAAGCGCACAACTTTAAGCTAAGATTGTTTAGCGTAATTAGTGGATAATGAAGTTGGCTATACATTAGCAACTGCACTAAAATTGTTATTATTAATATGTACTATTTTTTTTGTCCTAAATATAATTTAAAAAAATCTCAACAGTAACGTCCGCTTATCCAAATACTGTAAATTCATGATGTGTACTTCCCTTGAGAACTAAATACTAAATTCCAGACCCGTACGTTAAGTCATTTTTATAAATCTGATAAAAAATAGTGAACACGGTGACAGAAAACTCGTTTAATAGACGGTTATGTGCATTAATACTTAATATTTTTTTGATAAGCAGAAAGGTGCTAAGATAATATTTTTTTGTCACGTATCTGTTGGCCGGCTTTGTAAAGGTTGCTTAACCTTCGCAATTATAGATCAAACGCACTTCCTACTGCGTCAAAAAATACTTTTACAAGTTTGTAGTATTTGTATGTGAGGGTTGAATTAAGTTTGACGAGGGTACGGGTTTTTTTAAATCTCTTCCCCGATCTCATGTTGATGGGGTAAACTTTAAATCAACAGGCATTAGATTCTATCCACATTGAAAGGGATAGGTTTACTCAAGCTGGCCGGCCAGCACTCGAGGCTAAGAAATATTATTCCATTATTATTGTAAGATAACGATAAATTTGCCATAGTTTAATATTTAATTTAATTTAATAGAAGTTTTTCGTTTAAAACATTCAGCCTCATAGAAAGTGATAAGAAAAAAAATATTATTCGTTAACTAACAGAACCGAGAGAGATATAGCTTCTGTGACCGATAGCTTTTGTGACCAAAATATCTGTATATTATAACAAAAAAAACGTGGGACAAAATGCAATTTTTTCATTAGAAAAATAAGAGATAAAATGACGAGAAGTAATAGTGAGTCGAATATAAACATATTGTTCAATAAGAGTGGAGAGGGCGACTGGTTGCGATGCTAGGCACGTGCGTATTATTGGCAGCCGGAATCAGAGGCTGCCGTCAACGCCTCGCTACGTTTTAGGCGTCCTTTTACTCCACTGTAAGCAGTGAGATAAATATATAAACGCTTTATTGTTATATATAAAAATAAAACGGTATACAAAACCTTTTCATTTTTACACTACCGCGCACACTACACGTTTGAATAAAACACTTTTTTATGGATTTTACGCATATTTTACGATTCATCATCCTGTGATCACGGCTCCTGTAAAGGAGTCGAAACGTCAGGATTAAATATAAAATAAAATATGAGCAAAAGCCGTAAAAAAGTGTTTTATTTAAAACCTCTTTAATTTACGTGGTCAGTGTAATCATAAAATGTGTCCGAGACGATTTTTGAAACAAAGGAAATCTATTATGAGAGAGTACATTTTATTTTCAGCGAAGTTGATATGGAACTTTATAATAACCGAAGCATATTGATAATAACAAAGCATTTGTATAGCCCATCAGTCGAAAGGTCGATGAGTTTGGTTCGACTTCGTCAATCGACTATTATCTACAGGCTAAATATACACTTAAGATGAAGGGATCAATACACAGTTATTTGTTATTTTTAGTACTACATTACTCGGGAAAGTTTTCAGTTCACAAGCCTGTAGATACTAATTCATTGACGAAGTCAAACCACACTCATGATGATTAAAAGGAAATATAATTTTAATGAAGATTAAAAACAATAAAATACTTTTTGGTCTTAAATTTGTATGTAAGTTAAAATAAGTGGTTTATGATCTTTTATTACAAATATACACATATTTTTTAAAATCTTTGAATACTGAATACTCATAAACATTTGTAATAAATGTAAAATAGTTTTTAAAACTTACTAAAATAGTAGAGTAGTAAATGACAATAAATAAATTAATGTACAGAGGTCTACCTAACACAAACTGTAGAATTTTCTTGTATACTTAAGCTTAAAAACCAATGCAGAAATTTACGTTTTGTATAGTTTTATAAGCTTATTGTACACATATAACTGAAACTAACTAACTAACATATATCGCCATTACTGTTTTAGCAACCAAACTATTATATATAAATTAAGTCATTTGATCACCTAATTCTTCAATCATTATCACCCGCGAACACACGCGTCTACTTTTTAAAAAAACATTCACATTTATTACTTTAACCAAATCCTCGGCCTACTGACCCGTAATTTATTAAAAACCTATTACAGGCACCGGACTCGCCCATAATGGATTTTTAATGTTACGTTATTTATGTAACTCCCACTGCCTTTGAAAATATTATCATGGACGATGAATTCTTGGTTATTATTATTACTAAAACTATTATGTTTAACCCTTGAACAAAATGCCGTATATATTTTTATTCTATATTTTTATAAAATGATTTGTGTTTTCATAATTAAGTAAATCACGTAGCCGTATGTAAGAAATCCGTTTTACTTCAATAGTAATGATTCTGCATTTAATGATATACGTAGTTAATGACTTGCATAATGGGCATAAGTGTTTACGCGAATCTCGGATGGTGAACTGAATGACGAAGCGTGGTGGACCGCCGACTTGCTGAAGGTTGCAGGAAGCAGATAACTTCAAATCACTAATGCCGCTCTATATGATGCTGTAAGAGGAGGCCTACGTCTAACAAACTACTCCTAACTTACTTATATATTAGACTATTCAGCTGACTTTAAGGATAAGCATCCGCTGAATTCTGTAGCTTCATTTCATGTTTCATGAGTTGGAGTGGGTGTTTAGATATTTTATTTATTTACTTAAAGTACTTATCACCACTAATGATAGTGCACGGCATTTGAGAGGGGAGGTAAGTATATGAATACTTACCTCCCCTCTCAAATGCCGTGCAGTACGGTCATGTCTTTGGCAAAGTCATATTTCTATTAAATTATAAAATATTCATTTATTTAATTTAGTTAATACAAAGCATAGTACCAGGAGTTCATAAAAGAGTGCAACTATTTAGTGTACGTTTAAGTGAGAGGTGAGAGTTGAGTGTCCTAAAGGTGTGTTAGTGACAAATATTTATTGATTATAGTAGCACGCGGTGGGAGCGACAACTGCTTTACTGCTGCAAGATTTTCCATGTAGAACACGCCCCTTCGGACGCAACAGGTGCGTGTGCGCATCCTGCCCCCTTCGGTCGAGCGCAGTCGTGTCATAACATTTAGGCCTACAATTACGGAACCTTACCATGTCCGTTCAAAAATCGCCTTCACCTCACTCGAATACCAACTTTAGAACTTTGACAGTGGTTCATTATGCTTCTGGTCCAACTATTAATGTATATTAATAAGGAAATTACTGATGTTGTTCAAAACACAACAAAGCGGCAAAGGCGCATTTTGGATGAATCGGCTTCATTGGAATATTCTTCAATGTCAATTAATAGTAGTTTATCTACTCTAATACTATAATACAAAGATTCTAAAACTGAAAACAAAATGCTTATGACAAACATTACGTACAGGCCAAAAATAATAAAAAAAAAGTTTCATTACGATACAGGTCTTGTATGGACACTTGTAACATAATATAACTTTTTTATCATAACGATACACCTATACAACCTCCATCTGGACCAAGGAGGTTGAACCTCTACTTTAAAAAGGTTTCAATGAACGTGTCCGTGACGACGCAACACGCATGCGCAATCGATATTTGCACCTTGGCGCCAACATTTGACATTTAAAAATTTGTTGTTATATTCAGCGTTTTATTTGCAATATTGTTTTACGTATTATAGTATGAAAGTAGATAAAGTAGTGTATGACACTATACATAACTTGGTCTTATAACACTCGTGTGATACTATAAAAAAACTCGCCTACGGCTCGTTTATTTAAAACACACTCATGTTATAAGAACCCTTATTATGCAACAGTATCATAATAGTAGTTTATGATACACTACTTTATCTACTCTCATACTATAATATGTAAAACAATATTGCAAATAAAACGCTGAATATAACAACAAATTTATTTAAATGTCAAATGTTGGCGCCAAGGTGCAAACATCAATTGCGCATGCGTGTTGCGTCGGTCGTCGAGGACTCGTTCATTGAAACCTTTTTAAAGTAGAGGTTCAACCTCCTTGGTCCAGCTGGAGGTTGTATAGGTGTATCGTTATGATAAAAAAGTTATATTATGTTACAGGTGTCCATACAAGACCTGTATCGTAATGAAACTTTTTTTTTATTATTTTTGGCCTGTACGTAATGTTTGTCATAAGCATTTTGTTTTCAGTTTTAGAATCTAAGTATTATAGTATTAGAGTAGATAAAGAAATTAAGTCGATGTTTACCGAATTAAAAGCTCAGCAGGAACAAAAATTTGCTGCTATGCAAGTCATAATTCACAAAATCAAGATCTCCAAAAATCTATAGACTTTATTTAGGAATAAAGTATGAATAATTAGGATCAATACGAAGATTTACTTCGCAGAATGGTGAACTTGGAACAGGAAAATACTAGCTATAAACAAGATGCCAAGTGGCACGCCTGGAGAGTAAGTTGGTATCATTGGAGACAAATATTTACAATTCGACTATAGAAATAGAGAATATACCTATTCAGAACAATGAAAACCATCGTTTTCTTTGAAAAGTATTGGCACTATTACAGTCGCTGAAACACCATAAGACCCTAAGATCCGTAACATTTTTTGAGTGAAGTCGAAGGTTATTAAAGTCTATTTCATAACAACGTTACGAAAGGTGTCAAATCGTAAAATATTTAACAAGAACAAGCGCTCTAATAATGTTTTCCCACATTCACACCAATTTGTCTAGCCTAAAGTAAGCACTGTAAGGCTTGTTTGGATACTAAAGTAAAGGATAGGCTAGTATAGGATATAATCTTAATATGATACACATGTGTGTATTATTTATAGAAATATATATAAATACCCATAACTCAAGTACAAATGCTCGTATTCATCACACAATCTGCCTCTTCCGAGACTCGAACCCAGGATCGTCAGTGCGAAAGGCAGGATCGGTACCGTTGCACCAAACGATCGTCAATAATCAGCCTATATTAGGTACTCGACATATTAATCTTCCGGTATCCAACAAAGTGATATGTTTATCTGAGTATCTCACTAACAAAGACAAGATACATAATATTACACTATTGGGCGACGGGACTATAGACTATAGACTATAGGGAGCACGTCAAAAACAAAAAGTTAGTGTCTACGTGGACAACATACGACAAAAAGTCTGAAAATCAGCCTTCAAATCGTGTTGAATCAGAAAGTGAGTTGGTGAAGAGAAATATGTGACTATACTTGACCGGTTATAATAGTATAATGTCGTCTTTAATCTTAGTGCCAATAATTTTTTATTTGTATTTTTTCTACAACCTCACTATTCATTATATATTCGATATTGTTTAATAAAAAAAAAATTACTGCATGAATAATTTTAAATTAAATAAAATACACACACTGTTATTATTAATATACTTGCTATTATTATATTATTAATTTACTACACATGGGTTGCACATCGAGTTTGTTTAAATGCTTTATCTGCATGTTCTTTTTTAATATAAATAAAAAACACACACACTGTTACTTTTGGGTTATTTCAAACTTCTCATACAAATAATATTATAGTTAATTTAATTTAACTGCATGTCTAGTTCTAAAATAATTAAATTCATTTCATTTCATTTCATACTGTTACTTTTTAATTATCTTTTGTCTTACATAAATAAAATTCTTAAAGAAACTCTTACGCAAACAATTGGATATACGAGTATAACTGTTATCATTAGCAGGATTGTTATTATGAATGTCTCTGAATTCTTTTTATCTCATATCAGTAATGGATTAATGAACAAAAGTGTTTCAACGTGAATTTATTCTTTTTATAATGGCTTAGATTCTTTTGCAATTGCCCGCTCAGGTATTTGTAACATGGAAGATTATAACTATCTAATTGATGGATCTAAAAATTGTAATGATATAATTACACAAAACATAAGAAGCATTATGTGTATACATACTCGTCATCCAGAACTATGATTTTGTTCATACAACAAACCACTATACGTAAAATGAGGAAGTAATGATTAATTACAAAAAGGCTTGCGCATTTCGTTTAGCAAACCGGTTTTGAGTGATGCGAACTGTCTCGTCGTAAAGTTAAACAATAACTTTATTATCATCAGTATTTATCGTCCACCTGGACAACTCAACACAAATAATTTCATTGCATCACTAGATCTTTTATTAAAACAATATCTTAATTGTTAAACATTTTAATAATGGATGATATAAATATTGTCATATAAGACAATACAACTACGTACAACAATAGTAGTGACAAGCGTTCGTACAATTATTTAAATATGTTAGCATCTTATTCTATCTTACCAACGCATACCTACCATATCTACTCGATGAAAGGCTTGTTTGGATCACGCCTTTAATCACTGTTCATGACAGTGTAGTGCTTAATATAAATCTTAATTATCAGCCTTCTCATTACCAGTCTAAAACTCTAATCAAGAGGGTTCATTATGAAAACTTATTATTAGATATTATAAACATAGATTTTACTCCAGTAATGGAATCAAAGCATGCAAATAATGCTTGTTCATATCTGACTAATGTTATAACTACCTCTATTAATCTTAACACTTAATTTGTTTCAATACCAAAACACAAAAGAATTTTTTAGCCGTAGATTACTCCACAGCTTCTATCATATCCAAATCTGTAACTTATCATTCATTAATTTCATTACTGCCTGTGCTATCGAAGGTTCTGGAAAAACTAATGAAAGTCCCTTTAATTAAGTATTTGGAAACCAACTATCTTCTTTCTGATTCGCAGTTAGATTTTCGCTCTGGCATAAGCACCGAAGACGCAGTACGCGAACTTATCGATCATGTACTGACTAATATGGACAAAGGAAAGAAATGGTTGGTTATATTCTTGGAACTCGCCAAAACTTTAAACACAGTTTCGATTCCTCTGCTGTTACAAAAGCTGGAGTGTCTTGGTGTGAGGCATCTCTCTTTCTTTTGGAGAACTATCTCACTAATAGGAGCCAGCAGGTCAAAGTTGGTAAATGGGTTAGTTCCAAACTTCCAGTTACGCATGGCTTGCCACAGGGCAGTACCCTCGGCCCAACTCTGTTTTTTTTGTTTATATCGACGACCTTTGTCAGCTCAAGACGGACAAGGGCAAGATCGTTACATTTGCCGATGATACTGCTTTGTTATATTAAAAGCACAGAATGGGCATAATAGAGTTGTCCAGTGGCTACATAACAACATCCTCTTGTTAAATACCGACAATCCTTCATGAAAAACTCTATTTTACCTCCTGAGTCGCTCAAGCTGATATCTCATTCTAACCATGCTTGGAACATCATTCCAAGCATGTGCACCAGTGTAATTGTCCTTATCTTCAACGTGTTTGCGATACCAAATATCTAGGTATAATGACAATTGTCTTACATTTAGGCAATATATTAATCAGGCCGCTAAAATATTACGGAAGCATATATTCATCTTCCGGACACTTAGATAGGTTATAAAGAAGTCAATGCTTAGGACTGTGTACTTCGCACTCTGTCAGCCAAATTCATGGTTCATGAATGGTTCAGCCAAATCACATATGCTAATTATAGAGAGAGCGCAGATGATAGTTTTAAAAGTAAGTGGCTTTTTCCTTATAGCCATCAGACCGAGGACTTTTTCAAATTTTGGGATGTTCTCTCAGTAGGGAAACTGTATATCCTCTTAGTTGCATTTAGGAAACACGCCCAAATTAATTACCACCCGGAGGCTAACATCGATAAGAGAGGAACTGGCAAAGTTTGTATCACACTAGCATTTAAAACTAGCTTCTTACATTCGTTTTTTCCTTTCCTTGGTTTCTTCTTGTATAATAAAATTAACAAAGATTTAAATATTTATCGACTTTGTAAATTTTCCACAACACAAAAAGAAAATGTGGCTTATGAAGCAATCCTATGATGATATAGAAAAATTGTTGATACCTTTATGTAAAAAAATATATTTTTTGAATGTTATGTAACAGTGATATATATTTTTTGTTATGGCACTACCGGTGGTGTACGGTTCCGCGAGGTGGGAACCTGGTGACCCGTAATACAGGTTTACATACTACATGCACCAGTCCCCCATAATAGATTCAAATTAAAACTATAGTTAGTTCCTAGTCAGTTAGTTACTATTGTTTGGAGATAATAAAGTTATATTATTATTATATTGTTTGAAGGGGTTCGTAGCGGTTTCAATGTTCAAGTTGATAGTTTAGGGTTTTGAATCTCGGAAAGTATCGGTCGGAGCGTTGTTGTTTGTTTGTTTTATTTTGTATTGTTAAGTTAGGATTTTAATTTTAACTTTCTAATTTAATATCCTAACGTTTCTCGTACCAATTCGTCATTGGATGATTGTGATAAATCAATCTACACTGGACGCGAGTTCGAGTCCCGAGTTTAATAACTGATCTTGTTTTTATCTTCCCTTCAGGCGTCATCCAGTTTCATATCATAGAGATGCTTTTTCTCCATTATATTATATTATATTTTAGATAATCAAGCCCCTGATGTTTCGTGTTCCAACTCCAAATTACTCCACCTTCAATTCATCGTAGCAACGCTTCCCCAATTTTGCTCTGTAGCCCCGCATTACAATTGTATAGTGGTTTCTATAGTTTTGCAAATTCTGGCGTGACTATTTTATCGCTAATCGTAACTATATGGGAAAACAAAATCCAGGAAAGGGGTAGCTGATTATAATATATATTTAATAAATATTTATTAAGTTCCAGTAGCACTTGCCACACACTTTGGAATATATTTTTTTTATTTTTATTCTTTTAAATGAAAAGAATACTGATAAATAAGTTTAATAAACAAGCTGAATTTTCAGTCAGTATTATTATTGTAAGCGCCGCACTTTCTAAAGCTAGATAAATATTGAAATTGTAGCTATAAACGTTATATATATGTTATATTATGTATTATATATGTTATATTTTACTTAACGTAAGTACGATGGATACATGGAAATACATTCTTAAAAACAGTTACATCAGTTGTTGCAAAAAGGATTATTATTAAGGGGATTCAATGTTTTAAATTTTCGATTACAATGTTTGATCGTTCAAATTGTTTGTAATTTTATACAATATTATTTTTACTTAACGAGGCCACTCCTTAGCTTGGTTTAGTTATCGTCCGTTAGGTTTTTACGTTATAGAACTAAAGAATGCAACTACAAGTACATGTTTCTATTGTTACTATTTTTACATTCATGTTATAGTGCTTTTTATTAATAATGAAAACGTGTTTTAAAATGTAACTCGGATTAGATTCTAATCCGCAATAAGTATAGTTATCAAGGTTTCTCCAAGTTTCGATTATGAACGTTGTAATTATAAAGATAAAATTGGAGCGAAGCGAGCGGAGCTCCCATGGATTAGCTTCAATGACGCAATGTCTGTTACGCCATAATTTCCCGAATTCTTAACGGATTTTAATATTGTTTGTGTGGAATAGAATTATCAAATTTAAGACTAGATAATGACGGAATTTTGAAATTAGCAAAAATAAAAAAGATATGATCAAAGAACATTGGCTCTATGGGATTTCCCATTGAAACAAAAGCACAGGTTTTTTAAGTTATGAATCTTATGGAATTTACTAAACATTTTTATTTTTTTTGTATCACGCTTCGCTTTAATATATGGTGCTAGCGAAGCTTAATGCCTAGCGCTTGCATTGTCCTAGTAAAATCATAAAATATTATTAAGTGCCTTAGTAACTAATGTAGTCAATGCGCTAAGCCCGATTTCCTACAAATATTGGTTCTTTTAAAATTCACCTTAGGAAAGGCTTATGACGCGTTTTACATAAATAAACTATAGTATATGTAACTATATATTGTTCACAAAATTTGTGTTTGCAAGTAAGTCACACTATTTTCTAGGTAAGTGCCTTATTTGCGAATATAAGTGTTGTAAATATATCTTTTAGTTTTAGTGTATCCTGTTATTTTATACAAAAAATATATATATAAAAATTTCATTATGAGGTACTCGTAGCTTCGGGTGGATGGCAGCCGTAGCTCTCCCTGCGTTTCCTCGGCCATTTCACAAAGACACACGTACTGAAGAGACGTCATTATCGGCTCTCCGATCGTGCATTATTGTGCTTCAGTGTGTTTAGGCGCTACCTACACACTTAAATGTACATTCATTTTAACGTAATACACAACTATCTTAAAATTTACGGATGAACGTGGGTGTGAGTCACACGTAGTTTAAGAGAGCAGAGAATCCGCCAATATTTTACATCACATAAGTTTTATACTAAATAATTTTATAGGACCTTGTTGATATTATTTATAAAAGAAAAGGAGATTTTTCCTTTATATAAACGCCGTATTTGTATAAACACTCTTGGGTGGAATAAGATCCCTCCATCCTTTGGGATTTGATTTCATTTTTATATATCATAATAATAATAAAACATTGTGTTAAATATAATATAGGATTTTTATATAATATAAGGATTAATATTTTAATATTTATAAATGAGAATATGTAAATAAAATGTAATACTAACCTACGTTCCACCACTGAAAGACATACCGATAATGACGTAAGTAATGTCTAATTTAAATTTAATTCCCAATAGATCCCTAACAGTATTGGATACTTCCTTAATGTTATTTTCTCTTTTCATCTACCACACGAAAATAAATAAACATAGAAAACTCCTCTGTTATCTTATTGTAATTAATGATATTCTCAATTTGATCACTTTTTTACTTTAATGTTTTTTTATACCTATTTATCAACTAAACTCACATTTTATTCCACAATGTCTGTATTAAATTAGAGAAGTATAATGGAGAAGTATTTATAAATCGAGGGATTACTCTCCCCTATGATCATCACAAATGAGATCAATATTTGTTTAACTTTATTCTAGAAAAATCTAACCTTCATATAGTAAAATGTCATAGAATCTAGACTAAAATATTTGATCGAATCAGGCATTACTTGGCGAAAGTGCATTTTTTTTTATATATCTAGACTAAAACCTATATTTATTGGCGAAATTTGAGACCTGAAAGCTCCACCGGCAAAAGATATGACTTTTTGTAAATTATAAGAATTTATGACCAACATAAATAAAAAACAGACAAATGGCACAAGCCTGTACTAGTATAAAAATAATGCTTTTTTCTGTCATTGTCCCACTAATTGTAATTTAATTTGCTTATTCGTTTACTGCATACAACTTTATATTAGGATTTCTACGTAGTTTCGATGGCCGCAGTCTCGACGCACGCTGTTGCGAATTATTTTTCATTACCTAATACGTTCGAAATTTTGTGACTAAGTTTGAAAATTAATATTTAATAAATAAAAAGACACCATTGTTAATTTCGTTGTATTCAAAATCGAGAGTTCCAACTATCTATAATCTATAATCGAAATACCAACTTGCTGCACTCGACACGATTCAGCGCAGAGCTGAGAGGCTCATTGGTGACAGCAAAATACTAAAGTTATTAAAGCTATGTCAGTTTTAGCTAGAATATGATCAAAACAATTTTGACCTCGGGTCGGTAGAAGATGAGTGGGAAGGAATCCTAAACAAGCGGCATGCGTAAGATATTCCTGTGAATTATGAGCTGTATTTCCGGGCTTAATGTCGACATTAAAGTCGCCGATTAAGAACACATTTTTAAATGAGGACAGATGTTTTGTTAACATTTCTGTGATTGTGATTGTAGAAAATTGGTTATATTGCGATAAGATGGTAATCTGTAAATATTGTATTGCTTGCAATTGCAGTGTCATCATAAATTATTGCGATGAGACAATTTGCATCTATGATGTTAAGTTCCTTTATAATGACGTTGGTTAAGTTGGTTGTTATATACAATGCTACTCCATCGTTCTGCAAAAAGTTAGTTTTGTTAGAAATGTGTGAGTTATAGCAAGGTCTTTGTGGTATTGTGGATGTTGAGGATAACCAGCATTCAGTTAGTACTAATATATCTATATCTACATGTATCTGTCTTAATAAAGCTAACGTACTATCAATTAATGCTTCGGATATTTTGTAAGAATATATTATATGTAGTCTTAGTACTATTAATAACTGAGGAACAACTTGTGAAGAGTCTATATCTTTTAAAAAGTCTTTTATACCGTTACCCGTCATTATTTTGTTGTGCTGAGAGACGTTAGCTATGCGGCGCCCTACATAATGCGCCTCTAGGCGCCCTCATAGTCGATTAAACTCATATACCTAACTTCGGCACTTTTTTTAGCTAGGCACTGATCATCTCCTGTTTTATGGTCACTTGGTTTGTTGAACCGCTTAGGTGGCTCCTGTCACCTCGAGTAGTCTTTGATTACATGACCGATACATTCACAGTGACCACATGTTGAGCCAGTCTCGCGACAAAATTTCGCGGAGTGGCCGTATTGTTGATACTTCTAACATCTAGTTACAAGTGTGAAGTCTCTTAACTGTCAATACCAGGAGTTATACAGGAAGCTGGAAGAGCCTTATAATCAGACCAATAGAGACATATCATCTACATCAAATAATCTGGACCAGTATGAAACAGGGCATTGAATTTTTGTTATCTATACTTATAATAAATCTGTAGAGAGGTCAATTCTGTGCATGAAATATATTTTCAAAATAACTATCAGGGGGTGATTAGTGAACGATACTGATGCCAAAAATGCAATCAGTAATATTTTTATGTGTCTGTCTGTCTGTCTGTATGTTCCTTATAGAAACAAAAATTACTCGACGGATTTTAACGAAACTTGGTAAAATTATTCTTCATACTCCTGGGCAGGTTGTAGTACACTTTTCATCTATACTTATCTATACTTATAATAAATCTGTAGAGAGGTCAATTCTGTACATGAAATATAATTTAAAATTAACTATCAGGGGGTTTTAAATTAAATATTATTATTTCTTAACAGTTTTTAATGAAATGCTTTTATTTTATGGATCAATATTTCATCACTTTGTCGGTAGGAATACTAGTTTGACATAAATTTAATATTTATTAATCTCAATAGATTCTGCGTGAAAAGCGATAAAAGACATTTTAATATTAATTATAGTCATCAATTTTGCATGCTCATGCAATCAAAATTATTATTTATGGCAAGTTATAATATTGTCATCAGAGGTAGTTATACCGCCACCTATTGAACTATAATCTAATTAGGGACCAAATGCTGCAATTTTACTTGCTCTCATTCAAGTGAATAGACTTACCAGCTATCAACAGCGTGATTAATTTTACTATAAAGCCTATTAGTTTATCTTTTTACTTTATTTAAAATACTAATTATTAATATCTTATCGTCATTTGTAAGAAAAATGATTTTAACTTTAATGCATTTCAAGTGTTGAAATATTTTTATCTTGTATAATATTTAATAGATTAGTATCTGTAACTGCATCGCGCTTACAAGTTTTTATGTGCTCTTAGTATACATACCCAATTTCACAAACAAGAATGTCGAGATAGTTGTAAGTAGTGGCGGGAGAAGTTTGTGGCACAAAATGTGCGCTGGAACTCGACTGACCCTAACACGAAAACATCGGGACGTATCTAACACACACACACACACACACTATAAATAAAATTGTTACTTATAGCTTAATCTAAATATGAATATATGTCTACTAGTACCTACTTAAGTCTAATTTTGTAAAATGTTAATCTTTAGTATAAAACTTAAATTATGTTCCTTTTCTTTGGTTAAATATTAGTTATAGGAAGAGCAGAGCCTTCTGATATAAGTATTTTGATGCTTAAAAGAAGACTCTGACCACTTGTTGTTATAAAAATGATATTGGAACGTAAATAAATATTTTTCTTTTTTTTCATTTTTCATTTTCATCTAGTAAAGTTGCGATTCCAGCTGCGACTGATGCTAGGTATCTTTTTGGCTCAACTGACGACTCGACGGTTCTCGTGCGAAATTGGAATATACAAGCAAACAAAAGTTGCTGGCGAGAATCTTGACTTTTGCTGTTTACGAACGCTCGTGCCAGAGCACGTTACTGAACGGTGGTACTGATACCACCATCATAAATAAATTATATCGAATGAACAGGAAACGGCCCGATGAGCTTTAATTATAAAACCTATTTTTGTTTTAATTTTATCATTTCCATGTCGATTCAATTGAACAGAGAACATAACGATACGATTTGAACCAAAACCTGGCGCCGAAAGGTTTATGGTCGATGCTAAATCGATTGATAATTCTAATTCAGTTTTCGATTACTGAGCTATTTGGAACACTTTTGAGACTGATATCGAACCATAGTGAGGTTTACGGTTAACGCCAAATCAATTAGAAATTCTAATTCACTTTTCGATTATTGGGCCATCTGAAACACTTTTACGAAAGTGATCGAAAGAAAGTGAGATCATTCGAGTGAAAAGTGTTATTAAATGCCCAATAATACCTTATTAATATCCGTACCATTCATTGTTACTATGATAGTATGTTAGTTTTGTTAACTCAGCTATACGTGGATATAGACATATTACTACTTACTGAATGCTGGCTATCCTCAACATACTTAATTCCTCAATAATCTGGCTATAACTCATACATTTTTATCAAAACTAACTTTTTGCAGAATAATACTGGAATTGAATGGTATGGAATAGAATAGTACTGTAAATAAAAACAAACAACTAACGTCAACACAGACTGAGATGATAACTAAAATGAGACTAAATTTTATTAGGTTCCTTTATATTATAAGGGAACCTAATATCATAAATGCAAATTGTCTCATCATAGAAATTTGTGGTTATACTGCAATAGTTGTTATTTATCGATCACCATCTTATCGCAATATAACAAATTTTCTTCATTCACTGGAGGAAATTTTAACAAAACAGCTATTCTCATTCAAAAATGTATTCTTAATTGGCGACTTTAATGTCGACATTAAGCCCGCAAATACAGATCATAATTCACTGGAATATCTTATCCACGCCGCTTGCTTAGGGTTCCTTTCCACTTCTACCAAAATGGGGCGAAAATTGCTTTGAACATATTTTAACTAAAATACCTTTAAGAACTTTAGTATTGAACTCATCGGTAACAGACCATAACTCGGTTTTTTTGTTTGCAAAAGTATCTGAAGAAAGGTAACGCCTTCACAAAATACCCCCCACGTTTTGACTGGCCCCTCGCTTGGCCCCGCCGGGTTAATTTATTATTTTCTGGTCACTGAAAAACGTGGGATTTAGATTTTTAAATCTAGTACTATTATTTTATTCTTTTTAATTATTAACTCAACGAAGTAACCATGTGTTACGCAACAATCGGATAAGCCCCATACGAAAGTGAAAGTTGCCGAATGTTGACCTGAAAGTGCACCTAGAAAGTTGAAAGTTGTTTAAGCGTGCATTGTCATCGGGTTCTGAGCTACCCTGAAAGTTTCAACTCGCTAGGTGGTCGGGAAGTGCCACAAAATTGAGATACTAGATTCCAACCGGACAGACAAGACGACAGACAAGCAAACAGACAAGAAAGCGACCTAAGAAAAACGTGGGAAAATTAACTGAAATATCAAAACATCATAACAATACTTTACTTTAAGCACATTGTAATTCTCATCCTTACGAACAATGTTTCATTTGTCCTATTCGATACTGATGAAAACATAGTTGACAAAATAATCACTACTTTAAGAAATGTCTGTGCCACCGGCCTTGATATAATTCCTTGTTCCTTTATTAAGAAATTTGAAGACTTCCTAATTCATCCACTCAGATATCTATTGAGTCAATTCCAGTCTCGATGTTTGTTCGTCTCGAGTCCGCGATCACAAAAAAAGCATGTGATTCCGATCTCATTTATCCGATGCACAAAAATGGTGATAAAGAACAGTATTAATAACTTCCGCTCTATTGCTATACTACTCCTTATTTCCAAAATCCTAGAAAGAATAATTTATAACAGACTTGAGAAATATTTAGAGGACAACAGACTTTTTGCAACCACTCGACACTGTTTTAGGTCAAACAAATCGACAGACGACGCTGTACATGAAATGACTGATTATATTAGAAAACAACTTTATGCACAAAAAAGTGTTTAGTAATATTCCTTGACCTTGCATAAGCATTACACAGCATATCCATTCACCATCCAATATTTTGTCAGATAGGACCCAGAGTTAAAATAGATAATATAATTGACGAACTTTCTATCGAATATGGTGTCCCCAAAGTGGCATCATAGGTCCCTTGCTATTACTGGTCTATATTAATAATTTGTGCCTTAATAAAGGTAAGATAATATCTAACGCTGACGATACGGTACTACTGCTGAAAACTGGAATGACGCATTCAGACCAACACAATACGGTTTCGACCAAGTCAAGTTTCGAACACGTCTTAGGCATAACTTGCTGACAATAAAAAAACTTGACAAAGCTTAGTTCATGACTTTCGCTCATAATTTAATATCGCAGCCAACCCAAAATTCACTCTCTATAGCACTCATCACTCCATTGACACACCAAATATATCATGTACATGCCCTAAATTGAGCAGTACGCCTAAAATTAAATATTTAGGCATAACTCTAGATAGGCATATCAATTTCAAAGCACACATGAAAACCCTTACTGCAAGAGTTAGAAAATTATCGTAAAGACCATTTGGTAAAGCAATTTGATAAGAAAGTCCGCCACGTTACTTTTATACATGTGACCAAAATAACTTAGGATAATTTTTTATATTATTCTCTAACCTATTTATATATGTTGTTAAACATTCAGTAAACAAATGTTTACATCGAGAATCCAATAATTTTACTTCATAGCCATCAAATGAATTTCTATATCCCTTGAACTTTCTTCTGAGATTGTATTTTTCTTTAATACTTTCATCAAGGGTGGGGTAAACCATGGTCGAAATTTGTAGCTATGAGATTTTTTAAGCGGCACGAATCGTTTAATAATAGTTCTTATGGTTTTGTATAAGACATTAACAGTGTCATTTTCGTTATTCAAATCATTGAATAATTCATCCCAATCACAAGTTTGCAACTGTTTACAAATAGCCACATAATCCGCATTACATAAATTGTTCTTTAGCGTTTAAGTGGTATAATTTTATATCTTTTTTTAAACCCAAGTATAATAACAAGAGGTGGATGCAATTTGTCGATATGACTAAGATAGCTAAGATAGATAGACTTAATGATTCAATGTTTGAAAGTACTAGATCCAGAGTTTTACCTGATACTTTTAAACTGTAGTGTGTTGTTTCAAATAAGTGAAACTCATAAAGTCTATTAATTTATAAGCTATACTTGACATTGCGTGTATTACTGAAGACTCGGTCAACATGTTCCAGTTTATATTGCCAAGGTTAAAATCACCAATCATTAAAATATCACTAGGAAATTGTTCAAAAACAAAATAACAGTTATCAAAGTAGTGGTCCAATACAGCATTATTCACGCGAGGTAGTAAATAAACTTTGCGGAGAGCTATCCGACGGACAGAATTATGAGTTTGGATATCAATTACTACCCAGATATCCTAACAATTCCTTTCCCAATAACATACTCATTTTGAAGGTAGCTTTTTTGATATGGCCACTAAGACCCCACCGCCATTCTTTTTGTGACTAAAGTACATGTCATTTCTGTCCCTCCTGTAGATGCTATACCTGTTGTCAAACAGCTCACTACTGCTAATAGAATCGTTCAGCCAGGTTTCCGTAAGAACAATAACATCATAATCATTAACATAATTTTTTTTAATTCCTTCCCTCACCGAAAGGGGGCCAGCGGCTGTTGGGGCGGGAGACCGGCAGTCGCATTGCACTTGGCCCTCAGGCGTGCGGGGTGTTCAGGGCGTCACGGTTCACCCCGTTGCTCCGTCCCTCACGGAGCATAGGCGAGGTCCGCCCAGAGCGCGGACCCACACTGGAGCGGGTTGCGGTCGATTCCGGCCAAGGGCCCCGCGACCCGCTCCAATGTGTATTGGGACGTCGTAGTTTTTAGTGGGTAGGCCTCCAAGCCTTTACCGGGCACTCGGCCGGGTAGAGGCATGGAGGAGAGTCCCACTTATCCGCCGTGTTCTCCCGACACGGCGGAATGCGTATGGCATTTTCTACGAAAACAAAAAAAAAAAAAAAAAAAAAGGATAGTGATTGCATTACCGCCATACAAAACATTGATCTGCCTTTCCTTTGGTCCCTACGGCTTCTGCCCACACCAGGGCCCCATAGAGGGCCATGCTCCGGATTACTCCCGCATAGAGCCGGCGGCACGTGGTACCTGGGCCGCCGACGTTCGGCAGGAGCTTCCCTAGGGCCAGAGAGGCCTTCACCAACCTGGGGGCTAGCTGCTTGAAGTGCTCGCTGAAGTCCCAGCGAGCGTCAAGCAGCAGCCCCAGGTACATGATGTGGCGAAGCACTGGAAGCCTCACCCCATCAAGCACGACCTCCCTAGCCCTCACCGGTGGGGCTCTCCTCGGGCCATGGAAGAAGATGCACTCGGTTTTATCTACCGAGACATCTAGTCCCATGGCCCGGATGCGCGCTATGGCCACCTCCGCCACCTCCTTGGCCCGGCGGCGCGCCTCGAGGTAAGTCGTCCCCCTCGCGGCGATAAGTGTGTCGTCAGCGTAACACACTATCGCCGCGCGGGGGAGGATCGTCCCCCTGAGGAGCCAGTCGTACCCCATGCTCCACAGGAGCGGACCCAGAACCGCTCCCTGTGGAACACCGCACGACATGCTCCTCTCCACCAGCTCCCCATTCGAGTCAGCGTACAGCACCACCCTATCCTGCAGGTAGTGCTCCACGACGACCCGGAAATAGGGGGGAAGCTGGTGGAACCTCAAGGCGTCTCTGATCACTTCGTACGGCAGGGAGTTGAATGCGTTGCGGATGTCCAATGACACCGCAAACACTCCCTGCCCCAGCAGTTCTGCTGTGTCGATGACATCCCTCAGGGCTAGGATGGCATCGACCGTGGACTGCCCGCGCCTGAACCCGAACTGTCGCTCCGATAAGTTCGGGCCCAGGCCCTCCTCAAGGTGCTGCACTATGCGCTCGGCAATGATGCGCTCCAACCCCTTGCCGAGCTCGTCGAGCAGCACCACCGGCCTAAAGGCGGAAGGCAAATCTGCCGGACGCCCCTCCTTCCTCAGCAGGCAGAGTCTACCCCTCTTCCACTGCCTAGGGAATTCCCCCCTCTCGAGACAGAGACTGTACGTCTCGCGGAGGAACTCACCTAGGTGCTCCTGGGCAATGGGGATGACTCTGCCCGGGACTCCGTCCGGCCCTGGCGCCTTCCGCCGGCCTTTGAGGCGGTCCATGACCAACTCCACCTCCTCCGTGGTCACCGGCTGGTATCCCGACGGCTGCTCGCGAGGGATGGGCGGGAGGACCATCCTGGGCGGGAGGATCGGCGACGTCTCGGGGAAGAGGCCCGACACCACCCTGGCCAGAAGCTCTGGCTCCAGCGTCTCCGTTGCTGGAGCCTGGCTCTTCAGCCTCCGCCTAACCATCCGGTAAGGACGGCCCCACGGGTCCCTGTCAAGTGACGACAGGAACTGGGCCCAGGCCTCGTCCTTCGCCTGCCGGATGGCTAGATTGAGCCTCCTCTTGGCCTGCCGATAGGTGGTGTCCAGGGCTTCCTCCTCGCCCTCCACCCTCCTCCGTCGCCGACGGCACCTCTGCAACGCCCTCCGTGCCCAAACACAGGCTGTCCTGAGCGACGCGATTTGATCGGACCACCAGTATACGGCGGTCTTGTCGGGTCGCCCAGTCACCTTCGGCATAGAGGCGCTGCACACTGCCGTGAAGGCCTCCCTTAGCCTTTCCACCCGCTCCTCAACCGTCCATCCCTCGCTGTCCTCGTCTTGCAGCCGCCAAGCCTCCACCACCGCCGCCTCCTCCGCCAGGTCCCTGTTTAGCCCGGCGAGGGCCCACCTGGGGAAACGTGATTGTGTTCCCCCCCCCTGGGCGCCCGCCAGATCCACCCCTCAGGTCGGCTTCAAACCTGATGTAGGGGTGGTCGGACAGGGACTCCTCCTCCGACAGGACGCGCCATCCGGAGATTTTGGGTGACAACGACGGGGTCGCCAGGGTGATGTCCACGCGGGAGCCCCCGCTGCCCCTGACGCAAGTGAAAGCGGTGCCCCTACTTAGCACCGCTAGCCCCGCCGCTATCACCCAATTTGACACCACCACCCCCTTTGGATCGTTCGAGGGGTGGCCCCACGCTTGGTGCTTCGCGTTGAGGTCGCCCCCGAATAAGATCTTTCGGGGGGCCAGTCTCCGGATGACGCGTCCCATCCCATCGACCCACCGTTGGAGCTCGGTGAGGGGTCGATTGGGCGAAAAATACGCCCCCACCACGGTGATGTCCCCCCAACTGACGGCTACATACCCCGACCCCCTCTCAATGAGCGAGAGGGGAGGGGAGCCGACCGCAGTTGTGGGGACGACGATCGCCACCATCTCATCTGTTGACGAAGCCCAATTGTCCCTCGGAGGGGAGCAATAGGGCTCCGAGATGATGGCGAGGTCGATGGACCACTCCGCCAGGTGCTGCATTAAAAGGTCCTGCGCACCCGTGGAGTGGTTTACATTCGCCTGGAGTAGACTGTATGGTCGTTAGGCATTATTGGGCCTATACAGTCACCTCCATGGCCGCTGGGGCCTGCGCACACTGCGCCCCGAAAGCTCTGGGGAGGGACTTCCCTTTAACCGCGGGGGGCTTGCAAGACTTGCCCCCCATGACATGCCCATGCGGGCGCTTCAACGTTTTACAGAGGGCGCAGTTCGGCTCCGCTCTGCAGGCTGCCGCCTTGTGCCCCTCGCACCCGCATCTGTAGCACAGGGCGCTCCTGTCTGTATTCGCAGGGCAGAGCGCTCCTGTGTGCCCCGGCTGAAGGCACCTGTAGCATCTCAGGGTGCGCGGTTCCAGCACCCTGATAGAGGCGACTGTCCAGCCCACCCGAACCTTTCCTTCCTGGGCCAACTTTTTGACGGCTTCCACCGGGCACTTTACCAACGTAGTGCCCAGGCCGCCTGGGCCCTCTCTTATATCGCCCACCTTTATCTGCTCGGGTGGGCAGCCTCCCTTCGCAGCGAGTGCAGCCTGCAGGTCACTGGGCTCCGTCGAGTCATCGAGCCCAGCTACGCGGATGTCCGCCGTTTTGACTGGCCTGGTGACGGTTGCCATGTCCCCCAATACCTCCACTAACTTTCTAGCGAGGCCGTCCGCTTTCGTCCCGCTGCCCTCGCCTCCGACCTCGATAAGGCGTGCCCCGGACTGGGTGACTTTAATTTTAACGGATATTCCGAGCTCACCCAGTCCGACCTCCTTCTTTGCCTTTATGATGGCAGCGGCGTACGACGACCCTCTTTTGGCGGCTTCCTCCGAAATGGAGAGGATCACCGCCGCTGTTTTTGGGGCCACCAGTTTTGGTCCCCTCTGCTTGTCTTGGGCCGGTTTCGGCCCCGATCGCTTTTCCGCCGGTTGTGCTGCCGTCTTTCTTTGCTTGACGGTGGCTTTCGATTTAGCCACCGTTGCCCAGGATGACTTTCCTGCAGTCGCTTCTCCCGCTTGCATCGGAGGTTCCGATGCTTTGTCGACCTCTTGTCGTTCCCCGCCTCCCCGAGCTTCTCTCCCGGCCATCGTTCTCGGGACTGCCTTCTTTTTGTCGGCCGCAAGTGGCGGCCGATGACTCCTTTCCTGGAGCAGGCGCCCGTCTATTTCCAGGCCTTCAACCCGGGCATCCACCATTGATCTCACCGCCGCCAATGTGTCTCTCCTGAATTCTTCGAAGAGACCAGCCACCGCCTCTATAGCACCTCGCCGTTGTTCTCACCTCCAGTCTTGATGACCTCTCTTCGGGAGGCCGCCGCTTTCTTTGAGGCCTCGTCGAACTGCCTCCTGAGGACTTTGTTCTCCTCCTTTAGAGTATTAAGTTCCGCCCGAAGGGCCTGAATTACCTTCATGGTCTTTTGGGCCTCTGAGTTCCCTCCGGAGGTTTTTCCCCTACCCTTCTCTAGTTTGCTGGCGACCCCCCCCAGTTTCTTGACCACCAACGCCATGGCGTTTCTGTCCGCCTTGTCCATTTTTTGGTGCATACCTTTGAGGACGGTCCAGACGACCTCCCTTTGCTCCCGGATCTCGTCGACCACCTCACCGGACTCCGGATCAGGGCCGTCTGATATGTCTCCCTCCGATGCCGAAGACAACGATGACTCCTTATACAGGATGTTCCTCGTACGCTTTAATAGTCTTGCCGAGCGTGGCGTACCTCCATCTCCAACTCCATATCCAGCTCTTCCTCGTAGCTGGCGTCAGACCCTTTGTCCAGCTGGAGCTTGAAATTTGCGCTGGTACCGCCACCAACAGGTTTGCCCATCTTTTTGGACACTTTCGCCTTCGTCCTAATCTTTTTCTTCCCCTTATTAAGGTTGGCCCCCTCACTCGCTGATCCCGAGCTGGAGGGACCCCTTTCTCCGGAACTTGGCCGCTTACGGCCCGTACTATCACTTCCGCAACCGGTGGGGGTCTTACCCCCTAGCGTTTGGTCTCCTAGGAGACCAAATCGGTTGCTAGTGGAAGCCATGGCTCGTCCCCGGCGCCACTAGCGCCTAGGGAGAGCTAAAAACGAAAATAAAACGCCGAACTCGGTAGTTTAGCCGCCCCGACTGGGACGCACCTAGACCACCGAAACCCCCAACAAAATTCGAGGGGGGGGTACTCCCCCCAACGACCCCCAAACTACCCCCTACGACGCCGGACTCGAACAAAAACCTCCCGCTCTGTGCAAATTTGCGACGAAAACCGTCGCAAAGACGAACAGAAACGGGGTTACTGCTCCCCGAACTGAACTGAACTCTTCTACCCCCAACGGTACGCCCTGAAAAGGGCGGAAGCCAATCTGGGAGTCCCCGCACGCAGATCTCTCGGGAACCCGAGAAAAGAGTGTGCGGTTCGGTCTAACCAGATAACTTGCTTACCGCTGCACAGAAACAGACAAGCGATGACAACCTTTTCTCCTGCGAGAAAAGGACACCCAAACTCCTCTGACGACTCTTTGCCTACACAATTAACGCTTCCTATTCGATGTTGCGTATTCGCACCGACAATTCGTATTCTCCTTGTTGATGGTGTTAGCCGAAACTGGGCACTGCGTTACCGTGCACCAGCTCGTTTCCAGGACGCGCCGCGGGGAGGCCACCATCCAGCGCCCCAATCACTATCCTACCAAAGTAGGCTAAAGAACATTCATTAAATTAAATGTAGAAAAAGATTATTTCCCACTTCTATTAAGTCTTGACATTCTGGGTATAAGTGAGCATTTCTTCTCTATTTAATGCAAACAGATGTATTGAATATTTCTTCACTAATGCTCTTAGGAAATATATAAGCATATTATAGGTCACGATGAAAGCTAGATTAGGATTAGATAGGCAAATTGAAAGATCGGGTGCGCTATCACTACACCTTACAGTAAGCAGCATGTTCATTATAAATGAGTTTATAATGTAGAAATTGTTAGAATCTATAAAATCTTAAATTCGAGTGCTATAATAACTAAAATAACTACTAGCCCATGATTGATGCTGAGCATTAAAATCTTCCATTAGGAATAAAGGTTTTGTGGAAAGGTGTTACTTAGTGGAAATAGGTTCCTATTCACTATAACTATACAGGTGATATATTGGTAGACATAAAGTGACACAAACCAAATTTCTTAAAAATTGGATTTTAGTAGAATTCAACAATTGCATACATAATCATTGCATAATAATGTCGTGGCAAAAAACAATGCACTGTGGGAAATCCATAGGTTATAAATCTTAAAAAAAAAAAAAAAAAGAGTGTGCCTTCATTATCTATTGTGCATTCAAAAAGAGCGCATCGCCAATCGTAAATACTGTTATCAGTGAGTCATTAAAAAGCGTGACGTCATTTGTTGTCATTGCGGGACCTGTGAGTGCTGTGTGTGTTTTTTCTGAAATGGATATCCAAGAACAGGGTATGTAATAATTAATATTTTTATTTTAATTGTATCTTAGTATATATTTTCTTTAGTATGTCATTGCTACGAGGCGACTTTTCTTGGAGTATTATATTTTAATATTCAAAGTTTGAATAAACTTTTAAATATGTTCCCACTCGCTCCGACTATGGAGGTATATTGCACCATATTGCATAGACTTTCTTATCTTAGGAAAATTAAAACTTGGCTGCCCTTATCTGCCCTTTTGGCGATGACAAGGGTGCTACGGTTGCCAGATTATCTCGTAGCATTTGCTACGAAATTAGTTTATTTAGTCTTAGTGCTTTGTGTAGGTTTTGTGACTGAATTTTAACCGTTTTTTTTTTTGTTTTAGGTAATTTATATATATGCTCGTTTTCAAGAATGCATATTCTTGAAATATGGCTAACTGTCAATACCGATAATGACTCGGAAAAGTGTCGTCAAGTCCTACAAAGTTTGTTGACTACTCTGAACGATGCTGAGAACATTGATATTCATTATTTAGAGAAAATTGTTAATAATTTATGTAAAGCTATTGCTCGATTCTGGAAAAAATGTAATAGGGATAAAACCAAGCTTTTATAAAAGAATTCCGATTGGTTTAATATTATTGAAAAAATTCAACTTGTGAAAAACAATAAGCAATGTACTCCGTCTGAAACGTCGCCGTGTCATTCACGTGGTCGTCCTCGAAAACCTTTTACGCAATGTAGTAAAAGGACTGAACGTCGGAGAGTAGCTGATTTGACAAAGTCTGATGATTCTACTGTGAGTGCATTGCTTGATGTTTCAGACTGTTCATTCGATTCGTGTATATCTAGAGTTAGCACTGATGATGTCTTGTCACTTGTGACTGATGCTCAGTTGACAAAACATCAGTATTTATTAATTAAAAACTTTGTTAATAGTAAGACATCTCCTAATGTATTACCATGTTACCAACAAATTACTAAAGCGAAACAGAGATGTTACCCTTCTAATATAACTGTTTCCGAGTCTTCAGCTGAAGTTGAATTACAAAGTCTTTTTGATCACACAGCTTCTCGAATCCTTGAATCTCAAAAAGAGGTCTTAGATCAGATTCCTGATGATTGTTTGTCTAATATCTCTTTACTTGGGAAATGGGGATTCGATGGCAGCACTGGACATAGTAAATACAAACAATTTTTTTCAGATTCAACTTTAGAAGATAGTAGTTTGTTTGTAACATCTTATGTACCCCTTAAAATTATTGTAAAATTAGCTGAAGATAATTGTAAAATTTTATGGAAAAATCCTCGACCCTCTTCCACTAGGTACTGCCGTCCTATTCGATTTCAATTTTTGAAAGAAAGCACAGCAGTGTCTTTGCAAGAGGAAGCTTATTTTAAGGATAAAATTGAAAGTTTGCAACCTACTTTTATTCAGATCGACAATCGTGAATTGGTCGTTTCTCATAAGTTGCAGCTTTCAATGGTAGATGGTAAAATTTGTAGTGCTTTAAGTGAAACATCTACAAGTAGATGTTATATATGTAATGCTACCCCTAAAGAGATGAATAAAATAGACGAATGTTTACAAAAACCTGTAATAGAGAGTAGATACCAATTTGGATTATCACCACTACATTCTTGGATACGTTTCTTCGAATATTTTATTCATCTTTCATATAGATAAGACATAAAAAATGGCAAGTTGGGCTAGATAGTGATAAACATTTGTTATCAAATAAAAAACAATATGTACAGTCCCAGTTTAGGGAACGATTAGGTTTAATAGTTGACAAGCCGCGTAGTGGTGGAAGCGGGACGTCTAACGACGGAAACACGGCCAGGAAGTTTTTTTTGGAATCAGCTGTATCTGCTGAAATTACAGGTTTGAATAAGGATCTCATAGATCGTTGTTGTGTAATATTACAAACGTTATCTTCTGGACATAAAATTAATGAATGCAAGTTTAAAGACTATGCATTACAAACAGCATACAGCCTGATCAGATATTATAAGTTATGCATTGTTATCTATAGGAGAACTTTCCGAAGAAGCTGCTGAAGCGACAAATAAGTATATCAAAATTTATAGACGAAGTCACACTCGAAAAATGTCACGTGAAGTTACCAATCAAGATTTAATACAACGACTATTATTACATTCAGATCCTTATATTACAAGTCTTCGGAAACTTCCCCCTAAAAAGAAAAATACTCTGTCACAAAGTGTAATAGAATTGTTACATGTTTAATATTGTTAGAATAAGAATAATTTATTTGTATTTTGTTAGTTGTTTTGTTTTTTTTTTGTATTTAATTAATTTTAATTTATTTATTTCTATTATTTTATTATAATAAAATAATGTTATCAATGTTTTGACTCTTATTTTATTTAAAATATATGTTTTACATACCAATTTTTAAGTGTTTGTTCATGATAAATTTAGGTAAAAGTATGTTATTGTTTATATTTGTTTTTTACTGAAGTAAACGTTTTTTATTCCGTAAATACATGTACTTCTTTCATTTTAATGTTCCTAAAACACTTTTACAACTATAAGTCACTAAAATAATACAATGTATTGATAGTAACAGGACTTTAACTATTTATGACCGCCCTTGTATGGAGCGTGTCCCTCCGTGCAATGGAGGGTTAAGTAAAGATGTGGAACACCTCTCTACTGTCCTAAAAATCATGTTAAGCTCATATTCAACACGATATATGTAGCTATAACTCTATAATTATCAAACTTCCGATAAACACACTGAAACTTGAACAATTTAGGTATTATCAATTTGACCGAATATAGATAAAGTATATAGGGAGTCAGTTCACTATCCAATATTGTGTAACATTTACTGTGTCTTTCTGTATTGCATTAATTATCGCGTAGTAAAGATATATCAAGCTGCTGTGATCAATTAATCTAAAGAAATTATTAGTAGAAAAAAATCAACTTGTCTGAGGTGTCACACGGGACCATCCCGCAACATCCCCTGACTATTCTGGTGAGCAATCGTTCAACTGAACCACCGATACCTTGATAGATAGATAGATTGTTGCAAGTATTTCTTAAGCTACCGCCAGCGATAGCGCTGTTCTCTGTACTCTCTTTGTGATCTCTGTACTACTACCTATGTACTATGTACCTACTATGTATGTTATACTTTTACAACTATCGACAAGGAACAAGCTATGTAATTATTATGATTATTTTTTTCTGAATTTAACTGCAAATTTTTATATCCAAAAGAATTATTAGTACTAGAATAAAATTGAGTTGTGTCACGTGTCAAAATGGACTTGAAACCACATCCCCTAGCTATTTGGAAGATTGCCCTTCTAATCGAGCTACTGAGACTTTGATAGTCTCATTTTGGACATCAGTATGAAGCGTCTGAAGTTTGCAATCTTGTAGTTGTTGTTAAAATGAACATGAAGATAAATAAGTTAAGCAATCAGCAGCCTACATCTTTGCAAACTCAGAACATGTCTAAGACGGCACCTAATACGTGTTGGTTAAATAACTGCTCCTTCACTAACTACTAGTGAAGGAGCTATGACGGGGGCGGATAAGTCTTGCTTTCCGATAAGAAAGTTGGAAACGAGAAGTGGATGCGCCCTTCGTTTGTTCTTCAGACAAAAGCAAAGATTATAATCTAATAAACCCGTTTTGTTCATTTAATTAACTTCGCAAATTGGTATCCTAATACTGAAATGCAAAATTCTAAATTATCTGATGCAATCTGGCAACGAAGTCTGCGAAACCCGTACAAAATGATCGAATATTGAGCCTAATCAAAGAAAAATAATCTTCGGCAATGGAACTTATGGGCAAAATTGGGCAAAATTATAGGCAAAATTTTATGTACGAATAATTGAAAACAGAGGTAAAAGGTTCAAGTAGGGTCGTTATCGCTGCCCCACGGGAAATGAAGTAGCGGCAGATTTCGTTCGACCGAAAAAAAATTTCCTGTTCGTTCGCCAACTTCCATAATAAATTATTTCATTGAGTTACACTTATTCAATTCTAGGTTGATTTTGGAAGTTCCTTAAGGTATTGTTTTTCGGTAATATAATTAAGTAGGTCCGAACTTTTTTATTGAGTTATATTAAAACAGCCCCCTTTTAGTGGGATGTATTTTTAAAAAAGTGAAGCAAAACCTTGTCACCTTTTTTTTAAACATTGTGAAATTTGGCAAAAAAAATGCGTTTTTTTATTGTAAATCAAACGCTTTTTGATTACTATCTCGCCTGAAAGTAAGCGATGATGCGATCTAGGATGTGAGTATCCAAGTATTCTTAATATAAAAAAACTCGACTGAGTCTCCCTGCAATCACAAGATACTTGTGTTGGGAATGACCCGATACTTCTCTTGTAGACAACAGTAAATAACAAATAACTGGTCTGGCCATAAATTCTGTTACATAAAACATTTTCTTTTTTTCAACTTTTTAATTATTTTGAATTTGGAACGTATTTATTTTATAACTTCTTTAAATTTCGCGCCATTTCACATATTTTTTCGTGTTCATTATAAAATTATAACACAGAATGGGGTGTTAAAGAAAATAGAATTGCAGTGATCGCCGTGCACAAAGTGGGTATGGCGCCGTTGGTTATATTCTAGACACTTCAAAAGCTTGGTATCAGCCGTATGTTCGGATATAGCACTATCAATAGATTTCCTCTGTCGAAGACCATAAAAGATCGAGACGGCCGCGTGCTGTTTGAATTACAAAGGCTGTTAATGCTATTAAAGCCAGAATTCGTGGAAATCCCATTAGGAAGCAAAAAATCTTATCGCGAGAAATAAAGATTCCCCAAGAAGGACTCTGTCGCGTATTATAAAACAAGACCTGAAGCTCGGTGCTTATCGTCGATATACAGGACATGCCCTAAATCAATCTTTACAATTAAGGAAAGAGGATCGATCAAAATTCTTCTGTCACGATACGCAGGTGAAAGGCACAGAAATATCCTCTTTACCGATGAAAAAAGTTTCACGATTGAAGAGCACTACAATAAACAAAATGATAAAGTGTACGCTCACAGTTCAAAAGAAGCACAAGTGGTCGGAAAAGTACAACGTGGTCATCATCCTGCGTCAGTGTCGATTTGGTGGGGCGTGTCTTATCAATGCGTCACAAACTACATTTTTGTAAAAAGGAGTGAAAACTTCAGCCTAAGTGTATCAAGAGATAGTCTTTGATCTTGTTGTGAAACCTCTCAGCAATACACAATAATGTACCGTGGACTTTCCAGGGCACTTTGATTTTGCAGGGCTCTGCACCTGGACTCAAGGCACGAACTACCCAAGCCTGGCTTGAAACCAACTTTGGGACTTTATGAGAGCTGTAGACTGGCCCAGATCTTAACCCTTTAAACTAAAAATTATGCTCAGTTTTAGCGGACTTTGCCTGCTCTAAACGACATGGCAATATCGAGTCTCTTGACAAAATCTCTGGAGAAAACAGGGGCGAAATTGCCCATGGAAACAGTGCGTAAATCCATAGATACGTGGCCAGACAGATAAAAGGCCTGTATTAAAGCCAAAGGTGGTCATTTCGAATAAAATAATAATTATTTTTTGCTGAGACTAATAAATATGAACATATAAGTTTCACATTACTTCATAAAAAAAATTCATTTTCATCTAAACCGAACTTATGGCCGGACTAGGTATATGACAGCAATGTAACAAAACTTTAGTTTTGCATATATCTTTTTAGAATGTAGCTATGAAGTGTTATAAATGATTTGGTTGCATGAGTGTGTGTGCGATCGAGTGCGTGGGTGTGTGCACATTTTTTACACATTATATAAATGCATAATATGCATACAATGGATAATAAATGCTAGTAGCTGTGTAAAACCGGAGGGGGGCAGGCAACAATGTCATTTCTTCTTTAAAAAAAAGAAGTTAAGATTATATTTTTATATGAAAGTTATGGGAAATACATTAACATTGAATAAAATAAAATAAGCATTGCGCACACTACCACGTGTACGACACCCACACACACACACACATTTTACTTATAAAATGTATTTTTATGACTGAACCTCAGGACTAAACTGTGCAAAATCGGTCTAAGCAGAGATCAAAAACATGGTCGCATTGAAAGTCAAATATATTCATGACGACTGTTTAGTGCAATGATAGTGAACCTGCTTTTCGCACCGACCTTCGGTCGAGGCCCGGAAATCTGAGAAATATACTATATTATAATCATGTGTTAATTACATAATAGTAATAGCAATGACTTGCCAATGGTAAAATCAAAACGCACATTTTAATTTATATATGATGTAAATGAAAATGCACATTTCAAATGAACCTTCAATAAAAAGTACTGTTCTTACGTTCAAACTTATAAATTAAATTAATTACGGTCTAATTTCGACCACTAGGTGATAAATAGTAACTGGAATATACAAGTATATTTTTATAAAGAGATATGTATGTTTACAATGAGATGAGGCAATAAAGGACTAACTAAAGAAGGATCGGAAAATTGTAGTGTTTCCAGGCCACGAAAGCACGTAGTTCTATGACCATATAAGATAAAAGTTTTAAGAGCATTATGGTCATGGAAATGTCTAAGACACTGTTTCGTGTCTTGAATGCAAATAAACTGTTACATTTATCTTTATAGTAGCTGTTAAGAGATAAGGGCAACAAAAGTATGGGATATTTAACGACGTCAGTGTGCAGTATCAGAGCACGTGGGTTTTTATGATATGTAAGTTGCTTGCTTCATTCTGTTAAACTGAATGTGCTCATTTGAGAAGATAAGATAATATTTGGAATAAGATTGTTAAGTTTACTTTAAGTAAAGCAACTCATCCAGATGCATTCTTAGATATTAGACCATGAAGTCAAATATCATTTTCTATTCTACCTAAGTACGTTGATTCATCCATAGGCCATAAATCGAAAAATGTCACTGTTAGATCTCCGTAAGATCTTCTCTCTAAGTGATTCTCTAGTTAAGAAGCTTCCGAAAAGTATAAATAGAAATGTAATACGGTCATATTATCGCGTGCTTGGTTACCAGATCGGTCACACAGCGAAATACAGGGGCTGTAGCCGCGCACCAAAACCCATGACCAAATCTCGCGCCGAGTTCCCACAAAGGTCGCGGCGCCCAGTCCCAGCTCCCACAGCGGAAAATTTTCCCGCCCTACCGGCAAGAAAGCCACTACTACCGCCCGGAGCCTCGGAGCCAGTATGGGGTCCCTCTAGGGCCCAAGCGCCAGCACCTTCAAATCATGTCGTGAATAAATAACTAGACAAGGTTATATGCTTAAATTAACTAATAAGACAACAGATTAAAAAAAAAATAAAATTAAATATAAATACACTTTTAAATGTTCGTTATCTGAAAGAATGTGTCTTGTTCTAAACTATTTATTTAAATATATATACGTGCCTGTATGTACTACAATCTAACAAAATAAATAATTCTATTCTAGCCTAATTAGGGTGAATGTGAGAAATACTATCAATTTTAAATTAGTTTTTTTTTTTCATTTTTGTGTTTATACTGTTGTGTTCTACGTCATTAGAAAAAACAGACACGGTTTCTTCTTTTTATTTATTATATGTCGATTCGATTTAACAAATACACATTTCAAGTTTATGTTGTACCTAACCATATAAAAAAAGAATGAATGAACATTTTAACACAATGTGAAGTTAAAATGCAATTTTCAATTAATATTTCAATTTTGGACCTACAATATAAATAATAAAAACAATAATATACACATTACGTTACTTATATACCCTTTGTTGGTGTTAAATACATTGTTTGTGAAGGAAAAATAAAAATAATAATATCGACTGTATCTCTTTAAAACTAAAGATTTTATGGCATGTTTTCCTGAGTTTAAATTCAAAACTACTTATGCAAACTACAGAACAACAGAAAAATGAAACTCTACGAGTATGTACAATTCAAACCAAGTAAGCAACAAATTTGTTTCGTTGTTATTCATTATATCGTTGTTATTATTATTATATTTGTGTTTCTCAAGACGTGATAAGGACTTCGCTATACAATATTTATCTGGAACGGAACAAGCATTAAGTAATTGCTTAACTGGTTATACGTGTTAGTGATCCACATAAAGTAGTTATCCATTCGGGCCCAATTAATCAAAACAATTACATGCTTTCATACTTTTTCTGATAAGTTGTTGCGTCATGACAATAACTTATCTAAACATAACAGAAACTGCCCTTATAAATATGTGCTTATACTTTTGATATTTTATATTTTTTGAATTATACGATTATTGAACGTTAATGAGTAGTAAAGATAGCGAACTCTTGGAGAAAATTTCTAAAGTACTAATAAATATAAATATAAAACTGTTTGAACAGTAATAATCAAACAAAATATATAAAACATTTTAATAAAGGTAGAAACAATAGGAATAGCTGGAAACTGGCCGGCGCGTAAGCTCAAAAAACAAAAAATGACAATGTCGATCGCTTTATAAAAATTTAATGCGCAAAAATGAAGGAAACGGTGTGAATGCGAAGAATGTAATTAAAGCAGCAATAAAAGAGCACATTTACTGTTTAGACCGTGCCGTTGTATTCTACGTGAAGGTTATTATCTGCTCTTTAAACATCGCTCCCAACTGAGAGAATTAAAAATGAAAATAATAAAACGCTCTGCCTTAATTTCGCCTATCGCTGTGAAACAATGGAAGAGAGAGGAAATAGAGACATTTAACTTTTTCGCACCTATGCCTTGCTTACTTAGACTAGGAAATCTAAGTAGGTACGCTTCCTATCAATATTTAATCAAACGAAGAATTTTTACCAATTTATACTTATTTGTCTACTCAATGTCCCGCGACTTCATTCGCATAGCTATCGAAAAACAACAATGTGTCGTGTAGACGTCAAAATCTAATACCTCAAATGCATTCTGAGGTATTAGATCTTGACGTAAACCATCTTTTAATAAAATAAAAATATGTCAAGCAGTGTGCACCGCCCACCCGCCCGCAAATAAATGCAGAAACCACAGACACTGGCACTTTCACCAACTACTCTGCACGTGCTTCGCCGTGCAATAACGAGCACTTATTTGCGGGCGGGCGGTGCACACTACTTGAGTTTTGCGGAGATGAGCTACATATTTTTAATTTTTTCTAATGGATATGGACTTCCGCCAAGTAACGCCTGATTCTATCAAATACTGTCAACCATCTTATATCTTCCTGTCCTAAAACGCCGAAGTTGTATGGGTTGCCGAAAATACTCAAAGAGGACATACCGCTACGCCCCATCGTTAGCCTAATTGACTCACCAACCTACCGTTTGGCTAAACAAGTAGCTAAAATACTATCACCACTAAGGGGTAAAACAACTGCCTATGTAAAGGAATTCTACCATTTTGTAAGTGAGATGCACCACTTATGTAGGTGTGAGATGTCTCACTGATGATGAAACTATGATTAGCTTCGATGTTCAGTCTTTATTCACAAGCTTACCTAACAAGACTGATTGAAGTCATTTGGAAGAGACTAGAGGAACACAATATACCCAGTGAATATTCAAAATTACTGGAACACTGCCTAACATCTCTTGTGGAATGATGAATTCTACCTACAAGTGGATGGGGTAACAATGGGCTCTCCTGTGTCACCTATAGTCACCGACATTTTCATGGAGAACTTTGAGGAAAGAGCCCTAGCAACGGCACCGGTGTGTCCACGCTTTTACAAAAGGTACGTACCAAGAGACATGGTTTCTGCCTTTTTAAGTCACCTGAATTCTAATTATCCCAACATACAATTTACTATGGAATTGGAGACAGACAATAAAATAGCCTTCCTAGATATTCAAATCAACAGGAATCCAAATCAAACCCTTAGTCATACATTGTATAGAAAGGCAACTCATACAGATAGATATCTAAATGGTGACTCTCACCACCATCCTATACAGTTGGCTACCGTAGGAAAATCTTTATTTCAGAGAGCTCACGGCATCTGTGACCAACAATATCTGACTGCTGGGCTTCAGCATGTCAAGCGAGTACTACAGGATAACAAGTTGCGAGTACCAAGACCAAGTCACAAAGGCCGCGCCAAATCAGGCACAGTAGAACGTCAACCTGCTGCCCTTCCCTACATGAAAGGGGCCGCTGACAAGATTGGGAACATTCTAAAGCGGGCTTCCAATAATACTTACTTTAAGACAGCCAGGAAGATTAACCATTTCTTACGACCTGTCAAGTGCAATATACCCCTCTAGGCAGCAGGTGTAGGTCATACATCGGGCAAACAAAGAGAAGTATAGGGACGCGCATTAAAGAACACGTAGCCGACATAAAAGATAGGCGCGATAATAGGTCTGCAGTGTGTAAGCATGCTTTTGAGGGAGCCAAGCGACTACATTCGTTTTGATAAACTTCAAATTCTCGCACACACATTGCAAGACCTGGTGATGTAGTTAGCTCTTTTTGCAAATAATAACAGTAAGATGAAGGTCGGTCCCCTTGCCCGAGCTTCTTTCTCCAGTTCTTCTCGGAAGTGCTGTTTCAATCCCCGATTGCGCGGCATTTTGGCGGGAAACCTCGCCCGACAGGTAACTGATTCGCAATAATAACTGCCGTATCGCGCAGCAATAAGGTGCAATTTTAATGTCCAAGCGTTCCTTCTGTTGAATCGGGCGGATTTTTAAAAGATCAAAGCACAAGACGGGACGGGACTCACAAATACGTACGTATGTATACGATTCAATATTTTAGTTATTCACATGTATTGCCATATAAAATTAAATCATTTCTACCAACAATTAAAAAAAATGAAAATTTTATTCTTCCGTTATAATATTAGAAACACACAGCGGGCCGCACAAAGGTGGACGTGCTTAGTATAGTAGTGATTTAGAGCGTAAACAAAAAGGGGTTGTTAACACTCGAAAGAACTACATAGAGTTGATCGTGGGGAAAGCAACCAAGACTGAGGTTCACCTATGCAAAGGATTATTTATAATAACAATTTTGACTTTTTATCCTAAAACAAAGTACATTTAACTGAACTAAGTTAACATATAACGAAAAAATTAACCTCTGAAAATTCTAATAAACTATAAAATTATGAATTTTAGGTATTACGTTTGTGACGGGGTGCGGCCAGGAGAAATGAAAAGGCTTCGTCACTTCGTCACTTATATTTTTAATAATTATGGAATTAAGGCACAAAATAAAAAATTAAAGAAACTTATAGACTTTTATATAACAGGAACTGGTGGTACAGTATTCTGTACCACAGATACAGGAAATCTTGTGAGTTATACTTATGAGCTTATTATACTTGTGAGCTTATTATAACTGATCAGCATTATAAATATATTTAAATAATTGTCAGCGGTGAGTCAACCGCTCTACGCGCTGACTCTGGTAAGAATGAACTTCGAGAACAAAACAAATAAAAAGAGGAAAACAGTAAATTTAAAAACGGAAACCAAAAGTAAAATGACCAGAGAAGAGCGCAATGACAGTAACGAGTCGCCAATATAGCTATGGAGCCTCGTTACACGTTTATTCTAACAACTATTTTTTTATAAGTAATCTTAATATATGTGCACATTATTTTTCATATAGAAATCTATCTTTCACAACTCATGGAAATTGTAATAAACTAACATAATAACCAATAACCGAAGTAATTTTTGAATTCAGTTATAATCTTAGTAGCATAAAAAATCCCGAACCATCACCATCACCAGACTACCATATACACCTACATGGTGATGGCAATTTAAGATCGATTCATCAAAGAATCAGTTTTTTTGGGTCAAACAAATTGTGTTTATCAATTCTTAGCAATGGGTTGATCCACTGAGTCAATGTCAGACACCCGAAAATCAACTTTAATTATTGTTGTTAATTATGGTGTTTCGTTTTGTTATTTTACTGTTTTCGTAAACAGAGAAAATTTAAGAATCTAGAACTGTAAAATATATGTATATAATTATCACCGAAAAATTACTTTGATTTGATCAATGCCTCATGGTATTTCTAATACCATATTAACTAATTATATTTCTTAATTACATTCAACCAAAGACACTGTGTTTACCTGCATTGCTATGTTATGAAATAGAAAAATAATCATTTTGTCTAAAGACAACAATAAATATAAAATTATTTCCTTAATTTCAACCACGGCGATAAATTCAAACTCTCCACTCTGCATAAACGGAAATATTTAAAATAAAAACAGGTTTTTACGATAAAGACTTGAAAACAGTTGTTATATTTCATTATTTGTTTTGGCAGTTTATAACACGTAATGTAATTTAAGAAAATATAATTATAAAAATTAAGTATATTTGTTTTGACTTTAAATGGTGTAACTTGAGAGAATAGTTTGATTTTAATTAAATAAAATCTAAATGATTTCTCGAGAAGAATAAAAATATGTTGTCTAGTGCTGTAGGTACTGAATAGTCACAATTCAAATAAATCATTTAATACGATATCTATTTAACCGAATTGCTGACGCTCTATAAAAAATAAACACAGTTCCTGAATAAGTCCACTAACCATTGTCAAAAATTAACTCTTAGACCATCGCAGTATACTCCAATTGGCCATCCAAACCTTAAAATTTTTAAATCAATATTTTTAAGAACCGGCTTTTGAAATTGATAATTAATATACAATAATAGAATTTCATAAAACCTTGAAAATATTTCAATATTAGTTCCTTACATAATAAAATTGGCGTTTTGTCGTACGGGCCACTTGGATCTGAAATAGCGCTTCTTTGATCAAGAATTCCAAATTCAAATTTATAAATCAATTAGGCTGGTACATTTGAGCTTCGAAAACAGTCATTCATTTGATTTTGCCTGATTCCTTTTTTTCTTTGGCCTCGCTCATATCGCAGAGACTTCGGTCTAAGTGATAAAACTATTTTAATCAACTTAATTCGTTAATTGAGTGAATCAAACCAGCAAACACGCGTCGACTGCTGTGTTACATTGTTCAATCGACCCAATAATGAAGGCATTTTAAATCGGATCGTTACATGTGATGAAAAGTGGATCCTGTACGGTAACCGAAAAGGACTCGCAATGGCTTAGTCCTGGAAAACCAGCGAAATTCTGTCCAAGCGAAAATTGACTCAGAAAAAGTTACTTGTGAGTGTTTGGTGTACTAATGCCGGTATCGACCACTACAGCTTTCTAAAATCTGGCCAACAATTACAGCGAATATTTATTGTAAGCAACTGTAAACCATGATGGAAGAACTAGCTGATAAACAAATAAGGCTAGTCAATCGCTCTAGGTGACTGCTGCTTTAGGATAAAGCTAGACCACACACTGCACAACAGACTGCCACTAAACTAGAGGAGCTGCAATTGGAATGTCTGCGACATCCACCGTACTCCCCGGACCTTGCTCCAACAGATAACCATTTTTCCGGAATTGGGATAACTTCTTACAAGGATAAAAATCCAACTCCGATGTGGCAGTGCCACCTGCTTTCAGGGAGTTTATTGATTCTCGCCCCCATGGTTTTTTTAGTAAAGGGATCCATAAACTACATGTGCATAGATACTTTGATTAATTAAATATATTTTAGGAAAAAAAAAATCTACTTTATATTCCTCCCATCCAAAACACCAATTTCATATGTAAGAATCGAATAATAAGGTACTCTTTTGTACATTGCCGATATTTGACATTACATAGTACATTTATAAGATTAGACAATAGTATTAAGAATTTATTGTGTGACATTTCTTTTGTTTTACATTGATTGTCATTAAATTTAATTTAATGGATATAGACCTATTTTATTGAGCTCTGAAGTTTAAAAATGTGGTTGAACTATTATTGTAGTTTTTATTTTCTTTTTAATATTAAGCGCTGAAATTAGCGATAAGTACTTCAATTGATAATTTATTGTAGTGTAATTTTATAAAATTTAATATTAAGCAATGACTATCTAATAATTTTATTTTTATTTGAATTGGTTCGCTTATGATCCTAATGAAGCCAATGCAGAATCTACGATGGAACGAACTTACCCAGAAGGTGCCTATTCACCCTGGCTTTGAAAACGGACTGGTTTTAAGTACTCGGAAATACAGACGCAGGGATGGAGTCCCACGTGCTCATTATGAAGCGCTTAGTACGACTAGTAGGAATAGCAACCAAGAAAGGGTGGTAGCCCGCAGTGCGTCTGGTTGTCCGATGGTAAAAGGGAGATGCTGGTATGAGCACATGCAGTTCCCTAGCTCCAAAGTACAGTCTGTGGAAGACCGACAGATAGGTAACTTTGCTGCGGTGAGCTAAGCTTGAAGCTTGTTCTTCACTTGCACATTATATGCTTGACACTATTGTGTACCTAACATTAGGTGTAAATATAAACTAAAATACATTTCTAAATAAAGAGTATTGTTAATATTATATGGAAAAGTCAAATTAAAGTACTATTGTGATATTTTTTAATATAACAAATAAGTATTTTTGAGATAAATTAATGACGTTACAACAGTTGCCCCTTTATAGTTTTAATTGTAAATATTTTGTTACATTGTGAAAAAATATTGCATCATAATTTATTTTTACACCTTTACATGTATAAAGTAAAATGTTTCTATGTGGATTCAGAATTTGAGAAATAAAAAAAATGTGTATTTACTATACGGGATGTTACCTCGTGGGATCGATTCATATATTTTTTATAAGAACTTCCTCGGAAATCGGTCATTCCAGTCGTGTGAAGACGTGACGTTGATTAATGAGCCAAAGGTATTGTTTCCTTCGTATACTTAAAGGGCCTCTCCGAGAATTTTGCTTAGTTAATTTCCGTAATTAATTTATTACACTGCCATCTTTCAAATGGAAATTCGTTTTGTTTATTTATGAATTAAGCATTTTGTGAATGTGTAAATAATTGCATCGCTACCTTTGAAGATTTGTTCCTATATTCATGGGAAATTTGAAAAACCAAAATGACTTTAGTTGAAATAAATATCGGAAATTGCTACAATTAAATCACTTCGTTTTATGAAAAATGTAATCAAGGAGGAATAATTATCTGACATGGACTTTAAATCTTTGTCGGTTAACCTCGTTTGAAGCCAATTGATTCTTTTTAATAACTTGTAGTTTTTTAGTAGTCGTCTTAGCCAAACCTTGTCTACTGCTGGACAAAGATCTCCTCTAAGGATCTTCATAACAACGTCTGGAGGCTGCGCTGCTCGCACGCAGATGCTTCCCACGACCTTCACTAGATCATCGGTCCACCGAGTGGGAGGCCAGTGTAAGTCACTGTGTTTTCTGAAATCTTTTTTGCCCCAACGACCATCAGTTCTACGAGCTATGTGCCCCGCCCGCTGCCACTAAGTTTGGCAATTCTTCGGGCTATGTCGGTTTCTTTGGTTCTCCTACAGATCTCCTCATTTCTGATTTGATCACGTAGGGAAACTCTGAGCATAGCACGCTCCATCGCTCTTTGGGTGACTTTGAGCCTTGTTATAAGGGCCCATACTGCCGTGGTATAACTATAATGCCTTTAACTACCATTAATACTGTTAACTATAACGGCATTATAGTTTTAACACAGTAGCATAGTAAAGGACCACGTCTGGTCGCATTCCTTTTCCTTTATCTTATTTTCTTTAAATAAATAAATAAAAAAAATCTTAAATCAATTAAATGTTGAGGAACACATCAGGATCCTGTATCAATCTTGCCCCCAACGGCGTTCCTGTAATCATACCATATACAAGGGTTTAACGATTTTATATTGGCGGGGTTTAACTGACCTAAGGATGGTGTAGCATTCTAGAAGTACTAAATTAGCAATCAGAGGGCAGAAGTAAGTCCAGGTGGGAGTTACCGTATGAATAAAAAAAATCAGAAACGGGTCGAAGAGGCTGATTCTAAACTAAAATTTACTTTACAAATATTTAAAACTGTAATATGTTAAGCACTAAAATATAATATCAAACTAATATAAGATTGTCTATTAACAATAAAAATCAGGATTACATAGTTTATAAAGTTAAGTAAATATTTTCTATCTTCCATATAATATACAAAAAAGAACTAAACAGTTAATAGGGATATCGTATGTAACACACTTTAAAATTAAATAATCATTAATATAGTAAGGCGGAAGTAATTCTACATTTCTACGAAGCTAGGTAATTATAATTCAGCTACCGCCAAACGCATAATATTATAACACTATACAGGAAACACAACTACTGATAAGAGTTTAGTAAATAAAACAATTTGCACAAATATCCAGTACGGGAATATAACAACACTCAAACAATACTTAGGTAAAACGAGTCGTTACAATTAAGTGGTTCGATTGAACGCTTACCGTAGCAAACATGTTTTGAGACCCACTTGGTGAGAGGCTCTACTAAGACTGTCGAGCTTTGTGCCTAAGCCTTTTAAGGTCTCAGCCATGACTACAATATGATCAGCGAAGCGAAGTTAAGTACGGACTGGAGCGGTCCAGTTCAGAAGCTTGAAAACACCTCAGGGCGGCTGTGAACAGTTTCGGAGATATGATGAAGCGACAATCTCTCAGGAAGTTGTGCAAATTATCAGAGCAATAGCTACTTTTAATAACTGTCTAAACAAAGCTCACTGTGGGAAGCTTAGGATACAAACTAAAGAGTTCAAATGAGACGCCTAGGTGAGTGTAATCACATTGGGTTACTGAGTTTCTTATAGCTCAATTAAATAGTAACACTGTAATAATAATCTAAGTTACAGAGGAATCTCACGTTTTACACAATTTAATAAGTAACAAGCCGGTGATGAGTATTTCTCAGTGCCAGATGTTCCGCAGCTGTGACGATAGGATGTTTGAAGAATCAGTCAACTCCACTATACATGGTCTAAACAATACTTTTATAAATACAAAATAGACAAAAGTTAGAAATTTGGTTTTAGTGGTTGGGAAATATGTTTTTTTTTGAAAAATAAATAAACTCCCATATGATAATACTCCTGAAGTTGGTTTGCGGATTAGTAAAGTATTTGAGATAGTAAAAAAGTGCTAATGTTTAATTAAACGTATTTATCTATGCGAGCGCACACACGCACACTTCTTCCAGCTTCATGCTCAATCTCGGCTTCTGATAATACCTTTTAGTAATGTTACTACATTAAGAATTTGACTCAAAGTAAAAGGAACAAAATAGAAACAGAGATTCCCACTGGATGTGAATTCACGATTCAGGCAAAACCATGTTCAAACCGCGAATATAATACAAATAAGAATAATGAAGATATAAATAGTGTATGAAACAGGCGCTTTGGCTTAACTTACAAAAATAAAACTTAAAGATATTTTCATCAAAGTAAAATAGCAGATTGATATAATAAATTGTGGTTGCATACACATATTGTATTTATTAGGTTTTGTGCTTTTTTATGACTATAATATTAAAACTAAACATCCCATCTAATATAAGTATGACGGAACCCAAATCATGTGAGTGAGTGCGAATAGAAGAGATGAAAAAATATCAAAAAGCGTCACCAAAAGGGAAAATGTGGCTTTATAAAGCGAGATGGCAAAAATGTATCTCGGATTTTATACAACGACTTTCGATTTACTGAATACAAGTACCATCGAGAAGGGTTGGAGAGGGGAGGTATCACTTCACATCGACTCGAGTACATTCATCTGCCAAATAATGCGTAACAAATTCGAACCCGCGAATTTACTGTCTCTATAAAAATAAAATCAAGCTTAACATCGAATTTTTAACTGCACTTACATGATATCTTATACAGAATCACAATCTGAACAGAAAATAAGTCAATAAAGCCTAGAATATTTTTGTTAAAATGCCTAAAATATGTACAACATTCTACTTACAACTGCTTTTGTACCTATGTTTTTAGTCTAAGATTAGAATAGGAAACGACCTTCACCAGGCCATTTAATGGATAAAAATTACATATCAAAGGGTTTAGCCGTCCTTCCATAGGCAAACTGCCCCCGATAGGAACCTATATCGTACCATAAACATTAAAATTTGATTTATTTTTCTAGCTTTAAAATCAGCAGAGATATATCACTTTGAAAGAAAGTGGTCTCCGGAAACTTTTTTTCAAATAGCTTCTCAATTAACTAATTGTGAATATAACATACAATATAACATAGGTTACGATATAGGTTCCTATCGGGGGCAGTTTGCCTATGGAAGGACGGCTAAACCCTTTTATATGGTGAGTAACATATCGCGAATGGGTTGACAGATTAATTTTAGTCCAGTATATAATTAATGAAAAAATTAAAAATCAACCTTATTTGAAAATTGCAATTGCTTGTTTATAGACAAATTACATATCAATCGAAAATATTGTTACGACGGAGGGCTGTCACTGTCGTTTGTAAATAAAAACCTACGAAAAAGGAGCCGCGGTAATTGACCGGAGCATGTAGATATAAATCGTGAGTGTAATAGATGTAGTAATACTTACTAGAAGACAGAGATAGCAAGCACGCGGGTGCCGGGACGGTTCGCGAATATTGTCAAAGACCGCAGCCGCGTAATAGTAGTTCTGATTTTGGAAACGATCAAAGCGACTTGAAAGTAATCAATGGAGCGAATTGAAGAGTGAATTAATAAGAGACCTCAACGAGTTACTGGACTATTGTGAACGTTATTTGCGCACGCAACTGCGATATTTTGCGACGGTATTGAAGAGATAATTTTGACAACTTCGACGATTTATTTGACAATTGAATCCGAGATTTAACTAATTAAATCTCGGAATAAATAAATTGGTTTATTTGACTATCTAAAACCCGCAGCTCGTAATAGTATGAAGCCTATGGAATATGAAAACGTTAAGCTGTCAATTTTTACCTATTGGGTAGTTAGGTGTAAACAGGTAAGCCAGTACTGATAATTTGCACCGGTTTGATTAATGAATATTAGTTATACCAAAATGAAGATCATTTCATTGCAAACACGGTGATACCTATATAGGGTTGTCTGCGAAAAATCTGTTTAAATTTCCGGTTGTGGATTTGTAAAAAAAATAAATATTGCTGCGAATGAATACGTGCAACAGTAATGTCCCAGCGAACCATCCAGTGCTATAGAAGAGGACGAAACATTGCAGCTGCGTGTAGCTATTTCATCATGCTATTTGTCCGTCAAAATGAAAAAGAATTTTGGAACCTTAAATGACTGTATATTTGATGATCAGTGATTTTTATTTTGGTATACATTTTATTAATTAAATAGACCGGTGCAAATTATAAGTACCGCCTTACCTGTTTAAGCCCACCTACCCTGTTGGGTGACGGGACTCATATTGCGGGGAAAAAAATACCAGCCTAAGGTTTGCATATTTTATAGGCTTCATACTTTCGATTGGTATGTAAGTTGTCTATTAAACAAGCAATTGCAATCTTCAAAAAAGTCAATTTTTAATTTTTTTATTAATTTTATACCGGACTGAAATTTTTCAAGCAACCTTTTCGCGATATTACTAGACATATTAAAGGATATGGCTAAATTTTGTGTGGGTAAAATATTATAATGTTTAGTCAGATTTAATGCTGCATGGCTACATATTTGTAATGTATATGAAAGATTCAGGAACTAGTCATAAAGTCACAATTCTGTATGAAAAAGTATAAAAAACTCCTATTACGTTGTTACGTTATAAGATACATTGCTATTAACCTTTAGTATGCGTCTATATTCTTTTTACAAACTATGTAACCGGATAGGCAGAACATTACAAACCAACCAACATTACAACATAACCAAACCATTATTAAACACATACTTGATGCTTGGGAGGGCAAGCAAGATGTAATTGGCATCTTTTGTGACCTTTCTAAGGCGTTCGATTGCGTTGATTACCGCACGCTATTAAAAAAGTTGGAACATTATGGTGTCTCTGATATGTCAAAAAGCCTAATACAGTCGTATTTGTCAAATAGAATTCATAAAGTTGTCATTAATAAGAGTGAGTCTGCTGGAGCCCCCATAACTATGGGCGTGCCCCAAGGATCAATATTAGGGCCTTTACTTTTTTTGATCTATATTAATGACCTTCCTTACTATGTTAAAAATCTTTGTGAGACAGTACTATTTGCAGATGACACTTCCTTAGTTTTTAAAGTCTCTCGACACGATGATTGCTCTGACGATGTAAATAGTACGCTATCAAAAGTTTTACAATGGTTCACCAGTAACAATTTATCACTAAATTCAAAGAAAACAAAGTGCATACAATTTACGTTACCGAATGTAAGGAGGGTTGACCTACATGTAAAGTTGAATGATGAAGTAGTCGAATTTGTTGAAAAGACAAAATTTCTGGGTATAACATTAGATTCACGACTACAATGGGACCCTCACATTGAGGCCTTGTCAAGTAGACTCAGTTCTGCGGCATATGCTGTAAAAAAAATAAGGCTTTTAACTAATGTTGAAACGGCAAGGTTAATTTATTTTAGTTATTTTCATAGTGTAATGTCTTATGGGTTGTTGTTGTGGGGCTCAGCTGCTAATATTGAAAGCATTTTTGTATTACAGAAAAGAGCTGTCCGTGCAATATACAGCCTTCGGCCTCGGTATTCTCTCAGAGATTTTTTTAAGGAAATTCATATTCTTACTGTGGCGGGACAGTACATTTATGAGAATATAATTTATGTACGAAAACACTACAATACTTTTGTCAAAAATAGCGACGTACATTGCTTTAACACCAGAAATAAGAATAGACTTGCCGTTCCAAGATTTAGACTTCAAAAGACAGGAGGCTCTTTCTTGGGGAAAGGTATAGCACTGTTTAATAAAGTTCCACAAAGTATAGTAGATTTGCCTTATCATAAGTTTAAAATGTATGTTAAAAATAAGCTCATGGACAAAGGTTATTACAAGGTCAACGACTATTTAATAGATCGCGATGCATGGAAGTAATATGCGTCATTTCAACATGACACTATTTATTACAGGTTGTAACATACAGCATTAGCATTTTTTAATTTTTTAAAACTAATTTATTACTGGTAGATAAGAGTATGACATGCTCTCTTAATACATTTCTTGGGTGGTGGCATGTGGTGCGGATCGTTACGTTCCCTAAGATATGGTTGAGCGAAGCGATGGCTGTATCATGCGTCATGCTCGTGAACGGGTGCTGCCTTGGGAAATGGGTCTGCTCTAACCTTCAGTATTCAGTATTGGTTAAAACTAAACATAAATCTTGTTGTTTTCTTAAATTTGTCGTTTATTCCCTGTATGTTATTGCAATGTTTTGGGATACTTACTTTAAGTAAGTACAGATACTTGTTGACTTTGTTGTAATCAACGAAACAACGAAATAATGATATCATAACACTATTAGTATTGTCATAACAAAATAATTTTGTTTTTTTTTTTTGTGGATTGTATATGGTGACGACGTATTATATTGTAAATGTCGTTACTTCTGTTAAAGCTGACGAGTTTCTTGCGCCCATTCTTCTTGTCAGTTAAAAGACGTCCTGAATGGGTGGTAGGAAAAAATGTTGGACGATTCAAAACTACTTATTTTTAAGTGCATTTGAATAAAGTTATTTTCATTTTCATTTTCATTTTCATTTTCAAGCACAAAGTACAAGTGTAATATTAAAACGTAAGTGGATAGTTCCTGATCCACTTATACTCCTTAATGAAATCGATCAGCACTTGATTTTTAGTTCTTCGTGAATCACTAATACTCATTATTTTATAATTTTATACTATTATTATTTATATTACTTATACTTTATATATTTTGATGACAATTAGCAGTGCCGGATTAAGGTCGCCTGGGGCCTCTAGGCACTTTATGTTTGGGGCCCCCCTTATACAATATGTCCCGTCACCAGTGTCGGAGCCTTTAATTGTGTGAAATATAGCATTTTTTATCGACAAATTGCCCCTCAAATTTTGTGGAATACTCATTTCTTGAGTGAATAAATACAAAATCAGAAAATATTTTTTAAATAAAAATCCCATCTGAGGGCTCGGAGGCGTAGTTGTTTTTTACATACGTATTTTATATCTTATAGAAATATTGCATTGTGAATGCAAAAAATTAAATTAAAAACATAAAAATTTAATATTTACATTTTTTTTAATATTTTTACATTTTACTTCTACAACGGGGCCCCTAGGCTCGTGCCTAGTGTGCCTAGGGGGTAATCCGCCACTGACAATTAGATACACCATTGCTTATAAGTAATGCAAGGTTGAATTCACTGCTGTTTCTGATGAAAGTGGCTAATGCTCTAAAAAGTCGAAGGATTAAAAATAAAAATTGTCCTTGCATTGTAGTGCATGAACAGTGTTATTGGGATCAACTGTCAGCAAATTCTCTAGAAAATAGCAAATAAGCACAGCTCGATGTTTCTCATACATTTACTGGGCAACCTTCAGAGGTTGCCACAGTGCTACAGTGCCATCTAAGAGCGGCTATAGCAGCGTGACGTGACTATTTTGTTTGTTGGTCCTGTATAACTTTCATTATAGAAGAGAAAACGGGTCACTTTGTTGCTTGAATTTTTTCGACGCTGTACGTATTAATTACCTAAAATTTTAAGAGTATTTGCTATCAGTCATCTGTAATGACAATCCTTGTGGAACATGTATTATCTGACGACTGATGTTCATAGTTATAATAATGTGAGGAATTATAAGTTGCTCTCTAATTTAACAGGGACGCAAAGGTATAGAGACATATAAAATTTTTAAATAAAGCAATTACAGTATTTATTAGATATGTGTTATTATTTAAAAAAAAGCCAAAGCTGACAACACGTTCTTTTGTCTCGCCCACCCCATATACCAAATAACTGTCATCTAGGTGTTGTCCAAACCCACAACCACTAAACACACAGTGTATCGAGGTGTTTGCAGCCCAGTTTTAGTTGTTCAGAATTATTTCAGGTCTTGATTTAGGTCAGATCCAGGTAGATTTACCTGATTTAAATCATTATTTATCTGCCGTTGATTCCTTATTCAACAGGAATGATATGTACATTTTATGGTCTAAAATAAAAAAGACAGTTTAGGATATTTACAGAGCCAATCTCCGAATCCTGGCTTAAGCCCTGTTTACCCTCTTCTTCCTATGCGATACCAGGCTTCAATCTCATAAGGAATGACCGCACTAGCTCTGGGGGAATTGGAGTTGCTATTTATTTGCGATCTAATATTTCCTACACGATAATTAGCTCCTCGGCCCAACCTTCTTCACTTATTGCCGGTGAACATCTGTTTCTTGAAGTCCTGCTATCACATAACAAGGTGTTGCTTGGAGTTTATTATAGCCCCTCCCTACGAGTAAATTTCTTTAATTCTTTTGAAAAACTTCTAGATGACCTAATACCATCATACGCTCACTCTATAATTATGGGGGATTTCAATACCTGCCTTTTAAAGGATGATTCTCGAGCTCAGACTTTTAAGTCCATCGTCGGATCTAGTAATTTGCATATTCTTTCACTCAATGCCACCCATCATTTCCCAAATGCTACTCCCTCACTTCTAGATTTATTAATAGTTTCGGCTCCTCAACATGTTATAAAATATGGTCAATGTCCGGCCGATTCCTTTTCTTATCATGACCTTGTATTTTTATCTTATAAAATTCGTCCTCCTAAAGCTAAACCAAAAGTCATTCTTCAGCGCAGCTTTGGTAGCATAAATCAGGAAGCCTTTATCACTGATGCTCAGAGCATTGATTGGTCGTTGGTGATAAACGCTGAAACTGTCAATGAACAGGTTGCTGCTTTCAATACTCTCATAACTAAACTTTATGACAAGCATGCACCTTATAGATCCATAAAGTTGAAGCATCTCCCGGCTCCCTGGATTACAAATGATATCAGGGCATTAATGCACAAAAAAGCTGTTGCAAAAAATAAATATAAACGTTGTCCAAACGATATTAATAAAAATAAGTATACCAAGGCTTGTAATCGCTGCAACACGGTGTGTAGGGATGCCTTACGCCGCCACATTCATGTTTCTGTCGCAGACAAAGACCCGACAAAGGTCTGGAGTTTCCTTAGGTCAATTGGAATTGGAAAATCACATCTGCACTCTATTCCTAAAAACCTTAACATCGATTCACTTAATACACATTTCTGTGCCTCTTCCAGCCTCACTGATTCGGATAAGAATCTTACTTTGAATTATCTTTCTTCTTTACCAATTCCAGACTATTCTCCTTTTCTTTTTACTCAGTTTTCGGAATGTGATGTTAAGAGGAGCATGCTATCAATCTCTTCCAACGCGGTCGGTGACGATGGCATTAGTCGCAACATGTTGATTCCTATCCTTGATATCATCCTTCCTATTCTGACCTTTATTTTTAATAGCTCTGTATCACAAGCTGTCTTCCCAGAAGGTTGGAAGTACGCTCAGGTGATTCCACTGCCTAAAAAACCCACTCCTCAGTTATTCTCTGATTTTCGACCTATTTCTATCCTTCCCTTTCTATCCAAAGTTTTTGAACGTCTTGTCCTCAATCAATTGAATTGTTTCCTAGCCCGTCATTCTCTTTTCAATCCTTTTCAATCCGGCTTCCGTTCAGGACACAGCACTACGACTACTTTGCTTAAAATTACAGACGACATTCGTTCTGGAATGGAAGCTGGTCATGTCACGGTTTTAACACTATTGGACTTTAGTAATGCTTTTAATACTGTCAATTTTGATATTCTTTTGGCATTACTGCGCTCTCTTAACATATCTCCATCGGCAACTGAATGGTTCCACAGTTATCTTAGCGGACGCAAGCAGCGGGTTCGTCTGGAGGAGAGTATCTCTTCCTGGAGTCCCACGACTGCTGGTGTTCCGCAGGGCGGTGTCCTTTCTCCACTTCTCTTTGCTATTTTTATCAACTCTATCTCAAATAATTTATCTTCTTCCTATCACCTGTATGCAGACGACCTTCAAATTTACTGTCAGGCTCCTGTCACTGAATTGCATAATGCAGTCCGTGCTATAAACAATGATCTCTGTCGAATTGCAGAGTGGAGCAAATCCTATGGCCTCGATGTTAATCCCAACAAAAGTACCGCAATTATCGTGGGAAGTCCCAGGATGATTGCTAGAGTGGACTGGCAATTGCTGCCAAATATAAACTTTGCTGGCACCGATATTCCTTTTAGCTCGTCAGTGAAAAACTTGGGATTAATTTTTGATAATAATTTGAGTTGGCGACCTCAGTTAGAGGCCGTCAGTCGTAAATTATATGCTTCAGCAGCTGCGCTGAGAAGACTGCGTAATTTTTTACCCACTTCCACCAAAATTGCACTAACGCAATCTCTGTTGCTCCCTATTCTAGACTATGCCGACGTCTGCTATCTTGACATCACGGAGGAACAGCTTAATAAGCTTGAGCGTCTTCAAAATTTTTGTGTTCGATTCATATTTGGCCTACGCAAATATGATCACATATCTCAGTTTCGTTCTCAGCTCAAATGGCTTCCCATTCGTCTTCGCCGGAATACTCACATACTTACTCTGCTCTACAACATACTATTTAATCCTTCAGCCCCTCACTATCTTAAAGAACGTTTTAAGTTTCTTCATACATCAAACACGTTTTCCTTGAGGTCATCAGATAATCTTGGCCTTTATATTCCCGCACATAGTTCCACGTTCTATGACTCTTCCTTTACTGTTCAAGCAGCTCGTCTTTGGAACTCCCTCCCGGTTTCTATAAGGCGTGCACAATCCATTGGCGTCTTTAAGAATCTCGTAAGGGAATATTTTCTGTCAATTTAGGCGAGCAACGTATGGATGATGTATCCTACTAACTAGACGTTATGTATGTGTATTATATACGTATGTATGTATTTTTAATTTAGGTATATGTGTTTGTATGCTATGTATTTATGTGTGTGTGTATATGTATGTATGTATACGTATGTATGTATATGTGAATATATATTTATCGTTTACACCGCCGCCTCTTACGCTTCCTTCCAGTCCTATCCATCCAAAGGTTGTCTGGAAGAGATCGCTCTGAGCGATAAGACCGCCCATTGTAACACTATTTTAAGTTTTCTCTTGTTATCTTATTATTTCAATGTTGTGTTATCAATAAAGTGTTTTGTATTGTATTGTATTGTATTTACAGAGTCATTATATACCAGATATTAAAACAGTTTTTACTACAGTCGGAATAATACTTTCAGATTGTAAATGCTTAATTTTAAAATTGAATTATGGCTCTTAACTGTGTGGTATTGTAATGCCCCAATACACTTCTGTCATGAGCTCTTGTGGAACTTAACAGTTCAAAAATGGGTGATCAATTGTGGCATCCATCTTTACCTGGAAAAACAGATATATAAAAAACAAATATATCTTTTATAATTGTAAATATCAAAAATAAAGTTTGGTTGGAGTATAGGAAAGAGTGTTCAGGGCGTCTAGGATTTTTTTTTAAATATTTATACGTTTAATTATACTATCGAATAAAGTGGACAAAAATAATCAATTTTTACTTTTGCAATTTATTTTTGCCGACTATGGGTTTTAGCTGTTAATGTTAGTGTTTGGCACAGAATGATTTTGATGAAAAATATTAAACATCTAAACCTGAAATTTATGGATGCTGTTTGATAAAAAGTTTTAAAATAAATGCTTATTACTCCTGTTATTTTTTTTCCTCCGACTTCGGTTTTAGTAGTAAATGAGCGGTGTTAATATTTAAGAGGACGCCGAGCGATAAAAGCTAAAACGTTAAATACAATAAATATATATTAAGTATCGCAGAGAATATATCTACATTTTTATCGAGTCAAAATTAAAAAAGTATTTATAGTTTATGAAGCAAAACTGTTTAAAGTTAGCCGAACTTCTTAAAAAATGGTTTTAGATATTCTAATAAATCGGTCTAATTTATTTTAACCGCAATTCAAAACAGGCACAAAAATATAGACTATTGTTCAATCTTCGATTAAATTTTTACTGGAAATTTAATTGTTTTTTTTAAAAACGCATTTCAAATTCATCATACTTTTTTACTACGGCCGCGCGACATTCAATGATTAGTCAATAAATACGTTACGAATTCGCCCAACAATTCACACAAGAGCTTAGAGTGAGGTCACGTTTTGTTGCGGAGCTAATCGATCGCGATCTATCTTGTGTATGTACCATGTATGCACACTGCGGTTGCGCAGCAAAACATGTAAGTGTATTTTTTGTTTTTATGAGTAGATAGATAAAAGCTTTATTTCCTACTTTACTTTCTTAACAACTATGTATGTGTAAAGGGAGTGATATGAGTACGCGACGGTATCTTTTAACAAAATCTGAAACAAGCATTTTGTTCACGTTGTGTTAAGCGTTGTAAATTACACAAAAGGCGTGTTCAATAGACAACATCAGCGTAATTAAGTCTCGAAAGTACCAATGCTTCGACAACGCTATTGCGCGCCTCCTGGCTCAATAGGTTATGGCGCACGAAACGTAATTCACTGTCGAAAGTTATCCCCATTTTTTTGCAGTTTCCACACATTTAATATGCTGACCAAGTATAGTAGTAACAACAGGAGACAAACTTGTTATCCTGCTAATCTGAGTCTTAGAGCCAAGTATCATATTTTTCGATTTATTCGGGTTAAGTGTAAGACCATTTCTATCACACCAGTCAGCTCCTCCCCAGATCTTCATCTAGCAATTGTAGAGCTTCTGGGAATCTATCAGTGGCCTCAGAAATGTACAGCTGAACGTCATCAGCGTAGAGTTGATATCTACTGTGTTTAGGAACTCTAGCAAGATCGGCGTAGAAAATGATGATGAGAAGAGGTCCAAGTATTGATCCTTGGGGTACACCACGGTTCACCAGCTTAGGTGAGGAAATATTAGTGACCCCATCCATCCCCACCAGTTTAACTGATTGGCATCGTTCATTTAGGTAGCTACAAAACTACTCCAGAGCCTGATGATCCAGACCATAGTAACCTAACTTTGAAAGCAACAGAGACACACACATACAATCAAACGCGCGCGATATATCGAGTAGTGGCAAGACCGTGTCTCTACCAGCATCCTGCTCCGCCAATATATCATCTGTAACACCAAGCAATGCAGTAACCGTTCCACGACCCCTGCAGAATCCAGACAAACGGGAGGGCAACACCTGACTCCCCTCAACATAGTCATATAGCCGGTAATATACTACTTTTTCCAAGATCTTAGATAAAAAGGGTAGCATACTTATGGGTCTAAGGTCTTTGTACTCGGTGGGTTGTTCCACTTTGGGCACAGGTATTACCAGCGCCTCTTTCCACTAGCCAGGGACTACACCCGTGAGCAATGACTCATTAATAAGCCTTGTTATAATTGACAGAGTTCTAGGTAATGTAAGAAGGATAATATCCTTATTAATTCTTTTTTTTTTAGAATGATGTCGACACTTGTAATTGTTGTGTTTATAGGTACAGTACCTTTTATAAATTTGTATTAATGTTGAATTAACGCAATATTAGTGTTGCTTATTAAATAAATTAAATTAAACTAATACCGTCACTGCCCACTGCATCAGACTTAACAGACCTAATATATCGTAAGACCATGACTTCGTCAACCGGTTGCAGAGAAAAAGAGGAAACGCCAAAACGATAAGACTGAAATGATGCACCTGTAGGAAGAAATCATTGATAGCGTTTGGATCACGTGTACAATCAGGCACACAATCTATTTTGCCCGAATTAATCAAAACTTTCTGTTTGAGGTTTTTCCAAAATGTTTTGCTATCCTTAAGATTAAAATTAACATAATGGCTGAAGTACGTCTTTTTCCCGCTCAGAATACTTGCCTTTACTAATCGTTTTAAATCTTTATAGTATTAATCATGAACTTCCAACCTCGTTTGCCTATATTTCTCATATGCGTTATGACGTTATCCCATCATGAACTTTATGTTATCTGTTATCCAAGTAAGGGTTTAATCAGATCGGATACGCATTGATCTTACTGGAGCATGAATGTCGAAAAGACTTAACATAAGCGAATTGAATCTACTTACCATGGCAACAACAGTAGGCTGCTCAATCACAGATTCCCAGTCGAGACTGTCTGGAACCTTGTTAAAACGTTCCATATGTATATTTTTCAACGGCCTATACGTAACAATCTTAGGAGGCACTTTAGCTTTCTTGAAATTCACTGTGAAATTAATCATAGAGTGTGCTATGGATTCTATAATATTCGAGACTGAAACCTCACGTATCTGACAATAAGGGCAGAGTATTACGTACCATTTAAAAAATTTCCTCAAATAATTCAAAATAATTACTGTTTTCGTAAAATCCGAATACGGAAGGATATACAAGGTTAATTAAAAAACATCATCCTAATTTTTATATTATATTCATCAAAGAACATAACGAAACAAGTATTTTTTTTAATATCCACTTTAATATCACCCAGTACTTAAATATTATGTTAAGGTTATACAAAGTTATCCAAAACAAACCACAATCACGTTATGCACGCTGTTGTAGTAGATGATTATACGACCCCCGCTCCGCCTTCATGTATTTTATTGATACATAACAATGATTTCATAAGATGCAAATTTTTCCCTTCATACTTTTTCGAGCTTAGGACCGACAAAATTGCAGAAGGTATGAACTATTTTGTTGGAAGATTAGAAGGTTAATTAATCGATAACACTTTTAATAACAGAAAAAATAATAGATAATTTTACGTGATAACGTCATAACAAACTATTCATGAAAAATTGCATTTTGTTATAATTTGAATTGAATTATTATCACTGAATTATCATTATTTTGTTTAAAACAAAGACGGATTTAACTGACAATTACATTTTTTTTCAAATTAACATTTATTTGCACTCGATAATATAAATATTTTTACTTGAATTATAAAGATAATTTTAGTCAAAATTGTAACATAATCTATTATTACTGCACTCGCCGACTGATGCTACTTTTTTTTAATAATATAATCAAAGAACAAATATATAAGTTTAAATACCTAATGAAATGCTTAAAATGCAAGAATTAATCACCTTTTATGCCATATATTAAGAATATATTTTAATCAAATTAAGAGAAACTATATATTTTTAGTTTTAAAGCTAATCTAATGAGATGGATGAATTTGATGATTCTTAACAAGTTTGTTGATATCAGGTTCGATATTACTCAAAAACAGTTGTAAGTCGCCGCGTTCGGTAACTTGCAAACGATTTCTCTTTTTAGTAAGCAGCATTATAACAGCGCTAAATCCACGTTCACACTAATCTGACGATGGTAATGCTATCAAAAATCGTTGAACGATCGATTACAATCCAGGGTACAACTGCGGAATTGGTTTTTGTAGCCGAAATTGTTGGTAGTCGTTTTTGAATTTGATTTTTATATCCTTGTTCGTTGTCAATTCTATAAGTTCTTCTTCAAATTGGGGTGATATTGATGTGTTGACATTTGAAAAAGGATCTAACATTCAGTCTGGTATTTCCAATTTCAAAATGTCCTGTAATCTTTCAATGAAATCATTGTGAAGACTTTCCAAATGTTGGCAGTAGACAAGCAAGTTGTCGTTATTGCAAGATGCTGATATCTTGGGAAAATTATGAAACTCACGCCTGCCAATATTCTTCTTGTGTAAGAGCGGCTTGGCTACGAAAGCAGCGACGTCATTTTTTGTTTTTATTAAGTTCAAGTCATCGCCTTGAAGTTGGAGATTCATATCATTAGGCAATTTATAAAGGTCTATCAAGTATGCGATATCATTCCTTGATGTGATGAGGTTGTCGCGCTATTCTGTGTCTTTGTTTTCTAAGAACTCTATGACAGAGCCAAACAGATTGTAATTGAGTCAGACAATTTTCTTTTGATAGCTAACTTCTGTGTGAAAGATTAATCTGTTAAAATCTTCATCATTAGCAACAGAAAGCTGATTAAATCATTTGTAATTTAAAGAGTTGTTTCGGATTTTATTGACTACTCTGATGATATATTGCAATCATGGAAACAGTCGTTCACTTAAATTTCTAGCAATTAAATGTAGTCGATGTATAACGCTATGTACAGCAAGCACATCTGAAATTTTATTTTTTGAGTACATTGAATGAAGTCTTTTTGACACCCCTTCATAGCTGGAACACCATCTGATATAATATTCTTCACGGTAATTCCTTTTTCATCACAAAACTTTTCTAGTGTTAAAATACGGTTTCTCCTTTTGTGTCTGTATCTAAATTTCTAGCAAGCAATAGTTCTTGACATTTTTTCTCATCTTTAATAAACCTCACGTAAGACAGTAACAATGCTTCATTAGTTGATAAAGCGGTCTCATCCAACTGAATTAAAAATTGACTAGTCTTCAGATGATTGCGCTTCAATGTTTTCAGCCATTTCATCAATTCGTCCCCCCTCTAGGACTCCAATGCCTACAAGGGGGCGTTATCGCCCACTCTGAGAAAAAATGCTTTTTGACATCAATAATTTTTTTTGCAGCGTAAAAGTAAACCATACCCTTTATAATAAGGCGTATTAAAAAAAATCAACTTATTACAAACACATGTTCTTATTCTGTTTTACTAACAAGTAGACGTAGTAGTACCAAAACAATGGCATCACTCGGACATCATACTACTTTATAAGAAGGGCGATCCCACAGATATTTCGAACTATCGTCCAATAAGTCTAATATCAAGCATAATTTTGCGCACGGGTTATACATAATTTATTTTTATTACTTTTATACTTAGAAATAAGAATATGAACAAAAAGTAGTTCTGGATTTGCTTTTATGAGTAAAAAATGGTAAAATTAAAATTAATGAAAATACATAAAAAAATTGACATAGAGATCATTTATTAAAAGATAGCGAACATCAATTTATGATTTTTTTCTTACAAAAGAAATTTTGTAAGAAAAAAAAAACGCGTTAAGACATTTTACTCAATCTTGTTAATCTTTAATAATTTTAAAGTATTTTTAACATGTGTCGCATTTATGCAAAATCAGGGAAAAAAACAGGCCATGTTTTTTAAAATTTCGGTGCGAACAAATGGCAAACGAAGATGTATATCTCCCGGCTAGCTACGCCTCGTTGTTGTTGACAAGTCAAAAATTTACTCTAACAGCTTCTGTCTGCGGATGTACCACGAACTCATTTGCGTGTGACATTTCATTACAAAAGTTTTGTTTTTGAGTTTTTTATTTCAGTTTAACTTCTTTTCTTTATTAATTATCAACAGGCAGAATGATCTTAAACGTAATCTGTTTAAACATGAAGAGTTTAATATACTTGCTCTTTTCTGAGAATCGAGGCTAAAAGAAACTGAATACTTACTCGAAGATCGAAATAAACAGGTCTTCCTCACACCAATCCTAAACCAATAAACATACATTTCAACCTAAAGTAACATTTATTTTTCAACTGTAGAGAAATTTATCTTCTGTCTACTTTGAAATGCAGCCTCAAAGAATCACGATCATGAAAGTGAATAATTTATTGGTACGGCCTTACTTACACACACCCTAAAGATTTTTTTTCCTTCGAAGCCTTTTCGCTAATTCTCGCTTTAAATGTTCCGCAGTAGTTTTTAGAAAAGGATTATTTCTAACATTTTGTGACTCATTATTTAATAGACAAAATTAAAAAAAAATATTCTCCCTTTATAGCAGAACTTTTTAATACTATCAAATTATTATGCATATACTTTGCAGAAATTGAAATGGCATACACTTATTTCTAAATCATTTAAAACGTATAATTATTGTAAATTATAAAAATCTATATGTATATATGAAAGCGAAAGGTCACTTACTCATCTCGTGTTAGGAGTCTTATATTTTGCATGGGACTTCCTTTGAGAGCGTAAGGCGGTTAACACACTGCACCGCGCCCCGTCGCGTAGCGCGTGGCCGCAGATTTTATCATTGTATGCAAGAATCTCAATTAATATAGAAAACACGCCTATGACAACACACTGCCGAGATTCTGCGCGGGAGCGCGGGGCGTGAAGAAGTAGGGTCAACTTGTATTGCTACTCCGCGCGGGGAAGCAGATTACACCGCTAAGTTAGGCAGATCTGCGCCTCCGCGCGGGGGCGCGTTTTCTGTCGCTACGCGCACCGCGGCGGGACGCATCTCTAGTGTGTGAACCGCCTTTGTTCACTAAGACGGGATTTTGCGAAATTCAACGACTAAGGAGGAAAAACAGGGTGGCTAAGTTTCTATGAAACTTCTATAGTTTAATTAGTAGGGTGATTAAATTATTAGAAAATACTCTTTATTTAAAGAAATTGAAATATAGCTAATTATTAACCGACTTCAAAAAGGAGGAACTAATCAATTCGGATGTTTATTTTTTATGTATGTTTGGGCATAACTTCGTCATAAACAACGTCATTTTATAAACAACATCCAAATTTATATATTATATTCTTTGAAGAAAGTAACGAAACAAGTATTTTTCTTTTAATATCATCCAGTACTAAAATATTAAATAAAGGCTATACAAAGTTATCCAAGGAAGACTACCGATTGTTGTCACAATCGCGCTACGCACGATGTTGTAGCAGATGATTACACGACCCCCGCCCCGCCCTCCCGTATTTCATTGATAAGCTGCAATTTTGATTGAATAAGATATGAGTTGTTTTGTACTTTGACTATAACTTTATTAATTGATTACACTTTTAATCTCAGAGTAAATAGGACTGGAGTAGCCTTTGCCTAACATTACCCCTCTGCCAAACGCACAAGCATCGGAATCCTGTGCGTTATATAAAACTAGTTGAGCGGCCATTTTGAAATCATATTAATCAGAACGTCTTACCGTGCAGAGCTCCCACAAAAATGCCTACCTGTGCTGTTTTCTACTGTAAAAAAAAATCTAAAATATCTAGTACGCAAAAGGATGGCGTCACCTTTCATTTGTAAGTATAATTTTTAGGATTTGATTATTATTTAATTCATAATTTCATGTTTTAGCAGACTACAATTTCAAATTTCGCGCTCAAAGTTCGTTTGATGACGTCACGGCCGCACTCCCCACGAGACTACCTAGGGTTGACCATTATCGCATTTCAATTAATTAAGACAAAAATTAGAAAAAGTTTGTTGGTAATAAATAACTCTAATTTTGTATTAATTCATCATCATCATCATCATATCAGCCGGACGACGCCCACTGCTGGACATAGGCCTCCCCCAAGGATCTCCACAACGATCGATCCTGTGCTGCCCGCATCCAGCGTTTTCCCGCGACCTTAACCAGATCGTCGTATTGTATTAATTAATTACCAATTATCATTTCGTTTTAACAGTGTACGTTGCGTGTTTATTTTTAGTTTAGTTTTAAGTACATACCTACACTTTTGCGGCTGCTTGAAGCCTATTGTTTGCCGCACAACATGGAAATATAAAATAATAAATAAAATAATAAATTAAAATAATAATCAAACTATTTGCCCTTTTATTCATGCTGGGCGGCGCTCATAAACATCAAGAGTACTAATGCTGTATATACTTACAGTGTCCCTGACTTCATAAAACAGCAAGGTTAAAAGGGTACCATCGCCTAACCAGCAAACCCGATCATTTCCGAGAAACCAAAATTTTTTTTTCGAGCCACAGGACAAATTGTATTTATTTTGTAATCAGCAACCCTTATTAATTTGTACAATATTTATTTGCACAATAGTGATGTCAACTTCATCGATATTGTGATTTTACGAGTGAGTAATGAATGAATGAATGAATGCAAGTAACATACTTAAATTGAAAATTTTTAATTTAAATCTATATGTCGCAGGGAAATTGTATAATTCCGCAGCTTACATTCGGCGTCATCAGTTTAAAAAACACATACCCTATTCTTAGTTCTTTTTCTTAACGATAATAAAACACAGCTTAGATAAATTAGTTTGTTTCGGTAATTATTACCAGGTATTAATGATGATTTCAAATAAGAATAAGGTATGTGATTCTAAACTGATGACGCCGTATGTAAAGTGCGGAATTATACTATTTACCTTAGATATTATACATTCGAGAATAAAACTGTAAAGATATAGAATAAAATAGGTCAAGTCCACCTTAAACCAAATGGCTAGTAATGAGAGTAGAGGAAGCGAAATCACTAATTTTTGAACATTTTGTTTGAGCACGCATCACTCAAAAACTACGCGACGGATTTTGATGACATTTTAGTATGGTAATAGCTAAATGTCATCGTCAACATTTAAGTTAAGTTTTTTTATTAATATTGTAGCATTTATAGCTCCTTTTAAAAACCGGCTTGTCCAACTGCAATACTTCAAGATACTAGGAGTAAGGTATGTGGTGCCAAAAGTCCTTTGTACATAAATGAAGGCTATTGGAAGATAGTATTGCAGTATTAAAATTAGAAATGATCGGTATGTATAGTTCAGGCAAATATACTCTGCCCCTAGGCGGTATACTAATTGTTGGTATTTATATTTTAAGCTTTGACATGTCCGGAAACGTCTAATTTTTCATATTCAGTTTTCCTAAAGAAAACAGCATACGAAAAAAATGGATTCATGCTTGTAATAGGTAATAGGGCATCTTGGGCATCTTCAAGAACAAGTACTATATGTTCCATACATTTTGAGCCGTCTCAGTTTCAAAAATTATCTTACAATAGAAGAAGATTAGTTGCCCATGCTGTGCCAACGTTATTCTTGAATGATCCTCTTAGTTTATTATATAACTAGTTATGTTTCAAATAGATATTAACATGTTATATTATAACAGTTTTAGTTTATTACATTTAAATGTATTAATTTTAGGTTAAAGAATAAGTTGAAAAGGAAATACCAGCAAAAGGTAATGTAAGCAAATCGCAAAAAAATACAAATAATCAATCGGTCAAAGTAAAAATCTGAGAAAACTAACTATATTCACTATCGCTTTGTTAAAAATAATGTTTCAGTGTTCCTCCTCCTTTCCATTATGGTTATACGCGAAAGGGTTCACAGTGAATTCTATATATATAATAACACCTATTGTAAATATCTTTTAAATGCAATAAACTATTAAGTTTCAATTTGTATTTTATGGATATAGCCTTCGAAACTGACTGTTGTAGCGTGTAATATCATCATTAATTTAACTTAATTTTTAATACATAATGTAGAAATACTAACGTAAAGTTAATACATTCATTCATTGAACGAAACTGATATCGATATCGATATTCTCGTGCTATGTCATGTCACTTCTCACACAATGACATTCGTGTGTTTGAATAGAACGTTAACACACTATTTTAAGCACGTGTGCGTGTATTTTAAATATGTTTGTCGTATTATGCATGTGTGCGTTTGTAAACACGCAAAGAGTTTTTGTTCCTGTGTGCTGGCATTGAATGTAGTAGTAACCTCACCCCCCGCAAAAAATGGCAGAAAAATATGTACGAGAAATTGACTAATGGCTACTCCAGTCCTATTTACTCTGAGCTTTTAATACAAAAAAATGAATATAAAAGTAAACCATACTTTTTGCGCTAAGGCGCATTTAAAAAAAAATCAACTTCTGTACAATAATAACCCGAAACAGGGTGAAAAAAAATAACAACGGTAAAAAGCTGTTATTTTTGTCCATTTTACACGATAGGATAAAGATATATATAATTAATAGAGTCTTATATTTTTGTTAAAAATCTTCACAAGTTTTAGCCGCTCTACACACACTTTACTTTACTCCAACCCAATAATTAATTAAAAATTAAAAAAAAAAATACACTTACATGAAGTTTGAAGTGACGTATGAATGATAGCTCTTTTTGGCTAGTGATTGGTAGTAAATGACTATAGTTCGGAAGGCAAAGGTATTTTTTTTTTTTAAGGTCTATTTACAATATATAAACTTACACATGCTATTCTATTAAAATAACAGACTTGTAGCCATTCGAGTCTGGAAGAGGGCCTTAAACATTTGTATGCAAAGTATCACAAGAAGTACCACGCCACAACTTGTTTTCATGTAAAAAATAAATAAAAATGACTTTTATCTTTTTTTATGATAACTTCTTAACTATGGCATCATACAATTTTGAAATTACGTTTGTACATATACACCTACGTGGTTTAAAGTTACTCCCTTAAACCCCTAAACGCGCTGTTATTTTCTCCTAGTCATCGTTTAACGGCAAAGAGTCACATAATAACAGCAAGAAACTTCTGTAACGAAATTCCGACGATGTTAAGCCAACAAAAAGTTAGATAATTAGTGTTTCTGCGAGCAAAGTTTCTTCAAACCATGCGTTATATGAATATAATGTAGATTTTGACGTGACAACGTCTTAAATTAGGTTGCGGCTGGGAGTCACTTATGAAAAAGTGTAACGCTCGGTAACGTTACGATGAGTCACCGAACGAGAGAGAGGCCCGCCGAATGCCTTTTTGAACGCGCTAATCTCTGGAACTACTAGTCCGATTTGAATGATTCTTTCAGTGTTAGGTAGGCCATTTATCGAGGAAGGCTATAGGCTATAGGCTTTTTTTCAAAATTAGGGATCCGTAATAAAATTGCTATTTTGTAACACAAGGTGTAAAATCGAAAACCTATTTTTGCGTGCGCTGTAAAAACTATTGACAATAGAACAAAATGATGTACTACGGATTTGTAGATCCCATTAAGACCTACAATAAAGTCCGCGAGAACATATATCTAGCTATCATGGTTTAATCACAATAACCGATTTTGTTCAAAATAATTATTAAATCGTCTGAAGAAAAAAAAACTCCGTTAAATATGTATCGTTATATTAATCTTTATCAAAATTAAGCATTATGTTATCAAGAGTATTTATGTAGAAGTAATATACTTTTTGTTTCATCTCAATCGGATATTTCGTTTAAAAGTTATCACCTGTGTAAGATGTTAAGAGTTGGTACCTATTAATGAGTTATGGGCCATAGAGATTTTTATCAACATAAAATCCTGTAATTATCTTTTTCGAAATATATTTGTTGATGATTGTAAGTATAAGATCTTTGAAGAGTATAATAAATACATTTCTAAAATAACTCTGCTAAGGAAATCCACGCGCGTGTTATCAAACGGAAAAGAGGAAATATTATGGAGTGGACCGATCGTGTTGTCTATGCTATGACAGGTAACACGTTAGACCAAAGACAATGATGAAAAATATTGTACTAAAAAGTGTACATAGTTAAATCAATCAATAAATCAATTTAGTAAATCAATAAATAATCATTTAAATATTAATAATGATAATGAATATGATTAAGTAACATAATTAATACACTCCGAATTATTCCTAATTCTAACACGCGCTTAATGCAAGCAAGACAAGACGCATGCAAAAGTGTCGGGATCTCATTGTTATCTACACTAATATTATAAGGAAGAAAGATTTGTATTTTTGCATGTTTGAAATAAACTACTAAGCTGATTTTAAAAATTCTTTCACCATTGGAAAGCTTCATTCACGCTATGTATCATAGGCTATATTTAATGCTAGAAAAATTTAAAGAATTTTGTCCACCCGTGCGAAGCCGGGACGGGCCGCTAATCACCTATAAATTAATGATAGTGTGCTTTCCGTCATAACTTGCCCGCTACTCGATTAGTAATACTTCTGTTTATTGCGAAAATGAAAGATATCGATTAGTTATTTTAAGGAAATTATCATTCAAGATGCTTCTTTTATACAAATACTAATAAAAAAAATAATATTGGTGGCAATGTATCGTTCGTCATCTATCACTTATGCTGATAATTTACTAAATTACATCTCGGATCCATAAAGCAAAATTGAAATATCGTAAAAATGGGTTAACATTAACACCATACCTAGTGATACAGAGCAGTGCTTCGAACGTAAGAATAGGTTTCATTACCTAGTAACTCATAGTATTATGATGGGACATAGTATACCGACCAGAGAGAAAGCGTCACTCAATCACGTTATGATAAAATTAGACGTGAATCTGCTCATGTGTTTTTGACGTGACAACGTCTTATAAATTGGTTTGCCGGGTGACACTTCAAGAAACTGCGTTACGCTCCGCTCACGTTATGCGCTCACAATGAGAGCGAGTGAGAGGCACGCGTCCCTTCCACTCGGGCATGGTTAGCCCGCCTAAGAGCGAGAGAGACAGACATAAAAAGTGGAAGGGACGCGTGCCTATAAATTAATGTTTTAAATATAATTCTTTGTATAAATAAATGTTTTAAATTGTTACTATTATTTCATCCTTCTTCCTACTATACGAATGAATATTCACATTTAAATTATTTTACCACTCAAAGTCGTTGTCACGTAAAACTTTCGCCCGTATACCGACTTTACAGGCAACCAATTTTTTTCACTGTCAGGTGGATTTGGTAATTTATATTTATCATTTAGATAATATTAAGTTTATATGTTTACCACGACACTACTCAACCACCGATCCAAATCACCCAATCAGTAAATTTACACCATGATCATTTTCATATGTTAAATGTACCTTCAAATTGACAACCATGTTAAAGGCTCTACTAAAGTTCGTGTGCAGTTCATTATTTCCTTGTTTTCATCAATACCTCGACAGAGATTATGATTAATACAGCCAGATTTGTACAAGGTAAATTCGGTTTGACAAAACCATGTTGATAGCCCTAGAGAATGATTCAGGTGCTATAGTACAAAATTGTACACAAGTGCGTCTTAAAATTTGAGCTGACCAGATTAATTTGGCGATACTTCATAACAATCATCATTATTTGCTTTGTGAATCTCCAAATACTTAAAAAATTATAAATAAATAAATATTTCTTACATTCACACCAATTAGCCTAGCCCAAAGTAAGCACTGTAAGGCTTGTGTTATGGATACTAGGGTAACGGATAGACATACATATATGATACATAAATATGTAATATTCATAGAAATATATATTAACACCCATGACTCAGGTACAAATGCTCGTATTCATCATACAAACATCTACCCCTTCCGGGATTCGAAACCAGGACCGTCGGTGCGAAAGGCAGGATCGCTACCGTTGCACCAAACGGTCGTCAATTTGTAAATGTTTGTCTCGTCCCTAGATTGGAGTAATCTGCAACGTTATTTAGGTATGTACTCACAATTCACTAAGCCTCCATTTCTAGAATGGGTCCCAACTGCTACAATTCTTCTTCTTGTTTTAGGCTTTTTTTCATGAAATGAAAAACATTAAAGATAAAGATAAGATAAGATAAATATTTATTTGCATAAAACGTGGTAGTACAGAAGTTGTTACATTTCAAAATGAGCATTCACGTTTAATCGATCTATCGATAAGCAAATATTTTTGACGTCGTCATGCAAACAATTTACAAAATTAAAATCAATAAAACAATACAATAATAATAAAAATGTAAGCATTTGAAAATTAAATTAAATGTCATTAAATTTGTCAAGAACTATAAGTAAATCATGCAATGGTAGTCAATATACAATACAATGCAAAAATTCTTCACAGGCATATATCACAAGCTCAAAAACAGGAGCATCAACAAGGTATAATAGTAAATTGTAACATTTAAAATATATAAATATTAATGATTATGCATTTAAACAATTAATAAATCTTTTTAGGTGTCCATCACGGCAAAATTTTGTAAATTCGTTAATATCATAAAAACAATTATCAATAAGAATTTTAAATATTGTTTTCTTGAAAACAGTGAATGGAAGACATTGGATACAATTCGGAAGCAGATTGAACAATTTAATACACATGCTATAGCTGTTCTTTAAGAAGCAGGCTGTAGCTGATGGTGGTACATCTAATTTGTATGGATACCTCTTTTGGACATTACTAGATTCGTGTTTTTTTGTAAAAGTATTCATATTTTTCTTCACAAATATTAACAATTCAAAAATATATAGGGATGGTAATGCAAGTATATTCAATTGCTTAAAAAGAGGTCTACACGATTGTAACTGCCCAACCCCACAGATAGATCTCACACATTTCTTTTGGAGAATGAAGGCACGATTTATGTCAGTTGCATTTCCCCACACAATCAGCCCATACCTTAACACGGAACTAACATATCCATGATATGCCATCAGCGCCGCTTCAGTGCTGGCCAACTGCGTAAGTCTATACAGAGCATAAACGAACCTGTTTATTTTCTGGCATACCATTTCAATGTGATGTTGCCAAGTCAGGCCAGAATCTATCTCTATGCCGAGAAAAGTTGCAGATGTAGCTTCTGAAATGGTTTCACCACGATGGCGCAAAGATAATTCTGGGGGTTTAGCATTTTTATTACTGAATTGAATATATTTTGTCTTATCAGTATTAATTTTTAAATTATTACTTTCCATCCAGTTCGTTATTTTAGTGATTTCATTGTTGATTTGGGTGTTGTAATCAGTATTTATTTTTTTATGTATTGTGATAGATATGTCATCAGCAAAAAGAATTACCGGATATTCAGTACATTCAGGGAGATCATTAATGTAGAGTATAAAGAGCAATGGACCCAATATACTACCTTGAGGAACACCTGAATTATTCATTCTATTCTTTGATTTGTACGACACACATTGAAGCCTTTTGTTTAATCTTGGAATCTCCACGAATTGCGATCTATTAATAAGATCACTTTGGATCCACTCATAAGCAGGTCCTCGCATTCCACACGATTCGAGTTTTGACAAGAGTGTTTTATGATTGACGAAATCGAAGGCTTTAGACATGTCGAACAAAATTGTAGCTACAGGATTTTTTTTGTCCATTTGTATCGATATGTTTTTGATTAGGGAGTAACAAGCAAGTGCAGTTGATCTTCCCCTTCGAAAACCATATTGTTCTTCCTTTATTACATTATTTTTTGTTAAAAATGAAGTCAGTCTCTCATGCATAACTTTTTCAAAGACCTTTGATAATACTGGAATGAGAGCAATCGGTCTATAATTATTTAATTCACACCTTTCTCCACGTTTAAATAATGGTTTGACAACCGAGACCTTAAGGCTGTGAGGAAATTTACCTTCAACAAAACATCTATTTACAAAGTGAGTCAACAATGGGGCTAATTCATTAGTACACATTTTAATAACTTTTGTGCAAATGGCATAGCCTGTAAACTTGTCTTATTTAAAGATTTAATGATTTGGGTTATTTCCTTTTCATTTGTAGGCTTCAAAAATATAGACGAGGGGATATTGCTGGCTGGCCTATTTGGAATATTTTTTTGATTTTTAGGTGCATTTGTAGAATCTATAAAGTAATCATTAAAGACGTTAGCTATTTGTATGGGATTATGAATATTTTTATTTTTAACTTTTAAATAATCAATAAAGTGTTTATTATGTTGAGATTGCTTTTTACTATTTATTACATTCCACGAGGCCATGCATTTGTTCTTGGCAGTGTTGATATATTTTTGATTTTTTATTCTTTGAGACAAATGTATACATGATCTTAGTATCTTAGAGTATTTACGGTACCTAATTTTACTATTATATGATTTTTTCTTATAATAGGATAGTCGTAGTTTCCTTTTTGTTTGGCATGATGTTTTAAGGCCTTTTGTAAGCCATTCTGTTTTCTTAGTTTGATTTGAGATTTTAATATTATAAATTGGGAAACACAATTTATACAAAAGCATCAATTCATTATGAAAATGTGCAAAATCCGTGTTTGCACATTCAAATTCAAACCAGTTTTCCCAAGGGTAATCCGCTATTAAGGATTTAAACTTCTCTATATTGTCAGTACTGTAGTCACGCCTGGTTTCAAACCAGTGTCTAGGTAAAGTTTTGCGAATCTTGACTGGTACAGTCAAAAATTGGGCTGTATTATGGTCTGATAGGCATAAGCATTTAGTGTTTCCAACTGCTTCTTTAATATTACTCGCAAAATGGTCGATGCATGACTTTTGTCATGTAGGTTTCTTACTAAACTCGGCGTCAAAAAAATCGCACCTTATAAAAATCTTATTCAAAAATTCCTAAACCTTATATAGAGGATAGTGTTAGGTATCATTAGAAAGGTAACAAAAAGGAGCATCAAACAACAATTAAGTGCAATCTTTTTTTTAATTAAAATTATACAAAAAGCATAAAAATTTGAAAAATAATAAAAAATCTTAATTAAGTCCTAATTAATAATCGATAATTTACAAAAAAAATGTACAAAAAGTGTCTTAAAATTAACTCAAAATCTAGTGTTACCCCCCCTTGCCCTGATGACGGCTTCCATACGGTCCCTCATAGACCTCACCAACTTCAGGAGCTCTTCTTGAGGGATAAGACCCCATTCTTCAATCACCGCGGTTTGGAGTTCCTCTAGAGTCGAAGGAGCCGGATCCCGAGATCGAACCTTACGTTTAAGATGGTCCCAGAGGTGCTCTATCGGATTCAGATCAGGACTTCTCGCTGGCCACTGCATCACAGGAATTTGGGACCTCCGCAGGAAGTCGTTCACGATGGCTGCAGTGTGTGCGCGAGCGTTGTCGTGCATTAATGTGAACCCCTCGCCAAAAGATTCGGCAAAAGGGACCACATGCACATCCAGGATCTCTGTGATATAGCGGCGCGCAGTCAGCGACCCTTGTCCGCGAGCACCTCCGGTCCGGGAGACGCAGACCAGGTCGGTTTTGCCGGCAGCCGACATACCGCCCCAGAACATGCAGGATCCGCCTCCATATTCCACCGTCTCCTGGATGCAGGCTTGAGCGAAACGTTCACCCTGCCTCCGGTATACTCTTCTTCGTCGGTCGTTGCAGAAAAGACACACTCGTGTCTCGTCTGAGAAGAGAACAGCTCCCCACTGCTCAATGGTCCAATCGACGTGGTCGCGAGCAAACTGCAAGCGGGCTCGTCGGTGCGCTGCAGTCAATTTTGGACCTGTAGCAGCTCTGCGGGCTGCTATGTTCTTCTCCTTCAGTCTTCTTCTAACCGTGGATACACTCACGGTGCGTCTGCGAACTGCCTGGAGCTCCTGTTGCAGCTGAACAGCGTTTGAGAAGCGATTTCTCAAAGAGTACGACACAACGAACCGGTCGTCTCTTTCCGAAGTGCAGCGACGTCTACCGGACCCATGTCGCCGGATATAGCCACCGGTCTCTAAAAAGCGCTGGTAGACTCTACGAACCGAAAAACGGCTCAGATTCAGTTGCCGGGCGACATCACACTGCCGCACCCCTGCTTGCAGTAGTGCAACCACTTGAGCGGCCTCATCAGCTGTAGTGTCCATTTTCCAGATGTTCTTTCTTCAGTAAAATCAGTGCGTGTGTCCCCTTCAACGGTTTAATAGCGAATGACCCACATTGAACCCGTGTTGACCTCTTTATACCCACAAAGTTAGCGCAACTCGCGACTCTCCCGAGCAGCAAAATTTCCTTAGAATTTTTGTGACCCTTTATTTGTTGCTTTAGGTTTTATTTGATAATGAAAAATAATGTTTTTTTATTAAGTTAATTAAGTAACCTTTTAAATAAAATTATAATTAATACGACTGCATGTGCATATCCAGAGTTAATGCCATTTGAACGTGATTTTCTTAGAGGTGCGATTTTTTTGACGCCGAGTGTATGTAAGTCCAGGCTATAACTAAGTAGTGTTTCTGTAAGTTGTTCTGATATTTTATTAGATTTTAAAGTATCTATGTTCCAATCTCCTGTCAGAATGATGCGTTTCTTAAAAGTTCTTAGTTTATCGAGAAGTAGGTGTAGTCTATCAAAGAATGTTCCGATGTTTGCTTTTGGCGTTCGATAAATAACTACAAGAATTAATTTATATTCTATCAACTCCAACCCGCAACATTCAAAACTTAATTCCATTGCAAAGTCATTTATTAGAGGCAGCTCTTTAATTTTTATACTGTCATTATGCAAAATGCAGACCCCACCGCGTTTTTGTTTAAACCTACAAAAGGAAGCAACCAATTTGTAACCTTAAAGGAGTATGTTAGATTCACTATGCTTTTGGACAAGGGTTTCTGAAAGGCAAATTATATCTGGAGTTTCATTATTTTCTGACATTTCGTTGAGTGCTACTTCTAAAAGCTCCTTCTTACCTAATACACCAGCTATATTCTGATGCATTATATTAATGCAATTATTTTTTATAAAAAAGAAAGTGGTTTTTGATACTGTGTGTTGGGCGTGCGAGAGAAAACATCGGAGAAAGTTTGAGGTGATGCCAATTTTTTTAAACAAGCTGATTCCATACCAATTGTATCCACATCAACCCTGGAGTGTAACGACAACTTTTTACTATGTGATTTATGTATTATGTCTCGAAATATACCAAAGCTCAAATTTGCTAAAAAATATTTAGATCTATGATGGAACCTAGCATAATTTAGTTTTACAAAAATACAGTGGGCGAATCCCGAACATATAAGTTCAAGTTCTTTATTAATATAGGTACTTAGATAAGCATTACTGGGGAGACCACACACAATGATGTTTGTGTGGTATGTACAATTTAACCAATTCAGAAGCTTTAATTTTAAAATCAGTGGGTTTCTATCATTAATCCCTCCTATAACCACAATAAAGTCGTGTTGCGTGTTCTATGTAACGCAAAGAAAAAAAGGTAATTTTCTTGAAATTTCTCTTCCAAATGTTGAAAGTTCTGAATCATCCTTGTCGGAGTCAGAAACAGCATCTAAGAGCTTACCAGATTTATCAACACTCCATAACAAAGAAACTGAATTAATGAAAACAGAAATTATAAATTTAAAATTAAAGCTTCAAGCCACTGCAGATGAAATGGACAATTTGATGCTGGAAAATAATTCTTTAGCTGAAAAATTAAAAGAACAGGATAGAAAAATTAATGACTTATTGACAATATGTTCCGCTTCGAAAAATAAAACTAAAAATTTTAAGAAAAAAGAAATTATCAGAACCAGAAGTTACATAATAGCCTACAGGTAGAAAAATTATGTGAAACGAGTACAGACTCCATCATGGAACACACATTTGCAGATAACCAATCAGTCCCGATCGATAAACCAGTCCACCGAACTATGGCAACATCGGAAAAGATCGATCCAATTGACCGACCGATCGATAAACCAGTCGTCACTATTACAACATCGATAAATAAAAGCAGAGTCTTCATTATTGCGGATCAACAGGGGCAGGGCTTACAACAGGCCTTACAAAATTTAATGGACAGGAAATATGAAGTAACATGTTTTTGGAAGGATGGGGCCTCTCTACATGAAGTATTGAATACCTGCAAAATAGAAGTGTTTGTTTCTTTAGAAATATTAGGCGGTGACAATGATGATGGCTGCTGATAAGTTATAGCACTTTGAGTTTGGGATGTAGACGGAAATGATACCTGTTCCGGTTTTCGATAAATAGCAGGAGAAGGAGTGCTCTCATTCTGTGTTAAATCGGTTTTAGACATATTGTGCTCTCTGGGTTCAGAATTTTTAAATTCGCTATTAGTTTTGGTTTTTACAGTGCATGTGGTAACTCTTGACTTTTTATGACTTTTTATTCTTTTTACTTGCAACCGTGTATGCTTGTGGTTTCGGTGCGCGTGATTTGTCAATTGGTGTACTTGTGTTAGGCCTTTTCTGTCGTTGAATACACATCTCACAAGTCCACAATAGTTTGCGTGCAGGCTCCATAAGGTTGAAAAGTTTTTCGGATGTATTTGCACATTCAATGTGTAAGGTTCTTTTACATGAATTGCATTTTAAGAAGTATCTATCTTGTATTTTATTTTGGCATTTAGTACATATAATAGATTTTGGCGACATATTATCCACGAATAAAGTAAATAATAAAAAAAAAAAAAATCGTCTCACAAATGACTTGCACAAAACCACGTTCAAACAATGCACCGCCGCGTTCAAGTCCGTCTAAACGCAGCACAACTGGCCCGAGTTCGGCGGTGTGATGACTCAGCGTACGCGCAACGGTCAGTGCGGCACCGGTTGGTTACTTTTCACTTTTAAATTTAAATTCGCTATAACATTGGAACCGAGTTGAATATTGAAATACGATTTTCACCAGTCACTGCACCACTTCACGCTCAAAAGCATTAATAAAATTTAAATGTTCAGGAGTCACTTTTTATCCATAATTTTAATTTATGTTCGCGGAGCAATGAAATATAAGTCTGCTTTCGTTAACTACCGCACGACGATTTTTTGATTTCCAAATTCCAAATCCCACAGTAACGCAGACGGTTTTTTTTTAAGTTTTTTAATTACTATTTTTATTTTTTTTAAGTTTTATTATTGAACGGCGGTTCAGGTTGCAGAGCTTGCCAGACATTCGAATTTGGCGCCAAAAATCCGTCATTTTTTTATCCAGTATCACTCCCACAGTAAATAAGAATCATGCGACACCTCTCAAGCTAAAATCCATCGAGCCGTTCAAGCCGCAGAGCATGGCAAACGATTATAGATACATACATACTTTTATACATACACACTTATATACATACATATCCTCGAAACACATAGCCCTCTAAACTAAAATACTGGGTAAAAGTGAGGTACCCCACTTTTCATATATAAACTAATCAGGGAGAGGTTAAAATATCTAAAATATTGAGGTTGGATTTAATATACCCGCCATACTCTTAAAATATAATAATCCAAAATTTTAATTAAAATTTAATAAATATAAATAAGACAATTGAAAGAGTTAAAAAATTATGATACAAAAGAATTTATGATAAATACGGTTACCTATCGTTGAGCCATCAAATTTGATTGATGTTGAATTTGATATTTGAATCAATTCAGTTGAATAATATAACTGTAGTTATAGTTTACTAGCGACCTGCCTACCCCGGCTTTGCACGACTAGTGGAGCATAAATATTATACCTTCATGTTTTGACTGTCGTAGGATCGCATCAGCATCAGCAAATTTAAATATTTCTTTATATAAAACATTGATAACATATTTGCTTAGGAGCTACACGTGACTGGCCAACATACAATTGTCCGTGTAAAAAGTATTTAGTGGTTAACCTTATTGCCTTAAGGCAATTCCAGCAACTTTTATAGTTTGATCTTATGCTTTGTTAATAGTCAATGAAAACGCTAATTTTGTTAGAAATTGGAGCTGTTAAAACTGAAAAGGCGATTCTGAGGAAATCATAGGAATTCTTAGTATAAAAACAGATTCACCCGTTTGTTTTTGGCAGTTATCGTGGTACATTCAATCATTTTTATTAAATTTTTACTTTGAGTCTTATGCCGCTCCATAATTTTGGTAGATCTAAATTTCTAAGTTATACAGGGTCATTTTCAAACATCATCTAATTTTTTCTAGGTATTAGAGAGCATTCAAACACTCTATTTAAAAAAAATGGTAGGTGGAATTTTCACAAAAAAAATATCGGAGCTAATTAATACAACAGCTGGTTACTGGTCAAATACTATCGCCCGAAATGTTTTGAATTGAATCAGCGGTTGAGGTTCGCGGGGCGATTATGCCGAGGACTGTACGGCAGCCGGACTTTTCTCGCTCTCGCAGACGTGTGGAACCTGTGCAAAAGAGAGAAAAGTACATTCGAATCAAAGTCAAAGGTTTGCACCGCTCAGTCTGCACAATGAAATCAGTCACCCGGGAACTTCCCGCGATGCATTACATACGCTCCCACGTTTACGTCCCATAAGTACCTACCTAACGAAATTTATTCACACCACAAATATTACAAGATGGTACGGTGCTACATTTTAAGTGGAAGAAGCTTTGACGGCGCCCAGGCACTGTACGAAGCGGAAAGACTTCCTCGTCTTCGAAATGGTGGTTTCGTAAATGCTAGAACACCGAATCGTCAAACGATTTTCTTAGCGGATCAACGCCTACTTGACCACGGACAATTTACGGCGGCATCACCATCAAGGAGGTGGCTTGCAATTAAAATCGAAAATTAAATCTTTAATTTAAATTCCAGAGCAAGTACAAATGACGTAGCAAGACAAAAATAAGTTAACCTGATTACCAAACCTCACATCTTGTGTTTTTTTGTGGGGCGAAATAAAATGGCGAGTTCACGTAAAGCAGACTAAAAGAATGAAATAAAAAATAAACCGTGCATTTCACAAAGTGACGAAAAAAGTAGTAAAACTAAAGACAATGTTCGTTAAGGTGCAAGACTTTGTTTAGAGAGAAATTGTCTACACTTTGAAGTAAAGGGATGACTTTCAAACTTCATGTAAAATGTATTGTAAATGCCCCGGGCGGCAAAGTTGCCACTTGTAACGTCTACGGTAAAAAGATTAGGCGCATGGTACCCACAGGAAGAACGTTCCAAGGGGCGGCGCAGCCCTCTGACAGGGGCGGGAAAATTGGTAACTGCCCCGGGCGGCAATTGATCTGACCACTGGCCTCGGGGCAACCGCGGTGCAACTTTATTTTTTTCTGTAAATGAGCAATGTTAATATTTTGAACTGGAAAAATATCGAAATGTCGTATCGTGAATTTATTACTTTATTATACCGATTTTTGAATTGCATAATATGTGAACACTGTGTTTTTTTTTTAGTCTCTGTGTAATAAAATCTACAAGTCCAATATACGCGCTAAGTTGTTGTTCCGGCATTAACTGTCCAAATCAGCGGGCAAATTAAAAGACCAATAAACAAGCAAAATTCACAAGTGTCTCAACAGTAGCAGTAACGAAGGCAAATGTAGACGATACATGACTGAGACATTACAAAAGTACAAAAATGGCCCATAAAACACTTTTAACTCTTCTCATTCGCACTTCCAGGCCATATGGAACTGACCTAGTGATGTGTATAACGGTGAAAAATTGTTGCACGTGATTGGTTAGAAATAAGACACAAAATCCTTGATTAAAACGAAACGAAGGGAATAAGATAAATACTTGAACTTCTGAGAATTCTGCAGCAACTAGGAAAAGGGTAAAGTCAGGTAAAGTTTTTTAGTGCCCGTAGGTTATGCAATGATTTACTATTGACAATGATTTACGGCAAATGAAAAAAAATTAACTAGTTAGGTCAATATTTTCTTTTTTTAATTTTCACTTGGCATTTGATATGAAGCTGTTGAATACAGAACTGTTAGTTAACTAATTAAAAAAGTTTTTATGATACATACTCAAAAAAAGTTAAGTCATAAATTTATAAAATTGATGAGTAACATTGATTTACTTATTGAAATACTCTAAATTAGAGACAAGAATATGATAAGATGGCAACATATCAGCTCTGATTCAGTTTAGTCTAACAAACACGAAACATTAATGGTGAAACTCAATTTGACCGTTCAATTTGCTTGATATCACATTTACGATGTCTGTTATTATCAGTAGGACTAACCCTTCACAATATGAGTAATTTAATTATTCAAATGTATGCCACCCATCACTAATTGAAGTGATCAATCAACCTAATTAATTATTGTGTTGTGTAACATGCTAAGTACAATATTAGTAGATAATCAATAAACATAGAAAATATTATACAATTTTTTATGCTTAAGCGTAATCAAAATAATTACTTTTGTTAACAACATTTATATTGAGTGACGGTAAGTAACAAAGGGTAAGGAGGGTCAGGTGGAAGTAAAATCTAGGCGACGCAAATGGTAACCTCGCCAGTACTTGTTACTCAGCGTGGAAGTTATAGGCAAAACTCTAAACGCAGTACACAAAGAGAAAATGTAGGGGTCGTGTTTCTGCAAGTTTCGCCATTCCTGGCAACGGTAGCGGCCAGTGTAATGATATGGAGAAGAAACAATCGGCGGGTGCCACAAACTATTGACTTTAGCTACATAACAATGGATGCACATCACAGTAAAATGATGGTTAACTGCCTAAACAGTCAGGCGCTATGGTCAGGGGGTCAAAAGTATTTAATCAGTGGCTTTGAAGAACTCAACTAATCAATCAAACGACTGCGAATGTTCTGACACGTAACCTCCAAGCCAGAGATTTACGCTAATGTAGAAATATGTAGGTCTATGACCCACGACCATCTGAATAAAAGAGCCACAATGACCCGCATTTACACGGATGCCTTTCTCAACATTGACGTCGGCGTAATCAGAAAAGCTATTAAGCTATTTAAAAATATCAAAGCTCCGAGTTAGAATGGTATCATAGCCAAATTTTAGGTATTTGGGAAGCTGCCATAATGACTGAATATTCAGATCTTTAATAAATGCATACTACTTATCTTGAATTATGGTGGAATCGCGGAAATGGACTCGCGGGACGCGGTAGCCACAGCGGACGTGTTTAAAACTGCTCTCGTAAATTTTAATAGTCAACCCAGTAAATCAAGAATATTCCTCAAAACAAGACAGTTACTCTTTCTCATACAAGATTTACCCAACCGCGGTATTTATATGTGGGACCTCCCCTGACGCTGGCGAGGCAGATGGGAGTTGGGAGGTGAGCTTCGACTACAATGCAACAGCCTCGCAGACTCCAGGTCCCTCCGCCGCTGCCGGCCACATCGACCTATAAGGCACCACAGTTGCTACCAGCGAAGACGTAGCGCCCGTGCGGGTGCACGCAACTATGCCACCGAAGAGGTACCTACCACGCACTGTTGATAACAAATGACACTTTTATTCTATCTTGGATTTTATTTACTCCAACCCGTTTAATATTATTGTAAAAAAATAATTCCGAAGCAAGTTTATATGCCGTCCTCCAAAAAATATTCTAGTAATAAAAGGGTATCTTTTAGGCTATCGCCAACTTAATTAGTTTTGTGTTTTATATTTTTTATATATTTTATGCATTTTCAATGCGATCTTATAAGATTTATTATTATGATTTATATATAATTCCCGCCTGAGATTCACTTGTGACCCGAGTCGATTTTTTCTAGTATTTTTCTATTATAATAATTTAGTTTTGTGTTTCTTAAATAATAGGGTTTGCCCGCAAAATAGTAGATTTGTCACCAAAATGTAGTTACTAAACAATATAAAATCAATTCCACAATAAATCACCTAACATCATGGAGATATAGGGTCTAGTACCAAATAAATGTTTTTGTATGTATTATAATAGGTTTGTCCTAATAAGTATTTCAGTAAACTAATTTAAAGAGATCGCCAATAAATCATATATTATGTCACTAGAAAATTTGTTTATTTTTTCCTTTACTCTGTCACTAAGCCCATAACAAGCGAGAGTTTTTGAATCGTGGTCATAATCAGAATCTGTCCGAAACAACAATACTTCATCCGAGAATGAATACATGAGTAAATGACAAGTGAGCTGATCATTGTGGTCCCTTCCGCACCACTTTATTGCATTTAAAGTACTGTTTTTCTCCCTTCCTCTACATCATGCGTTCGTAGAAAAGACCAAGTTTTTCAGACTTTATGTACTCCTCAGTACTGTGTTTGTCTTCAAATTTATTAACGAAAATCCAAACCTTGTTTTGCAACCGTCTGCTAATCTTTGGTATGGTGCCTTCATCAGTGTCTGTATTTTCCTCATCAGACTCCAATATCGGCACTTTCTCTACGAATGATTGCTCGACGAACAACCATAAACTTTCTGAATGGATTGCAGTACCACCAATTTCACCACTACTTGATGCGATAATCAAAATAAACACTTAAGAAATTAACTAAAACAACAAATTATCGAACAAACGATAATAAAATGCATCCACAACAATGAACGTGGAATTGACGCGAATGAAGTAAACTTGCATCTCGCTGCCCGCGCCAACATAACAGCGGACGTGCCTCAGGGCTCTGTCCTGGCTCCTCTGCTGTATATTATCTACACCAATGACATTCCCGTCCCAACAAATGGGGCATAACAGTCCCTATTTGCTGACGATACCGCTCTGTATCTCAAGGTCTTAGAGGCACAAGAATTAGCCAAACGTAGAGTCACTACAGACCCATCAGGTCTACCCCAGTCCTCTCAGTTGCCGACTGCCCGCCCCTCTGGGAGCCAGGCGATTTTTCTATGCGTTCTCTCACCTATGTGAGTAGCGCTTACGCCGCCCCACTCTAGAGGGGCGGTCGCCACAGACCAAGGCTTGTGACCTTTCCCTGGTACAAGCCAACCTTAGGTGGTGTTTAGTCAGTACGAATCTGACATATCTCTCGGGCCGGCCCGAAGTATCCATGGAGGATTCACCACCTCCCTCCCCCGAGTCCAGAGCACGCATCGTATGATCGTACCTAGTTACCTTTGACCCATCGTTGAGGTCTTGGTCTATTTTTAAAAGCGCGCCAATTTGTCTCCGCTTCTTTGTACATTTATCATTAAAATTATAAATTGATGTATTAAATTGGTAACAAATACAATTATTTTAATAACTGAACGAAATAAAATGTAACTACTGTATTGGTGACAAAATAACAAATAAAAAGTAGTCACAGTCAAGAATCGATAATCGATTTATTTGGTGACAGATCTACAATTCTGAGCACAAAGCTATTATTTAAGTAATAAAACTGTTATTATATGAACGAAGTTTATATTCATCTAATGCACTATAATTTTATTGGTAATCTATCGCTTATTTTACACATATATTAACATTAATTTGATAATTCATACTTGGGAACACTTTTTATTGATCTGAAAACAAATATATTTCGTTAATATACATATATTAACTTGATGATAAATATACATTTTGGTGACAAGAAATATAATCCCCGTAATGAAATAAATAAAATTCAAGGTTTCATTAATGATTTGTTGGATTGCGGTGCAATATCAGAATGTGTGCCCTGTGATACGCAATACGTATCAAGTATTTTCTTAGTGCCTAAATCAAATGGTAAAAAACCTTTTAAATTGGAGGACTTAAGGAGTACTTAAAAATTGATTTAAAAAGACTATTATACTTTTTATTGGCCATAAATCAGGCGCATAGAAAATATTTACGTTTTACTTTTCAAGATAAATTATATGAATACATAATTCCTTTCGGACTTAATATAGCATCATTAGCTTTTACAAAACGAATGAAATCCTTAGTATCTTTATTAACATCAGTAACGACATGTATTGTCCATTTATTTAGACGATTTATGTTTGATTGGGGATGCATTTAATAACTGTCAACATAATGTATCTCAAACAATAACTTTTTGGAAACACTAGTTTTCATTATTAGTTATGAAAAAAGTCCATTTACATTGAGCAGCATGTGTAAATATTTGGGATTTATTATCGATATAAATAATTTCAATACATCTCTCCCTGATGAAAAAAGGTTTTTGATAAAACGAGAAATTTTTATTGTTTACTAAACTGAAACGCTGTACCATTCGGCAGTTTGCTCGAATGGCAGGCCTCCTAGCCTCATCCTGCCCGGTTATTCAATATGGTTGGGTCTATACCAAAAATAAAGAACGATGCAAATATTATGCTTAAAAAAACAGACGTTAGTAATCTTTTTCGATGCTAGCAAAACAGGATGGGGCAGCATGCTGTATGAACAGAACTAATGGAAAATGGAGTGATAGTAAAAACACATGCATATTAATTACCTAGAAATATAAGCAGCTCATTTTGGTCAAGGGTGTTTGCAAATGATTTAAACGCTTGTCAAATACTTCTTCGCGTCGATAATACGACTGTTATTTCTTATCTACGTCTACACTAATATTACAAAGAGGGAAGATTTGTATTTTTGTATGTTTGCAATGAATAAACTCAAAAACTACTAAGCCGATTTCAAAAATTCTTTCACCATTGGAAAGCTACATTCACGCTAAGTAACAAAGGCTATGCTAATGCTAGAAAAACTTTAAAAAATTTGGCCACCCGTGCGAAGCCGGGACGGCCGTTAGTATATTAATTAAATAGGAAGTGTGCTACTTTCTCACCTTACTAATCTCTTGTAATAGACAGTTATGGGAATGGTGCGAGCAAAGTCATATTTATGCATCCTCTATAAACTCCAAAACAATGAAGTAATTCCAGATGCGGAATCACGGCGTTTGCACCCTGATATTGTTTGAGAACTAACCTATCACGCCTTCAACAAGATCGTTTTACATTTTCAAAATCAAAAATCGATTTATTAACCACCAGATTAAATAACAAATCTGATAGATACGTTTTATGGCATAGAGACCCAGGCGCTTTTGCTGTCAATTCGTTTACTTTGTATTGGGACAAACAAAATTTTCATGCTTTCCCACCTATATAAGTTATCTTAAAAAGGATTCGCAAAATTATTACCGATAATGCTAAAGGTGTAGTGGTTATTCCTCACTGGCAAAGTCAACCGTGGTTTCCTTTATCGAAATCGCTATGCTATGATTACTCTTCGAATTAATACAAATGTTTTATTATCTATTCCCAACAGCCACCTGCAATACAAGGCGAATCTGGTAGCCGCGAAATTGTGAATATAATGTGCGCTACAATATCGGACAACTCAATTGAACAATATGGAGATGCCTTTAAAAAATGGTACCTGTATTGCTATAATCTAAACGTTCACGCTTATGAAGCTTCGATGCCGTATGTCATTTTAATTCTAACAGAAATTTTCATACTGGTGCTCAGTACAGCATATTAAACACTTATAGATCAGCTTTCTTTCTTATTGTTAGCATTCGAATAGAATCTGATTACAGAGTAACTTAATTATTCTAGGGTTTTAACCGCCTTCGTCCGCCTAAACCAAAATACAATTTTACCTGGAATCCTGAGATTTTTTAGAGAACTGGTACCCAAGATATTTGCCAGGAGCAGCTTACTAAGAGGGTTGCGACTTTAATAGCATTAGTCACTGCACGTAGGGTGCAGGCCAGGGATGTTGCGAATATTCGCATCCGCATCCGCATATGCGGAACATCCGCATCGTTTTAGACATCCGCATCTGCATCCGCATCCGTATAAATAGATGCGGAGCTGATGCGGATGCGGATGTGCAGCAGGTCGCGACAAGAAAGAAAGGGGAGGGGCCGGCGAGTGGCGCGTGTCGACCGAGTAAAAGATTAAAGAAGATATATTGAAGATTAGCAGAAACACCGAAGACATCTTGGATTCTCGAACAATATCTCCAAGTACCGAAAGAGCGAAGAAAATGAGAAACAGATACAGAACGACCAGGGAGCTCAGGTACAGGACGTCAGTCCTGTTTAATAAGTGATCTTGCCATGTTGAGGAGAGTCAGGAAACACCAGACCATAAGTAAAATTAAAATATACATAGAAAATGTTAACAACATAGAAAATTTTGACAGCCAAAAGATTATCATTAAAATACCAAGCTTTATAAAAACTTAACGCCCTGGTTCACTTCAGCCTTGTCTCGTACTGCTCTTCTTCAGAAAAGAACCTCATATTTGTCTAGCAAATGCACTATCTGTATATATAAATAAAACTAATCGTATTAGAAAAGATGATACATTTTTTATAAGTTTCAAAAGTCCATACAAACCAGTCTGTTCTCAATCCATCTGTCGCTGAATTGAGGAAGTCTTAAGCAAAAGTGGCGTAGACACTAATATCTTCTCTGCTCATTCGACAAGACATGCTTCCACCTCTTCTGCTCAGAGAAATGTTGTTAACTTAAATCTGATACGTAAAACTGCTGGATGGTCAGATTCATCCGACGTATTTGCTCGATTCAATCATAGATCTTTGATAAATGATGATAGTAATGATTTCGCAATGTCCATTATAAAAAATAATTCTAAATGAATCGACTTACTGACAATTATTTATGTTACAACAAATATTCAATTGAGCTGATAAAGATTGTAACTCAATCAATAATTATATTATGTTTACTGATCGATGATTTTAAGATAATTATAGTATGTTTATTCTATTATAATTATAAGTCTAAAGATCTACCAGTATTCTAAACTCGAAGATGAAAAAGTATAATTTATGATTAAATAAACTTACTTGAAGTAACGTTCTATCATAATTATACGCAGGCTTCGTCTGACGAGATTAGATCCCACCACCCTTCCCTTTGGGATCTGAAAATAAATTAGTAAAAAAAGAGGCGGTCGATTTGCACAAAATGGATATTACATTTTGTATAAATCGATTTACTCTCTCTCTACTCTGAACTAAATGAAAAATGGTGGAAACACGTAAAAGCACGTAATGCCAGCTGCCAATGTTGTCATTATTTTTTTAAATGTTTTATTATAACTATTTATGTGTATTTCCTAACCATAGTGTATGAATAACTGCGCGGTTCGTGTACTACAAGTATTCTAATCTTTTCAGACGAAACCTTCCTATAACTATGACAAAACGTCAATTCAGGGAAGTTTAATCATCAATTATGATCGAATTAAAAAATACTCTGCCAATCATAAAGGAAATATGTATAAAAATTAACAAAAATGTTGCCTTATAGTTTTAAGTTAAATAAAAAATATTATTTCAATCAATTTGTTTACCATCCAATAATGCATTAATTTAAACTAATATTATAACGTGATTGTTTGTATGTTAGAATGTAGAAGGTAGCTTTGAAACTGCTCATACAATTTAAAACAATTTTTTATCAATATTTAGAACGGACTGTCAGAGCACAGATTATTTAATACTTACTACGGTGAGGGTAAACAAAGGTTATATATTGTCCACTTAAAAATTAAAGGGTATTTTGTGGTCACCTAATTTATAACTAAACTCAACGAAAAATGGTTGAGCAATACGTTTTTACTAACGTTACCCTAGCATAATACATATTTAAAATACTTTCATAGAGATTACTAAAAAAGTTCTATGAAAAAGTTTGCGATAATACTTATTAATTCATATGCTTAGGTTAATAAAAAAAATTATAAAACTTGACAAAAGGTAATTTGTAAATTTACAACTGGAATTTCAGTAGGTAAGTAATCTCAATTATTATCAGCCAGCTACCCCCGCCTCGGCTTCACACGGGTACTAGAGCATATTATACCTACATGTTTTGATTGTCGTATGATCACGCGATGATATGCGAGCAAACTAAAATATTTCTTTATGTGCCATACTAGAATAAAGGAGGCGACTGTGAGCCGGCCGCTCGCCTCTCACTTCATATCGGTGAGCGGAGGTGAACGGTTGTATCGCGGGCGCAGGAAATAGAATTACTTACCTTTGTTTTATTTATACCTAAATTTAGTTTAAAATATCTGCCGAGTGTGAAGTGTGACAGCACAAGCTGGCGACGAGGATAAAGAACGTGAGTAAAATATGTAATAAACATTAAATATTACGTACCTACGACTACCTATATTTCAATCTGGAGTTATCAGACGGGAACTTTATTTATACGTGTAATATTTAGTTCATTTACTATTATATTTGCTTCGTTTTGCTAATTTATACATGAACAACTCAATTTTCACAAAGAGGAGGGACGCAGTTAAAGTTTATAACGTTAAGTACCCACGTATCGTGATATTCGAGATTAGCCTTGTTCTCTCTCTCAATGGTAATTACTATTTAACAAAGTTATTATTTTGCTATATATTATTTTACCTACCTACATAATGTAATAACCCGTACTGATAACAAAGAATATGGATTCGAATAGTCGTAGGTATAACTAATATATACCAAATAAATAGTTCCATTGTTGTATAGTTATAAGCCAGTTCTTCGAGATATGTTTCAAATTCTACCCATGTCTTTCAATGCAAATAACTCAATAGATGACTGTACCTGGAAACACTTTTTAGCTAAGATGACCAGAGCAACGAAAATAATTCGTGGTCATTATTGATACACCTATCCTAATTGTATTTTTCTCTCTCTTCTTATGTTCCTACCTACCTCCTTTATATTCGTTTTAAATTTTGTTTAAGAGAATTAATATATAAAGTAGTGTAAGTGTAATTTTGTTAAGAAACTAAGTACGTATTTTTCAATGTTATCAATCACGAAATCCTGGCTGTACCTACCTAGCCTAGTCTATAGAATTATCAGAACATAAAAGTCCATTAAAATATCATAGAAACTAACGAGATATTATCCATATTTGGCAAATTTCTGACTATACATACAACAATATGTGCCTGTATATATTAGTCAAGTCGGAGTAATGACCCGACTAAGTACACCGTACAATAGTCAAATGAGTGAAAACTCACCAAGTACACAGATTGACATTTTGACATGCTAGTTAGTACACTGATATGTCTTGAATGTCAGTTTGTGCAATTGATAGGTAGTTCCGATTTTAATTTATAGTTTGCTTCCAAAGCAAACTCGATTGAAACTGTCGAAAGGCAACTGAAAGGATTTCAAGGAAAATCCAACCTTGACGTAAACAAAATCGGAACTAGACCAAACAACAGTATACGGTGTACTAGGTGTGGAAGTTCATACCACGACAGTGACTATGAGAAATGTCCTGCAAAAGACAAAATCTGCACAAAGTGTGGTTTCAAAGGCCACTTTAGAAATCAATGTCGTACTAGGCAAGAAAAGCGGAAGTCAGTGCCAAGGTGCACAAAGGTGTGATTTTGCCAAGGTGCAACAATGGTGACAAGGTGCACAAAGGTGTGACTTTGCCAAGGGCCATCGATTTAGAAATAAATCGTTGTAAAGACATTCAAATATATAATTACCTACGATAACTATCTCATCGTGATATTAAAAGACATTAGTATTTTACACTTATGACTGAAATAAAGAAATAATATTTTCAGAATTATACGTAATGTTATTTCTGAATTTGATATTCATTGGATAATAGGTTAGGTTAGTAATATAATATATGTCGAAGCATTCGATTATTTCAATTAGATTAAATTAAACTCTAGAGGTTAAGCTTAAAATAATGTATGTCAATCAAGGTGATGAAATCGTGCCTTGTAAACAAATCCTTACGATTTGTTTGCAAGGAACGATTTTATCAAATGGAAAACGTCAGATTAGTACCTGGGTGAAATCCTAGATGGCGTGACCTTAAAGAGGCGTTGCAAGTTGGCAACACTAAACGTTTCTGAGATGACTTGAGAAGCACAGACTGTCAACGTGCTATAAGTGTAAACGTTTAGTTAGCATGCAATAAGCGTGAACGGTTAGTTTATAGTGACCGCTAGCACGCTATAAGGGTATAACTTTTACTTCATAGCTTACACCGAGCGGGAACGTTATTTTTAGTTGGACCGTCACGCAGGGAGGTTGTCACGCCGTCTCGGGGATCACCACGTTTTTCATCCAATGAAATCTCGCGCATCATTTGCGATTTTAGATTGCAAGTGGTTTAAAATAATAAAGAAGTCTATCCTTCATCCATACACGTTATTATTTTGAAGATCGCTGCAACTCTTTTTTGGATAATAAAGAGCATTCTGATGACCGGCGTGAGGCCTCGCCGTCATATATGTAAAAATAATCTTGTATACAAGTTAATAGTTATCGAATTACAGTCAATCTAGATGATTTAATGTTATCGGCAAAGTATGTAATTTGGAAATGGTATAAAATGAATATTCGCTGGTTAATTTATTTCTGAATACACTCTTAACCGGAAAAGAAAAAGATCGGAGATATCCTATATTCTTCCTAAAAAGATATAGATCCAGTTAGTATATCCATATCCACCAAATATATCCGGACTAGTAGTTTTATTCTTTCAAACCATATCAAATCATACCATATATCCAACTAGCGTGTTATTATATATTTATCAATATCCGCATCTGTTAATTAAATCCGGACTCATAAGATTTCGCAAAATAAGAGCACATGAAGCGCTTCAAATTTGCTACCGTTTTATAGGAACAAAACTTTATGCAGCGCTTGTTTCGCTAATAATGACGCTTGCCACCTCAGTCAGAGCGAACGCAGCATCAGCAGTATTGCGTTTTTAAGAATTGTGCCGTTCATCAGAAAACACAAAAAGCGTTTCTGGCGCTTTAAGTCTTTCGATCGACGCTTTCGCTATCGATATCTGTTATGTAGTTAGCCAGACGGTATTTGTCCAAATGATTTGGAATTGATCCATGTGATTGGATTGGATATACTGGATATGCTAAGAATTTTGAACGGAATGATTAGATATACATCCGGAGTGACATATAGCTCCAGGATATAACTGAGTAACACAAGTCTATAAGAGATGTCGTAAAAAAAAATAAATAATATAGTTTTAATTTGCGAAAAGTATTTTATTTTAAATGAACAAACGAACCACACCCATAACAGTTATATGCAAGAGAGCTGACCTTTTGGTACACAGTGTTGCCAATAAACAAAAAATGAATAATGGTGGAATTACATTGTTATATTTTATACTCAGTATTTTTAACACCCCCCCTCAATGTAATTTCACCAATTAAACTCATGAATAAAAAAAAAATATGCATATCTTATTGCATTTTAAGTATAAACCTAAATAAAATAACCAGTAAACAAAAAACATGTATTTAACAATTATACTATCTGTATATTATCTACGCCACATTTTCCTAAGAAACGAGTTATCAATTCTTTACTTAAAGATTTTGTAAGCATATCTGCAGGTTGATCACTTGTTTTAATGTATTTTAGACACAACCTTCTATTTTTAATTAATTCTTTTATGAAGTGATACCGAATATCGACATGTTTCAATCTTTTGATAGTGTCAGTACAGGCAACTGATATAGCAGATTGATTGTCACAGTAGATAGGTACTGGACAGACAGTATTTATATTAAAATCATTTAACAAATTTACCAGCCAGCAGGCTTCACTGGCTGCTGTACTAATGGCAACATATTCCGACTCTGTAGAAGACAGACTAACAGAGACCTGTTTCTTTGAACACCAGGAAATTAAACAATCAGAAAATTTGAACAAATAGCCTGTAGTTGATCTTCTATCGTCGAGGTCACCTCCCCAGTCTGCATCACAGTACCCTTCCAAAACATTATCTGTTGTACATTTATATACTAACTTATAGTCTAGAGTATGTTTGACATAACGCAATACTCTTTTCAAAGCACTCAGTAATACATCATTTGCACACTTTTGATATCTACTCAGTAAAGACACAGTAAAACATAAGTCAGGCCTAGTGCCGGATACAGCATACCTAAGGCTTCCTATTATTTGCTGACATAATTTTACAATGTTTCTGTCCACTGCACTGTTGTAGTTTTGAAAAAGTTTTAAATTAGTATTTTGATCTAAAGGTGTGGACATAGGTTTACAATTTTCCATACCAAATTTTGTAAGAACCTTTTCTAAATACTCTCTTTGGCTTAGTTCAGTTATTCCTGTGTCTAAATTTTGCTTTATAGTTATACCTAAGTAATCAGTTACAAATCCTAAATCTTTCATTTCAAATTCCTGATTTAGTACAGTTTTTAACCGTTTGACTAGAGCATTATTTGTTCCAAAGATCAGAACGTCATCAACATATAATAGTAAATAGACCTGGTCACTATCAATACACTTTGTATATAGACAAGAGTCACAATTGGATCTAACAAAACCTTCTTTAAGCATAACACTAGTAAATTTTATATTCCAACATTTAGGGGAATTTTTGAGGCCATAAAGTGATTTATTTAACTTCACAATGTTATTGCTACCTGAATAAGCTCCCTCTGGTAAACTTATATAAACACATTCATTGATATTCCCATACAGGAATGCCCCGGTTACATCCATTTGCATTATAGGCAGATTAAGTTTTGTTGCAATTATTATAAAGAGCCTAACAGTTGACAATCTCGCAACAGGAGCATAACACTCATTTAAGTCTAAAATATCATTTTGTTCAAACCCTCTCGCAACCAATCTAGCCTTATATTGAGTAAGATTTTGACCCCCTCTTTTTATTTTAAATACCCACTTAGCACTTATAACCTTTTCATTTTCTGGTACATCACATATTTCCCAAGTATTATTTTCTTTTAGTGTTTGCATCTCTCTATCAATTGCTTCCTTCCATTTAATGCTGTCACTTCTCTTCATTGCTTCTTTGTAAGTAACCGGATCACATTGTTCGGTATGCACATTTTGACACTGATAATAAACAGGTGCTTTCTTTATCCGCTTGTTGGGTTCTCTTTGACATACCTCAACAATTGACTCTATTGAGCTGTTACTTTCTTCGTCAGGATTATATTCAGATCCAGACTCTTCTGTCATACTAGCCGTTATCATTGTTTCATTGAGATTCGATGATGTGGTTTCAGGTATATTATGCTCTTCATTAGTCCTATCATCTTTTTCTTCTATGTTCAATTTAATTTCAACTTCATTATAGTTTTGCTCCTTTTCTAAGAACGCTACATCACGCTTTATTTGTACGTCATTCTTATGCGAGAAGTATATTCTATATCCTTTGACTGTTTCTCCATATCCTACCATCACTCCTTTTTCTCCTTTGCTGTCCAATTTCTTTCTCTTTTCTTTTGGAATGTGTGTATACACTGGTGTCCCAAAGGGTTTTAATTGATGAATGTCGAAATCCTTTCCAGACCACACCTCATATGGCGATTTTTCACCATCTTTACTTCTTCCAGTTCTATTTAAAACAAATGCTGCCGTGTTTATGGCCTCGGCCCACAGTGATTTTGGAAGATCCTTGCGTGCATTCAGCATTGTTCTAGCTGCCTCAACTAAGGTCCGATTCTCCCGTTCTGCCTTCCCATTTTGTTCGGGAGTATAAGGGACACTTTTTTGATGCAGTATGCCATGCTTACTGAACATTTCCTGGACTTCTTTGTTTACAAACTCGAGGCCATTATCCGTTCTGAACATTTTTATTTTATTTCCAGTCATATTTTCTGCCTTGTTAATAAAATCTTTGATACGATTCTTTATCTCTGACTTTTCCTTTACAAAATACACAGATCTATAGTTGGAGAAGTCGTCCTTCAATAAAACGTAATACCTAGAACCACCGACCGACGCAACCTCCATTGGACCGCAGGTATCCGCATGAATTAGTTCACACGTTTTAGTAGTAACTGTTTCACTATTCCCAAACGGCAGCCGGTGTATTTTTCCTTGTAAACAACTCTCACATTTTGTAACTGAGGTTTGCTTCACGTCAATGTTATTTTTCGACAGTACTTTTCTTACATGTTCATAGTTCTGATGGGCCAATCTCTCGTGCCACTCTTGCAAAGTAGTTTTAACCTTCTTAGCCACATTAGCCACTTTGTTTTTATTGCGCAATTCCAAGTAATATGAGCATCCAACACGTTTTGCAATAGCGCAGACTTTATTGTTTTTGTAAAATTGACATGAGTTGTCATCTGTGACCATGACATAACCTTTATCTGACGCACAGTTCACAGAGAATAGGTTGGTCTTCAATTCCGGAACGAAAAGAACTTTGTTTATGGTTGTGTTAACCCAATCAGTCCCGTCAAACACCTCTACCGCCATCTGTCCATAGCCTAGAACACTAATCGCTGCACCATTACCGACAATAACGGACTCGTGTTCTGTGTCCGTAAATGATGTAAAAAGTTCACGATCACGGCACATATGCTCACTTGCCCCCGTATCTACTAACCATTGTGATTGATAATATTCTGTTAACGAGTTTGACACAACAAATGCGTTACCTTTCTTATGTTCTTTGTTTTTCCTATGCCAGCACTGTGATTTGTTATGTCCACTCTTTCCGCAATAAAAACACTTGTTATTCTGTCCTTCACTTTTATAGTTATTTTTACTTTTACACTCACTAATAAAATGTCCCATTTTATTACATTTGAAGCACTTTATGTTCTTTCGGTCCTTAACAACGAGCGCAGATGAACCTGAAGGTGTAGGTTGTTCACCTTTTTCTTTCACTCTTTCTTCTTCTATCAGTAACCTTGCAACTAAATTGTCCATTGTTTGTTTATCGTCTGGGGCTGACTCCCAAGCAGAAACAAAATGTTTATACCCATCCGGTAGTGACATTAACACTTTAGTTATCACAAACTTGTCGGAAACACTTTCTCCTAACTGTTTGAGTTGACTTTGAAATTCCTGGATCTTAGATAAAAATACAGACATTTCAGTGCCTATTTCAAATTTGTATTGGAAGAAGCGCTGCTGGATTATATGAATATTTGTTTCTGTTTTCTGCTCGTAAACGCTTTGCAGCTTCCTCCAAATTTCAGCTGAAGTAGTACATGTAATAATGTGTAACATTACATTTTCAGTCATCCTAGTGACCAGTAGAGCCTGCGCCTTCGCATCTTTATTTTCCCAAGCGGTTCTCTCAGTGGGATCTTTGGGTTTTAAAGCTCTCCCTTCGACAACATCTAGCCAGCCTTGCCCTCGTAGCAAAACTGTCGTTTGATACTTCCAGATGTTCCAATTGTTAGCTCCTTCTAGCCTCATCAAGCCATTATTAGCATTTAGATTTACTTCCATTTCGCTATCCTTCCTTGCGACGCTCGTCGAACAAGTATTTTTAATCTAACTTCACGTAGCCGTGCAAACTTAACCTCACTTTCTTCAAGCCGCCGGATCGCGAATATTATGCTCACGAGAGTTTTACTTCCTGTATTATTTATTTATTTTATACAGCTATGTGCCTGGGCCCATAACCTGTCGTAAAAAAAAATAAATAATATAGTTTTAATTTGCGAAAAGTATTTTATTTTAAATGAACAAACGAACCACACCCATAACAGTTATATGCAAGAGAGCTGACCTTTTGGTACACAGTGTTGCCAATAAACAAAAAATGAATAATGGTGGAATTACATTGTTATATTTTATACTCAGTATTTTTAACAAGAGACAATAAATCAACAAAAATACCAATACATTTTATTTCTTAGCATCAGACATCATTATTAATAAAATAATTTCCAATAGGAAAACACATATAAAATAAAGGCAACTTTTACCAAATATTGTTATTATGTGGCTCCAAAAATATGTTAATTTATTGAAAAAATTACATAACAGGTGTATTTATACACTATACAAATTTTGGAATTTATAAGAAGTAGGTACAAGAAGGAAAAAGAGTTAATGGTGTTAGATGACATTTATTATAGTAAAATAGGTCTCTTGTTGTGAAACACAAAACCAAACAATAAATAATACAATACCAGTATGCATAGGAGTCAAGTTACAAGTACAGACTGTTGATAACATGTTAAAAAGTAACTTGGGCACGTTACCGTTAAATTTGTTATAATGCATAGGTATAAATGTGACACACCATATTCAATGGCGCCAAGGGCGCAAAATAAAGGCGTACAAACATTGTTCTGGGTCGCCTAAAACGTTCAGCCTGCCATCGTAGAACCATTGCAATGCGATGACAATTCGATGTCACTGGTGTTACGCTGGGACAAATGGATGACGACCCTGGGAAAATATCTTTTGACAACGGGGGTAGATACAACAGTCAAGACAAGAGCTACTCTTCTCTTCATGGGATGATAATGAGTAACAAGTACTTTTGATGTTTATAAAATAGTAAGCAATAAGCTTGACGAGTTTCTGTTATCAAAACAAAGTAAGGCACCATACCTACCATTTTGTTAGTGAGATACAACACCTACATCTCAGTGATGATGAAACTATGGTTAGCTTCGACGTTCAATCTCTATTCACAAGCTTACCTGTACAAGATTGCATTGATGTCGCTATGGAATTAATGACAGACAGTAAAATAGCCTTCCTAAATGTTCAAATCAGCAGCAATCTAAATCAAACCCTTAGTGATACAGTGTATAGAAAGGCAACTCATACAGATAGATATTTAAATGGTGACTCTCACCACCATCCTATACAGTTGGCTACCGTAGGGAAATCTTTGTTTCAGAGAACTCGCGGCATCGGTGCCTAACAATATCTGACTGCTGAGCTTCAGCATGACAAGCGAGTACTACAAGATAAAAAGTTGCGAGTACCAAAACTACGACACAGAAGCCGCACCAACCAGCCACAGTAGAACGTCAACCTGCTCTCCTTCCTTACATGAAGGGGGTCACTGACAAGATTGGGAACATTCTGAAGCGGGTTTCCATTAATACTTACTTTAAACCAGCCAGGAAGATTAACCAATTCTTACGACCGGTTAAATGCAATATACCCCTCCAGGCAGCAGGTGTCTACAAAATCGATTGTGACTGTGTTCTCCCATACTTCGGACAAACAAAGAGGGACGCGCATTATAGAACACGTAGCTGACATGAAACATAGGCGCGATAATAGGTCTGCAGTGTGTGAGTGTGAGCATGCTTTTGAGGGGTCAAACTACTACATTCGTATCGATAAACCTTATATGTTAGAATGTTAATTTATTTCCAATGTTATTATATGAAGCTTATGATTAAATTTACAGTAGAATAAGCTGTGTATCGTGATAATCAGTATTAATAACAAATTCATCATTACTTGAAACGTAGAAATTTATTATTTTGAAACTAATTGGAAAGGAGAGATGTGCCATACTAGAATAAAGGAGGCGACTGTGAGCCGGCCGCTCGCCTCTCACTTCATATCGGTGAGCGGAGGTGAACGGTTGTATCGCGGGCGCAGGAAATAGAATTACTTACCTTTGTTTTATTTATACCTAAATTTAGTTTAAAATATCTGCCGAGTGTGAAGTGTGACAGCACACTTTATATACAACATTGATAACTTCTGAATAATTACGCGTCTAAAAAATTAACATATTTTGTTTAGAAGTTACATGTGACTGGGCAACATACAATTGTCCGTGTATTGAGTTATGTGCCGTTGCATAGTCTTAGTATATATAAATTACTAAGTTATATAATAGAGAAAACTACTTTATTAAACTATTATATTAATTTGTGCGGCGGAATTCCGGGAGGCGTCAAACAATTTAAAAAAATCAGTTCGATAATATGCACGATCCTCCCACTGTCGGGAAGCGTAGCTGACCGCTACTGAGCCACCGAGGCGCTGAGACGCGCCGGGGACGACACCGCAGTTTTTTATGCACTCACTGTTCGCCGTTCGCTGTTAGTGTACACACACGGACATCTGTCCTTTTGCTATCGAATCTTACCACTATAGTTATGTTTTAATTGATTTTTAACAAAGGTTGTAAATATAAATTTGCATTAAATTCAGTGAAATCTACAATTACGTTGTTATTTAAATATCACTATATTTCTCAAGAAGCAAGTCATCCGAATTTATAAGCAAATTCGAGGCCATAGTTTACACCCACGATCTCTCACTAGTGAGCATGCGTGAGGCTCTAGAGACACCACGATATTTTGTTATGCGAGACTCCGCAGCACCACACTCATGTTAGGATGCAGCCGGTTCCTTAAAAATCTGGTGCAGGTAGTCCCCGAACATTCCCTTTAAAACCTGCGCGAACCTATGGGTAACCCTATGGAGACGCTTTTCGTCTTTGTTACCACTCGCGCAGCACTGGCCTCAGTGCCACTAGTGTGCAGACTCCCGTTGGTGGATTCGCGAGCAACGACTCCAACTCCCCCATCAGCACATCCTTAGCAACGCAATTGCAACCTTCCAACAACACCCAAAAAGAACACAAGTACCAGACGTGACCTTTGGTCGTTTGTTTGTTGTAGGCGTATGTGCGTATGTTTTGTTTATTTTTTGTACCCCGGGACAACTTGAGCATTCTCCGGACACGAGGGAGGGACTTTTTGTTGCCAGACTTACTGATTAATCACCTGCTGCTGGCTTGTCGTTGCTAGTCTGCTGTAAGCTTCAGACCCGGGAAGAGTCAGAGCTTACATCGTTTGCAACCACCCATCTAGAAAGAGGGTGCATGCGCTACTCACCCAGGCGATGTTGCGCATAAGAAGCGTAACCGGCACTCAGAAAGGGAGCCAGTCGACAAAGAAGAGGACTGGGGCTAATACGAAGGGTCGGAGATGGTGTGTTTGTAAGCGGAGTTCTGAGCCTGTAGGTCATCCGAAAGCTGATTCGTTGGGTCCGTTAGAACTAAGTTGGGCTTCGAGAATGCGCTCGGTTTATATAGAAACAATGGGTGACAGTGGGCGGCGGCGCGGGGTGATCGCATCAAATGAATCCTGTCATCGCTGTGAGAATCGCGCTTGAATTTATTTTTGGGCGTGTTAATGTTTTGCGATAACTGCTAAGACATTAATTAAAACTATATGATGTAAATAAAAATAATGATCTGCATAAAATGTTTAAGGTATCTAATGTATTTAATTTGTTAATATTTATTATATTCGTTACTTAATATATATAAAACAACTATTGCTTCTACATTCTTGTGATATGGAGATCCTTGGGGGTGGGGGCTGTACCCAGTGATGATAATGATGAATTATTGCTTAGTTGGATTGGATATTGGTATCAGTTTGTGTGATATTTGTATCAATATTTTTTTTTAAACGAATCTATACGAAATTTACCTGAATTTAAGGTGGGTTTATAATAACATTAGTATTTCATTATTCGCATAATTTTATAAAATATGTTTTATATAGGAATAATATGGACAAAATATAAATATAGATTTTTTTTATAATATGAATATTAAACTAATCATTAAATGGTGTTTTTGCACAAAATCTTTTATAGAATGTTTGTCAGCAATCCAAAAAAGAGGTTAATGAGAAATATAATCGACGACCGTTTGGTGCAACGGTAGCGATCCTGCCTTTCGCACCGACGGTCCTGGGTTCGAATCCCGGAAGGGGCAGATGTTTGTATGATGAATACAAGCATTTGTAACTGAGTCATGGATGTCTGTATATATTTCTATGAATATTACTTATTTATGTATGATATATGTATGTCTATCCGTTATCCTAGTATCCATAACACAAGCCTTAAAGTGCTTACTTTGGGCTAGGTTAATTGGTGTGAATGTAGGAAATATTTATTTATATTTATTTATATTAGTTAAATTATATTGTAATGGATCAAAGCCATCAGTCGTTATCATGTTTTTCAATCAGATTATAATATCAAAGAGCGAATTTGTTGTTCAATGACACTCCGGATAACAATCTGTTATCTTGACAATCTATGCCGATTTTAATTGATTGCAGCTTATAATAAGACAGATAAATAAGAGTACACAAACGAGAATAAACTTATCTATTTCATTTCTGAATCACTTCATATAAACACCTTGTAACAGCATAGAGATCAACTCTTTGGGACCGCCTCAAACGCACTATTATGTTAGTATTTTTCTTGAGTATGTTCTATATACACAAACACATTCCACGTCAATTCCTTGGGGACCGCATTGCAGCATTTGAATTATTTATCAGTCTCCTTTGTGTTACTTCCAAAACCGACTAGTTTGTACCGCCCTGATTTTTGCTCCATGGCCTTTATTTTGTTGTATCGGTGTGTATCTAAGAAGCAATACTAATATTGACATAATTTAATCAACATTCCTTGCATCATGTAATCAAGCCTAGCTTTCCGGAGCCCTAAACCCTCGGCTCACTTGTCACCACGTCAATAAGAACTAAAGAATGGACTCTTCCACGTATCAAAAACATGTTCTTCGATATAAGGGTGGCGCTAAAGTTTATTGTCATATATATACATATAATTGACCTTAACATATAATGCAGCCTTTCCGAAAATGAAAAATATATATGTAGTAGGTACGTACGTTACAAATTAACTAATTTCGGATACCAAACGTGTACCGAACATTGTAGCACATTGTACATTCTTTCCATCTAAAGCAATTTCCTTGTTATTCTACACTGATACAACGAAAAATTTCCACAAAACACTTTCAAAATACGAAACTACTACTCACGTTACAGAAGAGTTTATTTTTATCGTATCATATGAGAGAGAATTTTATTTTTGCGATAATTAGATATTTCTGTAATAGTGTTGGTGTACATGCAAGATGATATTATTAAATTCGAAATTCGGTGGCAATGGATAACACTGTAAAAAGTGAATCAGCAGGCGTAACAAGAACAGGGATGTCTTTATGAAATTATGTTTTGCCCCAACAGCGTTGAGTGGCTGACGTTGACAAATGACACGAGAGCTGTTTTTCACTGTCAGATCGAAGTGACATGTTTTCCCCTGACTGTGAAGTGTAGAATCAGTAAAGTGAAATAAAGGTCCGAAAAAACGCTGTACCCCGGGCCTAATGGAAGCGAAAGAAATTAATATGGTTTTTCCGCAGCAAAAAATATATGGTTTACTCAACGATTCCAAATGTTTCTTTAAGAAATCACATCACAAAGGTTCGCTTACTTCACTGTGTGACATTCTAAGTAAGACTCTTAATGTTAGAATAGCGCATATTAAATTGATAACTATGATCCCTTGAATCCCTTGAATATTAATACTATTTCACGTACATGTAATCGATCAAACCTTAAATCAGTAAATAAGCTGTAATTTTTAAACGAGGGCTGCCTTTTATATTTCGGGACTGGACAACCCTAGTGTTGCAAACTGGCAACTGACAGCTCTATCGTAAAGTTTGACATTTTTTGAGGTAAGGCGAACTCAGAACGAGCGCTATTTGTGTTGCTTACAGTAACTTAAAAGATTCATCTCGGCCAAAAAATGGAATTAAATCGTGAACATTTTCGTGCGATTTTTTTTTAACTTTCGACGTGGATTAACTTAGCAACAGTACATCGATGTACTTAATTCAATTTTTGGCTATGACGCTCTATCAAGGACCAGTGTTTGTCGATGGTATGGTGAATTTAAAAGAGGCCGTAGTTCACTCTAAGGCGAATCTCATGAAGGTCGTATAAAATCAGTTATTGTTCCGGGAACCATAACTCCTGTGCGCGAACTGATAATGAAAGATCATCATGCGACCTAATTCATTATAGCATGAACATTTAAATTTCAAAAACAATTGTTCGCTTTGGATCCCACACAATTGGTCAATCGTTCAACAAAAGGTTCATGCCGATTGGTCGAAAGAAATGTTCGAAACACGTCTATGACATCATGACAGGTGACGAATAGTGGATTAATGCGTATGAGCCCGAAGGTAAACAGCAGTCGACTGTATGGGTGTTTTAAGATGAGCCAAAGCCAATAAAAGTGGTTCGGGTACGAAACACTTCCAAGCAAATGGTTGCCTGTTTTTTTGAAAAAACCGGTCTTGTCGCAACCGTGCCACTAGAACAACGCAGAACAGTCAATTCCGATTGGTATAAAACCATTTGTTTGCCAGTTGTCTTCCAGAAATGAGGAAAACCAACCTCCGAAGTCGGATCACTCTTCACCACGACAGTGCGATCTCTCATACATCGACTCAAACAATTGCAATTTTAGGCTCTCAAAACGTCGATGTGATGAGTTATCTGCCGTATTTTCCTGACTTGGCACCAAATGACCTCTTTTTATTCTCGTAAATAAAAAAATAAATGAGAGATCAACGTATGTCAACACCTGAAGAAGCGGTTGATGCGTTCAGAACGCATGTTTTGGAGAAACCTCAATCAGAGCGGCAAACGTGCTTCGACAATTGGTTCAAACGCATGCAGAAGTGTCGAATTCTTCATGGGGAATTATTACAAATTAAAATAACATAAATAATAAATATTTACCCAATTTTTTTGGAGTTGTACACATACAATACTTCATTATTTTAAGACTTTCCATAAACTTTTTCATAAACAAATATATTTTTTTACTTTTGAGTTCTTTTGGCGGAATCTGGTACCTATATGAAGAGAATAGAGAAATTATTTGTTTCAGACCTAAAGACTCGAAAGAAAAGAAGGCTAATGTCTTTATCATATAGTAACATTTCATTACAGTTTAAAATATCTTTACATTTGTTTGAGCTGCCGTTTAATCCTACACTCGTTTACAACTTATCTTATAAAAAATTCTATCTATCGTCAAATATTTTTTTACTTATATAGTTTATTATGGTTCATATATTTTTATTATATATATAAAAAGTCAATTTCGCTCAAGTCACAAAAAGTCCTTTTAAAGAGCTTTTCCAGGGTAAACTTTTTAAAGCTTTCAATTTGAATGGAAAAAGGTTTGAATAAGACATTCTTCTTTTATTGAAAAATTCTTCACGCAAGGTTAGCTTTTCTGCACATGCGAAGACGACGATTATTATTGTACCTACTCTAATAATTTGTTGTTTTATTTCTTTACTTCACTTTAAAATTATATATTATTTTTCATGGCATATAAGTAATATGTCATTAAAATTTATATAAATTAATAATATACACAAATTTATCCATTACTAATCCATTATCAAGTCACGGAGTAATACATGTATATTGTCTACGTTTTGGACAGCTACGAATAGTTAATATCAATCAAATTTCAAAGGGCTTTTTCTAAAAATCCTGACGCCGTAATCTAAATGAATTGAGTCGGCGATGACTTTTTAAGACCTCCTTTCAATCTTTCTAAATGATAGCCCCAACAGATATCAAAGCGCAACTGCACCCTCCAGCACAAACAAATTAAATATCCCCCTAAATCTTGAAAGTAGAAAGCAAGGCGAGCCCAATTTCACTACCAGTATGAGGTTTAAAGCTCGTCGAATAAATTATAAGTGTATTGATTTTGACTTTTCCAATTAGTTTTTCCCTCTTTAGTCACTTTTGATCTTTGGTCAAGATTTGGAAGACTACGTTCGCTCAAGAAAATAAATATCAGGAGACTTTTGAGTTATCTTGATTTTAATGTCTTTCCCAGACAAGTTTTAGTTTTGTATTTGAAATTAGTTTTAAATTATATTAACTAATTTTAAATACCTATGTTATAAAGCTATCAAAGATTTTAACTGGATCTGCTTCATTCCAAGTAATCTATTTTTGTAATCCTTTGTTCTAGTATAGTGTAAAAGGAGACGTCAAACTTAAGCGCTCATTAAATGCGGTAACAATCGAAGTTACTGACATCGCCTTTATAATCAAAAGGTATTAGATTTTAATTGAATATGGAACAAATTTCATGTGCTCATGATAAAATAACTGTTTTTTAATGACTCCTTTCCATACTCCCAAACTGACATAATCTACCTACATTTATCTATAAGATATAAAAGACGCCTTTACAAAATACGCATGCTCTGACCGCTGAGCTACCGAGACACTGGCAGACGCATCGAAAGGTGAATGCCCAGGCTCCATAGAGTCTTGGGCCTAGGGTGGATAGTAAAGATTAGAATAATAATTGCTTGTTTTAAAATTTTAAGCGTATCAGATATGAAACATTAAAAAGCACGCCATTGTTTGAGAAAGAGTAGAAATTTAAACATTTTTATTTAGGAAATATGTCCAATGTGAGGCAAATTAAGAATTTATTTAGGTTCTATGCTCGAGGTGGTGTGTAAAATATAACGAGAAACATGTTTTCATTATATTTTATATAATTGTAGTCATTGGGTATATAAAAAATACTTTTTATACATTAAGTATCTATATTTTCTTCATTACCATATTGCTTGAGCGAAGCTCTCTTTAAGGCAACTTACAAATTTCACTTGTCTCCCTCCTGCTACTTAACGATTCAACGATTCGAACGAATTTTGGGATGAACATACATGATTATAACCTGACGGACATAGGCTATGTAAAAAAAATATAGACTTAACCATGGAGGAATCATCACCGAGAGAAAATTTCAAAAGCTGTTCACAGCCAAACCGCTGAGACTACATTGATGAAGTTTGGCGCCAAAACTCACATCGTGGTCGTGTCTAATGTGCAAAAAAAATGTTTGAAATCGGACATACCATGGAGGAATAATCACCGAAAGAAAAATTCAAAAGCTGATCACAGCCACACCGCTGAGACTACATTGATGAAGTTTGGCGCCAAAACTCACATCGTGGTCGTGTCTTATGTGCGAAAAAAGGAGCCCGTTAGGATAGGTTAGGTAAGGTCAGGTGGTGAGGTTAGGTAAGGTAGTGGTTCGCTAAGTATTTGCAAACAGCAGCAGGCATTGCAGACCTAGTATCAACATATCATCTAAAAACGGTGTAGGAGGTAATATTCGACTAATATTCGACTGCCAATGGCAGCTTTGACAGCAGCTTACTTGAGTTTTTAAAGTTTAAGGTACCGACTCGATCGGTGCGTAACCAACAGTTGTTTTGTAAACAGTCTGCCAGGAATAATATTGCACAAAATAGTCCTTTAAGAAGAATGTGTACATTTTATAATGAAATTTGCTCTGAGGTTGATATATTTAATTGTAGCATCAGTTGTTTTCGTAAATCACTTTTACCAAAATTGCAACCTCACACTTAGGCTACTTGTCACGCTGTTTTGTGGGTTTTTCACTGATTTTTTCTTCTTCGTTAGTGTTTTTCTTAAGTTGTCCTGTGATTTTATTGTTTAATGTATTATTGTATTGTTTAAAGTTTAATTGTATGGTCTAATTTAATTGTAATTTAATTTTAAAAGTGCTGTGCACAATTGTAATTGGGCGCAGACACGCTCGATGTTAATTGTAAGTGTTTTTATTGTGCGTTTTGTCTGTTGTCTGTTATTGTGCCTTTTTGAAAATAAATAAATAAAATAAATAAATACCAAAGTACTGTCATGCAGCAGTGATCCTTGATGGCACAGCCAAAATCGTCGTTAATAGTGAGTACAGAGTCCATAAAACAAAGCTAAAGACGTCGTTGATACGAATAGTAACCACTGAGTCCGTAAAACAAACCCCAAGTCGTCGGTAAAGATCAGAATTAAATTCGTATAAGGGAGCCAGGTTGTAGAAGAAATCGAAATTGCAATCAAAACACATCAGCTTGAGCGTAAACAACAAGTGACATGACAGCTGCCAATTATTTTGATTTGTTTTTGATTGACAAACAAGTATTGCCATTACAGGACACCAAATATATAAAACACGAAATCGATTGATTAACTTATTTTATTACTCTCTTTGTTTTACAGAATTCAAACTTTATCTTTATTTTTTTATATATTTTCTATTATTAGGTTTATGAACTACGTTGTTTATGCAAAATCTTAAGTTATCATTCAGATGAATGTATTTTCGACACAATTCATATAGTAAAGTAAAGAATAGTATAGTTCAAATCTATAATCTAAGATCACAGTGGTTTGTGTGTTTGTCTGTCCCCTCTTTTTCCATTGTATCAATAACGTTACCATAGCAACGCTTTAAGCGCAAGTAGTTCGTCTACCGGACGCTAGATGGCGCTAATGGAAAAATATTTAATAATACAACAAATTTAAAGAATTTTGTCCACCCGTGCGAAGCCGGGACGGGCCGCTAATATATGTAAAATTCATAACTTTAAATGACAAAATTCATGTAAATTTTGTACATTTTCATTTCCTTGTTTATTGATGTCCACGGTGGGCCTAGAATGGGCATTCGCCTTTATAAACGTATTTCAACTTCTACTTTGAGCTAATATCTTCTTCTAATATCTCTCCACTGATAGTGACACTTCCACCAATGATAAACGCTAATTATCAAAGATCAAAGCTAACTACCTTCAGCATCGAAAGTTATATTTTTACAAATTAATATTAAACATTCGATTATGATGGAACCAGCTGTAATAAAGTATTTAATTTTATTTTTTGCATTGACAATGCCATATTTCTATAAGATATAAAATACGCATGTAAAAATCGACCACGCAGGTGGAATTTTAACCCACGACCTTTCGCTTTCCGGGTGCATGCAAAAAATAAAATTGAATACATTATTACAGCTGGTTCTATCTTAATCGAATGTTTAATAGTTGTAAAATATTACTTTCGATGTTGAAGGTAGTTAGCTTTGATCATTGGTGGAATAATACTAGCTCATAGTAGAAGTTGAAATACGTTTATAAATTCGACGCGTCTGCCAGCGTCTCGGTAGCTCCGCGGTCAGAGCACTCGCCCGGATAGCGAAAGGTCGTGGGTTGGAATCCCACCTGGGATGGTCGTGGGCTTGTAGGCGTGGTTGTTTTTTTACATGTGTATTTTGTATTTTACTTTTTCGGATTCATAGGTTGTAATTTGTATAACAAAATAAATAAAGAAAACAACATCAGTCCAAGAAATAAATATGATTGCAAAAAAATAACAATATCTTGGCTAAAATCATTGGACTATAATGGAACTTAAGATCTGTTAACAGTTCATTCGTAAAATCACATTAAACACACATTCACACAAGCACTCACACGCACGTATACGCACACGCACACCAACACACACGCACACCAACACACGCACACACACACGCACACACACACGCACACACACACACACACACACAAGCACACACTCACACTACGATCTACACTACTAAGATCGATCTTGTGTTGTTTATCTTTTCTTTTCAAAAATGTTATGTTTAATTGGAAATCGATGGTTCGGATGTGGAGAGACTGGTGATCTGTCATACAGGGTCTCCTAGTACGGACGCCAGTCTCGCATAGACTAATTTATAATTATTTTTAGATTAAGTCATAAACTGTACAATGTGTCATTCTATGTGAGAGAAGACATAAAAGAAATTATTATTATTATTATATTATATCTTATGTAAATATGGCATTGTGAAGGCAAAAAATGGCAAAAAAATTAAATACAAAATCTACATTTAGTAACATTTACAACTAAAAAACTAAAACAGTATGTGATTATTATATGCGACCCATATAAAAGAACGCTCGTCGTATAATAACCCGGCTGGAAATCCAACCCAATGCCTTTAAAAATAATTCTCTCAGATGGCCGAGATAGTGTCCTCCTTCGTCCATGTGAATCAATAGTTATTATTAATAATAATAATATTTCTATCATTCACACCAATTAATCTAGCCTAAAGTAAGCACTGTGAAGTTTACGTTATGGATACTAGGGTAACGATTAAACATACATATATGATACATAGATCTTTAATATTTATAGGAATATATATATTGTACTCGGGTACAAATGCTCGTATTTATCAAACAAACCTCTGCCCCTTCCCGGACTCGAACCCAGGACCGTGGTCGATTCGAAAAAGATCGCTACCGTTGCACTAAAAGGTCACCGATTACATTAAGAATCACTATATCTTCATTAATTCAAAGTGTTCCCAACAAAGAATATCTATTTTCAAAAATAATCCTGAGATATATTAAGGTTATAGAATTGATAAACAAAGATGACGGGTTGTCTAAGAATAATCATTCAGAAAAGCTTTAGTGCGCGGCAGTTAATTTGCTAATATCTCATTAAGCCGGAAAGCGTTATCTGAAGGCCCCCCACACCGGCCGCTATAATCCCAGATTCCGGGATCCCGATCCCGTGTCTCCCTGGGATTACTCATATCTGTACAAGGACATCCTAGCAATATTTGTTGAACAAGACAATGTATGTCTTTTTTCTTAATTTTATTATTATCCTTCTTGTTCTTTGTCCTCGCTACTTCCTCGTTATGCGGGATGGGATTTCTTTACCATCATGCGCTATTTACCACAGTTTTGTACATCATTATTTTATTTTACACTGATGCACGAGCCAGTGCTGAACAGATCCAGCGTCATAGGAAAGGGATGATCAGCCGCATGAACCTATCTCTGCAGGCAGTCTCCGAATGGGGCGATGCCAATCTGGTAAGGTTCAATCCAGCAAAAACCCAGGCGTGTTTTTTCTTTGTTCAAAGGAGTCCTTTCGACTTGACTCCTCCTTTCACAGGTGTATCCGTGCTGATCACAGACAATCTTGAGCTTCTCGGCAAGTCATCGCCACCAACTCTCAATTTTGGCTCTTACATTGAGGGTAAGGCTCAATTATTAGATAACATCGTCGCTTATCATCAGGCGAAAGAGCGGTCAAGCGCTTTCCTATTCAAGATAAAAAAAAACATATTCAAAGTTTTCATATCCTATCAAAAAGTATACCTTCTCTTCTTGCCTGTTGCAACGGAAAGGCGAAGTGCCTTTCACCTACACGACGTAGTCTTTCTGTCTGCGCATTACATGGCCCTGGTCATGTGACCATGCTTAGATAATGTTATCTAAGCCTGGTTTCGATGAATTTGTCGGCGATCGAATCTACTTTCAAACTGCCGCCGACCGACGTACTCATTGCGGACACTATCATTTAGTGTAACACCACTTGACCAGGTAGCATTCGCAATTCGGTGGTGGAGTTACTAGTTTTATTTAATTGGTGATGTAGTCTGAGTTATGTTCCATGAGTGAATACAACTAATAAAAATCTATTACCAAATAACTAACGCGCTTATCTCAACATCACCAGCCTATTATTTCTTGACGATCTACATGATAGATAAATGGCTAACATGCCGGTTTTTACGATGATGCCACTCCGTGGCTCCGAGTTTGATCTCTTAATAATACTGGAGGTAATCAATCTCGTAGATTCCAAGTAGGCATCAGCGTTTTTCGAATTATGATATTTTATTTGTTACAATATCTCCCATTATTTTTTGGGATGGTGGCCATCCAGTAGTCGATGTGTTTTGTCTGAGATGATGATGATGATCACTAAATGGGGTAGGTACTGTTAGTTAATGGTTCTCCGAAAATCAGAATAATATGAAAGGCCAGGACTATATTAACTCGGCGCATAGTTAACTCGGTATCACTGATCATTCGGATCGACTTAACAAGTGTTGAAAAGACACCACGTCCACTATTCTCCATTTCTCACTTAGAAAAATGTGTAAATACGCTATACAATAAAAATTTGGATGCTTTTAATCAGTTTGGTTTTTCATAAATTAAATTCATTTCTCTACTTACTTTAGTAGCTAGTGAAAAGCGTTCTAAGTGTCGTAAAAAGTATTGATTCTTACACAAAAGGATTGTGTAAGACTAATATTATAAATCGGAAAGTGAATTTGTTTGTTTGTTTGTTTGTTTGTTCTGGCATGGTCAGCTCTATTTAGCGTGTTCCCGGGTTTCCAGTGCCCAAAATCTGCATGTTTTTGCTCCACAAGGGAAAACATATAATATGGTGTACCATTCAGTTTTGGTTTAACAACTAATTGTACCCAGCGTTACATCGCGCTTCTTAGATTTTTCCGTGGGAATGAGAAGTTTTCTTATAGTTGTGCTTTATATCGCAATATAACCGAATTCCACGCGGGCGAAGCCGCGGGCGGAAAGCTAGTATTTATATAAATTTATTATTGAAATCCACTAGTTTACTACCTGATATTTGTTACCAGTTCTATTAACAAGTTGGACATCTGTTGATGTTAAGATGTAATCAGGGGCGTAGCTACCGCCGTATCAGCCGTATCAATGATACGGGGCCCCCTGACTACAGAGGCCCCTAACGTGTGTAAACAAAATTTGTGAAATGTTATCCCCAATGTCACTTAAAAAACATAAAAAAACTGTCATACGTTCCTATAGAGTTTTCACTTCAGAAATGACAAAAGTCAAAAAAGCAATCTTTATTTTCCCGGGTTAAGCACTGCAAATCCAAGTGTTATTCTTGTAAATACTTTTAACACGCTAAGCCTCTTTAATGTTAAATGCCGTATACAAACTAAAGATTTTTCTCACACTATAAAACGTGTAAAAAGTGTTTACATATGTATGTATGTAGTTTGTTTAAGGACATTTTACATTGAACGCACTTTATGCATGTTATTTTAACACGTTTGTGAAATCTTGGGATTTTAAGCCAAACCACGGAGAGCAATATTTACGCGTTTTATTTCATTTCGGTTCATACGTTATTTTATTATTATAGAATATAATCTTGTTCTTCTGATTATTTATTGGTTGATTAGTTTGATTTGTGAAAAGAATGAGTAATAGGAAAACAGAATATCCCAGAGGAGCTATGAAAAAGTAAACAGAGGTTATAAAAAAAAATCCAGACTTGTCACTATTGTCTATAGAGGCAGAAATTTTAGAAAAACTGAAATTGTCTTTAGCTATGATGATTTAATAGATAGATAGAATAGATAAAAGAAATAGTTTGCCGAAAAAGACAACAATATAATAATATAATATAATCAATAAATATTTATTTTAATTTAATGCAAGCATTTTTGTTTCTTTTGTGACAAAACTTAACGCTTCATTTGGGCCCCCCCAACTAATTTTGATACAGGGCCCCTCTTAGGCACGCTACGCCACTGGATCTAATAAAACAGTTATCTATTTGATAATCTCGAAACACAGACTTCGAATCTTTGAGAAAGAACAATAATATAACTATAACTGATTTCATTTTTTAGGCACAAATCCATAGTTATTTAAATCTTATATTTTGGGAAATCTTCTTTATTGCAGTTTTCGTACGAAAACTTTATAGCATAGCGTAAATAGCATAGACCTTTTATCTCATGCCGCCGTCACGTTACTTAGTCACTATTCAAGTCTTATGAGAGGAAATTCGTGTGATCTCACCTTTCTTATTTTCTTGACACTTGATTTGAAGAAACTGATATATTAAAAAAAGCTTTTAATCAAAAACTCTACAAACGGGGAAACTACCTTCCAAATACAACAATAGGTAAGCCTGCCTCACCAACATGCCTCAAATTAACTAACTCCTGCCATAATTCATAAATGTCAGTGGCTCAAGTCAGAAGTGATTTACAAAACGTAGTAAACAAGTAACCTTAAGAACTAATAAAGGCCCAGATAGATGGCTGCTGTTGCAGGCGCGCCACAAGGGCTGTGTTTTCAACTGTTTGCTGGTATTAGAGGGGTTCCTGTTATACAGTATAGTCTGTACTTTTACGTGGAACTGCTTAGGTTTTCTGACATTTGAAAGATATGCTATCTTTTTTTAGTCTAAAATTTAGTCTGGGTTAAATTAACTTTATTAAAATATATAAATAATAGGTAATTCATATAAGGCTTAAGATATTTATTGTTAAATATTTTATTTTAAACATTACCATAGGGTAAAAATAAATGTTCTGCGAGGCTTCTACCTGTAATAGACGTTACTAAATATATTCATTTGTATGTGGTTAACGTAATATATATTTATATAAATAAATAACAAATATAAATATTATACAACATCACATACATTGCTCTGAACCCAGGTTAAGTAATTTAAGCAGTTGTGTTATAAATGCTTAAAAAGTGGATTCGATCACAATATTATTTGATCCACCAACATTGACCGGTATCAACCACGGAGACGGTCGCAAATTTAAATCATGTAGTTCAATAAAAAAAAAGTTCACTGGTTTTAATGACATACTAACCATTCTTTATGACTTACCAACATTTTACAAACTCGGTATATTCGTTCAACTGCGAACATTTATCCTTTTAGTGGTTTTCTTAAGCATGTCACGGGGTTACATTAAAAAGTGAGGGAGCGGGGTATGCCCTACTTAGTATGTCAGTGGGGTGGTTTGGAGCAATTTGAATAAAATGTGATACCGGAAAGTAAACCACACTATAATTTTTTATTTATAATTAACTCTTACATAACGAGAATTAATGGATTGAATTTTTAAATGCGTTTAAATTATATTACTATTTAAAATAAGCTATATATAAAATACCCCATTAAATAAGATAAAATTAATTAAAAAAGTCGTAGATAGTTTCGGTTAAGGATCTTTGATGAAGGTCGTTATTTAAGAATCTGGGGATTAATATTATTGTGATTACTAATTAAATCACCGAAATTGTTATCTTCTTTGGATATTTGAGTTTAAGACGAAGTAAACGATTCCTCAGTAAAATAACGTTCAAGATTTTTGTCAATTATAAATAATATAATATACAGTAGAATACAAATAATAGTAGATACTCTATTGTACACAAAAAATAAAAATAAAAACAATACAACAAAGAATTTCAATAAAAAACATTTGGTAGCACGAAGGATGGTTTTGATAACCATAATTTTTGGATAGAGATAGAAATTAGTTAAATTAATTAAATAGTGTTTGTTACCAGCGCTATTCAAACCAACGCCCTTCGCAGAGGAACGAATCTAAAATATAAAGAGATATAGTTTTAGCCGTATATCTTTTTAGCTACATGATGAAAAAATAGGATTCCCACAGATGTGGTTCAACACTTATGGTTAACGCGTTGGTTGGTAAAGATATTTACATCAAAGTAAAAAAGGTAACAATAATTGAGAATGTATAATATAAGATGAGGACAGTATTAGTCAAAGGTATGAATTTCTGATCAAATTTTTGAAGATCGGCAAGGATTACTGATAAACATCGGCAGCGCATTATAAAAATAGACAGGCCGTACCGAGAGGGATTGTCCGAAAGTGCGAAATGTGTGAGAAATATATGTGTGTACACGCAAATATCAAACCTGTCTTTACCAAGAAATGAAGGCGGATCTTTAACTGAAGTAAGGAGCGTTACCATTGTACCAAACAGATTAAATTATCTAGAGGGATTTCATATATTATACAGAACGACTTTGAAATGCTGTCAAAACCTACAAATTTCTACAAAAAACCAATTAAAGTTATTTTTCATCTCTTCTTTCATGTTATGTTTGATTTTTTTGTTATGTTTCTATTATATCTATTATATTTTTTTATTCCGCAACATTAAATTTGTAAGATGAAAAAGTCATCGCATACTATGTACTTATGTTTTTGTCGAGTAATATCCAGGTAGATACTATAACATTAAGAAGATAATATTTGGGAAGAAGCGAGGCCATATACTATTCATAGTACTTATACTATCACCCTGTAAACTGTGGCAGACGTGCGGTTTATCAGTATTCCAGTCAGATGCCGTTAGTTTGGTTAGGGTGTTCTCAAGAGTCTCGCAGGCGATTCCCTAAACAGGTTAGGTAACCGCATTTATATAGTCAGCGGAACACAAATATTAGCATAATTAGACTCGTACGCTGCTTAAATATAAATACGCCTCGAATCTAATCAATTGTATAGGCATAAGACTCTACGTCTCCAGGCCTAAGCGAGACTGCAAGATACTTAATAATACTAGCTCATAGTAGAAGTAGTAGTAGACGTTTGTAAAATTCGACATGTTTGCCAGCATCTCGGTAGCTCAGCGGTCAGAGCAGTCGCCCGGATAGCGAAGGGTCGTGGGTTCGAATCCCATCTGAGGACTCGGAGGCGTAGTTGTTTTTTACACACGTATTTTATATCTCATAGAAATATTGCATTGTGAATGCAAAAATTAAATTAAAAACACATAATTATAGCTGGTTCCATCTTAATCGATTGTTTGATATTTGTAAAAATATTACTTTCGATGTTGAAGGTAGTTAGCGTTCAACATTGGTGGAACGATACTAGCTCATAGTAGAAGTTGAAATACGTTTGTAAAATTCGACACGTTTGCCAGCATCTCGGTAGCTCAGCGGTCAGAGCAGTCGCCCGGATAGCGAAAGGTCGTGGGTTCGAATCCCATCTGAGGGCTCGGAGGCGTAGTTGTTTTTTACACACGTATTTTATATCTTATAGAAATATTGCATTGTGAATGCAAAAATTAAATTAAAAACACAATATAATGATATTTTTTTTAATAGATATTCAACTTTTTATGATCGTATACCTAGGGTAAAGTTGTGTTGTAGACAATACCTTCTCTAGTTGACCCGTATGCTATTTAGTAATTTTTGTTTTCTTTTCACTTAAGGCAAGAAAAATATTAATTTAATTAATACACAAACAGGTTACAGTTTAATAATCCAATTAAATAATAATAAGTTAAATTACATAAGTACTAGACTCCAAACCTTAACAGTTTACATAGCAGGCATAAACGGATGAGTTATCAAATTGAACAACATAAACAAATACATTTAAAATTACAATTATAATCGGGGTAAAAAACAAAATATGCATTATCGGGTTAAATATAAATTCATTATTACATAGGTAGAATGATTTTAATAAATTCAAAACGATAGAAAAAACCAGTATAATTAGAAAACATTAAATTACTGGTAATATTGAAATATCGATAAATTATTATATTAAGCATTGACTAGAATAGGCACGGTGTTTTATCAATACTACCTACAACCAAACGAGTACAAATTATGCTGGAATATGTAGATTTTTGGTTTTTGCGACGATAATTCATCGTATAGGCAGCGTATAATTACTGAAACTGCAACTGAATCCGAGGCGATAGCATGACTTTCAAGCACTTATTCTGGACGCGCTCAATGTTTGCGGTGTGTACAGCGTTTTTGGGAGACCAGATGGAACAGCAATATTCTAAAATACTCCTTACCCATGTATTCAAAAGATATGTTATACTTTCAGGTTTATTGAAGTCCTTAGTATTTCTAAAAATAAAACCCAACACTTTATTGCAACGAGATGTAATACAGTCATAGTGTTGACAAAAGGTTAAAACTTTGTCGAACATAACTTACAGATACTTTCACTACAGATTTACGTTCCAGAGACAGACCATTTACCCTGTATGTGTAAATAGTTTTGCGTTTTGTATTATTAGTAAAAGAGATTTGACCGCGTTAAGCTGCATGTGATTACGAAAGCACCAATTAACAACAGTTGTTAAATCATTTTGAAGACGTTCATAGTATGTAACATTGTGTACAGGGAAAAAATCTTAATATCGCCCGCCTTTAAAAGATAAGATTTGTAAGTAATGGTACTCAAAACTCTTACTCTCAAAAATTGTGATACATATTAATAGAAAATACTTAAATCGAAAAAGTAACCGATTACAGTTACCAGTTCGGTATTTATGAAAGGGAACGTTTTAAAAGTTGCAAAGTATAACAAATAGTTACAACATTTCATTCAGAGTTCTTAGCCGGCGCTTCACTGCAAAGTAGTTAAGTCCTGTTAAAACAAAAACAATTTCGCTTGCATAGGAACCGTCCAAGTTGCCTATGCGTGGCTTAAAGTTTAATTTTATGTATACGCAATGTACGCGATCACATAAGCGTCTTCCCTGTTGATAATTGAAAGTTAAAGGGTGATCGTCTTCGGTTGTGCAATATTAGTGGACTGTGTTACTGTATGAGAAAATTAATGTCGACAACAAATATGATGGGGGCACGATTCCTTGACCGCCACGTGGGTGGAGGCTGGAGGCTGTCGGGGTCGTCCCTGGGCTTTGCTGTTTCTTATGGTTACGCACAAGAGTACACCATCTCATAAAACTATAGAATGTTGTAGGGATTTGCGGATAGGCCACTAGTTCAATTTGATATTGCGGAACTCCGCTCGCGCACGTCGGTCATCAGTTCTCTTTTTCTTCTTTTGCCCGCATGTTGGCCACATTGCGGTATGATTTGCCACCAATAGATGGCGCGGTCGTCTCGCTCTTCCATATGCGAGACAAGGTATGTGCGAAAGGGAAATGAAGTAAATGAAGGTGAGGTTAGAAGTGTCGACCAAACTAATCAAAATTGCAACAACATACAAATAAATAACATGGTGAAAAGTTTACACTAAAAATACCTTAAGAAGCAGAAGTTGCAAACTTGTGGAACGAAACGTTGGTCAGTTTGATACGACAAAATTACAAAGTACATGCCGATTTTGTAATACGTACCATATTAGGTAATTTTAAAAATGATCGCTTAACATGGCCGCCATTTGCAACAATAGTGGCAAATGTCAACGTCTGCATTTATCTGTTTTGACTATTTTCTTTGGTTTTTGTTGAAGTTTTTTGTTAAAAGTTTTTGTTGTTATTTGTTATTTAATCTGTTCAACAATGGACGAGCCTGAAGCCGGTCAAAGTGGACTCCAGCACAAGGTTAGCCACCACTGCTTCTTTGATTACATAATTTCTAATGCTAAAAAAATGGACTATAGTGATTGATACAATTAATTATAATGATTACAAAAAGAAAGATCAGTTCAGATATTTTTGAATGAATGATTTATAAGAAAGTCTTTTATTTATAGTTTTAATATTGATTAATTGTGAATTATTTTATCTTTAAAAAAACCTGATTTTCTTGTTTTATTAAAAAAAATACATTTAAAGTATTATCTAGGTAGAATCACGAGCTCTGCCTGTGATGGCGCCCGGGAACTTGTTCCAGGGTTGATCATCACGGGCGTGGGAGTCTTGTCCCTTGTGGGTCGGTCTCGGTCGAGGGGTATGGTGGTTCCTTTCCTCACCAAAAGGGGGCCAGTGGTTGTCGGGGCGTGAGACCGGCAGATGCATTGCACTTGGCCCTCAGGCGTGCGGGGTGTTCAGGGCGTCACGGCTCACCCCGTTGCTCCATCCCTCACGGAGCATAGGCGAGGTCCGCCCAAGGGCGCGGACCCACACTGGTACGCTGGTGTGTTTGTTAGTCAACTTATTACATAAAAATTGGTCACTAATGAAGAAATAAAAAATGAGGCGTTTCAAGAATTGATATTTTTAAGTATAAGTCTAATTCTACTTATTCGTTATTACGAATGGATCGTAAGTAGAATAGGGTATTTCTCGAACCTATGACATTTCCAGAATGAGGCATATTCCGAATAAATGCATTTTTTAACGATTCAAACTCACTTTGCTACTAGGTCCTATCGCTACAAAACCAATCAAGGTTTTATCTCGAGAATCTACGTGCTTCAAAAGGTATATTTAGCTATTGGACCCAGATGTAGCTGCAGTCCTCAGCACCCACAAATCCGTATTGGGCCTGAGTGGTGGTTATTAATAGGTATGCGATAGGTCCGTGGATCAATCCTGACGTAAGATTTTTTTTTTTTCCTATTATTTAACGATATAATTTAAGAACATTGTACTTGGAATTCAATTTGTGAACGTTTAAAAAGGTTTATGGATATATTTTTTGTTGCTTTCAATACTACTCATGAAGCAATTGATAATATTTGTTTTGGCTTAGAATCTTTTTAAAACTGTTTGAAGTTTTAGTAATAAAATCAAGGACCCAAACTGGTTCCTCTATGTAGTTCGGGAAAAAGTTTCTTCGCATTTTATATGAAAATTCAAGACTATTTTTTCAAAGTTAATTTACATTTGATTACAGTATATATCGCTCATTTAAAGAGAGAACGTGATATCTCGATATTCTTCAATTTAGAGAAATGGAATTTTACTATTTGTAAATACGATAACTTTGTCTCTTTTTCGCACAGAGCCTTCATTACCACGTTTTTCTTATCTCACTTTTCTTATTTGTTTGTCTGTCCGGGCAAAATCTTGCAACTTAAATTTGAGGCACTTTCCGATAAGCTAGAAAGCTGAAACTTTCAGGATAGTTCAGAACCCGATGACAATGCACTCTAAAGCAACTTTCAACTTTCCAGATGCACTTTCAGGTCCACTTTCGGCAACTTTCACTTTTGTATGGGGCTTATCCGATTGTTGCGTAACACATGGTTACTTCGTTGAGTTAATAATTAAAAAGAATAAAATAATTATACTAGATTTAAAAAATCTAAAAATCCCACGTTTTTCAATGTCCTAAAAAAAATAAAATAACCCTGCGGGGCAAAGCGAGGGGCCACTCAAAACGTGGGGGCGCATCTTTACAATAATCGGCATCAATGCATGTCATTCATCTCTTTAAAATCTCCTCTTAGTAATATGCGCCCCCACGTTTTGAGTGGCCCCTCGCTTTGCCCCGCAGGGTTATTTTATTCTTTTTAGGACATTGAAAAACGTGGGATTTTTAGATTTTTTAAATCTAGTATAATTTTTATTACTTTGTAAATACCATGCTTTTGTAGTATAAAGAACGCGTTGCGGTGAATTATTTGTGATACTATTTCCAAAATCGCTGTCTGTCAAGATGTCACGATGTTATTTTAAATGAGCGATATGTGCTATTTTGTTCGTAGACTTTCTGCTATCTTTTAGGTAGAGACATGATCCCGTTGCTGTAGAAATTTTGGGACTTCTTATCAAAATAACGCAACAAGTTATTTTGGCAGTCCTCTCTTGATGTTAACCTGACACTGCCTAAAGAATTCTGAAGAGACCGCAACAAGTGGAAATCTGAAAGTGCAAGGTCAGGGCTATATGGCGGATGCATTAACACCTCCCAGCCAAACTCTCTTAATTTTTGCTGAGTGGCTAAAGATGTATGTGGTCTAGCGTTATCGTGATGAAAGACCACACCGTTTCTATTAATCAATAACGGCCGCTTTCTCTCAACTTCTTGCTTAAATCTCATCAGTTGTTGGCAGTAGAGATCCGAATCGATGGTTCTGCCCGGCGAGAAAAGCTCATTGCGCGTTAACTTATTTCACATTTTTGAAGTGAAAACTTCTTTAGCGGCGCTGTGTACTTTTTATGGAATGGGTAAAAATTTCTAAACTCGCGTCAGGACACGTGATTTGATCGAAAATTCGTAAGACGGCGTAGGGCGCTTGCGCGATGTGCGTATAGTCGTGTCATTTTTAAACTTCATAGTGACAGTTACATTATTATTTTTTTTAAAACTGTCATTATGAAATTTTAAAATGGCAGGTAATGTCATGAGAACGCATGCGTTCAACTGATTTTATTCATTGCGCATGTGCAAAATCCTGCACATGCACACAAAAAAATGCAACGAATACGACTTGGTGTGTTTGTTGACATGTTTGTATACGATAGCGCAATAAATGAATATTGTATTTTACCACAAAAATGATAGCACTTTTATACTGATCATTAAAGCAATTCGTGCGAAATTATTAACCATTTCAAAATATCAAAAATGCACAACGTTAATATACAAGTTTTCACTTCTGCCGGCACTCCTGGAGTGCAACCCGTCGTTTTTTTATATTTTTTATATATATTTCATTCACCTTATTGCGAGTTAACCCAGATTTTGCCACAGTCTGTGAAGCCTGATCGACCTTTGACCACGACCTTTTTCGCACTTTTTCGTCATACGTGATCCACTTCTCGTCACCAGTTATCAATCTCTTTAAAAACTGTTCGGTTACATTAAGTCTCAATGAATAATGGCAAATGAGTACTCGGTTCATTAGGTTTCTTTCAATGAGCTCGTGTGGCACCAATTATCGAGCTTTTTTGTGTAGGTGAGAGCGGGTTCAACGTGCCGCGGGTAGGTTGTGCCGATGCGAATATCTCAAAGAGGAAAACAGATAGACATATTCCGTTGTTGCGTCGAAAACTGCTTTACCTACGTGCACATTCGGCGGCCATTTTAGTTGCGTCAGCGCCGCGGTCTGAGTACCTAGCCGCCACGTGCCTTCCCGGTGTCACGTAAGTAAATATTTTCTCGTTTATGTTTTTTGGTCTGTTTCTGTCATTTTACAACCTATTGTTTTAAGTGTGTGGATAAACTGTTGACAGTTTACTAAAGAATCGTGAGGATAATGTGTAATAACGCTGTGTTCGACTTGTTTTCTGATATCGGTTTGTTGGTTGTTGTGTTGCTAAGGGGGTTAAAAGTGCCGATGGTTGGAGGTACATTGAGCCGCGGCACAACGAACCCCGTTTACGGCACTACTAACCCCACATGAATCTAATTAATATTTGTATTGTTCTTAGGATGAGAGTTTACAAAAGGAAGATAAATAGAGGTATCACTTCTCAAGAATTACTCCAAAAAGCCGCTGAAGCTGGTATAAATGATGGGCGAAAATTAAAAACTGTAGCTCGTGAACTGGAAATATGTCTATTGTATTGCACGATATATAAATGCCCAAATTGCTTTTCTGATGTTTCTCACTCAAACGAATATTAAAAATATTATAATTTTGTAATATCTAATCTAACAAGATACTACCTCATGTTTATCTTATAGACTGATTTCTGACTGATTAAAATAAGGTAAGATGTGATATCCTGTTGTGATATATAAATTACTACATTAGCTAATGTGTGTAACAAGGAGAAACATATGTTTATTGTACTAATTTAGAAAAATAATGCCTAAATATTAAGTTTTATGTTTTTTTTGAAGTTTTGTTTCAAACAGACAAGTTGCTCTGTTGATGTCATTAAAAAAGTACAATGTTTTTACGTATAAACATTTATGTATGTTACAAGTTCTTAATTTTTTGATAAATATACGCTATTATTAAATTACATATTTTATTGCTGTTTTAAAATCCAAAAAGTCTACTTTAACATATTATAAATATAAGCGGCATAACTTACCTCATCATCGACACAACCCGCCCCTTGATGGGGTAAGTTGTGCTCCTCTGACTTTCTGTATAACATTGCTTATAATTTAATTAACTGTGCATGTGATTAAAGGCAGCCTATTGTTCCAAAAACTACATGAAATTTCACATAACATACTTCAAAAAATATATTTTTTACTAAGATAATGCGGAAAATATCTTGCGTTTTAGTGAAATCGGCACGTTGAATCCCGCCCTCCCCTACCCAGCTTTTTTTCAAATAGGTCAAAACTGTTTTGTGGTCAATTCCCAGTTCTTCAGCTATGTCGTAACTGCTGATATGCCGATCTTGCTGCATTTTTTCAAAAATAGCGTCCATTTTATCCGTAACAGGGCGACCAGAGATAGGTGCATTTTTGACATCAAATTCCCGGATTGAAAACGCTTAAACCAACTTTCTGCTACTCTTACTGATACTGCATTAGGTCCATAAACGTGGGGTGGGTGGGATCTACCTCCTAGCGGTCCACCCCGGGCAACGGCATCACGGACCAACTCGGCCCGTGGTGAGGGCTGATGATCCCAGCAGCGGTGGAAGGCTCCGTAAGGGGCCACCTGGCTTGCGACCACCATCCTGCTGGAATCCGTCGCCAAGCAGCTCTGCTGCGTTCTGTCGGGGGGCGGGAGTACCAATGCCATTGGGGGTTGATAATAAGTCAGTTGCGCAGCTTAGGACCGGTCCTGGTATCTTGGCAATGCTGTACCAGGTAACTCATTCTTGAGGGTAGCGGGATCCAAAGCACGGTTTTAGCCATTGAACGACCGCAGTTAGTAGGGGGCCCAACTAGTGCGCCAGCCACACGTGAAAGGCTGCCCCGTCAACTTGCGAAAAATCCCGAATTGCTCCGCCGTGCCAGTTGGCGACTGGATGGGAGGACCCGGGGGCCATTTCGAGGGGGTTCGGGCGTGTCCCGCAGTCTCCAGGTGAGTTCCCCTCTGTGGTTAGCTTAGCCTAAGACTATTAAAATGGTCGACTGAGTAGCGTCTCGACTGAAAATCCAACCCCCCAACATTCACCACTATGATCAATAAGCACAAGAAGAAAGTTAAACAACGGCTGCACTTCCTCCCATTAAAAGTGCACCTTGCGAACATCAGAGGATTGCACTCAAATCTCGATCCGGTCCATCACCATCTGGAGACTGAGAAGCCGCACCTACTCTTCTTGACGGTTACTCAGATTGCAACCCCGTCGGATGAGGCGTACCTCAACTACCCTGGTTACACGTTTGAGCATAAGTTCAAGATGTGTGCAGGGTTCTGTGTGTTCGTCCGTAACGAGATTTGCTGTGGGCGTCTCCGATGCTTTGAAAAGACCAGGTTTTCCTTTATTTGGCTTCTGGTGGACACAGGGGTAGAGAAGAAGCTCTACTTCTGTGTTTACCGATCGCACAGCGGTGACCGGGAGACGACTCGGCTCATAGATTACCTTACAGAGAAGGCAGATTTGGCAACTCAGCGATATCCAGCGGAGGAGCTTGTTTTTCTGGGGGACTTCAACGCTCACCGTAAAGAGTGGCTGTTCCCAAACCAGAAAACTGACCATGCTGGGAGAGAAGCGCGACGATTTGCCCTAGCGCCAAATATTACTCAGCTGGTGGACCAAGCGACGCGAATTCCAGATATTGCTGGCCACACACCCCATTGTCTTGACTTAATGCTGACAACTGATCCACACAAACATTCGGTATTTGGCTCAACTCCACTGGGGACGTCCGACCATTGTGTGGTGAAATCCGTATCGCTCTGATAGCCCCAGGGGCATGAGGCAGGTATGGCGTTACGAGTCAGCAAATTGGGCCGAGATGCGTATTTTCTTTGCATCTTATCCCTGGCGGCAAACTTGCTTCTCTTCGAACGACCCTTCGTGCACCGCTAATGCGATTGCAGACGTAATTCGACGGCGAATGGAGTATTTTATTCCATTCTCCGACATTCCTCTCGATTACAAATCGCGACCTTGGTACAATGCGGCCTGTGCTCGTGCTGAGGCCCGAAAACAGTCTGCTTACCTGGCTTGGGTGCATATCCACGATCGCAAGGTCCGCGCACGGAGAATCCGAGCGAAAAAGAGAGCCTATAATTCAGCCGCCAAGTCATGCAAAAGGGTCATTCTCAAGGCGAGATTCGACCACATCAGCCGAATAGGGGCGAAACTGTCATCCTATCCGAATGGAAGTAAACAGTTCTGGTCCCTTTCGAAGTCAGTCGAAGCGAATTTCTGCCGCCCTATGTTTCCACCTTTACTGAAACCTGACGGGTCACTGGCTCATTCTGCAACTGAAAAAGCAAGCTTATTTCCGTCTAGACACCGGCTCTCAACAACCACCAAACATACCTCACTGTGATTCTTCAATGTCGGAGATCACAATTCACAATAAGCAGGTCCGTAGAGTCTTATTTAGTCTGAACGTGAATAAGGCCAGTGGTTCTGATGGTATACCAGCAAGAGTACTGAGATATTGTGCGCCCAGTTGTCTCCTGTGCTAACACGCCTGTATCGCCTCTCTCTCAAAACAAAAACCGTACCAAAATCCTGGAAGCTTGCCAATGTGCAGCCAGTACCCAAAAAGGGTAGTTGTACCGACCCATGCAATTACCGACCGATCGCCATCACTTCCATACTATGTAAAGTTATGGAAAAAGTGCTGAACAGTAGAAGACAATGATCTCCTCAGTGACGGTCAATATGGCTTTCGCCGTGGACGTTCAACTGGGGATCTTCTAGTTTATGTGACACACTGCTGGGGCGAGGCCCTCGAGATGCACGGCGAAGCACTTGCCGTGTCACTTGACATCTCGAAGGCTTTTGACAGGGTTTGGCACGCTAGTCTGCTGCGCAAGCTTCCTGCGTATGGTATCCCCGCTGACTTTTATAATTGAATAGCCGATTTCCTGTCAGAAAGGCCGATCAGAGTAGTTATCGATGGCTGCTCCTCCGACTCAGTGGCTATTGATGCCGGAGTTCCTCAGGGGTCTGTTCTCTCTGCGACACTTTTCCTGCTGCACATCAATGACCTGTTGATACCAGGAATTGTTGGATATGCAGATGACAGTACTGTCATAGAGAGATACCTGTCTAATTCAAAAGCCAGCGGTGACGACGTGATATTGATGAGAGAGGCCATGGTTGAGCAAACGAATCAGAGGTTGAGCCATGTTTCCCAGTGGGGTGACAGGAACCTCGTGCATTTCAACGCCTCCAAAACGCAAGCGTGTATTTTCACTGCAAAAAGGATTTCCTTCAACCTCACTCCTTCTTTCCGAGGTACATCTGTGCCCGTGACCGACAGCCTCGAGCTTCTTGGCATGGAGTTGTCGTCAGATTTCAACTTCGGCGCCAACATCGACTCCAAGGCTCAGACTGCAGCTAAAAAGCTGTGCGTCCTAAATAAGGTCAAGCGATATTTCACGCCGGGACAGCTTTCAACTCTCTATAAAGCTCAAGTCCGATCTTGCATGGAATATTGCAACCACCTCTGGGATGGCTCAGCAAAATACCAACTTGCTGTACTGGACACGATTTAGCGCAGAGCTGAGGGGCTCATTAGTGACAACAAATTGTAGGAGAGCAAGCTTCACACCTTAGCTCACCGCCGCAAAGTTGCCTGTCTGTCGGTCTTCTATAGATTGTATTTTGGAGAGTGTGCTCAGGAGCTACATATGCTCATACCGCCATCACCTTTCTTCCATCGGTCATCCAGACGCACTGCGGGCTACCACCCTTTCTTGGTCGCTATTCCTGCCTGTCGCACCAAACACTTCTCGACTTCTTTTATAATGCGCACAGCAAAGGAGTGGAACTCTCTCCCTGCGTCTGTATTTCCGAGTACTTATAACCCGTCTGTTTTTAAAGCCAAGGTGAATAGACACCTGCTGGTTTAGCTCGTTCCATCGTGGATTCTGTCTTTGCCCCCGGGCTTGATTGGGAGCAAGAGTGAACCCATTATGAATAAAAAAAAATCTTTCGCGGCTTGCGTTGCGTTTTTCCTTTTTTGTTATAAAATTTTAAAATCTTATTTCTTCATTCGGTTCGCTCATTTTGACAGAAAGAAAAACAAATGAAAAGTAGTGGGAAACAAAATTTTCCTGATTTGATTCTTTTTTTGAAATGTCACCTTTTTAATGTCATGAAAACCAGCCGGATACAAATAGTACAGCGAAAGATATTTTATGACAAGTTTATACATATTATATGCGAAAATACTTTTTCCCCGACGAGTTATAAAAGACCACATTGACTTATTGTCTGAACCTTTGCCAATCTTCTTTAATAAATGTAATGAGCAAAATTCAACCTAAGTTACATTCCTGCTCAACATAAGATAGCAAGAATTACTCCGATATAAAAAAAAGGAAATAAATTGGATCCGAAAAACTACAGACCAATTTCTTTGTGACCAATTCTGTATACAATCTATGAACAGCTTCTAAGGTTTAGATTGTTAGCAAATTTGTGTCGAAATGGCATACTTAGTGAAAGACAGTTTGGGTATCAGACAGGTATAGGAACTGTGGATGCTTTAAATAATTTAGTTGACGATATTGTCTGAAGATTAAATGAGAATTTGAAAGTACGAGGACTCTTTTTGGATTTGAGCTTTGTTTTTGATACAATAAATCGTAAAATCTTGTTATAAAAATTTTAACATTACGGGATTAGAGATACAAACTAGAGGTTATTTAAATCTTACTTAACTGATCGCAAGCATTTATTGAAATTAATAAAATAATTAAAAGTGTGGAAACAATATGTAAATCAAGATTAACAACTATTAAAATAGAGCCCTGCAGGGCTCAATATTGGGACCCAACTTATTTATAATATCTTTAAATGACTTAGCTGATTACATTAAAGCAAAACAGCCGGATATGATGTTAACTATTTATGCAGATGACACTAACGCTGCGGTGTCTGCGAGTAATATAGAGGAGCTGAATATCAATATAACAAATACGTTTCATGACTGAAAATTGGTTTGCTTATGTTCTATTAAATTCTATTAAGACATCTGCTTTATTATTTAGGACTAATGCAAGAAACACAGATTCATTAAAACCTACAATGCACTGTTTAGCCATTAATTCTATGGAAACAGCCAGATCAAAGAAAATCGATGTATTGGAGTCTAGTATTAGCTCAGCATGCTATGCCATTAGGACCTTAAGGAATAAATTAACTTTAGATCAGTAAAATTTTGTTTATTTTGCACTTGTTGAATCGAAACTTCGTTACGGCATTATGTCCTGGGGTAGTAGTTAAAAATATTTCGGCAGCATTTGTGTTACAGAAGCGAGATATCCGTACTATGAAACACCTACCTCGTCGTGTAAACCTCATTTCGAAACGCTAGGTATATTAACAATCCCGTTAACGTAACTAATCTAGTAAAAAAATGAATAATTTTGAGTCAAATGATGACACGAAGAGAACTTACACGTCAAAAAAATTTGCACATTGCTGTAGTACCAAGAATTTAAAATTGTTAGCCACTGCGTAAGATTCCAAACAATCAAATTATTTAATGCCTTGCCAGTGGAGTTAAAAACTATTGAAGATGTGAATACATTTAGAGATAAACTTGAAGGACTTAAGTTATTGAAAAAATATTATTATTCAACAGACGATTATTTAAATGAAAGAAATAAGTTATTATAGTTATTATTTTGCAAATATTTGTTTTATCTTTAATTTTTTTTATTCGGGTTTTGTAATTTTCTTTTAATATTTTTTATTAGAGATATATTAAATTAGTAATTTACAATCCAATATTAATTGTTTAAGGAATAAATATCTATGTCTAATTCCTTTATCAGTGCCCTGCAGTGCGACAATAGGCTGATGATGTGACGAAGGATAATGATAGAATATAAGAAATAGCTTAGAAAGGACGGAAAGAGTTAATCTACCATAAAAATATCAACAACTTTTGTAATACATGTAAAAATATTTCTTTTCACATTATTTATAAATCACATTTCTAAAAGGTTTCTATCCTGTTCAGCCAAGTAAATATAATAGCAGCTCATGCTGGGTAACACTTCCGTAGGTATCTTTAATCTAAGATGAAAACAATCAGTTTAAATTTAAATTGTAAAACGAGTATGTACAACATTTTCTTAATCATTGCTTGATAAACACTTTATCACTTCTAAAGTATTTATTTTCATAATTTGTCTTACTTTTGCTTTAAAAATTTGCGAAACTATGCTATCTGATAAGAAATTTATTAAAATTATGAAAATACAAAAGCACCAAAATGTTGTTAACACAAACATAATTTAGTAGGTGACCGGGCAGCACATCGCGACATTGCATCGAGATAGGATGCATTATGTTATGCTAATGAGCCGTTAACTCAGATAAAACTAATTTATGACTGCTGGCCAACGCTGATAAAAGTCTACAATAGAGAAATATAAAATGATATTTGTACTTTAAGTTCAGAAGATTGCATACGGTTATTGCTTTTATGGTGAACGCATAAAACGCATTTAAGTTATCCAATACACAGTAAGGGGGTAACCCGTTAGCAGGATTACGACTTGAAATTAGATTGTCAATAATGTGGTTCATAAACAGCATGCGTGGATTTCCTACATTCAAAATATAAAGTTAAAGAATTTTGCCGTAGTCAGGGGGAGATCAAGAGAAACGAGTACTCGCATGACGATACGTAGTAGTTAGCGGCGCAGCGACATCTAGTAGGGAGTGGCAAAACTACGTGCTTTGTCAACTACACAAGCAAAGAAACTTCGGAAATGTACTCGAACTGCATTTCGGGAATATTAAATAGGTGTAGACGTCGAGAACGGAGCGGTAGTAGGGCCACGCAGGGTGCCTCCACGCGAGAGCATCCCTAGTTGCCACTACGGCAGCCTCAACAGCCGCTGTAAAGCGGCTCCCATCACCTCGTTGGGACGCTGCGGGAGAGGAGTCCGGAGAGAAGCTCGGGGGAGGAGTTCGTAGCTCGAAGCCCGAACTCGCCTAGTGCGAATGAAATCCCGTGAGCGGCAGTTCTGTCTTAGATTGGAAAGTAATTCAATGCAACTAAGGCGATAAAATATAAGCGAAGTTATAGTGCAGCGTGTGAAATAATAGTGCTGTGAATTAGTAGTAAAGTGAGTAATGTAATGACTACACGGAAAAAATATTGCAGTAAAAATGAGACAATAACAATTTGTAGAAATTATTTTACCTATTGTAGTCAAATATTTCTATTTACTTACTAAATATACTAAAATTTGTAGGAGTAGATTGTTTCCTTTAAAAATTGTAGATTATTTTTATTATTATATTTAATAAAACCTGTGAAAAAAACTTTTTTTTTCAGTGTAACGATTGATATCCTAAAACTTACTATAACCATAATTATAATCCTTTCTTCTTCTTCTTCTTCAGCCTTTCGCCACCCAATGCTAAGTGTAGGCATCCTGCATTGCCCGCCATTCTTTCCCGTTCTGGGCCTTCCTCTGCCAGAACTTTTCGGCAACTTTGATCAGATCATCATGCACCTCATCGGCTGTCTGCCCACACTCCGACGACCAGTTCTTGGTCTCGTCCATTCGAGCAACTTCTTCCCCCCTCTTCCATCCGTTTTACGCCCTTTGTGAACCGCCCATTTTCACTTTCTTTTGGCGATTTTTAGGGCTATGTTGGTAAGTTTAGGTCGTATCCTTATTTTGGTGTTTCGAACTCTATCCCGAAGAGATATACCCAACATAGCCCGTTCCATTCCCCTTTGTGTTACTTGCACTTTGCGTAATGTCTGCTGGGTGAGACTCCATGTTTCGAAGCTATAAATCATTGTAGTGAGAACACACTGTTCAAAGGCTCTGCGCTTCAGATTCATATGTATGTCCCCCTTGAACACCTCGGACAGTATACCAAACGCTCCCCACCCTAATCGAATGCGTCGTTTGATCTCTTTGTCTTGTCCGTTTCTAGCAAAGCTTATTTGGCCAAGATATACATACTCACCAACCCTCTCTAATCTCTGTTCGTGCACAGTAATGTAATCGTTATCCATGTCATCGCACATTATTTTCGTTTTGGATGTATTCATATAACCCTTTATTTAAGTAAAAATCTGTGTACAAATGGAATTAATACTTAGCGATTTTTTTAATGGACTGTGGACGATGTTTCTTAGCATATTTTAGATGTGTGTTATTATACGAGATCAAACACCAAAATTGATTATTTGAAGTACATATTGTTGAAATCTCCTTGGACGCCAAAACCACTGATGTTTCACGACAAGAACAGATGTTCATTTGTGTGAGATATGCCGAGCCAAAAGTTGATGAGTTTATCTTGCGTGATGATTTTTTGTAACTTTTGTAACGGCCAACCAAGTGCTTTAAAGAGAATATCGAAAAAAGGCTTCCCCGAAATACGATGGAAAAACCTTACGGCAATGTGCAAGACTAGTTGGGTTGAAAATCATGATGAGTTGTTAAGATTAAGTCGGAAATCGATAAAGCTAATGTTGATTCACTAGACGACTTAAGCATGACATGGATTCTGAAACATCGTCAAAGGCTAATGAAATCAGTTATTTCAAGTGATTTTGTTATAAGCTTAGGAATGTTGTTCCCATACACACTGACACTATGCAAAATACTTCAATGTCCCCTATGCAATTTGGCAGCAGCTTTACAACATGTCGATTTAATTATAACGACTATTGAAGATGTTCGCCAAAATATTGATTCAAAATAAAAAAAAAATTGCTCAGCACTGTAAACGATGAAATAAAAATTCCGCGAATAACGTCACGACACGAGTATAAGGCAAACTACGACACAGAAGATCTTGAAACTTATTTTAAAATTACTATAATAATACCACTTTTGTATGATTTCATTGATCAGCTTAAGTCGAGATTCAAAAATCATAAAACCACTTTATCATCTCTCAACTTTTTAATTTCATATGTGTGTTGCAAAGAATAAATAAATCGTAATAATCGACAAAACTACTTTAAGCTCTATAAAAATATTAGTATTGGGACTTTGTAAAAGCTGAATTAGGCTTGTGGCGGATCAAATGGCTGGAAGAATATGAACTAGATCGACCAACAGCTCTCGGAGAATACAACTAGGCCTTCTTTCCAAACATACACAAATTCTTAGAGATTACACATGTACCCCTGAAAGGACTTTCTCGTCTTTAAAACGCCTCAATTCCTATTTAAGAAACTCCACAGGCCAGAAAAGGTTAAACGGTTTGGCGTTAATGTCCATCCACTGCAGAATTGATATCGACACCGAGGAGATAATTGATTTGATCGCTGTAACGAAAGCTAGAAGACTAAATTTAATTTTGTAATTGCATTTCTTTTACTAACACAATTTTGTTTTCTTCTGTACCACCGAACCAAACCCGAAGTATTTTACTGGCTATGGTTTTGCAGTGCGCGGAAGATAAACAAATATTATCAACGAATAGTTAATGAAGACATAATTTAACAAGCGCCCGCGCACCGCTCATTCTTACATATTATATAGTTTTCGCTACGCATCCTTGCACCGCTTAGTTTCCTCGGATATCCGCAAACATAAATTGGTTCATTTTGATTATATCATAAGAGGCTCAAAATTGAAACCAGTGGCTGTCATGCGGGACCTTGGTGTTCAACACGATAATAAGCTGAATTTTGACGATCACATTAATAACATTTTTTCTAAGGATTATAGGGCTCTCGGATTTGTGATGCGTAATTCTAGAGACTTCAGATATGCTAAAACATTAAAGATTTTATATTGTACATTTGTTCAAAGTCATCTGGAGCACACGTCGTAGGTCTGGAACCCTCGGTACCTTACTTACATAACAGGTATAGAAAATATACAAAGAAAATTGATTAAATATCTCTGTTTCCGTAAAAATGAACACTATGATTCCCACCTTTACCTCTTTTTTGTAAAAGACGGTAATTATTGCCACTGAAAAGGATTCGCGAGATTTTGGATGTGGTTTTTCTATTAAAACTATTTTGGAGCCGTCGATAGTCCTGGGCTACTATCTAAGGTCTCCCTTAGAGGTCCAAGGAAAACCCTTAGATTTAACCCCCTCATGGGCGTACCATCTGCATCTTCAAACTATCGTCAAAACTCTTATCTATTGCGTTCGAGTAATAGCTTGAACGTAACAGTTTGACATTAACCTGTTTAACACTAGCGTTGCATCGGTGATGCGATTAATGATTGGCAAATTTTTTGACTGATAGGCTTTTGATTGTTAATTGATTATTTTTTTGTGAAATTATGCAATTTATTGTATTGCCTTCAGCCCAGAATAAGGGATTATTGCAAAAGAAACAACAACAAAAACCTCTTAAATAACTTTCGGTACATCAATGTAAATCACTTAAAATCGCACATAGAACTTCCTAAGCGATTGAATAAAAACTATTACTCACACGTTTGTTTTGTGATCTCCTTTCTATCCTTTAGGTATATTCTTTCTCAGCCACGTTTCGAATCAGAATAGCCTTTTTTCACCTTCTTTTCCGATATGCTACCGCACGATGCTTCACGAATGTTCAAGAATGAGTGAACGGGAGAATGCACGCGCGAAACACCGAATTATTAGTCTATTGATTATTTACTTTACTTCAGTGTTATTCAATATTTATTCTGATTTGTTAGAAATAGACAGTAATTATTATAATTATATTGTAATATATTTGTTGGCTGATATTTATCGGTATATGTTTCACTAACACAGGAAATGCATAATAAGAATGAACGAACGAACAACGGACAAGATGAGTCTGTCTTACTTTTTATTATTAATATTTTATAAAAAGATATGAAAATATATATTGTTTATAATAAAGCTTATAATTGTCAATGGTAATTTTTTTGTGAAATGATGCAATTGATTGGTATTTTAGTCATTGTAAATTTTTATAAGATTGATCTGTGGGCTTATTCTGTTTTGTTTATTTGTGATCCGTAGATATGAACCTTGCATTACTGACTGTATTACTGTGCACCTATTGAAATGAGCTTTTAGTACTAAACATCGCTTTATATACCTACCTTTTTAAGTACTTAACAAAAATTTTGACTGTTTTTATTGGTGAAGACCTATAATTGGCTCTCAGCTGTTAAATTTTCTACCTATTGTTATTAATTTAGCTGTTGGTCTTCCGACAATAAAATAAATAGATAAATAAAAATAAATCTCTGGTCGAATGCTCACATTGCTTTACAGCTCAGCTGCTATTACTTATTTATTTAAAAATTTCTCACATCTTAAATGCATTTTCTACCTGCCGGTAACATGTGTCATTAGGCTATTTGTTACATGTTTAATCATTTTTCTGTGGAAAAATATAAGACAAATTAAACCACGTAATGTGAGTCAGCCTAGATGGAAATCTGTATCATAAACAAATTACTATTTCAGTATGGTAAAACCCAATTTAAAGTAGCTAACACCGTAGCTTCATTCAGAAACGTAATAGCTTCTATTATTAACAAGTGTGTATAGACTTGAAAACAGTCACTTGAATACTTTCAGATATAAATGTATTTTAAGTATAATGTAAATATAATAATACAAAATAAAAGTAAACAGGGTTTAAGAAAAACCTTTGTCCAATTGTATTTTACATCAATAAATTATATCACTTTTACCTAGCACGATACAAGAAGGTAATATAATAATATATATGTTTTCAAAGCATGGCAAACAAAATTAAACCAATTTGTATAACAAGAACTCTCGCAGTCAGCATGAGAGCCTGGTTTAATGAAAATGTGTGTTATTTATTGACTCGTGATCACGTGCAAAATGCATTGCAGCAGATCAAATCGTTATGCAATAGATTAATTTAAGGACAGTACTCACCAGCTGATATAAAAATAATATTCCTTATTGGACAAGAAAGCAAACTAAAAAGATCAATTTGTTGAACAAAACATATGAAATAGGCATTAGAATTCCTTATGAAATTTTCTAATTCTGGTTTCTAAATGAACAGGAAAACTGTAGCATTATTCATATATGCGTCCGCCATTATTTTAATCTAGCTATTCTCATATATATTTATTACTTTATGTTGTATTTTTATATTTCTGTGTAATAAACATCTGCCCACCTCATTACACGATCTTTTCACAGCCTACCTAATAAAAAATAAGAGCAATAAATATAAAAATTTTGACTATATATAAGTAAATAGTAATTGTCTTTTTATTTATCTATAGCCAATATGTTTATCTGTCAAATAATAATAACTAGGTTTGAATAATAAACATCCATTGAGGTTCGGTATATTAATGCCGGGGGAAGTAGTAACAAATGTCAATTGAAACAGTTCAAGTTATGAACATTCATGGTTGCATTGCTTACCCATATCGTACACCTCGCCGAAGTTATAAAGCTTAAAACCCAAGCGAGTCGTTCATTGTAGAGAAATTTCGTGGTAAACGTACCATAAATTTTATGCTCAGAGCAAAGTTAGTGAATAAATTTCCGTGTCTCTGTTTATTATAAGCTGGGAAAGTTAGCTGCGAGTTGTTGCGTAATCAACTTCACGAATGTGGTACCCGGTTCACTGATTGCGAGGTACGTAACATGCGTAGAGACAAACATTGTTTGAGGGCTAACTTGTTCACATCGAAACTTTCACATGGTTGACGATTTCAAAGAGCGAGCCTAAAATTATGTTATTGTCTTCTGAAGGAATGTTACGATCCGATTTTATTTTCAACTTAATTTGATATCGGATACAAATTGACGTTATAGCATTGGGATGATAGGAATTTCATATTAATTTTCCCGATCTATTATGTAATATCTGATGAATTTTTATTTAATATCAGTAACGCCATACATTTTGCTGTATTAAATATTTTTGTATTGCCTCGAATATCACCATATATTTTTAAACCACTTATTGCATTTCTTCGTTTGCCAATATTAATAGCCTAAAATGTGTAACTAATGGTCTACTTATTACTATTCTGTACATTATCAGCTTCATAAGGGATAACTTAAAGGTTTACCTTATGGCTAAGCGTTTCGTTTCATTTTCATGAAAATCCACCTGTAGCACAAAATTTCCATTAATAAAAAGTAGTTACGCATACTATGATATCAAGTTTCTTCGTTGAGTAATTTAGATTGTTCTGAAACGCCGACAAGCAGTAACTCAGTTTGAAGCCAGCTGTTGAAGTTTTTTCTTTTTGTCTTTTGCGGAAAGTTATTACAGTTTTTAACTCAGCCAAGTGGTGTAATTTAAGAGGCTCAGTAAAAGGAAATTCAACGTCCCTTACAATAAAGTCAGAGTTTTAGTAATTTGAGAAACAAAATTAAAAGTGTGGACGTCTGTCCGTCTCATAATAAGTATGTGATCATTTTGACTTCGTCTGGTTTATATGATGGCATTATTATTTACTACAGATTAATATATAGTATTTTAGAATATAATGTAAAGGGCCGAGTTTTCAAATATCCAAGCGTCACTACAGCTTTGAGTTATTGTTTTAAATTCAGAACTTATTTCATTAATTTTATCATGCATATATCAAAGTTCATAGCAGAGTGTAAAAAACGTGTTATTAGGATTACATGTTGCATAAAGAGAGTTCATTAATTTTCTACATTCATATCTTAATTTGTTTATTTGTCTTTCTTTTGATTCGACAATAATGAAAATTTACGAACTATATTATTACATTATTTCAATAGTGAATAAATTCAAAACGAGATATACATTTTTTTAAATTCATTCATTTAAACATGTTTTTTGTTGAGCATAAATGGCTCGAAATCACACTATATAGTAACACCATGGCATCTGAACTGAGATGTTAAAAACTCCAAAACATTTGACCAAATGGCATCCATTGACAGTAATGCTTCATAAACCGGTGTAATAGCTCTAACACGCTTAATGTTTACTCCTTTTCGTCTATTTGGATCTGTAAAAATCAAATGAAACAGTAGGAGTCTAAAACGAATTGGGATCCTTAATCAATATAATAATACAGAATATATAATTAGAAACAATTCCAATTGTAAGTGCCTTGGTAGGCTGTATAGGCTTCATCGAAGCGACCGAACCCGCGGCGGCGCCCCAATATATAATAAGAGAAACTGCACCATTCACAGAAGAAAGCCTATTGAAATTCAAATACCCGTAGGGTATTATTCGAATTTATTTATTTAAGAAACAAGTTATTATATTGTAAGGCCAATAACAGGTTTCTATTATATATCAAAAGCAATCCGACCAAATCTGTTGAAATCTTAATATGGGACCTAACACTAAGCAAAAAATTTGATTTTAATAATAATATACTTCATACAATCACATTTCCTTTTACCATACTAACAGTTTGTAGACAAAAATCCGCGGCTAAGTAAAACTACTTCTTTGACATAATAAGTCGGCTTCTAAGCGCAACCATGTTAGAGACGATTGACGACAAATTATCAAAACACGAGAAAACGGGTCGACAAAATTTTCTCGTGTTGCATATGCTGGACAGGCAGGTCTCGATTGAATCGAAGGCTTTCTCATACTCCACAAACGCCAGGCAAAGCTGCTGATTATACTCCTCAGTCTTCTGTATAATCTGCCGCAGCGTATGTATGTCGTCTATGTTACTGAAACCTTTTTGGAAACCAGCTTGTTCGGGAGGCTGAAAGTCTTCAAACCTACGAGCGAGACGATTCGTAGTGACTCTCGAAAAACAGCTTGGATACATGGCTCAGAAGTGAGATGGGTCTATAATTCTTCAAAAAGGTTTTATCGCCCTTTTTGAAGAAGAATACCACCACACTTCTGTTCCATGCCCTAGGCGTTTATTTCTGGAATATGACTGAAATACGTATTACGTAGCCGTGGATTGAACTTGGACCCTACTAAATAATTTCAAAATGACTTACAAAACTATTTAAAAGTTTGGGTTTTGCTTACAAGTATTAAAAAAATATTACTGCGAATCACTATTACTACATTCTATAGATTTTACATTTGTCGATAAAATAAAAATGGTACATTTATTAACAATATAATTAAAATAAAAGGGCCTGCAAAATGGTGAGTTCACATCGCTTGGCGTGTTCAGCGGTGCGTGCTTTGGCCAGGTGATACCGTGCACTGCAGCGAGAAACTAAATTATTTGAATGAAAAACCATTGGTCGGTTCTGTACCAACACAACTATGAACATAATATAACTGTTTTCAACGAAAAATATTTAAATATACATTCAAAGATAATATTATTTATCTCGTAGTGATTTAAAAAGTTGGTTTGAATACATAACTTTATTATTAATAAAAAAAATTAAATAGCCTTGGCAAAAAATTAACTGTTTCGGCCGAGAAAACCAAATGCATATGCAGTACATGCGGCAGCGGCAGTAATTTTTAAATGAAGTATAGGTAAATTTTAAGTGCGTTATTAGATTTTAAAAGTAATTGATTGAGACTTCACATCATTCAAGACTATTTCTAATGTAATAAATACCTCATTCCTAGTGTACATATATGCATAAACAAGGGTACAGAGTTTTTTATTTGCGACCCAACGAACCCCCGCCGTCATCACTAAGCAGATAGATTGACAAATAAGCTGGTAATCAGTCTTGCGCTTATACTTTGGTTGGGTCTTATTACGATGACGTCGGTGTCGGCTCCCTGCTCACCTGTGTAAATAAAATAAATGATTCTCGCCTTGTCCACACGCATTCATAAATATTTCGATAAGCTTTGTCGTCTCAAGATAGTCGCAGGGGCCCATATGTGACAGCAGGATGAACGTTATTGCAAATTACTTTTACGCAAACAACAATTTCATAAATTATTATAATATGAGGTCTGCTTTTCCTTCCTCGGGTATATGAAAGTTGTTGTAATTAAACACAATAACTTACGTGATGTAACATACATTTTTTTAGATATTCTTTATTATCTAGGGACCTTAGTAAGCCAATACAAATGTAATGAAGTTTACGCGAGAACAGCATAAAAACGCTTCTCTGACGGTGCCTCAAAACACTATTAAGGCACTTATTATTCAAACAGCACACGTCCTCGGCGGCAAACGGAAAAATCCAATTAACTTCATACGAAGAGTTTCAAACGCCCCGCCGCTGCACCACTCGAGCCCTCTTTCGCTAACGACTACTTTTCAATAACATTAATGGAATAAAATCAGTGATATTAGTTGTGGCTAGCCGTAACTCCAAAGCTTCGAATATTTAATGAATTACTATGTAAGAACCATAATATGTTTTACACTATACTTTATATAAAACTAAAAGCACTAATACCAACGGTGTAACTGAATATTGACCTTTTCTTGAGGTTAGGTTGGTTTTTTGGAAAAGCAGTTTCTCGAGTTTATGTGGTTCTAAGCATACAATACAATGTAGGAGTTTTTGTACTTTAGAAGGCAAGTTTTTTTAGATCTTTTAACGCCGTAGTGTAAGAGGTAAAAAGTTCTAATAAAATTGAAATCTGAACACAAATATAAGAGATACCAATTATATTCAAAATTTAAATTTTTGATACTCTCATGTTATTAAAATGTATAGCGGCCACCGAACGATATTAATTGTTCGAGACTTAATATTTTTGATAATATTTGTAAGTCTGTCGGAAAATACAAGCAAAAAAATTCATCGTTATAATAATCGTCATAAAAACTTATATGATCGCATTGAAAAATGCATAAAATATATATAAAAAAAAACTAAATGGCTGTTTCATCTTAATCGATTGCTCAAACATTTGTAAAAATGTTTAATTCGAATACGAGACGACGTTCCTTCCATTAATGAAACAACGCTGGCCTACAGCGTAAAATCAGAAAGGTACTAGAAAAATTTAAGTTGCAAGATTTTGCCCGGACAGACAAACAAATAAGAAAAATGAGATAAGAAAAACGTGGTAAAATTTCGACGAGTGTTCACAAGGCTCGGTAGCTTAATTGGGAGAGCATTGGACCGGATTTCCAAAGGTTGCGGGTTCGATTTCCGCCTGAGAATTCACTTGTGAGCCGAGTCGATCTTTTCTAGTATTTTTCTATTATAATAATTTATCTTATATTTTATCATATAAATTCAATTTGAGGAGATAATCAATATTATTATGCGACATACCTGACCCATGGATGGCTTTTCATAAATTATAAAAATGTGTAATATATACCGTCAGCCTGGGCATTAGTCGATCCAGTTCTAGCTCCCATTACAGTTTTCATTTTATCGTCAAAACAATCTACTGAACTGATGTCGAAAAAATGTCGAACCTTATGAGCTATAACTTTATTAATCATTAACTAACATTTGGCGACAATTTCATCGAGCAAAGCGTAACCGGAAGTTGGTTTCGTTAAAATATTTTGTAAAATAATCGCATTACTAACATTAGTCTGCAATATTTCATACAAAACGTAAAATATGAAATTGACCAATTGACTGATCGACCACAAAACTGACTAAACTAGCTAGGTTTTTTAATGACGCAAGCGAACGCTAAAAGAGATTTTCGAAATTTTTACCTTAAGGGATTAAAGTAGAGGATAAAACTTTATATGGAACTTCGTCAATTTCCCAGGAAAATTAGTATGTGAGATCATAGTAATCACTCAGATTTTTTTTTAAATCACAAACTAGCAGTGTATATAATTTTTTTTTTAATATTTTAAATTGAACTTCCAAAAAATATATAAAAAAGCATTATGTTATTAACCGTGACCTTATTTACCAATTTTTACATTTTGTGGCTTTATAAATATCGCAGTTTCATAAAAACATCAACCCCTATTATACTAAAGACATATTCCGACCGAATTCCACGCGGACAAAGTCGCAGAGAGAAAGCTAGTACAAATATAAATATACCATTATTCACAACACGAGTTCTGTTTAAAAAATATGCAGAAAACAACCTTTTTGTGTTTTCCAATGTTTCCTATAATTATTTTAATTTCAAAATAAATTTAAATAAAAGTCTACAAAAATGTATCAATTACTCAACAATGACAACAATGTTTTTCGATATTCGGAACAGTAAATGTAGCATTGCCTTTAATGGTATGCAAATTATGTTTGCATCAAGGCAGGCGGTGCTCATTCCCGACGGGGGTCATGTGACTTGTCATTTGCCACTGCCATGGGATTTACACCCTTTATCGTTTCACCTGTCAAATTTTCGGTACGACCCCTGGATTTCTCGTTAAACAAACGAGCCCAATGATTACTACTTGCGTTTCTCATGCACTTCTATTACTTTGAAATAAGAAGGTTTCAGAGCCCTGGATTGCATAATTTGTGATATAACTGAGAGTTATTTGAACTTATCAAATGTTTTCGATTCTTTACTTTGCCATTAGGTTAATGCTTAGTGGCGTCGGGTCTATTTTTAAACGTATGTTAAGTTCAGTACACTATTTTACGACAACATAATGATCAAAAGAGACGTTTATCATCGGCTTAAAATATTGCTTCGTTTAACAACTCATTAACTCTGATTTAGCCACCCCCAAAAATATTTATTTAACCCACTACTGATAAATAAGTTGAGATTTAGAAATCTGTTTTATTAGCTGTGATGTGAACAAATTACTAAACCAAAAACTGATTAACAAATTTCTTAACACTAGATGAATATTTAAGATGTTTTAGAAACAATAATAAACTTAGAGTCCCTATAGAAAACAATTTCTGATTTTAAAAATTGTTTTCCCAACAACACAAATCTTTAAACACAAATATATAATCATTTCATTGATCTCAGCCATAAAATATTCGCGGAGCATACCCACAGTTTACGCTAGCAGACTATTTTGGATAATATCGAAAAATAAATTGCGGAATCTGAGAATATTACATGTAGCTGAGACAGCGGAAAGAGATTTTGGTTTGATACGAAAAATATGACAACGTAACAAATAGCATTGATTCGGCTATTCAAAGCAAATCGTTTCTCTCAGGGGAGATGAGAATAGTGAGGCGGTTTCAGGTCTAACGCTTGGACTTATCTGGAATTTCCGGTCGTTGAAGCGAGCTCAATGAGCCAGTTTCGGCGTTAAGGACACTTTCGCTGTCATTACCTTTTCTGCCGATGTCCCAACACTTTAGTCTTTCTTTCGCAATATTAATTGCATAATAGCCCATTGTTCCGATTAATTTAGACTTTCAAAAATGTTACGCTGATATATTTATATTTATTAATAAAAGACACCTCGTCGAAATTAGTTAAGGAAAGAGAAAAATATGTCATTTATAAAGTTTTGTATTCTCAAGTATACTTTAGAACATATATTATGCCAAATGTCTGACATATACGCCAAAATATGGTATAATAGCATATCATCATCATCGTATTGTCCATTAATCAACAATTTGTTCAAGAGTGATTTTAATTAGGCCCTATATAGGGATGCAGCGGGCCCTGTGACAGGGCTGATCGTGACATAAAGGGTATCCATGCGATTGGGATGATTAGCGCGTATGAGTCGGCTCGACAGTCACCAAGCCTTTTATCTCAGAGCGGCAGCCTCCGGCGCCTCCACAAATATTATCGCTGCTCCAAATTAAATCAGAAATCGACGCCTTTTCACTGTTATTGATTTAGTCGTCTCGTACTCGAAAGCGGGCAAAATTGTGAATGGATAGGAATAAACGCGAATTCGGAACAGCAAGGATCGGCACGTTGATATAAACGAAAACGAACCTTCCTGCATTCTTTAACATTGTCATATATTTTTTTATGATTGTTTTGAGAGTTAGTAAAATGCTGTTGGAAAATGGTAAAAATGAGAAACAATACTATATGTATTGTTTCTTAGAAGAATATCCAATGATTTATTTATACTATGAGCTAGTATCGTTTCACCAATGTTGAATGCTAACTGCGTTAGCGTTGTAAAATTCAACACGATTGCCAGCGTCTCGGTAGCTTAGCGGTCAGAGCACTCGCCCTGATTGCGAATGGTCGTGGGTTCGAATCCTTCCTGAGGGCTCGGAGGCGTAGTTGTTTTTTACACACGTATTTTATATCTTATAGTAAATATTGCATTTTGAATGCAAAAAATTAAAATTAAAAACATAATCCAATGATTTGTTTAATAGGTAATGTAACATTTTCCAGTAAAAAATTGTAGTATACAGCTGAAATACTCGATATTTGTGATAGGTACGCCTCGAACGCGGCTCTGTTCCAAAAATGTGTTTGTATGTGTGGGTGAATATTTCGTTTCGTGCATATTAAACGTCGGATGAAAAAGAATATACAAAAAGAAGAAAGAATTTAACCGCAAGATTTTTTGCAAACGTAGCTTTCATACAGGTGTACACACCGACTGTAAAATACCCCGACAACGAGGTAGAGACTGTATGTATTAGGATATTTCCAGAGCTAAACATAGCGAAATCATCCACGATTCGCTGATGATGTCGTAGTCATGGCGGAAACTTTGTAAGACCTAGGCTTAACGCTTGATGGCCTAAGTAGAGCGTCTCAATAAGCGTGTCTCAAAGTATAAATTGTTGAAAATATTTGTTTGATCAAGCTTGGTATTACTTAGAATTTAGATTTAAATTATTATTTATTTTTAAATTGGTTTTGTTAATTATTATTTATTTAATTGGTTTCGTAGTTAAGCAAATTATTATGAATATTCTAATTTCTTTCGTTATTTTCTGTGTAATTGATTATCGATTCATTAAATTTTATTATTGTTTCTGTGCTATTTGCTTTCATGTTGAGAGTTAATTTAACTATGTAGTCCTTTTAGTATACCAACTTATAAAAGTTCCTACGTTACTGTTGATTGTGAATGAAAAATGTTATTTTTATGCTGAGCTGATTTATTTAAAAAAAGATTTCTCCTTTCTAATTATCATTAAGGTGGACCTCATTACCATAAATAGATATCTAATTACCATTAGTTTAAAATCTCACTACCATTCGTCCACAAAAAAAATATATATATATATATATATATATATATTTTTTTTAATTGGCAGTTGTGCCTACGCGTCGATAGTTCGATGTTGATTGAGGTGATCTGCTTTACGATCTCCGAGGGTGAGTGGAGATCGATCACTCGCTTGTGGATCCTCATTTGGAAACGGTCCCAGGTCTTGGAACCTTCACCGCAGGGAGTCTTACGGGTGGTGAAAGATAAAAAAAATTAAGATCAATATCTTCTAAACTAAACCTTATTTCAAAAAAATCGAAAGAACTTGATTAGACATTTTTTTTCATTTCTCTTAAACGCCTATTATGCACGAAATCAAATATTTACCCGTGTCCTATAAATAGACTAAGCTTTAATAACCTGGAATCAGGCCATTTGTAATGCGTGTTTTCTAACTTTCAACATTTTTGTCTTCAAATATGGAGTTTTACCCTGAAAATTTGTGAATAAAATAAAAAAGGGGTATAATTAAAACTTATAAAAAAAAGAAATGAGCTCGTATAGATGATAGTGTTATATAGTCAGGAAACTGCTGTAATAATATGAAATTAAATAATACTTCAATATTATATTTATTACGCAATTTTTCGAAATGTATCGGTCTTATAAATAGAAGTAACCAACGATAGTAAGATTTAGTTTTCCAAAATAAATACATATTCATTCGATTTCAACATCAAACCTATAAAATTAACGATATTCCATATTATTGCCAATTATGGTATTAAAAACGTTAAACTACCAAAATTAAGCGCGCACCGTCCTATTTGATGTAGTATTGATGCGTTGCCGAATGGTTAAATTTCATACAGTTTTTTTTGATACGTTTGAAAATATTTAGGTGCTTTCTGCAATTATAAAATGATTCATAATATAACCCATTGCAGCGTATTTGTATTCTATAATAATATATTATTATTTCCTTGTAAGACAATATATCATTTATTTAAAAAATGCCAAGATAACCGAACGGTTATCTCCACTCCACGAACATAATACACTCGAGAGCAATGAATCCGGGTCACTTAAAGAATGTTAAAAATCTCGGAAACTAAAAATGATACGTTAATGCAATAAATTGTATTTAATAGACAATGTAATACTCCTTAAATGAAAGTAAAAAAAATATGAGTCACCATACATTTTATTAACACAAAATTACATAAAGAAAAAAACTGCTGATCTCTCCTTAAAACAAAAATAGGAAACATGAAATGTTGGAACTTTTTTACGATTTTCTTGAATTTTAATACTTCGTATTGCCTCCTCGTGCTTCCATTACTGCGTTTACGCGGTTTGGCATGCTGTACACCAAGTTCCTTATACGATTTTGGGGAATATTCTCCCATTCCTCTGTGAGAACAATTTTGAGCTCACGAAGCGTGATTGGGGGAGGGTTCCGTTGTTTTACGCATCTGCCTAGCTCGTCCCAAGCATGCTCGATCGGGTTGATATCCGGGCTGCGCGCTGGCCACTCCATACGAGTAATGTTCATCTCTTGAAGGTATGTAATGTATACTAATATGTACCTTTATAGTCTCCGATTTTCATTCATAACATTCGTTAAATTGTATATTTTATCATTCCATTTTGCATCATCATTTGTAAACGTATTAATCTCTGTAAATATATATATATATACAATAATATTTTACTCAATTGCTGAAAAGATACACTAGATTTTCATATAGAGCTTCGCAACCACTCAAAACTTCTATACAGTATGCTACACACTTACCGGCATTGCTTGTTATTTTAACCTGTCTTTTTGTTTAATCTATTTCGTTATTATTTCTTCATTTTATTACTAAAAATGTATTTATTTAATTTATTGACATATAAGTTTTTCTCCGTTGCCATGGCTACCCCTGACACGATCTTTCATTTATGGTATTCAACCTCCAAAGAAAACCAGATTTTATTCTTTTTATGTCTTCTCGAAGACAATCTAAATTTAAATGGCTCTGGGCCTATAAAAGACCGAGCTGACCTGCCAAGTCATTCAGTTCTTCGGCAAAAGTTGCCACGTTAACATCTATAGCTCGCTACCGAGCTCTCCAAAATTCTTAAAGGCCTTATCCCGGGGCCGGCTGCCCCGGGACTCAAGAAAAGTCCTCAACGCCGTAAGGCAAACTTTTGGCTCAAGAACCTACACTAAACTTAGCCACACCCTACCTGCTACGCCGCCCGACCTACCAGCAGCGCCGCACGTCTACCAGCAGCGCCGGCAGTAAATCGGTGCAGGCCGTCCACCAGCGGCGCCGCCCTATCTACCTGCACTATAAGGCTTGTGTTATGGATGCTAGGGTAACGGATAGACATACGTACATGTTACATAGATATATAATACCACTAAATAGAGAGAGTGGGCCATAACCCAGTACTTATATTAAACAAAGTGACAGCAGTTACCGATGTTTTTGTTTACTGGAAGCGTATGTTTCCTATATTTGTCTGAAGAAAGAAAGAAAGAAAGAAAAAATATTTATTGACACACACACACATACACAGAGAAAACAAGGATAGGAGAAAGAAACAAAAAATAAGGGACGAACGAAGTGAACAAAAAAAAGAAAAATACTCCTCTGTAACGACCTTCTAATCAGTCGACATCGGCATTATAGGAGTAATAGGTATTCTGAGATAACTCTAATAAAAAATAATTAAAATAAAACATCTCAATTTTACCCTCAAAACTATATTTTATAGTTTGTCGTCAGTCAGAATCTTTAATTTAATTTACAAAAATATGAACAATATTCCGTCCGCTGGCCATATTAAAGAAACAATTCCAACACGGTAAAAACGGCGTTTTCATTCCAGATGTAGGGTTAAAACGAAAGGTTACTAAAAAAATAGTATATTTTTATATATCTTTTTTTTTAAATCCGTGCAATACTTACATTGCACATATTTTTAAAACCACCTTTTTTAGTTAGGACCACTGTTAGGACAACACGTGCAAATAATCTCCTGATTTGCATCCTTTCCCTAATTATCTTCGTTAAGTCCTTGTCTTTTTGATGCTCAATAATAGTCTTAATATATTTACATTGACTACAACAAAATATCTAGACCATAGTCTTCATTGTAATTGTTAACAAATTATTAAATTTCCATTTTATCTTTTGTCTTTCTCGTGTCATTTTTTAACTGTGGTTATTAATATGACGAAGCATTGGCAATAAAACTCCGGATTGTAATAAAAATCAGAATAGGAAAGAAAGATTATAAACATCCTTTTTAAGGTATTAAGGTAGACGTTAAACGGATGATATGAATATCTAAGTCATAAAAAGATCATAAATCGCATTTGTCCATGGTAAAATAAGTAATTATACAGGCTACAAAGCAATTTACTTTAAGGTAGATAATAGGTATACACTGAAAATAATAGTTGCACTTTCGGAGGAATAAAAGATAAGAATATAATTTTAGAAAATAGATATTACGAAGATACTAGATTTCAGTGTTAAACTTATAAAGATTAAGAATACTAATTTAACATAAATGCGAGAAAAACTTAGCTTCGTAACACTAACTGGACAATTATTTGAATTGTTTAGAACAATCCGTTATAATACAATCATTTAAGCTATTCTCCCACCATGTGTTGCTACCCAAAACAATTTCCTCGAATAATACCTGCCTCTGGGTACGTATAATTTATTATTCATACAATTCATTTTCATATTCGCTAGTAACAGAGTGTGAATTGATTAATGACGGTACAGGCTTGTTCTCGCTTTTACTCCTAATGAAAAGAGAAAAAAATCAGGAGCTAACTGAACAAAGCCTATTGTAAAAATAAACAATGGGTGCGGGAAAATTATTTTATTTCAAAATATCTAAACTTCCATTAGAATTAGTGCAACTTGAGGGAGGTTTTTGATGAGTGGATTGGGATACCCTTGAGTATTGTTACATAAACATTGCCGTTAATATACATAGAATGAGTGGTCTCCGCCGATTGCGGGCATTAGGTTTGCATCTAATTAAAACTTGTACAATTAAACACAGTTAGGAAGGAAAACACAAGAAAATTGAGATAAGATTAATTTTCCAACAAGTTCGCCAGAGTTTGTGGGATAAGTTCGTAGATAGTAATAAACCGACACTAAGCTGGAACTGTAATAAAAGTAAGAGAAATATTTCTTTATTATAATCACATAAGCAACAAAGCCGAAATATACTCTGGATATAAACTGATTCACAGCGAGAAATATGTGGAATTAAAGAAGTATTACATAATTACAATAATAATGATGTTTTTTTTCACTCACGCCGATTTTTAGTATTATGGATACTAGGGAGACGATCAGACATATGTACCTATATGATATATATATATATATATATATATATATATATAAGTTACAATTAAGTAAAGTTACAATTGCTCGTATTAGGTAGACAAATTTCTGCCCCTATCGGGACTCAAACCCGGTACACCTTGGCTTCAAAAGTAGAGTCACCGTTCTAAACCTGTTTTATATATATATATATAAGTAAAGTTACAATTGCTCGTATTAGGTAGACAAATTTCTGCCCCTATCGGGACTCAAACCCAGAACCCCTTGGCTTCAAAAGTAGAGTCACCGTTCTAAACCAGTTTTTAAATCATGTGACTGAAAACTTATTACAATCTTGTCTCAGAATCCTGTGTAGTCTTCTATAATGGTAGTAGTCGTATCCATTCTGGCAGTACTGTCGCAGTGTTACATCATACGAAAGATCTTTTGAATAAAAAAACATAAATTGGTCACTATATTTATAAGAATAAGATATAATATTTCAAGCAGTATCATTCACACGATGACAAGGCATAATTTGAAAATAAGTAGCCTATAGTTTATTTATTATAAATCTTCAAATATTAATTTATTTTAACGGATTATGATTATTTTGATGTTCTTGTTTAATATTGACGTTTCGACTACTTTTCAGGAGCTGTGTTATCAGGACAGCTGTCTAATCAGTACCGTTTAAACGCCAGGATGAAAGCAATTTAGTATGAAGAATTTGAATAAACATATTTTGTAATTCGGCAATAATTGTTGATTTAAGTTTTTGGATTCTAATTAAGAACTAAGCAGCTAAAAGTTTGACAAATACAATGATTATAGTAAGCCCCGAAGTGGGTTATGACTTGGCTGCACCACAAACACACTAGGCCATTACAATCTTATAAAGGGTTAGGTGAAACATCTTTTCGTACTTAGTCACAAAAAATTATAAACAACTTTCTCACGCAAATAAAGTTTTTATTTGATTATCTATTTCATGTGCCAATGTAATTTTAGTAAAGAGGTAGCGTTGTGTTATTTTATTTTATTAGTATGCAGAGTTCTGGTTAATGACTTTGACTATGCATCTATCTATACTCTTATTATAAAACTGAATGCCACTGCATCTATTAAAAAATATATTTTAACACTCGAAAGTACATTATTCCAACTGAAATTAGACTGTATATTAGTGAACATTAATGTTTACCCAGGGCGAAATACGAAATATATTTGTTTATTTAAGCTTCAATGTTTAAGGTTTACTGTACCTTACTCTACTTACATTAATAAATATTGTTTAAAGGCAACGGAAATAAGTAACATTATTTATAGAATCAGGCGTTACTTGGCAGTAATCCGTATCCATTAATAAAACAAAAATATGTAGCTTACTTCTGCAAAAAATACAAGCAAAATGCATCGCCCGCAAGTAAATGCAAGACTGTAAACACCGACTCTCCTTTCACTTTCACCAACTGCTCTACAGGCCCTTTAGCCCCACACGAAGCATCATCAGGAGCTGTTCGACCGTGCAATATCGAGCACTGAGTGAGGTGAACCGGATAAACGTAGTTATTCAGTCCTTGAATGAGGATCTGTAGAGAATCCGGCTAAGTGTCAAGGTATCGTTTAAGGTAACTCTAGCGTTTTGTATATTCTGACTTATGGCATGGAAGAATAATGGCAAAACAGGTAGACAGAATGAAGGTGAACAGTATACAGTAGGAAAGTACAGCACAGGAAAGAGAAGTGAGAATGGCAAGAGAATAGTAAACATGACCCTTGAGAACAACTTAACAATTAAAAACAGTATTTTTAAGAAAAAGCCAGCTAAAAATGGAACTGGATATCGCCAGGCGGGACTTATCCAAACGAAATAGACTTTATAATAAGCAATCAACCCAGATCGGTCCAAAATGTTAACGTAATAAATAATCTCAACTTTAACAGCAACCACCGGCATGGTCAGAGCAACCCTATTTAACAAACAACATAAGAAACAGAGAAAGCACATAAACCAGAAGAGCAGTGCCTTAGTAATGTGCAAATCACAAAAGAATATTCAACCCGGGAAAACAGATAAAACACAAGAACTTTACAATACAGAAATAAATACCATTTACAAAACAGAAAACAAAGAATTTTTTTTTAATCTTAACTTTTATGTCAAAAGACCTAATTCACAAACGGATACAATTACTAAAAAACAGAAGAGATCAAGCAACATTCCAAGAAATAAGGAAGAAATCTAACTAAATAAATTAGCCGCAACATAAAATAAGACAAAGAAAACAGAAAAATCGAATGTTCGATCGAATCGATCACCATGATGTAATGTAACAGCTGATTGAAAAAAGCCACGAATACAACTTCCCACAATACATGTCCTTTGTGGACTATAATAAGGCATTTAACTCCTTGGAACATCACTACATCTGAGCAGCCCTGAAAAATCAAGGAATTGAAAAAAAATACATAAGGCTAATAAAAAATGTATAAACGAATAACACAGACCGAGTAAAACTAGAAACAGAGGAGGAAATCTTTCCTCTATGACTAGGGGTGAGACAATTAGACCCATTCTCACCAAAACTCTTTTCTTTAGTACTGGAGGAAGTCTTCACGAAAATTGATTGGGATAACGCCGAAATCAACATCAATGGAACAACCCCAGAAAACTTACAAATTATGCTTTAAGAACTGGTGCGAGAAAGCAAAAAAGTAGGACTAACAATGAACAAAACCAACACCAAAGTAATAACAAACAGGTCCCAAAAACCTATAAAAGTAAAAGATGGGAAAATTGAATATATAAACTCCTATATTTACTTGGGCCAACTAATTGCATTCAGTGACAAAATGGAACTAGTAATAGAGAGAAGGATTGCTAACTCGATTTTATCACATTGAACAATCTAACGTCGGGGTAGACAAGAGAATAAAAACAATAAAAGCAAAATACTAGATTCCTAAAATGACTTCTTTAGGAAAGGAAAGTGTACATTGGTCTTTGTATTATCTGCTTATCAGCAAACGCCCTAACGAGTCGAAACAAGGATTGCAATAGAAAAAAAACTAACAATTCCCTTTCAACAGCTGGTTAATCTTTCGAACCATTACTTGTTTTGTTTGGAAACACGAAAAGAATCATGGCTGACAAAGGAACTAATTATAAAAGCAGAGGCAACGCTGACCTGACAGCTGACGGTGACAGCGTAAAATTAGAAAGGTACTGGAAAATTTCGACGGATGTTCACAAGGCTCGGTAGCTCAATTGGGAGCTACCGAGATCAATTGGACCGGGCTTCTAAAGGTTGCCTGTTCGTTTCCTGCCTGAGAATTCACTTGTGAGCCGAGTAAATTTTTCCGGGTTTTTTATATTAAAATAATTTAAAAACAAATAATAAATAAAGCGCTAGTGACTACTTGGTTTAGTAGTGTGCTGGGACCGCAGGTCAATAATAATAAAGAGGCGTTAGTTACAAAAGGTAAGTGTGCGAGGATCGCAAAGCAAAATAAATAACGAAACAAAAAAAACTCAATGAAGTGTAAGTTCCACAAAAAGGGAACTTAATGATCAAGTCGTTGACCGCGCCTAAATTGTGACTTCTTTTGCCAGAGCAAGTGTCTAAAGGGCACTTAAATACAATAAGTTTTGAAAATTTTTGTTTTAATTATTTTCTATTTACAGGTAAAATAGAGGAGGAGCTTTAAAAGCAAAGCTTAGGTCAGGAAGGCCGGGAGAGCCACGCTGCTACGATATCGGATAACGTAAGCAACAATGTTCATTTTAATTATTTAGTAATAAGAAGTGGATCCCGTAGCTCTGTTTTTGTTTTGTAACATAAGTACTGTTGTAAACAGTAGCAGCCCTATGCATAAGAAATAGTTGATCATAGAGAGTGTACTGAGTAAGACGTTTGTCTTTATTATAATAAAACCTTATCCCCTTCTATCAATCGCTTACCTATTCACAATAAAAAATAAATTGCACGCTAGTCCGCAAATTAATGCAAATACCGACAAGGGGTAGCACACTAAGTGCTCGATATTGCACGGCCAACTACTGATTTTGCTCCGTGTCGGGGCGAAACACGTGTAGAGTAGTTGGTGAAGGTACAAGGTGTGTCCGTGTCTGCGGTATCTGTATTTTAGGCGATTCACCCACTAGAGATGCGTCCCGCCGCGGTGCGCGAAGCGACAGAAAACGCGCGCGGGGACGGAGGCGCAGATCTGCCTTTCTTAGCGGTGTAATCTGCTTCTCTGCGCAGAGTAGCAATACAAGACGACCCCACGCCTTTTACACCGCGGCACGCCCCGCGTTCCCGCGCAGAATCTGCGCGCGGGGCGCCTACCCGCGCTTTACCGCGTCGGCAGTGTGTTGGCATAGGCGTGTTTTCTATATAAATTGAGATTCTTCCATACAATGGTCAAATCTGCGGCCCCGCGCTACGCGACGGGGCGCGGTGCAGTGGGTTAACCGCCTTATGGGGAGAGCAAGCAGTACATTTTGCTTATTTTCTGGGAATGTATTTGTTTTACTAGTTATAAGAATATATCAATTCCTTAATAAAATATAACTATGGTGACAACAAGTTACATTGTATTAACTAATTATGATAAAAAATATAATACATACCTGGCCGTGGTTTAGCAAGAACGAGGTAATGTTGGGTATTATTTTTATTTCTAATGTTCTGTTTTTGATGTATGATATTAATAAAAAAAAGAATGTTCAAGTAGTACAACCGTTCAAAAAATAATAGTTGAAAAAAACTGCAGTTATAACATACGAGGGCGGGTCAAAAAGTTCGCGGAATGAAGGGCATGGAGGGGGGAAAGGTGACTTTTTGTTACCTGCACTAGTTGTGACACTCATTAAGAGTATAAATATTAAGTTTAAAAAAAAATAGGTCATAATTACCTGAGCTTAAGCACATCAAACAACAAGACAACCCGGAAGAGAATTTGCAACATGGAAGAAATTGAGTTTCGTGCAGTCATCAAGTTCCTTACCAAACAAGGAAAACCTCCCCAGACTATTTTGGAAGAGATGTCTTCCAAAATAGTCTGAAGTCAAAATAGCCCCAAAAATGAAAAAAGAGCTTTAAGGAAAGAAATTTTCCAGCGATGAAGAAGTGAAGGGCGCAATTTCGGCCTATTTTGACGACAAAGACAAATCATTTTTTTTTCGGAGGTATTAATAAATTAATTGTTAGGTCTAATAAATGTATTAGAGTTAAGGGAGAATACATTGATAAGGAAAAATAATTTTGTGTTTTATTTCTTACTTTTTACCCTCCATTCCGCGAACTTTTTGACCCACCCTCGTAGGCCTAACGCCTAGTTTGTCACACGGCTTCCTAGATCGCTGTCAAAACCTCCCAGAGGCCGAATACGAGCATTTGTACCCAAATCATGGGTTTTATTATTTATTATATTATTATTATTTCTATAAATATGACTTATTTAATTATTATATACGTACGTTACACTAGTGTCTAGTAGGATAATTAGTGTGATTGTAAGAAATGTTATAAGAGGAAAGTAACTACTTAAATGTGGGCTAGTGCTTTAAATACGGGCTAGTAACAATTCTCGAAAACCTACAATCAAAAGACGCTACAAATAACGATCGTCTATCGCATTTATTCGCTCAACATAGCACTCACTCATTCTTGTCAATCGCGCGCGAGCTGTCGTCAGTGTCGGCCATACATGGGTTGCTGCTGCTGTCGAAAAATTTTCGGCGGTACGTATCAATGTGTTATTTCATTAATGAAAATTAGGTCTAAATACTGTAACTATGATAGAACACAACTATGATAGTTATATTGCAGAATATAAGATTAATTTTATGATTATCGGTCGATTTATTGTTTGCTCTATCTGATTTGTAAAGTACACGATCAAGATGATTTTAGTTAATAATTTTGAATATGGGCTACTGCTGTGGCCTCGGTTATAACTTCGTCTCAGTTGAAAACGAAAATAAAACAAAAGATAAGAAATCCAAGCAAAAAAAAAGATATATAGGAAATAAGAAAGCCAAGACCATGGACGAAAGTGAAGGTGAAGAAGATATCCAATCTGATAAATAAATTATGTGATTTATTCCATCTTCCAAATTAATTTGATCTTTTATAAGATAAATATTTAGAATTGATATTTTTGTACAAGATATTTTAAGTATTTCATATTTAGCGTCTATTTTGATATTTTGTTTTATGTCAATTTAATCATATATTATAATATTAAGAACATAACATTGTTACTTAGCTCTTAAAAATGTATGTGTGATTATTTTGACGTCAATCAATGGTTATTTTTTTAATAGTTTTTATTTTTATTTTTGAGCCAAAAACAAAATGGTAGCCCATATTTGGTTACCTTCCTCTATTATACTTTAACAAAAAGAGCAGTAAACGTCACAAGAGCAAAGCAAAATTGAACAGAACAACTACTATAAAATACTATACATAGTTGGAATAAAATACTATTGTAAGAAAGCCCTAATATTTTACATATTATTATTTTTCCTAGACGTACTTATCCTTTCTACTTTGATTACGAGACAAAATATTTTATTTCCATAACTTAGATTTAAATTAATTTAAAATGTCTTAGATGATAGTCAACTAATTGTAAACCAATTGTGTAGAACAAATACGTGCATCAAATCAGCAGTAAATTTATATGTGCAATGTTACAAAAACATGCCAAAATCCTTTAAAAAGTTACTTTTATTTAAAACAGACAGCAAGCAATTGTTAGGGCACATAATGACTCGTCCATAATTACAGGGGCAGGTCCTAAAATGATAAAAGCCTCCATTGAATGGCTCGTTAAACGCAAAATGTGGTCAAAGCGTATAGCACGAATGTTGTAAAATATAAACTTATAGCGTGTGTTGTAAACACTTTTTCCAATAAAGCATGTTCATTTATATTTTTCAATCCGATGCGAGATAATAGAAGACAACCATACCTCTCTATTGAACCTCCACATTATATATGTACACTCGGCGTCAAAAAAATCGCACCTCTAAGAAAATCACGTTCAAATGGCATTAACTCTGGATATGCACATGCAGTCGTATTAATTATAATTTTATTTAAAAGGTTACTTAATTAACTTAATAAAAAAACATTATTTTTCATTATCAAATAAAACCTAAAGCAACAAATAAAGGGTCACAAAAATTCTAAGGAAATTTTGCTGCTCGGGAGAGTCGCGAGTTGCGCTAACTTTGTGGGTATAAAGAGGTCAACACGGGTTCAATGTGGGTCATTCGCTATTAAACCGTTGAAGGGGACACACGCACTGATTTTACTGAAGAAAGAACATCTGGAAAATGGACACTACAGCTGATGAGGCCGCTCAAGTGGTTGCACTACTGCAAGCAGGGGTGCGGCAGTGTGATGTCGCCCGGCAACTGAATCTGAGCCGTTTTTCGGTTCGTAGAGTCTACCAGCGCTTTTTAGAGACCGGTGGCTATATCCGGCGACATGGGTCCGGTAGACGTCGCTGCACTTCGGAAAGAGACGACCGGTTCGTTGTGTCGTACTCTTTGAGAAATCGCTTCTCAAACGCTGTTCAGCTGCAACAGGAGCTCCAGGCAGTTCGCAGACGCACCGTGAGTGTATCCACGGTTAGAAGAAGACTGAAGGAGAAGAACATAGCAGCCCGCAGAGCTGCTACAGGTCCAAAATTGACTGCAGCGCACCGACGAGCCCGCTTGCAGTTTGCTCGCGACCACGTCGATTGGACCATTGAGCAGTGGGGAGCTGTTCTCTTCTCAGACGAGACACGAGTGTGTCTTTTCTGCAACGACCGACGAAGAAGAGTATACCGGAGGCAGGGTGAACGTTTCGCTCAAGCCTGCATCCAGGAGACGGTGGAATATGGAGGCGGATCCTGCATGTTCTGGGGCGGTATGTCGGCTGCCGGCAAAACCGACCTGGTCTGCGTCTCCCGGACCGGAGGTGCTCGCGGACAAGGGTCGCTGACTGCGCGCCGCTATATCACAGAGATCCTGGATGTGCATGTGGTCCCTTTTGCCGAATCTTTTGGCGAGGGGTTCACATTAATGCACGACAACGCTCGCGCACACACTGCAGCCATCGTGAACGACTTCCTGCGGAGGTCCCAAATTCCTGTGATGCAGTGGCCAGCGAGAAGTCCTGATCTGAATCCGATAGAGCACCTCTGGGACCATCTTAAACGTAAGGTTCGATCTCGGGATCCGGCTCCTTCGACTCTAGAGGAACTCCAAACCGCGGTGATTGAAGAATGGGGTCTTATCCCTCAAGAAGAGCTCCTGAAGTTGGTGAGGTCTATGAGGGACCGTATGGAAGCCGTCATCAGGGCAAGGGGGGGTAACACTAGATTTTGAGTTAATTTTAAGACACTTTTTGTACATTTTTTTTGTAAATTATCGATTATTAATTAGGACTTAATTAAGATTTTTTATTATTTTTCAAATTTTTATGCTTTTTGTATAATTTTAATTAAAAAAAAGATTGCACTTAATTGTTGTTTGATGCTCCTTTTTGTTACCTTTCTAATGATACCTAACACTATCCTCTATATAAGGTTTAGGAATTTTTGAATAAGATTTTTATAAGGTGCGATTTTTTTGACGCCGAGTTTATGTTCAGCGTAGGCCTAATCCACTCAACATGTGAAATTTTCCAAATAAATAATTATTAAATCTTTAATTAATAATTTAAGATTAAGAAAGTTAAACATTTTCGTGACCAATTACGGCATAATAATTGAACATAAAATCGTTATAAACAAACATGTGCAGAATCACGTAAGATCACGTATTAAAAAGACTTTTTCTGGATAAAATCAATAATATATGTGAGATCAGAACTATTGGGTGGAGCCTGTAAATTACTTTTACCAGACTCCATATTCAATCGAATATCCGTGAGAGGTCAGGTTAAAAAACAAATTCTTTAGTGGTTGTTCAGTACAACAAGATCTATTTGGTTACGATTCCAAATTCTTTATGGGCAGCGTAGCCGTCAAACGACGTTTACTGCCGCTCGCATTTTGTTTTGTTGCGTGCAACCGTATATAATAAAATGTAACCGAAATCTTACCTACGGAAATTATATTCAGTGAGATAGCTAGCAAAACACAGCAGCTCAGTGTACTCAAGAAGACCAGCACTAGAAGACCGGACATCAGCCTAACCCGTGCAGCAGCGAGCGGCGCGGCGGAGACGTGAGACGGTGAGCTGCCCTTTTCTCAACATATTTTTTGGTCCTTCGAGCCTTCCTTCCTTTTTTTCCTTCCTTTTTTTGCCACGACACAAAACAAAAAAATAAGTAGAGAAAAGGGCAGCTCACTGTCTCACGTCTCCGCCGCGCCGCTCGCTGGTGCATTTTTTTTTAAATCGCAGGAGGTACCGTTATTCTAAGTATTTCAAAAAATCTTGAATCATTAGTATTAAATCCGTGTGGAAGGATATAACGGCCAACTTTGCGATACCGGAGATATTCACATTTTTCATGTCAGCTCCATTCAAAATATTTTTCGAAAAATTATTCCTCGTTCGTATTTGAACTAAATCATCTCAGTTGACATTTGAAACGAAACCCATTTCTAACAAAAAAAAAACATTTTTTAAATTTAAGTTTCTATGTCTATGCAACGCAATTTTCAGCCCACCGACCGTGCGGCGCAAGCCTGCTGTGCGTCGGCGCGTGGCTTTTACAGCTATCTGCGTTAGTGGTGGGGCAGGATGACGGCCGGTTGTGACGTCACGGCGCAATGACACTGCGCGGTCGTTTTACTTCTTTTTGAGCCGATATAGTATAGTATATAAAAGTTCTCATCGTTTGTCAATACAACCTTTCTTCAAAGCCATTATACGTCACCTGATTTCTTCAAGTTTCTATATCCCTAAAGCTTCCAGCATCCATAAGGAAACACTGTAGACTAACACGACTGTTTCAATATAATTTGTAATGCTCTAATTAAAGTACAATTAATTAGACAATGAGATATAATTTCATATTTAAGCTATTTCTGGAAATTACGTTTGATATTTAAGGATCCTCTAAATTCATTGTCGTTAAAGCTCGGTTTAAATTTCATAGTTCATATTTAATAAGACGATATGTGTAACCGTTTTAATTCGACATTATAATACAGCTTTAAAATACAGCAATTTTACAATTTGTAAAAGTATACGAACTGCTTGCAATACTGAACTTAAAATTTAACGTGGTAAAATACTAAGTTAAGTGGGTTAAGTTTATCGCTATATTTAGGTACTTAGTTTGTTTAGCGGGATTTTTTCCGCACTTAGGCTCTTGATTGGGCATTGTGCGTATGTTGGGTTGTCCTTCTACTTCAGTCATCAGAATTCATTCCAGAAGGTTAGCAGCCTTTTCAGGCTGCTGTAGGCTTTCGGGAGTGATGTTGGGGATTGGAGAAGCTGTGCTCGTTGATCTTGCATGCTCCTGCATTCCATAAGCACGTGCTGTGGAGTTTCTTTTGCCCCCTTACAGCCTCTGCACAGAGGGCTGTCAGTCACACCTATTGTAAACAGATGCTTCTTTAAAGGTCCAGTTATTAAACAAATAACTTTGCGTACTTTGTCCTTTTTCAGTTTGATGAGTTTACAGTTTGCTTTATTGATGCCACCGGGACTACATTCTTTGTTTGCATGCCCTAATTTTCCATCCTTTCAGGTGTTTTTTTCCTGTGTTACGGCGTAGCGAAGTTTGGGTATGGGCAACAGTGATTCCAGTCCATATATTGTTATATTTGAATCCCTTTTGGACAATTCATGTTCACTTTGTTTGCTCTTGCAATGGATTGGAGTGTGTTATAGCATTCCAATACAAGAGCTGAGGTATTTCTTTGTAGGTCTTGTAGAACGAATGCACTGTCTGAGATGATTTTGATATCGTATTTTATGACGTCTCTGGCTGCAACCACCTGCGGCAGTTTGGAAATATCTATGCATTCCGTTTGTTCTAGTAGTGTTCTAGTAGTTTCCTTTTGTTGGTGAAAAGAATAAGTTCCATTTTTCTTAGGATTTATTGACAGTTGGTGTTCTTCACACCATTCTTCTACAATCTTAAGAGCTGAACGCATTATTTCTATAGAACATCCTAGCATTCCCACTTGAATTGCTAGATCATCTGCATATCCTATAGTAGTGTATCTTGGTTAATTTTACTTTTTTATGAAGCTGGCTATTACTTTGGTCCAAAGAAGTAGTGATAGGACGCGTCCTTAAGGGCATCCTTTTATAACTTTTGCTATTGTAGTTGTTGACCATAATTTGAACCGCACTTTTACTCACTAGCTCGCTGATCCAATCCCTGATGACGGGTTTTAAATTTTGACTTTCGTAAGGCATAGTTGATGCTGTTGTGCATGCTTTTATCAAAAGCTCCTTCTCTGTCTACAAAAGCAGCTAGTGTTCCGCTTATTTAGCATCTCCGTACATAAAAAAATCTAAACTTAAAAGGTTGAAAGGCTACGACCGTTTGGTGCAACGGTAGCGTTCCTGCAAAAGGTTCCTGCGGAAGGGGGAGATGTTTGATGTGTGATGAATACGAGCAGTTGTACCTAAGTCACGGGTATGTATATGTATTTCTATTAATATTACTTATTTATGTATGATATATGTGTGTTTATCCGTTAACCTAGTATCCATAACACAAGACTTACAGTGCTAACTTTGGGCTACGCTAATTGGTGTGAATGTAAGAAATATTATTATTATATATAGCTTTATGATTTAGCAAGTTATATTTACATTGCAAATTAGCATAACTTGGATATAGCATGGATTTCATAATGTTGATGAGGAAATGAAGAAAACTATCAATAGAAGTCTACACGATTTTAGACGGTGAGAATACCCAAAGCTATCCTACCTAAAATATTACTCTTACATTGTTGTTATTCAATTTCAGCATTAAAGAGAAAAAAAATCTTAGTGCTAAGTCCTGCCGTCCTCTAAAATGTTAGGGGCGATCGTAGCAAGTAAAAATAAGACCAACATTACATCAGGTTGTGTCAACAGATCAATATTTTCTACCAGGTGATTGCCATCCCCACGAGCTATATTCGACGTCTAATAATAAATGCTGTTTATTACAAAGTACTGTATATATCCCAACTTCATTAGTCTTTCAACCTTTTAAGTTTATATTTTTTTTATGTACGAAGATGCCAAATAAGGGGAATAAGCTGGATGGGACAATAGTTCGAAGCCACAATCACGGATTGAAACCATAAATTGCACAGATGTATGTACGCGAGCGATATCCTGATAAAACAACACTTTATATCTGAGTAATCCGGGGCGTTGTTTTATTATTTCTTTATATTTACCACGAAAAAGGGTGCAATATTCTCTAAATTTATTGTTTTACCTTTTATGACTTAGTTCACCATGACGACATCCTTAGCATCCCTAAAAACTGACGCCATCACCTTCCAAATCGACAAAATTGTGTTTCAGTATATACAGGTGTCAGTTATTCTTTTTCATCCCATTGTTTTAATTATTGTTTTGCTTCTGAAGTATCGTAATGAAACCAGGTTTCATCCATTGTCATGATTCTATGAAAAGAATCAAGCGATTCTGCCTCAAAAAACTCCAAACAGTAGCCAGAAATTGTGAGCTGTATTCATTTTATGTCAACTAAAAGCAATCTGGGGACCTACCCAGAGAAAACCTTAGAAAATCAAAGTTGATAGTCAATGATAGTCAATCTACGATCTGCCGTTATGAGATCAGACGCTTTGCGGAAGTTTTTTTTTTGTTGTATAAGTGTGTCGTATAAGGCCGGCCGCAGCGAGGATCGTCTTTGATTTTCTAACCGCAACCCACTTTTTCTCCTATGTATACGAGGAGCAGATTCCCCTAATGTTATTTGGTATTATTTTTATTAAAGGAGTATTTAATGACAGCACGTTGCTAAATGTTTTCCACTTTATAAAAATGTTAAACGCGCTTAATATCACTTAAATCGCCATAGCTTTAAACCGCAAATTCTGCCGAAATACAATTTTACATTGTAATTACCAAAAAACTCTGAAACCTTTTTTGAGTAAAAAAAAGAATTATTATGCGTTTAAGTGCTAACTTTTCAATCATCTTTCAATAATATGGAGTGGACGCATCTCGCCAACTTAATCGTTTCGCCAAGAGCTGCGCGATTTGCAAATCGCTGTCTTTGCTATCTGGCGCGAATGGACAGCTTGATTTTGCCTGCACTAAAATAAATACAGAATCAATTTTTTTATTTATAAATACTTTTATGTTATTAAATATTTATTGTTTTTTTTTCAAATATAATGTATTTTAGATATTAAACGTAGAAAATGTAAATGAATCCAATTACTTTCTCCATGTAACTATTTTTGAAGTATTAACTAATTTGATATACAAACTTAAGATGTAAGCTTAAGAAAAGGAGAAACTTTTCATAAAGTCTACATTTGCGTATCTTTTTTCAACAATTTCAAAATATGACGACACTGTTCGTTTAAGGTTAGCAGTCTGTTCTATTGGGGTCGTAACTGTGTAATTCTATGCATCACTGTGCTGTATAACTGTGATTGCGAGCCATAGGGCGCCGTCGAGCTACTTGTTTATTTATCACTTTATTACCCCACTCAACGTCGAGTGGCGGGAGAAGCCACAATGTGACCCTACACTGATTGAATATTAAACATTCCTGCCTGTCCCTTAAAACAAGAGTTTTAACTTTCACTCATTATAAAACAAACCAGATGTCCATTAAAGCTGACAGACTTGAAACTAGAAAAACTATATATATACTATCGAACATTTTATATAATTATGCTTTACAGATAAAGATATAGATAAAATGATTTTTATTGAACATAAATAATCACAATGCGTGTATTTAACGTTAAAAACTACGACATGGCTGCGTTAGTTCTAAGTTCGGGAGACCTTGTACCGAAAAGAAATCGTAAGAAACTCTACAAGAGCTCCCTTTAATTATGTGTTACATTAAAATAGTAGATTTTCTTTTTGAATTTTTCTCATACGGTAAGTACTTTTTTTTAAACAGTAGGTACTGTCATTCCAAAAAAATATCAAATAAATAGAAACAGAGGACAAACCATCACCTCTTATTGCAATTCAAGTTAGACTGTTGAAGAGAGACGCCACTAAGACCGCGTATAGCGTTGTTTCACTCTGGCAATCGAATTTGCATCGCGCTAAGAGATTTTAATAGGCCCTCTGGACGGTAAGCTCCATACGTTCTTGTCTTTTAAATAAACACCGAAATTTTAATAGCATTCAATCAAGACTGTATTTTGGACAACATTTTTAAATATTTAAAATGGTAATTCAGTGACACTGTTATGGAACTTAGTTATAAAAAGTAATACTACTAAAAATATACTTTTTTATTTTTTTAGCCTAAAACTTAGAACAGCAAGCTTTTTCCGTTTCTTATCTATCTTTTATATAATACTACGACAGTATTTCGTTAATATATTAAGAAGCATTTAAAATAAACATATTATCAGTAATGGCAGCTGGCCCATCAACAGCCTATATATATTTATTTTTGGCACATCAACATTATATACACAGCCTTGTGAAAACCCGTAGAAATTTTCTAGTACCGGTTTTACGCTGTAGGCCAACGTTGTCTCATCAATGAGAGGAACATCCTCTCGTATGTTTGTGTAAATTGTTTTGACATTTCATGCAAGTTATTGTTTCGGTTCTATCATGCAAAGTCAAATTGCTACCAGCAAACTTCAATGTTTCACGAGTACTTTAAATAAAAAACCAGCAAAAAAAATGTTAGCTGCAACCTCTCAGAGGCAATGATCAAGTACTCGGCGAGTGTCCGTTCTGTGTTGCCCTATCTATGGGCGCGGCGGCGCATGCGCATTAGCGGTAGCAGAGCGACGTCATCTGCTCATCGCACAACGTAGCACACGGTTATAGACTTTGTGGGGTGCGCGCAACGACCAGCAAAGCATGAAACTCCTTTGCACTTATATGATGATTCACTACACTATCAGGTGGTGGTAGACACCTTTTAATGATTTTTACTTCATATTTTCATCAATTTAAAACTCAATTAACAACTTAGGCGACAAAATATCATAATAAAAACGTTCACTGGTTGTACATTATTAAGTTTAATCAACTATTTACTGAAATTTTGATGATTAAATAATTATTTAGAACCATTTTAGGCAGAGATTAAACAGTAACACCGTTTACAAATTAACCGCGGCCAAAGAGAGCCTATTTATCATTAAACTATGAAAATAACCAAAATAAACTACTCTTACTGTTATAGTATCAGTAATTTGCATTATTTTTAAAGCATACGCCGTGGAACTAAGTTGGTCCTATAAGGCATCGAAATTAGGATCCTATTGTAACATTGATTCTAAAGTAATATAAAAACATTGTGAATGATCAAGTTTGACTGTTTCCCCGTTTACAATTTTTGGGATATTGACCTGCATCACATTGGGTAAAATAAAAAATTGAGGCATATTATAAAGAGGAAAGATTTGTATTTTTTAATGTTTGCAATGAATAAACTGAAACACTTCTAAGTCGATTTCAAAACTTCTTTCATCATTGAGAAGCTACATTCACGCTGGCAAAAAGGCTACATTTAATGCTAGAAAAGTTTTAAAAAGTTTAAAATTGTTTCGATACTTATAAAAGTATTACTTCTTCCACAGGGAATCGATTTATATCAAAACAAACTTTCAAAATTGTGTTGAAAAATTAAATCCAGTTAGATTTGAACCTTCATTTTCTGCTCCACCTTTAATAACTTGATCACGCATCTAATTTGTTAATTACATTACCAAACTTAATTATGTAACCGATTTGTAGATATTACTTATATAATATGAAACAAAATTTGCTTTTTTCGTAGTTAATACTGAAAATAATTTCATTCTTTTGGAAGACTACAAAGAATATTGGATTTAGTTTTTTTTAAATTTCCCCGTTTTTCTAGGTCGATAATTGGAAAATTTCATTGTAGTTTCTAATATGATGAAGATAACACAACAACTGGTACGGTATATTTTAAAATAATAATTATTTATATTAAAAGTATATCTTTCCAAAAAACTATATTGTGAATATTAAATAAAGCCTTACGTTTTTAAATGAACTTGACAGTGTCCAGTCATGATAGATATATAGATAGAAAATACGTTTATTCCGGTTGTACACACATTATACATTACCATTATATACCTAGTCAAAGAAATAACATCATGGCAGGAGTTTATAATTTAATAAAATAAAGAATTTTAATTAAGAAAATTTAAGCATCTGATTGACAATGACCGCCATTATATCTAGCGACTTGTAATAATAGTTAAATATGTGAAGAACGTACACGTAACTAGCCTGGTAACATGTAACTAGGTGGGTCGAAACGTACGCTCTAAAAGTTGCGATAGGAGCGAAAATGTATGAAACAAATCGAAAATGATTAGCATAACTGTAATGACAGCAATGATGAGAACGCGTTGGCGTTTGTGACTTCTAGAACTGTTCTGTTTTAAATGACAAAGGCGTGTTCCACAGGTCACCATAGTACCATTTTTGGACGGTTACGTTTTTGTCACAAAACTGAAGACTTGTAGCTAAATATATTAGCCAGCCGCCTTGGCAGCATTATTATTATATATCAAAATATACTACAATCAGATAATAATAATTTTAATCGATTCATTATGCCTTAATACTCAACCATTGCTATAATATAGTAACAGAGACGCTGTTTTAGCAAATTTGGCTTTATCAGCATTGTGTACTTGATACTCAATTAAAATTTATACAGATTATTACTACAAAACCAAGCCTATTTATTTTATAAACAGCGATGCGCATTGCATCTTAAATTTATGTCCTAACATTGTGTATTAGACACTTCAATTGGGGTTATCTAAATACGGAATGTTATTTCTTTAGGATTTTAATGGTTTCTAGTATCGTCTTATTAAACAAATTTTTGTTAAGGTAAGATTCTTTTTTACTAAGGAAATCAGTAGAAGCTGTTAATTCCATTAACCAAAATGAATGGTGAAATATCGTAAGGAATACGTTTTTATATAGGTACTTATTTAGTATATTATTTATTTTAATTGATTTGTCAATTTAAATAAACTAATTTAAAATCTAGCGCAGCTCGTTAAATCATTAGTTAAAAATCAATACAGTTTTGGTAACATTTGTATATAATTTGGGAAAACAATAGTTTTCTATCATACCAAGTATTTATGAATGAATATTCTCGTCGAAACAATTACATTACATTTTTTTATTACTGTGATATATTTACAAAATACAAGATTAATGAGGGCCACATGTTGTATAAGACTATATTTATACTTATAAAGTGGTTCATATTCATTATGTGTTAATAAATATAAATATAAATTATTTGAAATTAATTTAAAACGTCAGTTTAGAAAATACAAAAACGTGAAAATAGGTAATTACTTATTACTGGTGCTGTTTCAGAAGCTGATGAACCAGGAAATTGTAAAAACCAAATCTTCTTATCGATAAATTAAATCCGATATAAAATAGTTAAATTAGAAATGTTTCCTTTTTTTCTAAGCGAAAAATATGCGAATGTTTAACTCACGTATTCTTAAAAACGCTCTGATTGTCAAGCTGACGGGGTACTGTATTCAGAAGGTCACGTCCCCGACTCTAATTTGTAACTTTTTCAGAAGGAAAAGTTGCAAAGGGAGAGAGAAAGGTTTGCACACGGGCCGGATTAGGAAGGCTTCGTAGCCGCCGTGGAGGAATAATGGAAATGAAAGTTCTAACAGTCTCTCGGCTTACTTAGATTGTGCGGCTTCCAGGAATCTCGGTTGCGGATTAAACTAGACACGTTCTAACCACAACATAAATTTCCTCTTAGCGCCAAATGTTTTTAGGTGAACAGCATATAACATTATGTAGATTATGGTAATATAAGAGATAATAATTGCGTGCAGCAATGAATTCTAAGATTTATTTGCACTGGAATTATAATGCCAAATAAAAGTAAATAATTTCTTCACTTAATGTTGCCAAATGCTGTGTACAAAATTAAATGCATATTTTTCCAAACGAAATAGAAGTTTAGTTATATCATATCGATGACTACTTAGATACAATAAGATTTATTACCATTGCTAAATATTATTTATAAAATAAAGTCGGTTTTACGGGCGAAGATTTTACGTGACAACGTCTTTTTCTCGGTAGAATATTTATTGATATGAATATAATTAAATTGCACAATGCGCGCGGCAGACCGATCATAGTTGAGTGGGAGAGAGACGCAAGGCATTCGGCGGGCCTCTCTCTCGTTCGGTGACTCATCGTAACGTTACCGAGCGTTACACTTTTTCATAAGTGACTCCCAGCCGCAACCAATTTATAAGACGTTATCACGTCAAAAAAAGATTCCTATTATTTTGTTTTATTTTATATTGGAAAAGGCAAGCTCAGTCCGCCAATCAGTGATTCCTAAAAAGAAACTATGTGTCTTTCTCTTATTGCTTAATACTAATTTCATCAAAAAGGCTTAGTTTTCACATACATTAGTACTAGAATTGTAGAAGTTGATTAGGTACAATAATGTACTATCAAGCAACGAGTGTTAGTGTAAAATATGTGTATTTGATAGGTCAAAATGGATATGGATGTTTGTATAATAGGCTACTTACTGTTAGCCCAAAGGAATATCTTTAAAAAAATATATAAATTACATTTACACTTAAAGTTTACTGTGATTTATACCGATGCATGGAAACCTTCTTTTCATCTTCTCATTAGTCGTTTTTACTACTATTTAATTATTGTGGTTATGGAAATTATATAAATTTTATCAATAATTTTTTTATCTTTGGATATTTATGTTTAAACATAAAATAGACAAAAACTTAAAGGTCCATGAATATTTAAAGACACGGTAATTAGTAAATTTAATACTGTGAGATCTGTGTGCTATCTGAAAACGCTTCAAAGTTTAATGAGTTTATATAAATGCCTATTAAGTACAAAATCGTAAGAAAACAAAACACGCTTCTTGCGTTAAACGAGTAAATGAGTGGCGAACGTTTTAAAAGAAGCAATTGGTGTCTGTATCAGAACAAATTGTACATTCTGAGTTCCGCTAATGAGATTGGGGGAGGCTGAGTTGTGGTGTAGACCACAGATCTAATATTTATTAGTATTGTCCAACATGAAATATTGTAATATACAAACAAATATCATTGTTGGATTCCTGTACGTATGATTTTAGCAACATAACTTGCGGGTTTGCAAGAAAGGAGAAAATGATTACCATTTTTAGGGTTCGTACCCAAAGGGTAAAAACGGGACCCTATTACTAAGACTTCGCAGTCTGTCCGTCCGTCTGTCTGTATCACAAGAACTGCGATAGTTAGACAGTTCAAATTTTCACAAATGTATTTCTGTTGCTGTTATAACAACAAAAACCAAAAACAAAATAAAATAAATATTTAAGGGGGCTCCCATACAACAAACATGATATCTTTAATTATGTATGTACGGAACCTTTCGTGCGCGAGTCCGACTCGCACTTGGCCGGTTTTTTATAAAATTGATATGAATTATTATATGTCATAGTTTATGCATTTAATTTTTTTTTTGTTGTGTGAATACACAACAAAAAAACACGAATACGTGAATGTTTACATTATAGTATAACTGTATTGCGTATTTATTTATTAAATTGATGGATTTTAACAAAATTATGATAAATGTATCAATAACGATTTATTTTATACTAGCTTTCCGCCCGCGGCTTCGCCCGCGTGGAATTCGGCTATATTGCGGTATAAAGCACAACTATAAGAAAACTTCTCATTCCCACGGAAAAATCTAAGAAGCGCGATGTAACGCTGGATACAATTAGTTGTTAAACCAAAACTGAATGGTACACTATATTATATGTTTTCCCTTGTGGAGCAAAAACAAGCAGATTTTGGGCATTGGAAACCCGGGAACACGCTACATAGAGCTGACCATGCGAAAAACAATGTTTTTCCAAGCTATCATTCCACTTCTTATGTATTTTAAAAAACACATCGTTACCATGTTTAAAAAAACACCCAGCGCCATCTATCGCATACCTCAAGAACTAAATAGCTTAACTAATACTTATACCAATTAGTAGTTCGTTGACTTTAGTGATTTCAGGATAAGTAGATGTAAAAAAAACAATTTAGACGATAAAACAAATTGTACGTCATCCCTCGAGAATTCCTCATTTTCGAGGATTCATTTTCGTATCATTTAGCTTCAAAATTTACATGTTCATATTCGTTTGCAACATATAAGTAGATGTAAAAAAAACAGTTTAGACGATAAAACAAATTGTACGTCATCCCTCGAGAATTCCTCATTTTCGGGGATTCATTATCGTATCATTTAGCTTCTAAATTTACATGTTTATATTCGTTTGCAATATTTTACCTTGTTTTAAACGACACACAGTGCCATCTACAATCCATCCATAAAGCAAACAATATTTTTGTTTTTCCTCGGGAATATCAATTTTTTCCAGGATAAAGAGTACCCTATTATTTAATCCGGACTTTTATCTTTACGTCTGCAAAATTTCAAAACAATCGGTTCAGTAGTAACGGCGTGAAAGCGGAACAAACAAACAAACAAACTCACTTTCCGATTTATAATATTAGTAAGGATGTAAGGATAAACTCTTGCCATGGTGTTATTTTCTTTGACTATATAATGGTAATGTATAATATGTGTACAACCGGAATTAACGTATTTTCTATCTATCTTTCATGACTGGACATTGTCAAGTTCGTTTAAAAGCTTTATTCAGAATATAATTTTTAATTCACAATATAGTTTTTTGGAAAGATATACTTTTAATATAAATAACTAGCTTTCCGCCCGCGGCTTCGCCCGCGTGGAATTCAGTTATATCGCGGTATAAAGCACAACTATAAGAAAACTTCTCATTCCCACGGAAAAATCTAAGAAGCGCGATGTAACGCTGGATACAAAATTGATATAATTCATTCCACTTCTTACGTATCTTAAAAAAACACTTCGTTACCACGTTTTAAAAAACACCCAGTGCCATCTTTCGCATACCTCTAGAACTAAATAGCGTAAGCTATCATTCCACTTCTTACGTAATTTAAAAAATACATCGTCACCATGTTTTAAAAAACACCCAGCGCCATCAATCGCATACCTCAAGAACTAAATAGCGTAAGCTATCATTTCACTTCTTATGTATTTTAAAAAAACACATCGTTACCATGTTTTAAAAAACACCCAGCGCCATCTATCGCATACCTCAAGAACTAAATAACGTAACTTATACTTATACCAATTAGTAATTCGTTGACTTTAGTGATTTTAGGATAAGTAGATGTAAAAAAAACAAAGACGATAAAACAAATTGTACGTTATCCCTCGAGAATTCCTCATTTTCGAGGATTCATTTTCGTATCATTTACCTTCAAAATTTACATGTTAATATTCGTTTGCAACATATAAGTAGATGTAAAAAAAACAGTTTAGACGATAAAACAAATTGTACGTCATCCCTCGGGAATTCCTCATTTTCGGGGATTCATTATCGTATCATTTAGCTTCTAAATTTACATGTTTATATTCGTTTGCAATATTTTACGTTGTTTTAAACGACACACAGCGCCATCTACAATCCATCCATAAAGCAAACAATATTTTTGTTTTTCCTCGGGAATATCAATTTTTCCAGGATAAAAAGTACCCTATTATTTAATCCGGACTTTTATCTTTACGTCTGCAAAATTTCAAAGCAATCGGTTCAGTAGTTACGGCGTGAAAGCGGAACAAACAAACAAACAAACAAACTCACTTTCTGATTTATAATATTAGTAAGGATTATATACATAATAGTGTGAAACGTGTAGGTACACCTACATCTGATTACATTTTGGTGACAATAATTTTCTAAGAACGAACACAAAATTTTGATGCTTTCGAAAAATTACATAATATTTATGCAAATCTTGTGTTTTCCTTATTTCAATATATTGTGATGATATAATGTCGAAAATTTATTAATGCTATATATTTCATTTCTCGTGACTTTACTTATATCGACCTCCATCATGTCGAAGTGCAAACCACGCTATTTATTTCATTTTTACTACTTCTTTCTCTTATCGCAATGATTGGCTATTTTATTACTATTCTACTATACAAACATTTGCCTCAAGGGGAAACTAACTACAAAGAAATCTTTGCTCTTTAGCGAGAATTTAAGGATTACCAAATAGAATGAAGTGGTTGAGTCCTTCGAAAGCATGCTCACATAATACAGGCTTTTTATCACCAAAGAACGGAATCAGGTAGAGTTAGGTAGACTGATTTCATACAGCAGAAGAATAAAATGGATATGGGGGAGATCGGGCTACAATTAACAGAGGTAAGTATTAACAAGCGAATTTCTGAAAAACTATACATACTAAACCTACAGCGAGTGCTTTTGAAGGCAGCCTAGATAACGCCACATGATTCGAGATTGGTCAGTTATGCATCGCGTATAATCCGACTAAGCTGTGCACTGGACCACTTTATTACGCAAATAACATTTTTAACTTTTTTTTTGTATGTTATTTTAAATCAAAAATTTACCTTTGGGGCTAAAATTTACAAATCGGCGGGGTTAGTATTAACATGTTAGACCCAACCCCAGATATGGGCGCTCGTATTAACAACTCGTTTATTGTCACATTTAAACAATAATTACGTATAAACGAATTACTCGAGTACCCTATTCCTTAAAGTTTTTCGAGTCAACTGCGGGAGAAGTAATGGAAAAAATAGAGATTATAAAGAATTTAAGTTCTGCTATGGTTTACCCTTGTGTAGAAATAAAACGGGTGTATCAAGAGCAAAACCTGTTTAATCTTTAATAACGAACAAAGCAATTATGTTAGAGTATGTGTTAAAGTATGCTAACGTTTGTTTCGAGTTACTGCGCAAAGATGCAAAGAGTTAAGTTAATGATGTTAAGAGTAAAGCGATGGCAGGATGAGATCAAATCGCTAACTGATTACTCTTGTAAATAAATATACTAATTGAGGTTTATAATATAAAAGTTAAGGGATTATTAGTTTTTGTTTATGTTTAGATATATTGTAATTTGTAATACTATATAAAAAATGTGCTACATACATATCCGTATTTACTACACTATCATTAATGGAAAGTAACGTCGTACATGTATTTGTTATCTTTTATATTTGTTGATGTAACAGAATGTTAATACTTACCCCGGATTTTTTTATTCTAGCCCCAAACACGGGGAAAAAATTAACAAACGACTTTGTTTCGAGAAAGAATTCTATTTCAGACATCATTTATTTGATTAAATCTAAAAATGTCGTGATATTCATATGCAACTAAAGAAGCTTAATATTTGGGACTTTTTTTTATTGGTTTAATGACTATATGGTTAAAGGTTGGAATTAGTTTTTTGTCTGGTAATCTTTTCGTGATTTCTTATTACATACCTATGTAGTACACATATCTGATTTTTATAAACTTAGCTTTAAATTGTAAAAGGAAAGAGCAAATTGCTATTATTCATTGTTGTTAACAAAACATTGTATGTTATTAGTTCTATATTTCCTTCTATACCTATATAGTACTCTTATATGTTAATTTTCCAGTATACAATTAGAATTAAATGGTTCAACACACTGTATATAATCAAATAAGGCAGTTATTAAAATAAATCACCTGCGGAAAAAAAAACAACTTTTTCACGGTTTTTATCACATAATTTATATTTAAGCTGGATGTTTCGACTTCTTTTTCAAAAGCCGTGATGACAGGATGGCATAGGAAATGGTTGTCATAATTGCCTTACTACCATCACTGATTTTTTTGCATGTGAGGATCCCACAAACCATCAATTTGATTTCAGCGTGCTATTTCTCTATTAGCTCTCACAAAGCAAGCACGACACCGACGTCGGTCTTACCTGTAAAATAATAAATATACTTTAATTAAAGTTGTAGTATTATTTTGTGTACTTTTAATAATCAGATTCCATGTATGATTAATTAAATGTAAATTATATGTGAATAGTCATAAAAAAATATCAATGAGCAACTAAATACGAAACAGGTCAATAACAGAAAAATGTATTGAAAAGATTTATAAGAGGATTTCTGGTCAGATGTAACACTTCACACATGGCAACTATTTAAGAAACTATGACATTATGATATTAGCAGATTAGGTAATAATAATAGTGGCAAATATAGGCAGAACTTACATACATTTCTCTGACGATGCCAGTATGAAGCAACGGTTGTTTGTGGACTGTTTTCTGATAAAATATGTCTTCTAGCATAACTAACAGAACTTTTACAGCCAAAACAAACACTGGTATATTGTCTTTTTCTTGAGTTGGTTGCAATGCATCATTTCAACTCAATGGAATCATAAATGGTACCTCTAACAAGCTTATATTTCTTCCTGCATTAATAATGAGAAGGAGGAAGTGTATAAACTTGCTTACTTCACCTCAGTTGAAGCAGAGCGATATTTTTCAATATACAAATGGATTTTAGACGTTCGGACTAGTTCATTGAAAGCAAAAAATGCAACAGCTATAATGGTTCTATACTTTAATACTCATAAAAGTAATACAGTAATGTCGGAAGCGAACACTTCAAATCTTAGTGGTAATGAATCGGACAAGGAAAATGATTCTGATGGGCCGTTTGAATAAACAAAACGTCACGAGTCTAGGCTAGAGGCTAGGGTTCCTATACTAATGAATGATTAATTCTATCTACAAGTTGGTGGTGTAGCAATGGGTTCTCTAATACTAACTTAATAAAACTTAAAATGAAACAATTTTAATTTATATAAGTTTTAGCAATTACGAACATGCCCGATTAAATATTGTGAAGGTATGGGTCATAGGTAAATATGATCACGGCTCCTGTAAAGGAGTCAAAACGTCAGGATGAAATATAAATTATGCGCAAAGAACCGTAAATAAGTTGTTTTTTTTTAATGTGTAGTCGTGGAAGTGTAAGAACTAAAAATATGATAGATAATAAGTTGCATTATAAAAGAACAATTATTACGTAACAACTTTAAAGCTTTCAATTTAATTTAATCAATTCATAAAAACGAGTGTGAGTTTTCGCGTTTGCATCAGATGTATTCTGTAAGACTCTAAACTAGTATTGACTTAACCACAAGACTGTCAAAATTGCCCTAAGTCTATGGTATAGAAGGAAGGCGCGCGGCACTGGGCGGGCAGGGCGCTACTGTCTCCAAGGACTATATTTTACGTTTAATTGACGCACAGCTGTCAGTAAATGAGACGTACCTTTTTATAATTCCGACTCCCAAATTCATCCGGTTTTTTTCTACGTAGTAATTAAAACAAAAGAACTTCAGTGATTCACACTTTTTCAATTTTGTTTATGTTTATTTATGAAGTGCAGTCACAATAAATTCCGCTTTTCCTCTCAAATTAAACACTTATCCTAGACGAGGCAGCTTCGTTATATTCTTGGTTTGTTTCGTTTTATTTATATATAGTAAGATTTATAAAGCTTGATGCTTTTTTAAAAAAATATTCATAAGTAAAAAGATATACCTATTGTGATACAAATAAATTTGCGAAACGAAACGAAAAATACTCTAGATATAGTCTATAAGTGCCAAAACTTTTAATAGGAATCAGAAACACGTTAAGTTCCTGGTAAGAAAGTTGCAAACGGACGCATTGTAAACTACTTACGAAATTCATACGTCGTAGACTCGCAAGTCGCAACTGATGTTGTGTCAAAAGAAAAGTATTGTAAAGTATTGCTCGTGGTTCCTTTCCAAGGAATTTAGAATTATAGCACTTCTCAACTCTGCTGTGCAATTTATTTTGAACCATTCTATATCAAAAGGACATATTTCAGATGTATTTATTAAAATTTACTGAAATTTCGCATAGGTATCATTATTATGGTCTAATCATTGGTATATAGTACTTTTAGGTATAAATTAGATCGCCTTTATTATTTTTCATTTGGCATTATCGATAAAGCTTGCTGGCTGATGATGGATAAAAAGATATTTTACCTAACCTAACCTTTTTTTTTTTTTTTTTGACGCGGGGAATGCGTTACTCATACGCCGCCGTGTGGGAGAACAGCGGACACGTTATGTGGGACTCTCCCCTGCGGAACTACCTGACGATAAAAGCTCGTCAGGTTGGTGCGCAGGGGCCTACCCACTAAACCACCGCGGTGTCCCTCTAACACCTTGGTGGGGATTATGAGATCGTGTTAGGATTCTTTCCACGATCCCCACCAGTGTGCGACCGCCTTAGGCGGACCCTCCTTCGCTCCGTGGGGAGACGGAGCTGTGGGGGGCACCCCGTGACACCCTGAGTGCCCCGCATCGCCCGGAGACCGGTGCAATGCGGGTGCTGGTCTCCCAAGCCCAGCACCCGCTGGCCTCCACGGGTGGAGATGGAGGAAAAACCTCCTCCACGTCCAACCGTCATGGGACCTTTACGCCTGCGGGAGTCCTTCGGGAAAGGAGTTCCCGGGGGGCTCCCGCAGCCGCACTCCCGAACCTGAGCGCATCCCGTCTCCCTCTCAGCTGAGAGGGGAAAGGGAGCGCTCCCTATCTTCGGGGATGCCAACTACTCGGACATCCCCTCCCCCTCTGGCGCCCGGACTCGCGCCTCCCGCGCTCGCGCCCGCTCCTCTTCTGCGGAGTCGCTGGTGCAGTCCGCCGGCTCAGGGGATATCCCCTTCATTACCGGCGGGTCGCACCCGCGACTGCCCATGACGTGGTCGGCCGGCCGCCCATTGGCAGCACACACCGAGCACGCCGGCTCCCGCTTACAGGAAGCGGCCTTATGACCAGGCACTCCGCACCTGAAACATAGGCCGCTTCTGTCCGTCTTCACCGGACACCTAGGGCTCATACACATGGGCATGCCCAAGCCCCATACACTTGAAACAGCGCATGGGGCGGGGGCCGAGCAGCCTGACGTTCGCGATGCTCCACCCGACACGCAGCCGCGCTTCATCTTCTAACACTGCCTTTGCAGTAGTTACCGGCACTCTGGCAAATGTAAGCCGCATTCCGTCACTGCCAATTCTCATTTTCTGCACCTTGATTAGTGCCATGGAGCACCCTGCCTTGGCCATGATGGCCTCAGCCACTTCTTCCTCGCTGACGGAGTCATCCAGGCCTGAGATCCGTAGGTCGGCTGTTCGCTCAGGCCTTCCTATCCTTGCCATATCTCCTATAATCTCCTGGAGTCGCCTCGCCAGTTCATCCGCCTTCGTGCCGCTCTCCTCCGATATGTGGAGTACCCGGGCGCCAGCCTGAGTCTCTCTCACCCTGATTCCGGCCTCGAGGCCTAGGTCAGGGAGGGAAAGGGCCTCCTTTGCCCTCTTCAGGATGTGGGCATATGTCGCCCCACTCTCCAGTGCGTCCTTCTTTAAGGTTATGCTGACCGCCGTAGTGCGCGGTGGGGCTAACCTGGCCTTCTTACTCTGGCCCTGTTACCGCTCTGCAGCTGTCCGTGCCGCGGTCAACTTTTCGGCAGCACGTCTTGCCGCTCTCCTCTTTTTTCTGCCGAGCGCCTCCGTCCAGCTGTCACTTTGGGTGAGGGCGTTGTCCTCCCTCATTACAACTCCCTGTGTTGCCATTGCTGGCCCTCCTCTGCTTGACCCAGCGGGGTTAACTGGGCCGCTTGCTCTACCCACCTGTCTCGGGTTCCCTGCTTGCGCTGGGTTTGTGTCCAGCTCTCGCAATCTGCTCTCTACCTTCGCCGTCACGCCTTCCTTCTTCCACTCTTCCCTATCCTTCACTGTCGGCGGTGGCTCCATTCTGCGAGCTTTCTCCTGCGAGGTTTCGCGCAGGAGACTCACTTCCTTTGTGAGTTTCTCCATATGCCTACGGAGGTTGGCGTTCTCCATCCTCAGCATTTCTATATCCAATACCTGGTCCTCCGAACCGGTCCAGGTGGCAACTGAGCGGGTTTTCAGCTGCCTGCCGTCACTGGTCATTTTGAAATGCAGCTTCACGGGTCCTCTCCTGGCCCGCTTTGCTCTTCCTCCATGGTCTGAAACCACATCGGCCCCGTCTTCTGACGATTTCGCCTCTACGGGGGCCTTCATTCTCTTCAAGCTTTCCTCAAGGAGGACGACCACGGTGCTTGACTCCGTGAATTCGTCAATCAGCTCTCGGTATCTCGGGTCCTCTCGACCGATTCTTGCGATCTTCTTTTCCAGCCACTTGTGCCTCGGCATCAGCTTCTTCAGGAGATCTTCTTCATCCACCTTGCGCTGGTTCAACCGGTGCTGTTGGTTATGTCCCTCTTCCGGAATCCGCGCTCTGGGTGAGCGGCTCTCCCTTTCCTCTTCAATTTGGCACAGTTTTTCCTTGGACGCCATGCACTGTCCGTCAAAAGGCTCGCCAAAGCTCACCTTGCCACCACGATTCTTCTTGGAGCTTTTGTTTTTAATATCGAAATCATTCATCTTATTCCCACGAAAATGGGAGAAACAACGGACCACCAGGGCAGAGATCCCGATACCCTGGCTACCCTACTTACGCCTGGGGGGTCGGGAGGTACCCCAGGGCGACCGCTAATGGGCCGACTGCGCTCCGCCGGCCACCTCCAAGAGGCGCCCCGACACCACGTATCCCAGTGCCGGGACTTTGACGATTTTTTATAGTGGCTTTCTCCACGCGGCCCCCACCAAAGTGGCGGCCCCTGCTCCCGCACCACGTACGAGGTTACGGTTGGGCCGGAACCGATCCTCGGGTCGGAACACGCCCCGACTTGCCCGCTGACGCGAGCTGGGCCCGAAGGCCCCCTCGGGTTATTTTTTAAAGGGGTTGTCTTCCCCGCGGCCCCCACCAGAAGGTAGCGGCCCTCGGCCCTGCACTACGTACAGGGTTACGAGCTCCACCGACGACACCAGACAGAACTGGCATCGCCTTAACTCCCCTAACTCGGCTACCGCTACCCGGGATACCCAGGACGCCAGCCGAGCTCCCCCCTGCTGGTTTTGGTCCGCGCCGGCTAAGACGGTGGCCCCCATATCTGGAGGCCACCCAATCCGCCACCCGGGGGACGCGCCCGATGGCAGTTCCAGCAACTGCACACGGGTACCTAACCTAACCTGCAATGTATATCAAATTATGCCAAGTAATTAGTTTACCAAATGAAATTAGGACATTTTATTTTAGGGCACTCAATGTTTTGTAACCCAAATCTATAGTTAGATTCCTTCTATTTCATTGATAAGTTGTCGACAAATAACGTTTAACGATAAAGCAACTTAACAATATAAAAATAAAAAAATTTTAACCGACTTCTAAAATCAACTTGACAAGATACACTTATTTGTTAAAAATGATTTAATATTTACACTAAATCAATTAAGACACTAAAAATATACAAAAATCAAGCTTTTGATTGACATATGCTTTTCTTTACTTTATTGCCTTAATGCTCAGTAATGCATTTTCATTAACCTTCTGGGTCTGTGGGCATTACAGTATCACTATGACTAAATGCAGTACTTGTGTTTATTACTGCAGCTTCACCTAGCACGTGCTCAATACTGCGTTTGTAGTTGGCAATCATTTTCTATACATGTCTGCTACTAGTTAAAATGTAGGTAACCTTAACTTTTGACAAATATTTAAGCGACTAAGAGACGAAATAAAACACAACTTAGGTAGGTATTAAAAAAAATGTTTTTATTTTAAGCTTATTATAAAAATCAAAGGAATCCATCCAAATCCGTCGCCAAGCAGCTCTGCTGTGTTTTGTCGGAGGGCGGAAGTACCAGTGCCAACGGGGGTTGGTAATAAGTCAGTTACGCATAGTAGGACCGGTCTTGGTATCTTGGTAATGCTGTACCAGGTTCCTTATTCTGGAAGGTAGCGGGATCCAAAGCACAGTTTTAGCCGTTGGCCGACCGCAGTTAGTAGGGGGCGCAACTAGCGCACTAGCCACGCGTGAAAGGCTGCCCTGGTAACTCGCAAAAAATCCCGAAATGTCCACCTTTTAGGAGGGGTTTAGGCGTCCCCGCAGTCTCCAGACGAGTTCCCCTTTTAGGTTAGCTGAACCCAAAAAAACTTTCATGGTCGACTAAGTAGCGTCTGCACTGAAAATCCTACCGCCCAACATTCACCATCATGACGAGAAAGAATAGGTAGAATTCAAAACAACGGGTGCACTTCCTGAGACCGAGATTCGGCTGAGACCGAGAAGCTACAACTATTCTTTTTGATGGAGACTCAGATAGCAACCTTGTTGGACGAGGCGTACAACAACTACCCTTTTTTTGTTTTTGCGGGGAATGCGTTAGGCATACGTTGCCGTTTGGAAGAAAGGTGGACTCGTTATGTGGGACTCTCCTCTGCGGACCTACCTGACGGTAAAAGCTCCTCAGGTTGGTGCGCAGGGGCCTGCCCACTAAACCACCTTGGTGTCCCAGTATCACTTTGGTCGAGATTGCGTGGTATCCAAGCAGATGCTTGCCGCGACCAGTGTGTGTCCGCCCTTGGCGGACCCTCCTTTGTTCCGCGGGGGGATGGAGCTGTGCCCCGTGACACCCTAAACGCTCCGCATCGCCTCGAATGCAGGGGCCGGTCTCACCTCAACTACCCTGGTTACACACTTGAGCATAAGTTCAAGATGTATGCAGGGGTCTGTGTGTTCGTCCGCAATGACATTTGCTATAGGCATCTCCGATGCTTTAAAAAATCCGAGTTTTCCGTTATCTGACTTCTGATGGACACTGGGGTAGAGAAGATGCTCTACGTCTGTGTCTACCGATCGCACAGCGGTGATCGGGAGACGACTCGGCTAATAGATTACCTCACAGAGACGGCATACTTGGCAACTCATCGCTATCCAGCTGCGGAGCTTGTTTTTCTGGGGGACTTTAATGCTCACCACAAAGTGTGGCTATTTCCATACCCGAAAATTGGCCATGCTAGGAGAGAATCGCGATGATTTGTCCTAGGGCTAAATCTTACTCAGCTGGTGGATCAAGCGACTTCCATGTTTCGAATGCTGGCCCAACACTCAATTGTCTTGACTTACTGCAACTAGCAACTGATTCACACAAACATTATGTATCGGTCTCAGCTCCATTGGGATCGTCCGACCATTGTATGGTTAAGATTTTACTATGCTTTATTATCATTTTTACTGTAACATAACACGAGGTTGATAACCTAAATATTTTATTCGGATTTTATCCTAAAGAATATAAATATACATATACTCGTAATGTTCAGTGCTCACGAATAGTACAATACAAACAAAAGCTCAAATTTTAGAGCATTCTGTAATGTAACATTTGTGCAAATGCTAGACTCTGTGTTCGACGTAATGCTCACGGCAATTGCTCCTTTACCTGTAACATACCTTTCTATTTTGCGTTTAGTTTGTGTTGAAATGTTGGACTTGCAGCTCGACTGCGCGTCGCCTGCGCTCATGACTTTGCATGATTGTATGTTACGCGATTAGCCCTTTGGGTAAAAATCAGGTTGTAACAAAAAGTCGAACGTTGTGCTCGAAGTACAGATGTGAAAGAGTTAGAGCGGCTCGTTGTTGTGTAACAAGTTAACCTTTAAGTTAATACTCATATTTATACATTAATATACTAACATTACGGTTAAGTGAAATAATTCACGTTTTTTTTGTGTCATTATCTACAATTCCGTATTTTATATCAAAATTATAAGGTAGAAATTAATTCAAAATCATTTGTTATCATAATGCTGTGCGTAATCAATGTAAACGCTTATTCCGTTCCCTCCTTGCTCCGTCTATAGAACATTTAGGACTATATTCGAGATTAATAATCCACTCTCGCTTCGGGTTCAAAAGATTCCTCAGTTCAGCAGGTAAATTATTACAATAATCAATGTTTAATCTACACCTGACATCGCTTTCCCTTACAATAAGTATAATTTTCGTGGAAGCAAAATACCATCGCTTTTTTCTTAACTCAGAATAAAAAATATTCAATTTTTCTTTCAGTTTTCATTTTCTTGTCACCCTGACGCTGGTATTAATGTTTTAACTCCATTCTTGACATAATTTGCGTCTAAAAAAATAAGATTAAGGTAAATAAGCTTTAGAAAGTAAAAATACGATATTGTCTTATCTGATTAGTTGAAACAACAACAACATACAACTAACCAATCGAAGGACGCTTATGTTATAAATCGTCATAATTATAGTTGATTTTGTCATGAAATGTGACTTAATAATCTTATTTCGTATATTAGTAATTATAAATATATATAAAACTATTATTAAACATTGTATTGGTTAACATAATCCTAGGAATTTATTCACAATAAAGAAAAGACGATGATATTTTTTTTCTAAATGGGAATATAATACATCGTAAATTACTGTTAATTTCATAATAAAATATGGCCAATGGGTGGCCATATTTTAATAAAAAAAAATTATAACGCCTTATAAAAATGCTGCACTTAGTAGTGTATGTTACTTCTTATTGATTCCACAAATTATTATTAATCGAAAACAAAACCGACATTTTGACACTTAGTGTCAAAATATCGCTTAAGCGCCTGGATGCTGTTGCAATCGAATGTTTAAAAGGGATGAAAACCATTTTGGCTTCTTCCTTTTCACCGCAGCACTGAAAAGGCAAATACTTTGTCGGATGGTCATAAAACCAAGGTCAAAAAAATAAGTTAAAATAAAGAATTAACTGTGGGAAAAGTATTATTCAGTTGAATAAAGATAATGCGTTGTAAACTCTACTCCCTTATAAAAGATAAGTATTATTTTGAGTTCATTAATAACCATAATCAATGATTGCAATTATATGATAATAAATGTGGATTACTAAAGGATCGTCCTTGTTATTTGTCCTGGTAACTAACTCCTGTCTTATAACTTATTTAAATTGATTCCAATAACCTATAAAAAATTATATATTCTATGAAAAAAGCACTGCTTATAAAGGGTGTCCCAAAATTAACGCAAGATTTGAATTAAATAGAAAACACAGTTTTTAGTCTTTTGATTGTAATTTTTTTATTGATTCATAAAGTACATAAGATAGGGTTATTTATGGAATAACACATCGGGCAAATGGCCTCCACGGCTTTGCATACACATACGCACTGGTTTGTCGAAATTTTCTACGACCATTCTGCATAAATGTGACTGTTACTGGTGCTCAATATCGCGACATGAGAACGCAGTTCTTTTTGCCGAAATTGGATGATATTGATGTGGCCAATATGTGGTTTCAACAAGATGGTGCCACATGCCATACAGCCAGCGAGACACTTGAATTACTGCATGAGACATTTCGTCGTGTACTCTCTAGTTTCGGTGATCATAATTGGCCCTCTAGATCGTGTGATTTAACACCATTAGATTTCTTTTGATGGGGTTATTTAAAATCAAAGATCTACGTCAACAAGCTTACAACCACGCGTGCATTAAAGGAGGAGATTCAACGTTGAATCAACGAAATTCAGCCACATTTATGCAGAATGGTCATAGAAAATTTCGACAAACGAGTGCGTATGTGTATGCAAAGCCGTGGAGGCCATTTGCCCGATGTGTTATTCCATAAATAACCCTATCTTATGTACTTTATGAATCAATAAAAAAATTACAATCAAAAGACTAAAAACTTTGTTTTCTAATCAATTCAAATCTTGCGTTAATTTTGGGACACCCTTTATGTTTCTAAAACCTAACCTAACCTATTTTAGTCTTATTTAATAAAGGGACTCTAACTACGTATTATGTCAGTCCAATTATACCCTAAACTATAACATACTATAAAACTATAGTCAAATCAGTCTGGTTGCGTCTGATAAAGGATTAACCAAATGGTTTAAAATACACTCACATCAGATATTTTTATATTTGATACATTAGTGATTAAACGTGGCTGTCGTTGATTGATTTTTGCTACATTTTGCCAACAAGGATTGCACATCTTCCGGTTTTTTACAGACTTATCAGTTCGGATTATTGAATATTTTCATATGTATAGTAAACTTGTTCGACGGAAAGTGACTAATGCTATCTATGTAAAAGTACAATATACTTACTTTCTGTTTAAATCTTCTTTTGTATTAGGTGTCGAGGTGGTTTTCAGTCTGAATGGTTATATATCAAACATCTTTTATAAAAGGAATTCCACTAAACTATTTTTCCGTAAATAAACATAATCAGAAGTAAGTTTCATTAATATTTCTGAGAGGTAAGGTTTAATTTGAAAATATAGACCTTCTAGTGTAGCAAGCTTGCCCAGTCTATCAGCTTCCTTTAAAACCTATGCGAGCAGGAATTCGACGAAGCCTTTAGCTGTCTGCCCTTTATAATATTTTCATGTATAAGTTGTTAATTTAATATGCAATTGGGTTTTTTTCCAATTCGGTACACATTTATTTCCAGAAACACACCGAGTTATATGCTATAGTGCAGTCTGTAAAGATTTCAATTTTTTATGTATCCTATATCTATAAAGCACTATAAATTGCAACAAGTTCTTTATTAAAGAGATGTCTTCACTTAGTTGACACTTCCGCTCATATCGTATATTTAAATAAAAATTGCATACTACTATTTATACCTACATACTATTATACGGATACGTTTATCCTAAAATTGAAACTAGTAAGAGAAGGAATTGGGCACATTATTTCCATTTAGTTTTATTGTATAATTATAAATCTCAAAACAAGTTTACGGTTATACAAAGTCAAGAAAAGTCCACGTGAGGCCAGATTTGCACGGGGTGCATTAAGTAAAAAATGATGGGCCGTTTTGGTACCTATTCGAAACAAAAAGACAATAAGGCTGAAAACAGTAATTTATGATCAGGTATATATTAAATAGTAGTTTTATTTGAAAGTTTAAAGTACAGACAGATACTTTAATTTTATTTATTACAATAGATATTGTTTTTAAGCCTGCAAATAAAATATAACTTCTTTTTATAAGATTTAATTTAAATTTTCTCTGTGTTCTTCTATAATAGTATTTCTCATTGTTAGTATTAATACAACAAAAGTTTTGAAAAACAATTGAAACCTTAATTTCTTTTTCAAAACATAAAGTCATTTTTTGTTTAGTAAAAGCTTTTTACGAGCTTTTTTTCTTGATAAATAGGCAGGCACTTGAGCACTATCTCACCTGATGGTAAGCGACAATGCGATCTAGGGTGTGACATGGTCGCCTAAAAGATACCTTTCCACTCGTGACTTGAGACCCCTAAATTGTATTTGTCAGGAAATGCAGACTCAGGCAAAGATTTCCACTCTTTAGCAGTACAAAAATTGGAACCAAAACGCTTAGTGCCACTCTTTGGTATATCAACTATATTGTAGTGGCGCTTATTTGTAAGTCTGGCCGTCTGATAAAAAATGGCGACGGTGGAACAAGGGTATGCAATTCTGCTGCACACTCTCCGAAATGTATCCTATAAAAACGGATAGGCTAGCTACCTTTCGTCAATACCTAATTTCTTAAATATCTCATAATAGATGAAATCAGTTTTATTTCTACAATGCTGTACTGTTTATTATAATATTATTCAGAGGAAGTCTGAGAAGGCTGCCAAACAATTTGGCAGGGCGAGCGGCGGCGGCGGCGGCTCCTCGTAGATACGGCGTTATTTACAGCGGCTATTGGGCTAGGCTACGTCGTAACTCCTGCTTAAATACCTGGTTACGACCCTACTTGGTACTGGATAGGTACATATATCTTTATACCCTGATGCATGCAAAAAATCATAAAGCAGGCTTTCTTCTGTTATCGATGATCCTGCAGAGCACGTTATTTGTGAAAGTTGCGTGAATCTCGGTGTCATTAAAAAACGAGGGTTCTGTAACAAATATACCCATTCTCCGGTATTCCATGAAGAAAACCAAATAAAGGGGAGAATGTATTGGCATCTTAAATAGAAACCAATAATTTGTCGTGTACAATGGGCAACCAGTTCCGACGTCCGTATATTTTATTCACTTTGACGTCCAATTCTTTTCGCTATTGTTGTTTACCGTTGTTTGGAAGCGCTATTGATATAGGTACCTATATCACGCGTTGTATATTGGATCCCGTGTTTTTAATAGTGGTTTTTTTTCTTTTTTTTCTCAATATAATCGTATAAGACAAAATAATCAAGTGACTAGATTGTATAATGTTTAAAATGATGCTTATTAAATAAGTGATGTAAAGAAAACTGAAGATGCGATGTGTAAGCTAATCGATTAATAATAGGTATTTAATTGGCACGAAAGTGTAAGCCGCTTAATCTTAATTGGGTTTGCGAGTGTTCAGGTTTACGATGCGATCACTTTAACACCACTATTAAGTACGCACACCCTCGAGGGACCCCTCCATGTTTGAATTTCACCATTATTTGTGTAGCTAATAAACACTCAGAACATATGCGGGTTAATGTCTCGTTATGTATTCATAACAAAGCTATTGTGTCAGTACAACATATAAGGATGATTCTATTAAGAAGCGGAAACGTAGGTTTGTCGTGCTACCATTCTTGTTTTATGCTTAAACAAATAGCCTTGTACAATTTTGAATTGAAATAAGGATGAGGGAACGTTTTCTTACTGAACACTTACTGTAATCAATTTGGTCCATACATGAGTTTATCGAAATTTTTAAAAGTGACTATGACCACTACTTTTTGGTGAACTAACATGAGAAACGAGAATGAAGAAATCACATTTTCTTTTCTCAGTAAGTCATTTCGAAACTTGAGCAAAACGTTGTTGTAATAGCTTATATTTCCATGGAACTTCATAAAAAGGAAAAGTAATTTTCTAAAATTCCTCTATCCCTTAATCTGTTAAAAAAATTAAATAATTTCATTTGATGCCGAAAACGTTGCGTCAAACGCAGTTAATGAAACCTTTCGGTATTTTGGTGCGCGGAACACAAAATAATGATTTTTTTATGATCAAAGAACGTAAGTAAATCTCTTACCCGTGCTTCAGCCGGGGATCTAGCTCCATAAACGTACGCGTGTCGGCAAATCTCATTACTTTGCGAGGATAAAGAAAATTCAATATCTATCGTTCGACTCACTTTTTTTAAGGGAAAAAAGTCACCATTCAATTATATTATTGTGGGTTAAAAAGAGATGCACAAAATTAGTCACTCATATAGGAACCAATAAATATCTACAATTGAGATTGAATTTAATTTTAACTGATGATTTATTTTAATGCACATATCCAATTTAAATAAAAAAATAAATTTTAATATATATTTATTTCAAATATCACTGATATTTATAACATTTGTCAAAATAGTTTTCATTTTTAAATAATAAGAAATTGTTATAAATAAATAGTAACTTATGGTTTATTTCACACACAGATAGGATAAGGAAAAAGATAAGCACAACAAAGAAAAGTTTACGAACAGGCGGCTTTGTTGCTAAACAGCAATCTTGGTTGAATAGAATAAATAAAAACAAAAGGATAATAGGGGAATGGGTCTACATATTGAATGGACAAGTGTTTAATATATATTAATGCAAATATTATATTATTCAACGACATTCTCCGTGAAGAAGCAACTCAAATTCCAGATTCGTGATTGGTATCTCTGAGATTTGATTTACAGTCGGGTGAATTTGCAATAATGCCTATTTTATATACGTTGTTTGAAATTTTTACAGCACAAATGCTTGTGAAATTTTAAACACTGATCACTTATTTTAATGGAAAAGACTGACAAACATTTACATTGCATTATGCGAATCTGTGGAAAGGATAAGTAAAATAATTACATTTCGTATAATTAACATTAAATATATTAACAATTGATACAAAGTATAACATATCAAAGTTATTAACATGACATTTACTCATAATATCTTTAACATAATGACTAGCGGCCCGTCCCGGCTTCGCACGGGTGGACAAAATTCTTTAATTTTTTTATATTATTAAATATTTTTCCGTTAGCGCCATCTAGCGTCCGGTAGACGAACTACTTGCGGTTAACGCGTTGCTGCGGCAACGTTATTGATACAATGGAAAAAGAGCGGGACAAAGAGCGGACAGACAAACACACACAATGTAACGTAATATTGACGTAAAAATTACAAAAAAAATTGATGTTAACAAAAACAAACGCTTTAAATTAAAAAAAACAATAGCCGATGTAAAGTACTGGGACGTTCATACTCCTCCGGCACAAAGAATCTGAAGAACTAACTAGATTATATTCACTGTGATTAAAACAAAGAGCGGGCTGAACCTAGCGAACCGAAAATGCCGTGGCAGCTGCCGACAAAGCATCAGAATTAAAACTTGTACTTAATTTTTTTTTTAATTAATGAGAATTTTTAAGTTTTATTTATTTACTTAACAACATCAATATATTAATACTTACTTGCTATATTATTAATTATATTGTTGACTAGCGGCCCGCCCCGGCTTCGCATGGGTATTTGACAAAGAATATAAATTTTAACATACTCACACATACACCTTTCTTTTTGCGTCAGGGGTTACTAGAAAAGAGTACATTATAAATAAAGTTTGGATGTTGTTATTTTAATGATTTTTTGTTATTTTTCAATATTTGATTTATTTGATAAATTATTATAATAGAAAAATACTAGAAAAAATCTCGAACCCACAACCTTTGGAAGTGGGTTCGAGTCCCGCCTAAGATTCACTTGTGACCCGAGTCGATTTTTTCTAGTATTTTTCTATTATAATAATTTATCTTATAAGATCGCATTGAAAATGCATAAAATATATAAAAAATTATAAATCTTTGATTTATTAATTTTTATTTCTAATGTTTCTACAAAACAAAAGCCATTAAATTTATTGGGTCAGAGGTTCCCTCTATACGATATTTGATGTTATTTTATTTTGTGTCAGCAAAATAAATTGTTTTTAGGAGCTCCAATCCGTGATAGGCCAACATGCAGTTGGCCATGAGTAAAACATTGTTTTCGTATGTCGACCCCTACTAATTTAAAGGTTTGGCCCTGGTACGTGGCTACAATTAAATTTTCATTTAATTCCCTAATAAGCAGCCTTGTTCCATTGCACACGCTCGGGGGGCTTAAATTTCTCAAAAGCATTATTGGAATTTCAATTTTAACGTCATTTCTTGTGATGTCGTGTGGATAATGGACTGCACCTTCGATATGAGTCACGGTGTCGAAGGATTTGTAATTATTTATTTGGCTGGGGACTTTGTGAATATTCAGATTGTTTATTTCCTTGTGAATATTATTCCTAGGTGATACTATTGCCCTAGAACACAACAAATCGAAGTCCTTTTCGTAGCACTTCTCGATGTCAGGATATACTGCATCTATAAAAAAAATCTAAAATGTAATATTTGGCCTCGAGATTCATCCAGGAGGATGTCAAAATTTTTGCTTAAATTTGCAGTGGGAAAAATTCCTTCCCCAAGTTTCAGCAGTTGTTGTGGGAATATCTCTATCTGTGGTTCCATGAAGATGAGCTCTAATTTTAGTCCGTAATTTTAAAGCTAGGTCCATTAGGGAGACGATTTCAAACGTGCTTTGATGATATCTGCTCGCGTACGTCTGTCAATGACGGGAAGAGTCTATCGGCAATCTCCAGCTAATATAAAAAAGTAATCACACCAATGTGAGCAGAGGAGTTTCTAAGATCTCTTAAGGTTCTGTCCACGGCCTCTATATGTGCTTTATATTATTGGCGCATTAATTCCACATAATCAATACGGCGTCTTGAAGTAATTTACCAAAAAGCCCATTTTTGCGGATAGAACATATAGATTGGTGCTCAAGATTTACAGATAGTGGAAGTTTAAAAGTAGAATGAACAGTTTTTGCATCCTTTAAGAGATTTGTAACGTACACTTTATTTTTGAAATTGGTACGGCCGGCTGTGGCCGGCGGCGGTGGGAAGCGCGAACTTCAGGAGAGACATCACGACGGGCGGTTGCTAAATTAACAAAGATTGAAAAAAGTCAAAAATGTTACTTAAGTAACATGGTTAATGTAATTGGTGGTTTTTGGTATTTATTACACTCATGGTAATTTTGAATGATATAGAACTTGGGAATGATATACTTAAAAAAGTAATTTACAAATACTGATAAAGTTTTGGATTTGATTATACATATACCTCGTAAGTTGCCGACGGAAGCAGTTGTGTCGCAGTTTATTCTCAGCATATTTATTAAATATCAATTAATCAGTTGAACAGTTTTAGCCACTGAGTAGTTTACGGACGGTGTATTTTTCTAGTGCAATTACTCTTACTTCGTGAAGTATATTTGCTAGCGGTCCCGTGTGACGCGGGGGACAGTGCATCCGTGCAGAAAAAAGTAGTGATTTCGTGGTTATAATCGCTTCACAGGGTAATTTTAAGTCAGAGACTTCCTTCGCAATATGAACAAACGCAACAGCACGTTAAATCAGCAGTCTGAGAGCGCCTTGGCCATGAGTGTAGGCGAGATTGGTGATATATTGGACCAAGAATCATCTCCCAATTTTATAACACAACGCAAAAAGTTGGACGGCGAGCTGCATAATGACTTTAAAAGTTTCCAAAATACAATCTTGACCACATTGGAGACCTGGTTTGCAAGGCAGGACGCAAGGAATGATAAACTCCTTAATGAATTTGAAGAAATAAGAAAAACTTTAAGCTTCATGTGCGAAAAATATGATGAACTCAACAAAAAGACAGATGGTATGAGCAAGCGCCTCGATACTCTCGAAAGGAATTTAGCAGGTGAAACACAAACACAGCGTATTACAGATTTGGAGTTAAATTAGACATAATAGATCAGCAGGCACGCCAATGTTATTTAGAAATAAGTAATTTATCCGAGAAACGCGATGAAGATTTATCCGCTCTAGTGCTCGAAATGGGTAGACTTGTCAAACAGCCAATCAATCAACAGGACATAATTGCTGTCCATCGTGTGCCGCACGCCAGCACTGATAGTAAATGGCCAAAGAATGTTATATTTAAGTTGTCAAGCAGGATCCTACGTGATAAGGTGTTGGCTTCGGTGAGACTGGCGAAGGGTGTGACTACAACCCAACTAAATATGACAGGGGTGTCGAGAAACATTTATGTCAACGAGCATCTTACTTTAAAAATGAATAAATTGTTTCGTGAAACCAAAGCTATCGCAAAAGATTGCGGATACAAATTCACGTGGATTAAAAACGGTACTATACTTGTCCGTCAAAACGAAACTTCGCCTGCCTTTCCCGTGCGTTGCGCCGAGGATCTCCAAAAAATTAAAAAGCGGTTTAATTAAACATTTCTCGATTACTATTCTAATGTATTTTGATGTGCACCGCCTGCATTTCTCGTCCATTGGTAAAGCCTCTGATGTGCAACTTACTCTGTGTTTTATACTTGTGTTAATTGTACGGTTTAACCTACTAAAAGTTTGTGTTACTACCCGGGCATCGCCTGTAAGTGGAATTGTCCTTACAAATTTCTTATTTGTCTTTTATACTAGTTATCTCAAATTAATAGATATATATATCCTGCTAACTAATTTACTTTATGCGAGGCTGAGTTGTGTTTTTATTGTATACATCCGCGTAGTAAATGTAGTAAATATTACGAAAGTGTTCTCAGTAAGTTACTCTAATATCTTTCTATACACTAGATTTGTTCATTGTGTTAGTGTGAACAATTTGATAAATAATTATTCTCGCTTAGTAATACGTTATGCTATTTCGTTTTCTCACATTATACATACGGGTACTTTGCTAACTTCCGAATTATTAAGTGATGACTGGCGAGATGGTTTATATAAATCATATGATTTAGTGACGAATTTTGAAGGTCATCTAGTTACTTATTATTTTTTCGTGCTGTTTGGATATGAATTTATCTCTGACATATTTTTCATTTGTGATTTAAATGTGTGCACTAAATATTTGTTGTCACCAACATACCGCAATTTAAAACTATATCGTATTTCTCTAAAATATCTTATTATTGAGTGTGTAGTCCAAGACGGATTATATGGGCTGTTTACTTTAAAATTATTATTGCTGAGTTCAGTAATCATTGCTTGTAGGTTTGATTCCAATCAAAAGTTAATACATAATAAGTACTGGTATATGAATCAATCATATAAATATAATATTAAATAGCTAGTTAAGCGACATGATTATTGTAATATTAGTGATGAAAACAGCTCAGATAATTGGCCTAATATGATATTCTTTATTTTTCTGTCTATAAATAGTGGTCTTATTATTTGGAGCTCTATTTGTACTGTATTTTTTTATTACAACTATTTCACGATATTGTTCAAAGTGCTAAAAGCAATATTATTATGTAACTATCGTTTTTCATATTTTGTCATTATTATCTCATTCTTACTTATAGGGGGGCTGGTCGAGTGTTCAAAGTGTCTCATAGTGTCATTATTTATTTTTATTTACCTAATAAGTAACTCGCTGATAATTTTTGTGCACATTCAGCGGAAACATTTTTTTTTTTTTATCAAGTCCGGTTCATCGAACTTATATTATGTCCTGATCTCGTGGCGGATGGCAGAAGTGGGACCTTCTATGACGTCGGTCTTGTGTCGGTGGTCGGGACACGGGTTATGCTGCCGTCTTTGCGCCGCGCAATTTATTCAAACGTATTTGATGATAATTTGTGTCAATGGCTAACAAGTTTTCGATTTATTATCAAAATTGTAGGGGGTTGAGGACGAAACTACAAACCATTTACATGAATATCTTATCGGAAACGTACGATGTCATTATCTTAACGGAAACTTGGTTAAATCCTGCAATTCTTGACACTATGGTGGCTGATTCTCGCTATGTGATCTTCCGCTGTGACCGTGACCTTGCAGCAACCAATAAGCGGGATGGTGGCGGTGTACTGGTGGCAGTAAAGCGCGGCCTGCCTGCGCTGCGTGTCACTGTCAGCGATAACGGCGTCGATCCTGTGTCACCCGGACCTTCCCAGCAAGCAATCTCGCTTAACATAGATTATGTTCTTTTACAGATTTCGTCGAAAAAAAGCAATAAGTATCATTTGGTATGTGGCCTTTATATACTCCCCTCTCAACCATATGAAGTATATAAATCTTTTCTGAACCCGCTCCAGGAAATGTTACTATTAAGTCTGGTAGACAAATTTTATATCTTTGGAGACTTTAATGTTCCTACTCTTAATTGGGAATGGAATAACCACTCGAGAATAGTTCCAACCCAAACTCGTGATAGCTGCGATACTGACAGCTATTTAATTAATTATCTCTCTCTTTTGCAATGTTCTCAATTTAATCACTTGAAAAACATCAACGGTCGTACCCTGGACCTATTCATATCGAATTCGTCAGACTGCTCTTGTGAAGCGGTACTTTCACCTCTAGTAAGGGTTGACGAACATCATCCCCCATTCTTTACACTTGTTTCTTTTGATGCAGTGGTCATCAACATGCGTAAGTCTGGCTTGCCTCGATATCGTTATCATGAGGCAAATTATCAGGTAATTGGTGACGACATTCAGGACATCGACTGGTGTCGATTTCTGGCCAACCTACCTGCGGAAGAAACAGTCGAAACTTTTTACGAACACATCTATCAAATTATCGCCAAAAACATTCCTCTTAGGAAACAAAACTCTAATGAATTCCCCATATGGTTTACCAAACCTCTGATACATATATATAAAGACAAAAATAAGGCCTGGGTTAGATGGAAAAAGTTCGGAAACATGGTAGATTATGAACAATTTTCTATTTATCGTAAGCGCTTCAAAAAACTTTCTGAACAGTGTTTTAACAACTATATCCTATCTGTAGAAAATAGCATGCGTGATGACCTAAAATACTTTTGGGCTTTTATTCACAGACATAATAAATGGGGTTTCCCTCGCATTATGAAATACAATCACACAGAGTCCGACGACCCTTCGACAATTTGCAATCTTTTTAGTAATTGCTTTGGATCCGTCTATGAAACAAGCACCGTTTGCAATTTTGATTGCAATTCCCAACACTCAGACAGTTTAAATAGTATTTTTTTAATCTCAGATCTGAGCTTTTCTAATTCCCAAATATTAGGAAAATTAAAATCATTGGATGTTTCCAAGGGCTCAGGTCCTGACAACATTCCACCTCTGTTTTTTAAAGCTACAGCAAACAAAATTAGTGTTCCTCTTACTATACTTTATAATAAATGTTTATCGGAGGGCATTGTTCCAAATATCTGGAAAGCTGCTAACGTAACACCCATACACAAAGCCGGTCCAAAAGATGACATATCGAATTATCGTCCTATATCCCTGCTGTCTGTCCTATCTAAGATCCTAGAAAGGCTAGTGCACGACGCTATTTACGCCGACATACATAGTATTATCATACCTCAGCAGCATGGATTCATTAAACAGCGTTCGACTATAACTAATCTTTTGGTATATACAAACTACCTGTTTACTAGCATGGACCAACGCGTACAAGTCGATACTATATATACAGACTTCTGCAGGGCCTTTGATAAGGTGGATCATGAACTTCTCCTCCAGAAGTTAGCATTCAATGGAATACGTGGCAATCTATTGAGATGGTTTCATTCTTATATTATAAATAGATCTCAAAGGGTAGTGATCAACGGTTAAATGTCTGGCACCATTACGGCTACATCTGGAATAGTTCAGGGTTCTATTTTGGGACCCTTGCTTTTTGTTTTGTTTATTAACGATGTCGATAAATGCTTCCTACATAGCAACATCTTACTCTACGCTGATGACCTAAAAATTTACAAGCAAATCAGAACTTCCAATGATAGCCTCCTGCTTCAAAACGATCTTAATCGATTCAGTGAGTATTGCACTAGAAACAAACTGTATTTAAATAGTACTAAATGCAAAATTATAACTACCTCAAAGAAAAAGAACCTTATCAATTACAGCTATACCCTTAATAATAATAAATTGGTGAAAGTTAACATTATTCGTGATCTTGGCATACTCTTAGACTCTGAATTGCATTTGCACGAACATATAACCCATGTCATATCTAAAGCATATCAGATGTACGGTTTTATTATGCGTACTTGCCAACAATTCAAAAAACCAGGCACTTACCTATATCTTTTTAAGGCCCTTGTCAGGTCACAGCTGGAATACGGTTCAGTTATCTGGAGCCCTTTTTACAACAAGTACAAAACAATCTAGAATCAGTGCAGCGTAAATTTTTGAAACGAATAAATTATAAATGTTTTCGAGCAAAATCATCTTAAGATTGCCTTTTGAAAAAAATTTCATTACCACGATTGGAGTTGCGGAGAACACACTTCGATATATTTTGCTTACATAATATTATACACCATAATTACGACTGTAACGATTTGACCAGCAATGTTAAATTCAAAATACCCAGTAGCTCACAGCGCATCAGAGAAATGTATCCGCATATCCCATTTTGCCCCGACCACGTCAATACAAATGCAGGTCTACGTGCCCCGCTGAACAGAATTATGAACACTTTTAATGAACATATGGGTTCCCACGAGATTGATGTCTTCTCAGCCCCGACGGCCCCTTTCAAGACAAAAATCTACGAATTATTGTCGCATTAAGTTCTTGAACTGCCCTACGCGAACATGCGAGTTTTATTGTTATTGTTAAAATTAATTTAATTTATTTTGCTGATACCATTCAACACTTCAACACTTGCGAGCCTCGACGAGCCATTCCTGTTATTTCTTGTTATAATATGTTACTATAATAACGCATTACTCTCTTATAGTAATCTGTGGATAACGCTGCTGGTTGTATAATTAGTAATAAGATACTTTATAATCCTATAATGTGTAAAATACATTGTACAACTGTTTGTTATCCCTCTCATAAATAAATAAATAAATAAAAATTGATGTTATTTATTTTGATAAGGATTAGTACCCAGGTACGAATAATGTGGCCTAGTTTGACCATAAATAAATAGTTGTTGTGACATAACTGTAATAGTTATCCATATGGTATCATAGACTTTTTTATAGATATTGATATCTTCTATAAAACTGTAGTATATCACTTAGCTCTATTGTCAATAATTTCCGCAACGTACGCGATATAAGATTATTTTTTTGGTATTTTTTCACACGTAGGGTTACATTTTGAAAGTTTTCATACGGATCCCTAACTTTTCGAAAATATTCTATCACTTATGTTTATCAAGGATAATGTAGAATTCCAAATGTGAAATAATTTTGCAAATGGGTTCAGTAGTTTCAGGCCATATTCAATGCAAAAAAATCAAACAAGCAATCAATTCTTTCCTCTTTATAATATTAGTATCGATATATGTATTTTAGCTTGGTCTCGTATTAAAATCACCTATAAAATTAAGCAGTAACGTAAAAAATGAAGTAAGTCACACACTCCCATCTAACTGAACATTCCCTAAACCACCCGAGAAAGGTATTATAAATTAAATTACAATAAAATAATAAATCAATTTACTTTAAAAGGTACAAGAGAGGCTACCAAGTCATTTTCTGTCAATTTTCCGTTATTAAGCGCGTCTTCGGCGGTGTTATTGTTTAGGGTCCAACTCAATGTAAATTAGTAGGCGGGTGAGCTTCAGCTCAAATCCTATTAATTATTCCTTCAAACACTGTTGGCGTGCCAATATTTTGTTATAATATTGTGATATTATAACAAAATATTCTTGAATGTTAAATTGGATCTTTTATTTGAAGAACATTGTTTATTTGTTCATTCATGAGAATAATCAAATAGTCGTTGATTACTGGTAGTTAGCTTGATTCCTAACACTTTTATGTTAAAACTTCGTGAATGAGCAGTAAGACAAATTTAGATCCAAATCAGTATGTACTATTTGAATAAAACAACTTTTTACGGATTTTAAGCATAATTTATTTTGTATTTAATCCTGACGTTTCGACTCCTTTACAGGAGCCGTGATCATAGTATGTCTAAGGCAATGGTGGTCACGCCCTGGCTTGCTAGCGTACGCCTCGTTTCCAGGTATCTGCAAGTAAACAATTTCACAGAAAAGGTAACAGAATTTGTTACGAATACATCATGTCCGTGAATTTATTTTTTCATTTATTAAAGGTTCACAATTTCGTATCTTTTATCTACATTTAATTTTTAGCACTTTACGACTTTTAATCTTTAGCACAATCAAATTGTAACTTACATATAATGTTATCTTGAAACTTTTTTACTTATAAATAATAATAATAACTTTATTTCAGATAGTGTCAATAAAATATTAGTAACAATTTTGAATCTTAAAAACTAGTGTTTGTAAAAAAAAAATTTTTTTATTAGTGTATAAATACTCGTATAAACACGAGTTTAATACAAGAGCATAAAAATCCAGCTTCAATACAACGACACAACTACGATGCTTGTTATTTGGCCATTTTATACATAACTTCACTACAAATTCTGCCTTTATAAGACCCAAAATGTGCTTCAGCAACGGGCTGCGTCAATTGATAACCTTTTTTAAATCTCGTAGAGTAAGAAAAAACTTCACAATTTATCAGTCTATTTTACTTCATGATAACTTTCATTCACTCACACCACACTTCTTATTAAATAGACTAAATTTCATTGTGTGTAAGAAAGATGACTTACAATGCGTACAGACTTACTTGCGTGACCCTGAAATGCGAGAACTTCCATCAAAAAAATGTTCATTTTGACAAAGATATTGTTCAATTTTCAAACACCCATTAGACACAATGATGCATCGGTAAACATGTATAAAAGCTGTGAGCTTGCAAACTCTAAGTATAAAAACTTCGACGTGCACAACTCAATCCATGGTCTATGTGAAGATTAAATAAAAGTTTTGGATTATTGCAAGGTCCCTAACTTTAATGGTGTGCTGTTTAGTACTTCCATCACACTTGAACTGCAAATGCATTTTTTTAAAGAAACAAACAGATTACTACTGTTTTATCTAGTGATTGTTTTTTTATCAAACCATGATTGAAACCTTTGATTTCTTTAAAGTTTGTAAGATTCTAAATACAGTAGAAATTTTACCTAAAAACCAAATCACTTTAAATTGTGATTTTGAGTAGGCCACTAATATTCAGTAAAATATGCGAAATATTTTTTTAAAATTATCACAAAACATTTCGTACGTATTAAAATGAGTGAAGATAAAACTTATTTCTAACATCTCCTTCTAAGCAATTCGAAATTCAATCTTAGATTTAGATAGATATTTTTCCCTTTTATCTCATGAATGGTTTGTATGTACCGTTGATGTTATTAATAACGTGGTTTAGCTATTTAACGCGACATCGAAGCAGGACAATATGTGATGGTGTCTTTAAAAGATCGTTCTTAAGATTATGATAAAATCATAAAGACATAATATCTCAATATGAAACACATGCACGAAATGCGAATCAAATCAACACATAATTTGAGGATTCCGGAAAAAATGTTCAAATCATTTCATTTCACTCAGCAAGTCAATTTTTCCTCGCTTCTCTTATTCGTCAAACACTAAAAAGAGAAAGAATTGAAAATGTTAAAGCAGCCTTTAAACACTTGTTTAAAGTCCTCATATCTCAAAGAATAACCTATTATTTTGTGCAAACTCACATTGTTGTAAAATCGAAACAATCTCTACAAAATACATGCTTTTTCTTACTTGATTTAGAATATAGCATTATTGTGTTTTGAAGAAAAAAACAATCAGTTGGACAATGTGAGTTGTCGTTAGCACAGAATGCGTAGTCTGATCTTTATATATATCACACAAACAACTGATTAAGTTTATATCAGGAAGTATACCCACATAATAGAAAAGTGTCCAACGTTCTTTTATATTTAAGTACCTTTAATGCGGAATTACTACCCTTTTCTTATCGTATAATAAAAAGTAAAATAGGATAAGTACCAATTTTGTTGACTGTTAAAATAAGGTCCAAAGTCTAAGTTTAGATGACGAACCAATATAAATAAAAGCTGTAGACAATTTACGAAATAAGGCATAAACGAAAGCTATGAAAGATACAATTTACTATGCATAGTATACGAAAATTTGTAACTAGCAACTTATGGTAACTAACTTTTGGTCGAGCAGTAAATGATTTTTCCTTTTTTTTATTAAAGACGGGTTGGCCGTTTTAGGCTAATCAGTTTCAGATTAGTAATGGCTACAAATGTGCCACATCATACAAGGCAGGCCTGAAGGGTGCGAGACCGCTGCTGCCACTAACCGCACATGACAGAGACGCCGTTGTGACCGCAGTATTTGTATAACTGAGTAAATACTGACCATTTGCTCTAATATATTGTGAAATATGTATGAACCAATTATAAATCCTACTGTAGACGTTTTGAAAGAGAATGTTTGACGTCATTGAGTCACAAACAAATCTAAATATGGATACATTTTCTCCATAATAAAGCTTTTAGGATATAAAATACACATGTACAAAACGACCACGCCTCCAAGCCCTCAGGTGGGATTCGAACCCATGATCTTTCGCTACCCGGGCGAGTGCTTTGACCTCTGAGCTACCGAGACGCTGGCAGACGCGTCGAAAGGGGAATGCCCATTCCGGGCCCACCGTAGACATTATTGAAAAAGAAAATGATTTTGTATATCAAATGTCGATTTCTTGAACTACGACCTGGCTTCCCTATACGGACTTAATTCTGATCTTAACCGATGACTTGGGCTTTGTTTTACGGACCCAGTGCTCACTATCAACGACGACTTTAGCTTTGTTTCATCGACTCTGTGCTCCGTATTAGCAACGACTTTGGCTCTGGAACCTTCGATCATATGATCGAAGTCTGGAACCAAGGATCACTGCTGCATGTCAGTACTTTGGTATATTGGTTGGGCTAGATATGAGCTAATTTATATTCGCATATTACCTCCTGCACCGTTTAAAGATGATATGTTGGTCATATATGATAATGAATAAATTATAGATACTTAATGAATAAAAAGTTCTTTTTTATATACTCCAATGACTACAATTATATATAACGAGAACAATTTTTTCTTTATATTTTACACACCACCTCGAGAATAGAAAATAGAGAAATTGTTAATTTGCCTCACAGTAGGACATATTTCCTACCTAAAAATATTTAAGTTCTACTCTTTCTAAAACAATGGCGTCCTTTTTAATATTTCATTTAGATATCTGATTCACTTAAGATTTTAAAACAATTATTATTCTAATTTTTGCTCTCCATCCTGGGCCCAAGACACTTTGGAGTGTGGGCATTCCCCTTTACAAACGTATTTCAACTTCTACTATGAGCATTGTGAATGCAAAAAATAAAATTAAAAACACTTTTAAGGTTACGGTTTACATAATACCTACAATTATTACGTTTATTATTACTTTCGGTACATGAAAAATAAATAGTTTTCTAAGTTTAATTTTTTATTACTTAAGTAAAATGTCACAATAAATAAAATGACAACAATATGCTTGTCACTGTAAATAACGCCTGAATGGGAAAGAGGGAAAATTTTGGTAATAATACAAAACTGATAAATAACGGTCGGTAGTGTAGCCTCAAGAAAATGTTGCGGACTCATCTTTGTCCGCACCAATATAAGATAATGGAGCGGGGTCAGAGTGCCCTCCGAAATCTGTACCTATTTATGATAATAGAGTTCGACAGCGGTGACTGGCGGAACTGTGTTGATATACAAGTACAATTTGCAGTTATGCTCTTTTATATACGTTTCCGGGAAAAACGTGCTGATAAACGGTCCAAAAGGTAATTGGGAATGATAAAATCGTAGTTAGAACAGTTTATTGCCGTCTTGTAATCTTGTTAATGGATGCTTAATCTTATTGCTCAAGTTTTATTAAGTCTAAAGATTAATCTATTTACTAACATAAATTTTGTGCTCATATTTTAATAATAAATCGTCGGCGAGAATGCACGTATAAACACATGTGGATAAATACTACATATTATTAAAAAAGCAATCTATTTCATCTGTAGGATTTGAAAAAGATATTCCACCTTTTGACGCAAAATCATATACGAAAACAAATTAAGCACTAAAATAAAGCTTTTGTTTTCTATGATTATAAACCATATCTTCCATCACCAGTTAACATTACTGGAATCACAAACTGTACACGTGTTTAAGTCAATACGGCGGCTATCATGTATGTTCACAATCCGTCATCTATGTCAAAAAATAAATGTTGTTAAGCTATATCGTTTACTTTTTTAGATAAAAACCAGTGCGGGAATGGTCACAGACGTAATGCTGGAGAGCGCACTCCATTCGCCCCTTGTTTGTCTGTCAATACAAATATTGAAAATCCATTAGCAACCACCGTTCGAGCGAAAAAAGTCGATATTAAAAATAACAAAGAAACGGACTGTTCAAAGTTTTTCCTCCTGACAACTTATTTTGCTGAATTTGTATTAAGTAATGCTGAAGAATTTGAATTCATGTATTCATGGCGCTAAACAAGACGTATGCCGAAGCATTTAAAAAAAATACTGTGAGTATCCTCATGTATATTGTAAAAGAAAATTCAAACAGTAGCTCTATGGCGTTAAATGTTAGGCTAGATGTGTCTACCGCCGCATCTGTCGGTGTCTGTTTCGCCACCCCTTGGCAGTTCTGACCATTGTGTGGTGGAATCCGTGTCGGTGTAGGCTCCCGGCGGATTTGGCGTTACAAATCAGCAGATTGGGATGAGATACGTTGCTTTTTTATATGTTATCCTTGGCGGCGGGTTTGTTTTTCAGGATATGGAGTACTTTATCCCCTTGTCTGAGGTATCACTTGCCGGCAAAGCTCGCCTGTGTTATAATGCATAATGTCGTAATGCGGTGGCGTCAAACCTGACGCATACTTTACCTGGGTTAAAGCTCGATCCCGCAAAGCTAGTAATATGCTAGTAACTAAGCCGCCAAGTCCTGCAAAAAGGTTGTAAAGACGGCTCGCTTCGATCACATAAGCCGAATCGGGAAAAGCTTGCTTCTTACCCGTCAGGTAGTAAAGCGTTTTGGTCCCTGGCTAAGTCGATCGAGGGTAACATCTGCCGTACCTCAGTGCCTCCCTTGCTAAAACCTGACGGATCATTGGCACACACGATCAAGGAAAATGCTGATTTATTTGTAAAATGCCAAATGTTCGCGTTTGGATCCTGGCAATGCTGTACCTTTCAGTTTATCAAGATGCGGGACTTTTATGTCTGAAATTCGTATTAGACAAACCGAAATAAGAAAAGCATTGCGTGAAATAGACGTAAATAAAGCCAGTGTTCCGGATGGTATATCAGCCATAGTACTTAGGACTTGGCCTCCTGAGTTAGCTCCGGTATTGACACGCCTATATAGTTTATGGCTATGGCTATAGGACAAGTACCAAAGTCCTTAAAGCTGGCCAACGTGCAAACCGTGCCTAAAAAGGGCAGTCGTGTTGCTCCTGCCATTACAGGCCCGTCTCGGTCAAGTCCATTCTCTGCAAGATAATGGAACGTGTACTGAACCACAGGTTCCTGTCGTATCTAGAAGAAAATGACCTCCTTAGTGACCGGCAATATGGGTTTCGACGGAACCGGACTACTGGAGATCTTTTAGCATACTCTACTTACATATGCAGCGAAGCCATCGACAAGCATGATAAGGCGCTCACCGTCTCTTTTGATATACCAAGTGAAAGTTCGATCATGTATAGAGTATTGTTCTCACGATTCCGCCCGATATCAGCTCCAGACGCTTGAGTCTATTGAGAGGAGGGCCAAGAGGCTCATCGGCAATGACAATCTTTTTTTTATAAAAAGTTCAAAAGCCTTAAGCATATACGGAAGGTAGCTAGCCTATCCTTTTTTTTTATAAGATACATTTCGGAGAGTGTGCAGCAGAATGGCACAATAAAGCATAACAAATATTTCCAATTTTCGTGCCGCTAAGGAGTGGAACTCTTTGCCTAAATCTATGTTTCCTGACAAATACAATTAAGGGGTCTTCAAGTCACCAGTGAATAGGTATATTCCACGTCACATCCTAAATCGCACTGTCGCTTACCATCAGTCGAGATAGTGGTCAAACGCCTGCCTATTTTCCATAAAAAAAAATGGCAATCTCACACGAAACACAAGAATCACGAACTCAAATAAGCTTGGCTGGAAAATCAATAAATATATCTTTTAGTTACTGTTCCGACATAAGCAATGTAACATTCAATATTTTACATGTATCTGTTATTATTAATTTCAATAAATTTCTTGTGTTATGATATTATCATCCAATCGTTTCATAATCCAAACCTGACTGCTGAACCAAAACACCCTAAAAATCACGTAAAATTAAAAAAAAACATCCGAAATTGTACACAAATGATTAAAGATTTATTGTCTCTTATTTAAGCTTATTTTGTAAACACCATCCAAATTTTATTTAGGCATTAAATATCATTCAAACACTTCATTTATAAAAATTAGGTAACTAAATCTTCAAAAACAAAATTTTATTCCAGCGAATTATGATAATAGCTGGTTACTGGTCGAATTATACAAGTGTTTGAATGTTTGAATGAAACAGCGGGGTGGGGTTCACGGGGCACCATGCGCGCATAGTTGCACAATAAAATCAGTTACTCGGGAACCTCCCGCGACACATTACTTGTGCTTCCGCATTTATATCGCATAAGTACCTACCTAACTTTAAGGAATCTTTGATCTATTTGATCGAAATCCCAGAGCAAATACAAATGACGCAGCAAGACTCTTCGGCGTAAGTCAACCTGATCACCAGAACTCACGCCTTGTGGCTTTTTTGTGAGGCGATATAAAACGGCGGGTTTATGTGAAGGAGGCCCAAAGCCTCGAGAACTTAAAGATAAAAATAACCCTTGCATTTGATAAAGTAAAAAAAAGTAATTAAATTAAAGACAACGTTCGTAAACGTGAAAGACTCTTTATAGAGAGAAATCGTCTATACTTTGAAGTAAAGTGATGTTTCGTAACTTCATAAAGTGTATTTTGATTGGATTTTTAATTAATTATCGCGTTGGGTTATTATACAACACCACCACAATGTGACACCATAGTTTTATATTGGATAACTTTTGCTAAGGCTTACCTTAATATTTTAGTACATGATGATTTTAAAAGAAAAAATACTTTTTTTCGTTATTTTTTTCAAAAATTATAATATTTGGATGGTGTTTATAAAATAAGCTTGTATAAATAATTTATAAATATTATATTAATTTACCTATATGTCTAAATATATTGTTTTATTAGTGTAGGTGGCATACAATCACGGTTATTCTCGGGGTTATAATTTCCTGATAAAGAATTTGCAGACCTGCTTTCCTTTTTTATATCTTTTTGTAAAATTTCACACATGTTCTGTGGTCCATAATGAAATATATATTTATTACATATTAAGTATTTTGGGTAGGTTTGGAGAAAATATGTTTCACTCCAGACCTACCCAAAATACATAATATATATATCTATATATATATATATATAATTCTTCTGTGAGTGTGTATGTGGTACAGCAACGCGTGGCTGGGTCAACTAGTTTATTATATATTACTAGCTGTCCCGGCCACGCGTTGCTGTGCCGACTGCAGTGCCATCTGCCGGTCTGATTTGTGAATCTAAACCATTCTCAGATCCCCTTGAACACACACAAAAAATTTCATCAAAATCGGTCCAGTCGTTTAAGAGAAGTTCAGTGACATACTCACTCACAGAAGAATTATATATATAAAGATATATCACATGTTAGGTGCGATTTAAGAAATAATTCCCAATTAGCTGACCCGGCCACGCGTTGCTGTGGCTCAGTCATAATAATTGCAATATTATTTTTTTGTATCTCTGCATTCTAAATCTGTAATATCTTCGAAAATATTAATTTTTCAAATTCAAATATATTTATTTGGTAGAATACAAGAAAAAATGCTCTTACAAAAAATTTACCTTAAATTATTAACTTACATCTACCGAAATGGTCTCCGCTCAGCATGTGTTACAAACATTCATTTGCAACGCTGATCTTCCGTGGAGCCAACATGTAACTAAAAACTAATAATCAATATTCATTTAAATTACATGCTGTAAATTAAATGAATATTGATCTATATTAAATGAAAAATGTATTTAAGGTACTTAATTGGATAAGGATTAATGCTGTATTGTTTAAACTCGCTTCGTAAAAAAAGTATTATTTCGCGTAAAAGGTAAAGGATAAAAAATTGATTTTGTGGGTTATCCCTAAGAAGTAGACATATACCATCGCGGATTCTTTTAAGGTGTACAATACTGTAGTATATGATTTTGATCTATCTATTAGGGTTCAGCCAGCGTATGCAATGTAAGCGCAAAAAAATGTGTTTATTTACGACATCAAATTAGAAAACTCTCAAATTAACAGTGTTTCTCTACTATATTATGCATGTATTATACATATAAACCTTTCAATAATGTATAATTAATAGACTATGATTATATATTAAAAATATAATATTTAATAATATAATTATTATTAAAAAATACCCGCATCAAAATCCGTTGCGTAGTTTTAAAGATCTAAGCACACATAGGGATATGGCAGACAGCAGGAGGTGTCTTTGTTTTATACTATGTAGTGATTAACGAGTGCTTAGACCAAAAACTAACAAAATAGCAACAGCTACTTCTTTGAAGGTTAATTCAGTTTAAAGTAAACTAACATAGCCTACAAAAATCCGCTATATCTCCTTGATAAGAGAGTTGATTAAAATGTTATGAACAATTAAAATGCACACTCAATATCTAGTATAATTTGATATATTCTGTCCCTAGGGTGGATTCACACACGCGAATGCTAGAGAGATATTGGCGGGAATCGCATTATTGGCGGCGATTGGGCACACAACGCCTGCAAATGCAATTAGCACAGGATCAATAACTGCCTAAGAGGAACAACACACTCACGCCATGATGATTCTTGGCCCTGGAATCGTCCATTTTAATAAGTATAGGCTTTTATATAGTTTTCCAAGTTTATTATTGTCTTAGGAACCTTTATTAACTGTGATGAAATACTCACTTTTAATATTTGCCATTACATTCCGTCCTTGGAGGGCTCCCATAGTCGCTACTTTTGAATAATCACCATCTGATCCCCAAAAACAGATATCCTAATAGATCCGTAATATTTTGTAGTCAAGTAAATGCGTAGTGATCAATATTAAATACCTTTTTATTAGTAGGTTTTATTTCATCTACAAACAAGTTGATTTGCTAAAAAGTGTTAGTTTTCAAAGCTTTATAATGATTTTATCGACCATACATAATGTTTATATCTGTGCCAGCAAGTGATTCGTTGAATTTATAGTATTGATCGGTATTAAGCATTTCGTCCTTTTGGCATTTACTATGTTAAAGCAATAATAATATTAGTTTATTATTACGTTTGAATAATGCGTGTTGTCGTTGAATATCGTGTAAATATATTTCACCAATTATTCTCTCGCATACGTCTTTTGTTCAAAGGTTAACTGGAACAGACTTATTTCAGAATTTAGTCCGTTTTTATAAAATGAAGACGGAAGCCTCCTCCAATGGAGAGATTTAATAATCTTCACGCTTGGCAGGAGGGTTGATAATTATAGTAAACTAGCTTTTGCCCGCGGCTTAGTTCGCGTTAGATTTGATTTTGAGCGAATGAATGAATGTCAAACACAGTAAATAAAAAAAATGTTTATAAACAATATTTTTCACTAATCTAGATGCCAAAATCACTAAACTATTGGACGAGTTTACTTGTGAGCAAGCTACGTAGAACTGGCCATGAGAGAAGTTGTTTTCTCTTCAATATGTCCCAGAAAAATTGAATTATTTACTTGACACTTGATTATTGTCATCGCGAGGCAGACTTTGAGGGGATACTGCAATCGTTTAAATTGAAACTTAAAATTGTTCGGAATCAAAGAATTCCTGGTATAAATACAGTTTTTCCTTGCGCACACCCAGATAAAATTGGGGCTTCCACTATATTTTTATGCAAATCTTTGTCTATTAGCCTGATTCCATTGCATAATTTAGGGGGTTTTAAATTTCGCAACAACATAATAGGGGTGCCCAAGCGTAGAATAAGCCTATAGTACGGCAGACCCGGTGTTTTAACGAATTCAGAAATTCTACAAGGTAATTCGTAGCGTAGTCTATGTTGACCACCATGTCTATAGAAGTGTATGCCATTTCTTCCACCTCGAAAGATTTTAACAGCATATCAGTAATAGCTGCCACTTGATCGCTTTACGGAGTAAGTATGGCACGTTCACACAACAATTTTATAGGCTTATCGCGAATTTGAGGAATATCCGAATAAATTTTTAATATTAAATCCTAAACTGTAGCTACCACCGTGCACAAACTACTTGGGACAGTTCTTTTAGTCAACGTTCGGATAATCACCGTTGCCGATTTCAAGTAAAAGATTTGCAAAACCAGCAGTATCTTTCCTCTAATTAAAGTTTCCTTTGCGGCAAATATTAATTCTTTTTTAATGTTGGTTTTTAAAAACTAGGCGATGCAGTCGCTAAGCATAAAGCTACGCTAGCACCATATATTGGAGCGGAGCGTAATACCTAAAAAAAATTATTTTTTTCGATGGGAATTTTTGCGAATTTCAAAATTCTGGCTCCGTCACAATCTGGTCCTAAACCTGTTGATTCGATTGCACACAAAAATATTAAAATCGGTTAAGAACTCTGGAAGTTATGTCGTAACAGACATTGCGCCATTGAAGCTGATCCATGGGAAAATATGTGACAGAGTGGCCTTTTTCTGTGGAGACCACATTTCAATTTACCACTCTGTCACGGCATTCTACGGAAAACAAACGAAAAAATATGTTGGTTGGAGAAAATGAAAAATTACATAATATTAATAGATAAGAAAAATATTGACGTTTATTCGAACCGAATTAAAAAACCGTAAATATCAATACTCCAACGAGATGCCATAATAAGACGGAGGATAGACCATTGTCGGTAAAAAAGTAGAACGACCCAACTTCATTTTGGTGACAAATCTACTATTTTGCGGGCAAACTCTATTATTTAGGAAACACGAAACTAGCGATAGCTAAATGATACCCTAAATTAATTCTTACATAAGGCTGTCTTTTAAATCAAAATTTTATTCATACATTACATAAATTTCATTAGCTCGTCAACTTAATAGCTAATTTATTTTGTTACCAAAATGATATCATCACTAAATAAAATTTATTCATATCGGGTACAAAAAGAGGTTTCTATCATATAGTTTACATATAGTTACAAAATAACCCATTTTATTAATCACAGTTTTAAAGTTTTAAACGAAAACATATTTTTATTAAGACAAAAATCTTCTTGCTGAAACAGTAAATTGTATGCATTTTTAATTGGCTGGATTTGAACTTTAAGGTTGTATAATAAAAACAATTATTAAAAAACAAGAAAAGAAGTTAACAATAAATAATTCTTCTAAAAACTGATACATTGAACTGAAAACTTTTATTTAATTTTATGACAACTGGCGTCGTTCAAATTACCCAAGCTTCCCATTTCAACTGTAATTTATTACATAAAAGATACTCAATACAAGAATACACGGACCCATAATTCAAACCGTATTTCGATTAATTAACTTTTGTTACGTAATACGTTACAATTGTTAATTATAACTTAGGTAACAAAATTAAATGAAAAGTTTTTACCAGTTAGGTGTAGATAAGTTCTGATGCATGCCACAATAAAGGCTAACATAGCACTCGCAGATAAATATCAAATAAGTACTTAAAGAGAAATATAAGTAATACAAAAATTTCTAAAATCGTATACATGTAAAACAATTCAGTATAACAAATTGAACTAATTTATCCTGAACTGAATTTTAGTTATGAAGAAAATAAGTTTGATTGGTATAATATGATATATATGTGAACCAGTATTTCAAGAATCTTAATATATTATCTTTAGCTAATAACTGACTTATTTTAAACTTCAAAACCAACACTGTAATCCAATTAATATTATAAGTTGGGTGATTAGAAATCCCGACCATTTATAAAGTAGTTAGTACGAGGTACGTTTGTAAAGTAAGTTCCGTATTGAAAAAAAAAATAACAAGAAAAGATACAGCAAAGTATTGTCAAAAAATTACATCTCTTAAACTATTTTTCAAAATAACTCTCATGATTTTCTAAGCATTTGTTATATTGTGGTACAGGTTTTTGTATTCCCTCTTCATAAAATGTTGCCGCCTTTGTAGTGTTTTGGGACAGAAAAGGCATTTTGGTAATTGATTTTTTGCTGCGACGTCAAACAATCAACAAAGACTTTGGCTGGGACGTGTTTGACCATCCTCCGTACAGCCCCGACGTCGCTCCTAGTGACTTTCATTTGTTTCTTCATCTGGTCTTTCTTTAGCGGTCGGCAGTTAAACAGTGATGAAGAGCTGAAAGAACAGGCTACCTCGTGGTTAACTACACAGGCGGCAACATTCTATGAAGAGGGAATACAAAATCTTGTACCACGGTATAACAAATGCCTGGAAAATCACGGGAGTTATATTGGAAAATAGTTTTAAAGATGTAGATTTTTTTACAACAAAATTCTTTGCTGTATCTTTACTTGTTATTCTTTTATTTCAAAACGGAACTTACTTTACGAACTTACCTCCTACAATCACTTATGTCGTTCTTGAAATAAAAATTGCTTTCCATCACTGAAAAGTCCTGTGAACAGTAGGTACTCTGCGGCTCTCCCAATGGTTCATAATTAATGCATTGTCAATTCGTCAACACAAAATCTATTTAAAATATCTACAAAAGTTGCAACACAAGCTTGCTGCATGTTTTAAGACGACTCCCAAAATCTAAACGCCACATATGAATTTTGGCAGACAATATTTCCAGCTGACGAACGCAATGGGATCTTCCAGAAAAATTAAACACCGGAAACAATTCTAAAACATCTCCAATAACCTCCTGCTTTCTTTTGCAATAAAAACCTAAATATAAAACGATATAATTTTTGTACTTGTCTTATCCTGATGCTAGGTCTCTAGGTATGTCTAGGTCTCTAGGTATAACATTCGATAAATACATGCTCAATATATTAACTGAACCGAAACGGCCTTATTTACTTTAAATTGCATGTGAAGTGTTAATGTATTTTGTCTACTGGGCAACAAGGTTATAATTATATTATGGCGGTAGGACTCAGGCTGTGTTCAGTGATTGTAAGTAAAACCTTTGCGTTTGTGGTGTTCATTTATTCCTTCCCCACTTTTGTTTTATCAAAAGTGTACATTTAAGAATAATGCGGGATGGGCAATAATAAAGCACGAGTACAACAACCACCAAATATGAAAAGTTCACGAATCAATTTTCCTTACATTAATTATCTAATTTAGTAATATAAATGAATATCTATATTAATTCTTCTATTTATTATTTTTATATTTAGATAACTTACAAAAATACTTAAAAAACTAAGCAAAATTTGAACCAATTAACGTATAGAAATACATAAATATGTATTTAACGAACCATGTCTCGGGTGCTCATCACACAAACATATGATTTACTAGATTTTGGATCAAAGACCGTTGGTGCGGTAAACAGATTTAGTACCGACGTCAATAATGATTTTAAGTTATCCACAACATAGGCTTTGTTGTAAGTTCTGAATATAGATTATGTAACTATAACTCCTATATACCTACAATAGTTGCATACGCTATAGCCGTCAGGTCAATTGTTACAAACTAATGGCAGAATTTATTGATTTAGCAGGAGTATGTTGTCAGGAACAGATTTCTGTCAGTTTTGATTGCTGCTGAAATGGCCGTTCCTTGTAAGGCTGTTATTATTAACGAGGATCCGACATTCACGACCCTTGACTAATTAAACCGTGGATATGCGTTTGGAATTACATTTTATTTTCTTATACGAAGTATTGCATTGCTGAAAAATATGTTTCTTCGCAAAGCAATCTATTTGCAATCTATATAAATGAATGAATTAATGAAACTTTATTTGGCACTTAAAATATACAACACAATTACAAGACAAAACAAAAATTTTATAAACAATAAACATAAAAATAAAAACATATGTAACAACTTGATATATATATATATATATTTATATATATATATATATATTTTAAGAAAAAATGCGCGGTCTGAAAAGTACGTGAAAACGGAGTAGAGAAAGCTAATATTTTATATAACATGCATTAAAAACCTAAAATTATTTATTTTAAAATTGAGAGGGTTAGCTTTTTATACAAGTCCCTTTTAGCAGTAATCGCGAGGGTTTTATGTAACGAGACGTACGTCATTTTTGTACTTAATAGGTTTTGGCAGCAGTCATAGAACTCTTGAGGCGTGCCTGAACCTTGAGTTAATAAGGCTAAATCGTTCTACAAAGCGGTCTCATCCCGTTAGTCCGCAAAATTATTTATCAAAGCATTACGAATGCCAGTCCGTTGGTGTTAATTAATCGCGCGGCAGGTCCAACCACTTTATTTAAAATTCCGTTCAATAGTGCAAGATTATTAAGGTTATGCTCCTCGGATGTAAATTCCTGTACTAGTTGGTCACATAAGTTTATAAAGCGCGTTAAAACATTAGGGTTCCCGTCAAAGTCGATAAATAGGCGGAGAGCCTAAAAATATGATCAAAATCATACATGTTATTTATTTGTGAGTACTGACTGTACTTCCGGTTCCAAAGGTGACCGGAACAGGAGTTCAAGAAAAATGTGATTGATTACTAATGAAATTTTTACATATTTTTTGAATAATTGAAATGCCCTTAATAATATATCTATCATATTACATTAATTTGAGCAATAATAATGGTTTATTTTATATTTTTGACAAAGTGTATATTAATGTTATGTACAGAGTGTATGTGATTTTTATCTGAAAATCGTATGTAAATTCCATTTTCAATAACTTTTTTGATATATTTCCGAAACACGCAACGTTTTGCTTTATCGGTAAGGATTTCATCTGGACTATTATGATATTAGAGTTATGAGTTCTGGAGCAAAAATTTCTACATTAAGTTTCTGTAATTCTGCATAAACAATATTGTTTTAGTAAACTTTTTAACAGATATTTAAATGTCATTTTTATAGTTTTATACGGAACTCTCGGAAAATTTTGTGTTTTACTTGGATCCGTAGCCTGTTTAATTTTCTTTTTATAATTCTTTAACACTTTTCTTCTGTATGCTCCGCTTCTTGCTTTTATACCCAACAAACAATCGAAACATAACAAATCAGATATCAGAAACGTAATACGCGTTATATAATGCTCTCAAAAACTAATAAGAACGTTTATGTAGACTTGTAAACAGTATAGAGATAGAATAACTGGAAAAATTTACACCTTTTACTGAAAAGACCAATGGTTGCGCCAGTATTAACTTCAAATCTGCCGCGTTATTTATTCGTATGTTTTTGTAATTTTGATTACTTTGGTCGACACTCCTAGCCCCACCTCCATTTATTCCATTTTACTTTCGCACGTACCTTGTTTCGCATATGGAAGAGCAAGACGACCGCGCCATCTATTGGTGGCAAATCATACCGCAATATGGCCAACATGCGAGCAGAAAGAAAAAAGACTACTGTACGCGCGCCAGTGGAGTTCCGCTATATTAAATGGAATTATTGGCCTACCCTCAAACTCCTACAACAAACTATATAGTTTTATGTGACGGTGAGCTCGTGTGCGTAACAGTAAGGAACAGCAAATTCCAGGGACATCCCCGGCAGCCTCCAGCATCTCACACCACGTAGCGGTCAAGGTATCGTGCCCCCTTCATTTTCCTCTCATATTATTGTCAACATAAATTTTCTCATACCGCAATACAGTCCACTAATTTTGAATCGCCCCTACATCCAAGCACTAAATTTATATCTTTTGTATATATAAAAGTCCACATGTTCTCTTTTTAGAAGGGGGAATTTAAAGGTCCACACTTATTCTATTATACAGCAAATGCCATATTTGTCTATATTTATCTGGCCTTATTCAGTAAATAGGCTTTTAAATATCCAAAAACTAAATAAAGGCGTAGGTTATATACCAAATAAACGCCTGTAGCGTTTTAAGGGTAATATTTAGCTTTAGGATCACCAGTGAATAATAATAACGGTTTTAGTACGTTGAAAGTATCAAATAACACAACAAGTGATTAAATATACATAATTCTATGTTGCTTTGGAGGAATCTAAAATAATTTTGAACGTCACTGTTTGGACCGCCCTGTATATAAAAATTTTGTGTTTGACCACGATGAACTCCGAAATTACTCAACCGATTTTAATGTTTTCTTCATTTGGCTGGATTTGTTCGGAGTTTGGACATAGGATAAATTTCATATTAATTTATAATCAATATATATTTTTATTGCAAATTATAAAAACTGACCCACAGCAACGCGTGGCCGAGTCAGCTAGTCGGAGCGAAGCGAGTGAAGCTCCATAGATCAGCTTCAATGACGAAATGTATGTGACGCCATAACGCTATGAGTTCTTAGCCGATTTTCGTATTTTTAATGAATCGAACCAAAGGGTTAAGAACTAGATCGTGACGGAGCCCGAATTTTGAAATTCGCAAATAAGTATAAATCATAAATTGTATATGGGACAATGGTGGTGATTCAATCTGCCTCCAGCAATATTTTGAGAGTTTGATGAGTTAAGTATAACTAGCAATCAGCTCGGCGCGGCTTTGAAGTCTGCATTAACCACAATCATTTACGTGCTAGAGGCAAAATCGAGCAACATATGCTTCCTTTGATTTCTGCTGGGCAGAAGCCGTACTGAAATTACAAGTTATAAATTACAAACTTCGAACTTAGCAGTTGTTGGTTTTTACTAAGGCTAGGCTTATGTAGCTCTTAGCAGAATCAGTTGTCTTGACCGTAAGAAGTTTATTTTATCAACCACATGAACAGAATTAATTTAAAAAATTACCTCCTTGAACAATTTATACCAGTCATAATATGTAATAAAACTAAAATATTCAATTAATCTAAATTAATTGATAATGAACCGTTTGCAAATGAAAAACAATTGATTTTAACAAGTTTTTTAATAGTAATAAAGGCGGAAACACATTATTAAAACGCCACGCGACCCGACGCGACGCGATGCGTGTTGAGTCGAATCAAATGTATTGTTTTCTATGGACCAGAATCATACTTTCAACATCCGACGCGACGCCATGCGTTCACACGCCACCCGATCCAGACGGGCCAGGTCGGTGTGTTGTCCATGGTGGGGGTAAACACGCCATCCGACGCGGCGCGCGCGGTATGTTTCTAGACAACACCCGACGCCACGCGTCAGTCGTTCGAGAACTGTCACGGAGCATATACGAATTCTTTGACCCGATCCCTATTCTTTAAACTGTGGAACGGAATTTATGCCATATTAATATAAATTCTTGCATTTATTTAGCGAAATGACCGACGAAAAATTAATTAAGATGGTAAAACAATATTCTGTTCTATATGACATGAATTTCGCTATATGCATGGGAAGAAATTGCCAATTCAAGAAATTGAATAACCCGATACTGAAATCTTATGAAATCTTTCATTATCTTGAAGTATAATACTTCTCTTTTGATTTATTTCATGTACCCAGTAACGCCTACCTAGTTATTCTCTTTTTATTAAGTCATTTAAGTATCATATCATATGTACACAAAATTTGCATCAAATCTTCTTCAAAATCTTCATCTGACGCTCGTTATTTATTAAATCCATTGTATATTACCATACACTTCCGCTGCTGTAAGCAAACTGTATTCAAAAATTGCTAGTATGTCGTGGCGTCGCGTGTTGGTAATGTGCACGGTGCATATCGGGTGTCGACACGTTGCGTCGCGTCGCGTTTTAATAATATGTTTCCGCCTTTAAGTTCAGACACTAACTTGTTGTTTAAAAAATAAAATATATTTCAATATAAAGAGATTAATTTTTATAAATTATTGCAGGCGAGGTCAAGTCAAAATTACAAAACCCAACAAAGACAATAACAGACTAGACGGCTGTTTGGCTTTCGCACCGGCGTTCCTAGGTTCGAGTCCCGGAAGGGACAAATATTCATGTGATGAATACGAGCATTTGTACATGAGTCATGGATATGTATTTCTATGAATATTACTTATGTATGTCTAATCGTTACATTAGCATCCATAACACAAGCATTACAGTGCTTACTTTGGACTAGGCTAATTAGTGTGAATGTAGGAAATATTATTATTATTATATTTAATTTGGTATTTATATTAAAGTAGATTTTATTTTTTACACCTTTAGTTACTTAATTTATTCAACACACTGGTTCTACTAGATAGATGTATCATGTTCTTACCATGAGGAGAGTCTCTTATAAATAAAAGTTTTGACATTCATAAGCTAATTTGGTAGTGTACAAATTAAATGACGTGGTGTGGAAAATGTAAAGCCAGTATTAGCTCAACATCATGCATGAAGAATGCTCGGGCAAACAGCAGCAGCTTAATACAAAACGCCCATTAAGCGAGCTCGGGTATACAGAAATATGCACTTGAGGCCAGACAATTTAATAAAGTCTAATTTACGGTTTGTACCGGCTTAAGTGGGGAGTATATTAGCATTTGTTGCATATGCTACGGTAAAACTAGCACTGTTTAAATTAGGTACTACCTATTTCAAGTAGCAAAAAGAAGTTAAAACGTTTATGCTATGATTTAATTATGCGTGAAATCTATATATATATATATAAATACTCCCTGTCACAGTGTTTGACTGCCATGAACTCTGAAACTGCTGAGCCGATTTTGATGTTTCTTTTCCATTTTGTTGGATTTATTCCGACTTGGGTCATAGGGTAGGTTTCATTATAATTTATAACACTGCAACGCGTGGCCGGCCTAGTAAACTAAACAAACGTCATTAAACACATTACAGACGATTTTCTTAAACAAAGGACTTTAAACTGCTGAAAAAATTCAAGATTTCCCTGGCCAACTAAATATTTTGTTATAGCTAAATAACGTATCAGTTGTAGTTTTTTTATTGGTCAAATTATCACGCGACGAGAATGTTTCTTCACTGCAGTTTGTTTTGGTACCGAAAAAGCCGTTATGCTCTTATTATCATATTTTATTTTATTAAATTAAATAGTCCAAATATTGAAAAAAAATGTTCAAAATATCATGTCATGACTAAATGCAAATGTTTGTATGACACCACATTATCATAAACTTATAATTTAACTATAATGCAGTTTCAATAACTTTTATAAAACGCCAAGTAATGAATTTTACTTAATTACAAAGACAACAAAGAATCCAAATAGGGTTATTGACATTTGTCTGTCGCCCTGTCTATATAAAGGAATCTCAGAAATAACTGTCGAATTTGTAAATCATTTCACAATAATAGATTAAGCGATTCTCGAGAAAGATACCTGTAAATATTTTTTAAATAAATGTTTTCAGATAATCGGTTAAGGGAGAGATTTATTTTTTATATCGTATTGTACATAATCACTTAACAAATGTTTTCAAAATGACATTTAATTAATGAAATTCCCACTTCACATTACCCTTAAAGTAAAGGAGAGACTTAGCAATTGACGAAAATCAAAGACGAAAAAGACGAAATGTTAACGTCTTTTGAGGTTTGCTAAAAGGGGATCAAACAGTCACCTTTACAAACACTTTAAACATCAATCGTGGAGCAAGTTATACGTGAATATCGAAATCCCTCTATCACAAAGATTCCTAAACGAACTTTGTAAATAAAGCTTTTTTAATTCATTTGCCAGAAACCAATTTGTTTTTCGAAAAAGCATCATGTCTTAAAGATCAAGCTCTTATTTTTACTTTCTACAACTGTGAGAGTAAATTGAGGGAATTTTAGTTTAGGCTGTAAGAAGGAAAATACAAAGAAAGGTTCCCACAAGAGTTCTCTTCCGAGAACAATTTTTCAAACTACGTTGGTTTCTTGGTTTCCTTCAGTGATTTACCTACCCCTAGACAGCTGGTTGACAAAAAACTTTTAGAACTACACTGAAAAGGGATTTTTTGCGGCATTGAATAGACACTTTGTAAACAGAGACATACTTATTCAGCATGATATATAAAAATTGTACAGATTAGAAACTGTACGAATCAATTACAGTTCTTTTTAATTTTTTAAAGGCTAGACCAATTTAAAAAGATTTAATTATAAAGTAAAATAAATATAATGGAAGTTATAAAAAAATCTTTCTCAGGCGAGAAAAAAACCCACATCTTCCGTACCCACGCTCACTTTTCATATTTTATTGAATTATTTTAAGATGCTTTTACAGTTTCTATCATATGGGGTTTTTGTTTTGTTTACATATTGTAATTGAAGTTCCTACCTATGAGGTCCTTTCCTTCCAGAGACAGACGGACTTTTCACTTGTTTAACATACAAGCATTGTGAACTGAAAAAATACAAGAACAGATTTATAATGTTTGAGGATCACTGGCGAAAATAAAATAATCAATAACATGTCTATCAAAACCCTATAACAGTTATAATTATATACTTTCGGTTTACTTAAGCTTTAATATATATATATATAATATGTATTAAAACTTAAGTAAACAGACGACTGTTTGATGCAACGGTAGCGATCCTGCCTTTCGCACCGACGGTCCTGGGATCGAATCCCGGAAGGGGCAGATGTTTGTATGATGAATACGAGTATTTACCTGAGTCATGGATGTACCTGAGTCATGGATGTTTGTATATATTTCTTTGAATATTACTTATTTATGTATGATATGTATGTCTATCCGTTACCTTAGTATCCATAACACAAGCCTTAAAAGTGCTTACTTTGGGCTAGGTTGATTGGCGTGAATGTAGAAAATATTTATTTATTTATTATTTATTTATATTCGTTTCAAAAAACGCCTATGAAAATAACGTTAAGTTAATTAATTACGAAAGTAACGTTATATTCATAATGCCAAATTTCAATAAGAAATAAAATAGTCCTATCAAATCAGCCACATCTCCGAATCCTCAGGTAGAATACGAACCTATGACCTTTCGCTATCCGAGCGAATGTTCTGACCGCTGAGTTACCGAGACGCTGGCAGACGCGTCGAAAATTACAAACGTATTTCAATTCCTACTATGAGCTAATAGACAGCGAAAGATCTTAAGTATCCTACCTGAGGGCTCGGAGATGTGGCTGTTTTTATAGGCCTATTTTAAATCTTATAGGAATATGGCATTATGAATGCAAAAGAAATAAAATAAATACTTAAAATATATTAAACTTAAATATGAGGTAAAATTTACAAAATCTATTTTACAACGTAGTAGGTACCTACTTTATTCATCGTTCATCGTTATCCCGAGCCCGATTTTAATTTTCTAAGAAAAAAAACGGTGTTTTACAGCCGCGTATTGGGATTTAAGGTAGTCGTTTCAAAGGAACAGATAACGAATCAAGGCGTGGATGCGATGATTAGTTGCAAGACCGGATCCGCAGGAGGGATCAACGCTGGCTATAAAAGTAAATTGAATTGTTCTTTGTGACGCTTTCTCGCTGTATGATCCAATGACCGTCTTACACTGTACGGCTTTAACTTCACGCTTTTATATACTTACTATGGCTTTAGCTTGATCAGAAAAGAGGAACCAATGACCCGCTAAATTAGTCTTAGAACAGTTTCCATGCATTAGCAATTTTCCTTTAGTTGAAAGTCCTAGAGAATTCATTATTTTAAGTGAGTAACATTGTCAATTTACCATGAATAAGCGCCAAAGTAAAATTTAGGATCAATACTTTTTTCATGGTAGGAAAAGTTTGCAACAAAAAAAAGAAATCCAAGAATAATTATGACCATGTTTCAAAAGAAATAAGACATTTTTAGCTCAAGTTAGTTTTTCAAAAAGATTTTATAACACTATTGTACGTTTTCATCTACACTAATATTATAAAGAAGTAAAGTTTGTGTGTTTGCATATTTGTTAAATTGTAAGGGGTAATCTCGGGATCTACTGAACCGATTTTAAAAATTCTTTCACCAATAGAAAGGCACATTATTGCTGAGTGTCATAGGCTATATTGAATGCTAGAAAAAAATTAAAGAATTTTGTCCACCCGTGCGAAGCCGGGACGGGCCGCTAGTATTATAGAAATAGATAAATAAAAAGTTTTCACCTCACACACTCGGAAAAGTTTGGTTTGTCATTCAATTTCTGCGTGGGAAATTGCGTTTTATCCGCTAGCGTGGAAAAGTGTTTTAAAATTAGTACCTTCCTATTCAAAGAGAAACACACATGGTACGTTTCGAATAACCGTTATAGTCTTAAGTTACATTTTATTCTTATTTAAATTAATACTACAACCGTTTTGGTTTTATTAAATTTTTTGAGTTCCTTTAATCATAAAAACAACAAGAATAAATAATATTTAGAACATACTATTTATTATAAGAATTTTTAAACGTAGGGTGGGTGAGATTTCATAATATATGATTGGATTTAGGAACCGCACCCGAAGAAGAACTATCAAATTGATTATGGTATTCTTAGTCAAATCACATTGAATAGAAACAAATTAAAAAATGGTAATCAACATTACTAATTATTTTTACTTTTAATTTTTAATTTAAATAAACCAATTCCTCGCTGTAGTAAGGTGAAAAATTGTGTTTCGCTCGGCAGCAAAGTTTTTAGCGTCTCGTACCTTTACCTAGCCCTCGCTACGCTTAGGATTCTATCTTTGAACCATTCGCTAAGCTCGCGGTTCGCTGGCTCCAGGTTTCAATAGAGGTAACTCGCGGCCAAGTCTCAACTTTGCATAACAAATAACTACTTATTTCTTCTTATAATATTCTTTTTTATGCTTGTCTTTTATGCGTTAGGAGCTTTTAAGTTTTAACTCTAAACTTTGGTAAACTTGAGTGTTATAAATAAATGGGATTTTGACACAGATTCTTTCAACCCATTTTAAATTAAATAAATTAAAGTGCCACTGGGCGACTAACAGTATTAATAGTAGGGGAACCAAAGCGGGGATTTTGCGCGTTACTGGAGCGCTTCACAAAATCATATGGGGAAACCCTTACACCTTTTATGTACCCCTACCTTATATGAACCCTTAATATAGTCGGTGCGTCGAGGGCAGCCCGTCAGATTAGTATAAAAAAACGATCGTCAGAAAAACTCGAACGCGTCAGATTAAGACAAGGTAAGTACATGTAAAAAAGTGTATATTTCAAAAATCTGAACATGAGTGTGACATAAGCAAATGGGCGAGTCACAAAGTTGTAAAAAAACGCTACCTCGAAATACTCGACTAGATTTCTTATTTTTTATTTTGAGAGAAACTCTATCAGGATTACGAAAAACATAATCTAACGGTTTTCATGTGGCCATGTAGCTGAAACCATCGATAAAGGATTACGCGTACAGATGCTGAGAATTGTGTATTTCCCACTCCGCGCCTCTCTTTCCTTTTTATCTCTTTCTTCTTTAGTAACTGCTTTAGTTCTGTAGTTTTGTAAATTTAGCATCCCGTGCTTCCCTACTAAATAAACTAAACATAACATCGATGTTTTGACGTGACAACGTCTTATAAATTGGTTTGCCGGGTGACACTTATGAAAAAGTGTAACGCTCGGTAACGTTACGATGAGTCACCGAACGAGAGAGAGGCCCGCCGAATGCCTTGTTTTCACATTATTATTATTATTATTATTACGTATATATATATATATATTAAATATTTAATTTATTAATATAAATTTATATATATTTTTATTTATTGTAAAAATTATAAAAAATGGTTTAATTACATTTTTAATTTAATTTATTACGTATATATATATATATATTAAATATTTAATTTATTTATATAAATTTATATATATTTAAATATTTAATTAATTATATATTAATAATATATTAATAATTATTTAATTTATTATTAAAATTAAAAATATTATATATATTTTAATGATTATAGATTGATTTATAATTTATATTAATTTTTAATATAAATATTATGAATTAGAGAGAGAGAAAATATTAAATATTTAATAATTTATAATAAATATTTTAATATAAAAAAAAAAAAAAAAAATCTATGCAATTTTTATTACTTATAAATAAAAATTATTATAGTTTATATAATTTATTATAAATTTATTTTACATATAAATTTTAGTGTTTAATTTTAATTATTTTAATAATAATTAATTTTAATTAATAGTAATTAATATTAAAAATTTAAGAAATTAAGATTTAGTAATATTTAAATTAATAACTAATTTTGTGCCAGCAGTTGCGGTTATACAAAAATTAAATTAAATTTTATTAATAATTAAGTAATAATTTTATTTTAGTAATTAATTAAATATTAAATTATTGAGTGAAATTTTAATTTAGTTTAATTTAATTTTATATTATGATTTAATAAAATTTAATAATAAACTAGGATTAGATACCCTATTATATAGAATTTAAATAAAAAATATTAAAATAATAAATAAGTATTTATTGAAACTTAAATAATTTGGCGGTATTGACGTGACAACGTCTTATAAATTGGTTTGCCGGGTGACACTTCAAGAAACTGCGTTACGCTCCGCTCACGTTATGCGCTCACAATGAGAGCGAGTGAGAGGCACGCGTCCCTTCCACTCGGGCATGGTTAGCCCGCCTAAGAGCGAGAGAGACAGACATAAAAAGTGGAAGGGACGCGTGCCTATAAATTAATGTTTTAAATATAATTCTTTGTATAAATAAATGTTTTAAATTGTTACTATTATTTCATCCTTCGTCCTACTATACGAATGAATATTCACATTTAAATTATTTTACCACTCAAAGTCGTTGTCACGTAAAACTTTCGCCTGTATACCGACTTTACAGGCAACCAATTTTTTTTTTTTTAATCAGGGCTTTGCATTGTGAATAATATACCCATAAGTAAATGTATAGGCGTAAAATGTATGTAATAATGTCACATTTCACATTGTCATCTAAAAAGAATATTTATTTAAACTCTAGTACGTACCTGTTACAATATATTTTTTTCATTAGTATTATACAACCTCTTCATTAGAACCCAATTCTGGGTGAATCGGGTTCATTCAACCAAACCACTCTTTAGGTTATTTTGGAGTCGTTGTGATCATAACCAATGGGTAACTTAATTAAAAAGGTTTACGTTGTTTAAATGCTGGTCATCGTTTTACTCTGTTTATATCTTCTTTACAGAAATGTTCCAGTGGGCCCTGCGTAAACATGCCCATCTTTTTGCTACCGCACCGCACTCTTTGATCCTTTTAATTCAAATTTTGAAATAGTCCTTTGTAAATACCAACACAAATGATATTTATCTGTGAAATCGATCTTTATGGACGCACTAATATATGAGTTCTGTAATCTTTGCGAGCGAGACTTTTTGTACAGTGCAAATAGTTGCAAAAAATTAATTATTATATTTTTGTTGTTTAAGCATTTAACTACTAGATTTTAAATAAAAAGAAATCATTAAACAAAAAAACCCGACTCCTTCCTCTTTCGAAGGTACAGGGGTTATGTTATGTGATTGCGTAAACAATGCAACAATGCTATCGCATAGCAGCAATCGCAGTTGATTTGCTGTTTTATTTGAAGAGTTCTGTTATCTATCTCCGAAACTTATTATCTAAACGAAATTTAAATGGGACCATTTTGGTATAACCTCCTTTCAAACAAAAAAAGAATTTTGAAAATCTATCTATATAAGACGAAGTTATGCCCGAACATAATAACCTAACCCCTTTTGAAGTCGGTTAATAATTAACTACATTTAAATTTCTTTAAATAATGAGTATTTTCTTATAATTTGGAAGCCCTACTATTAAAACTATAAAAGTTTTATATAAATTTCGTCACCTCGTTTTACCTCTTTAGAAGTTGAATATCGCAAAATGCCGTCGTCCTAAAAGTAACTCCCATATAAAATATAAGACATCCTTACACCTGTAGTTTCTGAGATTTTTTGATGACTGAAAGGTCACTCACACATATTATATATTATATAATACCTGTCATAAATTCTATTTATTATAATTATTCAATGTTTATTAACAGACGAAGAGTTTGAAGATAGATAACAATAACAAGTTTGATATTGTTTAAATTATAAATTTCTATCAATAAATTGACTGATCATAATCAGTATTAGACTTATTCGATTTTCCATACTTATTTGAAAATACATTATACTTTCTAGCCCTGCAAATAACTACTCTAAAAAAGAGCTTATAAAAAAATAAATTGAGATGTTTGAGTATTTTCTATAATTTATATTTTATTACAGATTACTTTATTTAAAATATAAAAATTATTTATTACAATTTTTTTATAAAAATTACTTGATTTTACAGCTATAAATAGAGTATTTACATTCTTCATGTTTAAATGTAGGAGGATATCAATTTTCATAATAATGAGTTAAAAGATATAGAGGTTTATATGCTGCAGTGCGACCTGGTGGGACATTACAACAAAAAGGATATCATACAAATTCTCCATAGAAAAATACACATACGTGCAAATTTTGAGGGTAATCGGTTGAACGGCGTAAAAGTTCATATGCTGCAGCGCCACCTGCAGCATATCAACTTTTACTATTACGAAAAAATACATATACATGCCAATTTTCATGATGATCGGTTGAACGGTGTTGGAGTGAAATGATAATCCATTTTTATATATATGTATATAGATATTTTATATCTATTTTTTTGATAAAAGCTTTGTTGTAGAATAGCTTTTTTATTAATTATTGCTTGGAATAATGAAAATATTAAATAAATAATTAGGCACATACGTTATTACCAAATCTTTCACAAATAAATTCTGTTATTAAATGCAAACCGAAGTAATACGGTAAATCGAAGGTATGAATCGTGAAAAGATGAATTTATTCGTTCACTCTACATTTCACTCTGTATATATTTGTTATCGTACTAAGTACCTACTTTTTTGTAGCCCCAGAACTTGGAAATACAAAGGGGCTACCAACCGTTTGAAGTCGAAAGGGTTCTACACTCTTGGGACAGAGATCACAATGAAAGTAACATAATGAAACTTGTGTCGGCAGCAATTCCCATAAATCGTTTATTACTCATCGACTCGCCTTAAAGGAGAGCTACGAATTACGAGATTCTCTCCTGAGAATCAATATTGATTATTAATTAAAATACGCAACCCCTTTTGGCCGTTATTCCCTGTCGCTGCCTACAAAATTTGTGATTTAATAACTAGGAATATTTATTATTAAAACTATACAGACAAAAGCAATGAAATCCGAAAATTATTTAGCTAAGATCTTATAATATAATGTTGGCTTATAGACCAAATATTTATCTATCGTTAAACTAAATGTAGTCGTAGATATAAACCTTTTATAAAGCTTTTTGTTAAAATTAGCTAATGTTTATTCAAAGTTAACTTAACTGTGTTTTTGCTGACATTTAACGATATGTTACACTAATGTAAAACATAAAGTTGCTTAACTATCAAATAGTGCCTAAACTAGATTTAACTACATTTAATGTAGTATTATGTTGGAAATTATTTTAACATTATTCATTAGAAGTCGAACTAAATGAAATAAATCATTTGTACAAGAGTAATTAAAAGTGTTGTTTCGCCATTTTAGTTAGACTGTTATTTAATTAATCAACAGTTCTTTCTATGGTAAGATAATTATAATGTTTAATATTTATTCAAATTCAATGTTTTTATTTGTAGAATATATGTAGGAGGTTTAAATAATTGTTGTTGATTAACAAGATCTGAGCGCTGTATTCTTTACCCAACGGGTGTGCAAAGTTGATTTATACATAGAAGAATCAAAAGAACGTTATATAAACACACGTAAGAAATATCATAATCATACAATCTGTTTAAATATCAGTGTCAAATAGATATTCGGTCAATGTATAATAGGCTTTATTTATCAAAAAAAAAATTAACTGCCAATTTATAATTCATCAAATAAACAATTTCTCTTATATCTTTCGGAAGTTTATTGTATATACTGGAACAATACCATAAACATTATTTCCAAATAAAGTTTCCAGTTTTATTGGTATTTAACACAGTTTATCATTACGTCTCTTCGTTGAAAACTTACCAAATAATTTCATGTTCGACTTAACAAATACATACAGTTCAAATATATACACATATTTTGACATGTATATTGTCAAAATTTTAAATTCTTTGAAGTAGGGACAACAGGAGTCGGTAAGGCGAAGTCTACAAATTGCACGAACATACTTTTTGTGCTTTAAAGACGCTTTCTTTGTTAAGAGAGTCCCCCCAAAAAATAATCCCATTTCTTAGTATCTATGCAAGGTAGCCATGATACGCCGTCATTAACGTAAATCGATTGGCAATCTTGTTAAGCATGTATAACACATAAGAGAATTTACTCAAATTTTCACAGACATAATTATTGTGGGTTGCTTAATTCATGTAACTATCAATATAAACGCCAAAAAAACTTAGTAGTGTCAATTTCTTTTTCTTTGTTTTAAAATCATATTTGTTTTATCTGAATTAACAACTTATTTTTTATATCGAAGCCATATAATATCTTTGTCAAAATCATTATTTATTTCATTTTCATAATCCCTTGCATCATTACATTCATATATGTATTATCGTACTGTTATCTGCAAACATCAACATCGGGCGTTGTATAGGGTTTGGTAGGTCATATATAAAAATGAGAAATAATAATAGAACTAATACGCTACCTTGAGGGATGCCACAAACCATTTACCTTGGCCTAGATGTAAGTCTTTTCAAATTTAGTTCGGCAGCAAAACTTCACGAGTTATTATTTTTCGTCTGTAAGAGAGATAGGATTTTATGAGCTTAAGAATATTACCACGTACTCCATATTTATACAATTTGTCTTATAATATTTTGTGATCGACTAAATCGAACGCCTTTGTCATATCCATATAACCTGTATCCTGGAATCTATGCAAGTTATAATTTTGTTATAATTTTACTTTTAAGAAAATCTTGCTGCTCTTTAGCAAGCAAGTTATTAGTCTCGAAGTAAGCATAAAGCGAATTGAATTTTAAAATGCTTTTGCAAGAACCGATACAAGTGGAATTGGTCTATGTTCTCTTTTATCGTTTTTAAAAAGTGGTTTTATAACGGTAACCTTTAAACTGTCCGGACACGTTCCGTTTTCAATGCATCTATTTCTGATATGAGCCTTTATTGGGGATACAATGTCTTTCACGTGTTTTAAAATGTTTGTATTAATTTCATCAAATCCAGTACTTTTACTAAGTAGATTTAAGGGATTTTAGTATATTAAATATATTTTGTGAAATCAGTCATAAATAATGAATTTCTATTATTAAATGTTCTGTCAAAGTTAAGTCTAATATTATCAAATGTGAATGTACGATCAATAAAAAAGTAATTAAAATTCTTAACAATATGTTTTGGATCACTAACTGTATTGCCATTTACTTTGATTTGTTTTATATCGTCATTTGGAAAGTTTCTTTTTGATATTATCTTGCCCTTGATTTATTATGGGAAATAGTAATTGTCAAGAAGTAAAAGTCACAACACAGCTACTTTAGCTGTGATGTGACTTTGAGTTAATTGCACAATTTTATTAAAGCGTTCAGTATAATCATTTAATTGAGTTTTGTATTCAAAATATCATTTCTTAAAATTTCTATATTAAAATCACCGCATACAATAATTTTCTATTTATCTTTAGAACAATATTTATGTAAAATGTCATTTAATTTATAAAAGGATATATTTATCTCATTTAGATTCCTTCGAGGAGGTCTATATATACATACAATTATTGTCCTATGATCGATGAATTGTAAACCACAGCATTTAACTACCCCAAAAATACTTATTTCAGCTACGTATTTTGGTTATTTATACTTATGAGAATATTTTATTAGTATGCATGACCCACCATACCTATTTGACCTACGAAAATATGCACCAAGTACATAACCAGGTAGGCAAAGTTTTCTTTATCATTTTCAACCATGTTATGTTCCGTAACACAAACTATATCAATACCCCTTCCAGAATCAAACATTTCAGATAGGCCGACACACAGCCTGTCTGAATTTCCAATCAGACCATCAATGTTCTGATGAAGAAAGGAAATTTAATCAAGCACCAAAAATATTATTTGTATTTTCGTTACTAGTTTGGTCAATTTCCTGAGACGTAGTGTTTCCGTCATTTAGATAGAAAGATAAATTGTTTGCATCATTAAAGTCTCTTTGAATGCATTTATGTTAATATTTATGCAATGATCTAAATCATGATTATCATAATAACATAGAACATGGGTTATTTTTATGTTCAATTTTTGATTTTATTAAAAGTGTTATCGAAAACAACTCATATCTTCTTCAATTTGACGTTCCTAATCAATTTTCGTTCAAGTTGGCGACTTAAGAAAATCATTGTTATACATCAATGAAATAGGGGAGGGCGGGGCGGGGGTAGTGTAATCCTCTGCTAGAACACTGTGCGTAGCGTGATTGTGACAACAATCGGTAGTTTTCCTTGGATAACTTTGTATAGCCTTAACTCAATATTTTAGTACTGGGTGATATTAAATAAAAAAAAGTTGTTTCGTTACTTTTTTCAAATAATATAATATATACATTTTAATGGTGTTTATAAAATGACCCGGCATGTATGAACCACAGCGATTTATTTTTGTTCCGTCTATGAATCCCCACAATTACATATTAATGTTTGATTTGGCTTCTTTACTAACGTGCAAGCTGATAAAATGGATTCACAAAAAGACAAGGTGAATTCTGCCGAGAATTTTTGATTCGTTTCGTAAGTGAATGATTTTTGAACTGCGTTTAAAAGTGCCCTCGAATTGCATCTCGTTAAGAGAAGTCGCTCGTAAATCAGTCGTTAAACGATTTTATGTTGCAATGAACGTTGTGAACGTGCGCCGAGGGGCGTCTCCCCTAACTACTATCAACTACCCACTCGTAGTGTCCTCTCAATTGTAAACATTTCGAGATCTACATACTAGTTATTTCACAGAAGTTCCATTTACGAGAAAATTTAAAATAATATTAATTTTGTCATATTTGTCCTTACGATTTTTATATCGTAGACTGGTAAGATTTATAATCATCATAGCACAAGTGCATGGCAAAAAAGCTATATACATATTACACTGTTTCTTATTTTTAAAATACATACTAACACACATATAATCACACCTTTTATCCCATAGGGGTAGGCAGAGATATTTAAAATATCATTAGTAAAATTTTATAACTGAAATAAATATTAACTGTATTTTTAGCATTCACATTGCCATATTTCTATAAAATTTCAAATACGCCTATAAAAAATAACCATATTTCCGACTCCTGAGGTAGGATTCGAACCCACGACTTTTCGCCATTCGGGCCAGTTATTTGACCGCTAAGCTACCGAGACGCTGGTAGCAGTATCAGATATCACGTAAAGATTATTTTATTTACATAAGTTGCATATTACTGCTCAAAACGTTGGGAAATTAATAATTATTCTTAACCAAGATCAATAAACATGTATGTGTAATGGAGAATTGCAATAAGATTTCCCAGACGTCTCCTGCTGGGAATCAAGAAAGGACTTTGAAATAAACGTACGCTCTGTCACAACTAGAGCCATGTACTACATAATACCGGTATATTTATTGCCGGCGGTTAGAGCGGGCAATAAAAGAAGTGGTCATCCGTCAGACGCACTCTCGAGTCACAGGAATGTAATCAAGGCATCCGTCACAGAACAAAGAACGCATCACTCAAACTGCCAAAAACCGTGCTAAGACGCTGTGAAAGAGTGATTACATTTTTACGTCTAACGAATAAACACACTTTGTCACACTACTATTTGTTTTGCATGTGTAAAATCTCCTTTACTTAACAAATTTTTTTATAATAAAATAAATTCAAATAGTCTTTTTTAACGTTCATTATGGTATCAACTAGGGGTAGGAAAATGGATATACCTATGTATATTCCATCTCCTTCTAAGAAATGTGTGCTTAATTTCAACATGACAAGTCGTAGCTTTTGAAGCATAAGTTTATTTTTCCGTCCCAGTAATCCCGGCATAGCTACACAATGTACATATTTGCTATTTACGCTCCGTTTTTCGTTCCGACGTTCCTATTAAACTGGTAAAGTATTCGGGTTAACCCGAACTCCTGGTATTTTCCCACGTTATGTTTAGAACCATATACTCATGGGTAGCCATGCAGACCGCTAAACGTTCCTCATTTTTCTATGGTTGGAGGAAAATTGCTGTCGTATTTCCGGCTCACATGTCCTTAAGCCGGAGACAACGAGATTATCCGCGGGGAAATAAAATGGAGATACGAGGATCATCAATCTCGTAGAGCAATCCGGTGGATGGAGCTAATGTTATTGTTAGGTATCGACGATCTTTAAGTACCGAAATGATAAATAGGAGAAATGATTCTTGTTTCAGATTTCAGTGCACTGATTTAAAGAAATGTACTGCTTGTAAATCTGTAGCAAACTCATATTTATTTTCATATATAAAAGTGATTTCTATCTTCGTAAAAAACTACTTTTGTACGAACATCGCTTACGACCATATTCATTAAATTTGCAGTCTTAAACAATATACCTAACTGACGAATTACTTATAGAAAAACATTACATGCACTTGAAATTACGTAAGTACTTCATTGACTATATGACAATATTATCATTTATTTTATCAAATTACAATCGCAAAACTTATTATAAAAATCATTATTATTACTGAAAACTATATTTCAGATAAATTATTATAATAGAAAAATACTAGAAAAAATCGACTCGGGTCACAAGTCCACAAGCATTGGACCGGATTTCCAAAGGTTGCGGGTTCGATTCCCGCCTGAGATTCACTTGTGACCCGAGTCGATTTTTTCTAGTATTTTTCTATTATAATAATTTATCTTATAGGATCGCATTGAAAATGCATAAAATATATAAATCTAACATGGCTGTTTCACCTTAATCGATTGACCAAACATTTGTAAAAATGTTTCTTTCGAATTCGAGAGGATGTTCCTCTCATTGATGAAACAACGCTGGCCTACAGCGTAAAATCAGGAAGGTACTAGAAAATTTCGACGAGTGTTCGCAAGGCTCGGTAGCTCAATTGGGAGAGCATTGGACCGGATTTCCAAAGGTTGCGGGTTCGATTCCCGACTGAGATTCACTTGTGACCCGAGTCGATTTTTTCTAGTATTTTGCTATTGTAATAATTTATCTTATAAGATCGCATTGAAAATGCATAAAATATATAAATCTAACTATATTTCAATTATTATAATAGTTGTTTAATTCCAGTATAATTTATTTTAATGAAACATCAATTAAATTGCTTTTTTAATATAGAAAATAGGCATGCGCTTGACCACTATCTCGCCTGATGGTAAGCGTCGATGCGATCTAAGATGTGACGCGCTTGCCTATAAGATACCTATTCACTCGTGACTTGAAGACCCCTAAATTGTATTTGTCAGGAAACACAGACTCAGACAAAGAGTTCCACTCCTTAGCGGTACGTATCATAAAATTTAAACCAAAACGCTTAGTGCGACTCTTTGGTATATCCACCATATAACGGTGTCGCCAATTTGTAAGTCTGGTTGTCCGATAAAAAAATGGGGACGGCGGAACAAGGTTGTGCAATTCAGCTGCACACTCTCCGAAATGTATTCTATAAAATACGGATAGGCTTGCTACCTTCCGTCTATGCTCAAGGCTTTTGAGCTTTTTACAGAAAAGATCTTCATTGCCGATGAGCCTCTTGGCCCTCCTCTCAATGGACTCAAGCGTCTGGAGCTGGTATCTGGCGGAACCGTCCCAAAGATGAGAACAATACTCCATACATGATCGAACTTATGCTTGGTAAAGAGTGAGCAACTGTTCCTGTGTGAAGTATTTTCTCACCTTCGCCAGAATGCCAAGTTTTTTGAAGCCACTTGAGCCTTATTCTCAGTGAAAGAGCCAAAATTGAGAATTGGTGACAAAGACATACCGAGAAGCTCAAGATGGTCAGTGATCGGCACGGATACACCTCGGAAAGTAGGAGTCAAGTTGAAAGGACTCCTTTTAGCGGAGAAAAGACTGTATGATGTTTTTGCTTGTAGTGAACTAACTTTTGTACATTAACTTTTATAAGTTTCCAACAAACTAAATTATAAAAAAATATATTTTTTTTAGAATATGAATAAATACCTAGACCATGAAGGTCTCGGTAACTTTATTGGAAAAAAACTCGCCCGGATAGCGAGGGATGTGTGTGGCACAGATTAGCTAATGCAGTAAGATAACTACGAACATTCGAGCGATACGAACGCAACACGGGCGCACTGCTTAACAGAACAGGATCCCTAAGCAAACGTCATAGTGTTTTCAGTCGCAGGTGGTCCTGTAGTAACTTATACCTAATCTGTGGCAGGTGCCTCGCCGTAGGAAGTAGTTTGTTTATCTTTGTTGTGTGCGCCACAAACAGAGCGCGATCTTTTTAAGAATTCCACGAATATATTGCGTAGAATATGGCTTTTACAAAATCGCGAGCTAATTAATTATATAGGGAAATTTTATAAAGACCATCCAAGTTTATATATTATATTCTGTGAATAAAATAACGAAACAAGTATTTTTATTTTAATATCACCCAGTTTTTAAAGATTAAGTTAAGGATACACAAAGTTATCCAAAATAGAACTACGTTTGTTGTCATAATCACGCTACTCACGGTGTTGTAGCAGATGATTACACGAACCCGCCCCGCTCCGTATTTCATTGATAGCTTAACATAAGTAATGATTTTCATAAGTTACAAATTTTCCCTTCATATTTTTACGGGCTTAGGACCGTCAAGTTGCAAAAGAACAAATCAACTGATTTGTTCTTTGATTAGAACATTATTAATCGATAACACTTCTAATCACAGATAACAAAAAATATACGTAAAAGGAAACCATACTTATTGTATAAGGTGAATTCAAAACACTTAAATCAACTTATGTACTTACAATGATCGGTTTTAGTTTAGCAAAGGGTGTTTAAACCACAGAAACTAAAAATAACAGAGATCGCATACGCAATTAGAAAATCGGTACAAGAAAGCAATAAATTTAACAATAAGACATTTCAGTATTTTTCCTAGACCATGGAATTCATAATAGCTCATCCAATATTTTTCATCACAATTATTCTATGCCAAACACTTATCAGTCATTTAAATCCAAACCCGATGTCAACGAAAAAAAATTAAAAGAGTAATAAGTGTTTACTTTAGTCAATTTTATACTTAGAGTAAATAAATGTATAATAATTTGTTTTTAATTGTGTAAAATTATCTTGGTCCTAGACGCCCTGCACGCCCTTTTTGAAGTTTTTTTATTTTATATAATTAGTTACAGAAATATTTGCAATGAAAACTTTACTATACTCCAACCCAATAATTAATTAAAAATCTAATTGAAATACACTAACACGAAGTTTGAAAATAATCACTTTACTTCAAAGTGTAGACGATTTCTCTCTAAACAGATTCTTGCACGTTTATGAATATTGTCTTTAATTTTATTACTTCTTTCCACTTCGTCAAATGCACGGATTATTTTTATTTTAAGTTGTCGAGGCTTTGGGCCTCCTTCTTATAAACTCGCCGTCGCCGTTAATTTCGTCTTGCGTGTGATGGCGTCGTTTACTGTCCGTGGTTAACTAAGCGTTGATTCGCTGCGAAAATCGTTTGACGATCCAGTGTTCTAGCTTTTACGAAACCACCATTTCCAAGGCGTTGAAGTCTTTCCGCTTCGTCCAATGCCTGGGCGCCGTTTAAGCTTTCTCCACTTTAAATGTGGCACCGTACCATCTCATAATACTAGTGGAGTGAATACATTTCTTTAGGTAGGTTGCAAATGCAGGAGCGCAAGTTATGGGTCGCGGGAGGTTCCCGGGTGACTGATTTAATTGCGCAGACGTTGCGCGCTGTCCCGCCCCGCGAACCCCTTCCCGCATTTTCATTCAAACATTTCGGACGATATTTGACCTGTATATTTGACAAGTAACCAGCTATAACCATAATTCACTTGGATGAAATATTTTTTTGCGACAATTTTAACTACCTTTTCTTTTAAATGAAGTGCTTGAGTGATGTAGCCTAGAAAAAGTTTGGATGGTGTTTATAAAATGACCTTTTATTGTTGTATAAATACACGTCATGAAGTATTTAGTTCACAAACATCGGTCCTAATATTTCTTTTGAATATACTATTAAAGAGACTGTCACTGCAAAGAAATATATCTGCAATTATCATAAATCTCGATCAAAGTTTCTGTAATCGTAATAGCAATGCGAAAGCAATAAAAGTAATTAAGAAGGAATAAGTAAAAGTTGTGGTATCACAGCGGCTGCGGCCTACGCAAGTTTCTACTATTAATTGCTACGGTGGCCAAGTCGTCTCTGTTACTGGAGATTGAAGTTTTTTTATTTTATATAATTAGTTACAGACATATTTGCAATGAAAACAATAGGGTCATTAAAGAAATGAATAATACATAAAATTATTCTTAACTTCCTTGAACAAAGTTTCCCGTTTTTATTGAGTTTTTATTCTGCTGATGATACTTTAAGCAACTTTATTTGACTTACTTTTATATCAAAACATTTCTTATTTAATATTTCCTTTGCTCAAACGACATTTAATTATGCGGTGGTTCTTTATATCGATATTAGAAACCAGTTGAATAAATTCAACTAATTCTGTACATTAACCTAAGAAATCTGGCTAACTGACGCTCATCCCACCGTAGCCGCTAGACTTCCAAGACTATTAACAACTTTAATGAATAGAACCAAAACCATCTATCTTTTCGTTGTGAAATTGAAACTAACCAAATGCTGCAAATGAACTGTCTCATATCAGCCGATTATAATTTACAACTTTTCTTAAAATCCAACTATAAATAAATTATATTTTTGATCATTACGCTCTAAGCAGCAATCGGCGAATTGCGATTGGTCTCGTGATTGATAGTCGATTTTGCTGGGGACCCCACATAGATAACGTATGTAATAAACTAAGATCAATCACTAGTAAGCTTTACGTACTGAAACATAAATTACCCTTTAAAACACTAAGATTATTATACCTCTCCCTAGCAGACTCGATTGTTAGTTATGGTCTGGGTACGTATGGTAGAACATTCACGACATACATTGATTCTATATATAGATTGCAATTAAATATGTTAAAAATCATAACGCCTAAACACATTCAACTTAAACTTGAAGATAAAGAGGAAGATTTATTTTATAACTGTCGTGTTATGAGTATATATGATAAAATTAAATATCAATTTCTGAATGAATGTTACAATCCTGATTGTGTAGAAGAAAAAAGTAGGCCTAGTTATCTAAGATCTGTTCCATACCTAAATAAGTACCATCTTCCGAAATGTACCAACCTGTACGGGTCAAGAGTTTCTAGATACTTAATACCTTTTTATTTAAATAAATTGCCTTCAGAATTACAAAAAATGTATAAAGAAAATGTTAAAATGTTTAAAGTTGAAACATTATTATTTACCAAATAAGCAATTAAAGTATAAATAGCGACTCCCCGTCACCCAGATAAACCCTGTGAGGTTTTCGTGGTGCGGCTTTAAATTACTTACCTAAATGTCATAATATATATATTGAATAAATGATTAATAATAATAAAAAGTAGCTTAAGCACTTGTGTTATGGAATTCAGAAGCAACGCCGGTACCACATCACTCATACCTGAGCCAATATAGGAAAATTCGTTTTCTACATTGGTCTGGCCGGGGATAAAGCCCGGGACGTCGGAGTGGCGTGGCGTGGCAAAATCCTAAATTAGTTCTCGTATTCCGTCTTTAGAGATGTTTTAAAGTTAAACCCCAGTATTCAAGGACACCCTGTTAATAGCGAAAGTACGTAAAGGGCGCCGGCAGTCTTATCTCGCCTCCACGCTGACTTACATTTAATTGTACAAGTTTTATTGCAGCTTGGAATAGGGAAATGATATCATATAGCAGAAGTACCATCTGTCACGTAGATTCTAAGCTTTTATAAGCTTAAACAGATTTTCTAGTGTTTGTTCCCAAAACGTTTCTATCAAAAATGTTTGCGTTCACTTGGAAAATTTAAGATATTTTATGTTTATGATAAACAATTAAAAATAAATAATGCTTCCTTGTTTATATACGTAAAAGGACTTTTATGAAATAATTTTTTTTTCAAGTGTAAATGCCTTCTACAGTCTTGAGACTTGAACAGACTTGAGTCATGGAAGGAATAGATGTTTGTGTACTTCATTCGAGTACTGTATTCGAGTATTCGAGACTGTACCTGAGTCATGAGCACTTATATATATGTATCATACATATATGTCTATCCTTTACCCTAGTATCCATAACACAAGTCTTACGGTGCTTACTTTGGGATAGGCTTGGTTTGAATGTAAAATAGGTATCATTTATTCTTCAAAGTATTTCCTAATAAATTAATACAAAATAATTCCTCCTCTAGCTCAAAAACATAAGGTAATCCTCCTGATTATGCAACAAGATCAATCGGCGAGGTTACCCGTGCTCTGGTATCTTTGCAATGAAATTATGATACAGGTTTTTGGCAACAAACACTATATGCTCTATTTGTAGAGAAACATTCTTAATAAAGTTTTAAAGTTAAATTTATAAAGTTACTATTGTTGCTAGCAAAACTTCTGATAATCAGTTACACGCGACGAAAATATGTTGCTGGTAGAAACAAGAATATTGCGTCCAAAAGCAATGACTTTATTTTTATACGAAAAAAAATATATAGATACTGCTAACCAGTCTTTGGGAATATGGGAATTAATTTATTAAATTGTCTGCACCCCAATAAAGCATCAAACAATAGAAGTTTATTTTAATTAAGTTGTAACATTGTAATTAAGAAAGATAATACAAAATAACATTTCCATAAAGTAATATCACAAGACTTGTTTTTAAATATTACTTTATTATGCGAGAAGTTATGAGCAAGTTTTTTATTCTATTTTAACAATTTCATAAGATAAATTAATGATATATATGCCAAAACACAAATTAAAACAACTAAAACTATGATTTTTGAGTAATGTTATCATATAATTAAGAAAATATTCCTAAAAAATAATACGATTCGCTCAATTGTTAAACTCCCATACGGCGTATTACATAAGTGTAGTGTAGACGTATCGTTGTCGACGTTGTCGTGGATTGTATCGTGATTTCGTGAATATGCTGTTAGTTTTTGGTTCCGAAAGCTCACAAGTAAAGGAATACGAATTTACGTCAAGAACTGATTACGTGTGGTGTCTTTTATTATGTCGTGACCGTTACTTTTACGCCACTCAAGACGTAATTTTTTATTGGAGCCAAAGAAACGGAATACATCAACTAATATAGTTAAAATCTTTGCTGTACTCAGATAATGTTTTTATTTGTACAGCCCACAGACCTCTGAAATTCAGCATAGCAATCCTTACTTAAACAACGAGCGTATGTAAATCCACCCAGTGCTATAGCAGCCGATTGAGCCTGGCCCAGCGCCAGCAACAATGTTGGCACTATACCAATCAGGAGGATTAAGACTTACAGGATTATTTGTTAAGGCTACTGTGGTCACTAAATAGAATACATCCTTAAGGCTTCCTTAGGACCTAATAACGATTATTTTTCTTAGGTTAGGTTAGATTTTTAATCTACATACACACACAAGCACTATACAACCACTTGCCAAATTCACTCAAAGGCCTCCAGGGAAGTAAATTTGATAATAATTTGAAAAAACTTCTTCTAGATAAGGCTTACTATTCTGTAAACGAATATTTAGACGATAAGTAAGAAACATAAACCTAAAATAAATGTTATATATTTTTAAGTATGACATTATTATTGTTTTCGTTCGATAAGTAATTTGCCATGCCCTTACAAGGCTCTTGTTTGTGACATATCCATTTTATATAACACCTATATATATATATATATATATATTCGATTCGATAAAGGAATATGAATACAATTCAAAATAATAAAATTTATTTTTACGAATACGAGATTTCTCTTGCATCCTTACATATATCCATATAATACAACACAAAAGTAGGTTTATTTGTTACGTCTCCTTAACGTTTACATCTACTTTAACGTCTGAACCCTTTTACCGATCACAATGAATTTTCCATACTATACGATGTCAGTACATTTACCTACTGCTTTTTCTCGCAAGTGTAGCAGCGGACTGAGGTACTATAACAATAAATAATATAAGATTGTGTTTTAAAGTTGTCACACTAAAGCTAAACACACGTGATTAGAATATCTAGCTAGATAAATGTTAAGTAAAAACATGTGAATTACGATTTGAGGATAATTATGGAATATAAATAAAAAATATTTACTTCTTATCTAAGTAAGATAGATTAGAATAAGAGTAAAGCAAGTACCTGTTTGCCCTTAGGTGACGTTTGAGCTTTACTTTTCATTTATCATTAGCATTTACAAAGGTACATTAGTTAATTTCATTGATAATAAATAAGGAACCTTATGTTTTCTAAATACCTTCATACCTTATTTTAGGATGATGTTTATCATAACGTGCCTGTATAAATGTCACTTAAATGCTAGCAATAAGGCAGGTTTTGATGAACTATTATTTCAAACTTTAAAAATATCTTATCATGTACTAAAAGTTGTTGCAAATACCTTATGGCTATTCATTCATTCATTCATTCAATAACAGAAGTGACACAATCCTAAAAAGAACAATCTACCCTTAATAAAAAATAAATAAGTAACACTTACTTATTAGAAACCGGTAAATCAGGCAACTACCTGCGTTCAACAATGTTCATCCGTCATATTTGTAAGTGCAAGAAAGCTAGGTTTTCTGTTGACTTTAGAAAATACAAATTTCAACTTGAATTCAAAATGTTTCAAAAAAACATTTGACTAACAATTAAACTCTGTATTGTGGAACAGATTTATTTTCGACGAAGACAAATATTATGTCACTTGAATTGAGAAAGTCGTTGAAATATATGAGCATGTTTACTCAGTGTAATTAACCTAATTTTAATTCAAAATTAGTATACAAATAAGTAAGTTTATTAAACAGGTCCTCCATAAGCTCGGAAATGGAGCAAAAAGGCCAGTAACGAACCAGTAGATTTTTAGTGAACAAATAGTGAACAAGTTAACATCACAGGATATTAAATTTCACAATAATAACACATAAACACACAATAAACAAACAAAGTATATCAAAAAAACATAATTTAATAGTACTTATAATTTTTAATATATAAACTTTTTGAAAGCTGAATACTCCAACGAAACAAACGATTACGGACATTCACATAATTTTATGTTAGAACAAATAGATACTAATAATATACAAAGTTAAAATCTTTAAAACCATAGAGAGAGACTAGATAAACAAAAATATATTAAGCTTTCATTGATCTTCTCAATAGTTTATGACATCGGGCAAAAGAGTGCCCAAATAATTTTATCGCAGGCTTCTGAGGTTCGAGGAAGCTAGAGATAGTTTAAAGACTATGATCAAATCCCAAAAGGTAAATTATCACAATAAATTATTAAATAATAAAATTTACGGTCAAGAGAAATGTCGGAACTTATTTAATAACCTAACACAAATCAAAACAAAAACCAATAGCCTTTAAAATTATTAACGAATATAGAAGTTGTCAAAGACGTAAACAAAGTAAGTTGGTTAAAACTTTCATCTCGTCTGTTGGTGTAGAATTAGCAATCAAAATGCTTAGTTCATATCAATTGTGGTGTCCTCGATTACTGTCAGGGTATCTATCAAATGAAAGCAGTCAGTAGTTTCACCAAGCAGCACACACACGTCCGCACCGGCCGACGGTCGAGCGAGCAATGCCCCACTACCGCTGTAGGCCGTGCGTACGGGCGTGTGTCGCTTGCACTTTATTAATACGTCACACCTCTTCCTTTTCAATTGATTCGAATAATTTGAGACAATGACAAATAATTAAAATACATTTATGTAATTAATATTCTGAAACAGTATATCTTGAATTGTTATTTAACTAAGAAATATTTTTTTTTGAAATTATGTTTTATTACTTGCAGCCAAATACCCAAATCTTACGTGTCCTCTATTTTTCTTTGAATACGCCACTCTCCTTTTACCTTTTTTTAGGTATATCAGGTTTTTTATATTCGTTTATTTAGTTTTCGACGAATCGTCAGCTTACAATATTGTTTAATTACAAGCTATATAACTTAAAAAGCTAACCAAGGATTCACACGGAAAAATTGGTCTAGGTATTTCTAAAGTGAGCTCACTCAGTGTGTGAACCCACGAACCCCTATTGTAGTATCTGAATGCTAACTACCCTATTAAGATAAATGATTGTAAATGATAAAATGTCGTTTTATTCGGCTATCTCCTAATTAGGAAGTCACAAATTAATAAAACAATATATATAATTATATATTTATAGCATCATGCAGTGCATATGCAGGAGATGTCAATTTTGTTTTATTTAATTTTCTCTCTCTAAGTTATGTTCAATTAACCAATTAAGGGTTTTATTCAATCTATTGTTACGTCATCAACGAACAAAATACACGGTTCATTCATAACCTTCGGCAGGTCTATTATGTAAACTAAAAACAAGAGAGTCTTAGGCACTCCCTTGTGATGTTAAGGCATTATTATTTTAAATATCAAATAGAACTCTATAAACTTTTCTACTCATATGATTATAATATTCGATTTGGACTTATTGCTGTCTATCTTTTAAATAAGAGATAAACCATTTTTGAGCTGTATTTGGGATACAACCAGTTTATTAATATTTTATGTTGCACACGGTCATACGCCTTGTACATACATATGTTCGAATAGCATATTTTTAATGTCCAATTACTTATTATCTTTTGAATGTATTTGAGAAAAGATAATAAGGTTGACTGACTGTAATTATTTAGGTCGCTCTTTTGGTTATTCTCATGTAATGGTAATCACTGTTGTTTTTAATGAGTCAGGATAAACTTCTACTTGCAAAGATTGATTGACAGTGAAAGAGAAGGTAAGTTCGACCGCACATTCACAATCAAATATGAGGGTAGTTCATCAAAACCGTCACTTCTATATTTTTATTTAGTTATTAAATTCTCACTACGATTACATTGTACACTACTGAGTCTACTACCAGTTCGGAAATTGGGAGGCCCTTCCGAGAAGAACTGGCGGAAGAAACTCGGGCAGGGGGACCGACCTCCATCTTACTGTTCTTATTTGCAAAGAGAGCTAACTATATCATCAGGTCTTGCAATGTGTGTTTTGTAGGTATTAATTTATTAATTATTGGATCCCAAGCAGGTGGAACGCTCCAACCTTCGTCTCGATTGAAATTTGGATGTTTCCTGATTTCAAAAGCCTCACGTAGTGTCCAAGGAACAAGTCTTTGTTCTCTAGCGAGAATTTAAGGTTTATCGATACGAATGTAGTAGTTTGGCCCCTCAAAAGCATGCTCACACTCACACACTGCAGACCTAATATCGCGCCTATGTTTTATGTCAGCTACGTGTTCTATAATGCGCGTCCCTATACTTCTTTTTGTTTGTCCGAAGTATGGGAGAACACAGTCATAATCGATTTTGTAGACACCTGCTGCCTGGAGGGGATATTGCATTTGACCGATCGTAAGAATTGGTTAATCTTCCTGGCTGGTTTAAAGTAAGTATTAATGGAAACCCGCTTCAGAATGTTCCCAATCTTGTCAGTGACCTCCTTCATGTAGGGAAGGACAGCAGGTTGACGTTCTACTGTGACTGGTTGGTGCGGCTTCTGTGTCGTAGTTTTGGTACTCGCAACTTTTTATCTTGTAGTACTCGCTTGTCATGCTGAAGCTCAGCAGTCAGGTATTGTTAGGCACAGATGCCGCGAGTTCTCTGAAACAAAGATTTCCCTACGGTGGCCAACTGTATAGGATGGTGTTGAGAGTCACCATTTAAATATCTATCTGTATGAGTTGCCTTTCTATACACTGTATGACTAAGGGTTTGATTTAGATTGCTGCTGATTTGAACATTAAGGAAGGCTATTTTATTGTCTGTCATTAATTCCATAGTGACATCAATGCAATCTTTTATAGGTAAGCTTGTGAATAGAGATTGAACATCGAAGCTAACCATAGTTTCATCATCAGTGATATGTAGGTGTTATATTTCACTAACAAAATGGTAGGTATGGTGCCTTACTTTGTTTCGATAACAGAAACTCGTCAAGCTTATTGCTTTCTATTTTATAAACATCAAAAGTATCATCCCATAAAGAGAAGAGTAGCTCTTTTCTTGACTGTTGTATCTACCCCCGTTGTCAAAAGATATATTCCCAGGGTTGACATCCATTTGTCCCAGCGTAACCCCAGTGACATCGAAATTTCATCGCATTGCAATGGTTCTACGATGGCAGGCTGAACATTTTAGGCGACCCAGAACAATGTCTGTACGCCTTTATTTTGCGCCCTTGGCGCCATTGAATATGGTGTGTCACATTTATACCTATGCATTATAACAAATTTAACGGTAACACGCCCAAGTTTCTTTTTAACGTGTTATCAGCAGCCTGTTCTTGTAACTTGACTTCTATGCATACTGGTATTGTATTATTTATTGTTTGGTTTTGTGTTTCACAACAAGATACCTATTTTACTATAATAAATGTCATCTAACACCATTAACTCTTTTTCCTTCTTGTACCTACTTCTTATAAATTCCAAAATTTGTATCGTGTATAAATACACCTTGTATGTAATTTTTTCAATAAATTAACATATTTTTGGAGCCACATAAAAACAATATTTGGTAAAAGTTGCCTTTGTTTTATATGTGTTTTCCTACTGGAAATTATTTTATTAATAATGATGTCTCATGCTAATAAATAAAATGTATTGGTATTTTTGTTGGTTTATTGTCTTTTATAGACTTGTGTAACTCAGTTATATCCTGGAGCTATATGCCACTCCGGATATGTATTTAATCATTCCGTTCAAAATTCTTAGCATATCTAGTATATCCAATCCAATCCCGTGGATCAATTCCAAATCATTTGGTCAAATACCGTCTGGCTAACTACATAACACATATCGACAGCGAAAGCGTCGATCGAAAGACTTAGAGCGCCGAAAACGCTTTTTGTGTTTTCTGTGTTTTCCGATGAACGGTAAAATTCTTAGAAACGCAATACTGCTGATGCTGCGTTCGCTCTGACTGAGGTGGCAAGCGTCATTATTAGCGAAGCGTTGCATAAAGTTTTGTTTCTATAAAACGGTAGCAAATTTGAAACGCTGCATGTGCTCTTATTTTGCGAAATCTGATTAGTCCGGATTTAATAAACAGATGCGGATATTGATAAATATATATACGTTAGTTGGATATATGGTATGATTTGATATGGTTTGAAAGAATTAAACTACTAGTCCGGATATATTTGGTGGATATGGATATACTAACTGGATCTATATCTTTTTTAGGAAGAATATAGGATAACTCCGATCTTTTTCCGGAGTCACCTTACGCATGTCCAGTCCCTTACCCCGTACGGTTAAGAGTGTAGGTATTCAGAAATAAATTAACTAGCGAATATTCATTTTATACCATTTCCAAATTACATACTTTGCCGATAACATTAAATCATCTAGATTGACCGTTGTTCGATAACTTTTAACTTGTTTACAAGATTTTTTTACATATTTGACGGCGAGGCCTCACGCCGGTCATCAGAATGCTCTTATAATGGATAATAATCCAAAAAGAGTTGCAGCGATCTTCAAAATAATGAAGCGTATGGATGTAGGATAGACTTCTTTATTATTTAAAACCACTTGCAGTCTAAAATCGCAAATGATGCACGAGATTTCAATGGATGAAAAACGTGGTGATCCCTGAGACGGTGTGACAACCTCCCTGGGTGGCGGTCCAACGAAAAATAATGTTCCCGCTCGGTATAAGCTATGAAGTAAAAGTTATACCCTTATAGCGTGCTAACGGTTACTATAAACTAACCGTTTCACGCTTATTGCATGCTAACTAAACGTCTACACTTATAGCACGCTGACAGTCTGCTTCTCAAGTCATCTCAGAAACGTTTAGTGTTGTCAACTTGCAACGCCTCTTTAAGGTCACGCCATCTAGGATTTCACCCAGGTACTAACCTGACGTTTTCCATTTGATAAAATCGTACCTTGTAAACAAATCCTTACTGACAAACATTTTTTTAAGCTTAACCTCTAGAGTTTAATTTAATCTAATTGAAATAATCGAATGCTTCAATGTATATAATATTACTAACCTAACCTATTATCCAATGAATATCAAATTCAGAAATAACATACGTATAATTCCGAAAATATTATTTGTTTATTTCAGTCATAAGTTTTTTTGTATGTATTTTAATATCACTATAAAAGATGAGATAGTTATCGTAGGTTATTATATATCTGAATGTCTTTACAACAGTTTAATTCTAAATCGATGCCCCTTGGCAAAGTCTCACCTTTGTGCACCTTGTTACCATTGTTGCACCTTGGCAAAATCACACCTTTTCTGCACCTTGTTACCATTGTTGCACCTTGGCAAAATCACACCTTTGTGCACCTTGTTACCATTGTTGCACCTTTGGCAAAATCACAACTTTGTGCACCTTGGCACTATTGTTGCACCTTGGCAATATATTATTGTACACCTTGGTACATGTCTTTTCAAATTAATGTATTGTAGTATATCCACTTGTCTGTATAACCTTTATATAAGTTTTGACGTAATAACCATTGAAATTCAAATCGTTGTTTCAGGAGTATAAGAAACTACTTAAAAATCTATATTTTTTTTAGTATCATGGTATGTTTTATTTAACCCGTGTAATGCAATGTAATATTTAACCCGTACAGGGTTGCTATAAACTGAATTAAAATCTCGATCGATTGAAATCGTAAGTAAGATTAAGTTTGGTGTGGGTAGGTAGCACAAGCCAGAATTATTAAAAGCAAGAACAAGACATTCATTACTAGATTAACATGGCAGAAATAACCGTGAAGGTAATAATAATCTCAACACATACATTATTCAATCGAGTGCTTATTACAAGGTTATAAAGATTTTCTTTATATCAAAATAGGATCAATTCATATATTTTCTTTTATAGTTATCAATAAGTACACAAGTTTTTTAGAATTGCAATTAACACTGCAGTTATTCAAGTTGATATTTACATTGCTATAGTCAATGATTTTTCAACTCTTCTTAGAATCAAGTGGATAAACTATTTTACATTTTTTTTTCTAAATACTATGAGACAGCCTTTTTTGCAAATGGGTTCGTTATCTCCTTCCTTTAATTTGATTTTCAGGAGACATATTTTTCTATACACCACTTACTTGAAGGCTCGTCGCCACGTGTGGTGTCCTCGATAACTGTCAGGGTATCTATCAAATGAAAGCAGTCAGTAGTTTCACCAAGCAGCACACACACGTCCGCACCGGCCGACGGTCGAGCGAGCAATGCCCCACTACCGCTGTAGGCCGTGCGTACGGGCGTGTGTCGCTTGCACTTTATTAATACGTCACATCAATCAAAATGTCTTTGTATACGAAACTAGTTATAAACTAACATAATTTTAGATAACTTACTCCCTATAGATAGTATAGACGAAATAACTAAAATCATTGACAATTAAAAAAACATACTGTTATGGGTTGAATGATTGATTGGCTACTAAAGCTATAAAACGCCTTAATATACAATTTTTAAAGTCTGGCTCACTACATAAATGCCTGCAGTAATGTTTTTCCAGTTTCGTTAAAACTGGCCAAGGTTAGTTCTATACTCTAATCCAGTACCAAAATAGATTCAAATAACTACAGTCCTATATCGGTTCTGCGGTTATAACATTTTAGAACGGGTTGCTTACGATAGACTTAATTCCTATCTTCATTTACGACACATTTAGTCCCAATTCAAACATACATATAGCCGCTACAAAAGTTAATAACAATTAACTAATGTAGACTACATAAATTTGGCTCTAGGACTTTTTATTGACTTAAGAATTTCATTAGCGATATAACCTTTGTCGATTATTAAAAAAGTAGCATTGGTCGGCGCGTGATGTAATAATAAGTTTTATTACAATTTTGACTTAAAAATTATTATGACTCATATAAACGATCGTATAAAAAGTAATCTACGGAAGATCTTAAACATCACATACGTATATAAGTTGTAAATAAATTGTTAATAGCACATTGTTACTTGTAATTAATCTGTATAATTTAAGTAAAAAAAATATTTGAACGAACGCACGATGAAATTAACGAAAAGATGGCGCTCGCGTCAGCTTAAGAAAGACTTGGTAAGGTTCGACGAGTCTGTAAAGGGATTTTGGTTTGAGTCCCAGCTAACAATACTCTAGTAGTTGTTTCGTTGGATATATAAATAACAATTTTTAAAAATGCTGAAACAGAAAAAAAAACTGGTGGTCTAAAAATTCTATCTGATGTGACACATTAAGACTACATAGAGAATACAATAAGTGGAAATAACAAATATAAACGATAATATGGAAATCAAGAAAATCAAATTAATGCTGGTAACAAAAAATGTAGGTTTACCACAAGGAAGCATACTGGGTCCATCCATTATTGTTCCTACTGTGTCCATTATTATTCCTACTGTTTAAAAATGATCTATCAGATGCCACAAATTACCACTATACATTTTTAGCCGATGATGTATCTGTTGTAATACCATGTAGTGACGCTAAAAATATAACGACGATATAAATGATACAGAGCATAATTTCAATTTGAAATTTAAAAATTAAATCATTAAAGAATCATCATAATCACAAGTTTTAGGCTTATTAGTTGATGGCAAATGTTCTTGGAAAGAGCACATAAATAAACTGTGTAACAAAATAAATGCGTTCGTATATGCATTATGGAGATTAACGATGATCAGTAGCAGACTTGTAGCTATGCAAGCATATCACGGATATGTTGGTAGTTTGCTAAGATATCATATTCTCCTTTGGGGTAACTCACGTCACTCTAACCAAGCATTCATTGCACAAAAATAATGCATTCGAGCTATTTGCAATATTGATACCTTAACATCCTGTAGGCCATTCTTCAAACAGCTTAAGTAATCAACATTCCCATGTATTTATATTTATAATTTTAGTGTATTTGCCAAAACTAATCCACATTTATTCCTAAGAAAAAAGAACACTGTAATTTCTTTACTAGATTCCCTAATAAACTTGTTCTTTCTCTAAAATCAACAGCTCTTTACAACAGAAACGCGTATTATTTGTCTTTTAAAATATTGTAACATCATTTATACTAACCACTTTTACAGGAAATAAAGAAATATTCTGTTCTAAGGTAAAATAAGAAGAAATGATTTCTTGCCAAGCTTTTGAACTCTAGCTTTGTTAAATATTGGAGTAGAATTAACGATCCGAGTATTTTTAGTTAAGTTGTGAAATCAAGATTTATAACAGCATTATTCAGAATCGAACCCAATGAATTAACAGAATAACAATTTACTGAACGTATAAAACAACATTATTTGTAAAGTTGATTAAGCTGATTTTCGAACGTCTATCATTTTAGCGGGATTTTTACTGTCACTTTGACTTATAAACAAAAGTTAATTCATATTTGTGTAGTTGCTGTGTAACTTTATATTTGTGATAAAAACCTATAAATAACTTTAAATCTGTTAAATGTTTCTTATATCATTCCAAAATATATATAACATAATAATTTTAACTCGACTCAATCATGACTTCTCTTTTATCCGCAGAACTTTCTGCCACTTGTAATGCTCTAGGTACATTTGATAAAAAAACTGGAAAGTACTTAATAGACGAGTTTACACTTAACACTGTTAAAGATTTAATAAGATATCTGCGCCGTGATGGAGAAGATCATGAAATTAGAAGACATTTCGGGCAAACAAAAGTGTTACAAACTGACTTAATTCCAATGCTTATAAACCATTGGGAAAACCCTGAACTATTTGACGTTACATTAAGGTAATTGTTTATAGACTTGTAAAAACGGATGCATACATTTAATACTATAACAGAATAGAATAATAATATAATAAAATCAAACTGATCTTGATTTTTGTGTAACCTAAAACCAAAACAATCTGGTAGTCAAAAGTAACCTGAAAATCATAAAAAGTAAAGTTTATCTTAAGAAAATTTGGAAGTGAACCAAGTACCGTGATCTCTTTTTAGACTCAAGTGAAGTTTGATATTTTCCTAGTATCAACATTATAACATGTGTTAATTTTTATTTTAGGCTTTTAGTTAACTTGACTAACCCAGCACTACTATTGTATAGAGAAGAAATACCTATTGAAAGAACTGCACGACACAATTACCTGCAAATTTTGAGTCATTTACAATCATATAAAGAAGAAGCGTTTACAAAAGTTGAAACTTGGAATATTTTTGCCAAAATGTTAGCTAAAGTATTAGAAATTGTAAGTACTATGAAACTGTGTTTTTTTGTTTGTTTACTTCAAGAATTGTTATTGTAAAATTTTGATACAGGATTGGTCTGAACGAGATGAAGATACTGGCCTTATAATTGAACGAATATTGATATTAATTAGGAATGTATTGCATGTTCCTGCTGATCTTGATAAAGAAAGGCGACCAGAAAATGATGCCAGTGTGCATGACCAAGTGAGTCTGATAAATTTAATACATTTGTGAAAAATATTTAAACAAAAAATCTTCACTACCTGACCAAATTAATGGATATGTTATCATATGTCACACCAAATTAACCTTTTGTTTTTGTCAAGGGGAAATTCTATTTACTTCTAGTAAGTTTAGACCCCTCCATACATACTGGCTCCAATGTTGGAGTCGACACTGGCCTATTTTGGTCCTCTCCACGCATGATATTAACCCAACTAAAATACCAAAATAAATAATATTCTGATTTGATAACAATGTATTATTTTGATACTTAAATTATCAATATTAGTTTAAGTAAAATAATAAAATCAGAATGTAAATAATAGTAAAATGGAAATGTATAGAAATATAGAGGCAAATATTTTTGTGTGATTTATTTTTGCTCACAAGCTCGGTTATTCTAAATTAGGTACTTTGGGCACTCAATCAAGCAGGAATCCTTGATATAATAATTTATATGTCATCTGAAAATGAAAAGCAGTATTTTATGCATATCTTGGAGATAATATCTCATCTATTGAGGGAGCAAAATCCTAGTAGTTTAGCCAATGCAGCTTTACAAAGAAGTGTTGATGAAAAACTCTGTGATGAACAGGAACTTCTATCTATAAGAATGTCAGAAAACAAAAATAGAATGAATAAAATCAAACAATATTCAGCATCAAGGTAACTTTTCATTATTAATAATAATTCTTTGTTGTTGATGAAATTGAAATATTTTACTGTAATTGTACAAAATTTTTCAATAGGCACTCTCGTTTTGGTGGAACCTTTATTGTACAGAACATGAAATCTATATCAGAAAATGAAATCATTTGTCTAAAGCCATTAAACAAAATATCAAATTTAGACTTTACTGGGAGCAAAAAGTCTAAACTTGTAAGACCAAAAAACAGGAGACCTGTAGAAAGTGGGACAATGGAAAGAAGATCAGCATTTGCTATTAGGTATGCTACAGTATATAAAAATATTTTCATATTGCTATTAAACATGCATTGTTAACAAGTCAATAAGAAAAATTAAGTATGTTTGTTGTATTTCTTGCTTTTTCTATAATCTATTGGCAAATTTTCACAAGAGATGCAAATATTTAAATAGATTTCTATACATTATATATATGGTAATGAACACTAAATATAATGAATACAATATGTGAATAAGTAGTTCCTTTAACAAAAGATTTGATGTCTTATTTGAAAATTTCTTAACATGTTAAAACTCACTAAAATTTTAAAATCATTCCAATATCTTGTTTCAGACTATTCTTAAAAGAATTTTGTATAGAATTTCTTAACAGCTCATATAATGTTTTAATGCACCATGTAAAGGATGTTCTAGTTAGAGCTAAGGCTCAGCAAAATGATGAATCTTATTACTTATGGGCTGTGAAATTCTTCATGGAGTTCAATAGAGGCCATAACTTTCAAGTCGGCTTAGTCAGGTATTTTAATAAGGAATAGTTTTTCATAAGTGGATATTATTGATATTGGTATAAAATATTTTCTCATTTCAGTGACACTATGTCTGTTCCCATGTTTCATTACGTCCAACAGCAAATGGAAAAATATTATGATATGATTAAAGTTGAAAAGAAAAAGTTTGCTCCATGGGTTAGGCGACTTCATTTGGCCTTAAGGGCTTACAAAGAACTTTTAAGTACATTATTAGCAATGGATAAAAGCTCAGACCCAACAGTGAAAGAATCTGCAAAAGTCTTAAAAAGCAACATCTTTTATGTCCTTGAATATAGAGAGTTCATCCTACATACAGTTTTAAATTATGATGATCATAAAATGCCTAGGTGAGTTAGGCAACAAGGTATTTTAAAAAAATCTTATGACTACAAATAATAAATTATATTATTTCATTTTATATATCTTTTTTTTCAAGGTCTTATCTTGTGGACTTATTAGAAACAGTGCACTTATTTTTAAAAATGTTAGAGTATTATTGCAAGAAAACTGGCTTAGTAGTTCAGAAAAAGATGAAAAGGAAAACTAAATCAAAAAGTAAGTAGTTTAGCAAAAACATTTTTATTTCTATTTGCAGCAATGGATTTCTGGTATTTCGTTATATTGTTTGTACCTCATAATGTCATCATTGAATGCAAATTATATACAACTGCACTGACTTTATTTAATGACTTTTCAGTACCCATTAAGCTGATAATGTTTTTGTGTGCAGTTTTTTGTGTCCTACTAGGACACTTAAGTATAAGAGCATATTAACAATTCAATCACATTGCTGCTGAATACCACCATGTCTCCTTTCAGATTTCTTTTATTAATATGCATCTTGAGTATTTATAAAACTCATTCCGAATGCTGCTGTGCAGAATCTATACAGTTTGGTTTTTGTACAATCAAGTAAATAATATATTTACTTCCTTTTCTCTTTGACTCACTTTTAGTGCAATATCACTGTATGAGTTACATTTGTGTTCTAATTAGCTAAACGACATTCTATTTCAAATATAAATTTATCTATAGAGAGAGCCACCTTTTCAAGTAGACGGCAGAGATGACCGGAAGAACTGTCCAATATTTCCGGTACCCAATAACATTGTTTAGGCAAAGATTTCGAAAGGGGAAAAAGGTACTGATATCAGAAAGTTAACAGAAAATAAGAACACAATTTTAATCAAAGAACATGGTTACAGTAAGTAACACAATACAATACAATACAAAACACTTTATTGATAACACCACATTGAAATAATAAGATAACAAGAGAAAACTTAAAATAGTGTTACAATGGGCGGTCTTATCGCTCAGAGCGATCTCTTCCAGACAACCTTTGGATGGATAGGACTGGAAGGAAGCGTAAGAGGCGGCGGTGTAAACGATAAATATATATTCACATATACATACATACGTATACATACATACATATACACACATACACATAAATACATAGCATACAAACACATATACCTAAATTAAAAATACATACATACGTATATAATACACATACATAACGTCTAGTTAGTAGGATACATCATCCATACGTTGCTCGCCTAAATTGACAGAAAATATTCCCTTACGAGATTCTTAAAGACGCCAATGGATTGTGCACGCCTTATAGAAACCGGGAGGGAGTTCCAAAGACGAGCTGCTTGAACAGTAAAGGAAGAGTCATAGAACGTGGAACTATGTGCGGGAATATAAAGGCCAAGATTATCTGATGACCTCAAGGAAAACGTGTTTGATGTATGAAGAAACTTAAAACGTTCTTTAAGATAGTGAGGGGCTGAAGGATTAAATAGTATGTTGTAGAGCAGAGTAAGTATGTGAGTATTCCGGCGAAGACGAATGGGAAGCCATTTGAGCTGAGAACGAAACTGAGATATGTGATCATATTTGCGTAGGCCAAATATGAATCGAACACAAAAATTTTGAAGACGCTCAAGCTTATTAAGCTGTTCCTCCGTGATGTCAAGATAGCAGACGTCGGCATAGTCTAGAATAGGGAGCAACAGAGATTGCGTTAGTGCAATTTTGGTGGAAGTGGGTAAAAAATTACGCAGTCTTCTCAGCGCAGCTGCTGAAGCATATAATTTACGACTGACGGCCTCTAACTGAGGTCGCCAACTCAAATTATTATCAAAAATTAATCCCAAGTTTTTCACTGACGAGCTAAAAGGAATATCGGTGCCAGCAAAGTTTATATTTGGCAGCAATTGCCAGTCCACTCTAGCAATCATCCTGGAACTTCCCACGATAATTGCGGTACTTTTGTTGGGATTAACATCGAGGCCATAGGATTTGCTCCACTCTGCAATTCGACAGAGATCATTGTTTATAGCACGGACTGCATTATGCAATTCAGTGACAGGAGCCTGACAGTAAATTTGAAGGTCGTCTGCATACAGGTGATAGGAAGAAGATAAATTATTTGAGATAGAGTTGATAAAAATAGCAAAGAGAAGTGGAGAAAGGACACCGCCCTGCGGAACACCAGCAGTCGTGGGACTCCAGGAAGAGATACTCTCCTCCAGACGAACCCGCTGCTTGCGTCCGCTAAGATAACTGTGGAACCATTCAGTTGCCGATGGAGATATGTTAAGAGAGCGCAGTAGCGTAACGTGACTAGTCTGGTCAGTACTACCTTTGACAATGTTTAACAAAGTAATGATTTGCGGCAACAGCATGATGTTTTTTGGTGTGACATCAGTGAATCTTTTTTTAGAGAGAGACTTATTATAATCGTTCTAGTATGGAGGCATTTCAATTGAAAACTGATCTTATGTAACTTGTGTACCAAGTGATCTATCATCTTCCCGAATAACATTATTATTTATTCCTTTTCGATTAAGAACCTAAACAAGCAGCCCAGCGGCGTGTAGCTCAGCGTGAAACACCGCCATGGGAAGAAGTACGCGCCCAAATGGCCGTGGTCATCAGTTCGGGAGTTGAGGAATATCCGCCTCCCTTCGATGCTGCATCAGATGTACCTATAGACCAGCAAACGTGAGTTTTGACTAAAATAAATTAAACATAATATTTTAATATTAAAGAAGTAACTAATCCTTCTTTAGTTGACATTATGTTGATTTTACTTTGCGGTATTTGAATATTTTCAAATAAAAAAAGTGTAATTAATCTTTTTTACATTCTCTCATTACTTCTTCACCCAAAAAACTAATCGAATCAGTTTCTGTTAAACAATGTAATGAATTTTCGACGAAAGTAAGTCTCCTTCTAAACACAGCAGCTGAAAAGAAATAGGAAAAGAAGTCGAAACGTCAGGAACAATTGAAAATTATAAAATAAATGCGTTTTCCGTTAGATGTTTCTTTTCAAGTTTCGGTTTTAGTTATTTAATTATATTATAAGTATTGTAATTACAAAAATAAAAATTATCATATTGGTTGTCATAGTGTAGCTCCATAGCAGTTTACACTACATTGTTACAAGAAAAGTAAAGAAAAATCTTGTTTAATTATTCCAAGGTATGTGTACGCCTGGGTAGTATCCTGGTTACGGCTTCTGCTAAGACAAAGCTGTGATTTTTTCCAAGAAGTTCATTTATAAAAGATTATTTTATACCAAGAGCAATAGAAAAATAAACTTTTGAAAACAGGGAGTAAACTATAGTATACTCAGGAGATTGGGATTTAATTGTCTAAGGTATATATCCAATTATATAACAAAGCCGTGTGGTATCTGGCAGAGAAGAATAGCAACAACCCTTTATACTTATACTTAAGGGTCTTTTAAAAGGCGACTGATGATACTTAAGGCATTTTATATGGTATTTTATTTTATTGCGATCTCTGATTCGCCGTCAAGCATGGAGATTATGGCAAACTGGGGGGTATTGCCTCCTTCTAACCAGCAGTGAACGTTTTTCGTCTGAAATGAGATATAAGTGTCAAGTTGACTCTTTATTGGTTTTCAATATTTTTATTTAAAGAATTAACCATGTGAGTTAATTCTTCATATACTTTTGTAATTTTGGCAGTGCAGTGGTTTCATTTGTATAACACACACACACACACACACACACACACGCGCACACGCACACTTCCAACAGAGAGACCACTTCCAAATAATTCTTAAAAATAGCACTTAGTGTGTAGATTTAGTTGATAGAAGTTTAATCAAAATCGGTTGCCTGCAACATATTAAAAAAATGTCACTAAATTCCGATCGAAAAACCGATTTCGATGAAACTGATATCAACTAAATCTTGGGTAGATTTAGTTGATATCAGTTTGCTATTTTTCAGAATTTTTTGGAAATGGTCGCTCTGTTAGAACTCATTAATAATAGCCGAGTACATAGTATTTCTATTAAATAATATATTATTAGTAAAAAAAAAATAGATATGCATAATACATATCATAATATTGCCTAGCTTGGGGTTGGAATCAACGTTAAGTTTAAAAAAAAATTATCAGGTTATTTTTGAAGGTCACTCAATGAAAGAAAGGTAGCTAAAAACTGCATAAATATTTATGTCTATGAGTAACGTACTTAACAATATGATATTCATTACATTTGGCTCCTGGGACACATTCTCAATACTTAACCTGCTATACCCTTTGTATTTGTGGTTGAGAAAGCTGTGAAGTTTGCAATAAATTATTAGATAAACTCTTAAGAACGCGAAAGGATTTTTATTTAACAGATCTTTTGAGTTTTGTACATTTGGTTACAGAGAGGATTGTATGAAGAATATTCAAAAACGTATGCGTGAATATAAATTCGAAGATGCCGTCGGAATGTTTAGAGCGGCGAGGTAAGTACAAACCAGATTTATGAAACTTTAACTATTCGTACAGCTAATATAAATACATAATATACAGCTACTTGCATATTTCACTTGTAGGGAAGTATGGCCCGAAGAAGGTATATTTGGAGACAGCGGTATACAAGCAGATCAAGAACTAAGCATGTTAGAAACCATATATAACACAGATTTAGGCATAGAGATGACAGGTACGATTCTTACAAAATTTCATATTTATGTCCAATTGACTTGTATGTTTGGGTCATGTTTTAGAAGTAAAATAAGATTCACAGAAAAATATTTACTCATTTTTCAATTGGATGACTAACAGTTTAATAATATCGCGCTATGGAACTTTCCTCGTGATGAACTTGAAAAATAAGGTCCTATATCTTCAAAAAAACTCAACATGCCCAATGATTGTCTTTTCCTTATAAATACAACAATATATGCTTTGTTTAACTCTTCTATATACTTCGATTTAATATAATATTAAAATTTCGTCCCATTTTTTGTTATTATAGAAGAAATAGCTAATGACGCCGAAGAGATACCAGAATATTCTGAATACGATGATGAAGGTAAGTAGTTAGTTAACACAATTTAATAATATACTATGGGATGACTTATTCGAACATTTTTATATTGTAGAAGAGGAAAAAGAAGAAGAAGAAAAGAGTACGGCTATTGTAGAAACGGATTTTGATTTTAAGGACTTCGTATCACGGTAAGGATTAATCATACCACGAAAGGAAAAATAAAAAAAAAATAGATGATATTCATAATAAATCCCTTTTATTTGTAAGCAGTTTACAGACTACTTTCTAACTTTTTAGCAATTTCTTCTTTATAGGTGTCATCTCCCTACCTATTTTTAACGTGGTTAATTCCTTACGTATACGCCGTCGCTAGGAGTGCGAGGGACGTTATGTCTCTCCTCCATGCCCCCACCCAACCTAGTGCCCGATGGAGGCTTGGAGGCATACCCACTAAACCATCACGGTTTCACACTAACACCTTATTGGGGATCACGTGAAATCCTCGCGGATGCTGCCGCGGTCCCGACTAGTGTGTGTCCGCTCTAGGTGGCCCCTCCTTTGCTCCCCGGGGGACGAAGTTGGGGAGAGTTAAAATTAAAAAAATACAGTATAACTTCTACCGTACCGCGCGTACATAAGTTCATGCACGCTTTTTAATATTCTTATGACATTTGAGATTATTATATCACTCCGTTATACCAAGTAAAACCTAAAAATTTGACTTGAATTTAAAAATAAAAATTTATTTATATTTTTTTAATGTACAGTTAACAATACATTAATCTTTACAAAACTATCAGTTTTCATTACATTTTCATCTGAAAGTCTAATACAAACAAAGTTCAATATCATTTGAGGAAATTGGACAGTTTGTTGACGTGGTGTTGTCCGTACTTCTAATTATATACTTGAGTGCATTTTTAATAATTCTGTAAATTAACGTAAATGAATCAATGAATGAAAACTGATGGATAGGTAAATTAAGAGATCCCGTTATTCCTTTCCATAGGTTTTGTCACCCTAGGGTTGTCAGTGCATGTGTATCTTTACTAGAGAACTACGATAAAAACCTCCCGCACACAAACCACTGCATAATGAAAATGCTGCATAGAATAGCTTGGGATTGTGGGCGACCATCTATGATGTTCCAAGCGAGTTTATTTTTGATCTTCCAAAAAGTATTCGACGATTCGATGCCACAATTCAAGGTGTGTATAATTTCTTTAATATAATTTGCACATGTGGTACTTTTTTATTTTATATTCTGTGATGTTATTTTAAATTCTACTTATCCTGGCTACACGGGTCATGTAAACCCAAACAGCAATGTAAAATAAAAAGAATTTTATTATTTATCGACAACAATAGAACATTGGTACAATATTCGGACGACTTAAGATTAAAAGCTACCGATCAGTCTTTGGAAAGAACGAAATTCATAAATGCTGTTATAACTAATAAACGTAGGTAAATAAACCTAAATTATAAAATCACACATTAACACTAAGTAAGACAGAAGGTTTTGAGATAAATGGAGATATTGTAGTTCTGTGGACATATAAATTTAATGTTGCATTTAAATAATATCTATTACGCTATTTAAGTAAAAGATAACGTTTTTTGCAGGAAATATACAAATTTGCAATTTTCATCTTCAGAAAATTTACTGAAATAGCTTCCAAAAATCCAAAAGCTTTCATTGAATTACTGTTTTGGAAGAACTCCAGAGACGCAGCTGAAATTGAAATTGGCTATGACCTTTATACTAGTCAAAAGTAAGTACACCATAAAATGTTAACCAAGTATATTTAATATTTATGATAAACCTTGATTTTAATACAAATCTAAAATGTCAGTATCGTTGAAAAAAATAAATAATTTAGTATTACTTTATCAAGAGACTTTCCTATCCCTGAAGTAGATATAACTTTGTCCCAGCTAACACTATTTGAACGTTCTCTTTCAACTATCATCAATCTTTGCTGCGGCACCCCAAAGTTAACCTCCGAGAGCGCGCGTCTAATTTAGTCGTCATAAATGTTATACAATATGTAGGTCGCACACGCGCAGATTATATCCCGTAACAGAGAAGGAAATTGCAGGAGATTTGATGTTCGTATATTATTAGAGATTTATCATTCCCTTTATATAGGAACTTGTTTTAGAGATTTATGCAAAGAAATTGTTTTTGCACTACATTAGACGCTGGCAATGTAACTGATAGACTTTTTGAATGCAAGATTATTCTATGGGGATAAACAGTATATAGTTATATGAAATCAGCACGCTGTAATTCCAAAATTAACTAACCGATGACCACTTTCTTATGTACATGTCCGTGAATAAGGATTGCTACAAAGCTTTCATAATTGTTTTAAGTGTACGTTTCATTATTAAGTATACTGTAGTGAAACGGAAATAAGTTTGCTTGCTCCTTTTTTACATATAAATAAGACCAATAAATGCGGGAATAAATCTTTTAATAGTTATATGGCCAAACTAAAGTCGGATGAGTAGTCCGACGATAGGTTTGGCCCTGGCGCTACAGGAGTCGTAACTAGGGATAAGTCGATGGCCATATGGCCTGCGTGGTGGGCCAAGCGAACCCAATGCGGATTAAGAGATGATAGTTGAAAAAGAGAGAGATCTGCATCCCCTACGGGAAAGAGACGTGATTGCGTGTAACTAGTTTTCGTTTCTATAAATATTTTATATGAAATGAGTACAGCAATATTTGTTTTTTCCTGGGCGTTGTTGGGTATAAATCCAAGACATACACAAATCAACACAATATGATATATCATTTCATTATAATAAAGATAGGGATGGTTGTAGATAAATTACTTGTGGTCTCTATGTTGTAAGTAATCTGTGCGTCGAAACTATGATTAATTACCAAGGCTGTTTCAAAGTTAGCGATGATGTAACAGGGACAAGCATAGCGTGGGTACATGGACACTCGAACAGGAGGAGGAACTCCGAGCACTTTACATAGAAAACCAGAAAAGTCCTGCTACAAACCAAGGTAAGGCTTAGTCAATTTGTTGTATTTTTAAATATAATTAAATATTAGTTAATTACATAAACAAATAAAAAAAAATTATTAAAAACCATTTGTTTCAAAAAACTTTCTTGAAAAAGGTTAGGTTTTCCTTTTATCTTAGACTGAGAACAATGCAACACTTCAACTGCAACATGCAATTAATCGCATGTTGCAGTTGAAGTGTTGATAAAAAAAAAAAATAATAATAATAATATTAATCTTAAATTTACACAAATTAGCCTAGCCCAAAGTCAGTACTATAATGCTTCTATTATGGTATACAAGTATAACAGATAAACATTCACTACCGTCCAAAAGTTAGAAATCATACCTATTTTTGACCAAAATGAAATAACTACTATATGCGGTAAAAATTTGCAATAAATATTATCTTTATGGCTTTTTACTATTGGTTAGACAACAACAAAAGGATCGTCGGCTCTCAGTAAACAAGTTTTAAAAAGTTCCTAAATTATCGCGAGACATGTAAAGAAAGCAACCGCAGATTTGACAGATTGCTTTCTTTTGTACTTGGACATGTTACTATCGTAGTATTTGTTGTTTTTAACTTTTTTTGGTCTTATTTAGTCACACTCGAGCATTGACACGCGCAAGTTGTGATATAAACATTATCAGTATAAGAAAATTGTTGACTACGGCTTTTCCCATAATTTTTCTTCTGAAAATCGCAAAACGCAAGCAAATCACATTTGAACAGCGAAGTGCCATTTGTACTCTTCGTAAGGGAAGATACAGTGAATGTCAAATAGCGACAAGGCTCGGAATTTCTTGTAAAGGTGTTCACTACTCTCTTGCTAGAAAACAAGAAACTGGAACAAAAGCAGACAGAAAAAGATCAGGCAGGCATAAGACCACAAATAATCAAGAGGATAACTTTATCAGGGTTAAACGGAATCGACGCTTAACAACACCGCAAATTACCGCAACTGTGAATAGCACGCGAGAAACGCCCATCTCAGTAACAACTGTTAAACGACGACTTCTGTCTGTGGGTCTAAGAGGATGTGTTAAGAAACCAAAACTAACAATTCGACACAAGAAAAGTAGACTAGAATAGGCAAAGTCACATAAAAACTGGACTACAGATCAATGGGAAAATGTTCTTTGTAGTGGTGAATCGAAGTTTCATATTTTTGGATCCAATAGACGTGCGTTTGTGCGCCGTTTAAAAAAAGAAAGGGTTTCCGAAACGTGTACAGTGCCAACTGTGAAACATGGTGGTGGTAATGTGATGATTTAGAGGTGTTTTGGAAACAATAAACCCGGAAATCTTGTGAGAATAACCGGAAAACTGAACAAAGAAGGTAATTTGAAAATTCTTCAGGGCTCCGTCTTACCCTGTGGGCTAAATCTTATTGGTCCTTAATTCACATTTCAACAAGATAATGACCCCAATCATTCGTCTAAACTGTGCCAGCACTTTTTGAAGAAAAAAAGCGACGAGGTATTAAAAATCATGCAATGGCTATCAGCCATTACAGTCACCTGATCTTTCTCCAAAAGAACTTGTCTGGGGTGAACTCGACAGGAGGGTGAAAATCGTTCTCCTGCGAACTCAGAACATATATGACAATTATTAGAAAGATAATGGAACAAGTTAGGTGACAATTATTTTAAAAAATAAATTAGTTGAATGCCTAAAATATGCGCAGAAATCATTAAAAGCAAAAGGTGGACACTTCGTCTTAGCTAAAGTTTGATTATCTTTGACATTATATGTGAATTTTCTGTTTTGCCTAAGTTACTTTTGGTTAAAATTTTACTTTGATATCAGTAAGAGTAATTGAACAGGGCTTAATTTTGTTTTATTTGATTTTACCTCGCTGCCTCCAAACTTTTGGACGCAGCACCAAACTATAGCAACAAAATATCTTAAAAAACTTACAATTTATTAAGTAATTATCTTTAATAAAATTATGTTTTGTCTAATGTCTAAAAAAAAGTGTTTTGTCTAATGTCTTGATAAGTACTGTGCATTCCTTAACCAAACTAGCTTTGTTAATAAAAGGTAACAGACGTCAGTTAAAAATTAAGTGGCCTAGTTTAAACGTAAACAAATACAATATTGTTGGGAATCAGAAGTGAAATTGCATAAAAAAAACACAATCCTTTACTTACCTTAAAAAAACACTCTCAGATAGTTAATATTAATAATAATAATTCAATTTATTGCAAGAATCAAAGTCTCATAATGGTTAGTAACAATGAAAACTTAAAACTAGGTTAGTACATTATATTAAAAATCATGACAAATTATACATTAAATAGGGCATGTCAAAAAATAATTAAAAAAAAAAATAATAATAACAAATTAAAATCGACACACACACTTAAATTACACTTGGTCTCACCCAACAAGCACTTTGGTCCAGTGCTGGCTGAAAGGACACTCGCCTTAAATATTATTTCAAATATTAAACGAAAAATGAAACTAATTTCGCGGTCCAATAACATTCGATGTCTGGCAGCTTTTTGATGTGTGATTGATGTAAGTCACAGATGACCACAACAACGATACTGGGTTTTGGGACGGCGAGATCCTAAAATGGATCTCAAGCCGAGAGTAGCAAGCCACCATAGTGGTTTTCTAGGTGGACGGCATCTCCCAAGGGTAGTCTTCGAACCAGTATAGATTCACTTCACTACGGCGCACTATAGCCATACAAAGCCGTGCCAAAAGTGTCTGTTACGTAAGTCGATGATACGGTATAAAAATATTTATTCAAGTTACTACGATAAAGGCAGTTTCGCTTGTGTGATTATTTTTTATTTATTTCATAAACATATCTTTTAAAATAGATGTCGAGATATTCATTGCAATGGGATCTCGATACATAATTCACTATAGAAAATAAATCTGCTCCTACTTGCGCCTTTTACAAAGACCAAAATAATATTGCTAGGTGAAATTGTAATTTTCCCAATATTTATTGTTTCACAAAAAATTACTATGTTGGCAGCGCTGTTGCCGTTTTCTTAAATTAAAAAATACAAGACCTAGTTTACTTATAAATACTTAAAGGATTATTTACCACAAATAAGTAAAAACATTTTCTTTTTTAAAGGAGACTTTCTTTCTTCCATATAACTAAGGCTAAACACGTACCTCAGAGTAAAAGGGACCAAAAAAATATCAAAAAATTGTAGATTCCAAAAAAATACTTATTTATTTTAAAATACATTTGTACCACTAAAAACAATCATTCAAAAATATACATTACTTGCGAAAAAATATTTTTCTTAGCTGGCAAGCACATTATTTTTGATATTGAAGCTTACTATGTTTACTTCAAAACCAATTCGCGAAAGCTTTGGAAAGAGCACTGGGACACTACAGTTGAGAGCAAAGGAAAGTGGTATGCTGAGGTGCAGAAAGACTTACCAATAAGACCGTGGTATGGTAAACTTGGCGCAAAAGTAAGCCGAAAATTCATAACTATTATATCACGAGACGAGAAGTTTGTCGATATCGACATATATGTCGAGACATATCTCGTTTTCGCAAACATGTAGAAAAACCATTTTTTGATATTTTCTTTGATTCTTGTAATCGTTAAACAATTAGTTATTTATTTCCTTAACATGATGACTAGCACTTACACGTCCACCATGCAAGGGTCTTTCGAAAATGATTTTCAGACCTATGCAATTGAAGAAAAGAAATATATTATTACTCTATTCTGAAATGTTAACTAATAAACCTTAAAATTACAAGTATTTTACTAACAGATAATTATGTACATGGGAATACTTAAAAAACATTGACACACACACAACAGAGAGAGAGAGAGAGAGACACACACACATACACACACAAACATACAATGTCAAATTGTATTATAAATCTGTTCAAAATTGTCAGACATAGCGGAATAAACTTACAAAAAATATACACGAATGGAGTACCTCCTCCTTTTTTTGAAGTCGGTTAGATAGTTGCAAATTGCTAGAAACTAACATTTTCGGTAAATTAAAATGCTATTTGTATTTTTGTGTATCATATGTGATTACTACGCAGTACATCTATGTATTATGTTTTTTTTTCTTTTCACGGCAGATGTCATCGACTGGATTCTTGAAAATCTAATAGACCAGACCCGTACTCGTCGCGGTGTTATCAAAAAACTAAAGGAACTTGGACTGATTTTCAAAGCACCAACAAAGAAAAGTAACCATGAGAAAACGCGAGAGAAAGCGCCCAAAGAATTCAGTGTGGAAGAGGATAGCTTATTGAAAGATCTGTGGAAACAGTACGGGGATGCATCAGGTAAGAAAGTTAATATTATCTTACTAATGTTTAAACCTTTCCGGATTACAAAATAAGTGTAATCACTTTTTTTGTAAACCGGAAATGTTTAAATATGTATTAGATTTAATAACCTTAAAACTACGGCGAACTCAAAGAGCAATCATCAATATCATTATTCTTCTCCCAAATGAAGCTTCAGTACTGCTACATAGTTAAGTCCAGTAACTACAGAAGCGTTGCGGCTAAGTTCCAATCACGAATCAACAGTTTTCGAAAATAAAGTGAGAATAGATTAGTTAATTATTTAATTTATTGTGCTGTGAGTGGATGTTAAAAATGTAAAGTTGGCCAATTAATAAAGTGATTCCATCCAACTTTACTTTTTCGGCACCTACTCACAGCACAAGAAACCAATCAATTCTTACTTATTTTATTTAGAAAACTCCCCATAAGGAGTGGTAAAAATAAAAAGAAATATTGTATTTTCTTGTGTTGTATTTATTCAAATATGTAATTATTATACTATTCATTATTATTGTTATGATATTACATTGTAATGGTAACAGTCGTAATATAATTAAAAATAAACATTAATAATGTAACGTAACTTCTATAATGACAGTCACAAAATAATCATAATTTTAATGATGTATTTGATGGATTGACATGAAATTATTAATATTTGACTTCAGTTTGCTTAGAATTATCCGAGACCGAAATAGATATAATTATAAGAAATAGAAATCTCCCCTTCTGTGATATTCAATCTGCTCCTTTTTTTCTAAAAGCATTGTAACGACACAAAAACTTTTTTCGACAAGATATAACGCTATCAAAAGCTTTCGTGCAATTCCCCACAGTCCAGGATATTTTTCGGGTATTTCTGCAGCCAAAATTTGAGATACCCTCTTTTAAATTTCACCTTCAGCTCCTCATTAGTGCTCAGCTCGAGTAGCTCTTCTTGTAATATCACATTCTCCACTTCCGATTTACCAAATGGATTTATGATCCATGGTGGTATTTCTATCGACAAAATATCTTCAAATCTGATTTTGAAGTCATCATGCAGGCTCAGTCTCTATATTTTTAATTAAATCTATTAAATATAACGCATAAAAAAAGAGGGTTTTACAATGTAATCTGTAGTTTACTACCTTTTGAAGTTCTTAAACGTAGTAATTGTGCACATAAAATATCGTTTAATTGATTAACAATGAAGTTGTCGTATTTTTAATGATACATTTTACTAATTGACTTTATACATATTAATTAAACAATTCATACATTTTTGCGTCGGCCATATTCACATTTATCTGATTGTTTATTACAAAAGGTTGTCATTTATAAGCTATCAAGATTCTTAAAAAAACATTTTCGTTAAGTAATTCTACGGTTACACCTGATGCGAGTATTTTCTTTTACGGTAAAAATTTCTCCCATCGGAGCTATCGGGGATCATGGACCCTTTTCCTTCGGATGTTTTAATAAATTTGAGTTTGACTTAAAATGGAATCATCCTTATATCACCGTAAATGAAACAGAAATAAATAAATTCAGAAAAATCTATATATATAAAAATGAAACCCGTTTTCCGTTGTCACGACATAACATGAAAACGGCTTGACCGATTTGGCTGATTTTTTTTTGTAGTTTTCTAATACTCTGTACAAGGTTCTTACGGAAAAAAATATAAAGAAAATCTCTCAGAAAGATTGAAAAATATAACGTAACGAATGTCAATGTCATTCAATTTAAAACAAAAATCTGTGGTAATCTGTGACACCACATCGATAACCGCGCTGACAAATGTCAACGTCATTCAATTGAAAGCTACGCTAAGGCGGTACGAAGTTCGCCGGGTCAGCTAGTGTACGATAAAAAATCAGGTGTTTCTTTTAAGGTGTCAAGCCTGTGCTGGATGATAGCTGAGTATTATACCTATCCACTTAACCCTCATGTATGTTCCGCGATTTTTGTAGTTATAATTTTAACAACTTAACGGCTTTAAAAAATATTTTTTTTATGTTATCTTTTTTTAGTTTTTTTTTTTATATACAATGCCTATTGATTGTAGTTTTATGAGTCAAATACAAAATATTTGATCAAAAGTAAAAAGATTAGAAATAAGCAGGACACAAAGAAATCTTCAACATAAAAATAGATATAAAAAATTTAGATTTAGGTTGTGGAAAATATTAGGCAAAATTCTATTAGACTAGCAATGTCAAATATATCTCAATAGTCACTAATACTAAAATATAGACAAGGTTATTTTATAAACATCATCCAAATTTTTTCTAGGCTTAGATATCATTCAAACACTTAATTTTTGAAAAAAAATAAGTAAGTAAAATTTCCGCAAAAAATATTTTATCCGAGCGAATTATGACAACAGCCGGTTTCATGGGTTACTTGGCAAATGTTTTATGACGGTCTTGGCTTTGACTTGACACGGTGCACACGTTATACTCTGGTTGTACTTAACCTAGACGATTTTGGATAATTAATTTAAATATCAAATTAATTATTATTGTTATTTAATAAATTGTCATTGATAATTTTTAATTAAGATATTTGCAAAATAATTGTAGTAAAAGTCGATAGACTTCTTGCTACAGTTATTTCCAATATTGATAAGGGTTAATTGTTTAAAGGATAATTAAAATTCATGAGTGGTAATGTTTTGCTTTTTCCTTTATCAAATGTGATTAGCGTCCATCCTACATATATATACACAGTACTATACCTAACGATTTGACCCCCATGTCTGTTCCGCGAATTTTTGTAGTTTTGGGGTTATATTATAATTATTTTTCATTATAATTTAACGACTGAATAGCTTTAAAAAAAATTCTTCGTATTTTTTTAAATACAATGCCCATTGAATGTAGTTTGATGATTAAAATAATCTCCTTCCATACTCTAATACAAGATTCATTTTTTTTTGTCGAAAATAAAAGAAATGGGAACAAGCAAGACATAATGAGATTTTCAACTTTAAAAATAAATTGAACAAAGATATTCCTTTGTTTCTGACTAACTTTAAAAACTGCGCGACAGCCTAAGCTTTCATAATAATACAAAAAAAGATGTACTTCATGGGGAATAAATCGATCTCTAAAAGAATTGAATCAGAAATCTTGTAATTTTCATATTTTATAATTTATTATTATTTTCGCATATTTTTGTATTTCCCAAGATTAATTATGCATTTAACTTAAAGTTGAGCTCAGCTAATGAAAAACGGTAATTTTATATCTACTATCCTTTAAAAAATATAATCATAAGGGGAACATAAATAAAACTCAAATCGCGATCGTATTTTTTTTTTACATTATTTTTTATTGTTGCAACAAGTGTTCAAAATGCTGGTCTTTTTACTTTTTACACGAAGCCTATGATTTTGCGCTTCTGTCAACTTTTTTTTTAGTTGTTGAATACTTTGTAAAAGAAATCTATGGGGTTTAGGTCGGGCTATTGGTCCACCTCGACCTATCTATCTCCCGGTGTATTGTTGGTTTAATTCTTCTCGAACCGCTCTTGCAAAATGGCAATCTTTATAAAAGATTTACCTGGAGACGTATTTTTATTTATTTTTATTAATGCCGTATAGTTTACACCAACCAATAATGACAAAATAATAAATAGACTGGATTCACATTATAAGATTCATCACGATTCGTTCGCGGTGCGATCTCGGTCTGGCAATATGTGACCTTATAGTGTGATCCAGCCTTAACGTGCATGTTAGATTAGAACGTTCTAATACTATCTCACACAAAGTAAAACAATCATCGTCATGATTTGTTAATATTTTATTTGTATTTTTTTGGTGTTTGCTCGAATAAAAAGTACAAGTAGGTACTAAAAACACTCCTACGCAGACATCATATTTATCCCATTACCGCATCTTGAGCATAAACAAAATACATTTTTATTTATAGCAAAAGCAATGGTCCACATTATTGAAAAAGTTGCGAAGACTTATGGAATATAATTTTCAGATCCAATGAGCGTAATAATAGCACGTATGCCTCGAAAGCGTCAAAAGCGAAGCTATGTTGATAGAATGCTCGAGTTGGGCATTATAAAAGATAAGAAAGAATGCCGTAAAAAGAGGCAAAAGCAATCGAACGCTAAGAGCACTGAAACAGACGACGATAAATCCGACGGTAAGTTACTAAATAACGGCTGCTCTTTGTTCTAACGACAGAGCTCCATGAGCTGACTCTTTGCCTCTTTAGTGCATCTAATGTAACAATAATTACCGTAAATATCTAAAAAGCGTATCGTAATGCTTGCTAAAATTATTGTTTTAGATAGTTTTTATTATTTGAGCAAAAAAATAGATAAAAATCAGCTTTACTCGAACACACAACCTCTCGCTATCCGGGTATGCTCTTCCAATGAAGCTACAGAGACCTTGACAAAACCATTGATTTTTTCCAGTAGCAATTTGGAGTGTTCCTTAAGCTGATTAACAGCGCTTTCTTTTCATATTCTAGGTACATGCTACCTATAACATTTTTTGTTTTATATTTTTATGTTGAAAACAAAAAAAAGCGAGAGTATATTTTCTTGTGTTAATAAATGCAAAAATACTACAGAATATATAAACGTGCATTAATATACATTATTATTTTTACAGCAGAAGTCATGACCTAAACATTACAATTAATAGACTTTTATGATACCCAGATAAAAGATCTTTAACGTTGACCTTTTAAACTAATCTACTCCGTTCTTTTTTATCGAGTCACTGTCTGGAAAACGTGTACATACGTTTAGTTAATGACTTTTCATAGACAGATTTAGTAGAAATGTTTTTTTAGTCCCGCTGACAAAACCTCTTAGTGATTGTGTTTAAACTTAACTTTCTATATTTGAGGTTTAAACCATTCGACTGCTTCTTTTCTTTTATCGTTTTTCGCAATCATTTAATTGTATTTGTCATTATTCTTTGTAGTAGCTACACTACACAAAACTGTGGATAAACCATATAAAGAAAATAACTTTGAATCTTATCTGACTCAACAATAAACTAACATTACAAACTTCTTGTAGTACTTTACTCGAACGACTATAAATTTTTACAATATTCATTTGTCGACCTCTAAGCTAGCTAACGCTAGTTCTGAGGTCGCCATTTCTGGCGACGCCAACTTGGGACGGGTTTAATTTTTCAATTTTATCAAGAATTTGAGTAATTATTTCCATAATAGGTTTTTTATGTAGTTTTGGGTCAGCCAATGTTATAAAAAGAATATAACCCGTAAGAACAGTCACCAGTTGGAGAATTAATAAGTTGGATTTTTGTTTTTTGAGTTAGAAATTGTAAAGTTTCTTTATATTTTTTAGGGTTCCGTACCTCATTTGGAAAAAACGGAACTCTTATAGAATCACTTTGTTGTCCGTCTGTCTGTCTATCAAGACCTTTTATCTCGGGAACGCGTGGAAGTATCAAGTTGAAATTAAAATCATATACTTAGGTCTATTGTCCCTTCAAGCTGTGAAAAAATTAAACTCCTGAGTTAACGTAAAAAAAGATACGGCCGTTAATGCCCCAAAAAACGTTTATATATTATACTGTACAATAACGTATATATATATATATATTTCGATACTGTCAAGGGAATCGAAATTTATAGGGTTTTTTTCCGTTGGCCTAGAATTATGAAATATACATGAAGCGATGTCATCTAGCACAAGTAAAGAAAAAAAATCCGAAAACCGTGAATCTGTAGTAACCTCACAAAATAATATATTTTTTGCGAATACAAATTTATTTGCAATTGGTAAACTAACTGCGACCTATGTCGATGTATGGGGACAAAAGTTTTCCAACGGTAAAGTTAAATTTGTCCCTTAATCCGTTGATCATTTCGTCAGAGCAATGTTCGATACTTATTTAATTTACTTAACTAAAAGTTTGTACGGAACCCTCTGTGCGCGAATCCGCACTTGGCCGATTTTTTAGTAAGATATCGATTTTGCTTTGACTTTGCATGTTACTGCAGATGCTCTAAAAGATGTTTCAGTTCATTCTTAAGATCAGTGTTAATGTTGGTTATTAGGTAGCCTATCAGAATCGGATGCTGATTCAGGGAGCAACGATGACACAAATGCTTTATCTCATCACCCTAAAGACCAGTCGTCTAAGGCGAAGAAGTATAATAGAAATAAGAGGAAGGCTGAAGTAGATCTAACTGCTAATGAAATCGGTACACTATTAATCAACACCGTTGATAAAGGTATGTTTTATATTGTTAGCTTGTCAAATAAAATAAATTCAGTTTATATCTACGACTTTCATAGATGAAACAGAAATGTATACCTTTATATCGCATCACCATCGTTTTTAATGATATTATTTATTTATAATTTTAATAAATAATGTAGTTAGTTATCCTAAAAAGGTGTTTCATCTCTGCATAAAATTATTGCATTTCAATAGTTCATATACCAGTAAAGAACACAGTTTGAAGTAAGTTCGACATTTTCTCATGCTATTTTTTTTTATTAATGACTAATAAGGATTAACTGAAAGCCTTAAATGGCTTGCGGAAAGTTTGGAAGAAGTGGCGTTAGACCAGGAAGCCGAGGGATATGATCCGAGCGGAGAAGGAACTCCACTTGTGCCTATTTCAAGTGAAGCCATCGACGCAATGGAAGACGAATTATTCCAGAGAGTTCTAAAAGGCGTAGGCATCTCTCCGCCTAATGATGAACAAGTAAGTTAACGTTTCTAATATTTTTTATTTATTCAATTTAGTTTATGTCAACTTTCATAATATATCCAACACGTTGATTTGGCTAGTCTTTCAATAATATATTTAATAATAATTTTAAAGGGAGAATATTACTACACTTAAAACAATGTCAAAATTTATTTGTTCTTTTAAGCATTGTAAGTCACATTGATCCTAGTTCCAATTAATTTATGGTATAATTACTAGTAAATAGTTATATTATTCATGGATAAGGATAGTTATACCATAATATAGTGTCAAAAAGTAAATTGGTACATTTTGATAATTTAAATAATGAAGGCCAAATTTTGATAACTAAACCCTATTCGTACATAGAAGTGTTGCCATTTGTAATTATTATTATCTTTTATTTCACCCGATCGGTCGCTTGATAGCTGACTCTGTGATGCGGAACTTATTATCGCACAGGCCGATTATTATTGCACCCGGTTGCATCAGTTTTTGTTAACCTGCATTATGCCGGCGTGGAGGTTTATAGCTAAAGTCTAGTTCTACTCTACGAGGATAAGCTAGTGTAGTCTAGTTCATGCCCATGACAGATCGTAAGGATCAATAGTAAGGATTTCAACGAGATGATAAAGAAGTTTCATACGCTTTTTTATTTAAATTTAGCGAATATTTTACGAATAATGAAACCAGGAATCGCATCTTTTAACGAGGATGGTCATAAACTTTATGATAGAATAAATTTCACTGTTTATGGATTTTCGCGCGGTTTTAGGCTTAATCTGTCTTTGATATAAACAAAAGTATATGAAAATGAACTCGTTTTTATCGTTATGGTTAATTAAATAAGGTAAAGTTTATGAGGTTTTAAAGTTTTATTTTTTTCCTAGTACCTACAATCTCTTAATTTTATTATATTTTTTTTAGGAATCTTACTGGAGAATACCCAGTAAATTACATTTTGAAACAATAAGAAAAAGAAGAGAAATAATTATAAAAGCAATAAACAGGGAACTAATCATTGATACCACGGTTGGTACCCAGACAAATAAAACTGAAGAATCAGAGATAAACTCGAATAATAATGATGATTCTAGTGAAGACGACAATCTGTTCGACAGTTTACGTAGATTTCGTAAGTCCAATTCAGATGTTTCGTACAATAAAAGCAATGGGATTCGTTCAAACAGTGTCGAAGTGAAACGTAATAGCAAACGCAGTCGCAGCGCTGATCCTGATGAGAAGAATGACAGAGAAAAAATGCAGAAAATAGACGAAACTGATGAAGCTAACAGTGACAAAGACGAACACGAAGATATCCTATTATTTGCAAAAAAGACTCTACAACACGAAGATTTACCGGACACTGAGGACATTTTGAAGAGCATCCCGAGAATTGAAGACGGTAAGCAACCATTCCATTATAAACTTAGGGATTCTGGGAAGTTGGTCTTTATTACTCTATAAGAGCGAGCCCCCCATGAGCTGCACACGTGCATTCCGAGTTCGCGCTATGCAAGCCGAGCAACGCGAGTTGCGTAAAACAAACCAAATGAAACCATCAAGCCGAGCTGTGATTGTACAAGATGTTTTGATAATTTTAACTTCTTTCGTTAACATCGTTATTAGCTGACTACAAAATTTGATGTCTAAGAATTTTTTTCTTATCTTAACTTTTTACCTTAAAACAAATTATGTCGGGCGTCTTTTCAGTAAGTTTGATACGAAGTTTTTATAGCAAGGCGTATTGAAATCGCCATTCTGCCTTAGGGAAACTAAATATTTTATTATTAATATAAAAAAGTATATAAAATATAAATATTTGCCTTAGTTATGATATAAAATATATGTTCCTAAAAATATTAGTCTGGTTAAAATCTTAATGGGTATTTGAGTGTTTTTGGCTTGGATTATAACTCAAACATTTGTTTTTTATATATTTTTGACCTTAATTTTTTTCTTATAGATGACAGTGATAACGAAGACGAAGATATCATTTTACCAGCGAAACGTGATAAGAGACGCCGAATTGTGATTGATGATGATTCCGATTAGTGTCCCGATCCATCAAATGGATATGATAATAAATGTAGAATTATGAGTAATTACGTTATTTTTACGTTACGTACGTTATTTTTTTTTCCTCCATTGTAACCGAACTTTGTCCAATGATTTCGAGCCTATGATTACTTTAACACTTTTGGATCTACATTGTAAATGCTTTAAGATATTATATTGATGAAAGTGTAGGTAGATTTCTCTTTGAGGGGCTTCGAAATCATATTTGTCTGGCATTTAAAATTCTTGTCTATAGTATTAAAATGGAATAAAATTTTACAGAAAGATGTCTTAAAGAATCTTTTATTTATTAACACATGTGGTCGTAATTTTTTTTCTCATCTATAAGTAAAAATATTTTATTTACTCCCGGACAGCATGCTTTTAAATTAAAAAGACTGAAAGCACACAGATTAAACTGGAAAAATATATTTTATTGATCTAAAAGACTACTTTGTCTAGCTCTAGACACGGTTATTTATATAAAGTGCATCGTATTTCTTTATCTTATTACATCACGCAGATATAGGAATTCCAATATCATTCTGTTATCGGATAGCAATATACTCGTATAGTGCGCTCAGTTGCTGGCATTTTCTATCCATTGCAGAGGGCTGTGTGTTCTCTCATTGGTATTGCAAATATTGTACAATATAACCAACAAAGTAATGAAAATAAACTAGAAATAAACAAACTGACCGAACGTAAAGTAGCTTTAATCATTTTTCTGAAAATAGTATGTATCAAACGGAGATTTTTAATTTTGTTTTATTGAAAAACTGTTTTAAATTGTCCGTACGGGGACAGATTTGAAGAAAATTCTCAAGTTCTTTCAGAAAAGATTTCAATTGGATGATTTGTTTGTGAATGCAGGAGCACTTTCTAGTGTGTACACAACACTCTATCCATTATTCTTGAACAAGCCGGTTGCATGTACCGCTATCTAGATAGAGAGCATTTCCATGTTCTCTAAAGGAAGTTCTATTTCCGACCTTTCGCTTATCTAAAGCTTAAATTTTACTCAAGACAACCCATAAAACTAATTAGATAAAATCCTCTTTATGCCTATACTTCGCTACTTGTACGCTCTAGCTACGTATACCTTACTGGCGAAGATTAATTTCGTAGGGCGTTCACTAAATCTTTTCACTCAGCATCAGATTAGCACCCTCGAACCTTCCCCTAAATGTATCGTTGTTTTTCTAACATTATCTCAACATTGTAAACAAGGCACCCGAAAATGGGGCGGAAATTCTACCTAAAATAACATTTTCTTGTAATGATTTACATACATTATTGGATTGATATCATACAAGACTTTTTCATGGCGGTTGATGATTAAAAAACTTACCGTAAAATGGGGATACTTTGATCAATTTTTAACTTTATATGACTGTAGCATTCTCATTTTTACTGAGATTATTATTATTTAAAAGTATAATTATCGGTTTTTTGTGTAGATTTGATTAAGCTTATCGTAACACGCTAAATTTTAATAATTAAAGAAACATAAAATAAAAAGTAAGCGATCAAAGTTAAACCGTGAGTGGGATACTTTGATCATCCATGATTTTACTATGGAATTCGAAAGTAGAACAAAATAATCAAAAAAATCGACCGGTAATTTTTCATTTTATAAGCATTATAATGCTTTAGGGTAACTTTTATCATATAAATAAAACGATTTTACTCTAATCAGCCTTTATTTTACGACTTAGGAACATTATTTGTTTTTACTTTGAAATAAGCAATAGTTTGACTATCAAATCACAGAAAATTATATTCTAATCAGTCCTTTTCGGATTAAAGGATAACCCCAATCAGAACATTTTGCTGTCGCCTTCAACAGAGATTTTTCTTCGGTATGGCTAAAAATGGGTTGTGCACCTGGATTTCTAGTAAAGTTTCCTTTATATTTATTGTATAGAGTTCCAAAGGGAATATCATATTCCCTGGATGCGGCCCGTAAAGACATAGCTACTGTCACTACTCTTGTCAAAGCTTCATGTAATAATTCGCCACTGTAGTTTATATATCTTCTCGTTCCGGGTTTTTTTTTTTTAATCTCGCTGCATGATGTTTCAGAAGCAATAAATTAATAATAATAATATATAAAGAATCATAAGAATCGGATAAAAGTAGTTAATCATACCCTTACTTTAAAACGTAGCGTTACTTTAACCACTGATCAATGTCACCCCGCGTTAATTTTTTGCCAATAGCACAAGCAAATTTTGAGATTAGGAAATCACAAAAGTTTTTTATAGTTTACAAATTAAAGTTAAACTAACCGAATATAAATTGCATTATGCCTATACAAATAGCTAATGAGTTGCGGACAAAGTTTTGCAGGCTAAAAAAGATATTAATATGTAGTTACTCACCTTTTCAATTATTTTATGCAAAACGAACCGCCGCACATGCCTGTGCTTCTAAGGGAAAGATAGCTGACGATCAGTGTTGCCAACACGAAAAAAAAAAGTTGGCTAGTGCGTTCGTTTTTTTCAATATTTGCACCTAAGTTTCTAAAAGAAGTTTCGATCAATGTCGCCCCGCGATTTAAAGTAACCCCATTCTACGGTATTGCAAATAAATAAATTGTAATAGTTTGAGATATGTATCATAATTTAACATTTAATATTAGGGGTTAAAGTATGAAATTGCCGATTTGTACTGAAAATCTATATTGTTTATTTTTTAAATTTTTAACAAATTTATTTAATCAAAATAGTTGCCATTATTATCTATACATTGCTGCCATCTAATGGGAAGGTCATTAATGCCTTTGCGATAGAATTCCGACGATCTAGACTGCACAAACTGTGTGAAAGCATTTTGTACTGCCTCCTGGGAAGAAAACTTCTTGTCACGTAGATAATTGTCCAAATCACGAAAAAAATGGTAGTCCGTTGGAGCAAGGTCTGGTGAATACGGAGGATGACGAATGGTTTCTAACTGCAGTTCCTGAAGGGTCAAAATGGTTTCTCGTGCTGTGTGAGGTCTCGCGTTGTCGTGGAGCAATAATGGTGAAGATCGATTCATGAGTCGGGGCTGTTTTACTGCTAGTTTTGTCAACATGGTTCGGAGTTCGGCACAATAGACATCTGCCGTTATTGCTTGACCAGATCGGAGAAAACTATAGTGAATAACACCATGCTGAGACCACCAAACAGTTACCATTACCTTTTTATTGGTAAGTTTTGCTTTAGGACACTGTTGTGGCATTTGACCTGGGGTCAGCCATTGCATTTTTCTTTTCCGGTTATCATAAAGAATCCACTTTTCATCACATGTTACAATTCGATCCAATATTCCTTCATTTCTGTACCGGTTCAACAAGGCAACACAAGTTTCAACACGCGTTTCTTTCTGCAGATCAGTCAAATCATGAGGCACCCATTTTTCGTATTTTTTTATTTTATTGATTTGACGCAAGTGAGTCAATATTGTGGGTAAGGTAACGTTAAACCATGCCGCTAATTCCTGGGTACTTTGACTAGGATCGGCTTCCACTATCTCTCTTAATTCATCGTTATTTACCTGTGTGGGCGGTCTTCCTCGTGGCTCGTTCTTTAAGTCGAAATTTCCATCACGAAAGCGTTTAAACCAAAATCGCACGGTGCGTTCATTAGTAGACCCCTCTCCAAACGCAGCATTGATATTGCGGGCTGTTTCTGCCGCGTTAGTTCCGCGTCGGAACTCGTATTCAAAAATAACTCGAATTTTCGCAGTATCCATCTTTCTTGTCTAAATTGAATAACAAAAACAATTGAAAGTCGATATTCAAATGTTTTACATTTTTTAAAAAAAGAACATCATAGAAACCATTTAAAAAAAGTTTCATTCGAAAACCTCAAACCATGAAGATTCTATGTCAATTCAAAGAACCTATTGCAATAAAACGGCAATTTCATACTTTAACCCCTATTACTTAATGCCTGTTTAGTGAATCTGTAGATGTGATTTCATGAAAAGAGGTTTTCCAGTAATGTAGCTGGCAAAAAATTTCCAACATGTCATCTCCTTAAAAGTAATAAATAAAATATTTCCAGATCTTCGTTCTGCTATAAAATTTCTCTTTGCATCTCCAAACGAGTGTCTCTCAACAGTAGATACTTAAGTAATCCGTATTAAAACACCCTTCAGTATTAAGACATCACTCGACAAAGCCCCGCCCTTTAGAATATATTATTATTCACTCGCAACCAAAAAAAGCAGAACCGATCTACGCGTTTCATCGCGCGTAATCCCGCGGGCAATCGAGTATTTCTTATTCAAATGTTCAGTCAGCTATTTTAATGTTCCAACACAGCACGTCATCAATCTTTGCCGAGGCCGAACGTGGCCCATTACGACCGCCCCCTTGCAATTATCCACTCGAATAAAAACGTTTTAAGTGTTAAATTAACGATATCTCAGCGGGACAAGAGCTTGTCTGACTAAGTGATTAATTCCAGTCTTTAAGAACTGATAGTGAAGCGCCCTTTGTGCAGAATTTAAAAAAGCCCCTTTTAAACTGAAAATTCAAAGAGCGAAATAACGCCCAATAATTTTTTGATATGCCACCTGGTTTTGTTACGATATTAAAATTTTTTAAAGTTGAGGGGTTGACTTTATGGAGTAAACATTTTCATCAAATAACAATATGTAACAGGACAACGCTCCACTTAAATTATCCGTTCGTTAAGAGAAGCAACTTTCAATAACCTTGTAATCAAGGCCCCAACACGATATGATGATATTTTAATCTGCCTTGCTGCTATTAAGCGACAAACTAAAGTGGTTATCTTGCATGATATAAAAATAAAGTGAACAAGGTATAGCGCTGCAGGATTAAAACTGTTGGCTTTTCTCCTAAATGGTCCGTCCTGTAAAAACGTTAAAAGTTTAAAATTTAATAAAACAACAGATCGAAATAAACGTTTTTTAAAATATTTATGAACCTTCAGTATCACCAAACTTTATACTGTCCATGTAGACACGGAGAACAGCTCATCTACTTTTTGACATGTAGCAATTTATATCATTCTTAAAAAATTGCATTTTGTAATAGGTGACGTGCTGTGGCCCAGACTAAGTTTATGTAAAGTCCACAACAGCTACATTGAAATGCCGCAAATTCTGAAAACGTTTTTCTTCAATAGTTATTACAAAATTATTCTTTACACTTTCCAATTTTATTTCGGTTAATTTTCAACAATTTCTGCATTATGATGACTTCTAAAAATTCCTTTAAAATTTAAAATAAATTCTACAGGTAAATTTGTTAATTCCAGTTTCAACCATTAATCAAAATAGGTACATAAATACTTTAAAAATAAATTATACAAATGAAATAATAAAAAAAAACTTTAATTATACACTTTTCAGACGTAAATGTATCTCGAGAATAAAAGCTTATGCTAATCACACAAACATATGCCCGATACTGAACCCTAGACCAATTTCACAGAAGGTAGGATCGCTACTGTTGCACCAAGCGGCCGTCAAACTGATAATCGTGATAAACATATGATCATTAATTGATTATCTATTTATTTTATTAATAGTTACCTCAGTTAATATTAGGTATATCTCACTTGCATGACGCCGGTTGAATGTGGAATGTTCTTTACTGACCGGTAGAAAGCGGAAAAAATATTCACCGGTTGAAAATTCGCCGGTTCAATGTGGAAAGACCCGAAATATTTGCAAATAGTCATTGAAATTTTATTTTGATGATATATCTGTGTGTCTACTTTTATCCTAAGTATAGCAATTGTAGAAACAGCAGTTGGATATCAACATAACACAATTGAGTAATCGTAGACTTACTCGAATTTTGTGTACATACTGATTTGATTGATAAATCCATTTAAACTTTTTACACCAAATGTTGGAAAAATCTGGTAGCGCGAATGTTTCTTATTCTGCCGCTGCCAGAGTCACTTAACTACGTAAATATAAACAACCGTCATTCTTCTTCTTTACGCGCGTCGACGGAGAGAAAAGAATGACAAACGAGTTAAAGAATAATGGAAAGTAAATGAAAACAGCAAAATCGCTTTTGTCAGCTGCTTTCTTTCGTAGTCGCTGTTTGGAAATGATCATTTAAAAAACATTATTTTAAGTACAAAAAAATCCAAAGTTATAATACGTAGCAAATATTTGCTATTTGTAAAAAATGTTTTTTCACATTATGAAAACAAGACGTTGAAATTTTCATCAGGAAATTGGGTTCTACGTAGGCTAATAATATAATATTCTATGTAAATGGCTTACTTTTGTTAACCTAGTTCCAATTTTGAAAATTTTATGGGATATTGAGTAAAACGTGAATGACTTTTTTCTTAAGTTGCAGTTCCAAAGTTCTGACGTTTCTGGAACCTCTGACATAAAATCATAATTTCAATGTTTAATCTTTAAAAAAAGGCATTCTTGGCGAATATCACCTAAACTTATAAGTTATAGCCACTAAAAAGAAAGATGATCTACTGTTATTACAATGGAACACGTTATTATAATATAATACATAGGTATTATAATATAATACACACGTTATTATAATATAATAGACAGTGAATTGACTTTGGCATACTTGAAATATCATGTGAACTGCGTAATTCGGTGCCTATAAAAGCAATGCTTAGTGCTTTTTATAATCCTAAATCCCTTAAACGCTGTGAAAGGAATAGGTACTAGTTGATTTTAAAACGGCTCCTTTTGCTGACAATTAAATATTTTTAGTGTGAAGTTAATTCGATATTGGATTTCTTAACTCTATTACGAGACATTTTAAGTTACCAGAAATACATATAAATTTTGTCTTCACGTATTCACAGCGAATTGGTAGTCTACTGTGACTAAAAAAAAAATTCATTGGGGTCAATGGGTCACACGGCCAATAGGCCATTGTAACACAATTGTTAACTATTTGTCATTCAAACCTCATCGATGTGATTGCTAAGTTGTACTAAATAGGTACCTTCTAGGCTAGCGCGTCACATCCTAGATCACATCGACGCTTACCATCAGGCGAGATGGTGGTCAAGCGCATGCCTATTTTCTATAAAAAAAAAAAAATATTGAAAAATCAGTCGATTGACAAGTCGCATTAATAAGCGAGTAATAAATAAGCGTTTTGACGAAGCAGTAAAAAGGGCTATCCGAATTCCCGCCAAAAAATGGAGACCAGTTATCGGCTTGATACCTACACTAGGATTCTGTGACGGATCGTTGACGAGTGCTTACTTTGTTGGTTAAGGTGTGTAATTGTGAGTTTTAGGAAGTGTAATGCTAAAGTTATATGAAGTAATAAAATCATATTGTATTTGAGAACTATCCTTTGACTCAAGAGACCCTCAAACAATTAAGGATAACCAGAAATAATTATTACAAAGACAAAACAGTTAAGTATACATTCAATTTTGGAAGCACTTTAGAATATGCAACACCATAAAAAGGCGGGAGAGGGGGTGAGGGGGAGACTCCCCCCTCCACGCGGCATAGCGCGGGGAAGCATACCTTTTTTTTTTAAATAAAACTTTTTAGGTTAGTTTTCACTTACCCAAATTAAGAAAACCTGCATAAAATTGTTAAGAATGAAGGCTGAGAGGGCGGAAATAGGAGACCTAATTTTCATTTGATTTAATTTTAATATATACTAATTTCAGCCTAATTTATATTTTGAATTAGTAAATATCAAGAAACATACCGTAATAACCTCGTCCAACCCAAATGGTTCAACAACAATAGAGGAAATCGTGCGCTCGGCGTCCGCTGCCGCGGCATTTTCCCTTCGCTTGCTTGCCTTCGTTAGTGGTAACTGTTCTAACAAAACCTAACCTAAAACGTCTCTAACATACCTATTATACGCTCCATTTTTAATCTCTAAGTTATTTCATTTATAATTTTTTACATTTACTTATGCAAAAAAGGAAATAGAATACTGAAATGTTGGCTACATGGGCATATGCTCCTTTTTCTTTTTCAAATTTGAAAACAAAAACAACAGTAATAGGTTATTTTGTGTGTTTCTTCAAAAAAATATATCTCTTATATTAATGTACTTTGATAAATTACACCACGTGTGTACCGCTATATACAAAAACCACAAATTTGGTGTTGCATAATCTAAAGCTGAGCCATATATGAAATTAAAAAAAGCTTTAAAAAATACAAACGTTAACATTACTTGTTCATTGGGGCATAAATCAAAGGACAGCCCAGGTTTCATATATTGAATGCCCAAGAATAGACAGCAATAAGAAAATGCTAATTGTCTTTTTTGAATCATTTATATGTACATTCTCATCAGGCATTTGTTGATACACGGACGAAATTACGTAAACGGTCATTACGAAATTCAGTACACCGAACATTTTATATGTATGAAAGGTCAATGTTTTTAATACTCGCTAATTTTCGAATTTTGTTTTCATAGAGAACGCGCGCTGTGTCTGGATTTTTTATGGTTTGTTTCCTATTGATATATCTCCCTATGATTTGATATATTCAAATAAACTTTTCACATGAGTTTACATAAAAAATTGAAAGGTTTTGATCTTAATAACTACTTGTTGTATAATAATGATTGGTGAATTAGATTTAGAAATTACACAATATTATAATAATATTATTGAGATGTTAAGACAAAGAATACAAAATGTACAATACTTATACTAATGTCATAGTGTGTGTACCAAACTTTAAGTTCAGTTATTATTACGTCTACTACCATTTTATTACGTCTAATACAAGTGACAAATTTTCTAAAAAAATAGTGTCTCGACGCGGCCCTCACAGAATCTATTTATTTTACCAATTGATAAATACGAATAAAAAAAATTTTAAGCGTGGGCAACAAAAGGAGTTACGGTCAGGATATTATACCTATAAAAGTTATTAAAATCTCTCTAGAATATCTAAACCTCTTCTCTATATGCTCAATGAGTGAGCATCAATCATCAGATATCAAAAACAAAAAAGTAACGATTGGATTGCCCCAGGAAAGTATTATCGGACCCCTTCTGGACCCCGTCTGGATGAATATAATGCATTCAAAACCTAATTTAATTAGTGCGTTATATATGTATTAAATATTTTATGAAAAATCTGTTTCCATTATAAATATTGTTAAGTAGTTCAATAAGTGTGTGCATAAATACATTTAATAAAATATATTGTAAGGAACTTACATGCCCGGTGTGGGTACAGTTATGTTACTTATGTAAACCTAACGCATTTCAATCTGCAAACTGTACACAGTATGGAAAAAGACCTATTCTATTTTTAGTTTCAGATTATCTCCGACCTATGATCCACTGGCATAAAATGCCAATGCTACGAGAACCTTTTAGAGACGCCACTCCAAGGGTTCGATCTATGGCCGGGTCGATGTAGAAAATAAACTTTTTTATATTCGCCGTGTTGTGGTGTGCGGTGTTGGGGTACCGTCGTTCTTTCTGATTTCCATAACACCTATTTACAGTAATTTGCTCTTACCCATAGGAAAGTGAAAATGTGGGAGAAATTTGATAAACTACGGCAGGTTGAGGAGTAATTTAACATACAAAACACTTTAATTTCTACACTTAAGACATCAGCACTAACAGTAACTTAGGAGGTCTTAAATCTTCAAATAGCTCTCAAATTAACTCCTTGGGTTCTCGAGTCGAAATATCTTTTGAAAAATTGCCGATCATTTAAGTTCAAATAATCAAATAAAGATTTATCAAAAAATGCTCCAATGAAAATTTAAAAACAAGAGTGTCATTACCGTTGGATACTCTTGTTTTTAAATTTTCTACGTTGAATAGGCGATGCGATGTTAGTTTCGCAGGAGGCGGGCGGCAACGGCGCCCTCAGGTAAAAACCAAATTGAATTTTCCCTCGACCAAATAGAACGGTATCGCGTAGATAAATCTCAAGTCTGCCTCATCCCGTATCTACAGAAAACAAAGTTTAATAGAAAAGTAAATAGAAAAAGTGGAAGTGAAAACACTGAATGCTGGAACTTTTAATTCAAGTCAGATATCCGTCGAGCGAATTTCAAATCGCCCACCCTATTCTGAAATATTGGATGACTGTATAAACGTTTATCTTGTCATATTAAATTTGTTTCGAAGGACGGATCTCAAGACACTATAATAGTATAAATCTATCTCAAATTTATGAAAACCGCGGAATTAATGATTTTGCAAGGCTTTTTCGGCCTTTGAAAATTTTTAAGAATTTTGCTGCTTTTTATACATTTGTCAAAGTAATGTTTACAAATTATTTTGATTTCGTGATAAAATAAAACCACAACCGTCATACTCACCGTAGACTAATATACTGAGCATATTCTACGCCATGTATGAAGTCACTAATTACCGAGGATATAAGTCATTTACCTACCATAAAAATTGATTTTTATTAAAAATCCTATAGGTACACCGTTTAAATTAAAAAACACTCTTTCAGTTTTCTCACAATATCTGAAGCGTAAAATTGTAATAGACCATCCATTATGCTAATTCCACGCAAATACTATTGAAGGACCCTCCGGTTATTAAAAACATTTGTCAAATGACAGTCGCACTAGCTTGTGGCGATTAACAGTTTAAGGGTCATGTTAAATTACTCCACTATTGTTCGTCGGAGTCCTCACTGCAAATTCATTGCGAAGCTGTGCGGTAGGCAGAAACCAATACGATGTTGAATGAATGAGGTCTCTCGGGCGACGTTTTATCCGGTAAGATAATGATCATTATATGGCCCTTTTGATCGCCTACCCCTAACCGCGCTATACGGTATTATTAATTTAAATTTAATGTAATTTTATAACGGTCTTAGGCGTGTGTTTAATTTAAAAAGAACTGTGATTTTGGCTCGCGTGGCACCTTGGCGAGTAAGGCATTAATCCAGCGACGGCGAAAATGAACGTAGCAGTCATCAGTATAGGCAATGATTGCATACTTTTAAATAATGTCTAATTATAAAAAATATATAAAGTATAGATCCCCTATTCCCGAGATGGGACAGAGGACGTTCACAATAGATCTCATCGCAATCGGTTTTACACTGACATAAATATAAATGTCTGCGGTGTTAAGCTATCGTCCCGTTATAGAATGCGTATGATAATCCCTTTCTTACCGTATTAGCACACGTATGGTGGGGATGTCTTACCATATGCGTCATCTATAAAACGAATATAAACGGATTTTCCGCAAATCATAAACTATTTCTCTCTTTTTTCCTTTTTGTCTACCTTTGTTACTTGATTTCTACTAGACGATTTAAAATGCGACTGTTAAGATAAGGTAATTATGTCGAATTTTTATTTATTTATGAATGTGAATTTCTAATCCTTTTTAGTGCTACATCTACATTTCTAATGTAAAATTTAATTATGTCGAGATAGTTTGTGGAAAATAATAGAAAGTATAAGTACTTAATAGTTTTATTAAGACAGATAAACTATTCCAGCAGTACTCCCAGCTGGTCAAATATAAATTACATATATACAAGAAGTTAAAACAAAACACTAATTGTAGGTATTATTGTTTCTACTGTAACCACTAGCAATATCTTTGGCTGTGAGCGATCTTTGGAATCTATGTGCCAAGTCTGACATGACTGGCACTTATTTCCTTGCTACGCATATTTCCCTTAGCACTCATGAGACTCCCCTGATTAGTGTGAGCGAGAAATTTCACCCAAGAGAGAACACCCTCATTAAGTAATATTTTAAGACAGGAAAATTTTCTAAGTACCTCTAAATCCCCCTCCAAAGTGATTGGCCATAAATAGTGTTGGTAGAAATAAAATTTACACTTTATCTTAAATCCTTGTTAGAAAATAAATGATATTTGTATAATATCTATATCTTATTCTGTATTCCGACATGTAGCGATAACCTAATTTAATCTTATTTTATTTTTTACTTTTTAGTAGGTAAAGGTTGTATGACTGTAAATTTCGCAATCTTGTCATATCGTTGAGAGAGCCAATATTGTGGGGTTATTGCGTAGTTTGCGGTGGTCTAAACTGCTGATAATTACGTAAAAATTAACTTTTGAAGCAATAAAATTCTAAAATTTTCATTAAATATAAATAATTATATCAAAATATAAAATATTTAAGTTAAAAAGATCTATTATGTTATTATATAAGAACTTTATCACGGAATTTTTATGTAATGAAACTTAAGTGAAAGTGGATGGTAAAAATATTTAAATCACCATAAATCCTGAATATGCATTCGTTATGGAAAATGGTAAAAGAAACCTAAAGATGATTTTTAAACCCCCATTCAATAACGATTTAGTAAGTCAATTTTCATTGTTTTCTTTTTCATTGATTGTCGCATATTGAATTGTGATCACTGCCATGTCTTCGGTGACACTCGGAAGATTAAGACAAATCGATTTACGTAAGACTCAACAAAATGGACCAATTTGTTTGGTCTCCAGAGTGCCACCAGTGCCATAAGAACAAACATACCTACATACGTAGACTGATAAACACTACCCTCCATTGCACCGCGCACTCGGGTAAATAGATTCATCTCTAGACCTTTGAATAATAAAAGCCCTGAAAATGAATAGTAGCAAGAGACACCTCTTAGAACTTCTGAAACATATGCTAAACTATATTTTAAGCACCTACTAAATTAAATAACTTACTTAATAAATAAATTAACTACTTCAATTTTGAATACAGTGCGTAATCAATGAATTTGAATATATAGAACTAGTATTAACGTGGTCAAGGAACCTTTAGTATCACGACTCGAGCAAGCTTCTGTTGATTTATTGCAACAAACGAACCACAATCAATTGCAATCGAAATGCAACTGTATCGTTACGGCAACAAAACTTACTTTAATTGTTGCAATAAATGATCTTGGCCTCTGTAATTGAAGTAAACTTATGTTTGTTTGGTTTTCGTTTTTCAGCAGGTACGTTAATCGTTTACGACTCTACGTAATACTTATTTCAGAGGCCCTACCATCACGTCTTATAGCGATTCGTTTAGCTGTTAAAAAGAGACGCCACTATAGACCGCGTATAGCGGTGTCTCACTTAGACAATCGAACTTGAATTGTGCTAAAATATGATGGTAGGCCATCTGGGAACCGTTCTCATTAGGGAAACGGTTTAATTATTGTACCTACAGGTTAGCTGTGTTTTGATTTAGATTTGACGTGTTGTTGGTATAATGTGTATAGTAATATAGTATCTTGTACCTACGCCTAATATATATCGTCATCAAACGTTTCAGTTGGCGAACGGGCTCCTTCTGTAGAAAGTGTAATAACGAATAAACTACTCCGCTACCTCCCTTTCATATACCGCTCCCGCACTCGCTCATACTGCCTCGTATCCTAACGATTAAAAATATACATCATTTTGCTTCTGTTTAATAATGTTCGCATAATAAACTGTTTTCACTTTGTTCTCGGTATGCGAAATAAAAACCATTTCTCTTTTCCAAAGCTCTTGTGAAGCTAGTGTGCTTATTCGCACGTATAAATTTCTTCCACGAGTCAGTACATTTAGAGTTATGAGCACTACTCGTACTGTACAAAATTTTATCTTGACATAATTTTTCTTAGTACCTATATTATGCTATAAATACTCACTTGAAACATGGGATTCAAGAGGCGAAGTTGTGGGGTGCCGGCTAATTTTAACACTAAATGTTATCTTTTATTTGAACGGTATTTCACTCTTGTGGATTTCGATAAGCAGAACTACCCAGGCCGTCTTATGTTGGTATCAGCTAGAAGCTATAACACTGTTCGATTAAATTAGTGTCAAACGCAAGTACTGACTAAAAGTTTGACATTTTCAGATGGAAAGCTTTTAGTCTTTGATGTCGTTACATTCTAGGGCCAAGTTCGCAGGATAGCTTAGGTAGGTAAGGGCAGGGGGTATATATTTGATCTCCGAATCTTTATAGCTATATTGACAAACTTTTAAACAAAGCAATTTGTATTTCTACTATTTATAAACTAAACCAAATAATGTTACTGTCAAGCAAAAATATTTCAAGTTTGCATGTCAGCATGCAATGGCGGTAGTATAAAAAGCGAGCAAACGCGTCTTCTGCCACAACTCCGGCGTTGCGGGGCTCCGGTGACATCACTTAAATAGTTCCCCTTAGACATATTACTCAGCAGTAACATTTTACAGTAGACCCATTAAGGTTATTGTCACAGAAAATAATTAAAAAGTTTAAACTCATCCCAGCAGGGCCAGGAGCCAAGAAGGTCTTATACCGACCGCGCTTGTCAAACTTGCGCATTAACTTTTCATTTGCAAGTTTCGAGCGAACCTTGCTAACTATCACAAGTTCGCAATTTCAACCCACTTACGAGATATACCTAAGAACACTATTCCACACCGATATTCTGACTTCGAACTCACTTCGAACGTTCAAGGTTTGTACTGACAGGGGTATTCTATTCGCGCCATCTTAATGTCAATCGTAGTTGTGTTTGCTCGTTTCCCTTTATTGGTCATTGATAGGTAATCATAATACGTTAAATCTACCTCACATATAATATACGCAATAGTTAGATACGTTGGATCGTAAATGGTGGAGCCACAATAAGATAACTATATTACACACCAATACATAACCATACAACTAGATTAAAAATACTCCGATACCTTATGAACAATATTACGAAATTTAAATTTAACTGCGGATTCAGTTGTAGAAGGTCCTCTCAACGCTTATACAGCAGAAGTTGAGTTGTTAAAACAAATAAACGCTGCAGAGAACTTCACCTGACTAGAAAGTTTTGAAGAAGTAAAATTACCCTTACCTTCGCACATTTACGAAAACGTTGTTCTTAAACATATAGTTATTTAAAAAATAAAAATTTAAGCAAAATTTTTGAAAATTTTCTTTACCTACTTGAGTGTTTTTTGCCTTTTAAATGACGTACGCTGTCGTATAATTCAAGTAAGTTTATTTTCATTTAGGTATCTTTTAATTTGTGGAATCATTGATGTCCCATAAATTAAAAGGGATGTGTGAAGTGATTAAATGATTGCAATGCAAACACTATTATTTTTACACTTTTTCCGGCACAATAACTTATGTTAAATAAATAGTAACTTTGGTTCCAATTTTGTGATCTGTACCGCTAAAATGTTGAACTCTTTGCCGGAGTCTGTATTGACAAATATTGACAATTTAGGGTTCTTCAAGTCACGAGTGCAACTTACAGGCAAGCGCAATCAGATGAGACAGCGGTTATTATAATAATACACCTATACGCATTAGGTACCAATATTAAGACGATTTTCTAGATTGATGAGATTTATAACATCCTAATTTTCGCCTATATCTGAATTTTTATTACCTACTTATATTGAGAATAGTAATTAAACATTTTAATTTAAACTTCCAAAAAATGTAACATTAAAAAAGTAAGAACAGGTAAACATGAAAAAGTAAGAGATGTAACAAATCTGTACGTTAAAATAAACTGCCATAAATTGCTAAAGCAAATGATCAAGGTGTTTTCTTTATCAGCTAAAATATAACTTTACATATTTTACTTACTAGAGACTAGACTAGAGATTTTAAAGTTTACTTGAATCACCAACTAAGTGTCAATAGTAGAAATACCTTGATCCGATAAAGGTTGGTGAAAATTAATGTATGACTGAGAGGAGACTGTTGGAAATGTGGGATATTGATTAATCTAGTTACTTATTGGAAACTTTTTATAAAAATCAAACGAGAACATTTTATTAGTTTCAGACGTCTTCTGCGGTGAGCGACATCTCTCCCGTTTTAATAACTTCATTAAACTTTCGCAAATTAATTTCATTTGATCATTTCACTGGGAGATGAGTTATAATTGAAGGAGCGCGTCGCAATCGCTGGGGATCCACAAACGGAATAATGTCAAATCAATTAAAAGTTGAATTCGGCGGGCAGCGCGCCAGTCTCTGGCAAAGTTGATTCATTAGTATAGAATTGGCCGCCGCAGACTTCTGCGGGACCGACAATTCGGTATTCGGTAATATTAAGAGTTATCTGCTCCCTGCAGCCAACTCCGGTTCACATACGTTTAGACATAAGCATCCAACAATATTTGTCTGAACTCGAAAACTTATTCGGGGTTTATCGACGACAACTATGTTTTACTTAGAAGCTTTTCTCATATTTCAGCAGTAACGTAATATTACATATTATGTTGGTACTTAAGATTTAATAATTTCTTTTATTAACAGCTCTTAAAACGTGCTTAAACGTTTTTAACCGTTTATTTTCCATTTATTTATATACGAAATTACTTAAGTATTTTTCACAGAAAATGTTTTATATTAAAGCGCAACATTGAAACGAACAGCGTAGATCTTTATCTAACAATTAGGGGATTAAAGTTTTTTTATAACGCCAACAAAATTTCTCCATTCTTCTTGGCAAAGATCAAAAGTGTCGTACCTCTGTCGACCTCTTCAAATTCATTTCTATCAATATATGTATAATAATGAGATTAGATTCTCTAAAAACTAAGCGTAACCTAAAATATATAAAAGCAGTACATTATCTTGCAGACTCAATATTTATCGTATGCATGATTTATCATCGTTTAAGGCGCCGGAGCGAGGCGAGGCTGCCTAAACAGTAAACGCAATAACATTTGCATAGGCCCCGTCAACTGCTGGTGCGCTCATAAAAGTAATGCGAAAGGGATCGCGCTGCGCCCTAATAGTGGAACTTCGTTGGGGATCAGCGAAAGTAATTCCACTTCCAACCCTCAGAAAGCCGGGCAACAATAATAATCAGGCCAGAGTTATTCTGCGTCGTGTTTTATTGCTAAAAACACAGGTGTTCAGATTTCCTAACATTATTATTGTCTACTTCTGTACTTACAATTGGTCCATATAATTGATAGGTAAATGAATTGTCTTTAATTTCAGCAGACACAACGACACATATGGGTATACGTATACGCACAAATAAGTAAATTAAATACATATTTCACAAATGTAAAAATGATGGTCGGTCGTCAGGTCGTCGTTGTCGTCGTTAGTTTTGCTCATGTAACTTAGTGTAGATAGGAGTTCCAATGACTTCTTATTAGCCTACGTTGGGAGAAGCATGTTACCACTTTAATCTACACTGCTCCTTAACTCAAAAAATAATTACAATTTCTTGATGTAGATCACGACTGTAAGCAGTGGCGTAGCGTGGACTAATATAGACGTGGGGGAAGTCGACTCAGCGAGGCCCCTTATATTTCGTTACCGAGATCAATCCAATAAATCTATCTTTTCAATCATGGTTTGCCACGACATACCTACCCACAATAGTGCAAAAAACATAAATGTATGGTGGGAGAATATTGAAAAGCATATAGATTAAAAAAAAGTTTTATTTTGTAACTTGAGTGATTTCATTACTACCCGATTGCGCCAGAAGGAGGATTATGTTTTTTTAGAATATGTATAATAATAATAATAATAAATCTTTATTTTCTCACAACAAACTCTTACTTTCAGCCTTATCGTTACTCATCTTAGCTAAGTTTGTGTGAGACTGATGCCCGAAATAGAAAAAAATTACCCGTTAGCACAAGTCATCAGGCTCCCAACATCTCGGAAAATCTGAGACAATTAAGATCAAATTTAGATGTGATGGTACAATCGTAATAATTAAAATAACAAACATCTAAATGTGTGTGTATGCGTTTGTGTGTTCGATGTAATGTATGAGTGCCTGAATTTCTGTTACGTATGGAAAGATTTGTGTGAGAACAAAAATAAGTATTACTTTGAGGAAATCTGAACACCATTTTCAAGCATATTTTCTGTGTCATTGTAGGATAGCTGCTGTAACAACTGCGAAATTTTTTTTTGCACAAATGTCTTGGGAGGGGAGAGACTTAAACGCGCGAGTTGATTTTATTATAAAGGAAGCTACCGAGAACAAAATAGAAGCGATGGGCATATTGTGTATTACAACGGAAGTATGCACAAACAGATCTTTTACGGTGAATTTTAATATTACGAAGCGGGTTGAAGTCCAGCTGAGAATGTTTACGAAGCACTAAAGAGAGAATAAACAACTGACGTATAGTGTGAAGGTTCCAGAACTTGTATACCTCACATGTCGGAATCAAGCGGGGAAGAAAAGCTCTAACCTTTAACGCCATTCTTTGAGCTCTATCAGCGTTGAGAATATATGATTTAGCAGCGCCTCCCCAAGACGAAATTCAGTATCCTATAATTGACTGGCACAAAGCAAAACAAACAGATGTCATTAAGTTGAAATCTGCAATATGACGAAGAGTTCTGAAGAAAGCTTAAATTTTCTTCAATCTGAACACCAAGATATTTTACAACCTCCGAGGATCGCAGAATAGGGCATAAACAATTGACTTGAGCAGCAGATACACATAAACAAGAGGGCGTGTGAATCATAAGCGAAGATGCCGGGTGTTGTTTGCGTTTAATGGAAAATGAAAATGAAAATAACTTTATTCAAATGCACTTAAAAATAAGTAGTTTTGAATCGTCCAACATTTTTTCCTACCACCCATTCAGGACGTCTTTTAACTGACAAGAAGAATGGGCGCAAGAAACTCGTCAGCTTTAACAGAAGTAACGACATTTACAATATAATACGTCGTCACCATATACAATCCACAAAAAAAAAAAAAAACAAAATTATTTTGTTATGACAATACTAATAGTGTTATGATATCATTATTTCGTTGTTTCGTTGATTACAACAAAGTCAACAAGTATCTGTACTTACTTAAAGTAAGTATCCCAAAACATTGCAATAACATACAGGGAATAAACGACAAATTTAAGAAAACAACAAGATTTATGTTTAGTTTTAGCCAATACTGAATACTGAAGGTTAGAGCAGACCCATTTCCCAAGGCAGCACCCGTTCACGAGCATGACGCATGATACAGCCATCGCTTCGCTCAACCATATCTTAGGGAACGTAACGATCCGCACCACATGCCACCACCCAAGAAATGTATTAAGAGAGCATGTCATACTCTTATCTACCAGTAATAAATTAGTTTTAAAAAATTAAAAAATGCTAATGCTGTATGTTACAACCTGTAATAAATAGTGTCATGTTGAAATGACACATATTACTTCCATGCATCGCGATCTATTAAATAGTCGTTGACCTTGTAATAACCTTTGGACATGAGCTTATTTTTAACATACATTTTAAACTTATGATAAGGCAAATCTACTATACTTTGTGGAACTTTATTAAACAGTGCTATACCTTTCCCCAAGAAAGAGCCTCCTGTCTTTTGAAGTCTAAATCTTGGAACGGCAAGTCTATTCTTATTTCTGGTGTTAAAGCAATGTACGTCGCTATTTTTGACAAAAGGTAAGATATTTGATTTTATCTGAACTAGCTGACCCGGCCACGCGTTGCGGCAAACTCGGCGACCCGGCCAACGTTACCATAGTAACGTTAATTGATTTAGACTTAACACATTACTCGCAAGCCAATTTAAGACTAAATTTAGCCCTAATTGAGCATAAGCAAAAGCGTTACTCCAATTATCTCCGTGAAACAACGGAGCTGTATTGTCGGCGAAAGCAATGATCTTAACGTTCATTAGGTGGTATTGACATATATCATTAAAGTACAATAAAAACAGCTGGTCCGAAGATACTGACATGTGACACCCCGTACAAGATTGGTAATTCTTCAGTAACCCATGATTCCACTTTTACAGCTTGTGTGCGATTTGTGAGGTATCTGGAAATTAACTTAAGTGCTACTCTCTTACTCCGATCCGTTTCAATTTCTAAATGAGGATTTTGATAAATTCGTGTCAAACGCCTTCTCAAGATCGAGGAATATTGCTATGACTTTATCTTTTCTGTCAAGATTTGTCGCGGTGAGATCATGAACTGCATCATCAGTTGACCTACCCGAGCGAAAACCATATTGTGATGGAGATTAGAGGCAACCACACGTTTGCTCATCAGGCGATCTTATATCTTTTGAGCGAAATTGGCTTATAATTTTTGACACAGTTTCTATCATCCCTTGTGAATTATTATGAGAATGATATATCCCTACTATGAGAGATTTTTTGAAGATGTCGGGAAACACACCAACTTCACAGGTACATAAATTACACAGGTGAGTTAGATGGTCTAAAATTTCTTTCAGCAGTCGGTCTGAAATTTGAACTACACACCAACTGCACATCTATTACGAAGTCCCAAGATAAGTAATTCGATCTCTTCCCCGTCCGTAGGTAACATAGCAATAGAATTAGACACATGATTTACATTAATTGATGGGACGGGGTAGCTATAACTATAATCTATGAGTTTAGACGCCAGCTCCTTGCCAACGTTAGTAAGCATAAATACTGTTAACCCTCTTGGGGATAACCGTTTGAGATTAAGTTAGAAGAATTTTGTTTTAATTTTTGAAGTGCATAGTAAATTTTATTGTTTCCCACAACCTTTTCTTATCTTTAGCCGCCTCTTTTATTTCCGATTTAACATGTGCACGATAAACCTTTTTAATGAGCGAATTGCAGAAGTTCCTATATCTCCTGTAACATATACGTAAGTTTTCATCATCCGGATTCTTTTTTACTTTTTTATGCAAATTAACTCTGTAACGTCAGCATCTCAGAAGCCCCTGTGTAAACCATAGCTTGCTAATCCTTTTTCATCTAGAGTTAGGAATTAATTTTATATTCAACTGTAGTGCTTTAGATAGTGAGCATACTAGATAGTTTGAAACATTGTTGGCATCTATAATTTCGGAATCGAAATCAATACTTTGAATAGAGCTTTGTTTTAGGTGAAAACGGAGTTGCTTTCTTTAAATTAATGTACAGTGCACCATCAAGGTGAGATCTAATCACCACAAATGCAAATTATGACCAGGGTGAAGATTAAAAGAAGCTAAGATTTCTAGATATTCCGATGAGTGTTGATCACGGGAGTTAGTCGCAATATCTATATTTATATCACCAATAAAAATTAAATTTTGCAAATTATTCAATTTAGACGGTAGTTAATTTAAAGAAAGCAAAAACCTATTCATGTTATTATAACCATTGCATTGCAATAATAACAGTTGATGGATTAATCTGTAAAGTTAAGCAGTTTGCATCATTGAATTCCGGCTCAATCATTAGTAACTTTAAGTTACTTTTAAAATAAGATAATTTAAGGTAAGAGCTTGACTATTGTCGTTCAGCATTGGAATATATTTCGCTGACGGTAACCAACAGTCAGTAAGAACAATAAGTTAAAAAGTTTTGTTCTTAAAAGCGCTAAAAAACTGTCAAAGTTGCATGTTAAACTTCTTATGTTCTAGGTTAAAACTTTTAAAGAACAATTAGCCATAGATAGATTTATTATGGCATTCATCTGGGTCACATATGCATTGATTTGGGGTTTTAAAGTTGTCAAGATCCGAAGTAAGATTTTTTTTTATTATGGAAATTGACGAATTTTATTTTAAATTAACTGCGATACATAGCTAAGATGTAAATTAAAAAATATAACTCTCTATGATCTATGATCAAGAAAAAGAATCTTATGTCTGATGAATTGAGCGTCAGATTAAACAAAACTATATCTTTACTCCAAGTTCTCCCTGGTAATCGACATTTGTTATATAGAATATACGTATAGAATATTTTATATATAAGCTGTATAAGTACTCGTGAATCTTATGCCAGTTTTATAATAGTAATCTGTCATTAGGCAGATGTTGTATATGAGCGAAAGTATTGACTTCATCGCACCAGTTAAAGTATGTTATTACTGTGACTGTGTAAAATGTATGTGAAATAAGGTGTGATTGTACATAACTGGATATATGGAACATGCGGTAAAAAGTAAAATGTAGAAGACGTTTATGAATGATTATTAATTGTGATACAATAAGCATAGTTACACTACTAAAATAAAAAGAAAGGAACGTATAACACACCTAGTAAGTTTAAGTGGGGTTAGTATTAAAAAAAAATAAGGATTGAAATAAACTGAAGGTAAAATCTAGTCACCCTCATATTTTTTTAGGTCTATTTCCTAGACGATACGGATAGGTGGATAATTGCCGTCCTCTCCTCGAATATATACTTTGCCGTTAGTTTCTTGAGTACTCTCTTGCTAAGAAAAATATATATTTCGTTTTTTCAGTTAGTTGTTCGGAAAGTTATATGTTAATCGCATATTACTGACCTCGTATATTGAAGTGGCTGGTATTTAACTGCGGAGTCTTTAAATCTTTCTGGGTTTTATTGAAGCTCTTCTTTTAAATAACAAATGATTATTTTCTTTTTATGGATGTTAATTCACAACAATTGACGCTGATTTCGAACGGTAAATATTATGGATTCCGGACGATATTAGTGATGAGATCAGCCAGTGTCTCCTTTGTCTCTTCTTTTAATTTGGTAATGTTGCGGATCTCGATGCTAAATGAGCGTACATTTTTTCTAAGTCAATCTTTGCTTCTAAGCTTTTAACTTGTTTTTTATATTGTTTATTTTCTTATTAATTTTTTTCCATTTTCAATTAAAAACAAACGTGTTTTTTTTAAATAAATTCAACAGATTTTTGTATCTCGTTATACTGCTCTAATACAGTGCTAATAGCATTATTAATTAATTCGAATTTAGCGTCTAGTTGGTTTGTGAATTCTAAAAACGACGACTTTGAGATACAGTTGAACTAGGTAAAACGTCTATCTTCCTCTTAAATCTTTTTGTGATATTCTGACAGGAGTGCGTTAGTTCACAATCCCTTATTTTATTCGTTAAGCGTCAGCTCAGGTCCATAGTGTGTCGGTAGGCAAGTCTCAGAGCAATTGCCGCGCGTTTTTGGTGGAGAATGAATAAGTAACATAATAACAACAATAACGCAGGCGCGTCGAGTAAGCTTAAATTTTTTATGTCACTGTGACCGTTGTGTGGGCTGATTAATGCGGTGTAAAGGTGGAGCGTTATCGGAAGGCGAGTCGGTTCACGTACACACACAGGTGATGTGCGAATCAGAATGCGGTAGTGCAGTGAAACTCCGCAAAAAGTTAATTAAGCGAGTTGTGAGAGTATAGATGTGTCCTTGTCACAAATGTCGTCTTACTTACTCAGCGCCGGGGCAGGATGAGATACACAAATCTTCCTATCGCTGCAATCCTTACTAATACTAATAATTACTCGGGTCAAAATACGTTCACTTAAGTTTAATATATATGATTACAATTTTTTCAATCACAAATTACTACGGAATAATTCAAATATGTCCGGACGCCCCAGACTATATATGTATGTATCTGTGTATAATTGTTTGGCACGCTCTGCGGCCTGAACGGCTCGATGGATTTTAGCTTGAGAGATGTCGTAAGCTTGGAGTAATCTGCAATGTAATATAGGTATGTGCTCCTAATTCACTAAGCCTCTATTTCTAAAATGGGTCCTGACTGCTAGATTTTTTCCAATATTTAAAAATATTGTATTTATTATATAGCTCGTTCTATAATTCACCTACCCCTATTAGTCGACTTTCTTGTTTTAGGGTTTTTTCATTTCCAAATTACACAGAAACCCAATCAGGTTTTTAATTTTTTTTTTAATTACCAATTTTCATTTACAAAAGTGATGTTCCTCTCCTTTTTGTTTTATTGATTATAAAGATTTGTTATTAATTTTTGCATGCATTCATCATAAATCATTAAAGCCTGTACCAAAATTTCTGGATCCAATCTTGTAATTGCGCAAATTGTCAATAGCAACTTTTAAACAGATCTTACTTATGTTATGAGTACGCGGTTTAATATTTCATACCTTTTTTTTTTTCCCCGACGAGAAATGCTCCTTATGCATACTTCACTGCTTGGGTAGACAGCGGAGTTATGTGGGGCTCTCCTTCGATCACCCACCCGACAACGACAACGACGAAGTCCAGTGGGTGATCGAAGGTATAATAATATTTCATACCTCAAGTGTATCAAGATAATTTAATCCAGAGTTACCATTTAAATTATAATTGCAGATTGAGTTTTAAGATTATTTAAATTTTATGTAATCGATCATATTTTTTTTTTTCATATGAAACTGAAATACATAGATTTGTAATATTCATAGACATATATATAAATACTCATGACTCAGATACAATCGCTCGTATTCATAACACAAACATCTGCTTCTCCCGAGATTCGTACCCAGGACCGTACAGGACCAGGCTATCATTGCACCAAACGGTCGTATAACTTTCAATGAAGCAAATGGGGTTTCCCGTCTTGTGTCAGATATTTATATTTTTGAATGAAACCAAAGAACACTTTTGCGATGATGATGTGTTGTCTGCTGTCTGCTGCGTCTGCTAATATGAGATTCCAACTGTGGTGGTAACCACAAATAGTGAAGAAGACTCTAGGATTCATAGTTAATATTCTTGATTTTACTCCTTTTTTTATGTCTTTTAATTTTTTGGATAATATTTATTGCTAAGATCTAAATTTTGTTTGGGAGCACATTGGTCTAAATCATGACGGCAGAATTTATCACAAATACCCTGGATTTGTTTCAAGTTTACAAAATTCTGAATCTTTTTCTCGCGAAAATTTCCTGTAAATGTGCCTTTGCCAAAATCAAAGAAAATTCCAGCTTCAATAGAGAGCTTAATGTCACTTATAGTTTTGTTGGAAACACTCTACATAACTTCTGATTCAGATCTCGTTTTGCCATCATTATTTTGAAAATATTTTTATACGATTCTGCACTGTCAAAGACTTCATTTTTCTCCTGCTTATCTTCATTTATTTGAGATTCATTTTAGAGGTTTCAGAGATCGATATTTTTTTGTTTTGATTTTTATAAAGTATGCGTGTAAAGAAACGTTTTGCAAAGCAAGCTGTGTTGCCCGTCTGTGACAAGTGTGGCCAATATTTTTCAGGTTTTTATTTAATTTTAAAATGAACGCGGATTTTAAGTCTGGCGGCATCGCATTTAAAGAGGCCTCGCGAGGCCTCTTTAAGTGCGAGGCCGTTGGCAAGAGCCCACTTCGCCCACGCCTAGCTACGCCACTGACTATAAACATTCTGAAACGATCGGAATTTAATAATTATTTATGGCCAAATGAATGAAGCTATGGTACAAATTGCTGTCCGAAATCTGTCACTCTAAGTAGCTTCTTATATTCAAAACAACGCTCTATGAATATTTTCTAGCTCAATCCTAGTCTGCAACATTTGAGTGAACAGTTTGAGTGCACAATTATATATAGTTTTATACTTGTTATATTAATTTAAACAGCTGTATATGTATGTGTGTATATATAGGTTTGTGTGTATATACTATATCCACCGATCTGTTTAGTTTTCCTACATAACAATGTTTGTCTATAAGAGATCGTTCCTAGCGATAAGGTCGCCTTTGGTCCCTTTATTTTTAAGGTGTTTTATGTGAACTCTCATCTTGTATGTACACATTCAGTGCGTTGGCCCAAAACCCGAACTTACTGCCAGGGCGTCACGAACAAATACTGTTCGTACGTACTTATCCTGGCGTGCGTTACGACCAGTGTTTTGACGTACCAGGACCACACTTCCAGGGTCCACACAGACGTTAACTCATCATACCAAAATTCTCCATCAGGCAGCATCTTAGAAGTTCGAACATAATAATAATAAGAAATCTTTAAGATACAAGTTATCTGATCAACAAAAATAAATGTCTGGATTTATAGCCAACAATCAACAAACATTCTACCTGATAAATTTAATACTTATTAATTTACTAGCGGCCGCCCGCGACTTCGTTCGCGTGGAATATTGCAACATTATTTTTCTAAAGTAAAAGTAGCCTAAGTAACTCCTTATTTCATCAGCTACCCGCAAAAAAAAATCCCATCAAAATGCGTCCAGCTATTTCAAAGATTAGCCGGAACAAACAGACAGACAGACAGACAAAAATTGTAAAAAATGTTATTTTGGTGTATGTACGGTATATATATTCATATGCATGTAGTAAAAAACGGTTATGTCAATATTAAAAACAGACACTCCAATTTTATTTATATGTATAGATTATATAATATGGCATCTGTCATTTGGTATTAACCACAGAAATCACACCATATTAGGAACTTTAATTCGAAAAATTAAATCAATTTATAGCTATTATAGCTTATTGGTTTATTTTTCATTACCTACCTAAATATAATTTGTACTAATTTCACAAGAAAACATGGAAAAAATGAGTAGATCTTGTTAAAATCAATGTAGTATTATTATAACAATAATCATAATTCTACTGGCTCTTTTCGACGTACGAGAACAGTTGGTAGAGGATACTGCTTTGTACAAACGTGTATAATACTATATTTTGTCAGTTCATACTAAGCAAACCTTCAGATTTATTAATGTTGAGGTTTTTTCATGATCATTTCATTTCTGCGCCCCTGCGATACACGACGTATTGTTTGCAGGCAGAACTAGTGCGAACAGAGGCTCAGCGCGGGCGCAAGGAGTACGACAAAATACTGGTCGTACCGCACTAGATATATATATATATATAATTTCCTTCCTATGCGATACGATTATTATTTTTCGTACATTTATTGTAGATTATTGTTCTCTTATAAACAACAACAATGAGAATACCATTATCTCTTTCCTACACGTACCTATAGGAACATAGAAAAATCGCGCCCGCACAGTCGGAAAGTCAAGTACGTCAAAATAGTGATCCTAGCGCACAATGTGATAAGCAATAAATGATTCATTTACTATTGCAAATTATAATAAAGTCGAATATGTTGTGAGCTTAATACATCTATGTTACCTACATTCGTACATACGTTCGAACATAATTATAATAAGAAATCTTTAAGATACAAGTTATCTGATCAACAAAAATAAATGTCTTGATTTATAGCAAACAAACAACAAACATACTACCTAATAAATTTAATAATTATTTACCTTCTTATATAATATAGCACCTGTCAATTTACCTGCTACTTTGGTATTAAGCACACTACCACAGATATCACACCATATTAGGAACTTTAACTCGTAAAATTAAAACAATTTACAGCTGTTATAGCTCAATGGTTTATTTTTCATTACCTACCTAAATATAATTTGTACTAATTTCACTAGAAAACATGGAAAAAATGAGTAGATCTTGTTACAATCAGTGTAGTATTATTATAACGTGATAAGCAATAAAGGATCCATCTACTATTGCAAATTATAATAAAGTCGAATATGTTGTGAGCTTAATACATCTATGTAGGTACTACTCAATACCGCTGCTAGAATGGATTAAGTTACTTACATAAATCAATTCGACTATACTCAATAGAAACATTTTACAATAACGTAGGGATTGGGATATAAATATAAATTGAAATATCGAAGAGATACGAATAGAATCATACATTTTATACCTGCCTACTTCATTTGATGTTCGATAATCTTCCTTTGTTGTGAGTACTTACTTTGAGGCGAATATTCATCCGAAATTAATCATATATAATATGTACGTTGTTTATTCTATAATTAGAAATGCAAGATCCTGCGCCTCTCACTATTGTATTGGTTGATTAAGTGTAAACCACATTTATTATCATTTAATATTTCATGATATTAAAAATTTGCTCTGTATATTTCATAAGGTATTTCAAAAGTCTTCCCCTTGTTCAAGATTTTATTTTATTGGTTTTTGAAAGGTTAACAGCTCTTAATGTACTTTAAAAAATAAATAGCACCTAATTACCTCCACTGGTATGTAACAATTTTAGAGTAGGTATACAAATTTTAAAACGAATAACAAAAAGAGGAGTAAATTACAATATTAATACTGATATACTAGCCAAGACAATTTAACAATTGAAGACAGAATTACCTACATCTATATACCTAACAATACGAGCAATTACCAAGATACACTAACAAGCGATTACCTTTCAAGGAGGCCCTTGAACGGTATGATGGCCAAGGAAAATAAAGCTTACAGTTCGCCTAATAGTTGCAGTGCTTGTCACAGACAAATCAAAGTCAAAGTCAGCACTATACTTGCTTTAAGTAGCGAGACCACGTACCAAAAAGGTCTTCGCCCAGTAATTTGTATGTGCAAACGGTAAGTAAAGCAGCGGGCGATGTCGCGGAGCCAGTGTGCTAGTACGAAAACTTATCCTTACAGCAATTTCCAGCAGTCAATGCCTCCTTTGACTAGTTTCGAAACAAAACAAGCATCATTCACTTCCCGTCGGATGTAAAGAGGTAGAAAGACATATCTTCTGCATCGATGTTCATAATCCAGGGAGCGTTGTTCGGATTTGAAATCAAGAAAGCGCAATAACCATTGTCCATAGTTGTCAAAACATTTATTTTCAAGATCATAAGCTCGTTTGTTCCGAGTTGCTCTCTGTAAGAATCTCTATAAGAGTTACCACCTTTCTCATTACATAAGTTTAAATTGCATATATGCATTCTATATGTTACAGCTCTTGTGCTATAATAAAAGGGAAACCCAAGTGTCCTCCGCCGGGCTATACCATTCAGGCCTGCAAATAACAGCTATAACTCGCCTCACTGTCAATAATACACCGCCGCCTAAAGTTTGGCCTAATCTAGCATAGTCACGATTTCGGAAAACTAAGTATCTATCTACTATCAAATAATGCACTGTCCATAATACTGCCCAACAGCCAAGTCTCAGTAATACATATGATAACATAATCTATACTAATATTATAAAGCTGCAGAGTTTGTTTGTTTCTTTGTTTGTTTATTTGAACGCGCTAATCTCTGGAACAACTGGTCCGATTTGAATGATTCTTTCAGTGTTAGGTAGTCCATTTATCGAGAAAGGCTATAGGCTATATTTTTTTCAAAATTAGGGATCCGTAATAAAATTGCTATTTTGTAACACGAGGTGTAAAATCGAAAACCTATTTTTGCGTGCGCTGCAAAAACTATTGACAATAGAACAAAATGATGTACTACGGGTTTGTAGATCCCATTAAGACCTACAAAAAAGTCTGCAAGAACATATATCTAGCTATCATGGTTTAATCACAATAACCGATTTTGTGTTCAAAATAATTATTTAATCGTCTGAAGAAAAAAAACTACTTTAAATATGTATCGTTATATTAATCTTTATCGAAATTAAGCATTATATTATCAAGAGTATTTATGTAGAAGTAAAATACTTTTTGTTTCATCTCAATCAGCTATTTCGTTTAAAAGTTATCACGTGTGTAAGATGTTAAGAGTTGGTACCTATTAATGAGTTATGGGCTATAGATTTTTTTATCAACATAAAATCCTGTAATAATCTTTTTCGAAATATATTTGTTGATGATTGTAAGTATAAGATCTTTGAAGAGTATAATAAATACATTTCTAAAATAACTCTGCTAAGGAAATCCACGCGCGCAAGACAAGACGCATGCAAAAGTGTCGGGATCTCATTGTTATCTACACTAATATTATAAGGAGGAAAGATTTGTATTTTTATATGTTTGAAATAAACTCAAAAACTACTAAGCCGATTTTAAAAAATTCTTTCACCATTGGAAAGCTACATATATATATATATATATACATATTCACGCTGAGTAACATAGGCTATATTTAATGCTAGAAAAAATTTAAAGAATTTTGTCCACCCGTGCGAAGCCGGGACGGGCCGCTAGTTATTTATACATACACTTCTATAGAATGCACTTACCTTCGTACGCAAGCCCCTAGTTTTGATAATATATGCGTCAAAATTAAACTACGTTCGTGTAATAACTAAGCAATAGTGAGTGTTTTGATAGCATTTTTTTACGTAAAAAAACAAAAAGAAAAGCTATTAATATAATCATATTTGAACACAAATAAAGCAACCAAATTAATAAAAATAACTAAGGTAGTGCAATAAAAAAATCAATGAGTAAAATATTGCACACACTAAAGCATAGAGCTACACACAGTTTGCAAAGAGTAACATCCAAGAGAACTAGCTGAATAGATACATTTGAATAGGTTTATATGGCTTTATTCAATGGAATAATTGACGGTCAGCGTCCAGTCTCCTGTGTCCTCCTTCTGTTATTCCTGCACAATGGAAATGTAGCTCCTGATTGCACGATGCGCAATGCACACCGTCACCCACAACTTCATCGCATACATCGCAAGATGTCATTACGAAAGATTGAAAAACTATGGATTTACAAGTCAGACAAATAAGGAACGGTTAATGGTACGACTACTCGCAGTGCCGCTCACGGACTGAGATATACAGAATGTCACAAATCCAGTGACAAAACACAAACCATTGATGTTTAACTTTCAATTATGAATATGTTTAATGCTTACTTATTGTTTATTATTAACCATAATAAAAATCGAAAGTAAAAAGAACTTGTGAAGCATAATTTATCCGAACTTAATTGGCAATTGATTTTTAGCTTTGACCTTTGATTTCGGGGATTATTAACGAGACCGCTCATTAAAGCCATTTTGAAGAGAATATTTTAAATCATCAATTCAGAAGCCTGCTCTTTGGAAACAGTTTCAAAGGGATAGCCAAAAATAAGCGTTAGGAAAAATGGATATAATACAAGTTAAAGGCTTATCCGCCGCAAGCGATTTATTCAAACGACCAATAAATATTCAAGAGTAATTAACCGGGCGCGCCAACTCGATACGGCAGTGTATATTTTTCGCTACCGTCAATTTTGCGTAATCCTCCAAAGGTAGATTACGGAGTTACTACCTCCAGTCAGTAGCCAGGAATACATATTGCTTTATATCAATATTTTGCAGGGCAGATTCAGTATAACTCAAAATTATGAAACATAATATTCCCCGTGAATTGTATATGTATTAATATCCTTGCTATCCAAGCGAGCACTTTCCCAATGGGACTACCGAGGTTTTGTCAGGTTCGATTTTTTTGAATATATTTTAAGCCGACATCAGCGCCATCTTTTCTGTCCTAGGTATAACAGAGAATGCAATACTTTTACAGATAACCAACATTCAAAAAATATAAAACAGCTATGTATATATATTGTTTTTTAAGCTTTTAACTGGTAGATTTTGGCGTCAGGTTAAGAAATACTTGGCAAAATCGTCGGGTCTGTCAAGATCTCGGTAGCTCTAACAACTGAGACATGTTAATTTTTTATTGTTAAGTATAATTTCTGTAGATATATAAACCTTGCATTTAATTGCGTAAATATTAAAAAAATATACTAAATGTATCCTTTTCTTAATTTCCACACGTTTATGTTATGATTTTCTGATTAAAATTGTTAGTGATAATTTTCCTTCATCAGTGTTCTGTTTTGTTCTTAATAATAAAAAAGAAACAATAACAAAAATTAGACACAAACTTAAAATAAAATCACTTACATATTTCGATTTCTGAAAATAAATGCTTCAAATACGAAAAATGTTTTCATTGAAATATTAGACGTAAATCAAGAGCTGTGCATGAATTTAAGTACATAAATAACAAACACTTTGAATGCTGGCGGTTGGCGGCGTCTCTGAATGACGTGAGTTCAAAAGATCCCGCCAAACCTTGTGGCGCACAGTTACGCTACAACACGCCCCTATTGTCCGTTGACAAGAAGCATCTTCGTCGCCCGTCGGCGTCGTAGTTCGGAACGATAACGCTACGGGCTGCTCCGAATGCACGCATGCTTGCACGTAGCGAGCAAGCTGTATTTTATGTGTTACTCGTCTATAGCCCATGGTTGGTGCAACTAGTATTTTCTGTTACGGCTATTTCAAGCTCATAGACATTTATGATGTTCACCTATTTTATGCGACATCGTAAATTTCATTAGACAATTTTATGATTTATCTTGTTAGCTGCAAACAACTTGGAGTGCAATATTTTTTTGTCGAAATCGAAGTTTTATTTCTCGTATGTACAGATTGTAACATCGAAACATAACTAGCAGAAAACAAGAAACACGCGATTTTTTACTTTCTCTTTAAACATTTTTTATTTCATGAAATCAACCGGTGTTATTTTTTTTACCTTCACTTATCACATTCACATGTTCCGCTGAAATATGGATTCAGAGAAAATTTAATATTTCGCTCAAAAATATCAAACTGGCAGTTTGATATTTTTGATGCAGCCGAGGCCAACACGTTATTTATTCATTTTGATTTTTAGATATTTTGGCTGGCCACAATCGAAAATAAATTAGGGAACATAACAAGTTCTTTAAAAAAGTTAAATTAAGATAAGTGGTAGGCTTTGGCCGCGACGTGTCGCGGTCAGACGGTCCTAATTGATCGTATTCCTGTGCTGAAGTCTGGTGAAGCCACATTGAAGGACTGGTCAGAAGTTGTGCTGGTTGCAACTGCCGGTTTTTTGAGATGCGCAAGGACAATGCATCGGATATCCAAATTCGGATAGCAGTGGGATTCGAGGCACGGTTCTTCCAAGTAGGCCCAAGTAGTGAGCTAGCCTCTTAATGATGTTAAAATGGGAATTATACAGATATCCATATCACAACGAACAATCAGGATTGCAAGGCAATAGACAAATCACAATAATTAACGCCCGTGTTCAACAACTATAATTATCATATTGGCATCTCATTGACGAGTTCAACATCAAAGATAGTGATTCAGATTTATATATGGTATCGGATAAGCAAATAAATAATTTAATTGGTAGCCGCAAAAATAGAAGTATTTACATTATTGGTGATGAATATGCCTCGAAATTAGGTCTTTCTAAGAAAAAAACAGGATAGTGACAAGTATACATTTTATCAACTGTTAAGGCACTTGCACAGAGTTCCTATATACTTTCCGAAAGTAAATTTGTTAATAACCTCCAAAAATATCTGACGCAGGATGATATTGTAATCATGGCATTAGGGTCAAACAATAGAGACCATTTCAAATTATTTAGCGAATCTAGTATAAAATTAAATTATTACCAGAAAGAAATTAACTTGTCTTTGATGACAGGCGGGATCCAAACCCATATCCCCTCGCTATCCAGGCGGATTCAAAGTTGAAAGCACTGCTAAAATCCAGCAATATCAAAACTGTGGGTTGTAATGAGTTTGCAGTAATACCAAAGAAGATGATGGTACTTAGGTACTTTAGGGTGGGGTATGACATGAGCTTTTGTATAAATATAATAGAAAACAGAAATAGATAATCTTTGATATCTTGGATCGAAAACGCAGAGCAAATACGAATAACAAATAGCTTCGGCGAAAGTCAACCTGATCACCAAACCTTATGCCTCATGACCTTTTTGTTGGGCAAAATTAAACCGCAGAACTTAAAAATAAAAATAATCCGTGCATTTGATGAAATGAAGAAAAGTAGTAATATAATAAGATTAAAGAAGATGTTCGTAAACGTGCAAACTCTGTTTAGAGAGAACTCGTCTACACTTTAATTTAAAGCGATGGTTTTCAAACTCCATATAAGTGTATTTTGATTGGACTTTTAATTAATTATTGGGTTGGAGTATAGCAAAGGTGTGCAGGGACTTAAAAAAATCACAAAAATAAAAATAAAAAAATTTATACAATTCTTTGTCCAATCGTATTAAATTGACAAATATAAACTCTTTTTATAGTTGTAATTTTTTTCGCCGTCTTCGGGTCTAGAAAAGCACTGGTAAGTGTTTGGCACTATATTATGAATATTGATGAAAAATATGAAATGTCTAAACTTTAAATTCAAATAAGCTGTTGGATAAAATGGTTTTAAATAAACGTTTATTACTCTTATTACATAAATTATTTTTATAGAAATTATTATTACTCTTGCTATTTCTTTTCCTCTAGCTTCGGTTTTAGTAGTAAATGAGCGGTGTTAAAGTTGTGGACTAGGAAAAATTTTGACATGTCGTATTGTTGAATTTATTGCTTTGTTATACCGATGTTTTTAATTTATTTTTTTGCATTACAATGCCATATTTCTATAAGATATAAAATACGCATGTAAAAAGCGACTATGACTCCGCGCCCTCATGTAGGATTCGAACCCACAACCTTTCGCAATCTGGGCGAGTGCTCTGACCGCTGAGCTGACGCATCGAAAACAAACGTTTTTCAACTTCTACTATGAGCTAGTATCGTTCCACCAATGTTGAATGCTAACTACCGTCGAAAGTAATATTTTACCAATATTAAATAATCGATTAAGATGGAACCAGCTATAATAATGTTTTTAATTTAATTTTTTAAATATACAATGCCATATTTCTCAATTCTCAATACTTCAGTAGATTCAGATTTTCTAAATACGCCTTATTGCAAAAGGTATGGTTCACTTTTACGTTTAAAGTTTTTATCAATATTAAAAGTGTTATCGATTAATAACGTTCTAATCAAGTAACAAACAACTCATACCTTCTGTATATTGACGGTCCTAAGCCCATCAAAGTATGAAGGGAAAATATGCAACTTATGACAATCATTGTTATGTATGACTGAATACTGGGCGCGTAATCATCTGCTAGGCACGGTCTTAAGTCTAAATATTTTGGATATCTTAGTATAGTCTTAACTTGATATTTTAGTAGTGGATGATATTAAAATAAAAAAAACAGGTGTTTCGTGTTTCAAAGATTATCTATACATATAAATAAAATTGTCTGTTTGTAATATTGAATTAACCGTGTTTTAGTACATGCATATGAATATATATACGGTAAATACACCAAAATAACATTTTTTACAATTTTTGTCTGTCTATCTGTCTGCTTGTTCCGGCTAATCTCTGAAATGGCTGGACCGATTTTGACGGGACTTTTATTGGCAGGTAGCTTAGGTAATGTAATAAGTAGTAACTTATGCTACTTTTATTTTAGAAAAATCATTTATTTTATCTATACATATAAAACAGTAATAAAGTAACTGGCACACGGCTGCGTGCCTAATATTTTAACAGCTACGTAGAGCCTCTCTTTATGTGGTATAACCAATAAAAAGAAAATAATTCGTATTAATTATGTATTTTTCTTGTACCTACAAGAGACGGACGTACCTTTTGTGAAAGCGTAAGCTATTTTAATCTAACGAAATTATTTTCTAAAAAGTACGTACCTTTATTAGGGACCACAAAAGTAGCAGTAGTATACAAATATTTAATAAATAGTTTAAATAAATTATCGGAAATATGTGCTGATTAAATTAAGTATTGAAAAATATTCTATAATTCATGTTTTGATCGCATTTTCAGTTCTCTATTTTAATATTTTAATACTCTAGGTTCCTGAAGCGATCGAATAAGCATTTACAATGCTATAAAATTTTAACAGCTAAAGTGCGGATTAAGACGGGCCTTACAACGGGCTAGCAGTAATAATGTAAATTTTAATCGGTAAGTGAGGTAGAAATTATTATCTTTATTATCTTAAAGAGGTGAAATAGGGTATAAGTGGTCGTATAGGAAACCTTTTACATGAAATTATTATTATTTTCATTTATTGTTAAATACATTAACTAATATACAATTATTTCACAATTACATGACTCGTTCTCAAAAACCTCGAGAGTTTATATGCTAATGAGAGTTCGCAATCAAATTTTATTAAAAAAGAAGAAATAAAAACTTGCAATTAAATCCAGTAAACCAGGATATTCTCACGAATATCTGTTGCGGTTCGTTTTTGTAGTATGATGGATCATTTTTCAATAAACATGCTCCTTACAAAAATAAATTTACACAAGCTTATGCCTAAATGCTGAAACATTAATGCGTTTCAGAAAATTCTACCCTTAAGGGGGTGGTAAAATAAAGGATTTATGTTTTGTTTGAAAACTCTCTAATTTTTAATTAGTAACGTGAAACTAAGTTATGAGGTTTTAAAGGATGATTATGAGGATTAAAATACAATGTACATATATTTCGCTGTCGCTAATTATGGACAGTATTTACTAAGTGGACGAGATAGCCGTATAGTAGGTAAGAAGCATGAAATAAGATACACAGTTTTTAGAAAAATTATATCTCTCACAACGTGAAAATGGTTTTTAAGTTTGTATGAATTTCACGTGATAGGCATGAAATCAACCTTCAAGGATTTAACCTTTGATCAGAAATAAACATAAAACAATAAAATAAAATAACATAATTTATCGTTCTTGAAAATATTAACACTGTAGCGGTTGAAACAGACGATGAATATTTTTAATGAGCCCGTCTTTCTGAAGAAAGGAGCATGATATTCAATACTAATTCCCCGTCGGTAAGTCATTACATACACGTACATCATACAGACACGTATTTAACCATCTTTGAAGGGAGTGAAATGAGGGTTGAAAGTTTTTATGATAAATCAAGAGAAGTATGAGAGGCATGAATTCAATGTTATATACTGAATTTTATATAATACTGATTTGTTTATACATTACAATGTATCTCTCTCTTTTAAATCTCTTTTAAAGTAAGAAGCGTAAATAAATTATAAAATGCTAGAAAATAATAACATCTCAGTTGTTACGCGGGATCTCCTCAGTGTTCTGGCGAATACAAAAATTAAATTACTTCAAATAATTTGGCTTTTTTTAAGCACAGAGCATACATTATAATGTATGCTCTGTTCTATGAACTAAGTAAGCGACGACTCTAAGGTCAAGGGTTAGATTTCCCAGTCAGGCAGTGTTTTTAGATCTGACTCGTTTTTATCTTGATACGCCGCACACAAGCCGAGTATTAATAATAATACCAGATCGATAGACATCCAAATTCAGACTCCATGCGACGAAGTTGCGGGCATAAGCTACGACGCGGAAATGTATTCCAGTGTATGATTTTTTCTATGTATTTTTGATAAACTATCATTTAGTACAAGGACAGCAGAAATCTTCTTCTTCACTCTGAAGGAGATCAAAACTTTGCTTAGAGCTTCAATGACAGAACTATTAACTGTACTAGTAGGTAGGTACTTCTTTCACGTCAGCAAAATTATGCTCTTTCTTTTGAAAGAAGTTATAACTCGACCAGCGAAAAGACAAAAAAAAAGTTAACTTATTTTTTATTTACATTATTATGACGTATAACAATAAAATACTTTTTTTTAAATAAACTTTATTATTTTAACCCAATTTGAGTCGACTATATTATTTTATATTTAAATCCAAAATACTTGTTAGTCATAGTAACACGTAAATCCGAGTCGCTTGGTTTCATTGAACGCTTACAACAGCGTTTATGACTACTTGAGTCTAGTTATTATTACTTGAAACATGATGGAATATCTACGTAAACTTAAGATATTCTCAATTCTGTTTGCTTTGAAAATTGACCGCGCGTTGCCCCAGATGCATTTTTACAAAGTAATATTGAAGTAATATTCCCGTCGTGCTCGTCCGTAGTTTCAATTCCCTCCAATTCTTTCCAACAACCGGCGAGTTAGTTTTGAATAGGTTCCAGGAGAATGTTGCCTTCAGCTTATTATGAAATCATATTATTGTTCCGAACTTCAGCAGTTCTATACAAATGCTTTCACAAATACTACCATAATAGTTATCAGGAAGTAACCAAACTATATTTTCTATAATCTGATAAAGTAAACAAAGTAAAACTTTAAATCTAAATTTATTAATAAGGTTATTCAATATGTAAGAAAACGATAAGTGTGTTAATGAAATACATGTTTGCGAAAATATATTTCATAAAATCATAATGTTCAAGTTTGCTCCGGGGCCGCTTTACTAATTTTTAATATATTAAATCTCGAAAACTAACAAACTATTGGCTTGCAAAACAGGAACATTGTTTGGGATAGTTGTCCAACAATTTCAATACAATGCCTTCTCATCGAGGTGCCAACATCAATATTGTTTTAAAGCTATTGTTTATCAGATAAATTGTTTGTAACGTTTATGTTATAAATTTTAAATAATGATGTGCTATCGTGCCCACCAGTCAAGTTAATAATTCATCTAAGTATATGTGTATTATATATTAAGAAGCAGTGGGTTTCTACCGCTACACGAATTCGGTTTGAGTTTGCAAACCCAACATTATCAAGTTGTATCCTTTGTTTATGAAACATTTGCTGCTGGTTTTCCAAATTTGCGGTAATCTTCTGGATTTTGTCTTTTCTTATTTGCCCTGTCAGTGAGAGCAGCGTAGGATGCTTAGTTTGAATTTTTTGGATTGAAAACTCCGCGCTTCGTGCTTTGAGTTTTTGCATTGAAAGCTAAGTGCTTCGTGTTTTGAATTTTTGTAATAGAAGCACCGCACTTCGTACTTCTAGATCATGTGTTAGAAGATCCGTGCTTCGCTTGGTACTAAAGCAACTCTCAGCTAAAAGCTGCAGGATAAGGGTTACATTATCCTAACGTTAAGGTTTTGCAATCCGTGTAATATGGTGTGTTGTCAAGGCGACTTGGTGTTAGTACTGATCTCGCATTTTCCTGCTGTTGCGCTCGAGAACGCGCATCGTCAGAATGGCCGTGTCGGAGTTACTGAAACGATTTTTGCATTAAAAAACGCCATCTATTGCCGCTTCAAAACAAGTTACATAGACAATTCTTTGAGTTAGTAGTGCGAGTGGTCTATGATAGCAGTGTCGACGTCACGAGTGAATGAGTGAATGATCGAACGGGTGAAGTGTTGAGAGAACTAACTCGTTCTTTCTTGCTATCAGCAGCCTTTGGTTTTTGCTGGATTTGTTGTGATTTTAATTCATAACACAGCAACGCCTGGCCAGGTCAGCTAGAACTACTATATAAATCTCTAGGTTCTGTCTGTACATTCAATTTTCGACATATTTTATGATAAATATTGGTTTTATGACCATTTTATATCTTCTATTTTTATTTTTTTGTCTGTCTATCTATCTGTATGTCCTTCTAATAGTCAAGAACAGGTTAACCGATTTAACTGCACAAATAATCATAGAAATTTATTTGCTTTTAACTTGATATAAAAGGTCTTACATATATTTATGTGCTCAATATGTTAAGCTAACTTAGTTAACATAGCCAAACAACTGTTATCATATTTCGCTGAGTTTGGCGTAACCTTCAAAACAAGCTTGTGAGGGTTTCTTTTTAAACGAGAAATTGATTCACTCGCAGTTTTAAATAGTGACTTATGTTTATAAGCAACACAACATATTTCATAGATCTATAATGATGACAGTGATAGAAAACCAAGTTCTTTAATATCGGTTGACAGGATACATCAGGGGCGACACTAGTAATATCCCTGATGCATTTTTTCAGTGATACAAAAACCCTATTTAAGTCCGTGCTATTTCCCCATGCTATTATCCCGTACCGTCGTTCTGATTTTATATAAGCATAGTAACACATTATCGCTGTGTTTTTAATTATCATGCGTCTCATGTAACTTAGACCATAAGCGTTTTTATTTATTCTATTGCTTAACTCGTTCACTTGTTGTTTCCAATCTAGGTTTCCATCAATAATAACACCATCAAATTTAACTTGGGCAGCTTCATTAAGTTAACCCATATTTAATTAAAAGTTGTATTGTGAGAATTTTGATTTATTAAATTGTATATAATTAGTTTATTGTCATTGGTTTTAAGATTATTTTGTACGAGCCGTTGTATAATGTTGTCAACGAGATTAGAGATTTATTTTTCATGATTTAGAATTATTTTATTAGCTTTGTTAGATGTCACATTCATTGTCATTGGAGATGTCATCAGCAAATAAAATACATTTATGTCTAGTCATTTCTGGAATGTCATTTAATGTAGTATAAATAGGAACGGTCCTAATAAACTACCTTGGGGAATGACGACTAAGTTTTCTCTATAACTGGAATCATATGAAGTAAGTTAATGTTTTTTCATTGCGTTGAGCGTGACATGTTACTTACGACCAGTTAAGTATTCAGTGATCCAGTTTATCACTGGTCTCCTAATCCCAATTCATTCTAATTTAATAATCAGTAGATCGTGCGGAACGATATCAAATGCTTTAGTCAGATCAGATAGAATATACCTGTATATCATATCTATACTACTTTAAAATCTGTAGATTCTGTCTGTACATTTTTTTTACAAACATTTGTTAAATGATAAATATTCGTTTTATAACATATTTTTATACAGTTTATATCACTGATACTAATTCTACTATTTTTAAATTTTTTGTCTGTCTGTTCTTCTGTAAGTCAAGAACGGGTTAACCGATTTCAATGAAATTTAATATGTTGTAAGAAAATGAGATCGCGCAAATGGTAGATTATATGGACACTGTTAAGCATTCGTGTGTTAACCCACAAAAAATCGGGTATTGAGTTATGAATGCAGTTTTATTATTTAGATCATAAGGTTCACAATAGTGCAATCCATTTTATTGAAAAAAAATCGCAGAATATTCTAGAGTACAAATATCGTTATTGCTTATTCTCTAAATTAAGATTTGTATTTAGCGTTTATGTCATAAGTGCCTTACATTATTAATGCCAAAATCTAATGAGACAACAACAAAAAGCAATAATGTGTTATACTGCAACACACATAAATGCAAGCGAGCGCGGGTAGCTGAGGGCGGTAAGGATTGCGCGGACTTGTTGATCACACCAATACATAACTTTTTTATTAATTTTTGACATAAATCTAATTAGATGTGTTAAGAAATTCATTAAATTCTTATTATAATGACGAAACAATGTAGTGGAAAGAAAAGTTTTGATCAGTTCAGCTCTTAATTCAACGACAAAAAGGTTTCGGCTAATCTCACCTGAAAACATGTTAATTTCTAAAAGTGTTTATTTTTTAAAGTAGGCAATTTCAATTCGTAAGTGCTTGGATACTTTCATCTAAAACCATTTTAGCCAGCTGCGGCAAAGATAAAATGGAGAGTTATAATTCTAGAAGTGTATGTACGTTTGTACATTTGCTTTTAGTTGGTGGACGGCAATGGTGACAAATATGATTATTAACATTGAATTTAATTTAAACTTGTTCGGTTTTAAACATAAGGTTTAAATCAATTACAACTTTAAAAATATTTTTTTAATATCAGTATATAAATACTTTAAGTATTTACTGCGTATTCTAACAGCACTGCGCAGCCAATAAGACAAAAAACCCAACATAATTTTGTGAGTAGTATAGTTGTTTTAATTACAATATTACATATATCATCACAAAAGCGCTCATCTAAATTCTTAGTAAATTTTTAGTACCTAATACTCGTGTTTTATGTAATTACTTATCCACAAGCAGAACAAAAGCTTTTAACGTAACTGGTTAGTTAATTCAGTACCCCTCCTTTATTTGTGACATCTCAACTAAATAGTCTTGTATTGATTTGACCCATAGAGAAAATGGTAGCTACGAGAATGTCGTCGAAAATACAATTCCTAGGGCTACCACGATACGACGATATAATAAATTCTATATAGTAATACCATGGATGTATCCTGAAAACTTGTCTCATGCCATAGCACGCTCTTTCTTTCCATTTCTATCTGATAAAAGTGATAGTATAAGTTTTAGCCTAGGCCTTTGTCCACGTCCGCAAGTTTGCCAAAATTAAAATTAGTATCAGTTTAACTATGTATGTGTTGTTATTTTAAATATCTATCTTACTAGTCCTATTGACCAAATCATATGTCTCACACAAATATCCCAAACTAACTGTTACCCGCGACTTCGTCCGCGTCAATTTTGTTATTATGATTTTTCACTGATGCTTCGCTCCTATTGGTCGCAGCGGGATGTGATATAGCCTAAAGTCTTCCTCGATAAATGGACTATCCAACACAAAAAGAATTTTTAAATTCCAACCAGTAGTTCCTGAGATTAGCGCGTTCAAACAAACAAACTCTTCAGCCCTATAATATTAGTATATAAAGATGTCCCGTACACGATAGCATGTTTGTGTCCTAGTAGTTCCATGAGACTACTGTTGCTAACATATTTTATTTATTTTATATCACTAGGTAGATGGCATAACTTAATCTTTTTTAAATTGTAACAGTTAATCAGTAAGCTAATTACCCCAGGTGCATGTCTAATTATTACATTGACTATGACAGGCTACAACGATATTGAAATTATTTTATTATAGGAAATTATTTACAGAATTTTAATAAATTTAAATAGTATATATAAGTATGTTGATTTTCCTTAGCAATTGAAATTAAAAATATATTACTTTAAATTTACAATAACACTGTAGCAGATTTCAATTTTAACAATAATTTTCAAATGTACGAATTATGGAAGGTTCTTTCTGTGCAAAAATTATTTTTGAATAACGTCATCTTCCGCAAGCATTTGTCCTGCGAATTCGATTCCACTCTGTCTAATAACATAGGCCAGTCTAATAGAGTATTTAAAGTTGAAAGATGTACTAATGACTAGTGATGTGCCGAGTCGTTGTTTTTTTGGATCGAGTCGACTCGAGTCAGTTTGTACGGTATTCGAATCATGACTCGATTCCGCGATTCGAGCCCAGTACTCGAGTTCTATGTTTGGTATTCGAATGTTGATTCGAGTCCTGGACTCGAGTCTAGAACTCTAGTCTGGAAATTCGAGTCCAGAACTCGTGTCTGTTACCGATTTAAGTACAAAAGGAAAAATTGGAAAAGATCAAACAGCATCTAGGTTTAGCATAATGACAAAATGAACATTTTAATTAAAAATCTTTTAAACATTAAACATAGCAAATAAACATAGAACATACTAAGGAGATATCTAGGAACCAGGAAATTTATGTTAATGAGTTCAAGTTCTATTTGTTTTATTAACAAGAGATCATTTTAGAAGCTAGTTATTTAAGAACTTTACGTATTTTTTCTATTAGGTAGTATGTACTATTATTTTAGGTGTCACTTTATTGACACCAGAAACAGAAATCGCGTACGAGCGAGTCAAGCTAACTCGAATGCTAGACTCGAGTCAGTTGGACTCGCATAATAGTTTCGAGACAGCGAGTACAAAATCGATTCTTCCTGACTCGAGTACCGGAATCAAGTCCGGCGTACTCGAATCAAAATAAATTGGTATTCGAATAGGCGAGTCCAAAGCAGGAATCGAGTCTGACTCGAGTCAAGCCGTACTCGGCAAATCGCTACTAATGACATAGCTAGACTTCTTTATCTATACCTGAGCTCAATGTTATACAATAAAATGTATTATGTAGTTTGAGGTGGGCACTAATAACTGCGACACAGTTGACTTGACTAATGCGGTTATTAACATTTACTATGTTTTTTGTCAATTATTTATAGCACAAATATAAAACTGTTCAATTGTTTATTCGTCATTCAAAAAGTCTAGTATAATATTCAAGAATAGTTGTTTTCCGGGATACTGTTTTCAATTTCTTATCCATGAGACACGTGGAAAGATATTGATGAAATTTTACGAAAAAGTCAGAATTATCAAGGTTAGAGGTAACCCTAGTGAACCATAACATAGTTTTATACGTATGCCGGACAGGAGTGGCGCGGAGCATAATGGAGGACGCGACTCCAATCAAACGTACGCATCAAAGGGCCGCCACTGTAATGACCGGTCCCTGTGGCGCATAATATCGCTGGCCCTGCATATTCATCTAACACCTTATTGTGCCTATCGGTAGTACAGAGGCTAAGCTTACATCTCCACAATTTAGAAATTCGCTGGGTCAGTGATATCTTAATTGAAAAAAGGGTAATTGCTTTTAAAAAATTGCCCGCTAATAGAAAGAAAACATTATTTTTCCCTAAACGCTGCTTTCACAAGCTGGAAAACAGCTGTTCATCACCACATATTACACAAGAACCTTCCTAATTATAATCTACAATCTGAACACGACCACGCCTCATTTTGGCTCAAAAGTAACTCAAACATAAGAAATTCTCCTACCCGTTTTAAGCTTACTAAAGTTTAAAAATATATAAAACATTTTTATGAAAATGGAAGGTTATGTACAAATTTTAAATCAATCCATCTCCAATTTATTGAGTTTTGCAAAAGCTGATTTTTTATATAATATTCAAATTGAAAAAAGGCGATACATGCAATACAACAGGCGATTAATACAATATTGTAAATATTTCGCATGAAAATACGAAACTTTTTCGAAAATAAATTGTTAAATCAAATGAAGTGCTTTAGTCTCACACAATCTCGAAAAGTAGTAGTAGGAAACGGATTGCGATGAAACATGTCAAAAAAAATGTTTAGAATGTAGAAAAAGTTTATGTAATATGTACGCAGAAAAAAGCGTAGCAAAGCACGCCGGGCACAACTAGTAAAAATCGGCTGACTACAAAATCTGATACAGAAATAAAAACGTGATTTATTTTTCACAAGTTACGGCTTCCCAATATGGATCAAATTTCAAATACAAAAGTCCTAGATTGGTGGTTGACTATTGGATGCCTAGGAGTAGCAGTATAAAACCTTCATGGAACCTTCACTTGTTACGTACGTGCCCGGAATATTCTGTCCGGCTAAAGTAATGTTTCACATCGAAAAATCGTATCTCCAAAATGCCTCACAACAAAAGATTTATACAAGGTGTCTCAAAAGTAAGTTCACATTTGCTTATTTTATTACGCGAAAGCAACTATTCTGAGGGGCGCGGGGGGTATGTCAGTCGGTAGTCTGGCTCTTGGGAATTTAGTCGCTATGGAGCGTTTCTCTGGTGCGGACCGTGCGTTGTGCGTACGTGAGTTTTACAAAAACGGTAATTCGGCGACTGTAGCGCGTAGAAAATTCTGCAGTATTCGACATATTCGTCACTTAAATGATGCGCCTAGCACTCGACTCATTGCAAAATGGGTTAAGAAGTTTGAAGAGACTGGGTCAACTCTGGAGAAACCAAAATCTGGGCGGCCAAGAACATCAAGAACAGCCGAAAACGTGGACAGTGTTACTCAGTCTATTCGAGATGATCCAAACCTCTCGATTCGGAAGCGTGCTGTTGCTTTAAATGTGCACAGATCTTCATTATGCCGCATTTTACACAAAGATTTAAAGCTGCACCCGTACAAAATTCAGTTAGTGCAAGAACTGAAGCCTCAAGATGCTGGTCAGAGGCTTGCCTTTGTAAATCAGATGATTGAGCGCTTTCCAACGTTCACCAACATCTTGTTTTCCGATGAAGCCCATTTTCACCTGAATGGGCATGTAAACAAGCAAAATTGTCGTTACTGGAGTGCAACCAACCCAAAACAAAAACATCAGAAACCGCTACATTCACCCAAAGTCACCGTATGGGCAGCGATGTCGGCGCGAGGAATTATCGGCCCTTACTTTTTTGAAGATGCAAGGGGACGCACACTCACAGTGAATTCAGAGCGTTATGTGGAGATGTTAGACGAGTTTTTCGTACCCCAACTGCAAAACTTTCCTGGTTACAACCAAAGAACATGGTTCCAGCAGGATGGGGCAACTTCACACACGTCCAACAGATCTCTGCCTCGAGTTCCAGAAATTTTTCCGAACAAATTAATCTCCAGGCGAGGTGACATAAATTGGCCTCCACGGAGTCCCGATTTAACGCCTATGGATTTTTTCCTGTGGGGTTATGTCAAATCAAAAGTTTACGCTAATAAACCGACTTCCCTGGCACAATTAAAAGAAAATATCCGTCATGAAATGGCAGCCATCACGGAGACTACCTGCCGAGCTGTCATAGGCAATTTTAGTGCCCGACTAAATGAATGCCGAGAGCGCAACGGTTTACATTTGGACGATGTTATTTTTAAAAAATAAATTCCCAAACAGTGTACTTCAATATAAAATAAAAAAAATTTCAATAAAGCTAAGACTTTTCTTTAAAAAAAAGATTTAAATGTGAACTTTCTTTTGAGACACCTTGTACTTAGAGTTCATAAGTATGTCGTGTTTGTTACACTACTTTAAAATGACAATAATTGTAGTGTGTTAAAAACATAATAGGGGTCTTGATAAAAATGTTAAAAATATCTCTAATTTTCAGGTTTTAACAGAGGCAAACATCAATTTAATATTTTCGAATGAGATGTTTAAAATTGCACTTACTATAATGCTAAAACTTGTGAAACGGTACTGCCCTATTACCTATAGATCGTAAACAGGTTTGTCTTGTCTATCGATCAGGGGTAAGTGCGACGTGTTCGCTATATGTTTATACATATACTCCCGGCAGATCTCAATTTGCAGGGTCAATTTATCTGGAGAGATTCTGTTTAGCGATAATTTACCAACAACACTATCTCCCACCTATTTCATGATCATTGGACTGATTATTGTTTTCCTAAGTTCTTGTTCTTCAATAAGCACCAAATCGAATTCTAATCTATATGTGTAACTAGTCTGGCCATAAATACTGTTACATTTACTTTTTTGCACGTTTTAATTATTTTGAAGTTGGAACGCGTTGATTATTTTAAAACCTTCTTTAGATTTCGCGCTATTACACATATTTTTTCGTGTTCATTACCGTTACGCGTACAGTACGCGTTACCATACCAGCAACGCGTGGCCGGGTTATACCAGCAATTAACGTTACCATAGCAACTATTATGTTGTTAATAGCTATTTATGAATAATGATACTTCTCAGTGTAGTTATGAAGACTTTTTTATAAAGGTTCTAACTAACGGGTATCAATATGAAGTAACGTATATTTTAATAATCAAATAATCTACATGTAATTAATTTAAATCCATAGTATGTCACAGTAGCTATTACCATTTCTTTGTATCTAAATACAGTGAGAACTGTATTTCTTCTCTTACATAACTGCCTTACATTATACATCTGTAATATAATAAATATTTTGATGGAATCAGGCGTCACTTGAGAATTTAAACCAATGCATATTAGACTAATACATACCCTTTAAATTTATTATACTTACTATTCATTGTTGTTAATAGTTATTGTTAATAGTGTAATAGATTATTTAAATAAATATGCACTAATTTTAATTTAAAGCATGTTGAGTGACCGATTGCAAACACAAAAAAACAGATACATAATAAATGTATATAAATAAGAAACTTTTAAACTCTCTATGTATATATATTTGAATTCTCTGTCACAGTGTTTGACCGCGATGAACTTCCAAACTACTCTACCGATTTATTTTATTTAGCTGGATTTGCCCCGACTTTGGACAAGATAGGTTTCATTTTAATTTATAATAAACCAGAAACGCGTGGCCGAGTCATCTAGTCAAATTAAAATATGTTAAAATGTCTTAAGAAAATAGGATTGCTGTGATCGCCTTTAATAAAGCGGGTATGGAGCCGTCGGTCATATTCCAGATACTTAAAAAGCTTGATATCAGCCGTATGTTCGTATATCGTACTGTAAACAGATACAACAACACTTTCTCTGTAGAAGACCATAAAAAATTGGGGCGGCCGCATGCTGTTGGAACTACAAAGCATTAACAGCAATGCTATTAAAGCTAGAGTTCGTAGAAACCCCATTAGGAAGTAGAAATCTTATCGCGAGAAATGAAGATTCCCGCTAGGACTCTGTCGCGTATTATAAAACAAGACCTGAAACTCGGAGCTTATGGTCGACATAAAGGAAATGGCCTAAATCAATCTTTACAGTTGAAGAGAGTGGATTGACCAAAATGCCTTTTGTCACGATACGCAGGTGAAAGGCACAGAAACATCGTCTTAACCAATGAAAAAGTTTTCACGATTGAAAAGCACTACAATAAGCAAAATGATAAAGTGTACGCTCACAGTTCTAAAGAAGCTGCTCAAGTGATCGGAAAGGTACAATCATCCTGCGTCAGTGAAGGTTTGGTGAGGCGTGTCTAATCGAAGCGTCACAAAGCAACATTTTTGTGAAAAAGGAGTGAAAACTTCAGCCAAAGTGTATCAAGAGAGAGTCTTGGATCGTGTTGTGAAACCTTTCAGCAATACATTTTTTTTAAATGTACCGTGGACTTTCCAGCGGGACTCTGCACTTAGTCACAAGGCACGAACTACCCACGCCTGGCTTGAAACCAACGTTCCGGACTTTATAAGATCTGAAGGCTGGCTCTCATCTAGCCCAGACCTCAACCCTTTAGACTACAAATTATGATCAGTTTTAGAGGAAATTGCCTGCTCTAAACGACACGGCGACATCGAGTCTCTTGAACAATCTCTGGAGCAAGCAGTGGAGAAATTTCCCATAGAAACACTGCGTAAATCCATAGATTCGTGGCCAAACAGATTAAAGGCCTGTATAAAAGCCAAAGGTGGCCAATAGAATATTTTTTATTTTTTGCTGAGACTTTAATGAGTTTTAGTAATATTATTCTTCAATTTACACTTATATTTTACTTCATAAAAAAATGCATTTCCATTTGTAACAGACCTTAAGGCCGAACAAGGTATATATAAAAATTCCCTATCCACAGTATTTGACCACAATGAACCCCGAAACTACTCAACCAATTTGGATGAGTTTTTTTTTAATTTTGCAGGATTTGTTCCCACTTGGGACAAGGTATAGTTTTCATTTTATTTTATTGTTATTTTTAATTATTGCAACTAAGCCACAGAACGGCGTATTCGGATCAGCTGGTAACATATAAAACAATAATAAGCTTGGAAAAAACGAACTAAATAGAAAAAAAACATGTTTTAGTAGTTAACCCCACACACATATATATATAGTATTATTGCAGTCAGGAGACTGTTCTGTAGTACACTTTAAATCTAAGAAATCCCCCGATTAGACAATTTTATTTATCTGTTTAACTAAATAACAACTTAAAATGTATTTATCTCTTTAAATATAACTAGTTTTTTCTTAATCTTTTGCATAATCTAGTAAATTACAACGAAAATAGTTAGTGTTTCTTTAATACAATTGACCCGCCAACTAAACCGTATAGCCTTAAATAGCACCGCATTACCGGTGACATAAAATGAATTGCAAAATATTCATAGCATAGAGCCAATTATATGTTTTAGTATCAAGTGCTGCTGTATTTAGAGTGAAATGGAGCTTTTAATAGATTTTTAATCAGGTGAAGCCAGTAAAGTCAATTAGTTTTGGGAATGCGCTTGGCATCATTACTCAACATTTTCAATAAATGCAAATGTAAAACTCGGTTTTCTTAAGATCAAATCTTAATGTTACGTATAATACGATTTCGTGAGTCGGATTAAATCTCCTGATTTTCTATGCTGTGTTTATAAATTATTCAATGAATTAGCTAAATCTATGAGTATCTGGTCTGAAAACCATTTGATGGATGAATTTAAATAATTAAAATAGGAGTAGAGTCGACGTAGAGTCAGTCGACGACAAAAATAGCTCAGTTTGATATTTGAATTGTCCAAAATAAAAATTCAACAATGTAAGCGAATATTATTTCTTGATCAAAATTTAAAGAAAGAAATTATGTTTTGCAAAAACCCGCAATAAAATATTCGATTCACTATCCCTAGTTAAAGATACGATATCACAAATGATCAAGGATCAAAAGTATGCCTGGGAAAAAAGGTTAGGTTGCCACTAACCACGTTGTGACCATAACTTCACATGAAAGTCCCCTTTCATACGGAATGCAAAACATGAACCACAAATTGAATATTTACCCGTAACTAGTACAGCTCTAAACAACTAGTCTAATACTTTGTTATCAATATTGGTTGCTTTGTCAGGTTTTTAAATTAAAGCTAAAAGATTACCATTTTTTATTGTTATATAAATATTTATATAAAAGATACATAAATCATAAACTAAACAGAGCCACAGAAATCTAAAAACTCTTCACATTTACTAAGGCGTAGCCTTGATAAAGTACATTGATACATTTTTAAGGAGACTATATCAAATTTTGCAATTTTTCATTGCTCTACGCCACTGCTGCTGCAGGACAGCACTAGACCACACACTGTATAACAGACAGCCGCTAAACTAGAGGGGCTGCAACTGTACTCCCCGGACCTTACTCCAACACATTACCATTTTTTATGGAATTTGGATAATTTCTTACAAGGCAAAAAATTCAACTCCTATGTGGCAATCCAAACTGCCTTCAGAGAGTTTATTGATTCTTTTTAGTAAAGGGTACCTACCTATGAGAAGGCAAAAGTGCATAAATAACAGTGGTGCATACTTTGATTAATGAAATATACAGGGTTATTTTATAAATACCATCGACATTTATATATTATATTCTTTGAAGAAAGTACCGAAATAAGTATTTTTTTTAAAGTCACCCAGTACTAAAATATTAAGTTAAGGCTATACAAAGTTATCCGAGGAAAACTGCCGATTGTTGTCACAATCACGGTAGCACGGTGTTGTAGCAGATGATTACACGACCATGTATTTCATTGATACATAACAATGATTTACATAAATTGCAAATTTGAACAAAAAAAGATTAGGAACGTCAAATAAATAATAATAATAATATTTTATTTCTCACCACAATCGCCTTATAATACGTACAATGTTGGATGGTTCAATTTTAAGGATCGTGGCGGGCTGATACCCGAACTAGGTAAAACCTGTGTCTCAGGTTATCAACCCTCCACCCCATACAATGATCAGTAAGCTATGAATAGACGATTCATTCATATAGTACAAGCAAATTGAAAAAGATATGTTGTTTTGTTTTTTGTTTATAACGTTATTAATCGAAAACACTTTTAATTAAAAAAATTGCACATAAAAGTAAACCATACTTTTTGCACTATGTCACATTTAAGAAAATAATCAACTTTGTACAATAATTGATTGGAGTAAAGCAAAGGGTGTTTTTTAACCAAAGAATCTTAAAAACAGGTATCGCATAGGCAATTCGTAAATCGGAATAACAAAGCAATAAATTCAACGATACGACATTTCAATATTTGAAAAATATCAAAAATTGAAACTGGAGAAAACAACAAGGTTTACATATTTCATATTTTTCAACAAAATTATTTAAGTGTTAAACAGCACATTTACTGCTAAACCCGAACTTGGATGAAAAAAATTACAAGGGTAGAAAGTGATTACTTTTTACTATTTTATGCTACAGCATTAATAAATTCAAGCTCTACACATTTCATATTTTTTATCAATATTATTCTAAGTGCCTAAACCACTCATTGGCCGCTAAACCCGAAACCGGAGGAAAAGAATAACGAGAATAAAAAGTGTTTATTTTTGTCCATTTAACACGAAAGGATAAAGAAATGTATAATTAATAGAGTTTTATATTTTTGTGAAAAATTTCACGTCTAAGCCGACCTTTACACACTTTGTTTTACTACAACCCATTAATCAATTAAAAATCCAAACAAATGACACTTACATGAAGTTTGAAATACAATCACTTTACTTCAAAGTGTAGACGATTTCTCTCTAAACAGTCTTGCACGTTTATGTCATTTAATTTTATTACTTTTTTCACTTCATCACTACAATAAATGGAAAATGCTATTATATTAACAAACAAAACATTGCATATTGGCTTTAGAATATAAAAAACAATAAATTCGATGACAAATATTTTTTTATTTTTCACATTAAGATGTTTAAAAAATTCAAGTTTACTCAAGATTGACTACCGGTTGGTGTACCAACAGACCTATGTGGCAATAGTCCCGGGTTCGAATATTTGTAAGAAAATCGATATGTTAACGTGAGAAACCATTTTTTTTTACGTGGAGAAAATGCTTTTCGCATACCCCACCGCTGGGTGGACGGTGGGGTTATGTGGGACTCTCCCCTGCGGACCTACCTGACGATAAAAGCTCGTCAGGTATGTGCGCAGGAGCCTACCCACTAAAAACTCCACGACGTCCTCTCACTCACCTTAGTGCCATTGGTTCATCGAACCACTCATCATCATCAGACGATAGGTTGTTCGACGAAGCAATGACACTAGGCGAACGTAAGAAACCATAACATAACATACGTATATCGGGTCATTGTTGTTTATATAATCTAGTGTGTTGTTCATTATGTATACTTAACAAAAGGAAGAAAGGAAGTGAATTTCTTCAATTTTCATTTATTTAAGGGTAAATATTTAAAAACATTTCTGTTATCCAAACAAAACATTCCTTTTCTTTTGCTCTTTGTCTGTATTTGTGTCATTAGCAGGTGGCTACGGTCGAGCTCTTTGCGAAGCCTCGTTTGCAGCTACGTGACGAGAAATAGGCCGTCCTCGACACACGCCTTATAATATAACTCTTTTCTTCTGCAAACCTCGTTCCCAATTTATGCGTCATGTGGGATGCGTCAATGAGAGGGACTCACTATGAAATATCTTTCTTACCGTGTTTTTGTTACTCTATTAAAATATTTTATATAACACAGAAAAAAATCCGTTTTGTATTAATTTGTCCTTATCGAGACAATTTTAGACACACATTTCTTATAATGTTAAATCGGATTATTGTGTTACACTGAGTATAACACCACACGGCTAATTTAACATATAACATTTTTATATAATTCCGTAACGCTAATGTAGTTCTATTAAATTATTATTTAATTTAGGGTAACTTGAAAGGTTTAACTATTCAGTGGAATTACGAGCGCTAAACCATCTAGATTATGGTATTCTTACGCAGACTGCCTATTTTTAATAACATATAAATTTAAAAATTGGTTGTATGATTAGTTAAAAAGTGCCTATATATAAAAAGAGAAAAAAATCCCATAATTATTCTGGAATATACACTTAAAAATCTTAAGTCGTTCAATTCTACTAGTACATCAATGTTTTTAGTTTAAGATTAAGTTAATTTTACGTAAGTAAATATTAAAAAAACTTATTATATTCAAGACAATAACGACAGCAGGTATCATAGGAATCCTTTGTTTGTCCACTAAACCCTAATAACGAAGCAGACTAAAGCTTTTCCCACCCTGAGTAAACCGTCCGAACGAGCGAAATCATGCAACCACAATCCTCGAAGCAAATCAACCTTCGTGTAATATTGGAACTAGAAACTGAGTCCTTATTTCCGACGTTTCCGCTTTGTTAGCCAAGGATCAACAGACAAACTCGTGCAGCATTTTTGTTTACCTGTCTCACTGATCTCACACACGAGATTGATTTGTTCCGTTTGGATTTCTCCTATCCGTTGGTTAAGACGAAGTTATCTGTCAGCTTACCGGTGGCACCTAAGGGGTGAATTTTTATCCGACTCTCTTAGTATTCCATGGATGTAGGCTTATAATTCGCCCGGGGCGCGACCGCGAGAGAAAGTTGACATCCCCCGCGCGCTGGGGCATTCTTGAAACTTGTCTTGTCATTATATAAAACTATTGGGTGTTTTTATTTAAGATCTTGCTGCATATATATACCGAATATTTAAATAACGTAAATTATCATATATCTGGTTGTAACTATAGATGGCAAATTAGCAGAAATCCATTTCACTTTCCATTTGCTTAAACAAAATTAGACACATTGACATGAGGCAGTGGACTCTCCGATATAATAAATGTTTTACAAGATAAATTTAACTTAGAACGTTAGCACCCTCGCTTCAGCACAACGATTACACAGCGAATGCAATTTTTCACTGTTGCTTGCCCCTGTTGCTACAATTTATGACGCGCGGAATGATTTTTCAACATCCATAAGTTAGATTTATTTTTAACAGCCGAAAACTTGCCGCGGCTAAATCGTCGATGTAAAAGGAAATTGATGCCCTAGCAGGGAAAATAAAGATAAGCTGACTCATGGCTCTGCTTCATCCGATAACACCACCCCGAGTTATAAATATCACTATACTTAGCTCTACACATTTCTTCACAGTTGATTGTCAAGGGAGAAAATTAGGTTTTCTATACTTGAGTTTCATTCAAAATATAACGACGCTGAAAAAAAAAATTGTTATATGTTCGTGATTTTCAATGTAAATATTAAAAATGTATGAAAAAAAATGAGGGCTTGTACACTTAATGAAGCAAGTTACTACTTAAGAAGCGATTCATCTTATAACTTGGATTAAGTGATGTGCCTATAAAGTTTTTATTTCAGAGACTGCTTGAGCAAGATATCTTTCCGTGAAAATTGGCGCGGAAAAGTAACAGGCTGAGTGGAAAGTTTTGTAAGTAAAAAAGCGTTGGCGAGTCTTCGATTCCAAACTCCTTAAGCGGAGAAGGTAGGCGCGTATTTAAAAAAATATATTTTATAAATAAAATTAAGAACTTTACAGTAGGCGATTTGGTATTATGCGCAGCAGTGCTCAATCGCCAGTTTTACATGTCTCTTCGGCACATTAGCTAAACAAGATTGTAAAGGAATAGTTTGTATAGTTTATGTTTATTTATTCATATTGTTAACATTCCGTTGTGTTCCAGACAATATTAATGTAACTGTAACTTGGCACCAATTTATTGTTTATAATCTTGTATAAATAGTGTTACAAACTCAAACTAATTCATTATTATGTTTCACAGACAAAAAATTAATGAGATGGCGTTGGTTTCTGTTTCATGATATGTTGTTGTAACTGTATACCAGAATAATGTTAAATATTTTTTTATGTAGGCCTACAAACTTATTTTAACGTAGTCGTATGTTTACGACTTCTTAAGACTAATAAGTCTAAATAAATTTGCTTTGGAGCTAGCAAATAACTATTGGCCTAAATTGTTGCGTTTTTTATTTCTTTTATTAATTGCGATTTTTAAGTTACATAAAACGGCATTTAATATTTTAGAAAATTTCTATCCCTACAATGACACTGACATTTATCAAAATGTTAGGGGTTTACGGACGAAAGATAAAATATTTTATAGAAACATACTTATGCCATACTTATGACTTACATATGACATCATATGTTTAAGTGAGACCTGGTTGATGTCGGGATCTGTGACGCAGAATTATTTGATTCGCGATATTCTGATTATCGCACTGATCGGAAATACGACACTTGAAAAGTTAAAATATTTTATAAAAGAAAAAAGAGGTGACGGTACCTTCGCATGAATTTTTCATAGTTGGAAACTCTTTTTGGCTCTTTCAATATTTAATTAAATACATATTATAAGTAGTATAAGTGCTTTTTGTTTCCTTAAATAAACTCATTTGCAAAAAAAACGGGCACCTAAGCAATGAACCACTTCAAATGTTAATATTGCTTTGTTTGATAATTATAGGTAGTTTTATCCTCACAATTTGGTAAATTAATAAGAAAATAATCGTTTTCATCAGTATTTGATAAAATTTTGATACAATTTATGGGAAATAATGCTAAACCTCACTAGTAGTGTATGTTCGCTAGTAGTGCATATGCTCATGAAGTAAAAATAAAAAAGCTTTTTTGTTTGTTTTTCTTTAATAAAGTAAAAGCAGATAAATGGTTAGTATCGAGTGTGACCCCCTCTAGCTAAAATCACTGCTTGAATTCGTCTGGGCATGCTAGCGAGTATATCCCGGATACTTGTTTGCGGAATACGTTCCCACTCCGCAGTAATCACATTCTTCAGCTCTTTGATGGTCTGCGGAGCCGGTTGTACTGTTCTCACACGTCGTTTCAGAACGTCCCAGACATGCTCTATGGGATTGAGGTCGGGACTTCGAGCTGGCCAATCCAAACGACGAATGCCGACCTCTTGCACATACGCTTTAACATCGCGAGATCGGTGGGCGCGAGCATTGTCGTCCATAAAAATCGAAACTTCACCTAGAGCGGCAAATGCAGGTTGTGCATGAGGAATTAGAACTTCCGTTATGTATCGATGCCCAGTTATTGAGCCGTTTTCAATGAAGACTAACTCTGTACGATCCATTGAATTTATTCCTGCCCAAAACATAACAGAGCCCCCACCATAAGGTGTGATTTCTTCGAAACATGCCTCTGCAAAGCGTTTTTCTTGTCTTCTTAGCACTCGCCGACGTCGATCTTCACCGAACAGAGATATCCTGGCTTCATCAGAGAACAAAACCCTATTCCAATCTTCTTGAGTCCATGATTCACAATTTCTAGCGAACCTAAGCCTGTGAACTCGGTGCTCACGGAGTAATTTGGGGCCGCGGGCCGGGCGGTGACTGCGTATATTGGCAGCGAGAAGCCTCCTCCTGACCGTCCATAGACTAATATGCACATTTCTTACTTCTTGGAGGTTGTTCTTAAGATCCACATACGAAGATTTGCGATTTCTCAATGCGTGACTCACAAGAAAACGATCATCACGTGGTTGGGTACATGGTTTTCTTCCAGAACCAGGCCTTCTCTCCACGGAACCAGTCTCCTGATATCGCTGCCAGGTCCTTTGAACCGTCGAGCGACTAACATTTAACCTCCTAGCCACGAAGCATTGGCTCCAACCCTCTTCAAGGAGCGCGATAATTTTGGTAGCTTTTACCACTTTATCTACCATTGTTGATACAGCCAAACAGCAATAAATAAAGCTTTGACAGTCAAGGATATGAAATTAATCGATAAATATTGAATAAAAGTTATGAAAGTCGATGTTAACTTCTGGAACTTCACGCCAAAAATGTAGGATAAAAAGGGGTTTTCTGTAAAAATGAGCATCAAATGAAAATTTGAATTTAGAACGTACTTTTTAAAATACCACGGCATTTTTAAAACCGGCCTGTAACGTGTACAAACGATTGAAACCTTTTTTGTATTATATCTTTTTAAAGATAAATGAAAATCAAAACCGCCCGTTTTTTTTGCAAATGAGTGTAAATGAAATAGGGACTGAAGACAGAAGTGAAAACGCCAAAAATTTATACTAGATTTAAAAAATCTAAAAATCCCACGTTTTTCAATGTCCTAAAAAGAATAAAATAACCCTGCGGGGCAAAGCGAGGGGCCACTCAAAACGTGGGGGCGCATATTACTAAGAGGAGATTTTAAAGAGATGAATGACATGCATTGATGCCGATTATTGTAAAGATGCGCCCCCACGTTTTGAGTGGCCCCTCGCTTTGCCCCGCAGGGTCATTTTATTCTTTTTAGGACATTGAAAAACGTGGGATTTTTAGATTTTTTAAATCTAGTATTATTATTTTATTCTTTTTAATTATTAACTCAACGAAGTAACCATGTGTTACGCAACAATCGGATAAGCCCCATACAAAAGTGAAAGTTGCCGAAAGTGGACCTGAAAGTGCATCTGGAAAGTTGAAAGTTGCTTTAGAGTGCATTGTCATCGGGTTCTGAACTATCCTGAAAGTTTCAGCTTTCTAGCTTATCGGAAAGTGCCTCAAATTTAAGTTGCAAGATTTTGCCCGGACAGACAAACAAATAAGAAAAGTGAGATAAGAAAAACGTGGTAATAATAAATACGATTATTTAAAATAATTTTATGTTTTTTATTTTTTATCTTAAAATATTGGTATATTTGTTTACTCACTATTGTACTGCATAATGATTATACAATTAAACAATTCAAATAATAACAATGCACAGTATATACACATTGAACTTTTCAATAAATTCATTTAATTTCACTTATAAGATAAACACAGCACTAATGTTGCACAATACGTCAGCTGTATAGCTACAGATATACTGCTATAAGCATGTCATGTCGGTGACACGAACGCACGAGATTTTACCCATTCAAAAAGCGTCTAACGTGCACAGCACACGGCCGCTGAGCGTGCGCCAATCATCATGTCGGTGGCGCGAATCCATAAGATTTCCCCTACCAAAAAGTGCCCGACGCGGCTAACAAAGTGACCACTTCAAAAAAAAAGAGATTCCATTGCCATGCAGTTATATAGACATGTTTTCAATAGCGGTCCGACCACATGGCCAATTAATTTGGACGAAATGAGATAAATGTAAGGTAATTTATTAGAATTCACAGCAACAGCTGCGCCATTACGTTTAAAATATAGGGCATTCTTGCCACGAATTATGCACATCGGTAGAATTACTGCTGATCGGGTTACGGGCTAAATTAATGAATAATTCTGTAATTTAATTAGTTGTATAACAGTGACTGTTATACAACTATTTCAAATACGGTATTGTTTTTGGATTGCGCTTATGCCACCTTTCTTTAATTTTTTTTATTAATCTTGTTGATTATGTTTAGTGGGTATAACTGAATAACATGGTATATAAGTTTGGTACATTTGGTCCATAGGAGTTGTTATTATTGGTCGTAGTCACAACTGGGGGTTGAAGCTATAGATGCTTCTCGCCCAAGAGCGAAAACGGGTAGAGAGAAAGAAGGTAGACAGATAGAGTGATAGAAGGACAGGAAACAAAGAGATCGAAGAGAGACCTTTCATTAGTTAGGATACATTTAATACTTTTGTTAATAGCATTTTGGCCTTTTCTTGCAACAAAACTACATTCCTAGTTCATGATATACGAGATATTTGCCAACTTACGAGAATTAATTAATGACTGATTTATCTCCAAATTATAAACTCGAAAATAATGAACTTTCGCAAGATAATTCATATAATGGGTTATTTTTAGTTTTGACATTACCAAATTTCTTGATTAGGATAACGTTGTTTGCAAATATACTTACTACTTTTAAGGAATTGTCTATAGATAGTTTGGATAAAAATGGCAAAACCTCAAAAAGTACACGAAGCTGTTTTTGGTCTGATAACGACGCAGTTAAACTACTTACATAAACTTAGAATGTCCGAAGTTGTATTATTATAGTGCAGTAAATATCACATTACAGCAAGTAATCTAGAGGTTGGTGTCTGATACGGTTAAAGACACAATTCATTATTCCACAGATTATTAAGACAATAACTATGTTTAATTAACCATGTGTTTGTGTGTGTGTGATTGTGCAAATGTTTGTGTATATGTGTAGGAGTGAGTGCGGTCATGGTTATTTTCTATATAGATTCTATATATTTTATTATATAGATAGAGTTCAAGAATAAATATAAATCTTTTAGTAAAGGTAAAATAAGGTTTTGGAACGGAATAGACGCGTTATCTCCTTAAGAAGTGTGTATATTATAAATAATTGACGGACAGTTAGGACTCTCCATGATATGCATAGTTTTTCAGTGGTGAAGGTAAGAGGTCTGGATGAGCTTTCTTTTAATACCGCTCTTTGGGCCCTTTCTTATTGCAGTATATTGATTTTTGAAGAGCCACCCCACTTAGCAATGCAGTAAGTGATGATAGACTGGCATAATGCGAAGTACCTATGTCTTTTTTTTGTGAATGGGTTCGCTCTTGATTTCAATCAAGTCCGGGGGCAAGACAGGAACCACGATGGAACGAGCCTCCCCAAAGGTGCCTATTTACCCTGGCTTTAAAAACGGACGGGTTATAAGTACTCGGAAATACAGACGCAGGGAGGGAGTACCACTCCTGTGCGCATTGTAAATGATGTTAAAAAGCGCTTGGGATGACAAATAAGAATAACAACCAAGAAAACCCTTTCTTAGCGCAGTGCGTCCGGATGTCCGATGGAAAAAGGTAGATGGTGGTGTGACCATATGCAGCTCCTGAGCACACTCTCCAAAATACATTCTGTAGAAGACCGACAGACAGGCAACTTTGTAGCGGTGAGCCAAGGTGTAAAGCTTGCTCTTCAACAGTTTGCTGTCACCAATGAACCTCTCAGATCTACGCCGAATCGTATCCAGTGCAGCAAGTTAGTATTTTGCTGAGCCGTCTCAGAGATGGCCGCAATATTTCATGCAAGATCGGACTTGAGCTTTATAGAGAGTTAAAAGCCGTCCAGACGTGAAATATCGCTTCACTTTATCTAAGACGCCTAGCTTTTTAGCTGCAGTTCGAACCTTGGACTCGATGTTTCGCTGAAGTTGAGGTCTGAAGACAACTCCATGCCAAGAAGCTCGAGGCTGCCGGTGGTACAGATGTACCTGGGAAAGTAGGAGTAAGGTTGAAAGAACTCCTTTTTGACGTGAAAAGACACGTTTGCGTTTTGAAGGCGTTGTAATAAACAAGGTTACTGTCACCCCACTGGGAAACGTAGCTTAACCTCGGGTTCATACGCTCAACAATATCTCTATTTGACAGTACTGTCGTCTGCATACCCTACAGTTCCTGGTATCAATAGGTCATTGATGTGCAACAGGAAAAGTGTCCCAGAGAGAACAGACCTCTGAGGAACTCCGGCTTCTATAGCCACTGAGTCAGAGGAGCAGCCATCGATAACTACTCTGATCGACCGTTCAGTCAGAAAATCGGCTATCCAACTGCAAAAGTCAGCGGGGATACTATACGCAGGAAGCTTACGCAGCAGACTAGCGTGGCAGACGCTATCAAAAGCCTTCGAGATGTCTAGTGACACGGCAAGTCCTTCGCCGTGCATCTCGAAGGCCTCACCCCAGCGCACATAAACTAGAAGATCCCCAGTTGAAAGTACACGGCGAAAGCCATATTGACGGTCACTGAGGAGATTATTTTTCCTAGGTATGAGAGCAACTTGCTGTTAAGCACTCTTTTCACAACTTTACAGAGTATGGAAGTGATGGCGATCGGTCGATAATTGCAAGCTTCCAGCATTTTGGTACGGTTTTTGTTTTGAGAGAGAGGCGATACAAGCGTGTTAGCACAGGAGACAACTCAGGCGCACAATACCTTAGTACTCTTGCTAGTATGCCATCAGGACCACTGGCCTTATTCACGTCCAGAGAAGGGCATGCTATCCGGATATCCGAATATCCAAATTATTTGGATATCCGTTGAATTTACTATCCGGATATCACTGATGTTATTATTCGAATAAAATGAAGAATACGGATAATTATATTTATATGCCGCACGAAAAATTGTTCCTATCACAAGTTGGTAGTTTTCACTACTTGTGATATGGCAAGGCACCACTAAATGGACACTAGTAGCTTTATTAAATAATGTAATGACTAATTAAAATAATAAAATAACATTGATAATGTTTTCTGTTTTCATGTAGTGTGAGTCCTGGAACATGCTCAAATTACTAAAAATATTATGTTGTAATAAGACTCTTAAATATAAATAATAGATGTGTTCCGGGATGTGTCCTCGAAATAGTTTAAAAACCTTCATATTTATATCTAATTTTCTCTAAAGTAAGATAAAGATTGCTATTAAGTTAGATAAAGATATAATTCCTTTTATTCAATACGAGCAATTACAATTACGTGAATTCAACGTTTAATTTCTCTTCCGGCTACCAACATCCATGGTAAACCTGCCAGTGCATTCACGTTCAATCCGGATGCTCGGATTCGGTTCGAGTGTCATCCGTAATAGGAGCGCAAGTGATCCAGTGACCATATACGTATTTGTATTTAACAAAATGGGAAATCATAATACCTTTTAGAAACTAGTGCTGCAATTAGCCAGTTTGATAATTCGCTTTTAACGGGGTATGTATTTAATACTGGTGTTTTCGGTTATTGCAGTACTTATCATTTCAATGAGTAGCTCAATAGCACGATTGGGGTCATCAATTTTTTCAACATTAAATAGGACTAAGTTATTCAAAAAGTGATCCGAACTGGCTAAGTTGATTTTGCTAAATTATATTTCGCGTGATACTAGGGGATCGTCCAGGCAGGTTAAAACAGTAGAATGGTTTGTAACGGGGTAATCAATAACAAGTTTAGTTTAAGGTACGTTGGTTTATAAAAAGATGTGGTCCAAACAGTTTGGCCTCCGCGTAGGAAATGTATGACTAGGCAGGGAACCATGATACGCTAGCGTGTATAGGTATTCGGCGGCTCGGTTATCTATAGTGGAGGGGATGATATTTATGTTGATATGTCCTACTATTATGATTTTATTATATAACATTAGTGTTCTTAGAACATCACATAATGAGTGGAGAAAAATATCTACTGAATCATTTGAGGGTGACCGATAAATGCAGAGTATAGCTGTTTTATTATTCAGATTAATTAGCAGACATGAAGCCACATGTAAATTAGGTTCCTCAACTGTAAAGTTTAAGTCCGTTTTCACATAAGCAACCACGGCATCACATTTGGTTAAGGTTATGCTTTGTAGTGTGCATGATAGTTACTAAGAAAAGGAATGGTTTAAATAAATAAACAGAAAAGCCATGCCAAAGCCAGTTAGAACTATTATATCGGTTTCAAAGAGTAAGTAATTAATGTAGGTAATAGTGCGCGTAACGTTAAGATATTTGTGTTTATAGAACATACATATGTTTTGGGTGAGGACTAGGGAGGGAGCATGCGTATGCACTAGAAACCAAGAAGTCATCGATACTGTTAATTACTGTCTCAATCTTTTGAAAGCTTTTGAGAAAGAAGTTCGAAGGCAATATTTGTATTAGAAATTGGTGGGTTTGAATTGTTGAAATGGTTGCTAATAGAATGTGTTCATATACTATTCGTTACACTAAATGGTTTAGAAGTTAAGGTGCTTTTTTGTGAGATTGTTTTGCATATGTGATAGTGTGATAGTAGTGCAGACATTCTTTCTTTTTTTCAATGCTAAACGGATAACGTCAATAGCAAGTGCTGACAAACTTCGATAGAAAAACTTATACGATAGCCCAGTAGGCAAGGCAACCATGCGGAAGATGTTTGGTGTCTTTTTATACTATTGGATTCAATATAATAAAAAATCGAGGATATACAAAACAAAAAGTTTATAATACTATTATAAATTATGAAGCTATTTCTTTTCGACAACTTTTGGACAAGCGCGAAAGACGGCGGTGTAAACGAAAATCAGAACGATAAAACTAAAGACCAATGAAATCAAAGATTTTAAAGTTTTACTTACAACATACTAGCGCGTGTACATTATTATTACACATGTGTATTAATCAATAATTTTGTACGTAGAAGTTCGTGGCAAATCGATCATATATCTAACCCTAACTCGAAAGATTCTCATTAAGAGCATTTTAAATAAACGCCCTTGTAACCTGAACTCTGAGCTCACCGTTTGCGACAGGACCGTACTTAAACTCTTTTGCTGATATTATTGATATTATTTGTTTACTGGAAACCTTGCTGCGTGGGTATTAGCTTAGGTTTATCAATCTAAAATTTTGAGTAGACATTCCTAAGTAAACAATTATTAAGTATTTGGCGTGGCAGTTTTGTTTTGTTAATATATACTTATTATTTAAAAATATAAAATATCATCACTGACCTTTAAAACACGAATCAAGTAAGCGGACAAAAGCTAACAAAGTGTCCACCACATAATCATAGCAGTGATCTAAAGTAACTAATTTTTTACTTTGAGGCTTTGCGGTATTTAGGTAATAATATTATATAATCTACACGCGCTGTCTTTTTTTGGTATTAAAATAGTGAGTCATATGTTGTCAAACTAAGTGCTCCTATATTTAGATACATATTAAAAAGATATTGTTTATTATTTTATTATAGTTTAGGTTAAGTTTGCCCTAAAGGTGACCATAGCTTAATCTGGCCTCTTAAGTATGTGATCTACTTGGATTCCAATCTCCGCCGAAACTGATGCATGAACTTTATGCTAGCGTAGTAAAGATCTAATTAAAACCAGGTATGAAGCAATCTTGCAAAATACTGCTACAAGTACAGTAACTATAGCTCTAACATAGAAGCTACAAAAATATACATTTCACGTTCGTGATGCTGCTTCCATTGTAGGTCTTTTTCTTACATTTTAAAATTTAATATCAAAGTAGCGCTCTTTAGACATTCTTGTTCTACAGAAGATTTCTTAAATTTTACCTTTTACGGGATTAAAAACTGTAAAATAAAATTTCTTTTAGCATTTTCCCGAGACAGCTGCCGACGATTAGAAGATATCTCGTTATTTTTTTACAGTGTTGATTTGTACTCATGTTATTCCATAGAGAAATCTAATCCACTACATAAAATAATAAGTTAATTTGCATGGAGACAGCCAAAAAGTATTCCGTAACTAGAAACAATAATCTCTTACACCACACCTTTTTTTCTGGATCTATAATATGATATTATTTATCTTTAGTATATTTTGTTTGTAATTTTGCTAATAAATTACCTATAGTTTGTGTTTGGTAAACAGTTTACTCTCTAAAATGGTGTACTGGTTCATTAACTCGAATAAAACTAAGTGTGTAAAATTTTCTTAACCTAATGTCAGTCATGTCAATACATCAATTAATGTGAATGGCGAAGCGATCGAACTAGTTAATTCCACTAAGTTTTTAGGCATTACAGTCGTGCAAATGGTCGAAATACGAGTTGTGGTGTGTGTGCTTACAATCTTGCATGAACTTGTTTGATTCTTCACTAATATTAATACGAATGCCAAGGATAACGTTACTCATTTGTTTCCGGAATTTTGAAAAGAAAAGTAATGTAAAGTGAATCGATGTTAGCGTTTGCTAGTATCGGAAAAAGTAAGTACATGCCGTTACTTACTTTTTCCGATACTATATCCATTTGATATAAATACTTTTGTTTTATTTGTTATTTTAAAAAAATGGACTGAGCAACTGTTCCGGCATGAAGTACCTTCTCACCTTCGCCAGAATGCCAAGTCTTTGAAGATATACTTCTTTAGGTACGTTATGAAAAAATGATTAGAGTAAAATTTTCAGATGCGACTGTGACACAAAATTATCATGTTGAAGTTGTGACACAAAATCATCATGTTGAAATTGGCCGCAAAAGCGACATGGAATAAACCAGCATGATGTAGTTGGCCGCTAATTTAATGTAAATTGAAATTTATCTTGTCTGGGTGTTAAGGGTACCGTGTCTGGGTGGTGAGGGTACCACCCAGACTCCACCACTAAAAACATCGTTTTAGTTTCATTTTGTTTAACCTGTGCGAAGTCGGGCCGCGATAGTATTATATAAGTACAGCAAATGATTGACCTCTATTTAACTTTTCTTCTTTTAAGAACTTAAATTTAATCTCAGTCATATTTGACCTCCATTTAATGATACAGTATCCATTGAACATAGACCTTTCGTATCTTTGAATTCAAAACCCTTTTACACTTGGTTCATTCCAATGCCTCAAACAGGATAAACAGGATATGTCTGGCAACTGTTAAGTACTTTTTATCAGTTACAATCACTTATCGTAATATTCGGCAACTGCATCCACCGAGATCGGCACCGAGATTTTCTCAATTACGTATACATTCATTGAGCTTCATGCCAAATACCAATTGAAGTCTTTGGCAAAATTGAAGTTTACTCGCAGCAAGAAGCATCAAAGTCATAGTTTTGTTATAAAAAAACACACTTTTTATTTAAATTTGATTCAATGCCTACACACAATGTATATATACCAAAGGAAATAATATAAAAACAAATGTCAGACGCATATTTCAAAGAAGCCTATTACCAAAGAGTTTAATTTTCAAACGTTATTGTTTTTCATTATGCCACCGTTTCCACAAACTTCCAGTAAGTTATGGCCTTTGCAGATTTCCCTTTAATTTTAGGTGAAATACAAGAACAGATAAAATATGGGAACATCAATTTACGGCCAACATAAAAAACACTTTTATGTCTCTGTACTCGTACGATCAAAGTAATTATTATTAATATATGTATACTAATATCATAAAGAGGATGATCTTTTTCGTGTGAATGCCGCCCCTACCGAAACTAGATCTACGTAATTTGGACTGTAGGTTCTTTTATAGCCTTCCTTTCTTAGGCTAGCATTTATTTTAGAGATTTTTAACCTCTAACGGTTTTAAATTGGGGTTGAAATTCGTACGAGAAGGGAGAGATTTTAATTATATATTTAGACTTTTTGACGTGATAAAGTCTTATAAATCGATGAACACCGGCTGCATGCACGAAGAAGTGTAACGTTCCGCCTGAGCTGAGCGTGCTAGTGAGAGCGCGGAACAAGCGATAGAGAGGCACGATCGGCCTAAGCGTTCTACTTTTGGCGCATCTATCTCTCTTCCACTTCATGAAGTGAAAAGTTAATGTGGTTTTCTATTGTTTATTACAACAACTTAATGTTAATTTAACGAAAATAAAGAAAAATATTTCAATTAACTCCTTCTTACAAAATACAAATAATGATAATTCAGTGATAATAATTCAATTCAATTCATAAAAGTTTTCAATTTTTTATCAATGTTTTCTTATGACGCTATCACGTAAAATTATCATCCGTAAACTGACTTTACAGACAACTAATTTTAAATAAAATTTAAAAAACAACATGAAAAATGAAGAAGCATTTATTAAATTTATCAATGTAAAATTGAGGTTGATTAATGATTAATTTTATTAAATGATAATACATAGTTTGCCCGACTTATAATTGATACGTAATTTGAACCTATTGAACTTAATTTCAAATTCCATTATATTTAAAATTCCAAACATTTTAAATTATTTTATAGAAACCCTTATCCTCCCTCACTAGACTAGCAGCTGGTGAAACTGCGCACATTCCTCGCTTCCCTATGGTCCTCATAGATTTACCTTTCCAATTTAAGCGTCTGCAATTTCCGGTGAAATTCTATTTTGCTATTACTTAGGTACATTAATAAACCTCAAGGTCAAAAAAAGGTCAAACATGAATATGTTGGAGTCGATCAACGAGAACATTGTTACGTGTACAGTCTTATGTTGGTCTCGAGAGAGCATTCCGGCTCTGTTGTTTGTTGTTGTTGAAAAACAATACATCATGATGCCAACACGAATTAAACAAAATCTTTGTGTTATCTTTTTTTTAACATTTATGTACAAAAACTATAGTTTAAGTCAAAGCGAAGCGAGTGCGGGTTACTAGTGTTATTACATTAGCATAAAACCATCTTTACGACGTGTCTTCTGTGGTCGGCTCGTATACCGATTCTATGGTAACGCCACTCCGAAGTCTCCGGTTCGACCCCCGGCCGGGTCAATGTAGAAAACGAATTTTCTTATTACATAACACACAAGTGCTAGTAAATAATAATTAATCTCTACTTTATTAAAGAAGGACTTTGTGGGTTTGTTACCATATATAGTTACCATAAGCCTAAGAATAACTGTTTCGATAATCAATTAACGTTACCATAGCAACGCGTGGCCGGGTTAGCTAGTAGTAAATAAGTAATAAATAAGCTCCTTAACTTAGGTTGAAAACAATGTATGCGATATTGTCTTATATTTATATACATATCTTTACATATATAATTCTTCTGTGAGTGTGTATGTCACTGAACTCCTCCTAAACGGCTGGACCGATTTGAATGATTTTTTTTGTGTGTGTTCAAGGGGATCTGAGAATGGTTAAGATTCACAAATCAGTCCGGCAGATGACGCTGCAGTCGGCACAGCAACGCGTGGCCGGGTCAACTAGTATTTAATAATTTATTAAATAACCCGTACCCTAGTAATAAAAAAGTGGACTCGAGTCAAATCGGGATAATGCTAATGCCGTCTGTCTTCCTCTTAGCAAACAATACTGACAGTCAGTTTTACCCAGGTTTGACTTGAGCCAACGTTTTATATTAAGGAAGATAGATTATATCTAACCTATACCTATCTCTATAGCTATCGTACTTTGACAAATACACATGGCTTTAGTCTGACCATAAACTTACGTAATAACACTCGCTGTGAGTATACTATATAGAGAAAGCTCTAAGTCCAGCAGAGGACTGACACAGGGCGGCTGACACTGACACATATTGATGAAATAGAAAAGTTTTGACACTATCGACGTGTAATCCAAATTAATCCGCTTTTGAGGCTTTGTTTGCGTTGATCAAATCCCCTGGGAAATAGGAACATCTCACTATATTTACTTCACAAAGGATAAGTGCGGGCAACCAGTGCTATCGATTACAGTAGCTATAAGAAAAAAATATCTAATATTATTTATTTACCATCCAAACCACACCGAATCATATCAAGTACGGCTACAGTTCTATAAACATTTGTAATTAAATAATAAAAACAAGTTAATTAATTTGGTTTTTTGTTTTAAATAAAAGCATTTGCTTACTCAGATAAACTCGTAGCATTAATTATTATTAATCATTCCCTACTACTGTTAGTCGCCTTCAGAAGTTAAGCAAGAAAGTTTAATTGACTCTTAAAAATAAAATATCAAAGAGCCTCTTCAAGCACCCGCGTCGTTTTTAAATTAGCCCAGATACAATTTTCCAAACCGAAGCATGGATTTTATAACTAAAGTTTGCACTGGAAAAATTATGAAACACCTAAGGGAGCCGGATAAAACTAATTTTATTTAATAAATACGAAAAACTTATATGCGAATGTTTTAATTATGAATTTAGAAATATAGAATTGACTTCAAATGGATTAATATAGACAAGTAGGTACCTAAAATGCAACTTCCTCATTATCATAAATATAGGTTAAGTTCTTCCACTGCTTAAAAAGTAAAATCTTCAATCGTATACTAACTATTCTTCCCTTCTTATCCAAAGTTCTTGAGCATCTGATCCTTTACCAATCAAACATTTCCTTTACGCGCCATAACCTGCTCAATCCTTTCCAGTCCGGTTTTCCGTCCTGGGTAGTCTGGGTACTGCGTACTACGACCACTTTACTTAAGGTTACAAATACATACGCCTTGGGATGGAACACGGATACCTTACGATATTAACACCGTCAACTTTGATATTTTTGTAGCTTTGCTGCGCTCACTTATGTCCATCGGCAGTTAAATGGTTTCACAGTTATCTGTGCGGATGCAAGTAGTGGGTTCGCCTTGAGGATACTTTTCTCAATGGAGCAACGACGACTGCTGGCTTTCCGCAAGGCGGCGTCTTTATTCCTTTTCGTTTTCGTCTTTTTGTTAACTTCTCCTGTTATAATCTTTCTTCTTCCTACTATCTATATGCCGACGACATTCAAATCTATAATCAAGCTCCTCTCGCTAGTTGATGAGATGCTGACTACCAATAATGAATAATGACATACATCGAGTCATAGAGTGGAGCAAATCATCCGGTCTTGGTTGTTATTGTATTACCTACATAGTTTTTGGATTCCGAATTCACAATGCAATATATAATAACTTTCAAAGTAGCGACTATACATCAAACCATTGAAAACCTTTTTTTTTATAAAACCTGAATAGCAAAATATAAAATCATACTTATAGTTTCATTAATTTTATCCAAAGACAAAAAGTTATTTATTGACGATGTATAATATTGTTACGGGCTGTGAAAAATGAAAATGAAATGACAATAAAATAACTTTATTCAAATGCACTTAAAATAAGTTGTTTTGAATCGTCCAACATTTTTACCTTCCATCCATTCAGGGTTTTGGATATTCAAATAAACCATTATATTTATTCTGACATTTAATTAGTAAAATAATTAACCTACAGTATCAAACCTTCAAAATAAAGTTTTAAAACAAGTTAGCTAATTAACTCCAACAATCCAATAAATCGCTTAAGTTGTCAGAAAATTTCTCTTCAATAAAATATCCCAGTCCCGTGCGTAAACCACGTTTACAATAGTCCAGTAACTCGCTGAGGTCGCTTATTAAACCACTCTTCAATTCGCTCCAAAGATTCCTTTCAAGTCACTTCGATCGTTTCCAAATCGAAACTATTAAAGTGGGCATTGACGATCAGTTTTTCGCGTCAGTCCAGACATAAAACAGTGGCGTCACTCCAAATGGTTTTAGGCCAACTCGATTTCCGCGTTCACTGGCGTCACTCCGGCTCTTCAGTTTTCGATCGGCCAAGTTGTTAGAAAGTGTACTACCTGTTTGTGTTGGATTGACGATCATGTACTTACGATCAGTTTGGCGCGACGCACAGAGTAGGATTTATGATAGTCTCGGAAATGCGTGGCGCGTCGTCAGCTAAAATTCTGAAGTGATGATTCGACACTCACGATCAAATTTTAGATGGACGTCAGTTCAACTGATGCGAAAAACTGATCGTCAATTCGCAGCTTTAGGTGGCCGCGCTCGGCTTTAATATACGACGACGTAGTCGTGAATGTTCTAGAATCATAGCGTTGAGTCCACATAGCTCTAAACACTCGCGGCACTGCGCTTGCTTACTATATTTATACCTACGTTTTCCCGGTCAATTACCGCGGCTCGTAAGTTAAGTACCTACATAAGATATACCTAGGTAATCCAAGGTACAAAGACATGTGTAAGTATGTATATAGTTAGGTATTGAGTCGGGGAGAGTTTAATTTAAATAATGATATTATCTTGTATTATAAATTCTAATAAGTATAATGTATTCGGTCGAGATTTTTATAAACCTTACTATTATTTTTTTCTTGTTATAATATTATAATATATAGGGACAACCCTCCGTCGTAACAATATTATTTAAGTAAAAAAAAACTGATATCATTCATTCAAGTGGAGTGAAATTGAAGCTACGTCCTTCCACGTCCACTTACTACCTCGCTTAGTCAGAAGGACGTGTCGTCGATCCCTCTCTGCAAATAATGTTTATCGTTAGTTTGAGTTGATGAATCTAACGGCAATTTATATACCTTCACACAAAATACAATTCACAATTGTACCAATTCATATAAATGAGGAATCAATTATTCACACACGTTTTAAAAAGACACATTCTAGTAGCGTGGTAGCGTAATTCCTGCAACGAGTAAGAAAAGCGAATTGCACCAATTGTGAAACGAGACAGAATGTCAGCGTTTTAATGACCTCTCCGCCCGCACAGTTTTGTGTAGCCTTATTTACCTTTTAACATCTATGAGTCCACAATGCAAATCGAATTTCTAATACATCGGACAAAGCTGTTCTTTTCATTTGTGCATTTCCCAATTAGGCAACATTTATTTCTTTTTATTAGCACTTGAGTCGAATGTTATTGAAAAACAAGATTTCATTGGGTGCAATGCACGTACATTAAATGCAATGTGCAATCAATGAGCCCAAAACATATTCTCTGTCCTGCCGTAGTAAGAGTTTATAACTAACTAGTATAACTACTATAAATGTGATCATTTACACAAAGTTTATCTAGAAGCATAAAGGTTCACTTATTTCTTTAAAGTTTATTACATTTTCAAGGAAAGTAAGGTCAAATAAAAAACTGTGGAAAAAAAGGAGAAATATGTCTTTCATTTGATGTTTTTAAAATCTTATTTCACGTAGACATAATTTTTACTCGAGTCGTAAAATTAAAGCAGGTAGCTATTGGTATAGGTATAACATTGCTGACGAAGGACGAAGGCAAGACTCGTAAAATTTTGCATGTACCGTAGATCGCGCAACCACTCGAGTAGAAAATTTCACTCGTAGATACACGAGAACCTACGCAACATTTACGACTTTTTCATGACGTTATACAAGACCGGCTGCCTCGCACAGACAACCATAAAATTTTCCGGCTCCACTGGTTTTCATTTCTTAAATTTTGAAAGATCCTTTGAGATTTACTTACTTGTAATACCTAGGTATGTTAAAAGTATCTTGTGTAACGCCATGTTTCAAATTAGTGGACAGGCATTTTTTTACTATTGGGACTTGCTAAGTATAATTTTATTTTATTCAAAAGAAAAAAGATTTTATTCACCATCGGCGCAAGTAACAGTATGTACATTGGGTAGATAATTTAAGAACACTCTATATTAACAAAGACAGATCAAGAAAATATTTTTATAATCATATGATGCTTAGTATGGTTTTACATTTACAGCAAATAGAATACCAGATTCTTTTTTAATTAACTAATTACGATAAGACAGGCTTCACTATGACATGTTTTAACATAACTCTAAAAACACAAAGAACAAATATTTTTTTAAAACTTCATATTAGATAAATTCCTTCAAGGTTCTCTGTTTTCAATAAGAACGAAATATTATCAATTTTGTATTGAAGGCTAGGAATAAAAAAATCTTATCTTCACCTATGAATAAGTACAAAGTTATATCGACCACATAATTTATCTCGACTTTTTTCTAATGTTCAAAAGTCATAACATATGTTCTCCGATATAAAGAGACAAAGATTAGTTTGAAACTCATCGTCAGACTTCTGCCAGTGAAGTCTATTACATCGTGAAACGAAAGAAAAATGCATGTCGATCCTTTTTCGAAATGAACTCTCGTCCCCTCCGACCGATAAATCTTGAGGCGAGACATCGCGTTTTGACAGTCGATTGCTGCGAGCCGACAACACTTTTACTACTTCATTGATCGGTACCACTGAATACCTTGTATGTACTAGCAAACAAAATATCCGTTTTAATTTATAATTCCTCAAATTGATTGAGCTATTCGCACTCGGTGTAGAAGACCTAATTTGTATAACTTACAACAAATTGTTGTAACATGTCAAAACTTAACTAAAAAAACGTAACTTACATTCATACCTACTGGTCTAGTGATCAAATCTCATAAATTATTTCTATATCGGCTTTATAAATTATGTACATTTCGTCATAATTTGTAGTTTGATATAAAATATAAACATAGGAGAAAAGTTTTCAGGTAATTCTGATAATGATGTTAACTTTATTACGTTGTCATTTAAGTATGTTTCTTATAAATAACTAAAAGACAGCGAATTTAAAAACAGTTAAATAAGTATCTTAGAATATAACTAATACAAATAACATACATTAGTTTTTATGTAATATCTTCTATTTCCTTTAGAAGAAATCACGTCACTTAACAGATTTTACTACAGACCTGCAGCCAATATTCGGAAGACTTCAAACTGCTCTGCTCGCAAAATTAAGCAACTGAACTTTATAGATAATTTCAACTAGCTGCTTTCTCTGAATGTCAAATGTCGGTGGCATGATGCACTGCACACAACGTACATACGACAACTGTCGTAATTTCTATTTTCATAAAACAGCTATTCTCAAAATATTTTTGTAACAATTTATTACATAAAATAAATATATGAAACTCGTTAATCATTCATAATAACAATAATAATATTTCTTACACGCACACCAATTAGTCTAGCCCAAAGTAAACGCTGTAAGGCTTGTGACATGGATATTAGGGTAACAGATAGATTCATATATATGCTACATAAATATGTAATAATAATAGAAATATATATAAATACCCATGACTTCGGTATAAATACTCGTATTCATCACACAACCATCTGCCCCTTCCGGGACTCGAACTCAGGAACGTCGGTGTGAAAAGAAGGAGCGTTGCACCAAACGGTCCTTCACCAAACATAAACTTATTGCCAAATAACAAATATTCACTAAAATTTACACAATTATATTAAATACCTTGATTTTATACTTATATGAAGAACCCACTAAATAGATTAACACGCTTTCCGACTAATTGTTGATCACACATACGATGACAGGTTCTTTCAAAAGTTAGTTAACCGAAGCAATAGTATAAACCAAAGTAAGACTGCTACGCACTGTAGAGCTATTCACAATTGCACACAAAAAAAGACGGCAATTTGTTCTGTAGGAAAACAATTCCCCAATCGATCGTCAACACATCAAGCTATATACACGTCATAAAAATATATCTTTTTGCTTTCAATTGCATCAATTCGGAAGTTTAACAGAATATGAATAGTAGCTAGATCTCTTGGTGCAGTATGTTGACTTATGCGAGAGGAACTTTGGCAAATTACATGTGAAAAAAATTTGTTGGTACTTCTTTAAAATATATACGATAAAGTATAGACGTTGGCAAGCGAATGTACTGGTGCAATGCGAGCCTCTACAAGAAAAGCCTGATGGCAGGGGGCAGACTAATGTGCATGTTCAACATCTCGCTCGCGGGTAATGGCGTACGAAGAGAACCATTTGTAAGGGTACTACTAAGCGTGTTTGAGACGTTAATGTTGCCTTGGCAATGGTGGGGAAACGAAAAAAGCAAAGCTAGAAAAAGGTACTTTAAATCGTGAAATGATAAGGAAAAGTAAACGTAAAATTCTGTTTGATTTGTGCTTTCTTACCTGCAAGAGAGAATCGGAAATACTTAAAATTAGGAATGTTTAAAGGCATGTAAACTCACTTGAAACTTTGTTATAGTAAAGCTATAGCTTCCTTCCTTCAAAGGTTGGTTAATGGAAATTTGAATTGTCCACAATTGCTAAGAAAACTTAATTTTAGGATTACACTGAAACTTTCGCGTCTGTCAAGATATTCCCTTTTTTCACCGAAATCATCCAAAAGTAACCTTGGTCTTAACCCTCCTCTGAACAGGTTACAATCTCTTTACAATGTATTGAGTAAGAACGAAGATATTGACATATTTCGGTTTAACTTATCTTACTTTAAGAGAAAATTAGTTGACCTCCAACGCTAAGTCGGTGGTACGTAAGGCTATTGCTTATGATTTTAATTTTTATTTTATCATTAGGGCACTGTTAAGTTTCTGCTTAAGTGTTTATATTCCCTGAAAAAGTTGCTAAGCCAGCTTTCAGTGCTTTTTTTATAACTAACTTTGTAACTTTTATTATTTCATTATCAATAGGATAAGACGATTTGTTTTGTATTTTTTAGTGTTTTCTGTTCCCTACTTTTTTATTTTTTTATTATGCATTCCGTGGCAGCCTTTCAGTAAGGCAGCACCGTATTGATGCTACCGTAAAAATGTAACATTAGCTTGTAAGGTGTATGTCTTGTTGGTTGTCCTAATAAAATAAAATAAATAAAATACAGCTTTTATATGTACTGATACAGTAGTTCTTGTTTTATTTGAAAATTCCAAGTAGTTATGATTTTACATGCTTTCAAAGTTCGCATAAATATCGTAACCCGCTAAGAGTCACGTGGCTGCGAGTGATGTCATTTCCCAACACTCCGTTTAGTAGCATCCTACCTTCACATACAAGTGTGTTTGCTTTCTTATAAATTTCCATATTTCCAATATGTAGATGCCAGGTAAAGTTAAAATATTAATATTTCGGAAGTGCGGCTTACAGCTTCCCTATTGTTTAATACGCTCATAAGAGCATCCACACTTTTAGTCCAAAATATTAAGATAGTAAGCTGTCAACGCTGTCTTTAAATTTGTTGACTTTTTTAATGGTGAAGGAATCCAAAAAGGACAATCAGATAATCTACCTAAAAAATTTTGCACAGTTAACGACATGTTTTGTAAAATGTAAAATTTCCTTTCTCGATATATTTAATTTTTACATATGTAACAGGTCGTTAAGCAGTTCACAGAGCTAAGCGGAACTTTGCTCCTTTATTATAGCGTAAGTATATTCTCAGAACAAGTTTTACTGGTATCGGTATCGGTAAATTCCTTATGTTCTATTGTTTTCTCTGATGTAAGTTAATTGTTGATAACTGTTATTTTACAAATAATTAATTGTCTAAGTATTTTTGTGAATTGCCTGAGTGTTTTTGATACTTGTGCAAATTGGTTTTGAATGGGTACTTAAATATACACTATTCATTCGAGTATATTACCTACTTTGGAAATTCAGTAGTTTTCTGTAACGTAGAGATAATAAATTAACGAAATTAAATTGCAATATATAACAAATATGTCACTAATATTGTTTTAAACTTTCATAGTCACTGTTATAATAAATATGAGATCATTTCCATGTTTTCCTTTAAGGCTCCGATATTTAAGCACTGTTATCTTCTGCTATAAATTTTTCATAAAGATCTTATGAAATTGAAGGCAATATTAAATGCAAGGTCGTAACGACCTTACCATTCGAGCTCCCCAGATGATAGACTCGCATTAAGCCCATTACCGTCCAATATACTGTTAGTCCAGCCTGATATCCATTGGCACTGAATTACGTATTCGAAGTAACAACTAAAAATAATATAATCTAATATAAGTTTTTTTATAGTGCAGATAGTAACAAAAGTTAAGCGTACTTATTATTAATTATTTATTAATTATTTATTAATTATTATTAATTATTATATAAACGTACGTTATTTGTAAGAATAACAAGCGTTGAAAATTTTTTAATTAAGTGCGTACGCTTTTGGTAATTGTGTGTATTAATGTGTTTTTAGCAAACTTGTAGACCAAAGTTTACAAGTTTAAATAAACGTTATAAGTTTAAACAATAAATATGATATAAAAATTTAACTTCAAACTTCAGTAGCTCATTTTAATCAAAGATAATTTTTCATGTGTTTTTAAATATTTTTTGTTTTATAGTTTTAATGTCATAAAATGTTAAAGTAATCGTTAGTAATTGTAGGGAATGACATGTAGTAAGACCGTTTTTGTGTCATTGATTGATATACCGAACACTAATTATATAGTACATTTCAATCAAAATTGTTCAAATGATGCGAATTTTAAATTTTTAGTGTATAGTTTTTTTTCAATCCTAAGACAAAATCTGTTACTCAGTAATTAATATTTTTAAACTAGTTGTATCTATAACACTATCTGTTTTATTGCATAAGCGTCATGTGGTTTTGTTACCAGAGCACTACCGATATTAATTATCTTTTGTTCCTTTTTCACTAATGTACCTAAAATTCAAATATACCAAAAAATAACAAAATAAATTGTAGATTCCGAAAAAAATACTTATTTATTTTTAAATATAAATCTACCACTAAAAACAATCATTCAAAAATAAACTTTACTTACAACAAATATTTTTTTTTTAATTTATGTAAACATTTTTCGATATTCAGTCTTAAATATAAAATGTATACAAGTTAATCAGCAACATACTGCTTTTGATATTAATAAATACAGTAAGATCAATAGCAAAATAGATATTTCTTGATATTGCGAATAATTCTAAGCGTTTAGTTCTTTCATCAGCCTACGGACTTTACAAAAATACCGTGTTCCAGAGCCGTTAAAAATTGTTAAAATCTGACTGACTGTCACATTAAAAATAAAGCCTTTTATTTATTTATACCTTTTTTATTTATTTTTCAAGGTTGTAACCGACTGCTATTTACATCCAACCATAACCAACATCTAAAATATAATTTTTGATTCTTATTAATAAACAAAATTAACAACAAAACGTCAATAGGCGTGACAACTGTCACTGTTGATTTATGTCAGTCTGTTCCGTCAACGCCGCACTGATAGCGTTTCGTACTATGCAGTTGTGATTTAGTGTATAATTTTTAGTGTTTTATTATCTTTCCAAAAATCAAATTTCAAGGTATATTATATATTACATAATTGTTTGTATAGATTTATGAATATTTTGAAATAACTTGTATTAATGTACATTTTTGGCCCGAAAAGAAAGGTCTCCTTGGATACAGGTGTTACTTTGTATGACGATCACAAAGACTCGAGAACCTCATTTTTTGTTTGATCATATGTTTTTATTTGTACGATCAATAAGTTTCCTGAAACTTTTGAGTGACCGCTCATTTGCTCGATACATACGTACGATTTACCCAAACAGAAACACACACGACTACTCATATATACGTATCAAATACATTAGAAAATGACAAGAGTATTTTAAATAAATGTGATCATCACACTCAACATCACCTTTGAAACTGCCTCTCATAGGTACTATTTCCAGAAAATCGATGCCAATTTAATAGATATCAACAATTTGATTTTTCATATCATATTTTACTTTTGTAGGATGCGCTGCCAACCTTATATAAACTAGTATATAAAGAACCTTCCACCAGTATCCCATTTCCCGGATCGGAAATCTATCACTGCGAGCTATTAGGCCGCAGTAAATCTTAACCGCGATTTACGACAATCCGATATAGGTTGTTGGGCCTATCGATCGGTGACGAACTCGTATTTTACAGTAAATAGTTGTCGTTTGATCCGCGGAACTCTAATAGTAGCCGGTGGTGGCTGACTGAGCCCATCGCTTACCCGCCCAACTTGGTGGATAACTTGACATGACAGTAACAATAGGGTTGGCCGTTTATATTATTATTAGAGAGGTATTCGTATTTAACAGTCTACGATTCTAGATGAGTGATTGATTGACTATCTTAATACATATACAGAACGTCACGCTACTTATTCCCGATCAACTTAATATTGAACCATTGAAGCTGATCCATGGGAGCTTCGCTCGCTCCGCTCCAATTAGGCGACAATACCTGTTTACTTACCTGAACTTTGGATAACACATCGGATCAAACTATGCGCCTAAATAATCAAGCGAATATCTACTGTGAATGAAGTTGTTAAGTTTGTCATATTGGTTATAAGTGTTTCAATCAATCAAGTTCTATAATAACGATTATTATAGTAATTAAATTCAGAAACTATAAAAATAAACATTAAAATGACTTGATACGTTTTAGTGATAACCCTAGCATAAAAGCAATTCCTTAAAATATACTCCCATTCTCCATTTTATATATCCATACCGAGTTAAATATTTATGCCTCTGTCAAAGTTTGAAAGATTACAATTTTTCTTCACATTTTAGGAAAGAGAGTTATTAGTTTTAAATTAGCTAATTAACTTAAGCTTAGTTAGTTTTTACTTTGACTCGACATTTATCTTGGTATTAATCATGATTGGTTACTGGCGAAGTAAGTACCTACCTACTACTTTAAGTTTTGAAAACTAAAGATTTAACACTGAACTAAAACTTGAGTGTTCAATAATTGTATTGCCATATGTACTCATGTCAGGTTAGCAATTTAAAAAAAAACTCAACTCTGTTATAGTAAAATCAAAGACTTTTTAACCCATAAAGAATAGATACGCTTATTAAGAAACTACAGTGGTTCTTTGTTTCTGATTTGAGGTCTAGCGGAGGAAGAGCTCGGAAAATTGTGTTATTTAAACACATGGTACATAGGTACTTACAAATTAATAATAATCTGTAGTGGCGTAGCTACCTAGGGGCTAGGCAGGGCAGTGCCCCGGGGCCCTCAAGCTCAAGGGGCCCCCGAATCCTTACCAGAAAATCTCGATCGAACTGAACTTTTGGAAACGTCTCCCATTTTCAAAATAAATATGACAGTTTACAACCCGACTTTAATCATGGCAACTCAGTTGAGAGAAATTCGAAAGTTATACCTAGGGAATTCTCTTAATTTTTTTCTGTGGGTTGGCATTTAATGTTTTTAGGGTCTACAAGATATCTGAGTGCGACAATTCAGAATGAAATGATTGAGAGCTTGGGAACCAAACTCGAACTACTAGAACAAATAAGGCCGTCATCGTTTTTCGCCATCTCAATGGATACAAGACAGGACATATCGAAGGTAGATCAACTAAGCATTGTTGTGAAGTATGCAGTAATAACCAGATCTGAAAATGGACAGCCAATTGATATAGAAGTTAAGAAGTGTTTCTAGGTTTCACTCTAAAAAAACTAAATCCATCCTACTGGACGGAGGCAGAGTTATATTTGATTGACCCTATTGGGTCAATACGATATCTTCAATGAAACTTCGTTTTTTTATTTTATCAAAGCATTACCAGGAATAGTCCTAAAGTGTCCTAATAAAGATAAGCTTAGTGAAGCAGAGAGTATTAAAACAAAATGATAATTTCGAGTTCGTGTTGCTTTACGAAGTCATGCCCAGTGTATTGAATAACATCAATTATGCATACAAACCTTTAAAAAATGGGATATCAATTTGTGCGAGGCAAGTAAAGCTTTAGCAGAGACCAAAGCAAAGTTGTAAATTTATAGAAATGATTACGAATTATTCAAGTGCAAAGCCATTAAAACTGCAAGACCCATTTTCAATAAAAAAGGCAAGGGAAAGTTAAAAAACATTTTGTTGAATTAGCTGCTGATCAATTAACAATTAGCTGCCGATTTCCGGTATGAGTGTAGTCCGTCAAATATTCGATTTTTGCTAACACAAACAATTTTATTACATGTTGATGAAGCAAATTTATTGCACAAGTGTGACGAATTCCAAAAAAAATATTCAGCTAATTTAAGATAATAGGTTTTTAACTTCAATTTATTAATACACCTAGTTTTACCTCAAGCAGGGACTGTTCATAAATTTTATTTAAGGTCATTTAGCAAATAAAAAATGATTTAAGAAATAGTATGGGTCGAACTCGACTTCGACATTTATCGCTAATATCAATTGAAAACAAAACCGCAACAAGCCTGGATTAAACTGAAATCTATACATATAAATAAAATTGGAGTGTCTGTTTGTAATGCTGAAATAACCGTTTTTTACTACATGCATATTATATACGATAGATACATAATCCAAAATAACATTTTTTCAATTTTTGTCTGTCTGTTTGTTCCGGCTAATCTCTGAAATGGCTGGACACATTTTGACTTTTTTTGGCAGGTATCTGATGTAATAAGGAGTAATTTAGGCTACTTTTATTTTAGAAAAATTCTTTTATTTCTGAAAAATAAAGTAACGTTGCAATGTTCCACGCGTTTTGCGGGTGGCCGCTAGTCATTGATAATTTTGGGAAAACTAAAGATAGGAAAAGATTGTAAATATAATTGTTATTAAGTCAGTTGGTAGGTCCGACCTTTATATAATAAACCCTTAAAGCTTTTCTATTTCGTTTTATTGCCCAATACCTACACCAAGTATTAATTGTAATTTATGTTGTTACTGTTTAATATTTTTATTACCTGCCCTGCAGTGAACGAAAAAGAGCTGATGATAAAGTAGCTTAGCATTTTTGAAGTATTTGTATATTTAATATTTTTACTTGATAAAACCTAACCAGTTTAGATAGCAGTGGGGCCCAATTTTTTATTTGCCCCAGGGTCCTTGGTTACCTAGCTACGCCTCTGCAAGCCCCCGGTTGTTGTGATGTACTGTTTGTTTATTACACAATAGGCATGATTTTTTTTATACAAATGTACTTATTATCTATTGTACTAATTATAATCGACCTACACTGTAGGTGAGTTGTAGATATTGGTTATAATGACTGTAGGTCCTACAGTCATTATACCCAATACCTACAACTCACTGCTTTTTCCTTTTGATATTAGGCGTAGTTGTGGCAAGGAAATTTTATTACAAAGTTGTTTAATTTACGACATAACAAATAAATCTATATACAATCAAAAATCGTGAGAGCAGATAGACCTTTTCTCAAAATAATTATCGTAGAGTTTTCTTTTCAGAATATTCTTTAAATAGCAATAAATGTCCTTTTTGAAAGATGTCCTTATCGATCGACTATAGAATGTAATTATTTTTATGTCTTATAAGAGTTGTAAAAATTTACCAATTTTTTTTGACGTGACAACGTCTTATAAATTGGTTTGCCGGGTGACACTTATGAAAAAGTGTAACGCTCGGTAACGTTACGATGAGTCACCGAACGAGAGAGAGGCCCGCCGAATGCCTTGTTTTCACATTATTATTATTATTATTATTACGTATATATATATATATATTAAATATTTAATTTATTAATATAAATTTATATATATTTTTATTTATTGTAAAAATTATAAAAAATGGTTTAATTACATTTTTAATTTAATTTATTACGTATATATATATATATATTAAATATTTAATTTATTAATATAAATTTATATATATTTAAATATTTAATTAATTATATATTAATAATATATTAATAATTATTTAATTTATTATTAAAATTAAAAATATTATATATATTTCAATGATTATAGATTGATTTATAATTTATATTAATTTTTAATATAAATATTATGAATTAGAGAGAGAGAAAATATTAAATATTTAATAATTTATAATAAATATTTTAATATAAAAAAATAAAAAAAAAATCTATGCAATTTTTATTACTTATAAATAAAAATTATTATAGTTTATATAATTTATTATAAATTTATTTTACATATAAATTTTAGTGTTTAATTTTAATTATTTTAATAATAATTAATTTTAATTAATAGTAATTAATATTAAAAATTTAAGAAATTAAGATTTAGTAATATTTAAATTAATAACTAATTTTGTGCCAGCAGTTGCGGTTATACAAAAATTAAATTAAATTTTATTAATAATTAAGTAATAATTTTATTTTAGTAATTAATTAAATATTAAATTATTGAGTGAAATTTTAATTTAGTTTAATTTAATTTTATATTATGATTTAATAAAATTTAATAATAAACTAGGATTAGATACCCTATTATATAGAATTTAAATAAAAAATATTAAAATAATAAATAAGTATTTATTGAAACTTAAATAATTTGGCGGTATTGACGTGACAACGTCTTATAAATTGGTTTGCCGGGTGACACTTCAAGAAACTGCGTTACGCTCCGCTCACGTTATGCGCTCACAATGAGAGCGAGTGAGAGGCACGCGTCCCTTCCACTCGGGCATGGTTAGCCCGCCTAAGAGCGAGAGAGACAGACATAAAAAGTGGAAGGGACGCGTGCCTATAAATTAATGTTTTAAATATAATTCTTTGTATAAATAAATGTTTTAAATTGTTACTATTATTTCATCCTTCGTCCTACTATACGAATGAATATTCACATTTAAATTATTTTACCACTCAAAGTCGTTGTCACGTAAAACTTTCGCCTGTATACCGACTTTACAGGCAACCAATTTTTTATTTGGTAAGAGCTTTGATAGTCCAAAGGTAACGGTTGCGAAAAGACACGTCTAGTTACTCCTTAACATGATTTCTCTCACCACGTTTTTTTTAATGTGTATTTATTAGAGTTAGTACAACTACAAATGGTCTCTTCTTCTCTTATTTCTAATCACGGGAGTGTCAATAGAAAAATTTGTAGTTTGATACATTATAAATTTAAACCTACAGAACATGTAACCTTTCAACACATCTTTGATATGCCCAGTTGTACTTGCACAAGAAAAGCAGTCCTTAAAACACTGAAAAAAATAAGTCACTTATCCGTATAAACAGGCAATTCGTATAAGAAAAAAGTAAATAATTTCTTATATTTCTTTAAAAAATTGACTCTTTCAAATTATTTTAGCCGTATGATCATACCTACCCGTGAATGCCATAGACGACAACCATATTTCTTTGAACTTTGATCATTGTTTATTTTTATTCCTCTTAAACGAGGAACCACATTTTCTGGTGATTTCTTATTATTTTTAACTAAATTAACTTTCTTAAATTAAGTAGAATTCGATATAATCTCGGCTTTACTAATGCAAAGACCAGGTTTGCATTCTAGAAAAAGAGCTATGCATATAGCATTTAAGAACTTTTTTCTCATCTACGTGTGACCCCATTTATCTCACTAAGGAGTTGACTGCACAATATAAAAGAAATAATAAAATGTTAAATCCACTAATTCTCACTCTTCCCGCCTCAGCCCATTTTACTCAATTACCGTGGATAGAATACCGCGAGGAACAAGGAACTTTAGAATAAGGCACTCGGGCCTGTTCTACTTTAACAAAACAAACGTCTTTTCTAACAACAGTCGACAGGTTTCAGTTGGCAAACGAAATAAAACGTCCGAGTGATATGTTCGCTCCATACATCTTCATTTCAATGACCATTCATTTACGATAGGCCACGGGTCCGTCCTCAGCTAGATTGATGTGGATTCGATTCCGCGCTAACCGTAACACGTATATAAACCTGACGCCCACACATACCATTCTAACGATGAAGATGTCTTCTTTGATAGTTTGACAAGCCTGCCTTCTAATTAAATAACATCATTATTATTAATGAAGCTGTGATTATATAATATTTCGTCACTTAAAGTAGTGCATTGATGATTAATGTTTTTTATTAAACTTTATTTTTACATCCCTAAAAAGATTTTTCATTGGTCTTCTTTACAAATTTTCATTCAAACAATATTTATTGTAATTTGACTGTAATCTTGATCTTTAAAAAAAATATTATTAAATAGGTAAGCCGAAAATAATAATTAGTCAACCAATAAGACCTATTATTATTATTATTAGAGGATTCTAGAAACACAAAAGTCCTCCTAATTTAAAAATATCATCAATCTATACAGCATTTAATCTTTTACTTTCACAGAATCTTGTGCCACGAATAACGCTGTACTTTCGGTAAATACCTTAACAAATTTTATTAATGACTATTGGACCCGGTAGTTATTGGCTTTTATCAAAAAAGAACTTAGCTCCCTACCAGGGCAAGTAGTATTTGCAGGTACGACAAAATGCATGTATAATTATTAATTATAAAACACTTAATACATAATTTAATGCTTCTTATTTTGTAATTAGTGGACTTTTTCTATAATACTAGCTGACGCACATGTTGAGACAAAGAAATAATTTTGATTACAGATTTAAATAATACCTATCCTATGTAATAAGTCGGAACCAATTCAGCAAAATGAAAAAAAAATCAAATTAGGTTGAGTAGTTTCGGAGTTCATCGTGGTCAAAACTATGAGAGGGAATTTTTATATGTAAAGATTTCCAATCTCTTTCACTTCTTAAGGGTACAATTTTCTAAAAACGCTGAAGTATTTATTGCTTACCTCACCTGTTAACCGAATAGCGTTTAAAAGTAAAATAAATAGGTTTCTGACCTGTTATGAGCAGTTATGATGTATTATATTTTTAGTATTCGCAATGCAATATTTCTATAATATAAGCATTTATAAGCCCCGATTAAATTTCCAGACTTTAAACGAACCAACTTCTAGCAAACATAGTTGAAAGAGAGTATTCATTAAAAATCTATTCAAGCAAGTTCATAAAAAGGAGCTTTCTGTAAGCCGTTGTCAGTCCTGTAAAAGTTATGTAATTTACGATTTATACACTTTTTACTTAGAATATTATTATACTAAGCTTTCTTACTTCACCTACCAGAAAGTACTTACGTCTTAATTGTCATACAAATATATTCAAATAACTTGAAAATTCATTTCTTCGCTGCCTCATTTTTGAAATTGAAAATCATCATTGAAAAAAAAACGTAGGTATATAGTATGTACTTTATTAACGATTAACGGACTTAGGATAATTTAACGGAAGTTAACGAGTCCGTTAATTTTTTTAAAAGTAAACTTAAAAGTGAATCCGTTAATAGAAATGGTAACTTCGTTGATTAACGGGTTAATGAGTTAATGCCCAGCTATGATTATAGTATACCAAATTTACAAATGAAGTCAGTACATTATTTGTTAAAGATGAGAAAATGATTTCTGTCCCAATTGAAAATCGCCAAGGTAGCTTATGTGATAGACACCAAGCGAATTCCAATGACAGACTGCCTGTACCGTATTGCCTAGTTCAGCCATTCGGCGAGAGGCATGTATTGGACCACATTTTTTTACAAATGATATGCACTCAATTAGGAAAGTGAAAACAGTTTCGTAATTAAGCGTACGTATCCGTTTCCGTTGGGTTGGTTCCAAAATTTACGTGTGCACCTTGAAAGTTATATAAATCTAACTCAGATGACGCTGTTAGATAAATACTGTTTTCTAACACGCACTTACAATTTTTTATACCTCTTTCTATTGAGTTGAGGGACAAGAGTTTGATTTTGTTTTGCAAATATATTCGAACAAAATAGGGAAGTATCAAAAACTATACGAAATCGCGCTACCGAATAATCTGGTGTAAAATAAATCTTAGGTGGTTATTGATCAATTCCTAACCAAATGCATCAAAGAGTATGTAATCATTATCGTACTACGATATACCGAAATATGTAAAAGTAGTTACGTAAATACCTCTTAAATTTAAAAATCATTGTGGCAAAGATATTCTTTTTAACTCCAACTTATTCAGTATGGGAATGGGCAAACAATTTTCTGCGGAAACAAACAAGGGAATATTATTTTTAAACCGACCATATTGCAGGCGAAAACTTGTATCTAGGATGCGCTGGACCGTATTCATGTTTGTTTGTGTGTACACTAACGGATTAAAAAAGCACCACAGCTTGACGATACGCAAATAGCGGCATGACATGAAGGAAATTGTGAAAACTTTATCATAAAGTAAATACTTACCATTTCTATTTACGTAGTAAAACTCGGTTCATTTCGACATTATTTCTATATTTAAATTGTTCAGTGAAATCCCTCAGTATTTGGCTGAAAATAGATAAGATTAATACTATAATTTCATTTACTTGCTTAAACCAATACCACAGACTAAATAACCCTTCCCTTTACAAAGTAGAAATCGTAGCTGTTACGTCATTGACTACGAACGTCGTAATCGTAGCATCAACTGATAAAATGAATATGATATTTTGTTATTCTAATAAAAAATAAAAATATTATATAATGATAAAAACTATACCCGTACATTAACAATTATTTATCAAGCTGCTCTTACATTCAATTTTTACCCAACTGCAAGAAGGACTTTATTTTTCGCGCTTATTTATATAATGTATGTTTGAAATAATATTTATTTCCTCGTATCATCCAAACAGCGCAGCGGATTACTCTAACTAAGTATTCATTAGATTTGTCTTGACAACCCAAGTGTTCTTGACGCCACCCACAGAAATATGTACAACTAATATGTTTCAATGGAATTTTAAATGAATGATTGATAAATAATTCGCTTGGTCAATTTATACAAGTCATGATACATAAAAGTATTAAGTACATATATATAACTTAAAGTTAAATTATTTATATTTAACTTTAAGTTATGTATTATAAATTACTTAATAAAAAGAAAAACCTGATTGCAAAAAAGACTAAATTAAAAAAAAAAACACCATTTAAACAACATAACTGAAAAGAGATAACGAGCTCAATAGGTAAACTTAAGGTAACTTGTCTGAAAATTAAAATATACTTCGATGTATTTAATATTTTATTTTTTTGCATTCACAAAGCCATAATTTTATAGGACTTGAAATGAATCTAAATGATTCAATAGGTATTTTTACCCATTAAAATCCGCGAGCATTATATAATGCTCTATAGCGCGCAGTCTGATTTAATTGTTATTACGGCTTTGGTAATGGTTCTTTTTGATTGAATGGAATTTTTTACCCGATAGAGAGAGAAATAACACATTTAACACAAAGCTGGGCTTTAAGGGGTTATTAATTAAAATAAATAATTTTTAAATATAATTTTTTGCCCCTTATTTTATTTTTCGTAATTAACTGACTTAATTTCTCATTAATGATTCTTTGAGAACTCTTCTCAGTTGGATTCGACATTATAACCTCAAGCCTGTAAAAATAATGTTTTTAGTATAAGGGGATAACAAAAACTGACAAACTATCTTCTTTTAATACTTATTGGCTGATAACTTCGGAATTATAGAAAATAACTAAAAATATGTTTTATTCTATGATGTGTACAAGTAAGATAAGTGTATTATTACTTGTTTATAAATTAATGAGAACATAAGAAGAAAGTCGTACAAACCTTTACAATCAATTATAAGATTTGCTGTAAATTTAGATGAAATTATTAGCTAAAATTGTACATTTTAGCAAGTAGAGATTATTTCATGGAATTTTGACATTTTGACACAGTGAATTTAGAAAGGTAAGCAATTTGGGAATGGACAAAGGTTATAGGAAGAACACTTAGGTATCTGTGTCGACTGCACTCCGATGGTAAAACTTTAGCTGTTTCACTGCTCCGTAAGTAGGTACAACTTGATATTTATATGTATTCCAGCTTTATCCAGTCCAGAATTCCAGTCGTCAATTTATTGCGTCATCTCATGCAGCACTGACGAACTGGGATTTTTCGGGAATTTTGATATTTCCTTCATGGGCCACCAATATAAATGTTTGATAGAACATGGCGGAATTTCCAAAACTTTGTACTCCAAGTCTTGTATTTTAGATGAATTAACACAATTTATTAAATTTATAATTTTTATATATTTTATGCATTTTCAATGCGATCTTATAAGATAAATTATTATAATAGAAAAATACTAGAAAAATCGACTCGGGTCACAAGTGAATCTCAATTTATTAAGCGGAAAATTCGATCTTCGATCGAATGGATGATTAACAAAAAAGTACATAAAAAATATGTTGATGCCGTCCTACATACTCCTATTGTACTTGAGTAGTATGAGTTATGATCTATTTGCTCTATTAAATATCGATTTTTATCAAAGGGGCGCTTGGGCCTATACAATATGATATAAACATTTGAACATTGATTTTCCGAAAATTTCGGTATAACTGTGATAAAAGTCGCTGCTCTATAGTTACCTAACTCTTTGGTGTCACCTTTTTTGAACATAGATTTTATCGTTGACCGTTTTAGTTTAGAGGGGAATAATCTTTTAGTTAACGATATGTTAATGATGTAGCAAAGTGGTCTACATATACTTCATATTTAATCCTGACTTTTCGACTCCTTTACAGGAGCCGTTATCACAGAATGACTAAGGTGGTCATACATGTGTTACTACTACCTTCACAATATTTTAAACGAGCACGTTCGAAACTGTTTAAATTTATAGAAATCAAAACAAAACTATCCACAACAGTTCAGCCGATTTGCGTGATTATTATTAAAAACAAATATTCACATTTATAATATGAGTGGGAATTGACATAAGTAGGAAACTATATTGTGATTATAAAATAAAATATATGGTGATGATAAAATTTATCGAGATGAGTATCAAGTGACCTAACAGGGCCCTTCGATAGCGTAGAAGTAATGGACGATTTCTTAAAACAGACTGGTGAGAAACCCACATGAAGTATGTTTAAAGCATGCACAAAATATTGATAAAAGTTTAATACACTTACATTACAATACAAATTAAAATATAAGCTACGCTTCGTTTAAATAACTTTAAAAATTGCAACCGAAACTATCATTGCGTCAATAAGTCGTGAAAGCAATAACTTCACGGACCATAGGACGCGCCCGTTCGCAAGTAACGGCCGAGGAAATGTTTGAACTTGCCAACCGGAATTTGTTTACTGTAAGTACGTCCACTATAAAAAGATACCCCCAGACCATATTAAATAGACGAATAGAGACAAAATTCTATTCCAAACCGGGTCATGATATACTGGTTGTGTTGTTTCGAATCTTCTCTCCAACATTCGATGCGCTTCGAAACGCCAAATGTGGAAGTGGGCACGTCAAAACAAACACATTACCGTTTATATATAGTCATTATCACTTCACATAGCAAAAGACATTAACGAAAGAACTTACCTCAGAAGTGATTATTATAATGTCTTACACTGATAGTGGCTATCCTCATAAAATACTAATGTGTCTACTTATATGGACATACTGACGAGCCTAAAGTTTTTTTGCAAGAATAGATTAAAGCTTCCTAACGATATTTTTAAAAAGGCATCCGTTTTCTTAGCTTTTCCTTATTTACTCCTTACGTTTTTGTAAAGATCCTGATTATAATATTATTTTACCTGTGAGTTAATAAACGCCTTTCGAAATAATACCTTTAAGGACGTGTTTGACTTTTTCTGTAAGTGATTCAGTATATATTATATAATGTGAGAACACAGTTTCTCCTGCCGAAGGAAATGTTAAGTTAATCGTTTCATTTCTTACTTTTATGCAAATAAAACCGATGGCACTCTGATGTTTAAAACATTCTTATAAATTAAGCTACTGAAATAAAATTAATGGAAGGACCGAAGGTAATTTCAAATCAGTTTAAATCATTGAGTAGACATCGAATCTTTTATAGTGATAGGTACCTATTTGTGATAGAGTACGAAATGAAGGTTACAATTTTGAGGTTATCATCTATAATGTGCGTGTTGACCGACTCTTCGCACCTTTTAGTGACGCTACATAAATGTGCATCTTATTAGTAAATCTATTGTGACTGGCCTTTGTGAAATAAATTGAATAACACCGTACACTACCTTGCGCGACAGATGCAAGACATCAAAACGGCATTCCAATTATTTTAATCAAATCCAATAAGGTTAACAGATCTGAAATGGAAAAATATTCACATCGAAATAAAGCTGCTCCTTAAATACGAACACCTGACTATGAGATGTTTTGTAAAGTTTACCTCTCTTCGGACCCGCCCTACTTAGGAGGCGGGCCAAACACGTCCCGGAAGAATTTACAAATAAACCACTGAGCTTTTTAAAATTGGCTGTCACTTACAGGTATTTTATTTATCATTTGCTAAGAATTTTGTTAACCCTTAGGAATAAAGGTTTTCCTTTATTCAGTTTTATATTTAGGTTACCTGATTGAATTATTAGATTGTAACTTTTTTGTGTTTATAAAAAAAAGTTGTCTGCTTTTTATAAAGAAAATATAAATAATTTATTCATTTCTTTGTCACGTCATGGTATAACATATCTTTGCAAAAAAATATGTAGTTCTGGGCACTAAGAATAAGAACGACGGTTATCATTTAATGAATTAGGTATTTTTTGGGCTTTGGATCTTGGTTTGTCTGAGTTTGAATTCGCATCAAACGAAAACTACTGAATTGAATTCAAGGAAACGACGATATATATCTAATCTGTAGCTCGAAATAACATTTAAACTTTATTTGAATAAAATACAATTCAAGGGCAGAACGAGGGAAGTCTAACATTATATTACGTTTTTTACGCTACGAGGTTTACGCTAGAGTATCCTTACTAATATTATAAATCGGAAAGTGAGTTTGTTTGTTTGTTTGTTCCGCTTTCACGCCGTAACTACTGAACCGATTGCTTTGAAATTTTGCAGACGTAAAGATAAAAGTCCGGATTCAAAAATAGGGTACTTTTTATCCTGGAAAAAATTGATATTCCCGAGGTAAAACAAAAATATTGTTTGCTTGATGGATGGATTGTAGATGGCTCTGAGTGTCGTTTAAAACAACGTAAAATATTGCAAACGAATATAAACATGTAAATTTAGAAGCTAAATGATACGATAATGAATCCCCGAAAATGAGGAATTCCCGAGGGATGACGTACAATTTGTTTTATCGTCTAAACTGTTTTTTTACATCTACTTATCCTGAAATCACTAAAGTCAACGAATTACTAATTGGTATAAGTATTAGTTACGTTATTTAGTTCTTGAGGTATGCGATAGATGGCGCTGGGTGTTTTTTAAAACATGGTAACGATGTGTTTTTTAAAGTACATAAGAAGTGGAATGATAGCTTACGCTATTTATGATAAACTAATTGTATCCAGCGTTCGCACTTCATAGATTTTTCCGTGGGAATGAAAAGTTTTCTTATAGTTGTGCTTTGACGGGGGTGAAGCCGCGGGCGGAAAGCTAGTTACAAATAAATTATGATATCAAATAAAAAATGTGTGTTGTTTTAAGAAATAAAATAAATACCTAATTAGATGTTACCTAATTATTTTGAATATTGATTCGCAAAAGCCTGTCTTTATTAAAAGTATTTAAAATTGTCAGTGTATTTGGTGCAAACTCTCCGTTTGAATTTAACGATGATGGAGGTACTTAATAAAAAAAATCCTGATAAAAAATAATTCAGCATAATGACCCCTTAACTGTACTTTTAAGTGTTTCTACAAACAAGCTAGCTATTAATCGGTTCTTTAGTTTTGATGGTGGTTTTGGGGTTTCAGCTAATAATTCTAATCATGTATGCATTCACTGAAGCACAATCAAGCAAAGTAAGGTATATCAACTGATATATTTGTCTAATAAAACTTATTTAAATTAATATTTATGTTAAACAACATTATATTAAATAATATTTTGTCTAATATTCAGTCTGTAGTATGAACGTTATTGAAATTAAATTATACCAAAGGTAGTTGTAATAAATGACGTGTACCCTTTAAGCAGTAGGTAGTTACTTGGGTATCAACTGTATTTTTTAAAAAGCATCGATCAAATCGAAATATATCGGATTGTTATTTCTATTTGGGTACCTATTTTTAACAATAGGTACTAGTTATTAAAATATAAACTTTTAAGAAGCAACAGTTTGTCAAATCTGGTGCGGTCCAAACGTTTTCTCTATTTACAAAATTTTTAAAATGCGTTCTTAAAACTATTAAATAAAAAAAAGTTAATATTATAGAACAGATTTTTAGGTGTCCGCAATCAATTCACAAGATTCATTCATTGCTCTAGACTGATAAAATTGAATTTTTTACTTTAAAAAAATGATCTTAGATCGCCACAGCAGAACCAAGAAGTGTCTCTGTTTTACGTCGCTATCAATGGGATAGTGTATCAGAACTGAACTTAATTTATTGCATAAAACTTTTCCTATTGGGGTGACAGTAACCTCGTCCATTTCAACGCCTCCAAAACGCAAGCGTGTATTTTCACTGCAAAAGGGGAACTCCTTTTTCAACCTCACTCCTACTTTCCAAGGTACATCTGTACCTGTGACCGGCAGCCTGGAGCTTCTTGGCATGGAGTTGTCGTCAGATCTCAACTTCGGCGCCAACATCGAGTCCAAGGCTCAGACTGCAGCTAAAAAGCTGGGCGTCCTAAATAAGGTCAAACGATATTTCACGCCGGGACAGCTTTCAACTCTCTATAAAGCTCAAGTCCGATCTTGCATGGAATATTACAGCCACCTCTGGGATGGCTCAGCAAAATACCAACTTGCTGCACTGGACTCGATTCAGCGCAGAGCTGAGAGGCTCATTAGTGACAGCAAATTGGCGAAGAGCAAGCTTCACACCTTAGCTCACCACCGCAAAGTTGCCTGACTGTCGGTCTTCTACAGATTATATTTTGGAGTGTGCTCAGGAGCTACATATGCTCATACCGCCATCACCTTTCTTCCATCGGATATCCAGACCCACTGCGGGCTACCACCCTTTCTTGGTCGCTATTCCTGCCTGTCGCACCAAGCGCTTCTCGACTTCTTTTATAATGCGCACAGCAAAGGAGTGGAACTCCCTCCTTACGTCTGTATTTCCGAGTACTTATAACCCGTCTGTTTTTAAAGCCAAGGGTGAATAGGTGCCTATTCACCCTTCCTTCCTTCTGGTCTTCTGGTTTAGCTCGTTCCATCGTGGATTCTGTCATTGCCCCCGGCCAATGATTAGGATCAAGAGCGAACCCATTCTGAATAAAAAAAAAGTGTTACAGGTTGTTAAAACAGTATATTTGTTTTATTCAGTTTGGATTTCTTAATACTTTCAACCGAATTTCATTAGAATTGAAATATTATTTATATTTCAGACAGTGGTCTCATAGTTTTTATTAGTAACTTTAGGTAGTTACTTTATTAAAATTTCATAGGCTATAAAACTAGGATATTTCTTACGTTTTGGTAGAAAAAATGTTAAACTTCATTTAATTCGGTTCCACTTTGTAGGCACGTGGCGTACTTTATTGTATGTTGATGTCAAAATTATTTTTGAAAATAATCCGTTGTTAGGGAAGACAAACCGCACTTTCGCAAATTATAGAAATCACAGCCAGGGGATCGAAAAAAAAACTTTAATTAATAAAAAATTTTTTTTTTTTTTTGCGTAATAAATAACAGTTTTCATACTTACCTCAACATAACAGACAGCCTCTCTTCTGGTGAAATACACTTGCAAAATGTTGTATTCGTGTAGGTTATATGTTGACGTACGATTTGAAGAGAATTATTGAAGCTGGCTACTGATATCCGATAGTAGTAAAAATTTCTCGAACTTTTGTGTGGAATCGAATCAACACATTTAGCACCTGATTGTGACGGAGTCCGAATTTTGAAATTCACAAAAATAAAAAAGTTATGACCAAAAAACATTGGCTCTATGGGATTGCCCATTGAAACAAAAAGCGTATTCATTCTTATGGAATTTTAAAACTTGCTTAACATTGTATTTTATTACCTTTTTTTCGGTATTACGCTCCGCTCCAATATATGGTGCTAGCAAAGCTTTTTGCTTATCGACTGCATCGCCTAGCAATCTTAAGGCAGCAACACAAAAAGCTCTCTTGAAGTCCATCTTTAAATTGTGAAAATCGTGGCTAATTTCGCGATTTTTAATCTCAGTGTGTGCGTTTTGGGCGATTTGGCGATTTACCGCTTGCGGGAAAAAACTAATGTGCGGTGTGGCAATAATTGTGTCAGAACTTCACTTTCAGCAATGTTCGTTTAATCAAAATAATATATCTTTCATTCCTTTTAGTATCATATTAACAGCTCCAGTACATCTGCACCATACATAGATCTAATGAAAATAATACTGTGTTTACTTTCTATATTCCCGTTACATACGCTATGATTAACAAAATATATACTCAATAATCCTTCTTCGAATGTCTTTTTACTATGCTTTCTACTCAGCTGAGCATAAAGTGGCAGAGTCGATAAAAAGTTGTCGAAATCTCCATGACAAGTTATTTATTTTTCAAATATTTTTTGGTTTTCTAGGTTCCCAAAACCAGGGAAAATAGACTACACCAACCCAAAATCTTTCAGTTTAGACTTCTTTCTTTTAATAACACTAGAAAGGATATGCGATCGGCATCTACGTGAAGGGGCGTTAAACGACATCCCATTGCACAGATAGCAACATGCTTACAGTGCAAGGAAATCTACTGGATCTGCTCTTCATCTACTAGTTGGTAAGATCGAAGAAGCTCCGCAAAACAAGCTTATCTTATCACCGTTATTTATATGGAAGGAGCCTACGATAAGACCAATTTCTTCAGTATCAAAGCCAGCGGCGGAAGAAAAGATCACAGACTGGATCTTAAACATGCTTCGGAAAACAATAGTAACCTGTCAAAAATAAAAGTAATTCTAATTAAAGAAGCAAAACAGGCGCACAAGACGTCGAGTTGAGGAAATCGCCCGTATAGTAGAACAAGAGGAACAACATCACGCCAAAGTCAGCCAAAAAAAAAAACTTATACAAAAAACAAAATATAAACATTGGAAGTAAAGAAAAGTCCCATTTGGAACTGTGAACAATGCTACAAGGGCGTATTTATGTTATGAAATAAATATAAACGTTTTATTCAAAATATTAAGTGGATTAAGTACTTTCACTTTTATATGTTTTAATTATATATTAACATTAGGATAGGGTCAAATAAAAAAATAAATAAAACAGGTACAATTTATTGAAAAAAATATGTACACAGCAAAACAAATAAATAATCTTATACTGTATATTAGTCTATAAAACATTAATTTCATTGAAATAAAATACTATACATTACTACATTAAGATTATGTACATAATACCATCTCACAGAAGTGCTATACGACTAATTATATATAATAAACAATATCCGTTTAACATTAAATACTATGACGATATCTGGAGTCACATTTAATATTTAGGAAATTTTCAGTGGAATCTCTAAGGTTAAAATACGATAATATAAAAACAGTAAGCTATGATAATTCCTTGATATTCATTCATCAACTTTCCAAAACCACATAAATCAATTTTGTTCAGATATAAATCTAACAATGTCTGTCGATAACAAATTATCTATCAAATGTACTCAAGGTTTGACACACGTCCTACAATTAACGTTCTACCTAGATTTTTAAAATTCTTTAAGTTTACCTATAATTGAGATATTGTATTTAAAAAGCATTTTCCAAATGTTATATAATAATCTCCCTTGTACCATAAACCATACACTTACCCATTAACGCGACACTTAAGAGTAAATATAACAAAATATGAAATAAAATATCGACAAAGTTAGATGTGTTCTGCTGATTTTGATGCTTGCCAACTTTGTTCAAAATAACATGTCCAAATATTGTAAGATAAAATAAAAGTAGGCCTCCTATTATTGTAATGTACAAAATGTATAAAACTAGAAATTAGACTCTCAAACTATTGGTTATCTAAGTTTCGTCCATGTTCCGGACCCGAATTATTATAATAACACTGCATTTCAACTATTACGCCTAGCATTATAGTAATAACAAAAGTATAAAATTAATAAATCAATGCAAACAAATATGTATTCACAATGTCTCAAAGAAATAATGCTGTACTTATTATTATGTAAACGAAACAATGTTGACATGATATTCGCAACGCCAACAAACGCCAGGCCAGTTTTATTGTCAATTACCTTCTTTAATATCTACACTTTTAATATGCTCAATATTTTGACTAGAAATCATGTTATATTATTACTCTCTAACAAAACACATAAAATTTACACGATATTTATCGTAGCATAATTTCTTATTAATTTACAGTTTATTATAATTGTACAATACATCGATGACCGGTGTTGGAATTAATATTTTGATTATATTAAGAAATCTACAGAATGTTGAAACTACTTAATCTAGAATGTAACTCGAGAACAATATGATTTTAAATCATTATTGTTTCATCTTAATATTTACTATAATTTAAGAGAACTTCATTCTGTCCAATTTGCAGGTGTTTGACAAATGTCTAATATGATACACTAATAATTTCGCACATAAACATTAGGAACCTCTTAAATCCAAAGAATTTTCTCCTATTTGATAATATTATAATTATATTGATATATGAATTGTACAGTTGCAAATGAACTTTAGTTTATATACTGAAATATTAGATGTTCAAAATATTCAGATAAAAGAATCATATAAATTATATATTTTATAATCTTAATATTTCTCTAACTAATTATATTTTAAACGTACCCTTAATATTTCAAAGCATTTGGGAAAATATTTATTTTACAGGAATCGATATTAAGCATTAACTCTTGCATACTATGTATGTACCTCTACTGTGTGATTGTTGCGTTTTGTGGTAGCACCCAGTCTCAGTATTTGCCTTATGTTAATAATGTTATGTGGTATAACGACCCAATGCTAAAAAATATTTAAAATCTTCATAAGGCGGACTCTGTATCATGACGATCGACCGCTGCGCTATAATTAGCGACTATCATTTATCTTGCGTAAAGTACTATAGTAAATCGATGTCATAGATTTTATGGATGCGTTGCAAAATTACGTCGTAAGCATCATCGAGAACTACGTAAACGCGTGCTGTCCCCAGACTTTGCCAATATCGGTGCCACTTTAGAGGAGATTCTCTTTAATTTTTCTTTATTCTTCCCTTTATCCTGTTTTCTGTTTCTCTTAGGTGTTTCGATAATGGTCCCGCAGTCAGTTGCCTCTTCAACAGTGCCTTCGACTTCTCCCTCGTCTGCTCTCTCGCTTTTCTTATCAAGCTCTGCCATTGCCTCTTGAATAGCGTTTTCGAGGAGGGTATTCAGTTTTCTACTCCTAAATAAAAATACATCTATTAATTTTCATAAAAAAGTAAATTTACATAGTTACTGTGGCAATTTCAGCTGCTTGTTGCATTGAAAAATTTGTAGGTCCTTATATTTTTTTTGGTTGGGTTAATTATTTCATATTTTATTCTGGGTAGATTTCCCTAAAACTTTATTTGAAGGAGTTATCATCGACTTAAAAATGACGCGGCTCCAGTGGCTAGCGCCAGTTGCTGATGGCACGCCAGACGTGCCATCAGCAACGAATCGGTTAAATCACACCAGCGCACCTGGTATCTGGTCTTCAAAGTGCGATATCGGTAGCAACGGCTTTCTCATTATTTATGGAGTAAATTAATATAAAGCTAAGTTAATCATAATAATCCGACACTGATTATTATAATTTCTCCATATTGAGACAGCTTACGACTATGCTAGACGATACATATCGATTCCATGCGCAACAAATGTGGTAACGCCATAATAATATTATTGAGTTACGACTTTTGTTGCGGAAGGAATCGATATGAATCGTTGATCGATATAACAGTTTAATGCCATAAACAGTGATAGCTTAAATCGCTAAATTTTAACGATTTAACAGTTGTCTCTACTAATATTACAGTTGAATCAAAATCTGTTTCCATCATAGTCCACTACCTGCGAGATCTGTAGCTATGACACCTATTATAAATAGTCTGGCCATAAATACTGTTACATAAAACCTTTTCTTTTTTTTCAACTTTTTAATTATTTTGTATTTGGAGCGCGTTTATTATTTTAAAATCTTTTTTCGATTTCGCGCCACATATTTTTTCGTATTCATTATCAAATTACAATGTGGAATGGGGTGTTAAAGAAAATAGAATTGCAGTGATCGCCTTGCACAAAGTGGTTATGGGGCCATCGGTCATATTCCAGATACTTCAAAAGCTTGGTACCAGCTGTATGTTCGAATATCGTACTATCAACAGATCCAACAACACTTCCTCCGTGGAAAACCCTAAAAGATCGGTGCGGCCGCGTGCTATTAGAAAACTACAAAGACTGTTAATGCTGTTACAGCCAGAATTCGTCGAAACCCCATTAGGAAAAAAAAATCTTACCGCGAGAAATAAGGATTCCCGCTAGGACTCTGTCGCGTATTATAAAACAACACCTGAATCTTGGTGCTTATCGTCAATATTCAAGACATGCCCTTAATCAATGAGAGTGGATCGATCAAAATGCCTTCTGACACGATACGCAAGTGAAAGGCACAGAAATATCCTCTTTACCTATGAAAAAATTTTCATGATTGAAGAGCATTACAATAAGCAAAATGATAAAATGTATGCTCACAGTTCTAAAAAACTGCTCAAGTGGTCGGAAAAGTACAACGTGGTCATCATCCCGCGTCTGTGATAATTTGGTGGGGCGTGTCTTTTCAAGGCGCCACAAAGCAAAATTTTTGTGAAAAAGGAGTGAAAACTTTAGCCAAAGTGTCAAGAGACAGTCTTGGATCGTGTTGTGAAACCGCTCAGCAATACACTTTTTAAAAATGTACCGTAGACTTTCCAGTGGGACTCTGCACCTGATCACAAGGCACGAACTACCCAAGCCTGGCTTGAAACTAACATTCCGGACTTTATAACAGCTGAAGACTGGCTCATCTAGCCCAAACCTCAACCCTTATTAGATTACAAACTAGCTGACCCGGCCACGCGTTGTTGTGTCTCAGTTATAGATGCCGCTGTACCGAAATGAATCGCGCTAACGTTTCGGTTCTACGGCTACACATATAGCCACCCGTTCTAAACCTTCTTGAATGTTATTCTTAGGCACTATGGTAAGGCGTATACAATGGAAAAAGAGTGGACAGATAAACACACAAACTACTGTGATCTTAGATTATAGATTATGGTGAGTTTTAGAGGACATGGCCTGCTCTGAACGACACGGCGACATCGAGACTCTTAAAAAATCTCTGGAGCAAGCAGTGGCGAAATTTCCCATGGAAACATTGCGTACATCCATAGGTTCTTGGCCAGACAGATTAAAGGTCTGTATAAAAGCCAAAGGTGGCCATTTTTAATAGATTTTTTTTTTAATTTTTTGCTGAGAATTTAATAAATATGTACATATAAGTTTTAGTAATATTACATTATTTCATAAAAAAATGCACTTTCATTTGTAACAGAACTTATGGCCGGACTAGGTACTTATGTAAATTATTTCTAGTTTAATATATTGTAGGAAAGTAGTGGCCACAAGAAATAATAAACATATTGTTAAAATTTAACGATTTAAGTATCATTTTAGGTTGCTGAATTCTAAATATTCCTATACACGCAAAATAGCTGCGCTACCAGCAAAAGTGCTTTTCCTTGGGTAATCCTCTACGAATAAACATTCGGTTTATCATTCACTGAAAGTGCTCTCGAAGGTTTCAATTGTTTATCCTCGAGTAACATTTTAAAAATTGTAGAAATAGATTATAAAATCTACTTCGAAATCTATGATTGTAATAATTTCTTATTTTTGCATATAATAAATACTTTCAAATTTATATATTAAAGACATTGTTCTAATTAGTATGTCACAGTTATATTTGTAGCGCATGTTTTATTTATATTATTAACGCTCCGTGTTTTTTATAAAGCACTGGTAGTGGGACGTTTTCTTCGACTAAAGAAACTGGGGTAAAATAATCCATTTATTTATCAAGAGCTATGGCAATCGTTTATAAACAATAAAACGTTATCACCATAACTCTCAGAAAATTAAATATTGTATTTGTGTACTAATGACAAATTGCTCGTCGGTAAGTATCGGAAATCAAAACTGTTTTTCACGTGTACTACTAATCATGCCACTTTCAATAGTCCACAAGGTTGATAAGTTCATCAGTGTTGTGTCCTCGACGCATAGCTGCGCGGAACTAGGAAACTTAAGTAATTCTATTGATGGAATTATTCCCTTTTTTTTCTAGTTGCCTTAAACGCGGGATGCGGATGAAAGCACTAAACCTAAACTTAGATACATAAAAGCATGTTAAATGTGTTTTCATAGCATTTAACATGCTTTGCAAGCATTTTACTAATTAGGCATTTGGTTTCGTAGGCTTTATTTAGGCAAATTGCTTTAACTAGAATAATTCGAAAAAGAACTAGTTCATTGACGATGCGGAAATGCATCTTACGTTCACTTCCATTCACACCGTACCTGTAATTTAATTTAGTTCGAAAACGAGCAAACAACAAGATACTGTAGATGAGCTACAGATGTGTTCAATTTAAAAAGCAGCTCATTACACTATCGTATCTCTCGCCCGTTCTTGAACAATATGAAACGAATGACATTCAGCCTGTGACGAGTGTAAACTTGTAAATTTTAATCAATGTACAACTATTTCATACACTGCGAATCTCATTATTAAAAAAAAATACAGTCAAAGCAAAATATGTTTTTTAAATATTTTAATTCGTTAGGACTGGGCGTAAAAAATATAATCAACATGTTATTCTATTCTTACTTTAATTGTGAGAGTATATCTAATAATTTATCTTAAAATAATTCTGCATAAAGATGATACAAAAATGCAAACTTAAATCAAACAAAACAAATGAATCATAATGGATTCGTTTATGTATATTGGGGTGAATGAACACGAAATAAATAAAATAGAAAACTAGAGACGAAAGATGCAGTTAGTTGTACCGAAAAAAATGTATATCTCTTTTCATCTTAAACTGCTTTTTAGTCATTTTCGTACACTGCTTCATCAGCATCTCTCGTTTAGAGCATTCAGCTTGTTATTGACAGACCTCTTGTTAGGTATAATGTATTCATTAGCGTCCCGTGTTTAAAGAAATGAAATCAAAAGGGAATTTGTTACTCGTGCACCGCTTAGCTACTTTGCACATCTTTGGTGGAAAAACACCCTTTATGTATAATGTTTCACTGACGAACTTACTTTCATAGCGGATCCTTAAAAATTAAAGTATTTAACTGAACTTCTCCTAAACGGGTAGGCCGATTTCAATATTTTTTTTGTATATATTTGATTGGGCCCCTGAATAGTTTAAATATACAATTAGACCCAGTAGGCAGCGGTGCAACAGGGCAGGATACCTACTAAACAGTTGTGATTTCCGATAACGAAAACGCGTTTAATAGTAAACTGTCCTGGCGCAGTGCGGGTAGTGGTGTGGTGGTCGCACTCACTTCCTGCGGTTGGTGCGCGCGGCGTGGTGCGCCTCCAGCCCCTCGGTGAGTGTGAGCAGACGCGCCTGTGGCGTGGGCGCGGCGGCGGGCACGGCCGCCACGCCCCCGAACCAGCGCACGCGCCAGCGGCCACCGCCCGCGCGCGCCTGCAGCTTGCCCGGCCACGACGCGTGCCCCTTCACCGGCCCCCACACTAAGTCGCCCACTTCGAACGACCTCCTCCCGGCCCTTTCTGCTGTCCCCTCGTCCCCCTGCGCTTCTTCCCCGCTCTTCGCATCTATCGAGCACGTGACACATCAGCGTCGTTCACGAGCCTGTTATACCCTTCGTCTTCCATCGCAGTATTAGGTAAAAATTTGACCTAAGTGAAGACTGAGGGTCTGTTCTATTGGTTCTTCTCCTATAACTTATCCTGGTTTATCGGTATAACTTATCCTGGTTTATCGGTATAACTCCCCCGTAATAAATGTCTAGACTGCACTCATTTTTACCTTTAATGCGATTATTGATAGTCGCAACAGATTATCGAATTCAAAGTTTCTTTTAAATAAAATAAGCATATCTGATTTTAATGTTACTTTTTAACACTGCAGGCTACAGGTAAAATTATCGCGCAAATGTTCACGCGCTGGGTGTGGCCCACTATGACCTATTTCGCAGGTCTACTTTTACTTTCTATCGTTAACGACAAAAATGGTCATTAACTAATTGAAGTATTTACATTTATTCTAAAACACCCGTTATTGAATTAGTTAACTTCGATCAATAATACGAATTACTGTTAAAAGAGAGAACAGACCCTTTCTACAATATTAACCAGGTGTAATCAAATAACTTGTGTGTGGTCGAACTTTTACACACATAATAGGTGTCGTAATTGGGAAGATCTTTGATACAGACATTTTTAGGACAATTATTGAGGGCATTGATGTCAAAGGTAACCACATAATGGTAATACAACTTTCTAAAATATTACACGGCTATTTTAACAAACTTTACTAGGATACCACGTTAAACAACAATTTCATATAAAGGAATGTAATAAAAGTTTTTAACCCACCATCAACGAAACTTGAAAAATGTCTATCAATGACTTATATAACTTATGTCTATATGTTATAAATCACTGATTGGCAAAAAGTAAAAAGAGTTTATATTTTTTAATTGTTACAAAGTTTCGCTAATGGCAATTAATTTGGGCTAAATCCACAAAATTTCCCTTTACACATATTATTATATTTACAATAAATATACATTATAATAGGGGTTAAAGTATGAAATTGCCGTTTTATTGCAATAGGTTCTTTGAATTGACATAGAATCTTCATGGTTTGAGGTTTTCGAATGAAACTTTTTTTAAATGGTTTCTATGATGTTCTTTTTTTAAAAAATGTAAAACATTTGAATATCGACTTTCAATTGTTTTTGTTATTCAATTTAGACAAGAAAGATGGATACTGCGAAAATTCGAGTTATTTTTGAATACGAGTTCCGACGCGGAACTAACGCGGCAGAAACAGCCCGCAATATCAATGCTGCGTTTGGAGAGGGGTCTACTAATGAACGCACCGTGCGATTTTGGTTTAAACGCTTTCGTGATGGAAATTTCGACTTAAAGAACGAGCCACGAGGAAGACCGCCCACACAGGTAAATAACGATGAATTAAGAGAGATAGTGGAAGCCGATCCTAGTCAAAGTACCCAGGAATTAGCGGCATGGTTTAACGTTACCTTACCCACAATATTGACTCACTTGCGTCAAATCAATAAAATAAAAAAATACGAAAAATGGGTGCCTCATGATTTGACTGATCTGCAGAAAGAAACGCGTGTTGAAACTTGTGTTGCCTTGTTGAACCGGTACAGAAATGAAGGAATATTGGATCGAATTGTAACATGTGATGAAAAGTGGATTCTTTATGATAACCGGAAAAGAAAAATGCAATGGCTGACCCCAGGTCAAATGCCACAACAGTGTCCTAAAGCAAAACTTACCAATAAAAAGGTAATGGTAACTGTTTGGTGGTCTCAGCATGGTGTTATTCACTATAGTTTTCTCCGATCTGGTCAAGCAATAACGGCAGATGTCTATTGTGCCGAACTCCGAACCATGTTGACAAAACTAGCAGTAAAACAGCCCCGACTCATGAATCGATCTTCACCATTATTGCTCCACGACAACGCGAGACCTCACACAGCACGAGAAACCATTTTGACCCTTCAGGAACTGCAGTTAGAAACCATTCGTCATCCTCCGTATTCACCAGACCTTGCTCCAACGGACTACCATTTTTTTCGTGATTTGGACAATTATCTACGTGACAAGAAGTTTTCTTCCCAGGAGGCAGTACAAAATGCTTTCACACAGTTTGTGCAGTCTAGATCGTCGGAATTCTATCGCAAAGGCATTAATGACCTTCCCATTAGATGGCAGCAATGTATAGATAATAATGGCAACTATTTTGATTAAATAAATTTGTTAAAAATTTAAAAAATAAACAATATAGATTTTCAGTACAAATCGGCAATTTCATACTTTAACCCCTAATAGATACCACAAGAAAGTATTTTCCCAATTTCATTTCGTTAAATATAAAAAGCAAGAAATCACAATAGTAAATTGTGCATTACTTACAATGATGAACAGATGGAATGATGACAATGATGCGTTAGTAATGTATTCCCAATTTGTGAGCCAATTTAGTAACTTTTGAATGTGGTGCAATGGAAAGCGACAGAAAGCCGGGGTGAGAACGTTCGAACTCTGCACAACACTTTTATTCTGATTAGTTTCCAGTACACCCTTTATTAACAGCTGTATCTTGTATTAACCCAACCAAAAGAAAACCAATGACCAATAGTATCGCATTATGTAGAAGCTGAAATATACCACAATACACGTCATTATGTATTTGTTTGTAACAAAACATAGATAGCAGTATTACTTCAATTTTGTTGAGCCGTTGGCGTAGCAAACAATCCAAAACCAATACAAGACACAACATTTTAGAAAATTTTGAATTTTGTTAGCAGTGACTAAAGCGTGAAATGGTTCTGGATATTATTAGTATACTGTGGCCATAGTTAGAATTAAATTAAAGGTGGCGAGTTGAAGCATTACCTCAGTCATTAAAGACAACACATGGGCAACCGATGATGTGAATACCAAGCCAATTTACATTTTAATATATATCCATGACAAATATTACATAATTACAAAGTAGGTACAATTAAATTTTTTTAAAGATGTCCAACAATTTTGTATTTGGCCTTAACGCCTTACTTGTATAGCAAACAAACCAGATATCACAATTCCCTTCAAGAATAATTGTATTAAATAGCAAGGAGTCCAAGCATAGAAGTTGAAAAGAAAGTGAAATTTTACATACCATCTCCCGAACCTAAATTGTGTCTGTCATACACTTTCTGCAGGGCAGAGTTATCGGTGCTCGAGCCGGAGGGCGGGAATGGCCTCGTTTGCGTTTTATCGGGCGAAGCCATTCCCATATTGTCATATTCCGATTCTTTTGGAAGTCCATGTACCATTCCATAGCTGGTCCTCATCATTTTATCCGATCTAAAGTTATTACCATCGCTGAAATCATTTTTTCTTTTGTGTGTATGTTTGCTAGTGAACGTGCGTTCGTAGTAGTTTGAAGTCACAGGTAAAATATTATGTTGATTAATAGTAGGTGCATTTATGTTTTGGTTATAATGTAGCTCTGTAGATTCAACGGGGTTGTGAGGTCGAGTTTGTCGGACTAGAGGCATATTTGACATCAGATCTGAAATTGAATAAACAATGCATAATAAATTGTCAGTATATATATTTTTTTCTGGTGACAAATGATAAGCCATACACGTAGGCTGGACGAAAACCTTCCCCAAGTCATAGGGTTTTGCCGTAATCTGCACACTTGGCAAGCAAGTTGGAGATCACAGTAAAGAACAAGTGCTGTTCATTTTGTGGCCTACGGGACCCTTTTACAATACCCTCAAATATGAGGAGCTGATACTATTCTACTATGCAGACACCACACGGAAGGCGGATACCATTAGGCAAGTGTTAATAAAATAATGAAATAATTTTTTTTCAACATGAGCATTTACAATGCGTGTTTAAAACGGCAAAGCAGAGAGCCGAAAAGAAGCCGCAAGACACTCGGCAAAGGATGTATTTTTCTCCCTTTTTATGTGTTACATTACGTACATAGTTATACAACATTTAAGTAAACTTCTCTTGTACTATCAAGATGTATAGGTACGTCTAACATTACAAAATAATAATAATAAATAGAAACAAGGCTATCAACTCCACAACTCTTTGACGACCGTTTGGTGCAACGGTAGCGATCCTGCCTTTTGCGCCGATGCTTCTGGGTTCGAGTCCTAAAAAGGCAAATGTTTGTGCGATGAATACGAGCATTTGTACCTTGGTCAATATATATGTTTCTATAAATATAACTTATATCTTAAATGTATGTTTTTCCGTTACCCTAGTACCCATACACAAGCCTCACAGCGCTTACTTTGGGCTAGGCTAATTGTGTGGACAAAATTCGTTAATTTTTTCTATTATTAAATATTTTTCCGTTAGCGCCATCTAGCGTCCGGTAGATGAACTACTTGCGATTAACGCGTTGCTACGGTAAAGTTATTGATACAATGGAAAAAGAGCGGGGAAAAGAGCAGACAGACTAACACAAACCACTGTGATATTAGATTATAGACTAGAAAAGAAAAGGACATTGATGCCAATTATATTAGTAATTATAAGACCATTGTTTTAATTCAATGAAATGCAATTTTCACAATACGCTTTGTTGCAAAGGCTAATAGATAGTGCTTATATGTTAGTGTAAAATAAAATTCCAATCATTCAAAGTAACAGCATTATCTGTTAACTCGTCTATAAAGCTATAAACATATGAAATAGCATAAAAAATACATTTATAAGTCAATGAACGAAAGAGTCAACTTAGTATTGATCTTACTTTGTGTATCATTGTCGGCCCCAAAGTCATTTCTCGGTGTAGGCCAAGTGCGTTCTCGCGATTCCGCCATGTCTTGCTCGCTACTGGATACACATTGAACCATTGCCTAAAATAAAATAAAAAAATATAATAAATAATTTTCTATATGTATATAACTCAGAATATTTTTGAATCGAATTGTTTTTTGCAACCAGCAATATAAGATATGACTTGGTGATCAGCAGTGACCATACCAAATGGACGCCAGCAACACTAAATAACTAATTTATCTTCAAACATAGTAGAAACATTGAAATGTTGCTTATAAGATATACACAGTATGCACATGCCAGACGTCCACATTCTAATATATCCCATCCCTTTGATGTGGAACCCGGGTGAGGATAATAACAACAAGCCTTCACACTTAAAGGTCACATAATGATAGTGGAGGCGATCACCTCCCATAGACCATAAAATGTACAGTAGTTTTCTGAATTATGGTTTATTACTGCAGTCGCGAATCCGCCTGTCAAACGATCACGAAGAAGGCATCCAGTGGACAGAATGAGATGATGACCATATATTGGCAAAATTAAAAAAGGGAATATATGTAGTTTTAAACATTATATGTTGATATAGTAAATATGTACTCACCGAGGAGCTAGCATCGGACGGCTCGGGTGATTCAGTTGTGGTATCAGCGTAGTGCGGTTGGGGGCCGCGGCGAGGGCTGGGGGCGGGCTCGAGCGCGCCGAGTGGGCTATGCGTTGTTGTGTCAGGAGGACTACTAGCCGCGCCCGGCGACTTACGTGCAATTGTCTGCGCCAGTGTCTGCGTTGACACTGAATGCCTGACGAACTCGCTCATCAATTTAGCGTACTTCCCTTCCCTCCCCTCACTACGACCACCTCGTTTCTCCTCTTTAACTTCTTCGGCTCGATCGCTATCAGTCTCTGAGAAGTTTCTTTTTGTTGCACCCTGCTTGTTATTGTGCGCAATTAGAACGTTGGGGTCCAGGCTGAGACGGGTCGGAGTCGGCAGATTTGACGATATCTGAGCGTTGTGCGAATTGGACACGAGTGTTGTTTGCTGTTGTACTATTGTTGTGTTCTGCACAAAGGTAGAATTCCCTCGGTTATTCGTCGACGCGATAGACACTCGCTTCGGTGACAGTGGGACCATTACCGGCCCCATTTGGTTGGTCTGTATGAATTCTTGCGCTTGAACGTTCCCAGAATGAACTTGTGGATTTGTGTTAAAAGCTACATTGTTAGGACTCAAGTTGGTTAAAAGGGGACTAAGTTGTCCATTGAAATTGGGGCTGTTCATCATAACTTGATTATTAGGCGAGAGGAATTGAGCTCCCGGACTATGCTGCGACTGTATAATTTTGCCTTGCTGATTTTGAGCTCTGATCACAATACCGCCGTTGGCACCAGCTGCAAATACCCCTGAATTTTGGACAGGGGTTAAAACATTTTGCCCGTTAACGGTTTGCAATTGTAACTGCATTGGCATTCCGGTAGAATTGTCTTGTATTATAGCTGTACCGTCTGCTGTCATGACCATTCCACCAAGATTAGGTACTATAAATTGCTGAAAAGCTGGGAAGTTAGGCATTACACTACTCGCATTGTTGATCAGATTCACCGGTTGCAGCAAATTGATTTGTTGTGATGGTGACGTATTTGTGATTATTTGTTGAGACCCAAAATTATTTGTATTGCCTTGACCATTCATAACGATATGTGCTGGAGTTCCAGATTTACCTGGAACGATAGTTAATGCTTGCAGCATTGGTGTTGGCGATATATTATTGTTTGGGGACAATTGAAAACCACGCGGCGAAAACTGTGGGCTTGTATTGTGTTGCGGTGATGAATTATGAACCATGAGACTGTTAGGGTTTTGTTGCGGCGCCGTTATTTGTAAAACGTTTGTTATATTTGCAGATGCTTTCTTTTTCTTATTTCGTTTCTTTAAGCTCTCTGGAGATAGCATCGCGACCCCTTGCACAAAGCTTTGAGTGCTTTTAACATCGATTTGTCTTGCGTTTTCGTTGGGTGATTGCCCTGACACAATACCACCTGTGACAATTTGAGGTAAAACTGCATTTTGCTGCACAACTTGTCCGTCGACTGCCATCATAGAAGGCTGTATGACAAACGGAGCGGGTAAAGTGTTGACAACAACTGTTGGTTGATTAACCATCGGCTGAACAGGCGCTGGAACCACCTGCGTCACCGATGTGCTCGCATTAGTGACGGAATTCGAACATTGTATTGGAGACACAGCAGTAGTTATTTTGGGAGGTGGAGGTGGCATTTGAGTATTCGAAACAATTATCTGTCCAGTAGACGATATAAGTATTTGTCCAGGAGTAGTGTGACCTGGCCTTCGAGTAACTTGAGGTAATGTCGTTGTTAGCGTACTACTTAGATCAGACTTCGACGGCAAACTACCGATCACATTTTGAACCATTTCCAAAGGAGATTTTGAAATCATGTTCTGGGCTGTTGTACCTGCGATATGCAAAGGATAGCTAGTCGGTAAGTTGACCGAATTTATGAATGGATCAGGCTGATTATTCGGAATCGCATAGGTTGTTGCCAAGTTAACGCTTGGCGGAGGCGGAGGGCGGACAAAGTTTGCTTGAGAAGCGTTAATAGATGTCGTCGCTGTATTAGCTTTACCGGCCAAAACTGACGTCACCGTATCTCGTGTAACCGAGAAACCACTGGCCATCGTCGTGACAAGAGTTTGTACATAACAAGCCTGTATTAATGAATGTGCCGGTCCACCGCCCAGATGTGGAGGTGGACAATACCCAGGCATGGAATTCTCCATACGCCTCTTCATTTCCAACCTATATGTTTCTTGTGGAGTTTTAAAAGCAGGTTTTACTCCCACCATTGATATGTTATTTACTTCCATGAGATTTTTGTTGACGTTGTGATTTGATATAAAATGCATCATTTGCGTTCCAATAGATTGACTATTAGGGGGTCCAGGGGAATTGTATGGATATATTTGGCTGCCCGGTGTCTGTGGATTACTGTTGAAATTATCTTTGCATGATCCCGGATTAGAAAATACTGGACTTGGAATTGGAAACGAGCAGTTTGAATGTATATGAGAATTATTACCGCTACTACTGTGAGGTGTGTCTGTACTTCTCGAACTGTTGGACAAGGTAGGCGATGGTTCAGGCGGTTGTAAAGTTTCCGTTGGTGAAACATTACTAGTGCTCACAGTTCCAGCCTGTATTGGGCCACAGTTCTCATTTAACATAGGACTGCGATCTAAAAATGTGGAAGAAGTTACTGGGTTATCATCAAAGCTATGTTTCGGACTAGATGTGGCATCAAATTCCATTTTATATGTATTTCGTTTCATATACTTAAGACGAGATTGATTCTCTGTGAAATCAGACGGGTTACTTTTTATTGATATATTACATCCTTTACAACATTGTGACACTGCATTATCCATACCTTTATCACTACTATCTGGTGTTGTATTAGGCGAAGATGACGGGTTTGGCACCACATTGTTCCTGTAAGCGTTGGCAAGTTCACAATTTTGTTTATTGTTGTTTAATTTACATGTTTTTTCTATCTGATTATGTAAACCGTAAGAATTATTTGCACCTTCATATTGAGGAGAATCATATGAAGAATTGATTCCTACTTGTCTAGAAATAGTATTATTTAATAATACCGTCTGCTGTGCTAAATATCCACTTGGATCATCCATAAACGACGGTACGTTATTATTAGGAATATCATTTTTTAAGTCGGAGATGATTCTCATTCCATTGCTGCCAAATGTCATGACTTTATTTTCGATATGACATGCTTTCTTTTTACTTCCCTTAGAGCTGTTTTTAGGTTTTTTCTTATTCATCTCCACATTCGGCCACTGCTGATTTAACATATTGTAATGTTGTGGTAAAGGAGGTACACGAGGACACATCGGTTGGGTCATAGTATGCTCGTTATTTTGGTAAGAACTATAGGAACTGTTAGATTCATCTGGTATGATTGCATTTATGTCATCATAGTCAACAATTTCGTGCTTGTGCGGTGTAAGATTAGGACTAGCCAAGGGGTTTGAGGTACTTGAATCATTTCTTTTTACTTGCCAAGGAGGAGTTTTCGCGGGGTTTGTTTTAATCACAGCACCGTTTTGAATCACTAATTGACCTTGTGGCACATATTGTTGACTCTGACTTTGAGGTTTATTTTGATTTACGTTTTCTGCCAATTGCGTCCTGTAACCTTTCATAGCCATTTCTATCTGTTTCTGATTTTGTTGAATAAATATCTGCTGCTGTTCGTTAATTTTTTGCATAACCTCGGGCGTCAGGGGTTGGTTTAGTCCACAATATATCTGCGACTCCTCTTCTTTGATAGAATTCTTCAAAGGATTTTGTTGCATGGTATTATCTTTCTTAACATCCTTACATTCCTGATCAGTTATATTCTGAGGCATAATGCCCATAACATTTTTGTAATTAGCCGCTTGTTTATTAAACGAGGTGTTAACACCAATGACTTGTCCATTTGTCCCTAAGACCGGTAGTCCGACGTGCTGGCTACCGGGCGACCCTGAAGGCGTTTGGTTAGACTTTTGTCCGTCTAGATTCTCTTGTTGCTGTGTTATCCAACCACTGTTGACCGTTAGGTAGTGGGAGCTCCTTTGTACGTGCGAGTCTTGTTTAACATCATTTTCTTGTGGTACGTTTGCTATGTTTTGTGGTGCGGACGGGAAAGCGGGTAAGCCGACGGGGCCTAGTCGCTGCGGCCCCGTGCTGGGCGAGACGGTCCTACTATGGTCGTTATCTTGCGCCTGCAACCGAGCAATTACAATTTATTAATCTAAACTTTATTATCCAATACAAAATTCTTTAAATCTGTTAAATACCCCAAAAATAGCCGCAAACATTTTACAGTGACAATGAAAATGTCAGTTACGTTATATACGTTGGGGCAGCTCACAATTAGGACACTTTATCAAATTACCCGACGACAAAATCTATTCTCGAAAAATGCCACCTCAAGCAATATGAGACAGTTTAGCCCTATACCCCGAATGCTGACCACATCAATGTATGGAGATACCATAAGGATTTAGATATTTTCATTTCAGCTTAATTCAATTAAAAACGGAGAGCAGAGCACTGCTAACAGACTTGTAATTCCAATTAAATGATGTGTACAAATTAAACACGTTATTAGAGGTAACACGTCATACCTTTTGATACCATTACCTTTACATATTATCATTTTTTAAACGAAGAAGAATATTTAAGGACATCATAGCCGTTTCTTCGCTGGCAACGGCTCAACTTTAATAGGGCTATGAATACGTCTGAACGACTCGTTTCAGCAACAGGCTTTTTTATTTCCTACTAATCTTTGTACACGTCGTTATATAATAAAACTAACCTTGAAATCGTTTAAGGGCCTTTCCCTCTGCACCATCACTTGAGATACAGTCAAATTAGTCGGAAAACCGGCTCTTTTTTTCATTTTCTTTTTTACAACTGTTACTTCAGTTGTAGACACTGAAAACAAAAAATAAATTCTTATTAAGAATAATAATTTTTATTCGCCAAAGCAAGGGTTATAGAAGTTATAGCGACCGTTAGCGACCTAGTGAAGTAAATTAAATAACCGTTTCAATGAAATAGGGCTTTGAATATATCAGTTAAACACTATCACTTTAAGTAAGAAAAATCCAGCTAATACTTCGTTAGGTAAAATTTCCTGACGTTTCGACTTAACAATCTGAACTCATTGCTAATAAATAATACGTTGCCGTAAATGTTATTTTATATGTAGCGATTCGTGTTAAATAAACCCATATTTACAATACTTTGCACAAGAGGCACTACGAACAGTATTCCGCAGAAGTTATAAACTGTTATGTATTGTAAGGGCGCCTTCAAATTAGAGGCCAGGGGAAGCGCTACAGTGGCGCCACAGTGGCGCCACAGTGGCGCCACAGTGGCGCGCTAGCCGCGCCTCTACTAGTTTTCATACAATTTCTAGAAGCGCAATTGCAGCGCCACTACCGTGACACACGTACGTCATTTTTGCATAAGGAAGTGACAGCTTTTAAATATTATTTAAATTACTATTGAACTTCAATATGAATGCAGATCTTGACATTGAAGTGTTTATTGAGGATGTTAAAAATTACCCTGCAATATGGGATAGTAGTTCTGAAAGTTATTGTAATCGCATACATAAAAAAAATGCATGGGAATTTTTGTGCAGCAAATTTATTGAAAATTTCGAAATTAAATCTACAGCGGAAAAAAATCAAGCAGGTAAATTATTTATATAATTCTATCTTAATATGATAATTCGCCATCTGGGCTAGTAAAATAATTAGCCAACTCGTTTCGTAAATGTAAAGCACTAATTTGTACTGGGTTATTCGAAATGTTACCAGCGTGGTATCTTGAAAATGTTGAAGTGTTACTGGTTTAATGAATTATTTTTGTTTCAATTATATAATTATGTAAAAGACAAATAGCTCGAACTATATTTTCCGCGAATATAATATTGACATCGATTGGTCGATGCAATATTCTTAATTTATTTGCCATGATACCAAACATGCATTCAATATACCGCCGCGCTCTTGACAGTCGTTAATTGTATATTTTTTGTTGTCGACTTAAATGATTGCCACTATATGGTATTTGAATAAAATTACTAATTGCGAATGCTTCGTCTCCGATATAAACAAAAGGCAGTATCCTTTTTAACAAAATTAGCAACAAGAGTGCTTCTTCGTAGGAATCCATCGCGTAATTGACGAACATCACTAGAAAATTCCAAAGCATTACTGACGCACGTCTGCTGCGCCACAGTCGCGCCACTGCAGCGCTACTTTTTGGAAGCGCCACTGCAGCGCTTCCTTTCGCCTCTAATTTGAAGGCGCCCTAAGTCGCATGCTTGCCAAGATTTTACAAAGAAAACGCTTTTTCAATAATTTCCTTTTTGGTCTCCCTACCTAAATGTGTAACGAAACACCTTTGATATAAGGTGTTACGTCAGTCTGTATCTTTCTAGCCTTTAATTATAACGTCAAACATTATGTTGACTAAATATGTTAACCTATGTATTTCACCCAAAAAACGTCAAACATCAAGAGTCAGAGCGTTAAAGTAAAATCTATTTAAAACTGTGTCAAAATTAAAAAAATAATTAGTATATAGCTGATTTTAATAAAAAATAACAATTTTAAAGAAAAATAATATAATAAATAAATAATAATTCTTACATTCACACCACTTAGCCTAGCTCAAAGTAATCATAGTAATGCTTCTGTTGTGGACTAGGGTAACCAATAGACATAAAAACGGACTAGGTCTAAATTTAATTTGACACGATCAGGCTAGGTTAGAACATAGTAAAGTTGTAAGCATTAATGATCTTGTGCTATAAAAATATGGCGATAAAGAAAATAATCGGGCTCTTTACTGAAATGTTCAAAAATGTGCTTACTATTCACCCGACGGATTAATATAAATATATCATAACAAAAGAATGTACGATGAATACAAAATTATACTTAATTTGGTTAGCAAAATGGTCAACAGCTTGTTATTAGACAAGCAACAAAAGGTCAGTTTGGAGAAAGAACAAGTGGGTAGTATAACAATGTACGCAACGACATTGAGACAGTCGTGGGAAGAGCGATTAAGTGACTTTGCACCGTTCTCCAGACGACCTATATTTATTAGAAAGAATTAAGCTTACACGATGCTATTAAATTCAAAAGCTTTTATTTATTTATTTTGTGACAAAAACAGCCATTCTTAATTATACTTAGACAATCTAATATGGATAATACTTTACATTATAATTTTCATTACATTATAATTTATTGCATACACAAGAAGCATCTTTGACAATATATCAACTGTTTACTAAATAATCTTAAAGGTAAGTTTTATAAACACTTAAAAATAATAAGTTACCATGAACACGATTTGAAGCGATTATAAATTCTACTTAAACATTGTGAACGACCCAGATCGTAGGGAGGGAAATGGGAAATGGAAAATAAGCGATTCCACAACAAATCGGAACACAGAGAGCGCTCCGATGATCGACCTATTTATATGTAAAATGGTAAAGTATGGCTCACCACTCCAACTCAGGACTCCTTCCGTCGAGAAGGGGTGTGATCAAGTTTGACTAACCCAATAAACGGTATAAAACAATTATTAGAAAGTAATTCAATCAACGCAAGAATTATGTCATGGATTTTTTTTATTTATGTCATAAATAACATTTTAATATATTGTCTCGTTATCTACCTTTGCACAAAAAACTGTATCAAAAGTGAATCAATCTCATAATTCTATAACGCCTCATCATAATTAGTCAGTGAGCCGAGTATAATACCGTTATCTATTTACACATTATCTGGCAGATTTGCAATTAAAATACGGGTTGTGTGCGAAACGAAGCGGGCGAGGCGAGGGTGGCTCGATCACGGGCCGCGCGGGCCGAAGCGCCGGGCCGCCTGCCGCCTGCCGCTCGCGATAGGAGTAAGGCGTGGGGGCGTGTGGGAAGGGTGGTAGGTGCGTCGTCAGATCAATAGTCGGCGGGAAGCGCGCCCACGCCACCGGCCGCTCTGCACCACCGCCGATTGTTTCGAATTACACCCGCCTTTGTTTCCGCCGCTGATCGAGTCGCCTACGTTTTGTTTTCTCGAAACGGCCGACTTCCTTTACGGTAATTATACGACACTGCGGTTCGTCGTGTAGACTTTTCGAATTGCGCGGAAATTCTCTGGGTCATTAATCTCGTTTATGTACATTATTTCCTTCTCACTGTGCCCGTAGTCAATATTTTATTGGGACCTTATCATAGTTAAATGTTGGCTTTAAAATAGAAATCATCAATGAGTAGAGAATCTTAAATTGAAAAATTAAAAATACTGGCTAAGGGCTAGCTACATCGAGCAAATGGGCGGTGGATAAAACAAATATAAGGTGCTTACCTAATAAATTGACTATTGTCTCTTATAAACACTATAATGCGTATAACTGAAAGGGGACAGTAACTCCAGTTTGTGTATTTCAAGTAGACTTATACAAGTTATGAGATATTTACTACATTGGTATAAACAAATTTTAAGCGGAGCTGCACACGTTCAAAGTAAACGAACGTGTACAGATGGAGAGAAAGCTCTGCGCTCTAAGGGGGTGTAGGGTGCAGTACAGGTTGTTACTCCTGGACGGACGGCTGACGAAGTGCAGTTACTCGCTATTCATGCACTGACTCGCACCCCCGCACTGCCACTTAACAACAAAGAGACCGCTCTACCCTCTTTGTTACAAGAAACTACTCCGTTCTCGGAACCACGTTTCAATGTCTTTAAATTTGAGAGCAGAGATTTGAAAATATATGAACAGTTTACAGGGTTTTAAAATAGAAAGTTAGGCTTAACGCAAAACATAATATTAGCAACCATAAACTTTTTTTAAAGAAGACGTTATATCGCTCACCCTTAATATAATATTAGAGTAAATATTAGAGTAATCTAAAGTGCTATATAAAACCTTATATAGCATATACATACATAAAGAAGTGTTGAAATAACTCTTTGAAAACATGTCACACCCTATATTGAGCGGGGCCTTTAGAGCAGTAAATAGACTTACAGCTGAATTACACTGTCCTCAGTATGTATACTTACGACGTCTGTCATAAGAATATTAAGAGACGTTATGTTAGTAATTTGTAATAATCCTATTCATTAATGTAACAGCAACAGCAGACAACAGCAGCCGGTATCGCACGAGCCGGAGTCGGTATTGTGGCTAAATCCATTCGGTTCACACTCATATAATTGGATGAAGAGCGAACCGATAAAGCGGCATGGAGATTGTACAGCGCCCGCCCGGCCGGCATGCCATTTGTCAATCGCAAATAATGCACTGAACCGCTCTACTTCAACGAAACTTTATACTTTTCATTTTTTCGCGGCTAAAAAGACATTCAAATTATAACAAAATAATCTCAAAAGCAACGAACAAGGACTGCCTTGAAACCACTTGATTGGGAACATAGTTTTAATAGTGAAGTTAGTAAGCTCTGGTGCAACACAAAAACTTCTCATTTAGATGTAAAAGACATGGGGCGTTAATGTTTGACAAGGCGTCGCTCTAACACTAATAAGCTTCTAAACAAAAAACTAAACCAATAAACTGGTTGTTTATATACAATTGCATTATTGAACTGGTTATTCAGTCGTTCCCAATATTAATACCTAGGATCTTTCGTAAGACCCAGTTCTTTTTTAAAATGTCGAAATAATGGTCAAATCATGAAACGGCGACATGTAACGAAAAACCAGGGCAGATTACGAGCGAGCCGAACAGATTTCGACGAAGAAATTTCTGCATATTTTAGCTTATATCACAAATAAATCACTTCCTACGATCTGAAATAGTCCATAAAAATAGAACTTTAATGTGGGAGATACTATAAAAAAAACGAAAATTTTCTAGAAAGAGGTTTTATTTATTTGAAGAAGTACTAGAATTGTCAAGTCTAGTAACCAAGACATTTAATTAAATAAGGTAATAAACCGATGGATAGCAATCAAGGAAGTGACAAAAAAATACATAAAAACATCCGCATAAACCAAGGGCCTTTGAGTGAATGCCAATCGCCTTACTATCATAAACTGTTCTTGTTAAGGTGGTTTTCAACCTGGAAAAGGTTGTGATGCAATGTCTGTGATTTAACTGTATGACAAAATTTAACCCCAAGCTCATCTTCGGAAAAAGCCTGAAAAATTAAAAGAGGTTTTGAAAAAGAAGTCAATTCCAAAATGGGTTAATTAACATTTTTAATTATTTATGAATTAATTATCACCATAATAATCCCTCTTTACTAAAGTGAGTGTCCTTAGAGTTTAAAACAATATAAAAGTCAATATCGTTCGTGATAATTGATTCCATTCGTTGATCAAACACTTAAGTGAGCAATCAGTTTCAAAAAACATCATAATATTAATGACGAATTAATGCCGTTACATTGTCGCTTCTTAATCAAAGCTGCTTGCACGAACGTGTTCTAATTGTCTGCGACTGACGAACAACTAGTTATTACAAGTTCCATCACAGCTGAGATGGCGCATAATTTAAAGTTACCGATTTATTTTGAAATTAACCAACGGATCAATCGATTAAAAAATTTACCGGTGATAAAAACAGTAACCGAAACCTAACTTCAAGAGGAGAGAACTTTTTTGATAGGAAAAAACCTACAACTGAAGAAGAGCTTAGTGCGTCCGTTCGTTGTTGGAGTGAAATAGTTTTGTATGAGTGAATTGCGATGAATATTATTGGTTACTTAACTTTTGCTTTAAGTTCCGTACAGGTAAAAATGGGATGATGGCAAATCAGGATAACAATAAACTGGGTGGGGTAGTAAATCTAAATCACCATCACAAATCAAAACCTTTACCTCAACAGACGAGTGTTCGTTACCATTATCCCCTTAAAACAATAGTTACTTCCTCACTAGCCCAGGTTTTAATTTAACCTTTATTTATTGTAAACGCCGAAAAAGAGTGCAGTAGAAGAAGTAGACGAGGCGTGGGCCTTTCTAAACCGTCATGACGTGTTTCACTAACGTTCCGTATATAAATACCAAAAAATTATAGAAGTCAGTGTTTATTATTGAAAGTTATATTAATTTACTCAGCAAAAGTCAAATTTAAATTAGGTGTATAATGACCGTGGTGTAAATCGTGAATTTATTTTGCCAATTGACAGTTAGCAGTGAATAACTCAACTGCGTTTTGACCTTGAGCGACCGGCGGCCTTTCATTTTATTGTTTGCACACATTGCTGCTCTCTAGTGGATCTCAAATTTATCATCTACACTAAAAAGTAAACGGTGTTACCGCTGCCTGAGGGAAAATCATACTTTTTTTTTAGTTTTTTTTTCCTTCTGCTTTAATACTTTGTTTTGTTCATTTTTTATTTTTGTTATTTGATTTTCTGCCACTGAAAATATATATGGCCCCTGGAAAAATTAAGTGCTGGATGTCTGCAAATTGTTAGGGACAGGCAATACTGACGATGCTATTCAGATTATTTTGATGTGATTTGTGCGAATGTAACAGAGCAACTATTTAGAAATACTCTGGCCGGTGAACATAGACTAAACTGGAAGTGTGAGGCTTGCAAGAATAAGGAGTCAAAGGGGGACAACAGCAAAACGCCAGTACATAGTTGTGACGATAAAGTTATGTGTCAACGTGGAGCCTGCGCGCAGAACTCGCCTGAGGAGCGGAGCTTTTGATGAGTTCCAAGGTAATATATCCGATTTGCAAACTCTGCGTTTTTTTCGTGGAGAAATGTGCGACAGGCATCTGCAGGTAAAAACTTGCTGCTGCTGTTAATGACAAGCTGAATGTTCTTTTATCTCATGTGGCTTCTTGCGAAAACAAATTAGACTTGCTGACTTCGCTTTTAGAGGAGCTGGAGGGACGTTATTCAAATCTCGGTACTGCCAGTGGTGACTCGACTTAAAAACCAAATTAGATGAACGTGATCAGGAGTTACTCATCAATAATGGGAACAGAACAGACAGGTGAGGGTTTTATCCATATTGTGATGACCCTTTTTTTGACGCGGTTAATGCCTTACGCATACCCTACCGCTGGAAGAACGGCGTACGTTATGTGGGACTCTTCTCCACTTCATGGGGATCCGTGGCGCTTTTATATCAACGAGCGCATGACCTACACCTCCTAAACTTCCGACACCCATCCAGGCCCACATGTTTGCTGAAATTCGGCTGGATAATTGATTGGCCACAACGTGATCTATATAACGCGTATTATCGTAACGCCACAAAGTAAAGCGACCATGTTGAGAAGATCGAAATTATTTTTTATCAGAAAAGATGGTATTAGTCCAGTCGAAATCTAAATAATTTCGTGCAAAATTTAATCTCTTAGTTTTGTGTGCAGCCGCTAAGACCAATTTCTAAGCATAATGTCTATAATACAGTCCAGTGGGTGCAAATTATTTCCTACTGATTTTAGAGTAAGGTCATAACGTGCCGCAAAATACCGGGTGAGAGTAAAAGGATATTTCTATTCGCCAGATCTAGCTCCCAGCGACTTCTATCTCTTTCCTCGACTCAAGGAACACCTCCGAGGCAAGAAATTTGAAGACGATAGCGAAGTGATGGCCGCAATAGAGGCTTTTTTGGAGAGTCAAGAAAAATTTTTTTTTTCAAAGGGCATTTTAGGTTTAGAAAATAAATAGACTAAATGTATTTACTTATTAGGAGACTATGTAGAAGAATAAAATAAAAATTGACTATAATCATGTTGTTTAATATTCATTAATTAATCATTATCATTACTTATGGATCACCCCTCGTATATCGACTTTCGAGAAGCCTTCGAAAAAGTAGACCATGAACTGATTTAAAGAAAATTGCCTATAATGGCATACGAGGCAATCTGTTATGCTGGTATACGTCATAATAATGAACAGAAGTCAAAAGATCGTTATCAATGGGTTTCAATCGCATAGTATTTATGTGACTTCAGACGTTCCTCAGGGGTCGATCCTGGGTCCACTTTTATTCATCATTTTTATTAATGATGTAGGACAGTGTTTTCACAATTGTAACTTTTTGTTGTATGCTGACGACTTAAAAGTTTATAAATCTATTGCATCGGCGGCGACGTCAGCATAAAGGGAATATGAAAAAAATCTAGCTGCTAATGTTTTAGTCAACAGTGGAACGCTTTTTGGATGATTTATTACTTCTATTGTTCAGGTCATAAATATGTTGTCATAACTTTTTTACCGATAATATATGATTTGTGCCCATACTAAGTATTGTTTGCCTTATCATAACGAGTCTTAAAATCAGTGTTTTTAAAGTGCCCGCACCCGAGCCCGATGTCCATACATTTTTCCCATTCTCCTTTACAAATCCATTAAGCTGGTTTATTCGAAAATAGACATTCACTTGTTTTTACGTGATTTTTTTTTGGCATCGCTCATATCGCACAATCGAAAACATGAGATATTGCTGTATTTACGAGTACGAGTTCTACAGTGGCACCAGTGCTGCAGGATAACGCTGTCTATGGCAGTGGTATCGCAAAAGAAAACGCGGTACGTTTGTGGTTCCGTTTTCGTTCTAGAAATTTCAACCTTGGATGGCCGGAAACCAAAGTTAATATTGAAGAATTGAAGGCTATTGTGGAAGCGAATCTATCGCAAACCTCTTCAGAGTTAGCTGCAGGCTTCGGTATGAATGATCAAACTGTTTTAATCCACTTGAAGCAAATCGGGAAAGTTAAAAATCGTGAAATGTGGGTACCTCATGAATTGAGTGAATAAAACCAGCAAACACGCGTCGACTGCTGCGTAACATTGCTTATCCAACACAATAAACTAGGGATTTTAAATAGGATCACTACATGTGATGAAAAGTGGATCCTGCACGATAATCGAAAGCGCTCTTTGCAATGGCTGAACCCTAGAGAACCTGCCAAATCCTTCCCCAAGCTTGAAAAATTGACTCAGAAAAAATTACTTGTGAGTTTTTTATTTTTTGGGGGACTAGTGCCTGTGTAGATATCACTACAGCTTTCTAAAATCTGGCCAAATTATTACGGCAAATAACAATTGACAGCAACTGCAAACCAATATGGAGAACTAGCTTCTAAACAACCGAGGCTGCTCAATCACTCTAGTCCACTGCTGCTTCAGGACAACCCTTGACCACACACTGTACAAAAGACGGCCGCTAAACTAAAGGAGCTACAATTGGAATGTCTGCTACATCCACCGTACGCTCCGAACCTTGCTCCAATAGATTACCATTTTTTTTTTTAAATTTTAATAACTTCTTACAAGGAAAAAATTCAACGCCGATATGACAGTCCAAACCGCCTTCAAAGAATTTATTGATTCTCACCCCCATGGTTTTTTTAGTAAAGGGATCAAAGAACTATCTATGAGATGGCAAAAGTGCAAAGATAACAATGAAACATACTTTAATTAATGAAATATATTTAACAAACAAAGTTTACTTTATCTCATAAGAAACACCAATTTCATATGTGAGGACCTAATACAAACAGTTACTGTAGGTAGGTGGAACAAAGTAGTTATAGTCATTTATTGTCCCAAACAAATAAAATCTTAACGTTTCTCAGATTACATCTAACGAAAAGAAGTAAAGACAACAAAACATAACAATATATTAATAAGAAATACAAACTAAGCTATTATAATATGTTGAGTTTGTGTATAGACTTGTCCAAAGAAGGAAAATACAAAGTAACCATGAAACCAAAGAAATTGTTTCACGCAAACGGTGGCCACCGGAAAAATCTCTTTACGTACGAGAAAATGTTTACTGTTAAAGAGAAGTTGATCGCCTTGCACAAAGTGGGTATGGAGCCGTCGGTCATATTCCAGATACTTCAACAGCCGTATCTTCGTATATCGTACTATAAACAGACACAACATCACTTCATCTATCGAAGACCATAAAAGATCGGGGCGACCTCGTGCTGTTAGAACTACAAAGGCTGTTAATGCTGTTAAAGCCAGAATTCGTCGAAATTCCATTCGGAAACTAAAAATCTTATCGCGAGAAATGAAGATTCCCGCTTAGATTCTGTCGTGTATTATAAAACAAGACCTGAAGCTCGGTGCTTATTGTCGAAATACAGGACTTACCCTACATCAATCTTTACAATTAAAGAGAGTGGATCGATCAAAATGCCTTCTGTCACGATACGCAGGTGAGGCACAGAAATATCCTCTTTACCGACGAAAAAATTTTCACGATTGAAGAGCACTACAATAAGCAAAATGATATAGTTTTAAAATTGTCCAAAACGACTGAAACTACTGAAAACACCTTTTTTATTTTATCTTATGTAATAAAATAAGTTAACTTAATTCTAAATGGACAGCATAATGAATAATTTTAATAGAAAAAGTCGACTTGGCTCTCAAGTTATACACTGGCGGGAACCGAACCCGCGTCCTAATCGATTTTCCTAGTATTTTTCTGTTAAAACTAGTAGATCATAAAAGATAGCATTGAAAAATGCAAAAATATATAAAAATCATAATGGACAGCGTTAATAAATTCCTATACGACAAGGGTTAAAGATATTAGCCCGCTATTACCTTTCTTTTGTTCTATTTGTTGCGGTGGTGGCGTAGCGGGAGACTGCGCTCGCGCCTGCAATGTTGCGAGCAGTTTCCGCTTATGGTTGCACAGCTTTGTGAGTTCCGGTCCCGAACCCGCCTGATACGGTTTGCTCACCACCTGAATAAGAAACATAGGTGGAATATAAAATGGCCTTAATAAGTACATAACATTATCCCAAAATGTTTAAACCAGCTTATCCAGACATAAGTTCATGAGAATTGTGCATTAAGAAAGGAACGCGATGGCGCAGCGGGTAGCGCGTTCTGTCTATTAGGTTAAGTAACTACCGCAAGGGCCGGTTTACTATCCCGAGCTCCTCCGTGCTTCGGCAGGCATGATAAGCCGTTAAGCCCGGCTTCATTTTCGGTAGCAAGCACCTACCAATTCACACTGAACCCGCAAGGTAGATTATTGCCCAATTGGCCTGAAGGAAAGGCAAAGTGAATTCCCTGCGGTGTTTTTATTCGTGAGGAAGAAATATGCATCTCCAGTGGGAATATAATAAACCTGACGATGATGATGAGGATGATGTTTCCAAAACTTCGGTTTTATGTGGAGTTTTATTCGGATTCTCAATTAAGTAGCAAGTGTCAGTGCAGTTTGACTAAAGGTGTCCCATTTCTTAAAGTCTGTTCATTCTAACTTGTCCTATTTTGTTAACAATCTTGGCACAACTTTTTAACAAAATCACCCATTTAAAAATAAAAACAAAGTCAATGATCTATTACAATAAATTGTTATAATAAACTGAAACCTATTGAATCTAGTTATCAGTTGATTTTAAATGCTGCTTTTTCAATGAAAAGAAGTGCCAAGATTGTTTACCAAATAGGACATGTTAGGATGAATAGACTGTATATATTATTTGCCCAACAAACAAAAACTCATGCGTCACGATAAAACATGAATTAGATTTTTATTACAGAAGAATAATATTACATATATATGTATAAAATAACTATGTCCTAAGAAAAAATAAACTACTTTATGGGTAATATTTTATTATTTCAATGTAATATGCAATATATTATTGTAACATTTATACAATTACAGCTTTTTCTGACGTCAATGAAACACAGAGGCTGAAGACTGACTGATTTATTAAAAATGTACCCCACCTATAACATTAATAATTACCCAACATGGGTGAGGTATCTATAAGTGCGTCCAATCAAGTTCTTAAAGGTATATTGCAAGTACATTTAAAAGTAGTATTTAAAATTAAAAAATACATAAGCAGACTTGATGATTTTTTAGTGTATTTTTTGTAATCTACTATGTAATGAAACCTTAACACATATATTATTGTGAAAATAGAATAATATGGACGAATTGTAAATATCTTTACTTCTGTAAAGACTGCGCCGAGCATACGACGCAGGTGGTGATTTGATTAAGTATCGCTAGTACTATGTGCGTGCGCGTACACACACATCCGCACGCATTTTAACACGGCCGCCATGCAAAAGTGTCTTACCAAGCTAGATTCCGAATCGGTCTGAAGAATATTTAAAAATGGTCAAAACACTATAAATTAAAATAAATAAATAGGGGTTAAAAAATAAATGTTAAACTGAGCAAGTTTTTTTCCTTTTCTTTTTTTATTTAAGATGGGTTTGCTCTTGATCCCAATAAAGCCCGGGGGCCATGACAGAATCCACGATGAAACGAGCTAACCCAGAAGGTGCCTATTCACCCTGGCTTTGAAAATAGACGGGTTATAAGTTCTCGGAAATACAGACGCAGGGAGGGAGTTCCACTCCTTTGCTGTGCGCGTTATGAAGGATGTTGAAAAGCGCTTGGTGCGACAGGTAGGAATATCAACCAAGAAAGGGTGGTAGCCTGCAGTGCGTCTGGATATCCGATGGAAAAAAGGAGATGTCGGTCTGAGCAGATGCAGCTCTTGAGCAAAAAAAAAAAAGACGTAAAGTAAAAGACGAATTGAAAAATTATGAAAGTTTTGAATTTTTATTTTCCATACTCCCGTTTTTTAATTGTAGGTACATATTTGTTTATACTTTGGTTATTCTAGGATAATTATTTTGACCAATGGGACCACTCCAGTTGACGAGATCATGAATGATGAGATAGCCACCACATTAAAAAAACGACAATTTTTAAATGTCTTCATTTTCATTTGTGTACAGTATTGCACTGTTCGCAGATTCTTAAAATCAAAATTGAAAACATTAAGGTGTTAAAATCAAGTGCGACTTTAGCTTGCAGGGATTTTAACGTGTTTTCTTTTTCGTTCTTTGTATTTGAGCATAGCATAAATAATAATAAAGTACACAAAAAATATAATCTGATACTTATTTGATTATTAAGTTACTGTGGGTATTTTTATAAAATGTAATGTGAATAGACTACACTTACTCACGAAAGTTTCATAGTTTCTTCATCAGGTTTATTGGCTTAGAATGGCTCAGGTTTAGAATGCTCTCAAAATTAATGAAATTATTTTGACAAAATCTCAACCAGGAAAATAAAATTATGATTTAGAATATAATAATATGGAGAGGATAATATCATCTGACTCTCTCATTTCAGTAACACAACAACTAGAGATGAAACGCATATCCGGTATCCGGCCTAAATTCAATATCCGGCAGGCAGGAATCCTGCCGCAGGATACCAGATAAGGAACGAGTATCCAGACGAATACGGGATCTTAAAAAATGCGACGTCCGTACTTTAGGAAGCCTTTTATTTAACCTAAATCTATACTTAATAATATAAAACTAAAGAGTCTGTATGTTTGTTTGTTTTGTTGAACGTGCTAATCTCGATTGGAACTACCGATTGAAATTGAAAAATCTTTTTTGTGTTGGATAGTCATCTATCCGTGAGTGTTTAGTAGTAGTAGTAGTAGTTTAGTCTATGTAACATAATGTTCCGACCAATAGGAAAGGAGCACAGTTTTCTTGTTATTTTACGTGAATTATATTAATAATACATATAGATTACTTTAATACAAAGTGATGTTTTATTTAGTAGTGAACTTGTAATATTTAATAACATTATGTAAAACGTCCTATATTTAATAGTTTAATTACTTAATTTTTGGCTTTATTATTTTATAAGTATTTTTCTACTAAAATAATTTATCTTAAAAATGGCATTGAAAGAAAAAAATAAAAACCAAAAATATAAAATTAATTTTAAGTTTCATTACATTATAACATAAATGTTACTGAATGCATACGAGATATGAGATACGAGATATGAAAGCCAAATTCGATATTTTTTGTTGCTTAGGTAAGAGGAAAAATAAATCAATGGTTGGTAACCTTGATAAACCGCCACGCTATGAGTAAAGCCAAATCTGATGAACATGTGAATGATTTAAAAGTGACTAGTTACATAAAATAAAATATATCGATATTTATTGTGTTTTAAAATTGTTACAACTATGAAACCTTTACCGAATAGGTATAACACCTTAAAGAGCTCCCAAATGGGGATATTTATCAATTCAATACATTTTTAGAAACATTAGATGAGAATAATATTTTAAATCGATTGAAAACCTGTCGTAACGTTAATTTTCGTTGAGCCAAAATAATAAATCTGTTCTTTGCACATAGCCTGATATTATTCAATAGAGAAATGTTTGTAGGATTTGTAATGATGATCGACTTTGTAAACGAAACATTGAAAACGATTTCGAATTATTTCTCTTTTAACTGTTTGATTATTTGTGAAAAGCCCTTAACAAAACTTTAATTTAATGTTAACTACAGAACTCTGTATCTAAATGTGGTAATTAAGACAAATCTTAATTACCACATTTAGATACTACTAATAACATTCTAGTGGCTGTACACAACGATTTCATTCGATAATGAAATCGTTGTGTACAGCCACTGAAATGTTATTAAAGCAAAACATGCGTCGGATTGTAACGCAGTTCTAGTATTGTGCCCAATCCGCGAACACGTCCTTTCATTATAGCTGGACGCCCACTGTGCGCCGCTGCACACGCAAATTGCTCCACATTCCTGCTGACACAGCTGCATGCAAAACCTAAGCTTCTAATGCTTTTACAACAACGACCACTCTTAGCAATTTGTGATTACATTGACGAGGAAGCCAAGGGGGGCGAAATGTTTATTCAATTACACACGGTACTCTGTATTTGCGCTGAAAGAATTTGTTGCCGTGTCGATATTATCGATTTTCTTTTGCTTATGCTATTTCGCGCTTACGCGCGAGTTAATTATATTTGATCGAATTTTTCATAATGAAACCGACTTCCGTAATCACATAAATAATTATTACAAAAATATACAAATACCTAATGTGCATTTAAGTGTTTTTCATTATTATATTCTATTTATTGAAATCTGAGTTAGGTTTTTATGGTAATAACGGCTTCTATAAGTCACAGACCCATCATAATGAGTTACCTACCGGGACTGAGATACATGGAGATTACAAAAATGTATGCTCATGTTGAGTATTTATTTTAAGTTTTAAAATAAAGGTACAACTCATATAAGTCTGTTCTTCCTACAATAAATATTTTAATAAACCATTTGTTATTTTCCTTTACAATACAGTTAAGGCGCTTATGCAAAACCCAGACAAAACAGTTATTATACCTACTTAATTGTTTTCGTACAACAATCGTAGATTTTATTTTTTAAGAAAACAGCATTTAATGTATTTAGGCCCCTTACAATGGTACGCCATTGTATCGAGTCTTCAAACAGTTCGGATTAATTTCGGAAATTTATTTGATACTTTATCAATGATGTATAAAGTGTTTTAACGGTTTTCATTAGTAACAATTAACAATCTGGCACGTGCCCACAGGTTGCTATTAACTTATTTATCACCAAGCCATTTTAATAATATCCACAAAGTGATACCAGCAGGTATGAAAATTATGTCATCATCCATCTAGTGATCTATGCAAAACCTAAACACCTGAAGCTGATCGAAATCCACGGCGCTCCATCGAATACAAGAATAAACGAAAGTTCAATACTTAATACTGAGATTATTCAATTGTAAAATTTTATTTAGTTCATTAAACTAATTAAACGAATCCCTTGTTCCTTAATTCAAATGTTACGTCATGCAGCTACGCCAAAACGAGTGCCTTCAAACATGCCTTGAGAAAGTCCTTGTACCAGTTACCGGACAATCACATTCGTAACTTAACGTTAAATTACTGCCAGCACCAATACGATACTAACATTATCGTGTGCAGACATCAATCATTAAAGGTAGTCTTCGTATGAAATGGAAGTGACGGTTTAGTTAGATTTTTACAGAAAAGAAACATAGACTCACTTAAATTTTATAATACATGGGTTTATGTTTCTATCGACTACTTATTCAAAGTCAACTTTAATTATTACATGACGATTTGTCCTGATGATGCAAGAATTTGCCATAATGTTACGTTAAAAGCAAATACTAAGAAAAATAAATATATTTGAACCTTAAGCGCTTTAATTATGTAATTTTCTTCACCTGCTTGCAGGTACTGTATTGGTACGGCATTACACCTTCGATATTTTATTGGGCGCGGGGTGTTGAGATAAGTGATACTTTGAAAGTCTCACTTATCTCAACACCCAAAACGAAAAAACCAAAATTTTAGTAACTTGATTATCAAGTATTTTGAAACTAACTGATGATATTGGCTTGTTAGATCCTATTTGTTCTAGGAGTCGTATGTAATAAAGCAAAACTGTAAATAAAAAAAGAAAACAGTTATGAATCAACCAACAACAGATCCAATTTTAAGGTTGGTTGATCTGTGTGCATCGATAGATAGATACTGACAAATAAGCTCTTGCATAATACTGCAGACTATTTCAATATGGCTCCAATCAACGTGATGGCACGGCACGCTAAGTAATGACAGCACGCTCTAATTAGTTAGATATATTTTTATACTGAATTTTGCAGTGCAGAAAACACTCATAAATAATTTTACGTATTTTATTGTTCTCCATAAGGATAAAGGAAAGGACTTATTGATGAAAAGTACTTACTATACAGTCTAAGAGCCAGCATCCCGCAGACTTACGATTATATTATTACTTTAGTATTACTAGGTCTGCAATGCTTGCAAATACTGCAAATACTGAGCGAAGCACTACCTTAACTTCCTTTGACAGTTTTGGCGCCAAATTTCATCAATGTAGTCTCAGCGGTTTGGCTGTGATCAGCTTTTAAATTTTCTTTCGGTGATTATTCTTCCATGGTATGTCCGATTTCAAAACTTTTTTTTGCACATGAGTCACGACCACGATGTGAGTTTTGGCGCCAAATTTCATCAATGTAGTATCAGCGGTTTGGCTGTGATCAGCTTTTGAATTTTTCTTACGGTGATTATTCCTCCATGGTAAAGTCTATATTTTTTTTTTACATAGCCAATGTCCGTCAGGTTATAATTATGTATGTCCATGCCAAAATTCGTTCGAATCGGTTGAACCATTAAGTAGCAGGAGGGAGACAAGCGAAATTTGTGAGTTGCCTAAAAGAGAGCTTCGCTCAACTAGTATTATATTAATACTGGGTATACTCCTTTAATTTCCGTAGGTGAAATAGGAATTCTATTGGATATAAATACCAAAATTTAAGTCTAATTATTTGACGCTAGGTGACAACACTGTCAAAAAGTCTTCTTGCTAATGCGTTCTGGTTCGAAGATAACAAGTTTTCTACTGCTTAGAAATAATTCTTTTTTTATATAATTATTTTTACTCTCTCACTCTTCCTCTCGCAGCAAAGTTAAAATTTATATATATAAATTTGCGTAAACACAAGATAGTCTTACATAATTAAAATTTTTTTTCGAAAAGATATTTATACACTTTCACCAGAATTAGAATAACAAAATGTACACTTTAATGCATCTGCCATAATTTAAAATATGCAGTTAATTTTTAAAATGCAACTCACAAACAAACGAAAAAAAAATGTGCTTCTCGAACACTCAAATATCATCACATTATTATGTAGATATTTAAAGAAAACAAAATCATACGGTAGTAAATAGGGGGTTATAATTAACCAAAACATTTGACTAATGATTGACAGCGTTCCGTTTAGAGTGGAATCGATTTGTTAGTTCATATAGTAGATAAAAAAAAATTTAGAATTTTTAGATCAAAAATGAAAGGGCCTAAAACCCGCCTTATTGACCCTCCTTTGCAGTTCCGACGAAGAACAATTAATAATAATGTTGTCTTTTCTTGAAGCCATTGATTAATTACTCTATATTTCCATTTCAAGTTGTACGTTTAGTTGAAACTAAATAAATAGCAAAATCTTTACTTTTTTAATTCTTTATAAGGAGTTATATCTTTATGACCTTTAATAAGGGTGATAAATAAAAACATAAAAAAAATCACATGTATCAATACTAATTCGCTCAAATTTCCAGTAAGAGTAAGAGAGTCAATATTGTACACCTTCATTAGCACTACAGAGGAAATATTATTTGGTCTGCCTGCGTGTTAAAACCGATCTATCTGGCTCATTTTTTATTTATGTGTATATAACAATAATATAATTAACGTACATAATTTTCAGCTATGCTGAAATAGCGCAATTTTTTATAAAAAATTCGAACCTTTAAATTGCATAATTTTTTAACATATTAATACGGCAGACATGTTGCGATCACGTTTTGAGAGTAAATTTTGATGCTTTTCGGCATCTGAGCACGCCCAAAGAAACCCCAGATGGGAACAGTGAATAACCATTACACCTGCGAAACCTGTGGAATAGTAGGTATACCTAGCATTTATATGGAGTTTGCTACTATACCGTAAGTCTGCGGAAGGCTGGCTCTCACTCTAATACCTTATTATGAACGGATAGCCACCCTCTCTAAGACACCATAACTTTTGAGCTTGACATCGGTATGGCATTGGTTATTTTTTATATAAGAAAGCAGATGTTGACATTTATGTGACACAATGACTTCATCCACATAAGAGTAATTGGTAAAATTTAAAATAATTTTAAGTATCGTCTTCAGCGAGAAACCCACCCATACATTTTGTAGCAACATTTGCTAATTAATTAACCTGATTAATTTTCCACAGTTCTTGTAAATAGGGTTCTACATAAGTGTTGCGAAGCTGGACTGCGTTCATGTAAAACCTTTTCAATGTCTCTTTGTTAAACCAATTACGGTAAAAATCGTTTTGTTCAAAGAGCTATGCATGAATAATTGTAATTTAAGTTTTAATCGTATTGATATATTTGATACAAAATATGCAACATTTAAGAAAGACACTTTTAAGATTTGAATGATTTGAATTTTAAGGTAGTAGTTTACACTACTACCTTAAAATTTTATTTAACTAATTACACTAGTTGACACGGCCACGCGTTGCGGTGTTATAAATTAAAATGAAAGTTATCCTATTTCCTAATTTGTTACAAATAAAGCAAACTGAAAAAAATATTAAGTAGTTTCGGGGTTCATCGCGGTCAAACACTGTGACACGGAATTTTTGTTGGTTTTAATATACTCAGTGGGAAGTTGTATGTTCAACATTATGTAACATTTGGTGGTGGAAACCTCCTGGGTAATGTATAAACTTTGAACATATCATATATTAAGTACGTGTTTTTATTTCCGTGTTTCCCAAATAAACAAAAAAATAAGAATGAAGCTGCTTTTACTGATTCAATATTTTTGTTGTGGCGTTCTAACGCTTAAAATATATTTAAAACCTATTTATTTTCCTTTCATTTTGATATCTTATTAAGTACTATTTTGTGTTTGAATGGCAAACAAAAATATAAATTTTACCGAACTATTTTTATTCTACAAGGCAAAAAGTTAAATAAAATGATGGAAACATTAATTTTAATTAGAACTTTATTTATGAAATACGATACCAACAAGTCAAAAACGAGCCGAGCAATCGCGACCGGTGGAGGGTCGTTTTATTTGCGTGTTGCAACTGAATATCGAGTAATTTGTCGGCATATCGTCGGAAGCTCGCCACTAATTAACGGGGACATTTACGGGTGCCAAACTTGTCTGTGTCTGTACAATCTACCGCCCCGCCCGCCTCCTGCCACCCTGTTCCGCACTGCATTTTAAAGTTACAGACTAGGTTTAATAGAACTCGTCTATCACATACACAATAAATGTTCTGTTTGCTTAGTAAATTATGTATGAAAGAACAATGATTATTTATTTACGTTCTTGTCTTTACAAATGCGACTAACGAATGTTATTATAATTGTTGGAATTGATGTAAAATGGAATGAATGGAATGGAATGTTGGAATGAGTAAATGGGTATAAACGTCGTAAAATAAAATATATGAAATCCACAAACTCATCCCAGTTCCATGGCAATTATCCCTCGTTTAAAGGTCAGCGGCTGATGAAGGGGATTGATGTCCCCACCCCCGTAATCTTTATATAGGTCAAGCGTTCAGCTAAGGAAAGTAAGATAAAGACGGATAAATACTAATAAACGAATTGATAACATCAGCAGAACATCTATAATAGCACAAACATCTAGTTTGTTATTGATGTTTTGTTGTAAGTTTATTTAAAATAGAATAAGTAAGAATACTTTCAGTTGACGACCTATTTTTAAGTATTTATGATAAGGAAACTAACAAAGTATTCATACGTTATATTAGTAAGTTTAGAGAATGCAATAAGTAAGCGACGGAAATATTTGATTTAAATAACAGCCGAATTATCTACTGATCTTAGACATGTGCTGAATCGGTTTATTACACGAAGGTAAAGGTAAGGTGTCTTTTACATGCAACATTATTCTAAATAGGAAGAGGTCGTATCAAAATTGACATATTATATATTGACGACTGCTACCTCGTTACAGACAGCAGGGCAACATTTTTGAATAAGTAATAGTCGTGCTAGTAATCGATTTAATTACCGTCATCTCGCGTTATATAGTATACAATTCATAGTATAGCGTTATAACGCGGAAGTTTATAGTTTACAAATAATAATTTGTGATAAAAAAGTATTTATAAAGAGTCAATAGCTGAAGCAATATTGGAAGATATATAAATAGGGACAATATGCCTGTCAAAGTGACTAACGGTGTCCGCATTCACCGAGTAATTGCTAAGACAATCATTGTTTACGACTCCATTCTACATCGGGAGCTGATCTCTAGAGTTACAATAGCCAATAAACAAAGCTTGTATAGGTGGTAGACAAAGCCGCCTGGCGGTTTCCAGCCACATACCTACCTATCTTCCATCGGTGCGGCCGGCAGCGGCGAACCGTGTCGCTTACAACTGTCAGTAAATACGTTTTATTGTGCCATATGCACGCACGTTAACCGACATACGCTACCTACAATGTGGGAATTTAAAATAGACAGGTTGCAATTATAAATTCATAATTAAACAAATACTTCTAGACATCCAGTTTTTTACAAACACGTAACGATTGTTTGTTACCCAGCGAGGACATATCATAAAGAAGCTGAGAAAAGGAAGCATAGAACAATAACAAGGAACTTTATCATTTGACAAGATAAGATATTGTTATTTTATAATGATCTTATGTAAGGGCACAATAGACGCAACAATTTGTCCGATTAAACTTGCTCCTGCTACTGGGTTTTCAAAATAACACCAGTCATTTAGTAGACTTCGCGAATTGTTTCATTAGTTCTATTTCTTTCATTTAAATGTGCCAATGTTTTATTGCAAAATTGTTCAAGTGAAATAAACGCAACGAGTTTATTAAGGTTTTTCACCATTTATAAACACTTTCAATTTTATAAAACCCTGAAAAGTAACTGCTTAACTCTCGATTAGACAATTAGTAAAAACGATAATTCGTCTTCTCAGCAGGCGTTAAATGATTTTGTCGATACTGTTGTAGTTAGTTTACATTAAAAACGAGGTCTGGCTGCACCGTAACTTCGGAATGCAACGCGCTGCCCTGCGCCCGCCGCCCGCGCGACTACTTTCTCCTCGCTTGTGAGAGTCGGGGCATTAGAAACTATCTCAGCGTTTAGTTAATTTGTTCACGCTTTATTTTTCTGCAGTTCTTATCTTTATAAATAACTTAGATAAGCCAGATATTAAAATAATAATTTTCCGTTCATAAATATAGTGTTATAAATTAATACATAGTATAAATATGTATGTAAAAAGTCTAGGAGGCTTAAGACCTAAAATAATAATGAGAGTTGAAGAAATAGAGAAAGAGCAAAACAGGTATGACAGGATCGTGAATATCTATGATTTCTATCTACCCCTGCCGGAATGTTTGTATAAAATAATTAATAGTAACCCACCGTAACCCGTGGTTCACTATAGGTACGCACAATTCGTAAGATTATTCTAATAATTGGAAGACAAAATCTATGTAAACAACATCAAGATGACTGTGATTGAAATCAGACAAGAATGTCTATTGAATACAAGAATGATGGCCTCGAATGATCGTAAATGTCACTTGTTCTCAGTTGCCACGCGGAAGAGCCATATTTCTTTGTTCTCGAGATAGACAACACAATGAGATTTCATCGACCCTTTCGAATAAATCGAGAGAGCGTTTACTGACAGGCGAAGTGAAACATGAATTTTTCATATATAGTTACAAAATGTCATAGACCAATATCAACATAAATAGAGACAGAAAATTATATTTCTTTTGTTACTCTTGTAACCAAACAGTAAAATAATTTTAAGCTAAAGGAGAATGCCCATTCGTGGTGGCAAATCTTTGCTCGGTTTTTAGTTTTTATTTTTCACAAAACATAACTTCGACGGACAATAATCCACATAATTATTAGTAATGAATTCACGTCTATATTACAGAGTATTTTTATATTGACATTTGTCTCCTTATTGCAATTTTCTAACGACCGTATCGATTTGCCAATTACAACACAATCGATACGCTATTTGTTTCATTAAAATATCGAATTGGCAGTTCACGTTCTATCATATCGAGTAATAAGGTAAGTGTAAGACATGATTTGAAAGTAATAATGTGTAAAGAAGATTATTTCATCTTTCTATGGTTTTAACGGCGCTCTTTTTTCACTAATCTTGTTTCGTCGTGCTTTTAACTTTTCATACAGTTCACATTACAAATGTGAACCCTTATAATTAAATTACTTAAACCACCAACAGTGAGTTTATACAGTTTAATATGCTTTATTATGGAATATAATACCTCGACGCGACGACCTCCGTGGTCGAGCGGCTTACATACCGGTTTTCATGGAAACTCCACTTCGAGGTCCCGGGTTGGATCCCCGGCCGGTTCAATGTAGAAAACGAACTTTTCTATATTGGCTCGAGTCTGAGTGTTGTGGTACCGTCGTTTTTTCTGAATTCCATAACACAAGTGCTTCAGCTACTTAATTTGGGTTCAGAACAATGTATGTGGTGTTGTCTCATATTTATTTATTATTTATAATATATCGCATTAACAAACTAGTAGACAATGTATATTATAGCCCATAATAGGCCCTTTGAGACTAAACATCAATCATAGTACGGCGCTAAACGGTAATGCCGCTGACATGCATTTACCTCAACGTGCATGACATGCAGATGTCTAGACAATACATACATACGCATGCATACACGTCATTTATAGTTTGCATGATGAAAAATAAAGAGATTCGTCAATCAATTGCCAGCACATAGTGTGTACGTTATTCGCATCTATCAATAATATAAACAATCTTGCATCCATAATAGCACGTAAAAGCATGTCTGTGAGTGCTGTAATGCCGTCAAGAGATCACAGATTCACCAAACATTATGATGTCAGATTTTATACGTTATATGTGCAATGTGATTCTTCTATGATCATATATATATATGCTGGTGTATTAGGGGTCTTAAAAGGAAGTTAGTAGGTATACCTGCTATTTTAATAGTCTGGAAACTAATATATTTAATTGGCAATCATAATCGATACATATTTGTCAATAATTTAAAAGACTGACAACAATGGGACAATAGGGCGAGATGGAACTGTCAAATTGATACAGTCAATCGAGTGTTGTGATGAAAACCCTAATAATCTGAAATATTATATCTAAATTAGTATAATTCAAACTAAAGCATTATAATACTCGCATCCAGCTCATGACCAACCTTTGTGTTAATAGATAAAACTTCAACTGTACCACAATGTACTACAAAAAGAGGAAAAATGTTAATTTGATGTCTGGAAAATCAGTTTTTGATAATTTAATCTACACTTAGAAATCTAAAAATGTGGTTAAACTCATCATGGTACATAATCATTCAAAGCGATACCAAAGTCGATACTACGATGGGCATTATCCTTATGCTAATTTTAAATTTAAAATCTTACTTTACATACGTGTGCGAAATAGATTAAAGTTTGATTATTAAGTCATTTGTTACATTTCTATACATCCAAAAATACTTCATCTCTCCAACAACAAAAGGGACCTTTTAAACGGTTTAATGAAACGAGTACCTACCCACCTAGTTGACCTTAACATGGAACCAGATTACATCCATCTTATTTCTTTAAGACTCAACTTTATTTCGTTTGATTAAATAAATATATTATATCCGATAAGATAAATTTGAAGTATAATACACATTTTATATTGTACTTTTATTATGGTTTAAATTGATAGATAGATTTTAATGGAAGTGCCAGCCATTTAAATCTATTCATGTCTTCGGTCGTTTTAAACAAACAAAAGCAAAAGTTTAGAAAAATTCATTGCGGCAGAGGATGATGAAAAAACTAAAGCAAAATTGATCATGACTATAGACTCGATGTTATATAATATAGCTGTATGTTCATATTAAAAATGTATCGACATCTCAGGAACTGTGAGATAAGCTAAAGAGTTTATTTGATGACTCGAGATTCACGAGTAAAATAAGTATACTACGTGCTTTAACCTCGATTCGTCTAGAAAACAGTGAGTCCATGGCGTCATACGTGACTGAAATGATTGAAACCGGACAGGAACTAAGTGGAACAGGTTTAAATATCAGTGACGAGTGGATTGGATGTCTCCTTTTAGCCGGATTGCCTGAAAAATACATGCCAATGATCATGGCCATCGAGCATTCAGGTATAGGAGTCACACTGTATTTTCCTGTGAATAACATCTCCTACACATAAATACAGAGGATGGGATTACTTTTTTATGCAAAATATTAAATTTTAATACCTGTGCAGTGTCATGATCAGAAAGCCATAGAGGTAAGGTGTATCCGATGGAATTTTTCACATTGCTAACAATCAAATCTAGGCATGCCGTTCCCCTTGTGTATGGGAGTTCATATTATTTTTTTTAAATATCCCTTAATCTTGTAACGCTTTGCTTATTTTCTAATAAGTTTATATTGAAGTCCCATCTATTATGATATATTTTTGGATTTATGTAATAGCATGTCAATTTTATAAATAAAATAATCAACATTTTTATTTAATGAGGAAGGAACACGATAAATACAAATTATAATGATATTATTACTTGTCAAGTTAATTGCACAATTCAAAATGATGATCCATAGAAAGATCATCAAATAAGGTCTTTTTTTTTTTAATTCCAAACCTCTCTTTACTAAAATACAAGAACCTCTACGTTTCTTACCTCTTGAGTAGTTTGTTGCCAGCATATTAGTTCTGTATATTGACATTTTTTTCATCACCTTGTTTTTTAATGTTTCTGTAAGACATATTACATCAGGATTCTGTTTTGCTTTAATATGAAAGAGAGTAGTCTCGAAGTTTTCTTTTTTGAGAGCTGTCTCTGTAAGTTATGGTGAAAAATCACAAATTCAATTTTTGGACAGAGATTGAAAAAAATGTCCTTAGAATCAATAAAAGAAGAATTTTCCGAATGCTTACACTTAAATATCTTAAAATAATATGGTATTGTGCCCTTTTTTAAGCATTGAATGCGTTTTATTTTCTTATAATAAGGTTGAGTTTCTTATGTGATTTTTAATGTTTTTATAAGACAAGTACTTCCCTTTATATTCAAAGTAATCGATGCAAAAAATTTTCCTACCAATTAAATATTTTCTATATGTAAAACCATTACACAGTGTTTTATGCAACCAAACAAATTTACATCTTAAGGTTTTTTTAAATAATCGATTATTTATATATACATGAAAAAATGAACAATTTAATTTCCTCAAAAGACGGTTCCATCTCTATCCATGAGATATTTACCACTTGATAAGGAATTATTGACGGCATATTTTCGCAATTTTATTTTATTTATAAGTGTCCTACTTTCTGAGAAATATATATTTTTTAATTTTTTTTTATCCAAAAATCGGCAAAATTGGAACCTGAATTTAGTATAGAAAGGTTCTATAAGCCAAGTTCTATCACCAATAAAAAAATCATGTCCCACTTTTGCGGTTTTAAGAAGCTATAATAGAATTTAGATGAATATTTAACATCCTCCGAGATCCCGCCATCCCGCCTGAGAATTCAGTTATGACCAGAGTAAATTTTTTCTAGTATTTTTCTATTATAATAATTCATCTTATAGGATAGCATTGATACATAAAAATTATAAAATCCTCCGAGAGGTCCTCAAACGAATTTTGTGTTATAACATTTATTTCTTGTTTTTTCTTTTTTGTAATATTTTTTTTGCTTGTCTGTTATACAGCAACTCGTACCTTCCTCCGATTCCAATGATCTCTTCTTATGTGATAACAGCAGACAAGGATCACATTTATAATTTTTTTATTTGTTATGGCCATGAATTTAAAACGTTGAAAAGACACGCTTGTACAGTCAAGGCGATATTGCTTATCGCACAGTTAGTATATAAATGTTTGTCCAATTATAATAGGTTTCTTACATTTTATGCAGCTTGGCGCCACCTTTTGTCCGAACTTGTTTATTTCGCTCATTTTCAGTAGTTGATATTAATGACAGTAGTTTTTGTATAGCGTGTTAGATTATGTAATAAATAAATAAAAAAAGAAATCAAAAAGTCAAAAAAGTAAAAAGCCAAAAACAGACATCAGCCTCACTAGATGGCGCAATATGTATAAGAAGTGGGCGGTTCAAAGTCTCTCTAAGCGAAGTGAATGAAACGTTACGAAGCTTCAGAAATTAATCACTATGTTTCGTTATTTCCCACTCTAATTTCACGTTTTATTTATTTGTCAGTATCCAGAATGGTTTTTAATACAATAAGTCTATTTAACAACACTTTGAAAGAAATATTATTTTATTTTATTTTATATTTAATCCTAACGTTTCGACTCCTTTACAGGAGCCGAGATCACAGGATGAGGAGAAATATTATTGTTTAATTCACTTCACAATATTATGTATATTAAGAGAAGTTTTTTTTCACAAACACTTTCACTTAATATTTATCACTTGCTTGTCACTTTTATGATACTAATAAAACATATAATTTAGATTTACTATTTATTCAATTGGATAAAGTACAGAGCTGATCTAAACAGCTTGAATGCCAACTACCCTCCTCAAAAATTAATAATTATATTAATTCTTAATAAAAATATAACTATATATCTTAAACAGCAATATTTTTCTGTTCGGACGAATAATAGTGATAATAGAACGTACATATAACTTTGCAAACATAAAATAATAATGAAATCTACCACAAACCAAATTAAATACAAATAGCGTCCATACAGCAAAGAGCTGCATAAACTTACGATTTGAATGGCGAAGAGACAATTATTATGGCTACGGTTCGCGGATTTATGTCTAGTATCGTCCAGCTCGTTAATAAGAGATAATGGTTCATAAACGTTCTATCGGCAGCTGGATGTTTGTGATGGTATTGCCCTAGAGCAGCTAACGGAGCCGCTATCATTCCCAATGTTATACTGATTATTGCACAAGGGCAGCATCACTAGCAATATAAATTTAAAATTATTAATTAATAAACCAAGATTTTCATCATGTTAGACTCCGTATTCTCAAATCTTCAATTTCGTTATTGATTGCGCATGCAACTATGCAGAAATATCACAACCTCAACACACTACCTATTGTTGAAACTGTAATGGATGAGCCCCGTATTCATGATACTAATATGTATAATATCTATTATAATGGCAGTTATATTAGGTGTTTTATGATTTCAAGTCATCCAGTCTAAGACTGTAATGTAACTATTAAGTCGGTTGATAATACGGTATCCGTGTTGAAAAAAACGAGATTTTGAAAGCCTCACTCAACATTATGTCGGAAAGGATCCGAAGAAGGAAAGTTTTTGCATTTAAATGCATAGATTTTTTTATTTAGGATGGGTTGGCTCTTGATCACAATCAAACCCGGGGGCCCAGACAGAATCCACGATGGAACGAGCTAACCCAGAAGGTGCCTATTTACCCTGGCTTTGCAAATGGACGGGTAAGAAGTTCTCGTAAACACAGACGCAGGGAGGGAGTTCCACTCCTTTACTGTGCGCATTATGAAGGATGTTGAAAAGCGCTTGGTGCGCAGGTAGGAATAGCAATCAAGTAGGCCTGCAGTGTTTCTTGATGTCCGATGGTAAAAAGGAGATGGCGGCATGAGCAAATATAGCTCTTGAGCACAGTCTCCAAAGTACAGTCTGTAGAAGACCGACAAATAGGCAACTTTGCGGTGATGAGCTAAGGCGTGAAGCTTGTTCTTCACCAATTTGCTGTCACTGATGAGACCCTCAGCTCTGCGCTGAATCGTGTCCAGTGCAGCAAGTTGGTATTTTGCCGTCCCAGAGGTGGCTGCAATATTCCATGCAAGATTGTCGTTGAGCTTTATAGAGCGTTAAACGCTGTCCCGGCGTGAAATATTGCTTGACCTTATTTAGGACGCTCAGCTTTTTAGCTGCAATTTGAGCTTTGGATGCGATGTTGGCACCGAAGTTGAGGTCTGAAGTTATTAATCTCTATTTATTCCTCATTTGGTGAATTCATGTGGTTAATCAAATTACACGCGTTTGAATCTGATCTCAAGAGCTTCTTCAAGGCACTTTGTAAGAAAATCTATAGCTATTAATCCATAACTTGTTATTAAACGATTCATAATCATAACACACACGCCGGCGAATTCATAGCACATATACAGGCGAGACAGAGAGACAGACCGCGAACGTGGATCGAGGCTTAGGTGAAGTCGAAACGGCGAGTCCGCCACGTTTGCAACTGCGTGGACTTAATTCCATAGCATGTAGCCTAGTCAAATAGCCTTTGTTATACATTTTTGAATAGTAGCACAATAATTTCTTACGGCTATTATTTTGGCAATCGTTTGGCGCAACGGTAGATTCTGTCTTTTGCACCGACGGTCAAGGTTCAAGTCCCAGAAGGGACAGCTGATTATGTAATGAATGCTATAAATATAAAATATCTATGTATCATTTAAGTATGTCTAACCTTTATCCCAGCATCCATAGGAATCTTACAGTGCTTATTTTGGGCTAGGCTTATTGGTGTAAATGTAAGAAATATTAGTATTATTTTTAAATTATAAAGAAAACAGAAGCTTCAGGAAAATTTTATAACTTTTGTCGAATGACCAAGTGACCTTTAAAATTTATTCCAAAAAAATATCCTCTTATAAAAACTTTTTTCTTTTTTAATTGTGCCACTGAGACACGAGGCGAACATTATGGAATTTGTCTTGCTGTATCCAAATAAAACTATGCATTTGATAAAGCTTAATTTTTTTGAGATGCAATGAAGCCATTGCTCCACTCCATTTTTTTCTCGATAGTAGGACACATCCGCGCAGGTCGACAGCGTACCGCTCTAAGACAAAGTGTGGACACATGACACAAACGTTTAGCTAGTTGGCCGCCTTTGATGTGCGACGGAAAACCGACTGGAGATAGAAACAACATTTGGCATTTGTTAAATTTTCCAAATTATACCGAATTAGCAAATGTGTGTGTCTACACATGGATGACATTTGACAAAGTACCAGCATAAAATAAGCACTGTAAGCAAGTAAGTAGGTTTGTTTTATGAATATTAGGGTAACGTATAGAGAAACATAATTATTACATACATAGTATTTTTTTGTAGAAATATACATAAATAGTCGTCTTAAACCCAGGACCGTTGATGCGAAAGCAGGATCACTGCCGTTGTACCAAATAGTAGTCAATAATGATCTTTATTATAAAGCGGAGCGCATACCGCGGAAACGGACAGTTCCAATTTTGAACGGCAATCGAAGCAAGCAATTATCTGAGCGATTCAAATAGTGATTTAAGCAGCGATTTCAGCGAATAATTCAAATATTCTTGGAGAATGGATTCAGTGTCTTTGTATGTTAACTGTTTTAGCCAATCTTGTACAACCTTTTTACAATCGGGGGGTTTAATTTGGAAGATATTCAATTTACCCTTTATTGGGTTGTATAACCGTGCTGATTGTGTGTTATATTGTCGTCATGAATAAACAATTTTTGTCGGTCTTGCACATCAACAACATGTTTTCATCGTCTAATGGTGAAGTAACTTGGAGGGTCTTTATAAAGACATAAGATGTCTGTTGGAAATCTGCGCAGCATAATTATTAACAGACATTTTTGTTCATATGTTATTCCAACATTTTCTCTTTAGCACTGGTAGTACTGGTATGCAATATTTAAGTGAGTGAGTGAGATCAATGTATATGTTAGTGCCAGAATTTAATGTAGATTTTGAGCGAGATTGAAAGCTTCTGCGCACAATTAATTATACACCTCGTCATATAAGCCCGTTAGTCGAACTGCTCAGAACATCAAAGCCGACACTACCTCGATGACCTCCCGGACATTAGCTTGTAAGACATGAGAGTACCTCTAAAACAGAAAGGACAAGGCACCAGGTGAGAACAAAATAACAATAGAACTTCCGAGAGCGGGTAGCAAACTGATACTTGTAGTCGTCCAGAGTCTGGTTGATGCTGTCATCTTTCAGGGTACTCCTCCGAAAGCACGACACAACAGTCACGTTGTCATTGCCCGATTTATTGGATCCACTAAATTCCCGACTTTACCCGAAATGGGATGCAGCACTACAGCACTTCAGATGCAAAAGTGAACAAACCTACAGAATGAACTATAGTGAACTAGGTACGACTGTGTCTTTTAGAGTTAGAGAGAATATTCACACCGAACTGCAGTCCAGAAATAACCTTGTGGAAGTTTGAGATATAACATTTAAGTATTTTAGCGTGTTGTGGAAATCATCCTGGAAAATAATAAGTATTGAACATCTACTTTGAAATACGGACCAACAGCAATGCTATAAAATATTGTTAACGATGGTATAGAATATTTGATTTAGGCAAAAGGCAAGGAATATACGTGCCTAGATGCAAAGAACTTTTAATGTTTGAAAATTGCTTGCATCCTGAACCCTTATTTATCTGTGAAAAGAATAATACGTTCCCTCGGAATAAATAAGCGCCATAAAACCTAGTTCATGTTTAATAACTCACAGTCAATCACTAGTAATATATTTACTCAATAATACCTTTTTAAATATATTATAAATACTATATTTTAATTTAAAATTGCGGTTTAGAACAAATGCTCTGTAATAAATGTACTATTCAAAACAGATTTAATAATAGTATTTATTGCATCATCACTACGTGATAAATGTTAAACACCTGCATTTTTTGCTACAACATGACCAGCGAGCGTGGATAAAATCTGAAACTGGAATCGAGCAACAACACCAGCTATACTTACCTACAAAATGTAAGTTACTTCGTAAACGATAACCTTGCAATGAAAACTTGTTCAAATAGGCAAATACAATGATTAATTTAACTATCGTATCAAATAATAAAAAAATATTACTCAATTCTGTCAACAATAATAACTTATTTTCAATGATTGAGTTGTTTATAAGGGTTAAAATCCACAGATTTTATAAGACATTAATAGGGTATTTGACTACTATAGACTACTATAGAGGAAACTGTGGTTATTTTAACAGTAAACAGTTTTAAACCTTTTTAGCTCGTAAATTATTTTAAAATACATATGATTATTATAAGAAATCACGAATAAAATAATTAAAATTTCACGTTTGAACCACCACCATGACCACGTGATTGAAAATGCATGGGATTGATCCAATCTGGAGTGACGTCACCTGCTTATTTACAAAATAATTCAGTCAAGTTTTAAGTATTACGAGTTGAAAGATAAAAGTAAAACGACGTAGCATCGAGTTACCTGCATTAAGGTGTTTTTAGCGTTTTAGCGGATTTTTTATTCATTTAAACTTCTATGTAGATTTTTATAGAAAAAATACAAATTTACAAAGAATTAATCAAATGGCAAATGTATTATTCTAAAATGAACAATTTAAGATATTGTTGTAAAACCTGTCAAATACCTTATTACCATCAAGCACGTACAGGACCTGTGTATATCTGTCAAACTCAGTAATGCCAGAAAAGATTTTTTAAGATGGAGCTAACAGTACAGGGTGCAACATTGCTCAAGGCGGCGTTTCAGAAACCTGTACTAGTGAAATACCATAGACGGTCATTATATAGTGATGTGGTTATAAATAGGATGATGATGATTAATAATTTCATCAATGATTAGATTGCAAATGATAAATACTTTTATACAAGCCTTGATTTTATATATGGTATCAAGAATACATTGAACGTCTTTTGTAATCATCATTTGACATTACAGACTAATACAATTCAAATTAATAAAATGATATCAGTAACTGAACGTCAATTCCAAATATTAAAATATATTTGTTACGGTATCGGTAATAGGTTACCTAATAAAAAAGCGTGGTCGTGGCCCGCTTTGTATCAAGCAATATTTGTAATCGAACAATTTAAAAATATTTACTCACTTTTACTTTGTTTACACATTGCCAATAGCTTTTGATAAGTATATGACGAACAAATTTATTGAATTAAAACCAGTAAAATACTCGTACTCATCAAGGCAGTTATTCTTAAAAAAATTGCATTTAATAAACAAGTTATAAAGTATTAATTTTGTCACAACAAAATAGTCACCATCATCAGCCGTTACGAATCAACTGTTGGGCATAGCCCTCCTTTTTAGGAGCGACTGTTAGCAATTTACATGTTAGCGAGGTATTGCGATACTCGCAAATAATCCCGACAGACAGATGGTACGAACATCGCGAAACATACATGGACGTAATTGGGGTAACTCTAGTGATGCTATACCTCTGGACTTCCGCGCTCGACCCTATTTTTGAGATATCTTGTATATAACTATAAACTTTTGTCGCTCTAGGACAACCACTCTGCCCTCATAAAAATATTCATTGTTACTTGGAATCTCCACATATACTTAGCTAAACAATACTGCCTAGAAAGTCTGGAGATAGTTATCAATAAAATTAACGAGATAACCAAGCCTATACAAGCATACCTAATAGTTAAATCCCAATATCACAAATATGGAATCTCATTAATCGTGGCATGTAAAGAAGATACGAATGGATCAATTCACTATTTCAAGTGAATGTGAAATCGAGATATCGCCGAGCACATCTCAAGACGAATACTCGGAACAAAAAGGAATCGATGAGAGCTGGAGTGTGGGAATGGGGGGAGAGTGCAGCGACCTTCCCCCTACAGGCTGTGGTGCAATTTGTACATTTCAAGTGTATAAAAGGCAAGGCGAGGAAGTCGCAGCAAGCTTTTGACAGAATTAACTTGTCTGTCGCACGTCTGCAGCTATCCAGTCACCTTTATTGGAAAGGACAACGAAATTAAATTTAAGATGCAATTTCGTTTTACATCCAACGTACAACTTTACGAACTGTGATTCAAAACAGAAAGTAATTTGGACTTTTGGATTAAGACCAAATTTGCTGACCAATTTTAATTTACTGCAATCAGGTAAAACGAATGTATCACACAAAAGTAATTTTGAATTTAATAACGATTTTTGATCAACAATAAAATATATTTTTTTTTTATTCTAATCAAATCATATTGGTTATAAAATATGAGGTTAGTTGTATACAACTAATTAAATAATTTACATTCAATCTATAGACCCATCATCCAAATCACTTATGATAAAGTCGGATCAAATAAATGTAGTCCTGTTAGTTGCACTCGACCCTAGCATCCATTAAACGTATTTTATCGCTGACAAAGTGCCAAGGTGACATTCACAATACATGTTAACAGAGGCCTTAGTGCGAGTTTACGCTTGGATACTCGATACCGTCCGCGTAAAATATTACTATGGATTTTCATATGAGCGCCACTAGCGGTAACCATCAGGAACTACGAATCTTCATAGAAATCTGTAACGCGCTCGATAACAAGTGTCGAATGCGTAAACTCGTACTAAGTCCTCTGGCCTAATTATGATTGTCTCCACGCACCTTCTGCATATAACAGCCCTTCACTCGATTATTTTGCAGTGTATTTATGATGATAAATCCGCCAATATAGCTAAACGTATTGAATTCATATTCTGTAAGGGTTTTAATTGAATATTTTGGTTTTTGACCTGCTTTCATCGATATATGAAAAATATATGTTTTAACATTAAAATTTCAAAATTTCTCAAACGTCGCATATTAATCACTGTTTTAAATAAAAACTTCTAATGCAAAAAACATGTTATTGTTCCGTTTCTTTCAATTTAATTACAGTAATTGTTTTCTTATCCATTTCAGAAACAAGCATATCTTGTGATAAATAATATTATTACCTATTTACAAAAAGCGGTATTTTTGTTGGCATAAGCATACTGCCATAAGCATTCATAAATGGATATAAATGACACATTTGTGCTTGAGGGATCGTCAACGACAGGCGACATGTAAAAAGTTTGAAGCCGAAGACAAGTATGGTCAGAGCAGAAAAAGTGGAACTGCTCATTCGACGTCAATGAAATGTTGCAACCAATTCTTTGTCAGGAATAAACTCGTATAATAAATGTGTTAACTGTTAGCTGCAACGTACCTGCACTTTTAATACAAAATAACTGAACACAGATGTTATACAATACTCGCTGATTACGATAAGAACGATATGCCATTTAGGCCTTTGACTTAATTAATTTCGAACATATTGCCTACGACAGGAGAGAATTCTTTAATCACTTTTAGTAGAATAAATAGATGTAAGTTTTACCTTAGGGTCGAAATTGAAAGTAGCCTCAGGTCTCAGAGGACAGGGTAGTCCACATTTACAGGTGCCAGCTGTCTGGAGATAGTCCCGCAACTGTGGAAGTGTACTCAACGCTGTACCACTCGGACTGAAACAAACAAAGCATAATATGTTAAACGACATACTGTTAAATAAGGAGTATTATTTATTACATTAAAGAAGTTAATTATTTTTACCGTTGTGAGAATACCCTACCTGAAAAAGAAAAATGGAAATATTTGTTTTTTCCGTCCTAACAAAATAATATCAATAAACAATCTGTCTGACTGTTGGCATTTCCTCAGGATAGAGTTTAAATATTAAGTCAATAAATATCAAAAAAAGCACGAAAAAATACCTGCGATTCTAAGCCCCTTAGAGCTGTAAAAATCAAGACTCTCATTAAAATCATTCTCAAATACGGCTATTTACTCGTTGTCGTATTTTTCTACACCTGCATATATACAAACCGGCACAATTAGCGGAACATAGAATAAACATTATTTTTCATAATATTTCATAGAAGACTGACCAGTTATGTTACGTCTTTATTTGGACTTTATTTAAAAAAATAAAAGAAGGCGACAGATATTTTTTCAGTGATTTGTTTCTTTTTCCCGATCATACTAATTTTTTTGTGGTTTGAGCTCAGTTTGAGGAGGAATTTGAAAGTTTTATAAACTCGATAAATTGTCATTAGTAGTAGTTATTTTTATCGTGGCACCTTCGTTGAAATTAACTAGTAATGCTCGACATAAGAAGACCAGAGATAATTAGGGCAGATGAAAAGTATAAATTTTCAAAGAATCACTTTTACGAAACCCAAACGAAGCCACATGTATCTAATTTTCAATCAATTTTAAATACCTAACTGGATTTTGTTTCTAGACATACCTTAAAAATACAATCTAGATTAAATCAAATAAAAAGAACAAACTGAAGTACCCAAAGCCTTGCATGAGTTATGCGCGTAATAGTTTGTAGGAAAAAATCACTTTATAAGTAAAGACATAAAATACTGCTGTGCCAATTTCACAGGTCACATCCACGGATAAAAGATAATCTCAGTCCCAGTCTCAGTCCAAGCATATCTAAACCCTGTTGGAATAACATTGATGCAGATGGCTAGCCAGATCCCCGAATATGAATCCTACAGAGCGTTTGGAATTTGTTACATAGACGCGTTAACTAATTTATTTTTTTCGTGATTAGTTTTTTCTTTGGCGTCGTTCATATCGCACAATAGAAAGCATGAAATATCGCTTATATTTACAACTACGACTTCTACCGTAGCATCACTGCTGCAAAAACAGCTCGAAGGATTAACGATGTATATGGCAGTAGTGCAATCCATCGCAAACCACTTCAGAGTTAGTTGCAGGCTGCGGTGTGACTGATAAAACTGCTTTAATCCACTTGAAGTAAATCTTGGAAAGTAAAAAGGTTTGAAAGGTGGGTAGCTCATGTATTGAGTAAGTCAAATCAGCTAAACACGCATCGATTGCTGCGTTACATTGCTTAACCTTCACAATAAAGAAGGGACTTTAAATTAGATCATTACATGTGACGAAAAGTGAATCCCGTATGATAATAGCTGAACCTTGGAGAACCAGCCAAATTCTGCCCCAAGCTAAAATTAACTCCGATAAAGTTACTTGTGAGTGTTTGATGGACTAGTGCCGGTGACGTTCACTACAGTTTTCTTAAATCTGGCCAAACGATTACAGCAGACATCTATTGTCAGCAACTGCATACCAATATGGAGAACTAGCTGCTAAACAAGACTGCTCAATCGCTCTAGGCTCTGCTGCTTCAGGATAACGCTAGATCACACCCTGCACAAGAGACAGCCGTTAAACTAGAGGAGCTGCAATTGGAATGTCTGCGACATCCACGGTTCTCCACGGTCTTTGCTCTCACAGATTACCATTTTTCCCACGTTTTTCTCAGGTCGCTTTCTTGTTTGTCTGTCTGTCTGTCTGTGCAGTTGGATTCTTGCAAATCAATTTGCCCTTGTTATCTATAGTCAATTATTAGCTCATTTTTGTATTAAGTTTTTTCATGAAAAACAATTCGGCTTTACTAGAGCAAGATCCACTACTCACGCTGTGATTGGGGTTTTTGATGCTTGGGAAGATAAAAAGGATACCATCGTTTTTATTGTGACCTTTAAAGGCGTTTGATTGTGTTGGCCATGAAACATTAATGAAATATGTAGATGGAACATTAAGGTGTCTCAACACGATCATTTAACCTCATACAGTCATATCTCTCCTCAAGAGTTCAAAAAGAAGTAATCGGCAAAGCTTTATTTATTATTATTAATTATCAATGGTATAGTCTTGGTAGGTTGAACCTTTTGTCTGTTCAATATGACGTATTAGTTAGTGGTGGAAACTCTTTTGGCTTTTGTATTAAAATTCTGTTTTATTAATCAATGTTCCATGTAATGCTGTATGTTTCCCTAATAAATAAATTAAATTAAATTAAAAGCTAAGTCTTGTGGAACCAGTCAATATGGGAGTGCCCCAAGGATCGATATTGAGCCCATTAATAATAACCTTTAATGGTCTTTAATGACCTCATGTTAGAAAAAACTTGTGTGAAACGGCGGTATTATTTGCATATGATATGTCTTTAGTTTTAAAAACTGGCAAAATTGTAGGGGTTTTTTCACTATTAATAACTTACGACTTAACTCGTATAAAATTTAGTGTGTATACTTTACCTAACGTGAGGCAGGTCAATACACCAATTAATGTGAACGGCGAAACAGTCACACTAGTTAATCCCAATAAGTTTTGAAGCATTAATTTAGATGCAAGGCTGCAATGAGGTCCTCATATAAATGCCTTATCAGGCAGACTTAACGTATGCTATTACGCTCTGGAATACGATATAAGTCTAATGACTGATATTGAAATGACAAGAATGGTTGTTTTAGTTATTTTCATAATGTAATGATTTATGGACTGTTGTTATGGGGCCCAGTTGCTTATATAGAATATATATTTATTATTAAAAAAAGGGGCGGTGCGCGCCATGATTCTCTTCGACAACTGTCAAGGAAATTAATATTTTAATTTCCAGTCGTGTCTCAATATATCTATGAAAATATTATGTTTGTATGTATGGAAATACCATTTCACTTTTATAAAAAAGAGCTATGTTCATACAATTACTATTAGAAAGAAAAATAAATTTGTTATTCCAAGTTTTAAGCTTCAAAAAAACACGAGGATCATTTCTGCGGGAGGTTTAATTTTTTATAAATAAGTTTCAAACAAGTTCGTTAACTACAATTTGAAAAGTTTAAGAATGCGTAGAATTAAAAGCATTGTTTTATTCGTGCATCGTTTAATTCTGTAATTATATTTTTAGGTAAAGAAAACTTTCATTTTAACAGTAGTACAACATCGGTAGACAGCTTTAAATTATAATTAAATTTTAATATTTGTCTCGAAATTCAATTATTGGACCGAAGACGTCGTAGTATGACTGCTCTTGTAAAATCATCGGGATTAATTGCTTCTGATTATTGATTTCAAGTTTATATGCCAATCTGTGCACCTACATGAGTCACTGAGTAAAACAACTAAAAATGAGAGCAGTGATTTATGTAAACTAGGGGTGAGCGCGTTGGCTGAAAAGCGAACGATGCGAAGGTTCTAGTCAAGCGTGAGCAGGGAGGGCGAGGTACGAGCTAAACACGCGGGTAACTGACTGCGCGCCGCGGTCAATCGATATTTAATTTCTAAACCCTACCCTATTAACACACATCGTTGCATCTCAATAAACCGCTCAAAGCAAAACCGAGGAGTTTGACTGAGCAAATAGAAATTAAATTTTCCCGTACCTATTTCCTAAATTGAATCCCATAGGATAGATTTTTAACCCATTAGAGGTCAAATAAAAAGTACTGATAAATTTTTATAATTATTATTATTTTCCTATTGATATAAGATCAAAAAAGCACAAAGTACAAAAAATATATAAAATTAGTTATTTTTATGAAATTACAGGGGTGTACTCAATTGAGTACACTGACCGCCTAAGGATGAAAATTTTCGACAAATGCTTTTTCGACACAAAGTGTTTTTAGGCACTTCTATCATTGCCAGCACACTCTTGAATGTCAAAGGTCATGACATCGCAGCTGTTTATCAATTTTGGCGGAGTATTGTCCAACTCCATCTTGAGGGTGGCCTTCGACTATTGATGCAGCCTGGCGCGATTTTCTTTGTTCATCCTGACGTAAATAGTAGCGTGCGATATAACGATGGAACGAGAGTTTATCTATAGGATTATCATTACTCCTTTCATGTAAACGCCAAGAATTAGCAACAACCATGTCTAACATGTAAGTAAATAACACCCACCACCACCCTTTTACAATGAACAGTAATTCTATATTATAATGAGACAGACTTAGTTCATCCACACCTCCCATATTCTCATTGTTAGTTTGGAATAAACGTGGTATTGCTACGTCTGTCTTCTTCTTTATTGGGCACCTTCGGTTTACAGTCCCTAGCGGTTCATTGGTGTCGTAAATGGTTGCCATGGTACACACACTGTTATCTTTTCACCTTACCAATAAAAGTTCATCTTCCTCAAACCAAACCTGTCAAACCTGTAGTTATAAGTGGCATGTTCTTTCTTCTTCATTTTCTTTGCGCTAGTCAGTGGACAGTTCACGTTCTATTTTCTCGTTGAGGCCCTTCAGTTCTTCACCAATAGCAAACATGCCGCCATATTCTCATCTACACCATCATCTTCATCAGTAAAGCACTTGGATCAGGTGGTATGATAGTCGAATCATATTCATCATCATCATCGCTATCCTGTAAAACGGCTTCAATAGCTTCTTCAAGTTCCTTATAGCTCTTTTGAGCGGTCAATTTCTTTTTATTCATTGCAAGGAATCTGAAAAAAAAATAGCAGTTATTTTACTTACATACGTTGTCACTGTACTCAATCGAGTACAGCAACATTTATGTGACCCTTGTTTTATTTTAGTTATAAATAATTAAATATATTGTTCTTTATAACTTACTCTGATATTCATTTTATACCAATGTAATGTAAAAAATAACTTATAAGCAGTTATTATTTAAAATAATAAGAAATCATTTACTTACCTCCATATTGTTTCGGTGACACAACTTCAACTGACTCTTTTTATAAAAAAAAGCCACACTACCCGCGTAATTTTTAACAATATACTTGAACAGTGTTATGATGAAGTGAAATAACAAGGTAACCCACGTAAACTTTATAAGATCTATAATTTACACATATGGACATGGCTGTACTCAATTGAGTACAGTGACTTCTAATGGGTTAAGTTTTATAAGCATAGTAAAATGAAAAATATTTATACATACTAAATACAGACAATAAATTCTAATCGATGCTGTGAAAATGCAGCATATGTCAACGGTATAATTACATCGAGATACGTTTTACAAACAAACTCTTTCATAAACGCTCCACATGATAATTCACGGCGATTGTTCACGGTCTGGTACACACGGTAAAGGTAAACCGCGATCACAAAAAAGATTTTTGTTTACCCGCTTTTTATTCAAGCGCGGAGACTGTGGATTTGACCGCTTCACGGGTGTTCGCGGTGTAGTTGTATGCGGTGAAATTCTCTTTTTTACATATGCAACGTTTGTGGAGTTTACGTACACAGCTGTCCATAATTGCCGTACTTGGCACGCAAACCTTTTCGCACCTTGCTTGGGATACAAAGCTGATTGAATTGATTAACTTCTAAATGTTTAATATTTATTATACACTAATCATTAAATAAGCTTAGCTTATTTGACTATTGTCACAAGGACATCCCAAATAAATTACACGAACAAACAATATTTTTGTAGCAAAAATGTAAAGAAATTTGTATTTGGGTTTTATAAATCAGAATGTCAAATTTAATATAAGTTGTCGTGCTCACCTTATTACGTCATATCTATTCATGTTCAGAGCTGTGGCACAGATAAGAACTCTTGGCTTATATGTCTAAAGAAGCCAATATATATTTTTAAATTAAAAAAAACCATTAAACAAGCCATTTCTTATAAACTTTTAAACTCACTTTATAATATTTCAATTTAAAATTTAGTATGAAACGTGATGCGGCGTATTGTTCTTAATTATCTTATCTGTAGTTGTTTTTGAATCTTAATTGTTAACTATCTTGAATGAATTTAGTCACCACATCATCTCCTCCGAATAACAGCCACTACTATAACGGAAGCCTTCCCAAAAATTAAAGGATTTTGACAGAATCTTCTCGCTTGGCAGGTGAACTGGCCACAGCAAAAGACCATAATTCGAATAACGATAATGCCCATTTTGTGACCTGCGGGAAGTCTTTGGTTACCTTCAAAAGCATTAGTCGCCTTTTACGACACCTTTAAATGTGACGGACTGGTGTGCTAGTCACATTTAAGGGTATTCTCTGCGGACGTCATACGGTATGTTGTAAATTACGTATGTATTCGGAAAAAATACATTCCTGGTCCGTAAATCAAATGAGTCCCACAGTATTACATTATTTTAATGCCCAATTCCTAATTATATACCAAATATCGGCACCAGCTCTCATAATTTTTTTTTTTTTTTTTTTTTATTTATTTAGGTAAAAAAACAGTATTGAAATAAAAAGTTGTTTACAAATCCTCTTAGAAACTTAAACTTATTTCAACACCAGCAACATTTACCACAGCTTTATTATATAAAATTAATTAACAAACACGTGCTGAGAGAGGGAGTAGGTATAAAAATAATAAGTCATATTTCGTACATGCAAAAAAATAATTAAAATCTACTAATTAAAATCTACTAATCAAAATCTACTAATTAAGATCTAATTTCAGGGCAAAATCTTTATATGTTTTAAAATTATAAAACAAAATTTAAAGCAAAAACATAATAAGCAGATATTCAAGAATTGTATTAAAGGTATATAACATTTTTAGGAGCTATATGAGGTAACATAAATGAAGTTTTTATATTTAAATTCAATAAATTTTCCTATATTTCTTTTATCTAACTTACGTCTTAGTTAAGGTTCATATTTGTTTCTTTTATGTTGTATCTAATATCAGTTTATTATAATTACTTTTTCAATATATGGGAAATTAAAATCAATCGATGTCAGCGGGCACTGAGGAAACTTTTAATGATTAGTCTTTTGAAAGTATTTGACCCTACTGCTAGAATGTCAATAGTATTAAAGTATTTATTATAAGAATTTACTAGTCGAAAAAGTGGTGAACGTTCACCAGCGTTTGTGCGGCAATAGGAAGTGGCAAAGAGCTGACAAAGTTTACGGCAGTGAGTACTTTTAGGGACTTTATAATGCAGCTTATTTATGATAGGGATACAATCATATCTGTTATGGCAAATGTCATATAATAACATAGCCTCAAGTTGTTGGCGTCTATGTTGGAGATTTAGAAGCTTGTACCTGTTAAGTAGCTGTGAATAGTGCAAACGATTACGAAAGCATCTGAAATGCATAGCGCGTAGGTATCTCCTTTGAACCATCTCCAAAGCTTCGATATACTTTTGATAAAAAGGATTCCAAATGGGCACAGCGTATTCGAGTTGAGATCTAATAAGAGCATTGTATAAGCATAAAAACGTAGTATGTTTATTGAATTCTGTACTTGATCGCATAACGAAGCCGTACATTTGAAAAGATTTACTAATAATGTTATCAACATGTAGATCAAGATGCAATTTGCTATCTAATGTCACTCCTAGGTCTTTAATGGAACTAACGTTTTCAATTTGTGCGCCACTTAGACTATAATTGTAGTTGTATTTTGTTCGTTTTTTGGTGAAAGTAATATATTTACATTTATTTATACTGAGAGATAATAATTGAGATAAAGATAACGATTTGCTGTACTGTTATAAAATCGAAATAGAAACTACAAAACAACTAAACTTCTACGAGAAAAAAAGGAAAATTATAATTAAAGATGGACTGAGCACTCAACACTGCAGCTTCATATAATGAAAATTCGACATAATTAACAACACTGTCTAAAGCTGTAAATTTTACACGAGTTGAAATCCCAATTAAGCCGCAAGGACGTGGGGAACAAATGGGTGGGGTAGATTGAGGATGACAGGCCCCTTGTCACGACACTTGGACGAAAGGCAGATACCTCGCAGGGGCGTGCATTGGTTTTCCAGCGCGGTAGGCACTGTAGATCTAACAAGTCGTAGTTGCGCTTATCATTTAAAAATTCCTAATATTTGGTAGGTAATATGGATATAAATTCACTTACCACTTTTTTTGCAGGTTTTTTCAGGCTTTTAGAAAAGCCGTTGTTGTTGTTATAAGTTTTTTGTCACTTCACATCATCACTCACGATTTACGAATACCGGGTATGAATAATTATACGAGTAATAATACACTGACTGAGGTAAATTGAGTAAGAAAAAAAAGATGTTGTTGCAGTTTGTGTCGATTCGATCGAACCTTTTCGTATTACTTATGTATTATATTTCTAAATTTTATTTTATTTATAAACAAGATCAACTCGTCTGTCTTTTTGTAAATAAATTTCTAGTACGTCATTTACTAATGCTTGTCGTATTGATCATGTTTCTTAGCAAGGTTTGTTAAATTATTAAAATCACCGTAACCAGTGTCATTCCACACCGTCTTTGTTGTAGAAAACAAAAGACAGGGAAAGCAAAACAATAAATTCGAATGGCGGCAACCAGCTAGCCGAGTATAACTGTCGTAATATTTGGTATTGAAATGTCTGATATTTTTACCTTTCCGTTGAATAAGCTCGATATTTGGAGTTGGTCTAGTAAAAGAAACGATTTTAAATTTATCTATGAACGTAAATTGTCCGAAAGGATAGGTACGTAGTTTTTGTACACAAATCGAATCCTTACAATCGGCACACTGTAATTTCTCCATTATTAAATACCTAACTTCGATACTTATTTTTAACAAAAAACACTCATCAACATCTTTTTTCTTTACACACAGTACACTACAAACACTCACACAGGAAATTAACAAAAAACAACAAAAAAATGCTATCTTAATAGATAATATTGTAATGATATTACTAATGTAATTAAATTATCGGTCGCGCGCGCGTGCTAAAGCTAACTATAAGTAATACAAAAACACGAACTAAAGGAAGGAGGCACTTTTCGGCGGCCTTGTTACATTTTTCATCACTGAAAAAAATAATGGGTTGGAATAATCAAAATTATGTTAGAGGGTATCAAGAAACTTGTTTATATACGAGCGCACAAAGCAACATGATTCTAGCAATAAGTTGTGCTTGATTAAGCGACGTGAACAAGCAATCTTATTGAAATCAAACAAGTATTTGTCAACTGCATCAAGTATGGTTATTATGGCTATCACAAAAGCTTTATGGATTTTACAAAGGCTTTATAATATTTATTACGCTTTAGTCGTCCCTATCATGTCATACATTTCATTTTATAAATTAATTTGTGCCATTTACAAAGCACTTGATAGTTTTTAATAAGTATATGATTGATTGGCTAATGTTTGGTAATGAATGCAAACAACTATTTATTAAAAATTTTTATAACAATCAAGTTATCTTTAAAGAATTAACCAAGATCATATTCAATTCAATTATTATACCTAATTATTGAGTTTTAGGTACTTCATGTGGATAAGGTACTGTAATATAGCTAGCTATAGATATGGTTGAGTAATTTTCATGTTCAAATAATTTGTATAAGACACTTTTTAAAGTCTTATCAGCTTATGACATTTGTTTATTTGGACATTTCTATTGCTCAACAAATCTAGCGCTTTCAATACTTAAAAACAAACTATGACATCAGTACCATGACGTTAGTTGAGCAGAAAATAAATGTCTTTTTATTCTGTTGGATAAGGTTTCTTTTGCAATTAAACAAATTGGTATAACTTTTACCGGATTCTGTAATTCACATTTAAATGTATGAATAAACACTGCAATATATCTATTATTCTTAAGTAAGCTAGGTACCAATATAAATCTATAAGTGGTGCCATCAAAATGTTTATATGATTGCTATTTTTACAACACAAACTTAACACTATTAATTATATTAATCCTATTTAGTCTCGTGACTAATGCAACAATCAACACTACAAAAAAAATTAAGTCTGATTTCAAATTAATAATTACAAAAATATCTCTTAATATAAAAAAGCTACCAATTGATTTAAGGTGATGGTATAGGGGAGTAGTGTGTAGAGCTTGTTGAAGAAGACTTGCCGGGCAATGCAACAATACTTGGGATGATTAATTCTGGTAAACTCAATACAGCTGCAAGCTTTTTCTCTTTTCTATCTAAATCTGAAATTAAAAAATATTTTTATTTTCACTCATAAAACACAAGCACCAACATTAATTATCCTTATGATATTGACATTCTGTATGATGATTTTTCATATTTTAAGAATTGTTAAAATGTAATTATTGTACTAAAAGAGTCAAAACTCACCATCTCCTAAATGAATGATGTCATTGTGATAATAATTTTAGATTTTTTCTTTCTCAAAAGTTCAGTTAATTTGTTTTTACACTGGGAATATACAAATATATTTGTTCATGTATTTTGAATGTAGATTATTGAAGTTGTCTACAAGCTGAAACAAAAGAATAGTAAATGTACACAGTATGCAAGTACATATCATTTGAAATAACCATATATCAAAATTCATTTTATTTTAATGTAATCTAGTGTAAATAGTATAATATATTTATGGTTGTTGAAGTTGAAGGAGGAAATGTAAGCTAGTTTAACAATTTTCTATAAATAAAAGAGAAAAGGCAATTGAGTGATGAGTACTAAAAAAGTATTAAAATCGGACCAGTTCAGCAAAAGCTTTCATGTGTCAAAATAATCGAAAGAATACATAATAAATAAGGGAATTCCCTTTATGTTCAATTGATCATAAGATACACTTATGTTACTAGTTTAGGTAAAACACACTTTTAAGACAAAGAATCATTGAACATAAAGCATCAATCTTATATACCTACTACTTATTTATTTCATTTCAATGGTTTCATAATTATATAATAATTCTTAATATGTTGTTAGTTTATAAGGAATATCTTTATATGCCATATTGTTGGCTAAACATGTTAGGCTAGTTTTATTATTTAAATGACTATTACACATTCTATGTTTACAAACAAAAAAATATATCATAATAGATACTCACCAATTTATATCCATGAGGTTTTCATAAGGCAGAAAAGTCTAAACTATTGTTCAACTGAATATTCCGCCAAATATTTAAATCGTTTCGTTAACCAGCAACAACAGCATTTAAGCCATACAAAGTTTCTTCTTTTTATCACTAGTATTTTGCATAATAATATTGAATAAAGGTTGGTTTGGATTTTTCTGCCACTTGAATGGTCTCTGCAGGTTAATTGCCTTCAGTTAATACTTTACTATCCTGCAATAAGATAGGCCTTACAATCTTGGATCCTTGATAGGTTAAAAACATTGATGATGGAAGAGCTTTGCATGTAAGTAATTACGCTTAGAGAAAAATCTGCTGAAATATTCAAATTACCGATGGTAGCATTACATGGTAATATCTGCTTGCTACATTTTCCAGGATCTTAAAAAAGGTCTCTTGGTCCTGGTTGAGGAATAAGAAATAGGAATGCTTGAATGTTTATTCCATTTAGTGCAAAATTATATTATTAGATTTTCTTACCTACTTCTGATTTATATGGTACAAAACACTTAAGAAATCGACAATTGCAGATTAATAGAGATATGATTTAGTGCGTATAAAAGTATAGGTAGGTACTTACTAACGACGACAGCTCGAAATTCCGGGAGACCCCAAGCCTGGGGAAGATCTAGCACGTCATCCACGATAAAAAAGCAGTAAACACAGTCCACAAACCTTCGAAAACGACATCAAACACATTAACAGAACAATTATCTCTAATAAATTAGTATAGGTAGTTAGATTTCGGCTCCGCATATGAGCGAACGACTTCTGAATGAAGTGAAAAATAACGGTCTTGATTGGCGGTCATTTTTTTCAGTATACGTCTCAAGTCATAGTCATAAGTGATGACATCGCAATAAAGTCGAAACTTGTTCAACTTATCCGCTCTCGTGCGGTAGCGTATCCATCTCATCTATTGCGTATAGGACCGAGTGAGACAGATATAGGATCGGGGGTCGTCGGTTTATCTCGCTCGGCAGGTAAGCTTGCTTACCTAGGAACTAAAATACTTTTAAATTGCGTAGCTCATGTTTTAGAACGTTACACGGACAAAGAGCGCACTTTGTATTGCGGCCGTATAATATTGACCAATACTTTTATTAATTATGTTGTATGAAACGCTGCTCGCTTCGAATAGGCAATCTTTAGACTGCCTACCGTTACTGTACGTAGTAAAGAAAAACTTACCGGGCGGGTGCTCAATAGAAGTTTGGTTGAGTATAGAATTACGGAACCAATTAAACTAAATTAACTTTAATACTAGTAGTATATTATTTAGGTTCTTAATGAGGTAGGCACTGCCTAATTGCCTATATGGTATGCACGCCCCTGATACCTCGCTATAATCAGCTTTATCAGGAGTTACCCAAGGAAACTAGTTACTGTAACAACGTTAATAACGTTATCATAACTTCATCATCATCAACCAATTAAAGTCCCATGACTGGATACAGGTATATATCATGAAAATTAAAAAACTACAGTATATTCTGTCCGGAAGAGTTACTTAATAAACTCGAGCGACTACAGAATGTCTGTATCAGATTCATATTCAATCTGCGTAAGTATAACCACGTGTCACACTTCCGTTCTAAACTTAAATGGCCCCTATTCGCCGACTTAGGGACTTACATGTACTTTCGCTCCTTTATTCCATACTTTTTTGCCATCCTCTTCACCCTACCTCAAACCTGTTTCTCCTTTTGCTCCTTAACCCCGCAGTGCAGTTTGCGTTCTGCAACCAACCTTTCCCTGGAAGTTCCACGGCTCTCTAACTACTTCTTTTCCTATTCCTTTACTGTTCACGCTGTCCCTTTATGGAACTCACTACCAGAGGATATCAGAAAGGCTCAAACACTTGGATCGTTTCGCGAGAGAATTAAAAGTTCTTTCCTTTCCACCAATCTTTATTGACGCTATTTTATCTTTTTTTTCTCTCATATCTTGTTATTATATTATATTCACTATTATTTATAAAAATTATATATTTACATTTTTCCTCTCAAAATGAGCACCCACTTCCTTATTATCCCTTTATCTGTATTTATTCATTTCATCCACTGATGTTTAGCAATAAAGCCGCCTGTCTGTATGCTTTTCTTTGTTGCATTTTTTCTATATCATATCTGTGTGTAAATAAAGCGTAATTTATTATTAAAATTATTATTATTACATTGCCCGATGTCAAGCTAATAGCAAAACCAGTAATGTAAGAAAAATAGGAAACAACTGAAAAAAACTGTATTTCCTTAAAAAAAGATATAGAATAACCAGCAAAATTGACCAAAATTCAAATTCGCTAGTTAGCCAGAAATAGAACCAAGGACGAAGAACGAGACACTGATTAAGCGGCATAAAATCCACTTGACTGATGAGGTTATTTCATAATCCAATAAAGGTGAAGTAGAATAGGAATACCACTACGAGCCATAACACACCACGGATACCGATTCTGGATGTAATAATACTGATGTGTACCAGCACTAACGATTTAACGTGTCTTTCAAAAAAGGAAAAATTTTGAAAAACACTTCGGAAATCCTTTTAGTAAGTAGGTATTTAAAAATTAATTGAATTTAATTTATAATATCTTATAACTTCTATCTTTATTGTTATTATCTTGTTAAAATATAAAAGGGACAGAAAATATAACTAGGTGATCATTGAATCAATTTTGGATGAAAACCAAAAGCATAAATCTTACGAATAACTAAATTATATCTTAGAATATTAGATTCTTAGAATATTAGCCACACAAGACATGGCTGAGTTGTTACAAGAACTTTGTGCCTCAATGGCCTTGGAGAAAATGACTAATCGCCTCAAACTACTTTATCCTAGTTGACAAACAAGTACCTATAGAAGTCGTTAAAGTTCTTATTAGAGTGCAATTTTATTAAATTAACTAGTAATTTATTATTTATAGACCCTGATTAAATATAATAAGTGTATGTTCTAAGACGTAGGTTGACATGTACACATAATATGACAGAACAAGCACATGTGAATACATAAAAATAATCTCTACAAATAAATACATCTTTTTCAACGCAGCATCAAAGATCAAAATAACAAAAGTACAGTCGTCTTGCATTTTATTCGATTTATATTCTTAATACTGGCTAATGACGGCACACTTATTAGTGTAAAGGTTTATATTGTCACCTTAACAAAACCATAATGTTTACAGAAATAGTAAACATAAAATAGTTTTGGGACAACATAGAACAAATCATTCTTATTAAAAAAAAAAACACTTTTACCGGATCCACAACGTTTTTTTTTTGTTTTTATACTCAATCGTTACGTTCCGACTTTTCGTTGCGTTCGAGGCTCGTTCCTAGCTATTTTATTTGTACAAATATAATTGTTTATTTATTTTGCATAAATTGAGTAGTTAGGTTGGTTAGTAATAAAAATAAACGCGTTCTGGATCCGGCTAAAGTAGTGATGTGTGTGAGTGGCGCGGAAGAGTAATTTTTATTTATTTTTTATTGTAAATAAGTAGGCGCTTGACCACTATCTCGCCTGATGGTAAACGACGATGCGATCTAGGATGTGACCAGCTTGCTTAGAAGACTCACTCGGACGTGACTTTAAGACCCCTAAATTGTACTTGTCAGGAAACACTGACTCAGGCAAAGAATTCCACTTCTTACTTATCACAAAATTGGAACCAAAACGCTTAGTGAGACTCTTTTTTATATCAATCATATAATGGTGGCGCCTATTTGTAAGTCTGCTTGTCCGATGAAAAAATGGGTACGGCGGAACAAGGTCGTGCAATTCTGCTGCACACTCTACGAAATGTGAAACTAAATACGAGACAGGCAGATTGCTCACTTAATCATTTATAATATAACTAGTGACCCGCCCCGGCTTCGCACGGATGCAATGCTCTACTATATTATGCATGTATTATACATATAAACCTTCCTCTTGAATTACTCTATCTATTAAAAAAAACCGCATCAAAATTCGTTGAGTAGTTTTCAAGATTTAAGCATACAAAGGGATATAGGGACAGAGAAAGCGACTTTGTTTTATACTATGTAGTGATGTATAGTTGAAATTGCAAGAAGAAATGTGACAAGTAGTGCGTAAAATAAAACTAATGCATATACATTATATGTATATTTAGTTTTAACACTTCCGCGCCGATTACACATTTAAATAAAACTGGATTTCACCGGATTAGTGACGTATTTGATTTTGTTTTTCTTATATTTAATCGCGACGTTTCGACTCCTTTACAGAAGCCGTGATAACAGAATTACCTGAACTGAATTACCTTACCGAAATTATCGGAATAACGTGTAGTATACGATACACCAGGGTAAAATAAAACATGAGAACACGCGTTAGTTAACCAGTTAAGCATTTCATTTCAATACAATGTTCCTAATTTCTCTATAATTGAAGAGACGCAATAGTGTGACCAATATCCCAGTTTGATGGTCAAGTTAACAACATAAATTTAATCTACGATTATATCTAGTTTTTGATTTTATTTCAGATCATTACTTTTTTCCTCAGAAAAACAACATGACAATGATGACAATGAAAATTCTGACTGATTCAGACCTTTTATACTTTTCTGACGGAGACAACGACTAAAAAATATGCTGCGCAAGTATCCTCAATTGCTTTGAACAATATCATAAATACAAAATAAAACAAAAAAGGAGTCACGTTATTTCTATATTTTTTTCAAATAAATCAATAAAAAAAAGTGTTGCCAATGAGTTAATAACATTTATTTGGCTTAGACACAGGCCACTCGCGTTGGTATTATGACAGAATATGCTGCTGCGAATACCTAATACGTCAACATTCATAGATCTCAAAGTTATTATGTATAAAGTTATTCAACAATAATGTTGAAGCAGCTTGTATACTTGCAAACCATACGGCATTATTAGTTATGATGATATAAACAATATAATAATTTAATAACAAGAGTGCGTTTGTAATTGTATGGCAATAACTAGACAAATTTAAAATAGTGTTTATACCATACATTTCTTAAATATTTTTTGGTATTGTATAGAATAACGGATTCGTACATTGCCGATAACAATTACACATATTCAGAATCAAAATATGCAAAATGATTTTTTAAATTTTTCATTAATCAAACTGGTTATGAAAAATAGATAAATTATAATCCTTACTAATATTATAAATCGGAAAGTGAGTTTGTTTGTTTGTTTGTTTGTTTGTTTGTTCCGCTTTCACGCCGTAACTACTGAACCGATTGCTTTGAAATTTTGCAGACGTAAAGATAAAAGTCCGGATTAAATAATAGGGTACTTTTTATCCTGGAAAGAAATTATATTCCCGAGGAAAAACAAAAATATTGTTTGCTTGATGGATGGATTGTAGATGGCGCTGTGTGTCGTTTAAAACAAGGTAAAATATTGCAAACAAATATAAACATGTAAATTTAGAAGCTAAATGATACGATAATGAATCCCCGAAAATGAGGAGTTCCCGAGGGATGACGTACAATTTGTTTTATCGTCTAAACTGTTTTTTTTTACATCAACTTATATGTTATAAACGAATATGAACATGTAAATTTTGAAGCTAAATTATACGAAAATGAATCCTCGAAAATGAGGAATTCTCGAGGGATGACGTACAATTTGTTTTATCGTCTAAATTGTTTTTTTTTTACATCTACTTATCCTGAAATCACTAAAGTCAACGAATTACTAATTGGTATAAGTATTAGTTACGTTATTTAGTTCTTGAGGTATGCGATAGATGGCGCTGGGTGTTTTTCAAAACATGGTAACGATGTGTTTTTTAAAATACGTAAGAAGTGGAATGATAGCTTACGTTATTGCTTTATACCGCAATATAACCGAATTCCACGCGGGCGAAGCCGCGGGCGGAAAGCTAGTTATCATATAAACTAAGTATTGAAGTTCTGACAAAAACATGTAACAACAGAACATATTTCTTTGTTCTGTGTTACAATATGTGATATTGTACGTCATATTAATAAAATTGCTTCAATTGAAAATGGTATTATTAGCCAAGTGCATAAAAACTAGACTCGAACACAGAATTCTATCAAAACAGTCCTAAGGCACCTATCTACACATGCACAATATGTATCTGATTTCCAGCGGTTGTGATTGATCTCATTCCCTATGTATACGCAGGCAAGGCATCACATAATGGGTGAAATATCCTGGCACAGAGCCAATCTGTACCGCTATACAAAATACAACATTGACGACAGTTTCATTGAGAAATATGCCGCACGTGAACATTATGAAGCCTATGGTTTAGAAATAATTTATCTTTTTTATTCCGTAGTGATTTCATTATATGTATGTATACAATGATATACAATCACTATGATTTTGCCGAGTCCCATGCCTATTCGGAAATCTAATTACTGGTATCAAAATGCCTTATTCGCCAAATGACCTATTCGTAAGCCTGAGGGCCAATTTTTGCGGCAAAATTAATACATGGTATTTGATATCTATACATATAAATAAAATTGGAGTATCTGTTTGTAATATTGAAATAACCGTTTTTTACTACATGCATATGAATATATATACGGTACATACACCAAAATAACATGTTTTACAATTTTTGTCTGTCTGTCTGTTTGTTCCGGCTAATCTCTGAAATAGCTGGACCAATTTGGTCGGAACTTTTATTGGCAGGTAGCTGATGTAATAAGGAGTAACTTAGGCTACTTTTATTTTAGAAAAATAATATTACTGCCACAGCAACGCGTGACTGGGTCAGCTAGTAATATATAAGACACGGGTATCTATTGAAGATATCTACTGTTTACTTACAATGTATGATTGTATATATTCAGCATTATCGAAAATGAAATCACAATCACTTGATAAAACAAGTGAAAAACTTGAATTGCGTACTGAAGCACTTTAGCTAGCTAAAAGTATTCAAAATGAATGCCTGTAAGCAGTTATAGTTTTTTAGCCATAGATGGCTTATAATCTTATCTTTTGAAAAGTAGCTTTTGAAACACCATCACACTGTAGCACCAGTTGTTTTAAGTATTTCATTGTAAGGATGCATGAGGGACCCCAAGGACTTCGTCCCCCTGGCCACAGTAAATACAGAACAGTAGTTTATCTAAGGCCGCCCGCCGAGTTATTAGCCTACTCTTGCGTTGATCCCCAGGGTTCTCACTTTTACTTTTAGTTAATATTTTCGAACAAGCAGCACTTGATCTAAATTTATGTAATAAAAAGCATATTATGATTGAATATTTGTTTGCGAAATCGTTATTGAGGCACCCGAAAACACTACAATATTATTTTCCCCTTTTTGAAGTCATGATACTCGTAATAATTAATAATATGGTAAGTGGCCGGCGAGAGTTGACGATCACGAGCGGTCATGTGACGTACGCGCATGCTCACAGTCGCGCGGCACAGCCCGTACTGCCGCCACCTTATTCCCCCATATATTATGCTAGCGTGTGCGTGAAATCGCGTGCCGACACGGCGCGCGGCGCGCACGCACACATTCAAACCGAGAGCGGCACGTTTGTATGAAGATATTTTACTGTTCTTAACTGTGCCCTGGCGCTCCCGACAGGCAGCCGTGCTTTTTTGGTAGAGCAGCAGTTGCCGTTTAATTTGTCAAAAAACATGAATCAACTTATAATAACTCAATTATATTTTTACCCATATTGGTGATAGTCACACGTAGCAATGACAAGTTTGATAAGTTCAGTTCCATAGATAATACTATTATCAATGGAACTGAACTTATATATTTATATAACATTTATATATCGAAGGCTTATTACCAATTGATGTTTATTAGTGATCTTCAGTAGATAAACATCTATTGCAACATATATATCGAAATCGATAAAATATGTATGTCGCAAGAATGGGCCCCAGTACGTAGACTGATGCATTTTTTTAAATGCTATGTGTACTAAATATGTTCATTTAGAAGTTTAAAAGAGTATTTATAAACGGTATTAAGAAAACTGTTTTTTAATATTTATTATAGTTTGACCTATAATCAAATATTTTAACGTCTTAAATCGCAACACAATTTAAACCGATTTAGATACAATTTATTTTAATTATTTAGTTGATTACCCACTAGAAACACGAAGCATTTGTAAGAAAAGACTTTTAGAAAATATAACAATTAGTATGGAATTCTCAAAATAAGGTCTACTTTTAGGACTATAGGTCAATTTGCCAATGCGTCCTATATGGATTAAGCCTAAAAAACGCGAAATTGTGCGCTTATACCATCGCATACATAATAGTAATAATAGTATTATGATCTATATCACTTTGTGGATATTGGCCTCTAATCAAAATAATTATTAAGAATAGAATGAATAAATTAGAATGAATGAGAGAGGAAGTCGCAGTGAAACGGTGACATACATTTCGTTACGGATCCATGAGACGAGAGTAATACTCTCTTTATTTGTGGTAACAGTCTCACATTAACCTATATATTGTTTTAGTTTACTGACATTTTTATAAAAGCCTGCGTGCACGAGTAAGTTTTGTCACCGTGGCTATTTCGTCACAGTATAGAAATGTATGTAACATCACAAAGTTGTCACGTCGCTACGTGCGCACTCCATACCATGGACCGAGAAAGATGTGACAAAGTAAGGATGATCAAAAGTGCGCGCAGGCTTTAAGAAAACGATATAGATTCGTTATGTTTTTGCCAATGAATCCTTTTTTTTTCCGAATCCTGATAAAGGGTTATTAAGTTAAATAAATCACTAAGTAGTTTGTAAGTACTACTTTGTGTTTAGTTTTTACACTTCCGCGCACATTACACATCAGAATAAAACACTATTTTACGGATTTTTGCGCATGTTTTATTTTATTTTATATTTAATCCTGACGTTTCGACTCCTTTACAGGAGCCGTGATCACAGGATCACATCCTGTGAAAAAATCCGTAAAAAAGTGTTTTATTTTGATACTACTTTGTGATTAATTACTACCACATAAGTGGTTTTACTTAATAAGGTAAACAACCACGCTACAAACAAACCGAATTAAAATAAGAATACATCACCCAATTATTGTTATTAAATTAAACATTTATGTACTTTGTTAAGTAGGTACACATTCGAGACAGTCCTTTCTTTACGGGTGTATACTTTTCTAACCAATGAAACTTGGCTGGCGCCATGCAATAATACTCAACGAATAAGTTAAACACATAGGCCAAAACCGCCATTATAAAGTAGCCTGTCAATTGAAAAGAGTGTGATAAAAGTGCCTACACGACTAGATTCTACGGAGGAGTCGGTCGGAAAACAAATTTATAGATAAGTTTTTTATTATTTTCGTCAATTTATCTCTTTTATTGTTGACATGACGACTACAGTAACGACAAATAAGTAACATTGCATTTAGAAATACAATCAACGAATCACGGAGAATAAAACAACATTATCAATATCAACAGGTCGGCAGTGAGTTGAGTCACGGAAGGGTTTCCCTATATGAGTCACAAGCTCACAGGTCACAACTATTCGAGTACAGACAGCCCTTTAGTACGATAAGCAATACGTCGACGCCGCTCTGCTGTGCTAATTAGCTACTCCAATATTACTATAAAATATTGCATACCTGTTTTAGAAGACGATCATGTATACAAGATAATTAAAAATGTATTATATTGTCTTTACGACTGCCATTCCATCAAAACCACGAGAGGGAACAATTTTCTGTTTATACCTTAGATATCTCATATTTTTTTGTTATAAGTATTTAGTTGTTATAATTTTGAATTAATAAAGTGGCCAAAAATCATATAGCATATAATAAAATCACATGTATATTTCGGACCACGTCAATAGTTGATAGAAACTTGTTGTTTAATCTACCAAATTTATTCCCCACACGGTCTATAATACACGCGCATACATTAATTTTAGTCAAGGTTACATAAATTGGTTACTCTATTTACTTGTATCTGACTGACTGTGATTATATATCTTATTCTTCTCTCTATTAATATTTGACCAATATTTTTTTTGGAAGTTTGCTTCTTGTTTAACATTCCTCTATTTATTAATCTATGGTAATAAAAATAAAATAAAAAAACTACCTTCTTTCACGTACATTATATACGTTCCGTACAGCAGTTGCAAGCACAATAACCTAATATTATTTTGATTAGGTGAAAATGTATTAGGATGTCACTTTTTATTCAAATAGAATATGTATATTCTATTATAGTTGTAACTAATCAGAGGTAAATGCTTAAAGATCTTGACTCAACAATAACAAGCAATATATCATTATCTTTATTTGTTTGCCATGAACCTGTTTACACAATACCGAAACCACCCCTTAGTTTTCTAACACGTTCAACGCAATCGTTTGTTTACCTATAACAGCCACGTCACCTTTGGAATAGTTCCGATTGTTTAGTATAAGGGTAAACATTGAAACTGGATATGTCATTGGGCAATTTCCCGATTCAATTTGAACCACTAGGTACACTAAACTTATTGACTTGTCTATACCAATAACCACACTGAAATAATATATTTTAACATTGTGATTTGATTTACAATACCAACCTAATACGTTACCTATTCAGACTCTATTATAATATTTGACGTTTGGTGCATCGGCAGCGATCCTGCCCTTCGCGCCGACAACGGTCCTGGGTTTTAGTCCCGGAAGAAGTCCAGGAATACGAGCATTTGGGCCTGAGTAATGGTTATTTCTATATATTTCTATGTATATTACATATCTTTGTATAATATATGTGTTAGTATCCATAACACAAGGTTTACGGTTCTTTATTTGGGCTAGGTTAATTGGAATAAATATAAAAGATTTTTTTTTAAAAAAGTATACAAAAAATAACGAAATATCAAATAACAGACTCATTGACTCTAACGAACACGTCAAACTACATCTTTTTTAGGTTATAAAACATGCGGTGTTGATTGATTTTAGTAGTGTAAAAATATGTCATCTGGTTGGTATGTACAATATCAGTTATTTTTCTTTTTTTGTTATCAGATAGAAGATGTAAAACTTTTTTGGCAAATAAACATATTATATTATATTATATTATATTATATTATATTATATTATATTATATTATATTATATTATATTATATTATATTATATTATATTATATTATATTATATTATATTATATTATATTATTAACTTTTAGGAGGAAAAAATGGTTAAGGAAAAGGAGAAATCTGGCTAATTGGATAAAAAGAATTCAAAGCACAACAATCGTATCTCGTGAATTTTGTTGAATTCAGAGATTTTAAAACGATTACTGGAAATGATTACTCCCTGTCGCAATGCCTACCAATTAATTACCGAACCAAGTTAGACTCACAAAAAATAAAAAATCAAGTCATCTGACATAAAAAATCTGACACTAACTTAACGTATGTACGGAGACCCAAAACACGAAATTATGGACATACCCTAAAAACCCAAAGGAATGCAACTTCATTAGGGATAGTAATCTAGAGCCAACTTGCTGGCTTTGGGTATCTTTAGCTAGCTTCATTTCTGGTCTAGTACGAAAAGTCAGTAAGCTAGCCGCCACACCTGATTTTAATATCCTGTCTAGTGTACTTAATAGCTTCGCGTAGACAGCGATACTATCAGATTGGCTATTTGTGCATAGATAAACAAGCTTGATATTAGAATGTATTTTGAGATAACGCAAACTTCTGCAAAACTGAGTAGGTAGAGAGATTATTTATATTACTGTAAGCTTATTTGCTCTTTGATGTCAGAAACGAAAATTAATTAAAGATATAAACATTTATTGAAATGAAAACTTCTTTAGCGGCGTTGTGCACTTTTTGGGATGGGTAAAAAATGTTAAACTTGCGTCAGGACACGTGACCTGATCGAAAATTCGTAAGGCAGAGGAAGAGTAGACCGTCGGCGCGGAATAGGAGAGGAAGTAATATCTCCCTCTCTTTCTACCGCGCGGCGAAAATGTATGCCTGCTCCTGCTGTTTCATTTAAGCGGCGCAGGGCGCTTGCGCGAGTGTGCGTGTGTGTTTGTTGTCATTTTTGTGTACGAAAGCGCACCACTAAATGAATATTGTATTTAACCACATAAATGATAGTATTTTTATACTAATAATTAATGCAATTCGTGCGAAATTATTCCCTAACCATTCCAAAATGTCAACAAATGCACAACGTTAATGTTCATGTTTTCACTTCTTCCGGCACTCCCGGAGTGCAACCCGTTGTTTTTTTTTATTAGTTATATCTAAAATAATATTAATGTAATTACAATTTTCTTAATAAAAGAACGACTTGGGTTAGTTAACTGGGCTCGTATAAATCGGACCCCCTCATTTCCATGCTAGGTAAATACCTGTATTATGATGCCAGGCAGTAATTCGGTTCAAGACATGAGAACAACGTAATGTTAAGATTAAATAACTCACATAGAGTTAATTTCAGAATAAAATAGGTGTGCATTTGTTTGTATAAACGCGTGAGTGGGCGTGCTTGTGTGTGTAAATTTGAATTTTTAATTCCATATAATTTTATTGACAAGTGCAGTGTTGTCAGGTTTGATGAAAATAAATTAGTGAGGTGGTCGAAATTACAATTAATGATGATAGCGCGTATTATAAGTTGCACGATTTGCTGCCCCAGTGAGTACTCGCATTTTTCTACGATACTTATTTCGTATTATATGTCACACTTTTTAGTACACACACTATTATGCGCATAGCTCTTGTAAAGCAATAGTAACTTTATGTTACTAAAATTATATCCAAGCGATATTTGTAATTTTACAAACAAAATCTTTATTCATATATTTTTCACATTGAAAAAATAAAGTACTCTCTTTTGGTTTCGCAGAATTGATGCTTTTATATTTAGTAGATTTTTAAATACACGTGTAACCGTGTTTCTTGAGAACAACTATTGGAACCCAAATTCCATATTGAAGAATTATTATTTAGTTACTAAGAAAATTTTGAAACATGTTAGTAAGAAATACTACTGTTTTCCGAAAATATTCACTCAAAAGCAGGATGCACCTAATACGGAGTGTTATATTATTATGCAATAATTAAATAATTATAATAGCCAATTGCTATTTTATACAATAACCTAGAGGTTATTGTAAAAAATAGCAACTAGTAGAATCGTCATAATATTTACATTTATCGTCAATGTTTATTTATTATTATTATTGGCAAGCCATACTCAAAGGATTATCTTAATATATATGCTGATACCAGGGCCGGATTTGGGAGAGGGCAGATACTGCCCTGGGACCACTACAAGAGACTAAAAAATGTTTTTGTCGAGTCAACAACTTTAACATCTTTGTGAAAGTTATTTTTAAAATTTTTGCATTTTACTGATAGTACTTACACCAACAAAATAATATTTTTCTTGACTATTAAAAACAACATGTCCATAGTTGTTCACTTCGATTTGAGAAACGTTGATATATCAGAAAGCCCTGATTGCAAATATGCATTAACTATCAATTTTGAAATTGATGAGTATCTCGGGGGCAATACTTAGTAGAAGCCTCAGAAATTGTGTTCGATTCGTCGATTTTTATTTCCTTGAAATCTAATAATATGTGGACAATATAATCTAATTCTCGTGATATTTCTCATATGCCATATCCTTCCTCACTGAGCACTATAATCCGAGCTCTTTGTTCTGCTAAATCGGCCATTATTCAAAATATTTAATTTTTAGTTTCAGTTTATGTTCATTGACTGACTATTTACTTGACATCTGACACATTTAGATTTTATTTTTGGAATTAAAATACTTTTTTCTATAATGAATAGGGTTATGATTATGAGCGACAGCTAATTCGAGATTCAAAAGATGACTGTTTTATCCAAAACATACCTAAAGCAATGATAACAAACATTGAAACTGTATAGATCTCAGACCTGTAGTGACTCGGTTTTATTAATATTTAAAATGTCCTAAGTGCAACATATACGCAAGGGCAGAAAACCTTACTATTTTGACAGTTTCAAACTAATTATCAGCGAAGTGGGTCATGATTTAATTTTGTCGACTGTACATTCAAAGACAGCTTTCGGCTAAAAAGAGTCTATTGGAATCACTTTTTTGTATTATAATACAAGGTTAAGGTTAGCTCTAATTATAATACAAAAAAGTGAGGTAAGGTCTCGTCGTCCCTAAGGTCTCGTGAAATTTTTAAAATGATTTACTTAATTTATTTTATTTCTTTTTAATTTACAGTTGAGAATTGAACTGTGGCTATCTTGAACCTTATATTTTAGTTTCATCGATATTTTTATTACTTACAAAAATGGCAACAAGCTGCGTATATTATGTGTGACGTACAAATCAGTATATAAATGCAGTGGGGGGCCTCCTAAATAACCCATATTCTAAATAAACGGTCTTGATTATGAATTTTTATTAGGAAATAATGAGGAGCCTCCGCTCCTCCATTGCCCCGGGGTCTCCAGACCTCCAAGTCCGGCCCTGCTTGAGACTGACATGACCTTTATAACGCAGTGCCAAAACCGCTGTCGGTGCGATATATCTGTTTAGCGATGTTTTACTTACGACAATGCAGCAATAAGAATCAATAATTTAATCATTCAATTCATTTGTATCGATATTTATTAACTTTAGCGAACAATACTCAGTGATGTATAAGATACCTTATACAAAGTATCTGAAATACTAGATGCAAGATACTTTAAGAAAAAGCATTTCAGATACCAGATACAAATAATTTTCTAAAAAGGTATCTGAAATACTAGATACAAAATACCTATCTTTCAAATACTTTTTAAAGATAAAATACTTTTGTCAGAAAAAGACATTTAATTGAATTTAAGTTTATTTTTTCGAAAAAACAATTTTCGAATAGATCGCGTTGATAACAAGGATCAGGCAAATGTGACAAGGCAAAATATGAAGATATTCACTTTAAGACTTTTTATGTTTTAGTTGAGATTTGAGTAAAACTAATTCCTCAAACATATTGTCGCTCATCTTCCTTCGATGAGGCCTCATTATCATGCCCCCAAAGGAGAAGAGACGCTCCACAGGGGCAGAGCTGGGGCAAACAGGTGTTATATTTTAGAAATATTTTTTTAATTGTAGGATAAGCATCTTTATTGTTGAGGTACTGGAGTGTCTCAAAATCACTGGTGCTACTTGTGTTTTCGCCACTAGCAATAGAGGAATCGGAGTCCTCTAGAAACATATAATAAGAGTCATCTTTTGTTTTTTTTTAAATCACCTTCAATGTTGTTTCAAACTTCCGATTTTGTTTTTCAGATCGATTAATCTTTCTTGTTTCAAACAGGACAAGTTCTTTTGCATATTCCTTTCGCGCTTTTAGTACCCATTTCAGTTTAAACATGGGATGGGACAGTAAGGCTACAGTCAGGTCACAGGTACAGATGTACCTCGGAAAAGTAGGGGAGTTAGGTGGAAGGAATTCCTTTTTGCCCTGAAAAGACACGCTTGTGTTTTAGAGGCGTTGAAATTAACGAGGTTACTTTCGCCCCACTGGGAAACGTAGTTTAGCCTCTGGTTTATTCGCAAAACCATGGCCTCTCTCATGAACATCACGTCGTCACCGCTGGCTTTTGCGCTAGACAGGTATCTCTCAACAACAGTACTGTCGTCTGCATACCCAACAATTTCTGGCATTAACAGGTCATTGATGTGTAGCAGGAAAAGCGTCGCAGAAAGAACAGCCCCTGAGGAACTCCGGCATTAATAGCCACTGAGTCAGAGGAGCAGCCATCGACAAATACTCGGATCGATCGTTCAGTCATGAAATCGGCTATCCAACTACAAAAGTCAACACGGATACCGTACCAAGGAAGCTTGCGCAACAGACTTGCGTGCCAGACCCGGTCAAAAGCCTTCATGATGTCAAGTGACACAGCAAGTGCTTCGCCGTGCATCTCGAGGGCCTCGCCCCAGAAATGTGTCACATAAACTAGGAAATCCCCAGTTGAGCGTCCTCGGCGAAAGCCATATTGTCACGGTCGCTAAGGAGATCGTTGTCTTCTAGGTATGAGAGCAACTTGCTGTTCAGCACTTTTTCCATAACCTTACAGAGTATGAAAGTGATGGTGATCGGTCGGTAATTGCATGAGTCGGCACGACTACCCTTTTTGGGTACTGGTTGCACATTGGCAAGCTTCCAGGATTTTGGGACGTCCGTCAAGAAGAATACTCATGCATATTCAGAAACACTCAGTGGTTAATAACACGCCATTATTACACACTAATATCTACCTCAACACAAAATTTAACAAGAAAACCAAAACCATTAAAGTGACGCTTCGCGCTCCCGCCAAAACATCCAATGTCGACTAAAGAAACGACGCGTTGCGTTCAGTTGCGTTTGGAGAGAAAACCTGCGAAGTTCATTTTAGTAAAAGTATCTTAGGGAACAAAGTATCTTCAAAATACAAAGATACCAGGAAAATGTATCTAAATATAAGATACAAAATAAAATATTTAGAAAGTATTTCAAATACAAGATGCAAATACGTATTTTGTATCTTGTATCTGTATTTCAGATACTTTTATCTATGATAAGTCACATCACTGACAATACTCAAAAGCTAACAAACCTCACTGATCACAGTCAATATAGCAAGTCGATTTAAATAAATTCTTGTTAATTTTGGAAATATCGTTTTGCTCTATATTTGTACACTGGTCAATGTGAACAATAAAGAATTTGGTTTTGAGTAAAGTAAGAATTAAAAGCTACTTATAACTTAATGGCAAAATACTTAATAAAGTTACCTAATCTTACTATAATACTATCTTATACGTAGCTTCAGGTTATAAAATATTAATTTAATTCCTTAATTTTATTGTCAAAAAAACACTATTCTCATTTGAGTTCAGTCTTAAAGATTCACAAATAAATCTATCGAAGCCCATCACTACCGTGAGGAGTGTGTGATATCATTATTTTACAAAATGACAATAGGACCTCTAAAAAATTTTAATAGAAGATAAAAAATCTAAGTACCTGTAATTTAGTGAAGTTATTTTCATATGAAATATTCACAGTATAGCTTTTTGTCATTAATTGCATTTCTTAACTTACATTAAGGTGGCAAAGTTTAACACATTCAGTTCACAATAGATCAGTAAAAGATGCACAGAGAGAAACATAAAAACGTTCCCTTAGCTCCGTTTAGTTAACTTCTGACGGCAGTAGAAGGGATCATTCTAGACCGGAGGTGCTTATATCGATGCGCCTGTTAAACGCTTGGGCAACAAATTGAGCTTTTATTTATTCATGTGAGGGGAACGAGGTTGATATGGGTCGGGGTCGCTTGATAAAGGACACCCTTAAGCCCACTCCCGCCAAAAGATTTAATACAACTTTTAGATTTCGCCAGCTGTCACTTTCGGAATATCACATCGCTAAATTGTCAATATTTCTCACTTTATGTTAGGTGTCTTCATACGATCAAATCTGATTATATACAGTGATGAAGATTTTAAACCAATTATGAATTTAAAAAATAATAGATTTAAGGAAAAGAAAACCATTTAGTCCAAGCGGCAGTCGCCAGAATAGATGAGTGGTCCAGAATAAGTAGTCAATAGACAGAAATTAAAAGGATTTTTGAAAAATCTATTATTTTTATCAGTAGTAAATTATTTCTGAAAACTTAATGGATTTAGGAAGAAATAAAAGATCATAAAAAGCAAGTTTATAAACAACTTACATTGGATCACTAAGATACACGGGGGCGATTTAGAACGCCCTAATGATGCTCTACCTCTGGACTTCGGCTTGCACCTATTTTTTGCTACACCATGTATCACAATTTTACAACAAAATTTATTTGAAAAAAATTATAGGCAACTTTCAAAGTGCCAAACCATTGGTTTAATAAATAAGTGGGTTTAGTCAATGCCACACTTTGAATCGTTTGGTTAAGACGGGGCCAACGACATAGCGAGCTTGCCCTAAAGCAGCCTTTTCGCCCCAACTTTAAAGGTCTTTAGATTATGTGCTCTCTGGAATAAAGACGCGGGCAGGGAATTCCATTCCTTGGATATATACTTTATAAATGATGACGTCTGAAAAGTATATCAATGAGGGATGAAAACATGTGGTATGCCTGAACCTGGACATCTGATGATAAAATTGAGGTGGTATAAGCTTATTTAGCTCTACGTTCCACGGAAACGAGCGCGGCTAGTTAATTATTAGCCGTCCCAAAGGAGACAGTAATATTTCATGCACGTTTGGAATTACGTTTTATAAAGAATCAGAAGATGCAGCGTGAAATACCGCTAAACCTCATTTAAGCTACTCAGTTTTTTCCGGAGTTTGAATCTTACATTCGATGGAGTCGCCGTAGATCAGATGACAACTTTATATTAAAAAGACTCGGAAAGGAGGAGTAATACTTTGAGTTTTGGTGCCGTTAAAGTTTATTACATTTAAAAATTGTCACCACATTATGAGACAATATTTAGAGTCGAGCGTGTTGACTTTACCATTGCTCAAGGAACGAACTTCCTCTCTGCTGGTATTTTATTATATTTATATATCAGGTTTTATCACTGCTTAACATAAATATTATGTAACTAGTGATTGATTGCAACAATAAGTAGTCTAGAATAGAACACACATCAACGCTCCGCAAAAACTCTAAATTTATCAATTAAATTTAAAACACTTACTGCTGGAAATTAAAAATTCTGATAAGAATATTTTATAATTTTAGGTAGGTTAAGAGCGTAAACGACGCATCACGTTTCATCTTTCAAGTCTAAATTTAAAAAATAAGGAAACCGTTGTAAAATTAATAAATTTTTATAGAAAAAATTTAGACGACATCATTATTATTTAAATAAGAACAAACTAGCGGCCCGTCCCGGCTTCGCATGGGTGGACAAAATTCTTTAATTTTTTTCTATTATTGAATATTTTCCCAATAGCGCCATCTAGCGTCCGGTAGACGAACTACTTACGGTTAACGCGTTGCTATGGTAACGTTATTGATACAATGGAAAAAGAGCGGGAAAAGAGCGGCCAGACAAACAACAAATTTGTGATATTAGATTATAGACTAGTGGACAAAATTCTTTAAATTTTTTCTAGTATTAAATATTTTTCCGTTGGCGCCATCTAGCGTCCGGTAGACGAACTACCTGCGGTTAACGCGTTGCTATGGTAACGTGATTGATACAATGGAAAAAGAGCGGTCAGACAAACACAAACTGTGATCTTAGATTATAGATTAACAGCTACACAAGCAGAGTAAAAGAGGCCATACACCTCCCTGCTTATTGTCCAATAGGCTAAATGGCATGCCAATTTACGCCCACACATGGGCAGTTTTACTTGATCCAAACGGCGGCGTCATGCCGAATGATAAAGATAAATAGAAGAATAATAGTTAACCTTCTTTAAATGTAGCAAAAATCTATTCGACCGAAAACAATCGATTGAAGAGGCCTAAATAATAATAAAAATCCATAAAGATTATTCACCGGCAACCTTTTTCAATATGGTGTGCCGTCGATTACAAAAAACTTTAAAACAAAGTTTGATATTTTTAAAACCCAGCTATAACGTTACACTGTAGATCAGTAGGTTTACTCTTGCAACCAATTCGGATCGATCGACATTGGAATCGTAACGTTTCGTACACTCGAGTTTGATTGATTTGCAACACTGCTACCATATTGGATTATCATCGTGGTCAAAGATTGAACTAAATACATGACATTAATTCAACTCTAACTCGTACTGAGTAGTATTTTAAGTATTCTGTGCTCGTACATTTAACGCTATTTTTACATCTAAGATTAAGATTGTCACAATAACAAAAATGGAAACTTGTTTATATTGCTTGCTGATTTTTGGTATAAAACTATGAAAACGAATAAAATAAAATAAAAGATATGAAACGCTGGCTGAACCCTAAGAGATAGATCAAAGTCATGTACTACAGTATTGTACACCTTAAAAAGGTCTTCAAAAAAGTCCGCGATGGTATATGTATATGTATATATCTCTAAAGCTGGGCATTGACGATCAGTTTTTCGCGTCAGTCAAGACGTAAAACTGTGGCGTCACTCCAAATGGTTTAGGCCAACTCGATTTCCGCATTCACTGGCATCACTCCGGGTCTTCAGTTTTCGATCGATCGGGCTGTTGGGAGGAGTACTACCTGTTTGTGTCGAAAAAAAATTAATTCTGATTCCGAAGCAGAAACATTAATTCTTACTGCAGCTACTGTTTGTTGCTTTATACTCACCAAAAAACAAGAAAGAAAGCAATGGATGAAAGAAAGGCCCAAAAAAATGAATTAATTTACTCATGTTAACCTAAGGTTGCGGGTTCGATTCCCGCCTGAGAATTAACTTGTGAGACGAGTTGATTTTTTCTAGTATTTTTGTATTAAAATAATTTATCTCATAAGATAGCATTGAAAAAAGCAAAAAATATATAGAAGTTATAAATTAAAAAGCTGTTTCATCTTAATCGATTTTTCAAACATTTGTAAAAATGTTTCTCTCAAATACGAGATGATGTTCCTCTCATTAATGAGACAACGCTGGCCTACAGCGTAAAACCGGAAAGGTACCAGAAAACTTCCACGGGTGTTCACAAGGCTTGGTAGCTTAATTGAGAAAGCAATGGCCCGGACTTACAAAGGTTACGGGTTCGATTCCCACCTGAGAGTTCACTTGTGACCCGAGTCAATCTTTTCTAGTATTTTTCTATTATAATAATTTGACATATTTGAAGCTTTTAGAACAGGTAGCTATTGCTAAACAGGATACTAATATGAGAGAACCTATTTGCCCTCATGAGAGATTGACTGCCACTCTTCATTTGTCAGCATCGGAGTTAATACTATGTACAACAACACGCTCAATCACCGCGGGCGCTGCGAGCGAACTGACGCCATTGGATTGACGATCACACACTCACGATCAGTTTGGCGCGACGCCGAGTTGGATTTATGATAGTCACGGAATATTTCGTTGCGTGTTGTCAGTTAAAACTCTGGAGTGATGATTCGACTCTCACGATCAAATTTTGGATAGACGTCAGTTCAACTGACGTGAAAAACTGATCGTCAATAGCGCCTATTGGATAACCCTCAATAACATTTTTTTTACATTTACTTTTTACGAGAAAAAATGCTTTATACAGCATTAATCCTTATCCAATTAAGTACCTTAAATACATTGTGCATTTAATATGGCCCTTTACAGCATGTAATTCTAATGAATATTTTTGAAGATATTACAGATTTATTTTAATGATTTATTTACTAACGCGAGGTCAATTAGTAAGATATAAAAAAAACAATCGTAGAGGGCAGTAGTGAAAGAATTTTCGATAGTAGTAAAGATAAAAGTTGATTAGAAGCAGTTGAGTTGAGTCAAACTTGTTTCGAATCGAAATTTTTACTGTTTCTATTTTACGAGTCAACCCTTTATGGCAGAATATATATACTCATAGTTCATACTAGGGATGTTGCGAATATTTGCATCCGCATATGCGAAACATCCGCATCGATTTAAACATCCGCATCCGTATAAATCGATGCGGAGCTAAATAAAGAAAAGAATAAGTGAACTTATTGATTATGAACATAAAATGTGTTTTTTTGCGTAAGCAAACAAGTGTGTAAACATGCAGTCATTCATGCAGTAAATAAGCATGCATTCATGGACCAAGCAAGCAAGCGGACATACAGCAGGCATGAGTTCTGTCCTGACTCCAGCGGGGCTTTGGTGACCCTTATGCACTTATTGTCGCATGTCGTTTTGGCTCATTAGCTGCAGGCCACCTCGCCACTTTATTACACTTGAGTGTAGCGCAAATAAGACTACGTCGAGTCGGATTTCGGCAATTCAGGTTTTTGTAGCAAGTTCCTCAGGTTTCCCGGGGCTATTCCCACTGCACCCCAACAAGCTCCGACACCACCGATGATGTCCCGTTTCTCGGCAAATCATTTCAATCTCTGATAACTAATTTTTAGCAAATGAGTCCACGATTCTACAAGCTTTATTTATGATCGTTGAAAAGATTTCATAATATGCCTTATGCATAATATTAGTTATTAACTCTAAAATATACACACATAACTATCTTCAATAAAAATCACATACATTGAAAGAATGTTTGAGTTCTTCAAATTTTATAGGATCAATCCCATTATAACTAATGATAACTTTAATTGTTATTGCTTAAATGTGATACAAATAGGTAGTATCCAGGATTTGCTCTTACTGTTTTGCAAAAACATCTACCGGTGAGGTGAATCAAGTTTGTAGATTTTCATTTGAGTAGTTTTATTTCCTTTTAAAATTATATTTGGATTAGGGAATTTCTGTATCATCTTCGTCTATTTTAAAATATGCGATATCATTTTGTTCAAAAATGTTTGGCCTTTATTATGACAATTTAAGAAAAGTGACACAGATTTCGCCATCTTCTTCATCCATCTTGTCAATATCGTTTACATATCTATATTCCATAATTCTGGCAAACAATTTAACGAGGATGTAGTCAACAGTGTTAAATGTTTTTACTGTAGCTGAACTGGGTCCAGCTTCTTTATCGGATTCAGTATCAGTGAACACGACTTTAATGTGAATGTTGATTTTTAATTTTTTTTTATCATCCGAGATTGTGTAATAATCACAATTTGTCAACATTTCTTTTGTAGGTAGGTAGGTACTTATTGATGATTTAATTTTTGATTGCACGTAGTGTTTCTGAAATTTTAAAACTATTCATTTTTTTACATACCTTTTGATACTATTATTTAATTGTTGTTTAGAGTTAAGTAGGAATATGTTTATTTTCGCATTTCATGTCTTTAATATTTTTTATTATAGAACTGACTGTTCTGTATTTTGAAACAGTCGATTATAGGTATATATGGAATTTTATTTAATTGTGATAATGGGTAATAAAAAATATTTATAACAAAATATTAAGAATTGTTTTATTGCGAAATTATTCGTTTAAAAATCTCCTTTGTTTTCTTTTATAGACTGTACTTTTAAAGTACTAGTAATTTGGGACGAAACAAAACCTCATCAGTATTGAAGTAAATGGGACGAACTAAGAAAGTTTTGGAATGTGAAACAGAATTTTAGGACGAACGAAGAATAAACCCGTTCTTATAGTATTTCATTACGGTTTTGCCACAAAGTAATCAACAACAGGACTCATTAACTGAAAGACATTTGTGGGATTTCTAACGAATAAACGCAAATTTGCAGAAAGCTTAAATTATATTATTATTACAGATATTGTAAATATAAATAACGTGATAAATACGTCGTCGACAACGCAGTATAACACCAACCACGGATGTGGGTACGTTTCATTAGCTTATCGCAAAACTGTGCCAGTTAACGGTTTGTTTAGTTTACTTCAGATTGCCTTTTTAATAATATTCTGCCAAGTAAATAAAAATCAATAGCCATAATTAAATAAATCGAACAATTATTAAATTATATTGAATATTATTAAAGGAATGGCATAATATATTAAGTGAATTGGCACATTAGGTAGGTATCAGTGAAATACAAAAATAAACACGATACCTGTCAACTTATTAACTGTCCAGAGAAAACAAAACAAACTGACTTTAAGTATCAGTTGAACGACGAACAAAATGTTGTCTAGTCAAGTTCAGGTCCACAGTAACACACCTGCCACATGCCAAGCGAAGTCTAGCGGCGCCGGCGGGCGGCGGCCGGTGCGGCGCATCGCTATGGAAATAAATTCAGTTCAATACTGCAGAACGTGTAACAACTCCTAGTTTTTGTACAGCACATTTTAAGCCGTTTTTGTTCGATTCGCATGGTAACCTTGACTCGATCCCCTCAACTAAGTTTCTGTGGGAACGATTGAGAGCACACGTTTCGTTTTGCTTCGTCCGTCTGGAGTCCATGTGAGCAAACGCATCCGGTAAGCTGCTTACAAGCCTGTGTTCTCAATAGACATCACGGCTGTTTAATTATCGGCGCCTATATAATATTCACGATATCTCGCCTTAAGAACACTATAAAGCTTTTAGATTAAAAGAAATAGTAACAGTTTGACTAACCTTTTAATTATCGTTCGAGTATAAGTTTATAAATTATTACCCATTACCAAATAAATCTCTGTTAACGTTTCACGTCGCTATTACTATTAACAATAGTGTTAATGGCCGTCGGTATCATGGATATTAAATTTGTTTGCTGTCGAGACGCTCTCCACCCAACAGCGTGCCTCATTTAATGGAGCAATAAAAAATGTTCGACACGACTTACGTAATCCGTATCATTTCCGCATCGAAGCTGCCACAAAGGTCAACGTGTATGATCTAGCTAGGCCTTTAATGGACCAACCACTGAGAGTTTATACTTACTTTCCCAAAACTGTGTTATAGATCTAATAGATTACTCGACCAAAAGTACTTATCGAACCGAAACGTAATATTAGAATTCTAAATGACGATTTTGTTGTCGTAATAAAATTTTACTTTACCAATTATTTATTCCAAGTTTTATGACAACACTAACTTTATTGTACCTACCTCACTAGTAAGTAATGTAGATTCTTTCTAATCTGTGGAATCTCCTGTATAAAACTACATCGTGTTAAATAAACTTTTGCCGTTTTGAATTAATCTCATCAGATTTAATAAAATATTTCACAAAAGTCAACATTAACTATATTAGTCATAAATTGCACATTTATATTTTATTTTTACTCACAATTTTTACTCATGATTGAATTAAACATTGTAAATATGTTGAACGATATTTTAAAAATTACCTACTGTACTTTTGTAATTTAGATCTCTTACATAAACTATAATATAGAATTCATTTTTAATATTTTCTGGATGTTTTTGTCATTGTATGACATACAATCCCCAATAAGTATAACGTATATACAAATAAAATTATATGTCTTACAAGTTATTCACCTTTGTTTTATTCCCAGCAAAATATTGTATTTCACAATGGTCATTCATCACCGAGTGGGAAAGTAAGTCTCAAATTAGGGATATTGTAAAATTTTACTGACTGCCATTGACCTCTGGTAGAGTCCATAAATCTCTCTTTGAAATACAAAACCAAGCACAAGATAAAGTTCTTGTAACTTCTGAAGCCTCTAGGCATAACCCTAGTTAGTTAAAAACTTACGATTTTAGGTAAAAGATTCTTTTGCTATTATCCGATATCAAAATCTTACTACTAAGTTTTAAACATAAGTTCCTATTTAGTAGGACGAGGTACCTATTGAGGAGTAGTCTAACCCCTACTTGATAAAATATTAACTTATGGTAATCGAATTCCATCTTGGCAATAATCCATACATATAAAAATAAAAAATATTGAATTTATACAGGAAACTATATACGTATACTGTCACAGTATTTAACCGCGATGAACTCCGATACTACTAGGTAAATCGATTTAGATGATTTATTTTTCATCTTGCTAGATTTGTTTCAACTTAGGTTTCATTTTAATTTATAAAAAAAATATATAGCAAATTATAATAACTAAGCCACTTTTTGCGGCATAAATGGCGGTATCTTTTTTTACATTAACTTGAAAGTTTGATTTATACCTTTTCCAATATTTAAAATTTTCAAGTCATATCTACACCTAATGTATTTGTACATTATATATATGTCCTAAAGACATTTGTAAAAAAATAACGACACGGTGGTGCCATAATATACTGTTCTTAAAATGACAATAGTGTATAGAGACGGTAAATTCGTTTCCCAATTGTTATTTCAAAAAATCTAACGTGGTCGGGATTTTTTTATTATATTGCATGTCACCCGAAGAATTTACGATTTAAGCAAAATGCCATAGCCTATTTAGAAACATTCTTTCAATAAATCCCTCACTGCGGGTGTCTATTAAGTGTATTGAAACAATACTTAGAGGCCATTGTATGACTTGCAAAGAAAGTCGGAACGAATTGTAAATCGGATCAGAGAATTTGGACGACGCCCACCGAATCTGTCGAAACAATGAAGACGAGACACGTATGGCTATCGAAAATGAACCATCCCAATATTGTGCAACTCGTCACAAAGGAGGCCAGAGAAAACAGCATTTATGCGACTTTCTAAAGAAATCAAATTAACTCTGTTCCTGCAGTGCCTTACACTTTTGTAATCGTAAATCAATTGTGCAACAATAAGACCTTGTCATAGCCGAAACTTTAGGCTATAGAAAATACATTTTATTTTATACCTGCAACTTAAAAATACATTCTCTTGGAAGGTGAAATTAGCAAACATAAAGAAGTAATATATCCAACATAATTATTTTATAACCTAGTACGAATGCGATAACACGATAGTAAAATAATTTTAACTTGGACACAAAGTAACGAAAAGCTCTCGTCACCCAAGGAGCGTTCGCTAACAGTATTGTTTGAGCTACGAATCATGCTGCCAATGACAGATAAGAAATGCGTAATGAGTACAAGCGCTTCACAATGGAGTCTCCTCGGACGGCCTTATGACCGCCATCGCGTAAGATTATTAAATAAAGATAAAAATCAGAACACTACTTTTCGAAAAGGAATTCATTCAACTCATTTAAGCTATATTGATATGCTTAGAGATTAAGGGAAGTCATCTAAACAATTTTCGATTTTCTGTAAGTAGGCAATTCTGGCATTTACTATAAAGTCAATGGCATTACTGTCGTCCGTCCGTAAAACCGTTGAATAATCAAAATAATGTACCTCCAAAAGAACAAACGTTTCATAACATTAGTTACGATGTGTGTTAAAAGACCGTCCAATTTATTCGATCTTATTTCGGGACTTTACGTAATCGTAAATCCATTGTTGCAGTATTTTAAATCAAACGCTGACCTTATATTGTTCCGAAATTCTATACTAATATCATTAATACGAAGAGAAATCAAAATTTCAAATTTGTTAATGTGAATAGCGATCTTCGCAGCGACTATCTATTTGAAAAATTATTTAAGTGTTAGTTAAGTACATTTTCCTCGATACACAGTTTCTACAATATAAAATGATGTTATTGTAATTTTTATTGCACTTTTCTTGATTTTTCAATTTTACATAATAATAAGTTCGAAAAAAAGAATATTCCATGATTGATAGCGTTGCTATACAAAATAAACTTCATATGTAAAATTATTTGCCTCTGCAATAATGAAGTTGCGATGTTTTAAGTACTTTTAATCCATAATTTTTTATCCATCGTCTATAAAAATTAAGTATCCCCGATTGTTTAATTGTGTTGTTGTTTATGTTTATTTCTCAAACATGTTTATTTCTCTTTAATAATCATACGTTCCTTCGATCAGTGCAAAAGAATGCAACTATATTGCCCGTTAGATTGCACGTTCTGATCCTTTTATCATCTGTCAGAAAAGAGATATTTTTTTGCTTATAGAAGTACAAAACTTGTAACAAATCAGAGTAGTTGTAATATTTCTTTCTTGCAGTTCGTAGAGGAAAGGGGTTCGCGGAATAGCACGTTTAGCCAGTAAATTAAATGAATCTGACTAGTCAGTATGATATAGTTTTGTGTCTTTCGTCACTTGCATCGAGCCCTCAGTTCACAGCTGCCCGACTGGTTTGGCCACTTGCACCGGATTGAGTGAATGTCGGTACAAGCTACAGCCTTACTCGTTGCGTTTAGTTTGTGCGTCATTAAATGCACGGCTACCACAACCCTAGATTACAGACATTTCGACGACTTTTTCCTTAGATAACTGAACAACCAATTATATAAAGCAGCAGATTACTTACTGATAAATTAAATAGATCTAGTATTCCGATTTACATAATAATAACGTTCGACTCTATCCTAAAGAACCAGCTTGAAGAATATTTTTTTACTATAAATATCAGGGTGATAGCCATGTTGATAGTCTAAACCAACTCAGAGTATATTTATGCACAGCAAAATGGACTGTGAAGTAATGTATATTAAGTTAAGTAATTTGCAATTCATTTACGTACAGCTACATTCAATTTTAAAATAAAACATAAAATCGCTTTGGAAATCGGGGTCAAGGTGATGAAATAAAAGACATACGAAACTACGGTTTTTCTAAGTGACTTAAATCGATATTTTTGTTAAGTGATAACCTGAAGAAATAAAATAATAACTTGGTTCAGAATGATGGCTTTTAACCATCGAATTCGTATCCGACAAGTAATTGGTGGCGGCAACTTTTCGAATGTGGTGACCTTGAGCTATTCACTAATCCGAAATCGGAATCTTTTGACAGTGTGATTCGAAATAATGGCTTTTAACCATCGAATTCGTATCCGACAAGTAATTGGTGGCGGAAACTTTTCGAATGTCTCCTCCATAAGCTATTTACTAATCCGAAATCGGAATCCTTTGACAGTGTGATTGGGAGTGATGGTTTAACCATCTAATTCGTATCCGACAAGTAATTGGTGCCGGAAACTTTTCGAATTTCACCTCTATGAGCTATTCACTCAGCCGAAATCGGAATCTATTGACAGTGTGATTCGGAATGATGGCTTTAACCATCGAATTCGTATCCGACAAGTAATTGGTTGCGAATACGTTCCCAAAAGAAATTATTGCCATATTTTCAAATTATTATTTGCAAGTAGTTTGAGGTAAGTTTATTATCTTCTTTCGTTTTAGGTGTGTTGGTAACGATAAACAAGGGATATAACCAATTAATCTACCTACTACCTAAGTAGCCCAGTCTACAGTCTCTTGAATTATTTTTCGTATTTTTTCGGTTTTTCGTCACTCTTATGGGAATCAAAATTTATAGAGTATGTACTTTCCGTTGACCTAAAATCATGAAGCTTCAAGCAACGTCACAAGGAAAAGAAAAAATCCGAAAATCATAAATTTGGAGTTGTATAAAAAAAAAATTGCAATTCTCAACTTATTTGTAGTTGGTAAACTAAACGCGACTTATGTCGATGTATGGGGACAACAGATTTCCTACAGCACAGTTAAGTTTGACCCTCAATCCGTCAATCTTTATTCCCGTGGTGAATGTACTATTTACTTAAATAAAGTTTATACGGAACCCTTGGTGCGCTAGTCCGACTCGCACTTGGTCGGTTTTTTTATAATTGGGTTCACTCTTGATGTCAATCAACTTATTGATTTATAAGTACAAAGCAGATTGCATTAGATTCAAATTAACATCAGACAATTAATCAGAAAAAATATTCATATATTATTATATGTTACTAGACTTTACCTGGGGCTTTTTTGGAGTAAATGTAGACTACCGATTAAAAGTTATATTTCTATACCTCTGGAACAGTACTTTTTTTTTTCTTCTGGATATGAGGTACCCTATGTACTTTTCTATACCCCTGCCAAAATGAATGCGAAATTTCATGATGTTGGTTTCAGGTCATTGGACAGTTAGGGCGTGAAAATGTAACAAACAAACTCACTTTCGTATTTATAATATTTGAAGTACTATAAGGTTTTTAGCGATTTGATATATAGCCTATCATTCGCGCAATTATGTGTTAATACATACATACCCAATTTCATCGCTATCAGTCAACCAGTTCTTAACTTATAGGCGGACATAAAGATAGAAGAATTTATATCACAAAATGAATATTTATCAAAAAATTTGTCCAAAAAATGAATGTACAGACAGACCCTACAGATTTATATGGTAGTATAGATATAATAAATGGCCTATCATTTGCGAAATCACGTTCTTAAGTGAAATAAAAATTATATGTTCCGAACAAACTACCATAAATTGGTCCATTCCACAAGGAAGCGTCTTAGGCTGTATATTATTTTTATTATACACCAATGACCTTCCCAGATTTTTTAACATTTCGGCTATGCCAGTTCTATTCGCCAATTCGAGTTCTGTTGTCCGACCTACTAAAATGTGAAAGAAATTAAAACTACTTGAATCTATTAAACAAAACCTTACATTACATCACTTAAAAGACATCACTTATTGACCATAACTTAGAAGTAAATTTCCAAAAAATAAAAGTTATTCAATTTAAATCTTATAAAACTTCCCTTTAAATATAGACCTTAGTTATCATAATGTAAATATAGAAATGGTTGCTGAATTTAATCTTCTTGGAATTAAAATTAGCACAAATATAAATTGGACCAAACATATAGCTCATATAAAAGCGAAATTGGCTAAATTCAGCTATGCCTTATTTCAAATAAAAGTCAGCACAGACACAGTTACTGCAATATCGTCCTACTATGCCTATGCTTACGCTTGGCTGCGGTACGGTGTGCTGCTGTGGGGAAATAGTGTGGATGCTGAACAATTATTTGTAATGCAAAAACAATATATTAGAATCATTGCCTAAATAGACAACACTGACAGCTGTAAACCTTTCATTACCTTGAACAGCTGAATTCTTACATTACCTTCCATATATATCTATGATGACTGTATATTTGTTTTTAAAAGTAGTAACAAAGAACAATGGCGAAATATTCTTTGAGATATTTTTGAGCGTCTTGAAATATGCTTTCTACAGAACGAAATGAAATAATTTTCTACATTTTTACATCAAAAGCTTATAAGTAGTAAGAGCCAGAATAAAAAACATTGCTTTTTGGGACATATCATTGATTGTTAAATGAAAAATCGAAATTCCGCTAGGTACCATTTTCTTTCGTGTTGCCATTTTATTATAATAGTTCGAGTAATGTAATTATTGGTTTCATGATATCCTGATAAGTTCATTTAATTGTTTACTAATATAATCTCTATATATATACTATACTTTGTGTTATTTAAAAATAAATCAAGTACCGATATTAAGAAATATGAAGTGTTTTCTTCTTGTATTGCAACATTGTTATAGCAACACTGCTATTTTTTTCTCCCGTGAAACAGGTGCAACATACTCACCTACGTAATGAGTATATTATAATTCTACTTATTATTTAAGTAGCTACCAACATGCAGAAATAAGATGGCATACACATTTTAAGCGACCTATTATTAACGATAGCATTGCTAATAATGTGGTTAAATATGTTGATATTCTAACAGATGTTGATTGAATTTAAAAGAAAAAGGTTACCATAATTGTCTGGATATATCGATTACGGCGATAAAATCGAATTTAATCGATAGTAGGTAACACTTCAGGAGCGACCTAAACGATAGGTACGATTTCAACAACATTGCATACCTAATTACCTACATATATAACAGATTATAATAGATACATTGTCAAACAGGGTGGTCTTGATAATATCTATTTGTTTATTACTCAGAGTGAATGTTAGCGATTGATATAATCGATTTTGTGACAACACTACCGTAACTTAATCTTAAAAACTTCGAAGCTTAATATCTTTTTTTCCTGGCCTCTTAAATAAAAAATTCCAAGACACGCAGTTTCAGGAATTAACGGTTGATCATTCTAGTATTTTTTAATTTAAAGACGCATTAATTTTAGGTGAAAGAAAATGATGTATGGGAGTTCGCCATTGTTCTTTCAAATAATCAGTGAAATTCACCCTATTGACACCCAGCCCAAAAACAGGCTTCAACTACCTCAGTCCATAATAAAAATGCTAAACTGCAGTCCATACTACATATAGCCACATAGTATGGACTGCAGTTTAGCATGTAAAAACATGTAAAAAATATTAGAACCCTTATTGCATTTCAAAACAGATTAGAAGATTATTTGATTGATAAATGCCTCTATTCAATCAATGAATAGGTACCTAAATTGAATGTTTATAAATTTTCTCTCTTAATTAAATATTGATACTACCCTATACCCTATGCTATACAGCACTCGCCTTATTTGCTGTATCCATAAAGGCGACTAAGTTTATTAAGTTCCATTTTTATTTTAAGACCAGTGTACACTTAGTTGGCAATAAAAATTTGATTAAAATTCATTAAAATTGGTCAACCTGTTCTTGACTTACAGAGGTACATACAGATAGCCTATTACTTGCAAATTTCATCAAATCAATCAACCCATTCTTGACTTATAGAAGGACATGCAGACAGACAGACAACCAAAAAATTTAAAGATAGTTGGTATCAGTGAGTCATAAAATGAATATTTATCATAAAATTTGTCAGAGCCTACAAATTTATATAGTTCTTTTTTTTTTCAAGTACATGTAAAACTTTAAATGTTACAGTATTTAAAATAAGCACATTTTACAGATGTTCAAACATTATTGTGTTATATACTCTTGACTGGTCTCAAATTGCCTTTTTATTGAATGTTACTGTGATTTCTGCTGCACATTTTGTATTATTGGACAAAATGTATCTTCTTTTAGTATTTAGCAAAACAAAATTGTAATAAAAAAGATATATGCAACCTGCAAAAAAAATCTTAACAATACATACCTGATGTACAACACAGATGAGCCATTGATAATCCTTCTCCAACCTAGTGGCACAACAATAGTCTGGGTGTTGTCGCTCAAACTAATCCTTGATGTCAACTCTACACCTTCAGCAGGCACCACAGATGATGGCAACACAGCTAACACTACTCCATCTGCCGTTCGCACAAGCTGGGGTGCATTTCCACTGTCACCTTCACTAACAATACCTCGACTTACACCCACTTGCTGATTCAATATACTTATACTCTGATTCACTATGGACTGATGAGAAACACTTTGTTCTAAAAATTGATAGTTCACATAGCTCCTTGACAATTCTCTCTCACTTGGATTTGAAAAATTATTACCACTATGTACTGTAACACTTTCACTGAATTGATTTTGGCTTTGCTGCAGTGCAACTGCATGCATAGGTCGCATAGCACTGTCAGGACCAATGGGGCCTGTACATCTTTGATATGTAGCAAAATCATTTGCTTCTAACCTAGACTGAAATGGTTCAACAGAGTTAATCGTATTTCCAGAATCCAGTTTAAAGGTATTTGAATGATCATTCACTTTAATGTCATCAACTTTTAAATTTGGGTCCTTTGTGAGCTGTTGAGAAACTGGTAAGAATTCAGAGTGATGGGATAAGTTTTCTGATGCACCAAAAACACTAAGTTTACCATCAGTGTCATTAACAGATTTATAGAAAACTGTGCTTGGTTGATTTTTCTGTTCAGGACAGTCAGAAGTCCTGTAAAGCGTATTCCTCGGTAAAGTTACTTGATGTAAGCTGTCAGGGAGGTAGAGTGCGTCCAGGTGCGAGGGCGGTGGTGCGGCGGGAGGCGGCTCAGGGGCCACGGCGGCGGGCTCTAGCTGGCGCGGGTCCGCCACGTACACCAGCACGCGCGGAGCGCCGGGCGCGCTTGCTCGCGACGCGCCCACACTCGCGCCCTTGCCGGACATCGCGCACGCACATCACACGCCGCGTTAGCTGACTGCTTACTAGCTGAACACACCGAAACACGATCCTTGGACGGACCGATCAAGTCTCCACCTGGCATCGCTTCCGACCCTCCGATCATAGCTCGACGTCCTCCCGGCGATCCGGGGCTGTTGCAACATCCTCTTACCGATGTTTTTATGTATTGATATCATTAAACGTCTATTAATTTTATGGTGACCCAACAAGCAAAACAGAAGTCATTTTATGGCGGAGCCTTTTTCGGACTCATTGTAAATGTTACTACCTGGTAATAAACACATTAGGTAGCTTGAGGTTTTTGCTTTAGGCTACTGATTTGAATATTTAGACGTCTCTTTTAAACTCAACTAAGTGTGAACAAAAGGGTCACTGAGACAAAACTACTAGCTTCATCTTCACCTCTGTAATTTACAAGATTTCACAAGCACTTGTTTGACTTCACAAAATAGGCTAGCTCCGGTGTGAAAACAAATTAACCATCATTATTCACTTTCAAAGACAATCATAATGAAGTAATGACACAAACACTACGAATATCGAAACGAATGAAATAAGAAATTGTTGCGATACGCGACGAATCTGTGTAGATTGGGTTGATTCTTTCAAAACCTATACCACCAACACACACACATACACACAATTCGCAGCGAAAAAGAGATGCAATATGGACTCCACAGATTATCGAGAGAGCATTCTCTAAATTACGTTTCCAAACGTAACTACTGACATCTAGCCGAATTAATAGAACCATCGAACTGTTTTACCGACGCTACTCAATGCTGCCAGTCATAATTTTAGAGACAACAAAACGTTAAAATAAAGAATGATAAAAAGTCCACCAATTTAAGGTACCTATAATAATGCTGTATGTCAATGTAAACTCTTGAAACCTAGCCTTGATCTCTATGCTAAGAATGCCCAGAGTGCCAACGCTGATCACCACTGTCCAGAGACCACCAAAACCGTTTAAAAGGTATTAATGATAATAATACTAATCTAATCTAATAATCGCACTTACCGACCGACTACCGTTCGACACTGAACCTTTGTTATTTTTCTTGCACAAATAATTAGTATTGACCTGTTAAAACTTATATTTACAATAAAAGTTTAGTACGAAAGTTAAGATCAGTGCATATTATCTTCGGAGTGTGTGTTAAAAGTGGTGAATAACAGATACTAGTGGATTTTTAATCAATTAATAATATTGGTTCACAAAAGTAACCGTCATTAACTTAAATAGTGAATTGTCGTACTGCTACGCGTAAGCGACGTCGATTCCACGGCGCTTAAGACGTTTTACTCGTGGACTAACTTATGATGTGTTGAGTGACAACCGCACCTGCTTTGTGTACAAACAGATAATAAGACTGTATTTGTGACTAACGTTTTATCCATTATGAATTGCGCCGGCTGCGATAATCGTTTGCTCGATAACGAGAATCTAAAATGCAATACTTGCGCTTCTTTTTTCTGTCTTGCATGTCTGAATATTAATAAAGGCAACGTCACTGATATTGACCATAAAAAACTTGCCAAACTGAAGTGTCCTTCCTGCAGCAATGTTACAAGACGCCATAACGATGACAATTCTCCTGCGCGCCCAGCACATATAGGAGGTATGCTGAAACCTAGTGTGACCACTAAGCAAACCAAAAAGGATAATAATTCTACCCCGGTGCAGCTTACTCAAGGGAGTTACGACGCAACTCAGCATGCTATCTTAGATGAAATAAGAAATTTGAGATATGATATGAATAAACAATTCGAAGCTCAACAGGCCAACCTTGATAAATCGAATGCTATTTTGTCAAGTTTACAGAAGGAAGTTTTGGATCTCGGAACCAGATTTTCTTCCATGCGGGTTGAACTAGATGGGGCTATTGAGTCTATACAGTTTTTATCTAATCATCACGACAATCAATCCAAAATCAATAGTGAAACTATGACCACGGTTTCTAAATTGGTTAAGGACAATATGATATTGCAATCTCAGGTGTCGAACTTAAACGCTAAATTGTCACAAATGGAGCAGCAATCAAGAGAATGCAACATTGAGATACAGTGTGTTCCGGAACACAAAAATGAGAATCTGCTTACTACTTTTCAACAAATCCTGAAAATTACATCCTGTGACCTACCTAACACTGACATCGTGTCCTTTCACCGTGTAGCCAAAATAAATTCCGAATCGGACCGCCCCAGAAATATAATTGTAAAATTATCGAGCATCCGTGCGCGTGATCATGTGTTGGCTGCAGTTAAAGTTTTCAATAGACAAAACAAGAATAATATGTTGAATACTTCCCACCTTGGAATTGCCTCCGAAAAGCGATCTATTTATGTAACGGAGCATTTATCACCTTTAAACAAGCAACTACACGCCGCTGCAAGGGTATTCGCTAAAGAAAAGCTGTATGAGTTTGTTTGGATTCGAAACGGACGAATTTTTATTCGAAAAGACAGTAAACACGCTCCAGTACTAGTGCAGAACATGGATTCTTTAAAAAAAATGTAATATGTATGTACTTTTAATATTATAATAAAAATATATCTGCATGATTATTTAAGTTATCACTATAAAATTCAATCTCAAAATTTATTACCAAAATGTTAGAGGCTTGAGAACAAAAACTGAAAACTTGTATTTATCTACTTTATGTACCGAATATGATGTTATGGTGTTGACAGAGACTTGGCTTAATGATACCGTGTATGATCGGGAACTTTTCGATGACCGTTATTACATTTTTAGGCGAGACCGATTTACTTCATCTTCACACACATCAAAAAAAGATGGAGGTGGTGTACTTATTGCTGTTCTTAAAAAATATAAAGCCGAACGTAAAATTAAATGGGAGTCGACTTGTGAAGAATTATGGATCTCTATAAAACAAGACAATGTTACTTACCTACACATTTGTTCTTTATACATTCCCCCGCCACCCAGTCCAGAATATGTAAATCTGTTATTAAACAATATAACTCAAATAATACAAAATTATACACTACAATTATCCACTACAATAATTTTGGGTGATTTTAACATGGGTGGTATTGTTTGGACGGTAAGTAAAGACCTAAAAAATAGTTTCTTGACCCCGTCGACTTCATGTAATGCGATTGAGAATAATTTAATTGATATAATGTCTTTTGTTAACTTATACCAATGCAATTCAATTACAAACAAAAATCAACGAATTCTGGATTTAATATGGTGCAATCGACCTGAGCATTTAACGGTATGTGAAGCCGATGATCGCTTAATAGATAAGATTGATACTCATCACCCACCCTTAGTAATTCGGTTTTTAAAGTCTAGTCACAAAACGGTGAAACCAAAACGTATAAGAAAGTTAATCTTTACTGCAAGTAAATACGAAGAGATCAATAGGGATTTAGGTTTATTGGATTGGTCTAAAATTTGGGAAAATGTATCCTCTATTAATGAAATGGTAAGTAATTTTTACGACAGCATTATGCCAATCATATATAAACATACACCTTACAACACTAAACGTGACACACGTTATCCAATCTGGTATAGCAAGCCACTTATAAAAGCCTTGAAAGAGAAAGCGAAATACCACCTAAGATACAAAAAATATAATAATGCTATGGATAAACTTACTTTTAACATCTTGAGAGAGCGTTGTGACATTTTAATTAGGGAAAACTATGCTAACTTTAAGATACAGGCGAGAGCTAATTTACGTGACAGGCCTAAATATTTTTGGAAATTCGTAAATAATAGGAGAAAAGGTTGTACTAATATTCCTAATGATATGATCTTTGAGTCTGAATCTGTTAGTGGAGGTCAAAATGTTTGCGATCTGTTTTCTAAATATTTTCAAACAGTTTATAATAAATATAACACCTCAGATTTATCTCGCTGTCATAGTACATTGCAAACTGATCATAATGCATTTCCCCTTAGTAGTTTCTCCATCACCGAGGATGAAGTTTTGGATTATCTTTCAACATTAGATTGCAATAAAGGGGCTGGACCTGATTTGCTACCACCTCTTTTCTTTAAGAATTGCGCAAAGCACTTATACATACCGCTATCTCAGATATATAATGCATCCTTACAAACAGGAAATTTTCCTGATTTTTGGAAAGTTGCACATCTTACACCAATTCTCAAATCGGGTGACCTGAATGACGTCAGCAACTATAGACCTATTTCTATTCTTTCGGTGGCGGGTAAAGTATTTGAATTAATTGTCCAAAAGAGAGTCTATAGTCATGTAAAACTATCATTACACATAAATCAGCATGGATTTTTGCCTGAAAAGTCAACAGCTTCTAATCTGGTAAGTTACGTTAGTGATATATATGAAACATTAGACAAACGGGGAGAAGTTCATGCTGTTTATGCTGATTTCCGGAAGGCCTTTGACCTTGTTGACCATGATATGTTAATTTTAAAGTTGAAAGACGTCGGTATTCATGGATCACTGCTCAGGTGGTGTGAATCATATCTAAGAAATCGCTCACAGCTTGTTTCCTTGTATGGATATAAATCAGTAGCGCAACTGGTGCCATCAGGAGTACCTCAAGGCTCCCATTTAGGACCTTTGTTTTTCGTAATATTTATTAATAATTTATCCACTTGTATCAATTCAAAATTTAAAATGTATGCTGATGATTTAAAAATTTATCGCGAAATCAATAGTTTTGAAGATATACATGCTTTACAATCAGATATTAACAAAGTTCATGATTGGTGTAAGTTAAATGGCATGGTGCTGAATACTAATAAATGTTTTGTGATTCGATTTACAAGGAAACTACATCCAAACAACTCAACCTATTTTATCAATGAAGTTCCCTTAACTGAAGTTTCCAGTATTAGAGATTTGGGAGTTATTATTGATAACAAATTGAATTTCAATCAGCACATAGATGTTATTATAAAAAAGGCCTCTAAGCTCAGTGGTTTTATCACGAGACAGACGAAAATTTTAAAAGATCCACAGATTACAGTTATTCTCTATAACAGTCTAGTCCGCAGTATTTTGGAGTACTGTAGCGTCGTATGGAACCCCGATTACCAGGTTCACTCAAATAGATTGGAGCGTGTACAAAAACGCTTCTTGTACCATCTTAGCTACTCCGACAACATGTGTCGTAAACTGCAGTCCTATGAAGCACGTCTCTCTAATTTTGATTTGACTCCATTGTACACCCGTAGAAAAGCTTCCGATATACTTTTTCTTTTCAAAGTCGTTAATTGTCACATCGATGCCCCGGATATCTTAGAACGCTTGCGATTTGCAGTACCACGTAGTGCCAGCCGTGTACAAAATCGAAAAACTTTTGCAATTCCATCCTGCAAGACACGACTCGGTCAGCACTCTCCGTTACATCGCATGTGTACATTTTACAATTCAATGCGTTCGGTATTTGATATTTTCATTGGTTCTCTCGTCACCGCCAAACGTCGTATTAATATGGCTCTCTCTGATTTTATATAACATGACATAAGTAAGTTGTTATTAGGAAATTTATATATGTAGAAGTAAGATTTTGTTATTATTATTAAGGTCAGTATTATTTGCTTTATGGTAGTTTATATTGTTTTTTTTTATGCATGCTGTGCTTACATCTAGCAGGGTAAATCTTTGTAAAACGATATAATGTAAATTAGTTTAAATATGTTATTTGATTGTATACAGTTTTGTAAGCCAAATAAATTAAAAAAAAAAAAAAAAAAAAAAAATAATAATGCTTTAATGTATAATTTTGTTGATACAATTATTCGATTTATCTGTTTTCCAGAAAAGACATTTACCTGTATAGACGAAAACAGAGTTCAGAGTACAGTTATCTTCGTTTAGGCTGCCTTTCCATCAGATATATACGAGCTATGTAGGATATGAGAAAATAATAAACCAATAGTACTGCTCGATTCACTTTTCCAGCGCATCGCATAGCTGCCAGGTACATTTCTGGTGGAAAAGCAACCTGAGATTTTTTGGTTGAACCGTGAAACATCATTTTAGTCGTGTTTTTTTTAAATCTTCGGCTAGGAGCTTAGAATAGGATATCCCTATACCTTTACCGGAGTCTAGTGGAAAGGAGTTTATTAATTTTTCATTCATCATCCATTGATCATAAAACAGCACACATCGGCTGTATTCCGAAATACTCATCAGTATACTGGGCAGTAGTAATGACGTCATGAAACGAATTAAAGAAAGTGTAATGAATCTTGTTTGACTTTTTTGTTTCTCTTGCTCTCACAATATTTTAAATATGGCATCGATTTCTGATGTCAACGCGCTGGCCAGTTTATTGCGGAACAAATCAACAGCGTGGCGATTCCTGATGTCATTACTAATAACTTTACCTAAATCCTTGCCTAAAAAAAGACGATAATACATATGTTGCAGAATGGCTCTGTCCAACATCAGTGGGCTTATCTTTATTCGGTTCCATCTCCGTGGGTTCTTTTTTTTTGATAAGCTTTCTTGGAGATAATTAATAAAACAATAATTTTGAATATACAAAGTTTACTAAGTTTAATTACACTTCTTAAATAACAACACTAAAAGAAAAAAACATTAAGTCTCTATCACTATAATACACTATTTATATCTTAAGTCTATAGAGTCAGTAGGCTAAATTAATTTAACGAACTAAATAAATTTGTAAAAAGGTCACAGAACAGATGCGTCTGTGCGAGGTGGGTGCCGACCTGGACTAACTTCCTTCTCTTCCCTCGGATCCCTCCTCGCACAGCCGTATTCAAGCAATAGCGTAAATGCAGCGCTTGCATCCTGACGATTAAATATCATCTTTTCCGACATATACATATAGTCTATAGTATTATATTATCTACGGTTTTAGCGGTAACCATGAAGTTGAAGGTAACATAAAAAACGTAACGTAACATAAAAAACGCTTATCAAAATGATTGATGCAGATTATTCTTCGATGAATATATTCTCTGGTGACTGTCGTGATATCGAAATGGAAATTACTACCTATAAGATCTAACCATACCTATATTATAAAATATGATTTTTTGTCGGCATATCGAATAGCTTAAAATCATCCACTTATTTGCATTTCTTTATAGCACACTTGTTTACAGGTATGTCGATTACAAAATACATTAAAGCTTATATAAAAAATAGAATAAATGTAATGATGATTCACAATTCGTCAATCACCATCAGTCAAAAAAATCATAAACTTGTATGTAAAATATTTTCACCGTGCAATAACCATTCGCTTTTTTTTAATGGTGATCGCGTCAAAGATTATTATAAATTGTTATGTAACCTACATTAATTTCATAAAATTAGAATTCTATATTTTTATTTTATTTTTTATACAACAAATAAAAACATAGGAATACACGTTTATATTAAAATTAGATTATATATTTATTACTAGTTTTTTTAAGGACTTTCTATGATCTAATCTATGATCGGACTTTTTGGCGGGAGTGGGAAGCGTCACATTGTTGGATTTGTTTCTCTTGTTTAAATTTGTGCTGTTGTGGATATTAGTGTGTAATAATGGTCGATTATAACCCCTAAGTGTTTGTGAACATACAAGTGTTGGCAAGTGTAACAAAGCAGCGGAAGTTATCTTTTCCGGCTCTTTCATAAAATCCACGGGGAGGTTTCAGTAAAACCCCACGTTTACTGAAATCTAGAAAAAATATATTTTACTGTTCATTCACCATCATTAAATTAAGAAATAACTCAAGAACTGGCATTTATACTTACTTGACACTGGCTAAATGCACAAATCGTGCAAGCCATAAATAAAGAAAACGAAAAAATAATCCTGTAGTTCTACCTCAGAACAATATAGCTTTAGTTATTGTTCTGAGGTTCTACCCGTCAAACTCTACGCGATGTCGTCGACCAATCACAAGTAGGGTTCGAAGTATCGGCCTTAGGTATCGATACCAAGTACTCACGTGGTATCAAAGGGTATGATATGGATACCCAAAAGGTATCGGTCCTAAAGTATCGATACTACTCAGTTTCGAGTATTTACAGTAATCATTTAATTTGGAGCTTCAACCGCACATTAACCTTAGTTTTTTTATAAAAAGGAATATAAGAAAATATTAGTTTTTGAGATATGTAAGAAAATAAAAAGATTTAATACAAAAACAGAAAATTGTAGGTAATTATTGAAATAAAAAACAAACAAATAAAAATTACAACTACTCCTTTTCTGGGCCACCGGCTAAAACAGTAATTCGTTTCAGAGCTTAGGCTTTAAATAAACGATTGCGCGTTTGGACTATTATAGCCCCTGCTTTAGAGAGTAGCCTTTCTGCTAATACAGAAGTGGCTACTACCACAGCATAACGCTTCAGTTCCGTATAAAGAACTAGAAAGACTTTCTTCATATCTTCCAAGTCTCTATGGGGTTGGACTTTAACGGCGTCACAGGATTTTTAATATAATGTAATAGCTCGTCTCCACTATGCCCCGGCTTCTTTCGACTTTTATACACGAGCTCTTTATGTGCGCGCCAAGCCGTCAGCTAAATGCTGACGGCTACAATTGACATGTGCTTAATTTCATCAAAACGCTTTTGTAACTGCACCTGGGATTCCGGTTCGCGAGTGCTAGTTGATACACGTGTTCAGGGAATTTGGTATTTTAGGCTATTAAATTATAGTCTCTTAGCTGTTTTATCCGCAATATTTGTTGTAGTTTGTGTTGTTCTACCTGGGTAAGTGTTTAATTAATAACTATTTGTCGCACCCTGCCATTGTTTGCGTTGTAAGCAACGTAAACAATGGATAGGGCCCCTGATCCACCTGACCCCCCGGATAGGGGGCTGTCACCGTCGCCGATGGAGTTGTCTCCGCCAGTATTTAGCCAAATGGCCACGAAACGTCGTCTAGATCCTGAATCTTTTGAATCACAATTGGAACCCATAAAAAAAGTAATAACGAACCATACTCAAAATTCGCCATCTACATCCGCGACAACAAATCAGTCGATTTACATACATCCATCTGTGACTGAATCCCCTCAATGTTACTATGAACAGGATAAAGGGCCTTTCATAGTACATGTGTCGAGGGAGGAGACAACCCCCTCATCTGGCACCTCTATCCGACCAATTATTTTTGGACAATTTTTAAAGAAAAATCGCGTCCGAAATGTAACTAAAGATGGTGTGAAAAAAGTTGGACGTAACAGAATAGCTGTAGAATTTTCAACATATAAAGATGCTAATGATTTCCTTAAAAACCCCTTTCTACCGCTTTATAAATACAATGCAGTGATACCAAATTATAATGTCACCCGCATGGGCCTAATCAGAGGTATCCCTACTGAATTGACAATGGAAGAACTGGTGGAATCCCTTGTTACCCCGGATTACTGTGGCATGGTACTCAAAGCAAGGCGCCTTAACAGAAAGCAAGTAACTGAGGGTATTATTTCATGGACCCCCACACAGACAGTGGTCCTCACATTTAAAGGCCAGACTCTCCCTACGAGAGTCTTTCTATTCTATACCTCAATAGCAGTGGATGCATATCAATACCCTACTATACAGTGTAATAACTGTTGCCGATTTGGGCACATAAAGGCTCAGTGCCGCTCTAAACCTAGGTGCTACCGATGCGCTCAACCCCATTTAGGTGCTGATTGTGATGTCACAGAAGATAAGTCTACCTGTCTATACTGTTCCAGCAACCATTTTGCTACAAATAGAAATTGCTTGAACACTCTCGTCAGAAGTCTATAAAGATGCGTATGACTCAAGACAATATCTCATTTCAAGAGGCATCAGAATTCTTTCCAAGCGTTAGGAGGTCCTATGCTGACAGTACAAAGACACCAGCCATAGTTCCTTCCTCAACGCAACACCCTTCCCAGCTCCTCTCCCAGACCCCATCTCTACAGTCTTATAGAAAGACAGTCACCACTACTCCCCGCCCCCGAATAGTATTAGGTAAAAGCTATGATAAAGCAGCTCATCAGGAAATAATTAGCGACTGCTCATCATCACTTCCCAATGGTTGTGCTATTATCAATTCTGGCTCTGAGGTCACCCCAAATGAAGACTGTCTGGACCTTCTGTGGCTACTTGTTATTAATATTCTTAAAAAATTCAGTGATATCCCACTACCGCCCAACGTTGCACCACAAGTTCTGTCCCTTCTTAACTCTCTCAACAAAAATGGCTCTGAACATACTGCAATGGAATAGTCAGAGTTTAAAATCTAAAAAACATGAAATCCTATACCTCATACACAAATTCTCCCCATTAGTCCTCGCCGTGTCGGAGACGTGGTTTCCCAGAAAATACTGTTTTAATATTGCTGGTTTCTCATGTCTCCGAGATGATCGGGATGATGGATATGGAGGAAGTGCTCTAATTATTAGTAACTCCCTACTCTTTTCACAGTTACCCCTTCCTGCACACAACAAGGATGCCATTAATGCAGTGGCCGTGCGTATTAATGGTATTTCTTTTTTGTCTTTGTATATTCCTCATCCCCATTTCTCAGTACTACAGGAGCTTAAGTCCATTGTCTTAGCACTACCTGCTCCCATACTTGTTATGGGGGATTTTAATGCCCATCATGAATCCTGGGGCTCTTATCAAACAGACTCTTTTGGTTCTTTACTAATTGATATGTTTGATGAGTTGAATCTATGTGTTGTAAACACTGGCAGCCCCACTAGAAGACCCACTCCATCGCAAACCAATGGAAGCGCTGTTGATCTGTCAATCTGCTCCCCACAATTAAGCTCTCTACTGACATGGAGTACTATGAGAAGCACTTTTGGGAGTGATCATTTTCCCATTCTTATCTCCCTACCAGATAAAACTTTGACCACCTATAACACCCTACCCCTTTTAAAATTCAAATTAAATAAAGCTGATTGGCCATCTTTTTCATCAGAGACAGAGAAAATGATAGAGCTATTACCGGAGGTAACCCCTAGCAACTGTCTGGCTGTATATGAAAAATTCTCAGACTCTCTTTTGACTGCTGCTCATTCGCACATTCCCCCAAAACAAGCTAGTCGCAGAAGAATTTCGCCCCCATGGTGGGATTCAGATTGCACAAATGCTGTAAGAAAAAGAAAGGAAGCAGAAAAGAAATATAACAAATCAATGACCATGGAGAACTTCCTTCAATACCAACAGTCTGCTGCTTATACTAGAAGAATATTGTCTCAAAAGAAAAAATTAAGTTGGTCAAAATTTTGTGAGAACATGTCACCCCGTACTCCCTCATCTGTGGTTTGGAGACAAATGAAGAGATTCAGGGGCTCTCTGGATCATATAGGATATACAGCTAATGATCCTACAGAGTGGATTATGGCATTTGCAGATAAGCTTGCGCCACCCTCTGCACCAAACAAAGACTGCTTTCCACAGGACTCTTTTGTTCCTATATACTCCTCCGGTAGTTTAGATGGATCCTTTACTCTTCAGGAGCTTGAGTTGGCTCTTAAAGGGTTGAAAGATACTTCCCCCGGGGCTGATGGTATTCCTTACTCGTTCCTTATTAACTCTCCTGAAAAAGTTAAACTATATTACTTAAAGCTGGTTAATACGTTTTTTGATCATGGAATTATACCAGAGGCATGGAATAGGCAGATTGTTATCCCCTTACTTAAACCAAATAAAGATCCATTAGACCATAATTCATACAGACCTATCGCTTTATCCACAACCCTTTTCAAAATAACGGAACATATGGTAAGAAATCGCCTGGAATGGTTCCTGGAAAACCATGACCTCTTAGCTAAATCTCAGTTTGGTTTTAGGAAAGGATTTAGCACCATAGATAGTCTGAGTATTTTGACCACTGACATTCGCGTTGCTTTTAAAAAAAGACAATATGTTATAGGCGTGTTTCTTGATATATCATCCGCCTATGATAACGTCCTTCTTCCGGTGCTCAGGCATAAACTGCTACAGCTGAGTGTCCCAGTGAAGCTGGTTCGTTTTATTGTCAACTCCATTTCCTCTAGATCGATAGAGATCAGGTGTCACGGACCCTCCATTCCTCCCAGATCTATTTGGAAGGGACTGCCTCAAGGTTCAGTCCTTAGCCCTCTCTTGTACAGTGTATACACCTATGATTTAGAAAGGACTGTCAACTCGTTCTGCCAAGTCTTGCAGTATGCGGACGATGTTGCTCTATATGTTATATCGGATTCAGTACAAGAGGCTACCACGCGCTTAAATGATGCCCTCAGATATATGGGCGATTGGCTGACAGAGCATGGTTTGTCACTATCGGTTCCGAAATGCAATTGTGTGGTATTTACTAGGAAACGCGATAACACTTCTCCCCGAATATCATTTCAAGGGGAGCCTATACCAGTTGACAAACAAGTCAAGTTCCTGGGAATCTTCTTGGATTCCAGACTGTCGGGCATCCCTCATTTTAATAGCGTTATTGGTAAGTGTGAAAAGGGTATTAATGTCCTTCGGGCTCTTGCTGGTGTTTGGTGGGGGTCTCATCCCTTCACTCAGAAGCAGATCTACAATGCAATAGTACGTAGCCACCTCGATTATGGTACATTTTTACTAGACCCATGTAATAAACTTCCTCTCGATAAAATGGTCAAAATTCAGTCCAAGTGTTTACGTATCATCTTAGGAGCTATGAAATCATCGCCGATCAATGGTCTTCAAATCGAGTGTGTCGACCCACCCCTATACCTTCGCAGACAGTATTTGAGTGACCGGTTCCTTATTAAAGCTACACAGCATGCTTCGCACCCTATTTTTGATAGACTGAAAGAATTGTCTCGTGTAACAAAGCCAGCTTCCGATTCTGCATCAAATATCCCATGTATTCTACATAGCTACTATAAATTTAACAAACCTTCTTTACCTATAGAGCGTTTTCCCCGCCTGCCCCTTTTTATGAACAATTTTGATTCATTAACCTTCACTCCAAAAGTCATCCTCAACATAGGGATTAACAAAAGTACCCAATATGCCTCTAAGAACCTCCAAAAAATTTTAGCGTCGGATTTTGAAAACTGGCTTGTGATCTACACTGATGCCTCTAAATTACAGGATGGGGGCCCGGTAGGATCAGCCGCATGGATACCTGCTTATAGACTGGTGTTGAATTTCAAACTACCCCCTTTATCCTCTGTATTTACAGGGGAAGCAGTTGCACTCCTTGAGGCAATTTTATTTGTTGAATCCCATAACCTAAACAACACTATTATCTTCACAGATTCTCAGAGCTCCCTACAGGCCATTCTATCTAATCCATTTAGGTCAAAAAATCGGTTCCAAATCATCCTTAAAATAAGACAAGCGTTGTACCGCTGCAAGCTCAAATCATTAAATACCGTTCTGGTTTGGATCCCCGGGCATTGTGGCATTTCGGGAAATGAAACTGCAGACTCATGCGCCAAACAGGCAATCACTAACGGGTCCTTAGTTTACGAAAAGGTGTACCATCATGACCTCCTTACACTAGCCCATGCTCATTTGATGAGGTCGTGGCAGACTGACTGGCAAAATACTAGAAACCGCGCAGGTAGATATTATTATAAAGTCCAAAGATCTATTCCAAATACGCCCTGGTTTTTCAAACAGAAAGTAATTAGTAAGAAAGCTGTGTCAACCATCTGCCGTCTGAGACTAGGTCATGCCTGCACCCCTGTTCATCTTGCTAAAATCGGCGTAAGGGATACCTCTCTATGTGAGTGCGGCATGGAAGAAGGAACTACAGACCACATCTTTTTCAATTGTTTAAAGTTAACCGTGTCCCTCTATGATGTCCTTCCTCATGACACCCCTCGTCCTACTAATATAAAATGCGTCCTTAGTACGTTAAACCCTCCTCTTATCGAAATTTTGTCCAAATTCCTGGCAATTAACAATATTAAACTATGAACTAGCCTGATAACCCCGCCTCATTTAACTGCCGAATTTTGGGATTTTACTAAATTTCTTATATGTGATGCTTTGTGATGTCCAGTGCTGTTATATATTTGTTTTAGGTAAACCTGTGCTAAGAGCTTACATAAAATCTTTATTATAATTTAATGCAGAACATTCCCTTACGTGTAAAGGCTACTCACGTGACATTGGCGGAATTGTGAAGGCACAAAACAAGCCACTTACCAAAAGAAGAAGAAGAACTGCACCTGAAGCAATTAACTTGCAATTTTAGTGTTTTAAAACACAACTTGTATTGTGCTGAGTCCTTCGTCTTTTTTACATACTTCCAGACCGTACTATCCATTTTTTAATTAAACATACATTTTATATTGCTTTCAGAGATACTCGATACCAATGATTTGTGTAAGTACTTACGCGAGTTAGTCAAACTGTGGAATCTAGTACTCAGTATCGAGTATCGCTATTGAAAGTATCGATACCTACTCGGTATCGAAAGTATCGTTCAAACCCTAATCACAAGTACTCGAGCGTTTTGATTGGTGAAACAGGGGCCTATCTATCTTAATTACTAAATTACTTTATCCGTGGTGTGCTCGCATGCTTGGATCCTCGATTCATTAATTTCATTATTGATAGTAATAAATTAACACTTTTTTAAGTATTTACAAATCCTGTGATATAAATTCACCGTAATGAAGCGTAAAATATCCGACACAGACTGTGAAGAAACAAGGTACATCGTAGTTGTTGAGGTTATATTATTATTATTATATATATTCAAATATCCTAATTGCAGGTAATCCCTATATAAATATTATGTTTGAAATTTCGCTAAATGAGAATCCACCCTTTTGTGAAAGAAATTCATGTTTTTTGGAAGGAAATTACATATTCAATTTTCGTATTTGTTTTAGATTGTCACAGTTATTATTTAACAAGTCACAGGATCTCGCAGAAAAATTCAAGACATTGGAAAATTCAGATCATCTTCAAGATCTGAAACCAGTTTGGAAAGATGAAGATGACGAGCAATTCATAAAAGGCTCTGTGAAATCAAACATTAACTATACAGAGAGATTAAAACAAAAATATGAGAGTTTAATAGGGACACCTAATTGGGCCAAGCTCAAGCTAAGCATTAATGAATTTAAAAATGACATAGATGAAAGTGAAGTTTTAAGAACCGTAGGTCACATAGAAAAAAAGAAAAGTTTACACTTACCTAAAGATTTTATTGAAATAAAAGTTTTACCAGTGATAAATTATGAAACGCGCAATGAAGGTAAAATTGTAACATGTGTAGAATTTCACCCTAAGTTGAGTGTAGCTCTTGTCGGGGGCAGTTCTGGTGTTATATCTTTGTTTTCCATTGGAGGTGGTGTAAACAACAAATTGCATAGTTTTAAATTAAATAAATGGAAACTAAATGCAGCCACATTTTCACCTAATGGATCAGAAGCCTACCTGGCTACACATGGAAGTCAAAGTTACTGTGTTTATGATCTTGTAAAAGCACAACCAAAACTGTTTCAGTTCCCGCAAGTAGTGAAAAAACCAAAAATCTTTCGACTGTCACCAGATGGATGTTATATTGCAGTATCAGATGGATTTGATGAAGTATTTTTAATAAGTTCAGCATCTAAAGAATTATTACGGTGCTTAAAACATAATTCAAATGTGGAATCATTTACTTTTGGCCACAATAGTGAGAAACTTTATTGCTATGGTATTCAAGGTGAAATCACTGTGTGGGATTTACTTACATACAGACCTTTGAAAAAATTTTATGATAATGGATGTGTAAATGCATCGTGTATAACAACTAGTCGATGTGGAAGATTATTAACTACAGGCAGCAGAGAAGGAATTGTAAATATATATGAAACCTCAAAGCTAGACGTAACTGAACCATTTCCTATCAAAACAATAACACATTTGACCACCAAAATATCAGATCTTAAATATAATGCAACAACAGAAATCCTTGCTATATCGTCTGATTTAATAAATAATGCAGTAAAACTTGTTCATATTCCATCATATCATGTATTTGCAAATTTTCCAAAACAATCTGACAATTTATCTAAAATTGAAACTGTCAACTTTTCCCCTAATAGTGGATATATGGCTATAGGTAATGATAAATGGTGTGCCAAATTATACAGACTGAAATATTATAAAAATTATTAAATATGCACAATTATTCCAATTACATTGTCTTTTATTTTCTAAAAAGCTGTTAAAGACAAGCAACTATAATAAGCAGTTATAGTCGCTAGTTAATAATAGTTATTATATATGTGTTATGGTGAAGTGTTAAAAAGATAAAATTTCATATTATTTGTTCACTTGATATTGTCCCCGGCAAATAAGTTGAACATGATTTTGAAATCGTGACATGCGCAGTAGTGAATAATGTACCTAAACTTGCTACTGCGCATGTCATGTGATTTCAAAATCATGTTCAACTTATTTGCCGGGGACTATACCAGACTTTATAAATTAATAATAAATTTCAATAAGGTTTTTTAGATGTAACCATAATCCTTAGAACATGTAACACTGCGCTGTTGTTATCGCCTTTCCAGCATCCCCACTGGTGTGTGTGCCATTTCAACAATCTTTAGTTATATTAAAGTAGTAGTCTAGTTTACCTACTGCTTTTTTGGTAGTCACGAGGAAGCATGCCTAAAGCATACGTACGTCTCCTAAGCTTAGAAGAATATACTAAATAGCACATTATTATTGTTATTCTTTTTAACAAATTAGGAGAATAGTTCTATCGACATTTCTTTTTGTTGACTCAACTTACACAAACATTAGAAATACGATTCATTAAGTCTCACATCTAACGGAAGAGTGCACGATTTTTTAAAAATATGCAAATACATTTTATCAACAGGCAGCGTGTGCTGTAAAACTCAAGATTCGGGGTGTATTGGTGAAATTACATTTTGGTAAATTTATTATCAACGTCCTATCGGACACTGGCTTTAACTGCGATATATTTATACGATATGCAATGCAATATATTGCATATGGCGGGCTTAATTATAGATTTTGATTACATTTATTAACTGAAATAAAAGTATTGATCCAAAATACAAAACACGAGCAGAAACCAAACATTCTTTTAACTTCTGGAACAAAACATCAGCCACAGAAGTCCATTTAAATGGGGGTGTGCCTTTTCTATTAGACGTTAACTTATTCAAATGGCCAGCTATCGAACTCCCAGAAATCTTTGCAGATCTTTCCGACAAGAAGGCGTCGGATGATTTAAAAAAGCTTCGACCTTTTTAGGATCGGGCCGCAGTCCACAATTATCCACTACATATCCAAGATACCAAAGTCGACTGCAAAAAAACTTACATTTTTCTTAATTTACGGTGCGCGTTACAGTGGCGTAGCCGCCCGGGGCGGGAGATCCATTTTGCCGCCCCCACTCGACACTAAATTAAAATAAAATTCGAAACATCATTTCACTCTCAATAAGGTATTTTATTGTAGGTAAAATTGGATAAACGGTTTTAACGATAAGCGCCTTGACGTTTTTTCGCTTCCGTTTCCTTTTTTGCCTTTTTCTTGCGGTATTCCGCACCGCTTTCTCTAATTAGTTTCATTTTCAAATACTGATTACTTCAATGACTACTTTCCACAGTTTTTAAATGAAGTTTTTGAACGACGCACAACACACAGAAATGACATTTTCATTTCTGTAATGTGGGAGCCAAAAGAGTTGACCCGAGAGCGTCGAATCACAACACAGGGCGGCAAATTTCAAATTTACGTCTCGTGACTCGTCAAACATTCTGTCATGAAACATTTGAACTCTACCCAACCACTTTGCTGACAACATTTTGCCGCCCCCTGGCCTTCTGCCGCCCGGGGCGGGCCGCCCCCTCTGTTTATTATATATTTATATATAGGATCCTATATTTAGGACATATTTAGATTTTTGCCACAAATCTAATATGAGAGAAGTCTCAATATCGAGAGGTACAACTGCAGCCTCAATAATGTGAAACTAGTTTTCAAAATATTAAGGAAAAGTTGTGTAACCTATGCTTGAAAATTTTGACCACCTGCATCTATAACGTGAATACAACGATCATTTAAAAAGTTTGAGACTGTTTTTCTAGCAAAATATGACAATTATTCCCATAAATAGTCATTGCAGATCCTGAATCAAGTAGACCAGTAAAATAAATATTTATTTTGACAGAGAAATAGAGTCTGTTTTCATTATATGATTTACTATCAATTGTGGCAGTTTTGTAAGTACTAAAAAATGTTTCAAGTTTGAAGCCAATTTTCCCAATCAGTTTTATCAAAATTACTGCTAGGGGTGCCACAATTCAACCCAACTAGTTTTTTGAGACAGAAGGCTTACATTTGTACAAACTGTGGAGGTTTAGTATCCGGATGGCCATACTTAAAACAAAATTATAATATCTTTATTTTCTGTATATTGTCTCAAATTATGAGTGCTAACACGACACCTTGGACAATAACGAGCTTTAAGAGCTTCAATAGCATGTATATAGTTATTTGTTCTACTTATTACCAAATCGGTTTCTATTTCCATTGTAAGCGAACTCAGGAGCTAAAGTATTAGATGTCGTACCACTTGGTCCATGGAAGTTAGCAAGCCGGACTTGAATATTCTCGTAGTTGCGACACATTGATTGTAATTAATCCAAGAGTTCTGATTTTATTTGCTGAATGCTAAGGTGCTAGCGTAACATGGTCTAATGTTATCAGGGTTCGAAAATATCCGATATTTATAATAAATATCAAAATATCGGATATTTATGATATATATCCGATATATATCCAAAATCGGCTATATATCCGATATTTATATCCATTTCTTAAGACTGTCATTTTATTATCTTATTACTATACGATTTGCACAGGTATACTTTCCGGCAAATAAGTTGAACATCATTTTGAAATCAGGTGACATGCGCAGTAGCAAGCTTAGGTACATTATTCACTACTGCGCATGTCACGTGATTTCAAAATCATGTTCAACTTATTTGCCGGAGACTATATTTTTATAGAATTGGACAGATATATGCAGTAATGAAACAAATATTTTTTTGGTTATCAATGGAAACCCTAATTATTTAACATTATTCACTACTGCGCATGTCACGTGATTTCAAAATCATATTCAACTTATTTGCCGGGGACAATACTAGGTACGAAAATTAATAACGATGAATGACAGATAACTTTTGATGTAGGTACTTAAATTATGAATATGAAAATTACACAAGTTCATGTACTTAGGCCGTACTAAGTTTCCACATTTGATTTTGCGCGAGTTGTAACAATGTTCATATAAATTCAGCGATAACATGAATCATCAAATTGGCGGGACCAATGTTTTAATCACATTACTTTAATTTGGCACTTACAACTGTGTTGAATACTGAGTATCTACATGTACATATGTAGTACTAAGTTTTCGGGTGTGAATTGCCTGCCTCTGAGTAGAGCTTTCAGAAGGTCCCGCCACTTTGACGTCAAAGGGAGATCTTTACATACTTCATTTACCTTTAGAGGTACAAATGTCTGGTTCGGGGTACAAATAGAACATATGTAGCACAAACATTTTTATGTGATACATTTCAAATTGGGGACTTGATCCCGCCATCTTGACGCTCACATTTGTTTTGAGGTTAATTACTCAGTATGGAGAAATATTTTAATTTCTTTATTTCGATATCGGTAAATCTTGGCATATGCCCCATCCATCCCTACTGTCGAATTTAGTTGTCAGGCGGGATTCGAACCCACATCCCCTCGCTAATCAGGCGAATACTCTAAAAATAGAATAGTGGTTGCGCCAGTATTAAATTCAAACCTGCCGCGTTATTTGCACGTTTTTGTAATTTTGTTGAGTTTAGTTAGGTTGACACTCCTAGCCTCACCTCTATTTACTCCATTTCCCTTTCCCTCATATTTGTTGTCGACATTAATTTTCTTATACGGCAATACAGTCCACTAATTTTGAATCGCCCGCTTAGAGCTCTTATACACGGGCGGCACATTTCCAACTATAGGGCAAACTGCAGCCGTCGAAACTCGTCGGCGACAAGCGTCGACTCGTCGGCGGCAGCCGCTGACGCTATAGACAGGGAGCTAGGCCAGTTTCAAAATGGATTCGGAAGATCATCAAAAGATGCATTTGACATTCGAAAATAATTAAAAATTTTTTGCTCGTTCCTTCGTTAAAGCGGATAGAGTAAAAAAATTACCATCTGTTTCTCTATAGGTTAATATTTCTTCAATCCACAACGAACGCGTTCTTCTTTTTCGTTTTTGTCGGCGACGATGAAGTAAAAGTAATAACAGTGTTTCTTCTTGCGAATCCATTTTGAAACTGGCCTAGCGCCCTGTCTATAGTGTCAGTGGCTGCTGCCGACGCAGGTCGACGGTTGCCGCCAACGCGTCGACGCTTGTCGCCGACGAGTGTCGACGGCTGCAGTTGGCACTGTCGTTGGAAACGTGCCGCCCGTGTATAAGAGCTCTAAACCAGTTAGGTTAGGCATTTGCTGGAGATGAGCTCAAAATAAAGACACTGAATCACGAGAAAAAATGGATTTATTCAAGTACTTATTACATATTTCTGCTTTAAAATAAAACAGTTAAATATCAAACAATCATTCCAGTAATCTAATCTTGACCAAATGCTAAAGGCACTGGAAATATTATTTATTATTTTCTGATACAGCAGTCTAGATGTAAAGAAAATAAAAAAAAGCGAACGACTACATAACTTAGGGGCTAAATTCTTAAAAGGAAACTTTCAGAACTTAGGCCCAATTCAAAGCTTGTGGGCTTTAAATAGATACACATATATCTAAAGACCATGTAATCCTTACCCCTTCTTTTTGTATATTTTCAATATAATTGAATTTTCAAACTGTCAACCATACACAAATGGATTACCTTTATAAAAGAAATAGCAGACTAACTGGAATATTTTTCTGCAAAAATATTTTATTTTTAACGTCACAGGCGATGGATATGCTAAATGATAAAAAGGGTGCAATAGATAATAGTATGTGAAACTTAATTATGCCAAAAATTTATCTAAGAAATCTTAAATCACAGAAGTTAAGATGCCATTGTCTCTAATGCCAATGGACCAAAGATCAAGTTTGCTAATGCAATATTAGCGTCAATTTAGCAACAGTGTGTTATAACTACACCATTTCCCTCATGACTATTTTACACTAAATTACAAAGTTAATATTGCCTACTCGTCTCACACTACTCTATATGCAGAATGTAGGTGGTGAGTCAAACATTGAATTGACACAAATACTCAATGGCAAGTAACTAAAAGCACTAGCAAGCTGTTAAATAGAACATTTCACACTCATACTTCCTTAAAAAAAACGAATAATTCTATAATGATGGTTTAAAAGACCAAAACTACACCGGAAAGAGGTTTTTTTCTACTCATTGGAGGATCTTTAAAAGCAACTTAATCTGCAATCACGACGCACTTCATCTATTAATCATTAAAATTTGTGAATGTATAATACAGCCAAATACATTAAACACAGAACAACCTCTTAGTGGTTCAATTGTTATTAATACTAGAACTATTTATAAGTAAACATTTAGATTACAATTGCGGATAAGATCAGGTCCATCGGCGTTATTGCTTGTGAGTGAGCATGTCGCGTCTAACTTGTGGCGCATTGTACTCGGTTCATGCCGGGATGTTCGTCATCTTCTTCGTAGGCGTTTCCATGGTGCGCACGCCGCCTACGATTCTCTTGCTCTGGATCTAAATCCATCAGTTGGCACTCCTCTGCCAGTTCAGGAATCTCAATCTGATGACAACATTGTTTGCTAAGCAATTTGGCACCATTACCTTATAATTTTTAAACTTGTTTATGAGATGCTAATAGGTTTACAATATATTATTTAGTATTACAAGTTATAATAATTACTCTAATAGACTACTATCAGAACGAAAAATATCTGTTTATTTAAGATAATGAGATACAATAAATAAATATATACTGTAAATAATCTGACATAACCATAAAATTTTGTTAATTGGTGTGTATAAGGTCAATTTACCCTTAACATCTTTCTAATTTGGTATACATCTACATAAAAGTGCAAGCACAGTAAATAAAACTGACATTTTTACTTACTCTGGGGCGTGCAGGGAGGCAATTTTCTAATGCTGGAATGACTTCAGGCGGAATGCGGTTAGGGAAATTAACTAAGAACTGAATGATGAGTTGACCCTTTTCAAATGGATTTTTATACATTGGCATACCTAAAAAATACATTAGTGATAATAGTAATGGTGTTGATAAGTCGAAATAAATATAATTCTTAAACATTGAAGTGATGGTATCATAACTCACCCTCATTCAAAATACACTTTACTTCACCATGTTTGGTAACTTCTCCTGGCAATACAGTTATTACAATGTCTCTGTCATCTAGAGTTCTAATCACTTTTTGAAAGCCACATAGAGCTTCCACAAGCTCTATGTTTAATCTTATAACAAGGTCATTGCCAGATCGTTTGAAAACCTGCAACAAAAAAAGAAAATAAAGAATAAAAGCAGATGATTAAAAAATTATTATTTTTATAGTGCTTACTTTCTATTAGGCTAATTGGTGTAAACGTAAGACTTAATATCACACACTTCAAATTTATTACCATGCATTATAGAAGTAAAACAAGCAGACTTTGAACAATTTTAATATACTTACATCATGCTCCTTTTCATCAAGAACTATGATCAAATCTCCAGGTTCCAGTTCTGGCTCTTGGTCACCTTCACCACTAAACACAATCTTTTGTCCATCAGTCATACCTTTGTCAATATGAACTTCTAGAATTTTACGATCTCTCACAGTTTTGCGACCCTATGATGAAAAAAGAAATTGACTGTTAATTTATCTACTTCATGAGCTATTGATATTTCATTGGTAGATAATATAAAAACAAATGTGTTAGCTGCTCTTTAAATTTGTTTAGAAAAAAGCAGATCCTAATAATTGGCAAATTTGTACTTATAAAATAATTTTATGCAATATTACTCACTTGGCAAACTTTACAACGATCTTTTGGATCAATGATTTCACGTTGTCCACGGCATTCACTGCATACAGTCTGGATTTGTTGAATCATACCAGGGGCAAGCTGCTGAATTTGAACTTGCATGCCAGTGCCTCGACAGGTAGGACAAGTCTGTACTGAACCCTGCAAATAATAAATCACGACATAGTTCTTAGTCATGCAAGTGAATAGAATAGAAATGTGTTCTTTCAGCAAAAAATAATAGATTTTCATTCAGGGTTCGAAGGATATATATCAAACGATTTTTTGTCATATATATAAAAAAAAATATATTTTTACTATATTGCATTTTAGTACTTTAACTGACGCACTGCTGGCATATTCGTCGTTTTTACCCTCACTGTAGAAGAAAGAACGATGAGCGCGAATTCTAGCCAAAACAGAACAAATCGTAAGCATTGTGTCTGTTACTTGATTGCAATGTAATTTTAGTCATTTTGATCGTCATGAAAGGTACTTTCTATAGGTATGACATTGGCAGTTGTAAGTTTTATACTTTTTGAGAAAATCGGATTAGAGTTCAAAAGTAGCTGGTGGCTCGGTTTATTTGCTGTCCAGTGTATTTAGGACTGATTTCGTAACTAGAAATAGACTAATTTGTTATTTGATTATAACTTGACTGAGTACAAATATTAGGATTTTTAAGATATTTTAATTTTGTTTCCCTAATATATAAGACTTTGTTTTCTGAGAAAAAGATGTTTTGTTAGTTGATTATTAAATACATAAATATAAATAAAAACTAAAAATAATAATGTTGTTTTTATATTATAATAATAATTCATAATGATAAATTGTCATGTACCTGTGCATATCGTATAGTAATAAGATGGATATAAATATCGGATATTTTCGAACCCTGTTTTCATTACAATATAATAAACAAATTGTGCATAATATTTATGCTGAAACGGTCACATCTCAGCATATGTCACCGCCTGAGCTAAGATGCTGATTTTCAAATGACTTTAAAGTGAAATTTTAGTTAAATATCACTATAGGTGAAATAAAATGCATTACCTTCTACAGGTCTATTCAAAGTGCCGCATACCTTTTTACCACCACGACCTTCACATTTGTCACAAATGACATTTTTCTGTAACGCCAATTTACGGACTGCACCTCTATACAGTTCTTCTAGAGTAACAGATAATTGGTGAATAACATCCTTGCCCTTGCGCTCTCTTCCTCGTCTGCGACCGCCACTGAATCCACCACCAAAGAACATATCAAACAAGTCCATGGGCGAAGAGAATCCACTAGCACCACCACCTTCCTTCAAAGCTTGTTCACCACCTATAAAAATATATCACAAAAAGGTAATTAATAAACAATCATGAGAACTTACACATAAGGTAATCATTTGGATTGTCAATGTGATACACAGTACTTGCAGATTTCTAATAAATGCAAGAGTTACAAACCTTGATCATAAATTCTTCTCTTCTCTGGGTTCGATAAAACTTCATATGCTTGAGAGATCTGTTTAAACCTTTCTCCTTCATTTGGGTTTTTATCAGGGTGATACTTAAGAGCCAATTTTCTGTATGCCTTTTTAAGTTCATCATTTGTGCAGCTGGTTTTTACTCCCAAAATGTCATAATATGTAGTTTCCTTCACCATCTTCGGACCTAATTACAATAACAATATAATTTACCTCCTTCTCTATTAGTTTCAGAATTCCTATTTTTTTTTTTGATAATATAAAATTAATTTTCGAGTCAAAACATTTTAATAGGTACCTACCTAACAAAAGTTTTAAAATAATTTAGTACCTGGTGTTTCGTCTTTAGGTAAGATTTAACATAGAAAGTTCTAGTAGGTACCTATGTAACGCTATTCGAAACTAATTAAAAAATGTTTACTACTATTGTGCACTCATAAAATATATTAAGCCAAGATTAAAATAGGCCAAGTTGCTACGGACAGAACAATTTTTTATACATAATATAAAAACCACATTACAAGTTCCGTCACAGGTTATTTCAAATATCGTCATTCATCGTGCCCAATTGGCCCATTATCATTATAATTTTAAAAACTAAAAAATCAATAGCAAAGCCCTATTTACTGGTACGCAAAGTGTAGGTACAAATAATTTATGAAGACAAGGCTTAAAAAACCAAAACTGATCATATGCTGACACAGTCATTAAATAGTTGTATAAAAATAAGAAGCCATACCTAATTTAGACTTACCCTAAATAATACAAACTACGAAAAACCACAAATTTCTTCAAAACGAACAAATTACAGCCGAAAACGCCTTCTACTCGAGAACACGTTAGATTTTATGTTCTTATGTACACGTTCGATTATCGTTTCAGTCAGATCTACCAAACGCGTTCGAGAATGAAACCTTTTATTGCGAGACTGATTCACTCACGGATTGCCAAAATTTTGTTCTTGTAGAACAGTCGATTGTTAAACGTCACACGTTCCAGAAACTTCCACAAACTTATTACACTGACAATCAAACAATGTACGCTAGCTTGAAACGTTGACATTGAGAGTTATACTGCCTGCGTTGATACTAGCGCCAATGGACGTACCTGAAGTGCAATTTTATTTGAACGCATAATAATTCATGTGTACGCAGACTGCAGAGAGAGAAGGTAATCAATAAACAGATTGGGTTATATTTTTTGTTCATTCTTCTTTGTTTTTCCATAAGGGCGGGCAAAGAGTACAAAGCTCATACAGCTTTTTTTATTGTAAATAGGTAAGCGCTTGCCCACTATCTCGCCTGATGGTAAGCGATTATGGAATCTAGGATAAGACGCGCTTGCTTAGAAAATACCTATTCACTCGTGACTTGAAGACCCCTAAATTGTAATAGTCTTCAGTAATTTATTTCTTCCTTAGATGATGATGAGAGCCGATCTATGAATGATATATGATGAATGTAAGTGAAATTGCCTTTTCCCTAGGTTTCAGTAAAGGTGTGATGTTTTACCGAAACGTCCCCTTGGACTTCTTGAGAGAGCAGGAAAAGACAACTTCTGCTGCTTTGTTTCACTTTCCCACACTCTTGCATGTTCACAAACACTTTGTGATTACTAATCCACTATTATTACGCACTAATACGTACCACAACACAAATTTTAACAAGAAAATCAAAACCACCAACTTCCCGCTGCCGCTAAAAACTCTAATATTTTTTGCTTATGATTTTCCTTAGAAAAGATACAGTTCCTTCTAAAATCTTATTTAATATATGTTTATGACAGACTCGTGCAGATTGAAGATAGTGTTCATATACTGGTCTTTTAAAAACTTTATTATTACATTCACGCCAATTAACTAGTCCAAAGTCCACTGTAAAGCTCATCTCATGGATACTAGGCTAACGGATAAATATATATAATATGACACATAAACTTGTAATATTAATAGAAATATATACTATGTCTGCAATACATGCTGTTGTTTGCAAATACTGAGCAAAGCAATTAGATTTTTGAAGGGTGATTATTCCTCGATGGTATGTCCGATTTCAAAACTTTTTTTGCACATTAGTCACGACCATGATGTGAGTTTTGGCGCCAAATTTCATCAATGTAGTCTCAGCGGTTTGGCTGTGATCAGCTTTTGAATTTTTCTTTCGGTGATTATTCCTCCATGGTATGTCCGATTTCAAAACTTTTTTTGCACATTAGTAACGACCACGATGTGAGTTTTGGCGCCAAATTTCATCGATGTAGTATCAGCGGTTTGCCTGTGATCAGCTTTTGAATTTTGCTTTCGGTGATTATTCCTCCATGGCAAAGTCTATATTTTTTTTACATAGTCTATGTCCATCAGGTTAGCATCATGTATGTTCATGCCAAAATTCGTTCGAATCGGTTGAACCGTTAAGTAGCAGGAGGGAGACAAGCGAAATTTGTGAGTTGCCTAAAAGAGAGCTTCGCTCAATGAATTCCCATGACTGAGTTACTATTGCTCGTATTCATCACACAAAAAATTGCTCCATCCAGGACTCGAACCCAGGACCACAACCAGTGCGAAAGGCAGTTATTTTCATCTATTCTTTTGCAAGAAAGTAATGGTGGAAGAAATAGACAATAGATAAGGATATTAGTCTTAGAATAAAAAAAGACCATTTCATTGAAATCCAATATTAATATAATATATCTCCAACGGTGTATGTAGGTAGCAGATTCGACTTGACGAGAGATCTTCATGATGCAACACTACTGCCACCGTATACACATCTCCTTTTCCTTTTTAAATTTTTACCTTTTTTCTCAAAACCTTTTATCCTACTAACCTTTAAGCATACGATCTGCAGATTAACTGTAAGTTTCCGCTTTTAAAACTGCCCCAATCTATAAGTATATAATCTATATACATATAGGTATATAGTATAAGCCTAACCGCTAGTTAGGCTTGCCAACATTTCTGCGAAAAATAGTATTTTTGATAATAACCTATAAAAAATAAGAAGGCTTAAGGGGGTATTCTAGTGTAGAGGAGTGAATTTTAGGAGATTTTGGCAGAGCTGTAGAAAAAAGACAATCAATATTTTTACTATCCATTTTTAAGGGTTATTTATTTAAATTACAAAAATACAGAAAAAAACAAAAAAAAAGTTAAAAAATTTAAAAATGAGCAGCTAATGAAGTGGGGGGTCTCAGAAAATTAGGACGTGATCATACCCACGATTCCAACCCTCCTAGCTATCAGAAAAAAAGAAGTTTATTAATCTAAAGTAATGTCGCAATGTCTGGAACTACGGAAAAATTAAAAAATAATTTTTTGACAAAATGGCGGCTGTCTGAAAAAAGAACTATTTTTATACGACTTTTTTGTACTTTTACGATTTTTTTAAGAATAGTAAAAATTTAAATTTGAGGGGCTCATAGTCCCGGACGAAGACAAGTGTATAAAGAAGACTCAAAAAATTTTAAGTAAATCGGTCCAGTAGAACTTGAGAAATCATGTGTATCAGACATTACAGTCTAATGTCTTTTGTTCGATTAGTTTCGGCCGAGCCAGTTTGGATGCCGCGTCAGCAAAATACCTATGTCTCTAAAAATAATTTGAATATGGGAAAATCCTTTTACAAGAATATTCTTAAACAGTTAAACTTTGAAAATATGGAAAAAAAATCACTTTATTAATTTCTACACTAGAATACCCCCTTAAGAAAATAAAGTATTTTATGAAAAAGGCATAAAATAGACAAATATATATTTGGCGCCATTCATTTATTACGTAAGACTATTTTCGGTAGTATTTAGCCCCACCTCCCCTATTATAAGAAAAAATAAGAAAAGGCCGACCCCCTCCCTCCCTATTTAATATTTATTACGTAAGAATCTAAAGGCAGAAATTAATACACGTTTGGTTTGTTTTAATGTTTATTTTTCAAAGTAACAATTCTTAAAAATGTTTATAAGTACTTACAAAGGTACTAATAATTTTTATTTTTTGGTAGAATAAATTTTGGTTTTACCTACATAAGATTTTCAGTACAGGGGCACAAAACCCTCTCGGAAAGTGGTTCTGACACTGGATCATCTCTAATAAATAAATTCAGGATTATGAAGTCGTCGTCGACGTTCACCCCGATGCGGCACAAAAGTTCTTTGTCTCGCTTTGAATATATGGCTAAAGCTTTTTCTTTTTCAATATTTGAAATACGGCCATCAAATTTTTTGTGAAGTTGCGCTGTCTTTTTCGACGCAAAGTATTTAGAGCATACTAAACAAATTCTTTTTATAAGCGCATCTTGTATTGATGGACAGTAAAAATGGTAAGGACCGAACAAGTGACGACTAGTCCACAAGCGGGGAGTTCCCGGGAGGCGTAGTGCGGGTGGCGCAGGTCCGTTGCCATGGAAATGGAAATCATTTACCTATACGCATTCCAGCGAACTTAAGCACTCGTGCGGTTGCGGTTTTTCAAGGTATAATTTTAACTTTGTGCATTTTTGTGATCTAACGTAAGAACTATCGAGACTCCCTTCCACCCCCTTGTAACAAAAAATAAGACATGGTTGACCCCCCTCCCACCCTAAATCGTCTTACGTAATAAATGAATGGCCCCTTTGATACTTATTAATTTTTACAAAAACTTTTTATGCACTTGGATTGTTTCAAATAGTCTAACAAAGTGCGTGTCAAATGTTTTATCACAATCAATTTTTAAATTAACTAGCCGACCCGGCCACGTGTTGCTGTGGTAACGTTAATTGGTGACTTGGCCACGCGTTGCTATGGTAACGTTAATTGATTATAAAAACTGTTATTCTTAGGTTTATGGTAACTATATATGGTAACAAACACACAAAGTATTACTATTATATAATGTACTGATACTGATAAAGTATCAAATGTTTTATCACATTCAATTTTTAAATTAATGAAAGTAAAAAAAAGCTCATTCTTTTTTATTGAGATATATATTTATTCTTTAAATTCACAACTGAAAATATCCTATATAGCTGTGAAGCGGCGGGAATAAAAAGCAAGAAAGAAATTATTTTAATTTGGTAAGTAATATCCTATAACTAATTTATATAGTCTAATTTCAACTTGTCAAAAGAAGGAAAAATAAGTGTCTAATTAAAAATAACTACCGAATCCCAAAACAAAAATAAAGCAGAACAATGAAAAAACATTCTTTTGATCTTGTCAGTGCCAACTTGGGTCAAATCGTTGAACGGAATAAAAATTAAAGACTCCGCGTTAATCCAGTCAAAATTCAAACAATAATTGTTGGTTGCTCTAGATTGCTCACCAGGGTCGACTGGTATTCACTCTCTAAAGCTAATTTGATGGTGTTGACAATCTCTACAGTCTTACCGTCGCATCTCCGAGTTATCCGCGTCATCTTTAGGGAAATTACGTAATATTTTTACCCACTGCCCCTAAGTTTCTGCCACTTCGTTCCCGATAATGCCGACTCCAGCTATCTTGATGCTTCCATTTTTTAATTATGCTAACGCTTACCCTCTTCGGTCATTAAAAATGTATGCCTTGAAACCCCATTATATTTTATAATCATTCTTTTAATATGTGGGCTGTCCATCTTTAGAATGCACTTTCAGAAGCTATTAGAAGTGCGCAGTCAATTACTGCTTTTAAGGATCAAATGAAAAACCTTTAGGTACAAATAGCTACTAAGCCGCTTGGCGTTTCCTTGTTCGATAGTATTAGAGATGTGAATATCTGCAAAAGGACTACCTGACATTGCCTCAAGTAACCAACATTTGATCAGCTGAAGTGACAGTGTACGGGAAACATAGCGAGTAGGGTCGATGACCGTTAGGGCGGAAGGTTCTTGAATGGCGACCGCGAGCTGAAACCGGACGACGTTCTGTCTGATAGGCCTCCCTCAAGGTGGACCGACGATCTGGTCAAGGTGGAAGCTGTTGGGTGCGGGCAGCGCAGGAGCGATCCTTATGGAGGTCTATGAAATACTGGATATGTGTGTATAGGTACTTAGCTATATTTACGCCCTTTTTGTGATTACTATTAGGTACTTTTTAATTTCTCAATCTTAATTTCATCTATTTATTTATAATGGTTTATAAGGTAAGTACATGCTTCTTTTGCTGCATTACACTCCCGTCATTAATTACGTTGTTTCTTACCATCCAAAGGTTTTCTGGTAGAGATCGCTCTAAGTCATCTATTGTACCACCTGATATTGTTCAATATTTCATTATTTGTAACAATAAAGAATTTTTATTTATTCATTCTCACTCGATACACGAGAGCAGCTGCTTCAAAGTACGGGCGAAGGTTGGAATTTTTCCACTATGAAAGTAAAATGAAATACCATTTTAGTTAAAGTTTGAAAAATTATACTTGTTTGTTGACCATATTTATTTCAAATTCTCAGAACGGAACAAAAAAGGAAAAAAAACCTATAATAAAAAATCGGATTCTGAAACGAATATCCTTCTATGAAAACACTCGTCGAGCCATTCTTCAGAAACTATGTGAATATGTTGTGTGTTCTTCAATCTGTTTACTTCCTCAATATTTGTGTCCATGGATACTACTATATGAGTAAGGTTAGGCGTATGTAGATCGCATATTGATGCTCCGAACATCTTTGCTTTGATGACGTAAAAACTACTACTGTATGTCAAGTAGATATAACAATTTCGCAAGAAGAAGTACGGGTTGCTTATTCCGAATATCTCATGGTCCAAATTTAACATCTCTTGTCTAGTTAGATAGATATTTTGGTTCTGTGAATGAAGAACAATAAGGCATTAATGTATCAAAGCTGTTCATGATAATAAGAAGGTCTTATGACCAAGCAAGAACCGTTAACCGTCGGCAGAAGCTAAAAATAAGACTGACAAGTGAATTTAAGTAAACTTTGTTCTCAGAATCACTCATCGTTGACTAACGAACCACCTACATTTTCATCAATTCTTGCAAAACATTTTTTTAATATTTCTTCATTTATTTCTTTGGTATAGCTGTCACCGAATGCATCATATTCTCTACAACGTTGTTGCCGAGTAGATTTTTTCATAGCGAGCATGTCCAATGGTTCAATAGTGCAAAGCAACTTGGACGGTGGCAGGTTTATTAGCCAAGTAATGCCGACCACATCCTGAGTCTGTGATTTGATAATCTCCCTTTCGCGTTGATTAATCTTTCCAACTACAGCACACCAAGTGTCAGGACCTATTGGCAGAGATAATAGTAAATATCCAAAGAAATTATAAATATAAAAACGAAAAATAATGTGGACTTTAATGAATTCCTCACCTACGTTTGAAACAACAGTTCCACTGTGCGACATAACAATTTTTATTAGTTCCTGCCTCCTGCATTGTTCGTCATCAGATAGAATACATATTTTCCTTCCTAAAAGTGTCGTAGATTTTACTTCAACAATATCAGAGATTGCTGTGCGGAACTGCTCTGCCACCTGAATTTCCTTCGCAGGCCGTTTCCTTCGGAGCTTCTCTCCAGCTCTGCCTATTAGCTCTGGATTTACTAACGTCGAACTTAACTTTTTTACAGGATCTTTTACCTTGAAGAAAAGAGAAGCAGAATAATAGTAAAGCTTATGAATAAAGTTTACTATGAGTACAGGGCCTAAAATAAAAATCCAGCTAAATACCTAAGTCATTTGTTACTATTTGAAAATATATACTTATATATATATTTTTTTTACAATTTTCGATAACAGACTTTTTGGTTGGGAGCATCTAAATGTATATCGCTCAATAATAAAGCTTTTACGGTCTTATCAAATAATGAATAATCTCAGAAAATAACATATACTTTATAAATGTGAAGGCTTTGTCTATCAAAGAAGAAAATTTATTCTCAGGAAGTTAATTGTCTTTATCTTAAATTCTTAAGAAAACTAGGTTTCAGTATTAAAGGCGACAAAAGAAAAATTTTAATGGAATATACAAACATTGCTGTGATTTAGATTGATTTTTTATGCAATTTCGAACTGAGACAAAATAGTTTTCCTAAATGAAACATGGCTCAACGCAAACCACACCGTTTTAAAATCGTGGGCTGACGGGTCCATCACTAAAGTACCTAAAGTAAAGGACAAATATTAATAATTGCTCATGCTGGGACTTCGTCAGGCTTGTGCCGAATTGATTTACTGGCGTTCAAGTCTGTTAAAACAAGTAAAAAAAATTAAGAACACTTTTTAAATGAATTGAGCCGCATGTCAGCTTCATAGACAACGCTTCATACCACTCTGTTACTACACTAAAAAATATAATATTTTATCTTGTCACATTTGCGTGATCAACGCGATTTATTCGTAAATAATTGACGTAAAAATGTAAACTTACATTCAATAAAATGTTGTTTTCTTACAAAAGAATTTTATCTTTTAAAGTATTTCGAAGATACGTATTTTGTATCTATTATTACAGATACCATTCCAGAAAGTTATTGGTATCTAGTATCTTAAATACTTGATTTTAAAGTATCTTGCATTTTGTATTCCAGATACTCGTATAGGGTATGTTGTACATCACTGTTTATCCGTTACCCTAGTATCCATAACGCAAACCTTACGTTGCTTACTTTGGTGAGCGTCAAGATGGCGGGATCAAGTCCCCAATTTGAAATGTATCACATTAAAATTTTTATGCTACATATGTACTATTTGTACCCCGAACCAGACATTTGTACCTCTAAAGGTAAATGAAGTATGTAAAGATCTCCCTGATCCCGCCAATTTGACGTCAAAGTGGCGGGACCTTCTGAAAGCTCTACTCAGAGGCAGGCAATTCACACCCGAAAACATAGTACTACATATGTACATGTATATACTCAGTATTCAACACAGTTGTAAGTGCCAAATTAAAGTAATGTGATTAAAACATTGGTCCTGCCAATTTGATGATTCATGTTATAGCTGAATTTATATGAACATTGTTACAACTCGCGCAAAATCAAATGTGGAAACTTAGTACGGCTTAAGTACATGAACTTGTGTAATTTTCATGTTCACAATTTAAATACATCAAAAGTTATCTGTTATTCATCGTTATCTCTGAAATGGACACATCTATGCAGAAATGAAACAACCCAAAATGGTTTTGATAAATATATATACAAGGTCATTTTATAAACACCATCCAAATTTATATATTATATTCTTTGAAGAAAATAACGAAACAAGATTTTTTTCTTTTAATATCACTCAGTACTAAAATATTAAGTTAAGCCTACACAAAGTTATCCGAGGAAAACTACCGATTGCTGTCACAGTCACGCTACGCACGGTGTTGTAGCAGATGATTACACGACCCCCGCCCCGCCCTCCCGTATTTCATTGATACATTACAATGATTTTCATAAGTTGCAAATTTAAACGAAAAAAAATAGGAACGTCAAATTGAAGAAGAGATAAGTTGATTTGTTCTTTGATTATAACAATATTAATCGATAACACTTTTAATAAATAAAAAATGAACATAAAAGTAAACCACACCTTAGGCACTTACGTCGCATTTTTTTAAATTTAATCAACTTATGTAGAATAATTGGTTGGAGTAAAGCAAAGGGTGTTTATTAACCACAGAATCTAAAAAAACACAGGGATCGCAAAGGCAATTCGAAAATCGCAAAAACAAATGCAGTGCCAAAACCTTAGTACCTACCTACCTAAGTTATTTTTGTCTATTTTACACGACAGGATAAAGAAATGTATAATTAATAGTTCTATATTTTTGTGAAAAATTTCACAAGTCTTAGCCGCCCTGCACACATTTTGCTTTACTCCAACAAAATAATTAATTAAAAATCCAAAAAAAATACACTTACATGAAGTTTGAAAACAATCACTTTACCTTAAAGTGTAGGTAATTTCTCTCTAAACAGTCTTGCACGTTTATGAACATTGTCTTTTATTGTATTACTTGTTTTTTCACTTTGTCACTTCGTTAAATGCACGGATTATATTTATATTAAGTTCTCGAGGCTTTGGGCCTTCTTCACATAAACCCGTCGTTCAATTTCGCCCTCGATTTCAATTGCAAGTGTGAACACATTTCGTTAGGTAGATAATTATGCGACGTAAATGCGTGAACGCAACATTGTACATCGCGGAAAGCCCGCGGCTGACTGATTTCATTGCGCCGATGTAGTTACAACTTGCGCGCGCAGCTCGGTGAGGCGCTTCGGGCGGTCGGTCGTTCAACTGTAAGTACCTATTTTGCCAGTAACCAACTGTTGTAATAATTCGCTCGGACAAAATTTTTTTTTGCGGAAATTTTACCTACCAATTTTTTTTCATAAATGAAGTGTTTGAATGATATCTAATGCCTAGAAAAAATTTGGATGGTGTTTATAAAATAATACAAGGTTATTTTATAAACACCATCCAAATTGATCAAACTATGATTATAAGTTTTGCCTTTAGTGTTGTAATGAGATAAGTTGCATAAAAAATAAAAATAAAGTTTGTTAAAACTTATTTTTGCCCATATATTAAACAATTAGGCACTATGTACGTGTGACTTTTCGTAACTTTCGTCTTTAAGTCATCGTAGCACTCCCACTTACCGAATATTCGAGAAATATGAGCTCGATAATGCCCGATACCACTAGATGTAAGTGGAGCTATAAACTCTATGGCAGATAATATATAATAGCATTTCCCTTTTAAGACAATTTGTCTCGGAATTTCAAAAATATTAATATTCTTCAGATCATTAATTTCAAAAAATATAGTAGATGATAGTGAGTATAATATGGTTTTGATTCCATTACATCCAGATGCACTGCATGATAACATTTGATTTTGAATCATTTCATCAGCTGATTTATTGAGGGAATCTATGCCAGTGCTTATAATGTTTAAATCTAGAGGTAAAAATCCAATCGGTCTCTTTCCTATTGCGTTGACTGAGCATTGGTCATTCGAGCAGTTTCTTATTTCATCTGCACTGTATAAAATATCAGATAATATATGTTCGACAATATAGGTTATATTGCACTCACAGCGTACTTGTATTTCATTTTCACCAACATTTTCTATTTTAAAATTTGATTTCAAAATGTGAAGTCTATCTTTATAAATAGAATCGGCAGTGGCTTCTTTACTTGCTAATTTTTTTATGAATCTGCAGTAATCATGATCAGTATTATCTATTCTTTCTTTTAACTGATACTTCTCCAAGTAAGCTATAGCCAACGACTGTGACATGGCATCAAATGCACAGGTGTTTACCACTGTAACACCATCAATACTTTTCATCATATTGCCATTTGATAATATAAAGACTTTTTTTATTTGTGTTTTTAATGAGCGTTTTTTTCTTCCTTTTCCTCGCCAATTTTCAATAAATGAAGGGTTTTCATCAAAAATAGAATCTATATTTGAATTACTCTTTGCTGTGTCAGACTGTGCCCGTTTAATAATCGACTTTGTTTTATTGTCTTTTCCTAAATGTAAATTACTCGATGCTAATTTTATTTCACCTGAGATATACTCGAAATGTTTCGTAATGAATTCATCAATACTCAGCCTATGCGATTTGGTTTTAAGGTCGCAAAGAAGCGTCTTGATATTCTTAAAATAGCTCTCTATATTAGATGATGTAGGATTGCTTATTTCGCTACCGTACAATTTTTTCATTATGTTAGTCCATAGAGGCACTTGTTTCATTAATCTTAATAAGGTGTCAATCAGCGAAGGTAAGTAATATAAGTTTTCTGTGTAATTAAAATCTGCAGAAGTGAGATCATCAATAATTTTTTCTCTAGATATATGATCTTTTAACCAATCAACTCTGATATCTACTTGAGAGATTTTTCTTTCCTGTGTATCGTGCTTGGTTTGTTCTTGATCTAAGAAATAAATATTTTTTGAAATAGCTTCCTCTTCTCCATCCTCTTGCCCATCAGTTTCCAGTTGAGATTTGATCTCTTTGTCGAAATTAATATCATGAACACTTTCATTGTCATTGTAACGAAACAAAGATTTCAATCGCAATCTCGCTTCTTCACTTCTTGACATTTTTCCATCTTGATCATTGCCAGATAACTTTGCTAAACAAAGTGTAACCATATCTTTCGCAATCTGTTTCATAACTTCAAAATTTTCACACGATTTCATCCTTTTTAAGCAATTAACGTAAAAGTGCTTTAGTCTGTTGTCGCTATTTTTTAAACAACTCTGGTTGTATAAAATTTTTATTATATGGCTAGTATCAATTCTAATGTACGTTTCGGGCAGGACGACGTCTTTTTGTTCAAATAATATACCAAATGATACTTCCAAATATTCTTTTGTTGTACTACAGCGTGTAAAAGCTTTTACACATGCTCCGATAAGTGCAGAAGAGTCATCGCATATAACTTCTGCCGGTACTGTTTTTTTTTTACACCACTGATTCAGCCAGTCGGTAATTGTTTCTATGGTATGACTTTCAGATATCATCTGGAACAGTGGTACGCTGGTGTGTCCCTCAAATGTTTTTAAAACACACACATATAAAAACAAGTATTTAGTTAGTGAAATTTTAGAAAAAGGGCCAAAGCTCTTCAAAATACTCCCCGTAGCATCTAGACTTATTACTGCCCGCTTAGTATCATGAAGGTATTGACTGTAATATTTTTCTTGATCAGGAGACCAATAGTGCACGATGAAATTTGGATGTAGTGATATTAATCTGATAAATGCATTATAGGGTGGAGTTTGTGCCATTAGCCATAAGGACATTGTGGGGTTTGAGTCATAACATGAAGCCTTTCTTCTTTCATACTTAATTTGGCGAAGAGTTCCCAGTGTTGGCAAGATAGGAGGTTCAACATCATTACTGTCCATCATAGAATGAGCTAACGAATTGCGTACAGAGATAGCTGATGACATTTTTAGGTCATCGCTAAATTCCTTTCTTTTCATAGATGACAATTTAATCTTTCTTTGAATTTTATGTTTAAAGTGTGGTTTCTGATTTTTTATTGAAACTTCACAATTTGCTATTTTCTTGGTAGGCCAATTAATAAGAATGACAACATTCGCTTCACATTCTTTACATTTTCCGATACAGCGGACAAATTCATTTTGTTTGATTGAATATGTTTTGAATTGCCAAGTACATGGTTTTTTGCTAACTTTCCATAACTCCTCTCTCAATAGCCCTGCCCATTCTTGACTTGGTAAACACATTTTCTTACGATACTTCGATGTTGTTAAGCTAGTGCAATTTCTCCTAACATTTTTAACAATTGGCTGAATTTTACTCCAAGCGTAAACATCTAAATGGAAATAAAATTGTTCACATTCCACAGGCAATATATCACCATCGTAGTCACTACTTTCACCATGTTCTGTTTCCTTAACATTATAATCGCTATCCGTTACAGATTCAGTTTCATCAAAAAAATAATTGAAATTGCGTTTAACAGACAGGTATAAACTTTTCGGGGTCATTTTAAAATTAAGTTGTCTACTTATATCAGTAAACACTAAGTCATTCGATGACGGTATGCCGTAAATAAAAGTTGCTTTGTTATTTTCAAATACCTTTTTTTGATCTTCCAACGGCACTATACTTTTCCTTCCTATTTGTATTTTCCTCTTCATTGTTAATGTTTAACGTAGCTAACACAACATAAATTAACTTGTTATGACACTCACGTGTAAATATGGGTATTAAAATAGACAATATTTCTACAATTAACCGTTGTTATTAAGTGCACTCGCAACATAACGACAGTATACTATAATGTACTCTGTGGACACAGTTCTGCCGTAAAAAGCAATATGGTTGAAACGCAATTGACGACCTACCCTCAAACTTTATAATATTTTCTCATAACTTGTAAAACACGGTTAGATGATAATCCTCTTCCATTGATAACCAGAACAATATTTGTCTCATTACTGCATACATCTGTCCAATTCTATTAAAAATACTAGGTACGAAAATAAATAACGATGAATGACAGATAACTTTTGATGTACTTAAATTATGAACATGAAAATTACACAAGTTCATGTACTTAGGCCGTACTAAGTTTCCACATTTGATTTTGCGCGAGTTGTAACAATGTTCATATAAATTCAGCGATAACATGAATCATCAAATTGGCGGGACCAATGTTTTGATCACATAACTTTAATGTGGCACATACAACTGTGTTGAATATTGTGTATATACATGTACATATGTAGTACTAAGTTTTCGGATGACAATTACCTGCCTCCGAGTAGCGCTTTCAGAAGGTCCCGCCACTTTGACGTCAAATTGGCGGGATCAGGGAGATCTTGACATACTTCATTTACCTTTAGAGGTACAAATGTCTGGTTCGGGGTACAAATAGTACATATGTAGCACAAAAATTTTAATGTGATACATTTCAAATTGGGGACTTGATCCCGCCATCTTGACGCTCACCTTACTTTGGGCTAGGCTAATTGGTGTGAATGTAAGAAATATCATTTAAAAAAATTCGCTGGCCCTTTTAATTTTCTTCTCAACATACTGACTGACTGGCAAGCCGAGTAATTAAATTTAATTAATTCTTTATAGTGTATCTCTTATTATGATAGTTATAAAATTATATTTAAACGCTATATTTATGTTGAAATAAAGTACCGTTTATTACAAAAAAATGAGATAGTTCTCACTGTCGCATTAATAATAACGTTTTTAGTGGAACAACTGTAATATTTCAAATTCGACAAACAATATGTAGTATGTGTGTGGACAATGTCAGCAGCGAAACGTCAATCGTCAGGCCATGCTTTTCATAGGCCACAGGTTGGTTATATATAAACTAGGTCTGCAATGCTGCTGCTGTTTGCAAAAACTGAGCAAAGCACTACCTTACCTAACCTCACCTAAATTTCATCAATGTAGTCTCAGCGGTTTGGCTGTGATCAGTATGAATTTTTCTTTCGGTGATAATTCCTCCATGGTAAAGTCTATATTTTTTTTACATAGCCTATGTCCGTCAGGTTATTATCATGTATGTTCATGCCAAATTCTTTCGAATCGGTTGAACCGTTAAGTAGCAGGAGGGAGACAAGCGAAATTTGTGAGTTGCCTAAAAGAGAGCTTCGCTCAATAAATCGTTGGATCAATTGTAAAATGTCTGTCAAAAGAAGTGCGACTTTAGAATTTTGTTTGATGCATTTAATTTAAACATACCGGTGTTAGCGAATCAAAGTAGGCTAGCGACATGACGTCAGCGACAGGCTTGTCATTCCGTATGCGCACCACGCGTGGGAACCGCAGCGTATACTCAGTGCCATAGCTCACACTGCGTATCAGTTCCGTCGCGCGTATCTAAACAATACAAAATATAATCTATATAAACAATACAAATTAACAAGCGCAATCGACAATAATATTCTTTCATTATAAAATCAAAATAAAATGATTATATTTATAAAAGCTATAATACGGTTTCTTATTTTAACAACATATTTTTTATTAAATAGCCATTTGTGCCCACAGTCAGGTACGATTTGGCAATTGTTTTTGGGTTACTTTGGAACGCCAAATCGGGTTAAGTATAAAACAGGGTTACGTTCAGAATGAAAAGTTATATTTTTTTCCTAAGATAATAGTCTATTGGGTATAAGGAAAACGGGTTAGGAAAAAATGTTGTTTTCCTCTGAACACTTATCTTGGCGAGTCATAAAATTAATTCAAGAGAGTCACAAGAATCATTATAGAAAAATTCTTGCCTTGAAATGTAAATTAAAAAATATTTTGTCAAATGAAATTTTTAACAAAGTTACTAGGTACGTATATAGTTTGCTTTTCGCGCAAGTATACTACTAAGTATTTGGAATATTTAAAAAGACTATAAAGCTTAAAAAAACTTATTGTCATATAGGTATTATTTTTATAAAAAGAAATTGTCTCCGTGTAAGAATTTTGAATAATTTGCAATCATAACTTTTAATATTACCTGTAAAACTGTAGAATGTGTAGGTAATATCCAAAAGTCTGGTATCTCTTTGTTGAAAACTAGTTGCGGCGGCGGTGGATTGGTTCGGGTTTGCTTCCAATATTTTTCTAGTTCAATGCACAGGGACTCCCTTTCTTCATGAGATAGTCCTGTTACTACACGTCCAACACACAGCCAGCGTGTGCTCGAGTCCAAATTATCTACAATAATAAATCATTCAGTTTTCAAGAATTTTCATGAATTCTTGCAGGATTTTTCAAAAGTTAGGTTTGGTTATCAATTTCTGTGTATACTAGACTTCGATATCTTATTAACTAATTATAAATAAATATTTTATTTAGAGCCTTCCTACGAGCATTAGTCGGGGCCGCAATAGCTATTCACCATCAAAACTAAGTTATAGGAACCTGTTCAATATGAAGTGTGGAAAATGCTGGCACCAAATAATTTAAATATTCCGCAAAAGTAAAAGTATCTTTTGAGTACGGTGGTTGCTTATAAGGCGGATGGTACGATCTTTAAAGTTTATCCTTTTCTGTTACTCGTTAATACTGTTCACCAGAGTGAGAAGTCCTTGCAGAATACAGAAGCGGAAGAGTGTGGTTAGACTTTAGTTCAATTCTTGTTGTCATAAAGGATACTCTTTCGAAATTCAATTCACCTGTATCCGCTTTATCAATACAAGCGACATGGAAACATTTAGCACGTCCTTGTCTTTTGTTCGCAGCCTCGTCGGCTCCTATTATCACCAGATCTAGGTCTGTCATTGTACTTGCAGTGTACTGAAACAATCATATAAATCAGTGCAACATAGGCGAAACTGAAATAACAGGAACACATCAACCCAAGCGACTTAAAATATGACATATTCATAACTCTTTTCAATATTAAATACAAAACATAGAGTTCAATATCTATTAGGAGAATTTAAAAAAATTGTGATAAGTTTATAAGCTTTTGTACAAGCAAACTTTCGGGATTGAAGTGTGAATTGTTGCAATAAAATACCGGGTCATTTTATAAACACAAGCAAGATCGCTACTGTTGCACCAAACGGTCGTTAAACTTATTGATCCACTAATTTCATCTTTAATTCAAATATTTTTGTAGTGTATAACTTATATAAGGCCATTTTTTGAAAATAACTATATGATGGTGCATAGAGTAATACCTGTATCTTTGAACAGTCGAAACTCTTTATTTTATATTTCTTACATTAAAATAAACCCAGGATTGTCGTAAAGCAGGTCTTCAATCAAATTAATGAACTAATTTAATTGTTTTTATAGTATATAACTTTTATAAGATCATTTATAAAAGAACTGTATGATAATGCCTATGCACCACTCTATAGTTATATTTATATCTTCGAGCAGTTTAGACCCTTTCTATTTTATATTTATATGTAACATTAAAAGTTTTTTAGGTACCTCAGGTTTAATTTTGTACCATCCAACATTTCGACGGCTAGGGATATAAAATGAATCCAGGTCTTTCACTACGATTCCTTCTTCTTGATTTTCTATAGCCTGGTTTAGTTTATCTAATATATCAGTACTGAAATATGACAACATTAATAGTATTAAAATGGCAATGCTTGATGTATGAACTTTCGAACTTTCCGGGATATTTAATTCCGATATCGCTTGCTTGCAATTCACAAAGAAAAAATAATAGTTTGATAACAAATGATTCGTTTTTACAATTTAAAAAAAAAAATTTTCATGTAGTATACCCTGGGTATGATGCAACATATACTTTCCTACTGACAACAATATTATAATAAAACTTTCCTACCTGTTTTTTACTGTATCCCTTACACTATGTTGAATTACACCAGTTATGTTTTTGAACATAGAGTCCAGTATTTTCAATCTATCTTTTAATTGGATCCCGCCTTTTTCTTGAGTTCCAACAAGAGGCCTACCATTATAATACAGGACATCAAATGCACAGAAACATGGTCGATAGTGTGAATGGTCCGTTATTTTTTTAACATCGAATGCTATGCCTGAAAACAGATAAAACAGTACATGAGTTGATTCGAAACGAATTTAAAACTGGGGTAGTAAATACAGTCGACAGCACATCTAGATAAACACTCTAAAAATTAAATGGTCTATTGAGAGGAATGATCAGAGGAATTTTTCATATACATATTATATACATACATACATACCAGTATCATACAGGTTCTACGGAACTCACCCGTCTAAAGCTACTCAATAGCAATAATATAATTTTTGTCAATGTATCTACTTGTAGATATTTTTTTAAGGAACATCCTTGCAAGATGAAAGAACACTTCAAGGGTAATTTATAAACTAGAGTGCAGTTACACTTAGAGTATATTTTAAATCATTTAAATATTTAAATTAAATGTACCCAAATGTACATATACAAGTAACAAGTAGGTATGAATTTTTAAATACAGAGGTGTTATATACAAATTCTCGGTATGACAAATGGCCAACTCTATTAAATATCTAATTATATAAGTAATTATTGTAATATAATTTATCATTTTCAATATTTATTTATGGAATAATTGACACTAATTCAATGAGTCTATTACAGAACTTGTTCAAAAGGTAAGGACGACAATACATCAGCCGGTACTTTTATTTAAGTTGATATTAAATGCTGTATTTTAATTTAACTTCGCTCCAAGAATATGGTTATGGGATACCCGATTGCAATTCACAAAGGTTTTTCGGGATATATAAATGAATAATGAAATGTGTTAAAAACTCGCTGCCAGCCGCTGTGATGTTATAATTATTTCAATTAATATCTAAAATACTTCATTAATTTAGGTATAACGCAATTAAGGAGAAATCTATTTCAATAAAAGGTTGAATATAATACATTTTTGTGCAGATTTTTTACCTTTACAACTAAAATGCTGATTTACTTTATGCCAGCCCATCATTTCTCCATCCAGTATAAAACTGGTGACTTCAGAGTTAAAACAGCCTTTTAAGAGTGGCGTTAGTGATCCAGAATCATATGTTTTTCCATAGTTACCTGAGTATTTGTGACCTTTTCTGGAAAAATATTCAAAGTTCCCATTTTCCATGTGAATCTATAATAATTTAAAAGAGACACATTCAATTGTTTGGCAGTGTTAGAGAAAAGGCTTAAACACTTACCACAATATAAGCACAAATAAAATAATTACATTGATTTAATTACTATAAAATACAAATATGTATAAAAAAAGTAACATCACCATTATCAGAGGCCTGAATGTAGGTTTTTTAAATGTACAAACGTTACCTTCACGTTTGAGTTATTATTTGTATGATAGACCTTAATGGTAATAAAATAAGGTCTGAATTTAAATCTCAACTCAAGAATACACTCATGTCTCTGTTAACTTATGCTAACACAGAATGGAGTTACAACGCGTTTTATTGCTTAAAAGTTATACATACTTGAAATCTTTCGCCATCAAATTTGTTTTCAACAATGTAAAAAGTTTTATCCAATGTTATATGCTGTTCCATCTGGGTTATATCAAGTCGTTCTGAAAGCATCGGATTAATAGCGTAGAAAACATTGATGCCCATCTCTAGCGGCCGTGTGTCACCATCTTCAAATTGCTCACAAACCTACGTAAGTAAGAATATTAAATCATTAGGATTAGATGTAAGTTTTTGATTTCCGTAGTAAACTACAAGAAACCCTTTTAGCAGCGTCATATGCGTGTCCACGGGCTAGCGCTGACGACATTGGTATTTTTAGGATATCTAGGTACCTTAAACGTCCTTTTATTTATATCATTGGATAGGTCTTTTAAAAAACAATTGGGGGTTTAGCTCTACCATATTTCAATTTAAGGTTTGGTATATTAAGCATTAAAGTGATATTTTTTTGTAGGAGCCAAGTGGCTCATGCCCGGTGAGTTTTTTTGTCATAAACAAGTCAAGTCTCGCATACAATTTCATATCAGAACAGTACGATGGAGTATTTAGCTCCAGGTTTTGGCTGAAGTCTTGTACACTTCAAAAGGAGAATATGCATTTTATCTGAACTACAACTTACTCGTAAGTTCTGCCTCTCGCATAGGGCGCTAACAGACGAACGACACAGCTGACGGCGTTGTCGACCGGTACAATTACGGAGCACCGCGCATACTCTTTTTAGTCGACTACATACAGTCAAAGAGACCGCACGTATTTAATTTAAAAAATTGACTGCCGAAATAAGTAACTACAATACAAATTCGAATGTATTCGGAAGAATACAATAAGAAGTTACAGCTTTAGCCAAGTCAGCTGCTCGCCATTTCTGTTAGCTAACGCGTGTCTAAATGAAAATAACTTTATTCAAATGCATTAAAATTAAGTTGTATTGAATTGTCTAATATTTTTACCTAACCAGTCTTTTAACTGACAAAAAGAATGGGTGCAAGAAACTCGTCAGCTTTAACAGAAGTAACGACATTTACAATATTATACACCGTCACCATACACAATCCACAAAAATAGTTATTTGTTTTTCAATGCTGCAAAGTTGAGTTTTGGTCGCGAGTTACCTCTATTAGCGTAGCGAGGGTTCCAAAGGTACGAGATGCTAAAAACTTTGCTGCCGAGCGAAACACACAATTTTTCACCTCACTACAGCGAGGAAAAATTTTAGGTGCAGGAAAAACAGCTTAAATAAAATGGTAAATAGGTATCTTCGTCGCTGTTGGACAGTTTTGATATTTATTCTTTCTGATTTTACAAAATGTTAGTACGCATCTGAAAATACTTTTAAATATGTTTCTATTCAATGTGAATTGACTAATTTAAAAAACTTTGACAATTCTTTTTCGGGTCTGAATTCTTATCATATGATATAAACTCTTACCCACCATTCATTTAAAATTCTTATACTTAACAAATAGTATATACTAAATATTATTGGAGTGGAGCGAGCGAAGCTCCCATGGATCAGCTTCAATGGCGCTATGTCTGTTACGCCTTAACTTCCCGAGTTCGTAACCGATTTTAATATTTTTTGTGTGGAATCGAATCAACAGGCTTAGGACCAGATTGTGACGAAGCCCGAATTTTGAAATTCGCAAAAATTTACATCGATACATTTTTTTTTCTTTTTTAGGTACTACGCTCTGCTCCAATATATGGTGCTAGCGTAGCTTTATGCTTAGCAACTGCATCGCTTAGTTTAATCTTGCTGTTTTTACGATTTAAGGAACTAAAATTCTTTAAAAAAACCAAAAAAGGAGTAACTTATAAAGACTATAATGACAATTCGTAACGTATCATGTGTTTTTTTCCTTGAAAAGAAAGGTTCTAATTTTAAAACACTTTTCCACGCTAGCGGACAAATGCAGTTTTCCATGACGAAATTGAATGACACACCAAACTTTTCCGAGCATGTGAGGTGAAAACAATATTATTCTGTTATTACAATAATAGAAGTGTTATGATTTGATTACATCGTTGATTACGACAAAGTCAACAAGTATCTGTTTTAAGTAAGTATACCTAAACATTGCAATAATATACAGAGGTTAAACGACAAATTTAAGAAAGCAACAAAGATGTATGTTAAACATAATATGTCTATAATACTGAAGGTTAAAGCAAAACCATCTCCCAAGGCAATATCCGTTCACGAGCATGAGGCATGATGCAGCCATCGCTAGTAGACCGAGTGTCATTCGTCTGTCCCCAGTCTTATTGTTTTAAGTCTTCCACATACCCTTGATTGGCTGAAAGACATCATTTTTAGATATTGCTCACTAATATATTTTTCACCTAACATGCTCGGAAAAGTTTGGTTTGTCATTCGATTTCTGAGTGGAAAATTACGTTTTATCGGCTAGCGTGGAAAAGTATTTTAAAATTAGAACCTTTCTATTCAAAGAAAAACACATGGTACGTTCCGAATCGTCATTATAGCCTTTATAAGTTACGTTTTATTCTTATTTCAATTATAATTTATTTCAAATATAATATTCCGTTTTAGTTTAATTAAATTATTGAACTTCATTAAATTATAAAATCAATAAGAAGAAATATTATTCAGAATATAACATTTTATTATAAGAATTTTATATGTATGAGAGATTTCATAACATATTATTGGATTTCGGACCGCACCCGAAAAAGAACTGTAAAGTGATTATGATATTCTTAGTCAAATCACATTTAATAGAAACCAATAAAAAATATATTTAACATTACAAATTGTAACAATTTTACTTTTAATTTTTATTCGTATAAACCAAATTACCATGTTTTTTAAGCTGGTTTTCTTTTACCTAAAAATTTCCCTCTCTTTAGTGAGGTGAAAATTGTGGGTTTTGCTCGGCAGCAAAGTTTTTAGCGTCTCGTACCTTTGAAACCCTCGCCACGCTTAGGTTTAAATAGGGGTAACTCGCGTTAAATCTCAACTTTGCAGACTTTCCTAACAAATAACTATTATTGAACTCTTTCACTACAATATAAGTATGTCAAATAAAGAATATAATAAAAGTTACCTTCAGCAGACTACCACAATTTTGGAAATATTCCAGAGCATCAGGATGAAATGCAGCTAAAATACGATTCGATCCAATTCCAAGTTTTAGATCTTTAAGGATAAGTCTCAGAAACCATTTGAACTGTTCCGATGTTAAATTCTTCATAGCGTAACCAAAAGCTTCATCTAAGGTAGCTGAAAATTAAAGAATATTTAAACAAACTGAACGCCACTTGAAAGTTCAAGAATTGTTCTTAAAGTACTTCGTGTAGTTTTTTAGGTATACTAAAACTTGAAAGATCACATAACTTCAAAAATAGGCAGAAACGGCGTTTTTTGCACTTTTAGGTTAGAATATCTCATAAACCTGACGTGATAGAGCAATGCTTCACACCGGAATCTTTCGGGGAAGTATACTCAAGTGTCTGGGAAAGAAACTGTTTCAAATATGTTGGCTTGTGCAATTGTCTCTAAGGATAAGTTGGAATATAGATAGATAACATTGATACTATCGATCACACAAGTAGTAATAATATTATTAATAAAGAGCATAGTATCGATAATTTTAATGGTCGGTAAACATTAATCTATTGAAACTATTGATAATAATATCATTTTAACTATCTATATAGCACTTCGATTAGTGTAGATAGAGGTAAACATGAAGGGAGTGAAAAAGTATATTAACACCAGGGTTGCCACCTTTGGGGGGAAAAAAATCGGGACAATCGGGCATCCATCAAAGTCGTTCGGAGTTTGGTCTTATCAAAATATGACCCATGTGAGACAGTCTAAGGAAAACGAAACTTTATTTTGTGTTTTTATTTGTATTTATTTTATATAATTAATTTTTCCATATGTATTTCTTGTTGTTACGAGCCGCTTTTAATAATCCTACATCATTTTTGTATTTATTTATGAAGTCTGAACAAGACGTGTGTATGTTCAAAGAAATTAGTATTTCTGCTTTTATCAAATCTACCGAGCAACAATTTCTGGCATCAGACCATTTCATGAGCATTAGTGAAAATACGCGCTCAACATACGCATTTGAAGGAGGTATGCTCAAAGCACGAGATACAACAATAAATAATTCGTTCAACTTCTGCTCCTTTGCGACTTTAAATATTTCTACCCATTTTTTATCAACGCTTTGCTTTTGCTCGATCTGTGGTTGTATATTCTTTACCACACTGTAGTCTTCAAATAACTCGTCCATAGAAAATCCTTCTTCGGAATCGAATCCCATAATTGAAGTAGCACCACAAAGTTCTGTAAAATTTAAATTCCTATCAAGCGACAATGGAACGCGGTACATGCGGCGCGCGGTAGATGGCGCAGTGGCGCGTGATTAGGTTGGGTACCCGTGAATGAATTGATTGAGCCTATCGCATATCGGGTGCGTAAAGCCGAAGCAAGCAAGACTATAGCATTTAGTAAGCTAAATGCTATAGTCTGAGTATATGTTTCACGGTATACTAAACTATAGCATAAAGTCAGCGCTTGATAGCTATATTCTAGTATACGTCTTAGAGTGCACTAGACTATTGCACTTAGCAAGCGATTGCTTCGGCTGTACGCACCCATTGTCAAAAATCGGGACAAAATCGAAAGGCCGTCAGGATGCGGGACAATGTCTTCGAAATCGGGACTGTCCGGGCAAAATCAGGACGAGTGGCAACCCTGATAACACAAACATATAAACTGAATGATTCATACTATATTCAGGGTTACAGGCACCTTCTGGTTTAGCTCGTACCATCGTGGATTCTGTCTTGGTCCCCGGGCGATCATATCAAGAGCGAACCCATCACTACATCGTATAAAACAAAGTCGCTTCCTGTCTGTCTGTCCCTATGTATGCTTAGATCTTTAAAACTACGCAACGAATTTTGATGCGGTTTTTTAATAGATAGAGGAAGGTTTATAGGTATAATACATGTACATATAATATAGTAGAGGAACACTGATAATTTTAGATGTTTTCTAATGTATGTCGTAAATAAACACATTTTTTGCGCTTACATTACATACGCTGGCTGAACCTTACAAGATAGATCAAAATAATGTACTATAGTATTGTACACCTTAAAAAGGTCAACAAAAAAGTCCCCGATGGTATATGTCTATTTCTTAGGGATAGCCCAAAATAACCATTTTTTTTCTTTTATTTTTTACGAGAAATAATGTCTTATTTATGAAGCGATTTTAAGCAACACAGTATTAATCCTTATCCAACTAAGTACCTCAAATTAATTGTGCATTTAATAATAATTTAATTGTGCATTTTATTAATTAATTCAGAGTGAAATAGACTATATTTGGTTGTGATTAAATATGTTTGACGCCAAGCAAAGTGGGTGCGGGTCGGCTAGTTTTAAATTAAAAAAAAATAATACTGTGGGAAACTCGAATGGGTGAATTAATCGAGATACCTATATAATTTAATAAATATCAATTTTAGTGCAAACAGTATGTACCTAAAAACGTACCAGTACTGTTGCAACCAGAGCTCCAAAAATTTGGCTTATTGACCTCAAACCAGTAAGGGCGCTAACAGATGAACGACACTCGATCAACGACATATTCGACGTCGTCGTCGAATGGTACAATTACAGCGCACCGTGCATACTCTTTTTAGTCGACTACAAATTCAAAAAATTGACTGACGATATACAATATGTTAAGAAAACCCTGTCCGATTCGTGAAGGTATTGGTAGGTATCGAGATATGATTTTATTCGTGTAATCTTATTTAGATAACACGAAAAAAAATTACTCCGAAAAAAAATAATAATAATAATAAATTCTGGTAACTTACATGGCAACTCTAATAGGGTAACGTAGCGACGCCGTAAGGTCGTGAACCCAGTTGACCTCAAGAAGCTATGCTTATTAAATTAATAAAGATAGATATGACATTTTTCAGCTAGAAACAATGAAACATAGGCCGCTCTGAAAAGAGCTTTTTTTATGTGTCGTCGGAGTTTGGATCACGTGTCCGGAGCTGGGAACCGAATCATTCGACGAGGACGTTAATGCGCTGGTTGTGATGGAGATGCTGCTCAAAGTTACTACCTCCAACAGTGACACAGGTCCGGCACCGTCGCACAAGATTAGCACGAACACTCTGTAGTACATTCGTGTCTGCTTTGATTTGATCAAAAGCTGATACAATACGCAAACGCATTTCAGCTTCAGTGTCATAGACTTTTCCAAATACTATTTGTTTGAAGTGACCCCACAGATAATAATCAAGTGGGGTCAAATATCGTGACCGAGGTGGCCATGAAATCGGTCCACCCATTCACGGTCCACAATACATTGCTCTCCATACTGCTCGTTTAGGTATTCACGTACCGAACGGGAGAAATGTGGCGGGGCACCGTCATTTTGAAACCACATTGACCGATGGACACATCCAAATCCTCTAGCGCTGCATCGAGCTCTTCTCGTAAAAACGATTTAAAAAGATAGGACCAATGATTCGGTCACCGAATGCCATATGCCAGCCCAAACGTTGATTCTCCAACGATGTTGGAAATGGCTTGGTTTTATGGCGTATGGGTTTTCCGTCGACCAGACATGTTCATTATGGCAGTTAAAAACGCCTGTTTTATGAAACGAACATTCATCCGTGAAAAGAATGCGTTTAATAAATTCAGCATCCTCTTCAATTTTTCTGAGTATCCAGGTACAATATTCTATCCTTGGTTCATAATCAGTAAGCAGTAGAGCTTGCACACGACGATAATGGAAAGGATGTTGGCCATCTTCTTTTAATACTTTCCACACTTGCACGTGATTAGTGCCCAGTTGACGCGCCACAGAACGAGTACTGCGGGTAGGATCCTCACTAAATAAATCAAGCACTTGCTCTTCAATGTTCCCATCTACCATGAGTGGTCTCCCAGCTTCAGCGCGATGTGGTTCAAGGGCATGAACGCTGCCCGTCGTGTACACACGATTGTGTAAACGTTGAAGCGCACGCTCAGACGACACCGTAATACCTTACGGAACTGCATAATCTCTACGAGCCTCTGCATAATTGCACTCACTGCTACCCGGACACACCAACATGTTAAAATATTCTTGATAAGTATACGGCATATTGAACAAATAAAAGAGCGGAATAAATACTCGGAAGTAATAATTACGCAAAACTGACATAATTATAAAATTTTAAACTGATCAACGCATTTAATCAAGGTCGGGATAGCCGCTTTACACGTGCCGGCGGTGTCTTTGACTAGGGATACACTTGTTGGACATTATTAAATTTGGATATCGATGTAATTTTTTTTTTATCGATCCAATATTACGTTACACATAAGCCTTCCACGTATTTTATTTTCGGTAATAAGCTGAGTAATTTATTAATTATAATTAATTTTCTTAATAATTAAACAAAAGACAACAAAAACTGAAACTTTTATCTGGTCTGCATTGTTCATGTTAATATTGTTGTAATAATTCACAGTTTTTATTGCTTTTTATTGGTAACTTTATTCATTAATTTTATTAATTTCATGTTGTGACTTATCATTGTGATTTGTAAATACTCGAGTTATTTAATCTGCTTCATACAAACGAATTTATTTTTACAATATCGACTTATGCATATTATGAACAATAACATAAACTTAAATTAGGAACCAAAACATCGACTAAAAGAAAAAACAAGTGCATCCCTACTTTTGACCATAGGTAGCGCTCACTCACTGATCATACTAAAAACAAGCATTTAAAAAAATGATAACTAATTTATACTTATAAATAATATAATTTTTAATTTTTTTTTGGTTATGTTGTTGAAGTGCCTATGTGCCCCTCTGGGTCGGACAGGGTTTTCTTAACATATTGTAGACATAATGATGACCACATAGTTCACATACTTACAACAATAAAATTATAGTTTTTCGACAAATAAGTATATTACCAGTACTTACATCCTTTATTACCTACTTCTGCATTTGCTATTTTGTCTAGGATTTCATTGATAGCGCCAATTGTTAGTTTACTTTCTTTTGTGTGAATATTATTTTTTAATGCAAAATATGCCACACCAGCAAAGTCACTCTCTTGTGAGTTATCTACTGATCTGTAATTCAGTAATTTCTTAGCCATATCTGACTGTTTACTAAGTGATAGTACTTTGACTAATAAAGCACCTAGATTTTTTTCTTTTAAATTATAAGGGCCTCTTTCTCTATCATGATCTGGTAATAAAAGTCGCAAAATAGGAAAAAATGTTGCATTCTGAAAAAAATATGTATTTATTAATGCCTAGACTCTCTGATCTACAAACATCTATATATATATATATTTTTTTTTTTTTGCATTTTCTTTCAATGCTATCTAGTAATTTTCTATATTAGAACAATGTACAGAACAGACAGGCAAAAGTTAAAATTCACATAAGTAGATTTATTTATAAATTATAAAAGTTAATGTATAAATGAAGTAAGTTAAACACTCCATGAAACCGAAGTAATTGCTAAAAAATAAATTTAAATATAAATTACCACTAACAAATACATTTTTTTGCATGTATAAAAAGTATGATAATTCACTAGTCAAAGTAATATATAGCACTCATAATATTAAATTATAATTAAAAATACCATGCAATGGAATGTACACAGCAACAGACCATGTATCAGATTATTATATTGTAATATTTAGTAAAATGAGAAATTAACATTAATTCCTAGGTTAAAATGTTATAATAAATGAATAAATATTGCCTCCTATTATACATAAAAATCACAAGCAAATCTAGACCAAATTGCTTTAATTTATTACGGAACTAACTCACCATTTCTCTGATTATTAAGGTATAACAAGGTCGAATTTACGTTACAACTACTAACGATAAAAATATATTTCATATTGGATTGTCGTATTGGACCATCAAAATAGAAAAAAAAAGGAAAAGAATAATTGTAGGCAATGTAAAGCAGATGTAATACCTTTTCTCCTTGAGTAGATGCTATAAATACTTTGGAATTATTAATAAAATTTTCCAAAATACGAGATTGCTCATGTTTTTCCTTTTTATTGGGGTTCTGATATTTTTTTGGAGCATTCTTTGTTTTGTATAATTGATCGTAAACTACACATAACTCTTCAAATAACAACAAATTAGCAGGCGTAGCAACAATTGATTGAGGTGCTGTTTCCATTTCTACCAAGGATTACAATAAAATACTGAAAACTGTATTAACATTTGTACAATTTGATGTCTTGAAGTATGAAAATTATTTGTTTGTGTCAAAGAGTATGTTATCACATGTAATCACTTATACGTGTTTACGTTTCTTTATATCATAGACAAAGAGATAGAACATAGAGCAAGATGTATATACTAGTGTTGCCGATCGATAGTGAACTATCGATTATTAATTGATAGTCTATTAATAGGGGATATATAGCAGGACTATCGATCGTAGTATCGATAGCTCAAAACGGGGCAATACCTCAGAGTAAACAGGACTGGAGTAGCCTTTGCCTAACATTACCCCTCTGCCAAATGCACAAGCGTCGGAATCCTGTGCGTTATATAAAACTAGTTGAGCCGCCATTTTAAAACCACAATAATCAGAACGTCTTACCGTGCAGAGCTCCCACGAAAATGCCTGCCTGTGCTGTTTTCTACTGTAAAAAAAATTCGAAAATATCTAGTATGCAAAAAGATGGTGTCACCTTTCATTTGTAAGCATAATTTTTAGGTTTTGATTATTATTTAATTCATAATTTCATGTTTTAGCAGACTACAATTTCAAATTTCGCGCTCAAAGTTCGTTTGATGACGTCACGGCTGCACTCCCCACGAGACTACCTTGGGTTGACCATTATCGCATTTCAATTAATTAAGACAAAAATTAGAAAAAGTTTGTTGGTAATAAATAACTGTAATTTTGTATTAATTAATTACCAATTATAATTTCGTTTTAACAATGTACGTTGCGTGTTTATTTTTAGTTTAGTATTAAGTACATACCTACACTTTTGCGGCTGCTTGAAGCCTATTCTTTGCCACACAACATGGAAATATAAAATAATAAATAAAATAATTAATTAAAATAATAATCAAACTATTTGTCCTTTTATTCATGCTGGGCGGCGCTCATAAACATTAAGAGTACTAATGCTGTATATACTTCCAGTGTCCCTGACTTCATAAAAAAGACACGGTTAAAAGGGTACCATCGTCTAACCAGCACACCCGATCATTTCCGAGAAACCAAAATTTTTTTTCGAGCCACAGGACAAATTGTTTTTATTTTGTAATCAGCAACCCTTATTAATTTGTACAATATTAATTTGCACAATAGTGATGTCAACTTCATCGATATTGTGATTTTACGAGTGAGTAATGAATGAATGAATGCAAGTATCATACTTAAATTGGAAATATGTATTTTTAATTTAAATCTGTATGTCGCAGGGAAATTGTATAATTCCGCAGTTTACATTCGGCGTCATCAGTTTAAAAAACACATACCCTTTTCTTAGTTCTTTTTCTTAACGATAATAAAACACAGCTTAGATAAATTACAGTTTGTTTCAGTAATTATTACCAGGTATTAATGATGATTTCAAATAAGAATAAGGTATGTGATTTTGAACTGATGACGCCGTATGTAAAGTGCGGAATTATACTATTTACCTGCGATATTATACATACGAGAATAAAACTGTAAAGATATAGAATAAAACAGGTCAAGTCCACCTTAAACCAAATGGCTAGTAATGAGAGTAGAGGAAGCGAAATCACTAATTTTTGAACATTTTGTCTGTCTGTATGTATGTTTGAGCACGCATCACCCAAAAACTACGCGACGGATTTTGATGACATTTTAGTATGGTAATAAAAAAAAATGACTTAACTTAAATGTTGACGATGACTTAAATATCATCGTCAACATTTAAGTTAAGTTTTTTATTAATATTGTAGCATTTATAGCTCCTTTTAAAAACCGGCTTGTCCAACTGCAATACTTCAAGATACTAGGAGTAAGGTATGTGGTACCAAAAGTCATTTGTACATAAATGAAAGCTATTGGAAGATAGTATTGCAGTATTAAAATTAGAAATGATCGGTATGTGTAGTTCAGGCAAATATACTCTGCCCCTAGGCGGTATACTAATTGTTGGTATTTATACTTTAAGCTTTGATATGCCCGGAAACATCTAATTTTTCATATTCAGTTTTCCTAAAGAATACAGCATACGAAAAAAATGGATTCATGCTTGTAATAGGTAATAGGGCATCTTGGGCATCTTCAAGAACAAGTACTATATGTTCCATACATATTGAGCCGTCTCAGTTTCAAAAATTATCTAACAATAGAAGAAGATTAGTTGCCCATGCTGTGCCAACGTTATTCTTGAATGATCCTCTTAGTTTATTATATAACTAGTTATGCTTCAAATAGATATTAACATGTAATATTATAACAGTTTTAGTTTATTACATTTAAATGTATTAATTTTAGGTTAAAAAATAAGTTGAAAAGGAAATACCTGCAAAAAGTGATGTAAGCAAATCGCAAAAAAATACAAATAATCAATCGGTCAAAGTAAAAATCTGAGAAATATAACTATATTCACTATCGCTTTGTTAAAAATAATGTTTCAGAGTTCCTCCTTTCCATTATGGGTATACGCAAAAGGGTCCACAGTGAATTCTATATATATATAATAACACCTATTGTAAATATCTTTTAAATGCAATAAACTATCAAGTTTCAATTTGTATTTGTAGGAATACTAACGCAAAGTTAATAAATTCATTCATTGAACGAAACTGATTTATCGATATCGATATTCTCGTGCTATGTCATGTCACTTCTCACACAATGACATTCGTGTGTTTGAATAGAACGTTAACACACTATTTTAAGCACGTGTGCTTGTATTTTAAATATGTTTGTCGTATTATGCATGTGTGCGTTTGTAAACACGCAAAGAGTTTTTGTTCCTGTGTGCTGGCATTGAATGTAGTAGTAACCTCACCCCCCGCAAAAAATGGCAGAAAAATATGTACGAGATATTGACTAATGGCTACTCCAGTCCTGTTTACTCTGAGGGCAATACTAATAAAGGGTGCAATACTATCGATACTATCGATTCATAGTATTGTTGCCGGTAAATAACAAACTTTTGATAGTATCGATACTATCTATGTTCTTGGTAACAATAATATTGACAATATACAATAGTATTATAGTAATAATAGTATTGTTAAAAATTGTAAGGCATAGCAGTCAACAATAAATCAACATTAGAACAAATAACTTCAAATGATACGTTCAAATTAACGTGAGTAGCACAGATCGGTTAAAAATATGCAAAAGGGTTTGCGTTTTATTACACCAATATACAACATACCCAATACTATTGCAAAAATGAAGACTATCGATAATCTAAAATAATCAATAGTCTCGATACTATCAATTGTTTGTTGTTTACGGGCAACAATACTATCGATGGTATTGCACTCTTTCAATAGTATTGACATGTTTTGAGCTATCGATACTATCGATAGAATCGATTGCACGTTATTTTTCAGATGAAAAATTCGATAGATATACTATTGACTATTGGCGATGCAAAGATTATGCGCACGCCTCTAGCGGCAAAATTTAGAAGTTACTTAATGTAGTACTTACGGAGTTTCGGGAATAAGTTATGATTTGTGTCAAAAGACAAAATAATGAAGAAATAAAATATAGTTTAAAAAACTAAAAAAAACACGCTTTAATAGCAAATCGAACTAAAAATCAGAAAATAACTTATAATTTATATTTTATTCGACTGTTATAAAAAGTATACTAACTCAACATTTTTAAATAATTAAAGCTAAATGTATAATCGGTATATAAAAATACAATTATAACGTATAATTAAATAGAAAATTGTGCGATAACTTGACAATACTAAACAAAGTACCTAAACAATATTAAGAGCTTACCAAATAAAGAGTTAAAAATGAACACGCAGCTTAAAACTTCAATAAATCTATAAATTCCTTAGACAGACGGCTCTTTTTCTTTCAAAGAAGTTTCCGAAGACCAGTTATAACTCAGTAAAAGTCGGTTAATCAAGTCTGTACCTATTTGTAATGGGTCCCCGTATCAAGTCGGAAAATGCATATATTATCTATATAATGCTGTTCCTTTAACTCGTTTAGGTACGATACTTTTTAAATCATTGAAATCGGTCCATTGGTTGCGAAGATATTACACATTTTGTACAAGCCGACCGCGGGGCGGCCGAATAACTTATGTGACGTCACGATTACCTTTTCGACCGCGCGCGCACTCTCCGCAATTCATTAAATGAATTTCATTTATTAAGATTCCCTCGATCTGCGCGGGTGATGTTGTGGTTTTGCAGTTTTTAAGTGAAAATATGCCGGATTATAAGAACTGTATAATACCGAAATGTACTAATACTTCATTTAGTACACCTGAAAAACTGTTTTTCAATGTGCCAAAGGACTCAAAAGTACGCAAAAAATGGTGTACTGTCATGAAGAGGGATGACAAAATTCCGCTTTCGTGCCAAGCTTTAAGATTTTGTTGCGAGGATCATTTTGATGTAAATACCTCCCTACCAACCATTACCTTGTATACAACACAACAATTGTATACCAACTTTTATCATCATTACTCGTGTGGTAAACAAGTGGGTAGGTAACTTAGTTACAACTTGTTTACGAATCTTAAAAAAAATACAGGGTTGTATTATGTATATTTTAATGAGTAAATTAATGATAAAAAGTGTAAGTAGTGAAGTTTCTAATAACCCTTCCACGGGTAAAAACCAGGGTCTTACTAAGGTCTAACTACAATAAAATTGAAGCTCCCCGGAACATAGGGGAATATTCCCGCCTTAGGGAATAAATATATATCTATCTATACATGTAATTAAACTGTAGCCAAAGTGAATTCTGAACATTGAATATTTTTTTGAATAATCGTGTTAGGAGGGCTCCATACACGCAATAGAAACCAAAAACATTGTCATTGAATTTCTTGTCTGTCTGTCTGTTGTACGCTTTCCATGTGAAAACAGTTAGACGTATTTAAATAAAACTTTTTGCATTCGAGTGTGCTTCTGCCTCTTAAAAATAATTTTGTACAATAATCACGCCTTGACCCCAAGGGACTAGGAAGACCACAAGTGAAGTTTGTATGGAGAAGTAAGTTTTCTTGCTGCTATCACCACGAAACTTGCTGTAAATATAGTAGGTTCTAAGATTATACTAAAAAAACCGGATTTAAGAAAGTAGTACCTACCTAGAAACAATACTAGGACTTAACCAAGCGATTTCGTTTATTCATAGCTCAAAATTACGTGTCCAAAGAACGTAGGTACATTCCTGTCAAATGAAGTATTTAACTCTAATTTTATTTATTGTATACATAATATTTTTGAACAGTAAAGTTTCTACATACTCATCTACATAACAATGTTAAAATAACGGCGTAGGTAGTTACAACAACAAACACAACTGCCCTGGCAGACTAACCTAAACCTTTTGGGTATTTTATAGGCTAGTCCAAGTACGTGTACCTACCTACTTATTATCCTGCTGTTCTGATTAGGTTGATAATGAGATTTGCCTACCTCTGAGTCTCCAACCACGAATTTCAGAGCTTGTCTAGTTTAAATGATTACTAAGATAATCAAATACCATGAAGGTATCCACTTAAGATAGATTATCGGATTGCGTTTGCTCAATACCGATATCTACTTTATTTCACTTATTTGTTACATTATAATAACAACCTTCTAATATTAAACAAATAAAATCAGTTATTAATCGATTGGGTATAAACTGGTGACGTTACGCTCCCTGTTGGACGTATATCGCAAACAGAATAAAACCGCGCAGAGATTCGGCGGCATGCGCTGGGTCATTGTGACGTCATCGCATGCGTTCGCGCGGTCTGTGAACCTCGTTCGGTATTTTGCTCATAACTTTGTCAATTTTGGTCGTAGAACAAAAATTTTTGCACTTTATGTTTTAGTTTCTCAATGTCTATAGAACTGCATTCATAACATAAAACGTGACTGGTCCCCATTGCGCGTGACATTTTTCGAGTAAAATCTCGTCTATACAGTTTTAAACGTTTGTTATTAGATTCAGTAGCTTCTTTCGAAAGTTCCCCGATAGATAAAAGAGCATATTCTGATACATCAGCACCATGTATGAGAACTTTGTAAACAGAAGTTAGGAGATTGTGCCACGGATATTCTTCAACTAATTGACTCGCGGTTACCAAAGAATATTTTTAAACTCATCGTAATCAATATTAAATCCCGTACATCTTTATATAAACCTGTAATTTCAGCCGAGACGGCAGAGCAGGAAAAAATTTTTAGTGCCCTATTACCGTCATTCGATGTCCCACTACGTGGTTTATCTACAACTAAGCTTAACTTTCTCCTAAATTCAGTTTGAACATGTAATTTCCTATCTGCTAACATTTTTTTCTCCTCTTCTGACCTGAACTGCCATTTCTTAATTGCCTATCTAATCTCTCGTTCAATAAAATATTCAAGGAACCGAATTCAAGAATGTAATGGAGACAATTCAAACTGATAACGAGCTTCTTGGACTGGCTTTTGCAAACAAAACTCTATTTTATTCATCTCCTTTGGAGTAGCTCCACATACACTTAGAAGACTTAACAACTGACAAACTGACAAAGACAAGCTAGCAATGCCCAGGTATAGGCTCCATAAAATAATCAACTCCTTTGCAGGTCACTGTATACGAATGTACAACACGCTGCCATGTAACATGCATGACTTGTCAATGAATAAATTTCAATTTTTAATTAAAACTCAGTTATGCAAAAAGGCTTATTATAGTGTTAAAGATTTTTTGAATGATAAGGCAGCGTGGACCTAAAAGAAATGAATTGCTCGTTCTCTGAATCGTTTTGTAATATACACAATTTGTAAGACATTTGTCGATTTTATAAGAGTTTTGGCACATGAGTTTCTTGCCCGATTCTTCTCATGTTAGCCCCTACGTTCGGAATCGGGTCGCTCGTGGCGATTACATGCGCGGCATCAACTCCGCGGATGAACTTGCCGCTAGCGCACGGGCTATCTTTATTATAAAAGAATATTATCTTGATTTTGTAAAATTGACGAGTTTAAGTGCCCGCAAGGGCCTATGAAATAAAGTTATTTTGATTTTTGATTTTTTTTTGTCAACTTAGACATAACACTTAGAAGATGGTGAGTCGCTTAATACGCTACATATTTAACCGTCTACTATAGTCAGTTGCAAATAATGTTTAATGTTAAATTCGCGGTCTTTGAAATTAAAAGTAGTAGGATGCAAATTGTTAATTTTCTCCCTAAAATGCTCTTCCTCTTCCTTAGATATGTACTGTAGAATTTTCTTTCAAAAAATTGAATACGAATAGGCCTACTGTTTCTGGTAGAGTTTATCAGCAACATATTGTTTTATGAATTGTTCTGTTTTTAATAAATACAGTGGCTAAATTGATTATAAATGATAATTTATTGTTATAAGCTGTCGCGGCCCGTGTAGGATGCCGAAATTGCACTAACTATATTTCATTAGAATAAAACACTTTTTTACGGATTTTTGCGCATGTTTTTTTTTATATTTAATCCTGACGTTTCGACTCCTTTACAGGAGCCGTGATCACAGCATGACAAAGATGATGGTTGTCATGTTTGTTCTACTACCTTCACAATATTTTAACCGGGCACGTTCCTAATTATTAAAATTATTTTATATAAGTCAAATTGTTATATTTTTATTTTTACATTTTATTTAGTTATTAAATTCTCTCTACGATTACATTGTATACTACTGAACCGACTACCAGTTCGGAAATTGGGAGGCCCTTCCGAGAAGAACTGGCGAAAGAAACTCGGGCAGGGGGACCGACCCTAATGTTATGCAAATAATAACAGTAAGATGGAGATTCTTGGAGATGGAGATGAAGATTCTCTTCATGAAGATGGATATCCGTAAAAAAGTGTTTTATTCTAATGTGTAATGTGCGCGGAAGTGTAAGAACTAAATAACTTATTTCAATATATAATTGGCACTCGCGGGGCAATCGAGTACTTGAACCAACGATGTAAGCATACGTCACTTAACAACATTATTTCATAATTAATTATAAGACGTTCTTCTTCAGCTTCACTAGAAGACTGAGTATGACCTAAGTTAAAAAAAATTACCATTATTTTATCTAAATTTTCTAATTTAGTCTATTCTTTTTACATCTAACACCCATTTGGACGTTAGATGTAAAGACGACCATTTGGTGCAACGGTAGCGATCCTGCCTTTCCCACCGATGGTCCTGGGTTCGAATCCCGGAAGGGGCAGATGTTTGTGTGATGAATATATGTATGTCTATCCGTTACCCTAGTATCCATAGCACAAGCCTAAGGTACGATTCAGACCGACCGGCCCGCATCGGCTCGGCCCGGAACGGATGCAGACGCATGCCGTGCATGCCGGGAGCCGTACTGCTGCCGCGACTGCCGTATGCGTGCTGCCACAGCCGACAGCGCCCGCGGCATGCGTAAACACCCTAAGCGCCGAGAAGTGCTGCTTGCATTACGCTGTGTAGACGCCATAGAATTCTATGGCGTCTATAATAGTACGAACTAACGTATTGTGATGTTATTTTAGCACGGCTTCTATAGCTTTAGTTATTTTTCTGAGCGTTTGACAGTCGCACGGCTCCGAATTGACCGACGCATACCGATGGAGCTGTCGCGGTCGCGGTATCCGTCGGGAGCCGCTCGTATCCGAACGGCGCCGACAGGAGCCGACCGGAGCCGACGGGCCGTCGCGGAATGTATATGTGGCAGAAATATGAACTGTAATTTCTTGTTAGAAGTTTCAATTTCCTTTACCGCATTGTGAAATGCCTTCCGGGCCGGGCCGATGCGTGCCGGTCGGTCTGAATCGTACCTTACAGTGCTTACTTTGGGCTAGGCTAATTGGTGTGAATGTAAGAAATATTTATTTATTATTTTATATTTATATTATTATTATTTATATGCAGAAAAAGAACGTTCTGTTATACGGGATCCTTTGAATGTCTTTTTAAAAAAAGATTTTCTTTTCACACACACTATTTATTTGAATAAAAAAGTATAACCGCTCGCGAGTAGGGCTGTGATGCGACTGACGAGCCACGCAGGGCTCGCGCGGATGTAAGGCTGGATTGCTAGGTCAGCATGTCTAGCAGCCCTGTTAGCAATAGCCCTTACAATTACCATATATAACAACCCCCACGTTAAGAGGAAACTTACCCCATTTAAAATGTAAGTTTCCGGGATTATTCTATTCGTAGCCGAGGAGCGGTTACAATTTCGGGGTTTTCGGAAGGTTCAAAATTTACTTCTGGGGATGTGGTAGTTATAGGGTGTTTGCTTATACATTTATAAAATTTAAGTTTTATACAAAAATAGAATACCAAACCTAAGATTATAATCATGGATATAATATTGAATATAGAGAAGCCCATATGATTTTGAAAGGAAGTTGTTTCTAAAACTAAGTCTTTGGAAATTTGATCGGTTACAATTTTAAAATCATTTATACTATCTAGGTTAATACTTTTTATCTTAGAAATTGGAATGTTAGGGCTTAACTGATTAAAGCGGTGGAAATTACAACAACTATCATTATTATATTAAAATTAGATTCGATAACCGGTATTTCTAACTTTGGGTAGTATTTACTTACAAATTTAATATTTTTATGAAAGGCTACGCATTCGTTTGGAATATTCAGTACACCTGTACCAGATATTACACTTTCGGAGACAACATTGTTACATTCAACAGATAGTTTGGTTTGCTTTGACTGGACAAATATCCACTTGTTATTATTTAATCTATGCCAAATATCTACCTCTCCTGCAATGAATTTATAAGAACAGGTATTAGGAATAGAAGTCAAAGCTTTAGTAATTATTTCGATTTCACAAGAAGGGTTGTTGAGGACTGCGTAGATGTCAACGGTTTCACAAAGGTAAGTTTTGGTAAGTATACTTTTACAATTATTTAAATCCTTTAGGTAAGTATATGACAATTTGTCTTTAGAAATAGCTAAGAACTGTTCAGTGGGGATGATTACAGCGAAAGAGTTTAAAGTATTTTTAACATGTGGAGTTGGTAATGGTATGTTTTTATATACATTATACTGTTGCAGACTTACTAAAGGTAGCTTTACAATAAACATTAATTTCTTATTTGAATAATAACAAGCTAGATCTGCTGTATTAATTAGAATATGAATATTGCTTATTTCTAAATTCACAGGAAATTCCTTATACTTAGGTAATAACTTTAAGTTTTGACGTGACAACGTATTATAAATTGATTTGCCGAGTGACACTTCAAGAAACTGCGTTACGCTCCGCTCACGTTATGCGCTTACAATGAGAGCGAGTGAGAGGCACGCGTCCCTTCCACTCGGGCATGGTTAGCCCGCCTAAGAGCGAGAGAGACAGACATAAAAAGTGGAAGGGACGCGTGCCTATAAATTAATGTTTTAAATATAATTCTTTGTATAAATAAATGTTTTAAATTGTTACTATTATTTCATCCTTCTTCCTACTATACGAATGAATATTCACATTAAAATTATTTTACCACTCAAAGTCGTTGTCACGTAAAACTTTCGCCCGTATACCGACTTTACAGGCAACCAACCAGTTTTTTTTAACGATATCATTATACATTTGACTTGGGCTCAATATAGAAGGATGCAATGTATTACTTTTTATAAACAAAATGGAATTCAGTAGATTCTCAATTTTAAATGAGATGGTGAGTAAGTGAGCTTCTAAAACATTCATAACATTATTAAATCTAGTTTTAAAACTAAGTAAGTTAACGACATTAGATACATTTTTTACAGATTGCGATAAACAGTCAATGGCGTCATATAATTTTGCTTCGTTAACGTTTACTTCATATAAGGATTGATTTATATTGTGTATTGCCGACTGAGAGATCATTACAGCCTTTCTGATGGATTCTTTTAGTGTTTTGTCGTTATTATACAACGCTTCGACTGCTTTATCATAATCCTTCGCGTCATCTTCGTCTAATGTGCCAAAGATGTGTTTAAATACGACACCTATGCCACCGAACCATGCAGATCTCTTGGAAATATCACTGGATATAATGTGAGAGATAGATTGATAGTCGCGAGTTATGTCAATAAAGAGGGCTTCTAATGGCTGTAGCATATTTTGACATGCCGAGTTGTCGATCTCTTTACTATCTCGACATTGAAATCGGATAGTGTTAAATATTTCGTGAATATTCTGTAAATAGTAATTGATTGGGGATACGTCCATTGGGATGACTATATGGAATTGGTCATCAACAATCCTTAGGGTGCCGACAGGATCGAAAAATACACCAGGGCTCTCGTGGATATTACTGATATACTTATCTTCGCTTCTCACCAAGCCAATTCTGTAAATGGACAGTAACTCTGTTGTGAAACAGTATATATATAAATAAGAAAAAGGAAAGTTGTATATTAAAGTATGTAAAGTTTATTCTAAAATAATTGTATTCTATTATCTGTAAGTGAACTAAACGATGTATATTATAGTATACTAGCTGTCCCGGCCACGCGTTGCTGTGCCGACTGCAGTGCCATCTGCCGGACTGATTTGTAAATCTAAACCATTCTCAGATCCCCTTGAACACACACAAAAAAATTCATTCAAATCGGTCCAGCCGTTTAGGAGGAGTTCAGTGACATACAAACTCACAGAAGAATTATATATATAAAGATGTGTGTATGCCTAACCTACATATAAATCCTAACCTAAGCTAACTTTAAATTCTGTCTACTTTTACTAATAGACACTAGTCGTTGTCGTGTGCGGGTTTTATCTCATCATAGTGATGTTTGGTATGACGCCGGTTTATTAATAGAGACAATGTATTGTTACCGTGAATCTTAACCACTTTGTACGGGCCCTTCCACAGTGGTGAGAGAGCTTTACGGAGCCTTACGTGGGTCTTTAAATAAACATAGTCGCCTACCTTATACTGAATTGCGCGAGAGTGCTTATCATAGTAGGATTTAGATCTTTCTTTGGAAGCGTTTATATTTTCCACTGCTTTTTCTCGGGATATTTTGAGGCGATGTTGGAGCATTTTAACGTATTCAGGGTAAGTAGCGTCAGAACGCTGGTCGAAAAGGGATATATGGCTTATGGCCGAAGAGAAGTTCATAAGGGGTAAACTTAGTCGTTGTGTGTACATTACTATTGTATGTTAATATAGCAGTGTACACAAACTTATGCCAGTCTGTTTGGTTTTGATTCACGTAAGATTTGAGGTATTCCTTCAAGGTGGAATGGCTGCGCTCTAGAGCACCTTGGGTTTGCGGATGATAAGGTGAGGACCAGATCTGTTTGATTTTCAAGAATTCGCAGGTGCGCTTGAAAAGGTCCGCTGTAAAATTGGTACCTTGAGCGTTCAGGTAAGGGACCGACAAGGTCAAGACTTATCCTTTCAAAAGGACGGGTTGAGGTGGTAGTAATCTGCATTGGGGCCCTATTTACTTTTCGTAGTGCTTTATTTGATTGGCACAGTTTGCAATTTCGGACGTAGTTTTCAATATCGGTGCGCATGTTTTTCCAATAATAACGCTCTTTTATCCTATCATACATTCTATTGGAGCCTAGGTGACCTGCTATAGGGATATCGTGATTTTCTTTAAGGATTTTAGCAATTTCAGTAGGGACAGGATAAATAATGGTATTGTGATGAATGTTTACAGTTATGTTGGTATTATTAAAGAGATACATTAACATCCAATAGATCTTAACGAGGGAATGCTGTTCAAAAAGGTTTTTAAAGTCAGATATAGCAATTTCGTTGATATTGGCGGTAAGTAAAATATCATCGCGGACAGACTTCAAAGTTCTGAAAATTTCGGGGTATGTACTACTGTCGAAATAGTAGACTTTGGTGAATAGTAAATAATATATTTTACCCTTGGCTTCAAACTTCTTAAAAGAGTATAGTTCTCGTTCGGAATTTAGAATATCAGAAGAGTCTTCCATAGATGAGATGACATCTTGGAGATAAGGGTTGGACTCATCTAAGTCTATTGATGTAGGGATTAATAGGGTTTTACACGTATTTTTAAGAAGGGATTCGTTATACTCTTTTATGTGTGTATTAAATTTCTCATCTTTGTTGCCAAATGATTTCAGGAAAGTGTTGTAGTCTTTGTTGGAGTTAACAGATTCTTTAGATGTTCCAGGATCTTCAGAAGGAGGTAGAGGATCGGAAGTTCCTTGAGGGGGATCATTAGTTTCCGAAGTAAGATTCTGATCGTATACGTTTTCAGGACTGTATGCGGTTAAGGATAGATCTTCACCATCTAGAAGTGGGATCGAGGGTAAGTCACTACTGTCTGCACTTAGGAGACTTGACGGGATGCGAACATCTAAGTTGTCGAGGGTTATAGGACTAAATGCAGGTGAGACGTCGGGGTTTGGTAAGGTTTCTGAATTTTCGGATATAGCGTCTTGGTTGTCTGGAGAGGGATTATCATTGGGTTGTAAAGGATTGGGTTCTTTGGGAAGGACAGGATTAACAGGGTACCGTGATAAAGCGTCAGCGTTACTGTTAACTTTTCCCTTTTTACATTCGACCTCGTAGTCAAACTCTTCAAGTTTGAGTCTCCACCTGATGAGTTTAGATCCAGGGTCTTTATGGTTGAACAGCCATTTGAGAGGTCGATGATCTGTAACTATTTTGAATTGGTGACCGTAGAGATACGGCCGGAAGGTTTTAGTACCGAAAAGGATGGCGAGACATTCCTTTTCGGTCGTACTGTAGTTACATTCGGCTTTGTTTAGTGTTCTCGATGCATATGCGATAGGTTTGTCGTTTCCAATAGGGCCTTATGAGAGAATTGCAGAAATTGCATAGTTAGAAGCGTCACAAGTTAACAAAAAGGGTTTGGAGAAGTCAGGGTATATTAAAAGGGGTGTAGAAGTAAGATGTTGTTTTAGCTGTTCGAATGCTAATTGGTGTTCATTTTGCCAGTTGAACGGAATGTTCTTTCTTAAAAGGTTAGATAGGAGTTTGGCTATTCTAGATAAATCTGGTATAAAGCGACGATAGTAAGAGACTAGTCCCATGAAGGATTTTACATCTTTAGGACATTTAGGTTGGGGAAATTGCTGAACAGCTTTGACTTTATCAGGATTTGGCTTCACGCGTTGGTCAGTGATGATATGGCCAAGATAGGAGACCTCCTTACGGAGAAATTCGCACTTATCTGGCTGGAGTTTGAGATTGAAATGTCTGAGCCTGTCAAAGACATTTGAGAGTGATTTTATGTGGGTCGTCAGGTCAAAGGAGTAGATTACAATAACATCAAGGTATACAAAACATTGTATACCCTGAAGCCCTGACAAAGCGGAGTTCATTAGTCTTTGAAAAGTAGAGGGGGCGTTCTTTAAGCCAAATGGCATACGGGTGAATTCGAAGTGCCCTTGTGGGATAGAAAAGGCAGTCTTGGGAGCGTCACGCTCGGACATCTTAATCTGATGAAATCCAGATGCAAGGTCAAGGGTACTGAAGTATTTACACTTGCCTAGCTGGTCTAGGATTTCGCTAATGTTTGGGATTGGATAAGAATCTCCGATACTTATATCATTCAGACGACGATAGTCGATTACTACACGCCATTTGCGAAGCCCTGAGGCATCTTGTTTTTTAGGAACAACCCATATGGGTGAAGACCAAGGGGACGTAGAGGGTTTAATGATTCCCTCGTTTAGCATCTTGTTCATTTGGATCTCGACTTCTCGTTTGTGTATTTCTGGGAATCGATATGATTTAGTATTAATAGGGTTTGAAGAAGTAGTGGGTATTTCGTGTTGTATAGCATCAGTATGTGTTAGCTTATCTTCCGGTAAATGGAAGATATCTGAGAAGTCGGCACACAGGTTATATAAAGAGTCTCTTTCTTCGTGATTTAGGTGGGACACTCTCAAGAGATCTATGACTTGGTTAGTTCGGTTTAGGACATTCACGGAGTTATCATCAATTCGCGAAGTGTGAAAGATCTTGAAACTATTGTTTTCTTGTAGGGGTATTATGTTAAACTTCATGTCGGAACTAACTGTCAAAGGTGATTCGGAGACGTTCACTACTGAAATGTTGATTCTTGAATTAGATTTAACTTTGACTATACAATTAGCTATGAGTAGTGATTCGATAGGATGTTGATCTAAGATAAGTCCTTCTTTTATTTCTGGGTTTTGAACGGAACATTCAATTATGGTTTCAGATCGAGGTGCGATAACGTAGACAGGTTCGGTGAATTTAAGGGGGATCATGGTATTATTTATTATTAACTGGTCATTTGCAAAGTCTATTTTACTAGAAGATTTTGCCAGAAAATCATTTCCGATTATTCCATCGTATGGGAAGTTTAAGTGACCTATAAGGTGAAACTGATGACTGAGAGATTGAAAGGTAACCGGAACGTGACCCAATGATATCATAGGGTTGGCTTCGTTGCCGAGTCCCATGAAAGTCACGAATTCTCCAGTTATTTTCTGAGGCATTTTTTCTATGGAGCATTCTTTTATTAAACTTATAGCTGCGCCAGTGTCAATAAGGAATGATAATGGTTTCTCCGAGACGGAAGTTTGGACTTCAATAAAAGGTAAGTATTTTTTTGAAGGGTTGGTGGTTATGTTGTATATTTTAACATTATTAATTTCTTTTTCAGATGTGGGGACAGTGCTACGAGTTGTCACAGGAGTACTAGGATCCAAGTAATTATTGGTAAGTATTGGTCGAGGTTCATCACTATAGGTTTGAGGATGAGGCGCTGGAGGTGCTGAAACAGTGGGTTTTAGGTTGGTAAGAAAGTTTTGGGAGTAATTTTCGTTATCACTATGAAATTGGGGCTGGTTATCCTGTTTGTTAGTTGTGTTGGAAATAGTATGAGTTCCACTATGAGTTTGGGGCTGGTTACCCTGTTTGTTAGTGGTGTTGGAAATAGTAGGAATGCCACTATGAGTTTGGGGCTGGTTACCCTGTTTGTTAGTGGTGTTGGAAATAGTAGGAATGCCACTATGAGTTTGGGGCTGGTTACCCTGTTTGTTAGTGGTGTTGATTTGTATTGGATTGGTTGAGTGCAGTGAATTAGAAATGATGCCGGTTTTGGTGTTTCGTTTTCCCGTACGGCACCCGGCGGGAAAATTGTTTAGTTTAAATGATTGTTATCTGTTTCGTCAATACCATCAGGCTCATATGAAGTTACAGCATGAATTGGTTGATTACCTCTGAAGGATGTGCTACTGTTAGGATTCGGACGGAAAGACGGGTTAGGTCTAGAGAAGCGTCGATTATTATATTCTCTCTTACGACACACGTCAATGGTATGGCCTGGAATTTTGCAATATCGGCACACTAAAGCATTATATCCAGTGGTAGGGGAGTTGAAAGACTGGCTAGCGACATTCATATTAGGGTTTCCACGATTTTGTGGTTGACGAGGCCGTCCTTGATATTGTAAATTACTTGTATGATTAAAAGTAGTAGGCTGTCGTCTCAAAGTCGTCAATAATAGTTTTTCCTCTGACACTGCAAAATTTATGGCTTCATTGAGTGTTTCAGGATCGCGACAACGGATAATTGTAGAGAGACGAGGTTGCAACCCTACCACGAAGGTATGCAGCGCCAAGTCTTGCATTGCAGCGACACGGCCTGCCAGTTCGCCTTTCTTTTTAGTAGGAATAGATATATTTATTTCGGTTAGTAACTTTGATAAACAAGATTCAATACGAAGCGCGAACTGGTTGACTGTCTCGTGATTTAATTGTTTGCATTCTTGTAAGTCAGATAGTAGGGCAGCATAGTGTTTACGTTCACCGTATTGTGATTTTAGGAAATCTTCTAATTGTTGCCAATTTTCGATTTCTTTTATTGAGCACGCGGCTTCAGCATGCCCTTCTAGCTGGCTTAAAATATATTTTAATAGTATGTCTTGTTGTGACGAAGAAGCTAAATTTATAGCGTTTTTGCAATTATTTAAAAAAGCATTTAACTTTTCGCGATTTCCGTCAAATCGGTTTATAAATTTATTAAGAATATTAAGGTCGATGTCTGACATGCTTATTTTGCTTATGCTTGGCACTTCCTCCTTGGGCATTGAATTAATTGAATCGGACGGGAGGTCCAGTCTAAACAATGATAAGACGGTCTCGGCGCTCAGGAATGCGAAGAGATAACGTTTTGTACTGCACTGATTATTGAATTCGTCGAATTAAATATCACTGGGACTTTTGCACAAATACACTTGTAGGATTGAATTAACTCACAGTACGGAGAATAACACGGCGATCATCTTCAACGGCTCAGGAACAACACACACACACACAAGTAGTAAAAGTTTATAAAAAAATATATTTATGTAGTTTATTATTAAGGTGTTTCTTAACTGGAACTGGGACTTAAGTTTTTGGAATCGATTGGAAATATACGTATATAATACGTAATACGTATAATACGTATAGATAATATATGAGTCGCACCGGAAAAGGTTCTGGTTTTTTAAAATTTACACAGGTTTTCACTCGCGAGTCGAAGACGTACCGGGGATCTATTCTGAGATCCCTTTACGCTGCCACCAATGTTATACGGGATCCTTTGAATGTCTTTTTAAAAAAAGATTTTCTTTTCACACACACTATTTATTTGAATAAAAAAGTATAACCGCTCGCGAGTAGGGCTGTGATGCGACTGACGAGCCACGCAGGGCTCGCGCGGATGTAAGGCTGGATTGCTAGGTCAGCATGTCTAGCAGCCCTGTTAGCAATAGCCCTTACAATTACCATATATAACAGTTCGATATCTGTGGATGTTAGTGGAGCAAATTTATATAACAATATTTCGTCATTTATTTTATTTTTCGATGAGGATATCTGAGGATATTAATATCAGGATTCCTATCCAAATCCTTTTCAATTTTGATTTTTATTCTATCAGAATTAAATTCATTTAAAGCAGCTCTGACTTGATCAAAAGTTTTCTGCCTTTGGAGAGGCGACGCGATATTGCAATTTTTATATATAGTGCTGGTTATATGTATAATGACATTATTTGTGATGACCTGTAATTGGCTTTGTGTTGCTATGTATGAAATTATTTCTTTATTATAGCTGTTGGTCATCCGAAAAACACATAAATAAATAAGTAAATGGTTATGTGCCTATTAATTATTTAGAGTGCTATTATTCTGAACCATAAAAGATAACATAAATATCTATTAAAAGTAGATTGCTATTCTTAGCTGCACTTACATAGATTTATTGAATAACTATAAAGATCTTGTTTTTAATTTAATTTTTTGCATTCACAATGCAATATTTCTATAAGATACGAGTATATCTTATATAAAGCTCTTGTAATAAAACCATACTTATTTATACTTTTTTATTCTATTGCTTCGTTTTGTAGATCTTATGGGTCTTAAACAATTCTAATAAAATCAGCCCTTTGAATTATAATCAAGTAGGTAAGCACAGGTTGTCAAGAATCCCAGAATTATTAACAGCAGTCAAATCACAAAAGTGTCAGTCCAAGTGAATACAGCCAGGTTTAGAGTAAGTAAAACGAAAATTCAGAAAGAATAACCGAGTTAAAATTAAATAAACACCACGAACAAATCGTACTCCTAGAGACAGCAAAATACCGAAAAGTGATTAATGAGACCTGTGTTTGGCAGAAAAATCGCTTGCGATTGATTACCAGTGCTGAGTAACAAACTGTCAGTTTTCGGCAAGGACACGTTTGCTAACTTCAGTAGGCGCTGACACAATCCGCCATTTTGCTTAGATAAGTTTGTTTACAAATTTAAGTTAACCGGTGGTTTTGTGCAATCATTAAAGAATAGTAGTGAACTCGTCTTCTTCAATATTGTCATTCACTAAATTATTCAATATATTATTCACAGTTTAAACTTTTCACTGCATTTGATAAAAATATATTTAAATGAGGTTATGTTCCCCAGTGACCGCTAAGTTTGCGTCCTAGAGGAAAATAGCTATTTACTATTTGACAGCGCTTACCGCTTACGATCGCCATTTGGTTTACAATCGCTTTTAAGCGATTTTTTCTGCCAAACACAAGGAGTGATTACATACTATACGGAATGTATAAATAAATAGAAGGCTTTATTTTTAATGTTACACTTGTGACCTATATATAAGTTACTCTATGCTTGTGACAGTCCGTCAGTTTTCAACAAGTGTTTTAGTAGCCTGATGAAATAACTAAAGGCTTAGAATGATTCTCAATGGCAAGAAATATCTATTTCTGCACTTTGTACGAAACCGTACAATTTTATGAATATCATAATTAAGTATGAAATAATGTTGTTATATGACGTATGCTTACCTCGTTGGTTTATGTACTCGATTGCCCCGCGAGTGCCAATTATATATCGAAATAAAGTAATTTAGTTCTTACACTTCCGCGCACATTACACATTAGAATAAAACACTTTTTTGCGGATTTTGCGCATGTTTTATTTTATATTTAATCCTGACGTTTCGACTTCGGACCGTCGGCAGGGGGACCGGCCTCCATCTTACTGTTATTATTTGCATAACATTAGGGTCGGTTCCCCTGCCCGAGTTTCTTTCGCCAGTTCTTCTCGGAAGGGCCTCCCAATTTCCGAACTGATAGTAGGCTCAGTAGTATACAATGTAATCTAAGTGAGAATTTAATAACTAAATAAAATGTACTTAAAATAAAAATGAAATAATTTGATTTATATAAAATAATTTTAATATATAGGAACGTGCCCGGTTAAAATATTGTGAAGGTAGTAGAAAAAACATGACAACCATCATCTTAGTCATCCTGTGATCACGGCTCCTGTAAAGGAGTCGAAACGTCAGGATTAAATATAAAATAAAACATGCGCAAAAATCCGTAAAAAAGTGTTTTATTCTAATGAAATAAAGTTAGTGCAATTACGGCATCCTACACGGGCAGTTTCATTAATCTTCCCCGAGTTTATCATTATCAATTTATATTATCATTTATTATCAATTTAGCTACTGTATTTATTAAAAACAGAACAATTCATAAAGCAGTATGTTGCTGATAAACTTGTATATATTTTATATTTAAGACTGAATATCGAACAATCTTTACATAACTTTAAGCTACAAAACGCTTCAAAATCAAAAATTTGTGCTTGCTAGTTAAAAAAAACATTTGTTGCAAGTAGAGATGGGTAATGGGTTATAACCCATTCCACCCATTTGGGTTATAACTGGGTGATTTGGGTTTTAACCCGGTTTTAACCCATTATCACCCATTTTAGTGGGTGAAAATGAACAGTGTAAATATTTGTATGTATTTTAAGGTAGCAAACAACATAAAATGAAAATCCTAATACAAATCAAGTCATTTATTTCGTATTTACAAAATTATATGGGTAAACATACAAAGTAATCAACCTAATCACTTGAATCAGATATCTGTTCACAATCTACAAATTCTAAATTATTCGTGTTTGATGTTGACGGTTCGGGACTGACACTACGTAATGGCATGGTATTTTCCGATATTTCTTGTAGTGGTGATGAATCACAATCCTCAGAAATGTCACACGTCTGATTCCTACTCTTATTTAATAAATTCCAATTATAAGTTATAAATGTCAGTTTAGCTGCCCTTTCTGTAGTGAGTCTGTTTCTTTTTTTGCTGTGGACATTGCTATGAGCACTAAAAGAACGCTCTACAGCAGCAGAAGTGCAAGGTGCGGTCAAAATTCGGACCGCGACTTTGCTTAATACAGTGGAACCACAAATACCCTTCCACCATGTTGTTGCACTTACATCGCTTATATTTGCCCACAGAAATCTACGACTCCAAAATCCTTCTCTTGCCCGATAACTCGCTAAGTTGGTCATAACATTTATTCCCATACTTTCGCCTACTTTATATATGTATTCCATGGCGTCGACTAGCTGATCTTCGTCAAGTTCACTTCCTTGAACTGTAGGGTCCAATAAATACGCTGCAAAGTGGATAGTTTTTAAACACATTTTTATTCTCTCGTCAACATTGCTCATTAGTTGTTCTTTTTTATCATTTTCTAATATTGTTAGATCTGGTAAAATAAACAGCAATTCGGATTTCATGTTTTTTAGTGTCATGAATACTTTGTGAATACTATTTGCATTTGTTTCTAATTTAAATATTGCGTCAGATATAGGTTTTAGAATTAATTTGCATTGTCGCTCCATCTCCCAAAAATTGTCATCTAGAAGCGCCGATTTCTCATCTGAAGGTAATAATAATGTGGCATTTTCATGCACCACCAAAGTCTGCAAGGCAACCTTTGTATTCTCTACGCTTTTGAAACTTGCATAACTACCGCCCCATCGCGTATCGCACGGACTTCAAACTTTCACCTGAGTTTTTTTCCTTGACAATTTTCGCAAGCAAACTTGTTAAAATGTGACTTCTTTTAATGGTTTTAATCAAATTTGTGTTAATTTCCTTACAAGCACATATTACAGCTATTTTGATTATGTCTTTGCATTGCAAATGAAGAGTATGTGCTGCACAATTAAGGCATGTTATATTTGGAAATACCTCATTTATGAGTCGAAAAGCTCTTTGCACGTTACTTGCATTGTCTCCAATAATCGTCGCAAACTTATTTGATCCATACTCTGACAAAACATTGGAAATTTCTTTACAAATATAATCACCAGAATGTCGGTTCTCTGCCGTTGCTCTGCTTTTAACGAATACGGGTTCGGGTTTTGCGATTAGTATATTAATAATGCCTTCATTTCGGCAGTTAGACCAACCATCTAACAATAAGTGCAAACATGTTTGCGATAGTAGATCTTCTTTCAACTCTCGGTGCATTTCTCTATAAGTTTTGTCCAAAATTCTCGTGGAAATTGTTTTTCTTGTTGGTAATTTGTATGAAGGCTGAAGTTGATTAAAAAAGTTTATCCAGAGGGGGTGTTCAACGATTGACAGAGGTGTGCCCGATACGTAAATAGCTTTGGCCAGTAGAGAATGTAGGTTTTCTTTAGCACTTTCAGATAAATCGTATAGGTTAGACAAAGGCGCACTTCCCTCAAGTGATAAATTCAAGTCAGATCCTGGCCTTATATTTTCTATATTATGCAACACTTCGCCGCCTGCTGATCCTGAAGAGCTTTGCGGTAAATTGGACTTTAACTGTTGTTTATAATTTTCAGGACAATTAATACACTTCAGTAAATGTTTTGGCATTTTTTGTAAATTTGCGACTTTGTATTTTGTTTCGTAATATTTGCACGTAGCAGATTTGTTTTCGCTTTCGCCAGTGGCGGATTTACCAGCAGGCTGAGTAGGCTTGAGCCTAGGGCGGCAGATTTTTGGGGCGGCAAATTTGGTTACGGATTTTTTTTTTTTGCTACCAGAAATCAAAAAGATTTCTGAATGACGGTTTTCTGTATTCTGTTTTCTGATGTTTTACAGATAGAAGTCTGCAACAAATTTTGCCGACGACTTTCCCTTCTCACTTATCATTTGTCATTGTACGTTCCGTGAATCCGTTTAGCAATCTTCCATATTCTAGAGTAAAACAGCTAGTTCGCAGCCCCCAACGAGTAATCGGTTGGGGGCGGCGAATCGGTAATCGGTCTTTGCGCCCAATGCGCCCTCTCCCCGCACTTTGAATGAGTGTAAAGAGCGAAATTATAGAAAATGTATTTTTCTTTCCTACCGTCAACCCATACAGCCAGTCCTAATATTTTTTGGAGGCTGCGAACTGCATGGTTTGTATATAATTTAGTGATTTTAATTTGAATTTAGTGCATAATTTTACCGATTTTAATCTTATGTATCGAGTATTATGTGTTGAACACGCACTAGCTTTAGAAAAATATACCTAAAAATTATTTTACGTGCAATTCCAACGAAGTTGTTGAATTGTAAAAATAATCTAGGACATGACAATTTGACCATTGTGGAGGCAAGGGCGGCAAAAGCTTCACAGCCTATACCTTGAAAATTTGTAAATCCGCCACTGGCTTTCGCGGTAATGTGCCCATATTAACTGGTTTTTTGGTCTCACCATACTGACCTTAAAGCATAAAAGAACACAATGTTAACCAAAGGTGCTTCTAATTTAGGGATAACTAAACAAATAATCTACTGTCAGAAGATTACAATGAATGCCTGTTATCTGACTGAATTTTTTTTTAAGTAAATATATGCCACATATTTGTACATACTTTACGTACGATTAGATGAAATATGATTTGATACAAATGAAAAACTAAATAAAAATATTACTTCTTCAGTATAATGAAAGATAATTGTTATTATATATTCTTTTTATTATTCTAATGTATCAGCAGAAAGGTTAAAATGTTAAATTTATTTTCGTTTTCAAATACAGTCATAATTTATTGGACTTAGGTTCTTTATTCTACCGGCAAAGGTTCAAATATTCCGATCACTAAGTATGCCGTCTATTGTTTTCAACTTCTTTGTCTAAAAGCTTTATGTTCATGGTAAAAGTTAGTATTAAGTTCAAATCTTTTATATCCATAACTACGTGTATCAGTGTTAAAATATTGCATAAATTTATTTGAATTTTTGAAATAACATATTACAAAATGTTTACAGCATCAGTTTTTTAATAATTATTTAAAAATACTTATACTTGTTTACATGTTAATTCACAAGATGGCCGACAAACAAACTAGCAACAATTAAATCTTTAAATGTTTTGGTCTTCGATCATCTACATGATCGAAGATTTTGGTAAATACAAAATGATTGTTGGTAGCACGAATCGAGTTAATGTAGCTGTTAGAATAGCAAGTTATAATTTATCAAAATAAATCAGTGAAAAGAGCTCAAATATAAGAATGTACTTACTTGTAGAGTTTTCTCAAATCGATAAATCCAGTTCCCAAGCAAATCATGGTCAATATATTCAAGCCAAGGTCATTCAGGTAAAAGCAGGATCAAATCACAATGGAAAGGTGCCGGGTCGTAAATTAAACAAAAATATCACATAAAACACGTGTACTCTAACCGATACCTTGAGGACGAGTGAGGTACGAGGGGAAAGAAGACGGGGGGTATTTGCGCGGGGTGCAGATAATACGTGTTACCCTGTCCCGCGCATCCCTGTCCCTCCCGTTGCTAGCCATACGTCAAAATGTAACAGTATTAGTTTTCACCCACTTAAATGGGTTATAACTGGGTGAAAATGGGTGATAACTGGGTTTTAATCTACCCGAGGATTATTACCCGGGTGAATACCCATCACTAGTTGCAAGTAATGTATATTTTTGAATGATTGCTTTTAGTGGTACAGATGTATTTAAATAAATAAGTATTTTTTTTGGAATTTAAAATTCTTTTGCTATTGTTTGGTATCTTTGAAACTTAGATACATATTTAGCCTTAGTTGTATGGAAGAGAGAAAGGCTCCTTTGAAATTGACCCATCTAATAAAAAACAAAATAACTAGACTAGGCTGTATGGACTTCGTACTCTTTGCCTGCCTTTATGGGAAACAACAAAAGTCAGTGACGCGCATGACACAATTGACAGATCAGGTAGGCATATACAGCAATACAGTAATCAGTGTGGGCAACCAAGATAAATGTGTGTGTTGATAACAACGGCTCGAGTTTCCGATTAATTAGCATATCGCTAGTTCACTTGCGATTATTGCTATACTCGGTTGTACTCGACGCTGATTAGTGGGTACCTATACTTTTAATTTATTTTCTGCGGATTTTATTGTGCTGCAATGGCAGAAAAACAACTAAAAAATAAAGTCTGTATCATCGGCTCTGGAAATTGGTAAGACGATTGTATAGGCCAGTAGATATTTAACTCATTATTTATTTCTAAGTATGCTAATAATCAAGTATTCTATGCATTTATTACTGTTTTGATTATGACCGTCTTTGATGACATAACCAGTAACTTCTAATTTTATATATATGTTTCCGTGGTTCCGTGTTTTACCTTTTAGCTTAAAAACGGCGATACTCTATCGGCTGCTTTATTACAGGGGATCAGCAATAGCTAAAATTGTGGGAAGAAATGCTGCCAGGTTGCCTAATTTTGAGGACCGTGTTACCATGTGGGTTTATGAAGAGATTATTGAGGGAAAAAAATTAACAGAAATTATTAATGAGACACACGAAAATGTTAAATATTTACCTGGACACAAACTACCTGAGAATGTTGTAAGTGTTCTTTTTATTAAATTAACAAATCTCACTATTCTAATATTATAAATAAGCAGTTTTTCTTAATGAATTCAAAATCTCAATTATCGATAAGCTACTAAGTAAAAAGCACTTGTTATTTTATGTGTCAATACAATTGTCATCATAAACACAGTTTCTTTAAATTATGTTCAAAGTTCAACAAAATCAAAGTTAAACTTGTAATAAACTAATTTTTTTGATTGTTTGTTTTTAGAAATCATCTTTTATAATACTAGATAAAATACAGTTTATAGAAAGTTTTTAATGTTTTTTACAGTGTCAATTAATTAGCTATTTAATTTATTTTCTATTATAACAAAAATTAGAGCATACTATTCCAGGGATGTTAGCATTTTGAAACTTATTGTCTGACCTAATCATTGGCACCTATAAGACATATGTGTGAAAATTGTATTTCTATATTTATCTAACTTCCTTAACAGAGTTGTGTCACTACCAATGCCATAAGTGTCATATTTAGATACATAATTATCACATGCATAGGCACCAAAGACGATTAGATATAAATAGATTTTTAAATATTTTAAAGCAGGGTTTTTGTTTATTTTTCAATTTTAAATAATTAACTTTATAAAATACAAATGTATTATCTTAAAAATTAAAACCAAATAATACAGATGTTTTGACAGCATCCTGTACTGACAGTCACTAAATATAATACAATAGTGCTAAACATTTAAAAGAGTGTGCTGTCCCTTTCAATTTCAAGTTGTTGACAGAAATGAAATGACATTTTAATTTTGTACAATGCTAAGTATATCATGCAATGTCAGGAAAATAGGGTTAAACAAATTTCAAAATAAAAAGTTAAAATTGATTTGTAATTTAAAAATTGAATGTCAATAGCTGTGTACAGTGGCGTAGCGAGGGAGGGGCAAGGGGGGTCATCATGCCCCAGGCACTATTCACAAAAGGGTGCCAAATGGTCCGCAAAACAAAAAATTGCTGGATAATTTAAATTTTATTTTTATTAAATTTAATTCCTGGAAAATGTATATCAAAATTTAGTGCCAGTGTAATATAATAAATAAAATAAATGAAAAGGCAAAACCGAACACTAATGTTATTGTCGATGGGCTAGAGAATATAGTAGAACTATTAGAAAATTTTGCAGAGGATACTACCACTACAAGTGACAAAAAGGAAGCTACAATTCTATTGCAAAATATACTAACTTTTAGTTTCATAACTTTAGTTTATTTCTGGTATGAAATCTTAAGGAGGTTTGATCAAGTGCAGCTCAGATTACAAGATGCTGCTAGAATAAATTTTAGAGAAGCATTCCATGATTTTGAATCATTAGCGACTGAACTAGCCAAAATTCGAGATTAGCTCTGTGAACAGGCAATAGGAAAAGCAAAGTCTTTTTGTGAAAATGAGATATTGATACAAAACTAAGTGTAAGAATAATGCTGCATAATGCCCAGAGAATTGGCTACAGATGTTGGTCTTCCTGCAGAAATTGAAATTTCTCACATTATGAAAAGCGTTCTTGATCATCTCCAACAAGCAATATGGACACGATTTACACAATTAAGTGAGCTTAATTTCAAATTTGGATTTCTACGAGATGTTGCAAATTTATTAAACAAGGATAATGATAACAACCTTGAAAAATTTAAAAATTTGGGTGTATTTCATAATTCAGATTTCAATGGAGTAGAACTCTTTATTGAAAAATGTGACTGCAAAATGTTACTCCGCAGTAGAAAAGAAATTGAACCTAGAACTCCATTAGAATTTTTTAAAATCTGTGTGGAGAAGATGTTTTTCCATACCTGAGAGTGGCACTTCAAATTCTCCTGACTATCTCAGTATTAATTGCGAGCTGCGAAAGTTCATTCAGAAAATTAATAGTTATTTATTATACAAGAGTGGAAAGTTCCTTTTTAACCGCGTGCTCGATTTGGATGACCGAGCAAGCGAAGGATTCTAAAGTTGAATCACGAGCGCAGCGAGTGATTCTAAATTAGAATCCTGAGCGTCAGCGAGGGAAACAAACGAGCACAAGGTGAAAAATCTTTCCACTCGAGTGCAATACGTAACTTTTCATCCCACCTCAGCGAGGAAATGACAAAATGAAAAAGAAAACAATTTATAATGACAAAATATTTTTATTTCAATTAAAACACATTAAGATAATCTATAAATTGAAGAAAATAATAAGAAGTAGAAAATAATTAGGAAATATTAAATGTAACGTTGCTACAGTTACTTATGTTAAGTTTAATATTTTTGTTAGGTAATGTTATGTTGGTGTTTGTGAATTGTGCGCTGTTTTGTGGTAAACTATCAGTAATTTTAAATAGTTGTGCCGATTCATTGGATTCTATTGGCGTAAATGTTGGCGAGAGAGGGCTATTGTTTCCAATCTTATGGGGGCTCATTTTAGATGTAGAAGGGCGAGACCAAGAATCTGACAGAGGTTCTTTCAGCGTTATGGCCTCCACGATACTATTACAAATTTTTGATTTACTTTGGATTGAATCCTCTATGTATCCCTCTACAACCGAATTAGACTTCCAGCCTCCATGGCGCTTAAGCGATAGAAGATCAGCCCCTGATTCGGCCAAAAGTGTGGCTGAGGTTCTTCTAAAACAGTGACCGGTGTATAACGGGGGTTCTAAAAGTCCGAGAAAAGTTGCTATTTCTCGTGGAATACTGCCAATTTTATTCTGACCCATAGGTTGTCGGATACACTTTCCGTTGCGATATTGTAGAAAAAATCGTTCAATTGGGGTGTTAGAAGGACGTAAAGCTTGATATTTCTGAACAATGTTTACATATTCCTTGCGAATAACGAAGTTGCGGTCTTTTTTTGTCTTGGTATTTAGTACATTAATTAATAGCAATTCATCAGAATTATGAGAATATTTTGATACGTTATTGACATTAAGTAGTGTAAGTTCATTTGTTCGACATGCTCCGGTTATACCAATAATAAGAACAACCTGTAACAAAAGAAGTATTTATAATCGTAAATAAATTAATCAAATTAAAAATATTGTAAGTACTATGTACAATTTTATCAACAACAAAAAATTACACGTATTGACTTACTTTTGCCGCTAAATATACGGAATCAGGTGCTTTATTAATAAACTTTGCAATTTCAGATGCTGTGAAAACCTTCGATTTTTTTGGCTTATAACCAGATGAGGCTCTTTTTAAAAATGCCACTAATTTATGATAGGTGTCGATATGAACGTCTTTCTTCATCTTAATTGTTAATTTTAGCATTGAATACGTACTCCATAGCGTGCTTGCTTTCTTGGTCTCAGATAATTCTATAAAATATGCCAGCAAAACGTTTTCGGAGAAAGTTTTTGCTCCTTTAGCTAGTCGCCACATGTTAAATATATCGTACTGTTTCAAATACTTCTCTCGTGATTGCTGAGGGAGAAGGCTCATTTGCGCATTATTAACTGTTTCAGTTAACTCAGTTGGCGTTAGATAAACTTCATCGTCGCTAATGTCACTCATTTTAGTTGATTTTTTTGTACAGTTTTTAGGTTATGTTAATTATATTAAGCAATAAAACGTGAAAAACTAGAATGGCGCGAAGCACGCAAATAAAACAAAGAAACCAAGAAGGTTCCAAATTTAAATTTTTTCACAATTTAAAAAGTTCTTATCATAAATTTGGCACCATAGAGGTTACATTAAATAGGTTTAATGACGTTTTGAATTTACAATTATATTGAGTACTCATTATATGTGATGTTCTAAATTCAAATCTACTTTGCCGCTCAAGCGAATAAAATAAAATTTTCCAGCCAGATTTCGAAGCGCAAAATTACACTTTCCGAGGTGGTGGGATGAAAAATAAATTTAGACATATCTACGATCAACAATGGGACAAGGTCGCCTAAGTGCCCTATCTTTTTTAAGTGTGGAAAGAGAAGAATTTGAATTGATCACTTTGATAATATTATTGATAAATTTGCTTTATCAAAAGCAAGAAAATTTACATATATGTAGTAATTAGTTCTTGTTAATGTTGTAGTATTGTTATTAAATATATGTATCTACTTAATATAAATTACTAATATAATAAATTACTCATCAGAATAAAACATTGCTTGTATTTAACTCATCACAGGATCCTGTGATCACGGCTCCTGTTAAGGAGTCGAAACGTCAGGATTAAATATAAAATAAAATAAAACATGCGCAAAAATCCGTAAAAAAGTGTTTTATTCTGATGTGTAATGTGCGCGGAAGTGTAAGAACTAAATATAATAAATTACTTTTTTATTGTTGTAAAACTGCATATTTTTTAAATATTTCTTTATAAATAAATAATAGGTATCTTTTGACCTAATTCTAGATAATCATATACATTTCAAAATCTAGTCTTGTTTTCTCAACTACATTACTAAAAAGGTATTGTGACCCGGGCGCGAGTTAAGCTCGCTACGCCACTGTATCTGTTGGTTTTATAATGCTCTTTGTTAGAAAAGACATATGAGAATGTAAAATATTGTTTCTATTTTAATTCCATTAGAAAATTTTTATTCCTGTAAATAAATCAATTATGCGAAGACATTTGAAAACTGCAGTGGTTTGTAAATATTAATAGGTGGCCATACCTGATGTGGTGGAAGCTGCCAGAGACACCGATCTCCTTATCTTTGTCGTGCCTCACCAGTTCGTCAGGACAATTTGTTCTACACTTCTAGGAACGATAAAACCTACAGCAGCTGCTCTTTCTTTGATAAAGGTAGCAATTGGTTCTATTAGAAAAAATGTACTGATGATAATAATAATTATTCCATCATTATTTTATCATTAATAATTTTTATTTCATCATCATCAGCCTAATTATATCACTGATGCTGGGGAAAGGCCTATGAATGAAAACACCATAGGTAATATACCATCATGCAGCCCAGTGGGGTTTGATGACTGTAAACAACTGCGAATGCAACCATGACCACTGTTATACCATGCTTAATGTGCCTTCCAAAATAGAGAGGAACTCGAAATAATATATTTTGACAACCTATCCGATGAGCGACTTTTGCGAAAGTTGTGAGCCAAATGTTTTAGCCACTGCACCAGCATGCTAATCTTTACATTTCATAAGTCTTAATCTACTTTAAGGACATTTTAACATTAATTTTAATTTTTTTCTTAATTTTTTATTATTATGTCTTATATTTCAATTTTTTTCTGGAGCAATGTTTACCGGATGACAGGATTCTGTGAAGACTGTTCCTGTAAATTAATGAATGGGATTTTAAAGTGTAGATTTACCTTTTGTTTGCTCTCCAATATTAGGTTGTTGTTTTTTCGTTATATTTACATTTAATTTCTCTCTTGACTTAATATAGAAATAATTATTTTTTTGGCTGTCTACAACTATTGCCCAATTTAGTCTAAGACATTGCTATTTATTAATCACTGACTAACCTTTGATGTATATAAATACTTTACTTTATGAATAGACATATTGCAATTTTGGCAGGGATTCGACATTGCTGAAGGCGGCGGCATTGACCTGATATCGCATATAATCACAAGGTGCCTTAAGATCCCCTGTGCTGTTCTCATGGGTGCTAATATTGCTTCAGAGGTAAGTACATATATCTTAAGTCTCTTCATGCTCTTGCCACGTCTTTTTAAATAATAAGTATACCTGTATTTTTATTCAGTATTTTTGGTAAGGTATAGCTTTTATATAGGCTTATAAGCCTATGGTATGCACATAATTGTGTGACGATCATAAGCATTTTTTCCCGGGTCATTTTTTTTTCTATACATTATTTGGTATCCATAATTAAAGCTTCTTATAATTTGGAACTAAACAATTGGTGTCGGTAATGTTCATTTTTCGAAATGAACAAATATCTTGTATTACTTAATTATTCATATTTTTTAAAATGACTGGGACTTTTTTTATCTAAAGCACTAATTGATACAATACGAAGTAATATTATTTGTACTACCTATACCTACTGAGAAAGTACGTTGTTATTTGTGCAACACCGCGTCAAAAAGAACGTCATTATTGAAGTCGTTATTATCCCCGCATATAATATGAAGTCGTATGAAAATTCAATACTGTTCTGCTGCGTGGGCGGATTATACGAAAATGATTTTCTTTCCTGCTGTTTTTTTTTTGACAGCATAAAAATACCATAACTCAAAAAGGTTTTATTTCGATTTTCGAAGAAATTATATAAGTCGCTTGTTTTTGTACTGCACAGATTTGTTTCTTTTTCTAAATTTAAAAACTGATGCAACTTTGTTATAACTGCAGTAGATAAGTACAAATATACATACAAGATAAAATTGCTGAAAGCGACGATGTTATACAGACGCCGCACGGTGGTCCCACGTCCAAGGCAGAGCGGTCAAAACTTCCTAAAACCGTTTTTAAACATTTATTCTCATTGGCAATGATGTAAAATATTAAAAATAGACGTTTTTGATTAAATACAAGCAAATTTAGAGAAAATTAAATTATAATTGAACATATGCAAGCATTAGAAAACCTTAAAAAAATGTTAAAATTGTATGCAATTATTTGCAGACAATTTCGTACTAAAATACAATTAATTGTTGTAAATTTAAGAAATTATTAATGATTAAAGCTAAATGTATAATCCTAGTATATAAAAATACGATTGCGATTTGCCTGCCGCTCGCAACGCACATGAGATTAGACAATGATAACCAATCTCGAAATATCATGAACAATAACTGTACAATTATTGACAAGAATAAATAAAAACCAATTTCACTTTTAGAAGTTTATATTGGACCTCTATTTCGCAAGTACGTCCTGAGACTGATATGTTCTCTGAGTAACACTTCTTTGACAAAACACAAAACACTTTGGTATGACGGTAAAATATTTCACGAAGTTTTAGTGTTCATAAGATTTTTAATCAATAAGTATTGGTGCTTGGTGAGCTTAGCTTCAACAATAAGCGATAATACTTCGTCAGCGCTTATAGCCATATCTGAATTACCACTATTAGATTGACTCGAAGAGTTAAGCAATGCGTTTACAACAGAGGGATCTATTTCTGACAATTCTTTTAATCGTCTACGTCTTGACCGCGAACTAAGATCCTTGTCAAAAAAGGGTTGTCGGAATACCCACATAAAATAAAAAGTATAATATATAGATGCGTAAAACTTTATAATTTACAAAACACCCTGTTGTTAAAATTCCATCATACACGAACAACAAAACAATTAGCTTTTTTTAGAAATCACCAAAACAAATACCACTTAGATGAGTCACCGATAAACGGTGAACAACAACAATTTCAGAGGTTAATTAATAAGTTATATCTGGGGTAAGTGGCCCTGATATTTATACCTCTAGGTAAGTAGGACCCTTGACATGGCATGTGTAGGATTGTCCTTGAGGGCTACCAGTATTGGCAATATTCGACAATGAGTTTTAGGGGGTTTTGGCCTATGGCGGTACCACCGTGCGCCGCTATAACTAGATAGAAAAGATGTCTTGGAAACAGTGATAACTATTGTTATTGCTCTTGAGAACTTGAAATTATTGAAAACTTCCTAAAGCCTAGAAGTATATTAATACTATAAAAAACATGATTTCATGTCTTCAGCTTTTATTAAATGGATGAAGTCATTTATTTTCCTCATATTGTTAGATGTATTACATATAATGTAGGTACTATTAACTCGATCGATCTCTGGCACTTTTGAACAGCATCGTCCTCAATCGTAAACAGTCAACAACAATCGTACTTGGTGATAAGGTGTAAACCTATACAAGTTTATTATGATTAATACTTATATTGACTTTGCTAGAATGATGCCTACGACTTATCTGTCGAGTTAAGGCCAATCAGTGACTAATTGTTATAGACTTTGACTCTTGAATGGACTGTGCATGGTCTTGCTGATATCAACGATCCACTGTTGTCTACATAACATGTTTATGTTGTGCATTACCTACGATGCAAAACAAGACACTTTATAGCATCCGCATTTATTGTTTGTCGATAATTTCTGTTTTTATATTATGATTTACTATGCAATTAGATTTTGTGGTTTCTGTTACATAGTAACACATTGCTTTAGTTTGTCAAAGTTTTACAGGATTACTTAACGAGCTAAAGTAGCTAGATAGAGTCCATCGTTAGGTTGCAAGACATTTCATAGACGTTCCTCTTCAGACATATTAATATTAAAACTAGTTGAGCTCACAATATGAAGTTCAGAATAATGCTCAAGCATAAATAAATATTTCTTACATTCACACCAATTAGCCTAGCCCAAAGTAAGCACTATAAGGCTTGTGTTATGGATACTAGGGTAACGGATAGACATGTATGATACATAGACATGTCATATTAATAGAAATATTTATAAACACCCATGACTCAGGTACAAATGCTCATATTCATCATACAAACATCTGCCCCTTCCGGGATTCAAACCTAGGACCAACGGTACGAAAGGCAGGATCACTACCGTTGCGCCAAACGGTCGTCGAATCGTATAGTTACTCTAACTCTAAGAGGTTGTTTAATCTCTTAGGGTAATTTCCTATCACCGACAAGATATTAGATATTGTACAGAAAGATAGTGTTCCCCATTAGTTAAGCGATTTTAACAATCTGTCCCATCTAGGGCCTACTTCTAGGAATAATTATTTAAGTATTTTATCCTGCTACTATTTTTTTAGGTAGCAGATGAGAAGTTCTGTGAAACTACGATAGGGTGCCGTGACGTGATGCTGGCGCCGATGATGCGAGATATCATTCAGACAGAATACTTCAGAGTGGTCGTGGTCGATGACGAGGATGCCGTTGAGATTTGTGGAGCATTAAAGGTAAAATGAAAGAAAATTTGTTCACTCCATTAGACACTGTGTTCAGTCAAGGTCGGATAGTTTTCAGGACGTTTCGATTTCTTCAACCAGTTCTTAATTAAAATTTCGTATTCAATGTATAATGTTAAATAACGTGGCGCAGTTGACTGCATACAAAGTCCAATTTATTGATATATTATTTTAAATTATTTGAAAGATGTTTACATATTACATGAAATTGATGGAATTCTTTCTTATACACGAAGACATAATTATATAAAAAATATAAAACAAAAGGTGACATACAAATGGCGACCTTATCACAACTTACAAGTGATTTCTTCCATGGCTGGAAAAAATCAACCAAATCCTGGTTGGGTAATTGGCGGTGTTCAGGCGTCTATTTTAAGATAGTAGACATTAAAAATAATTTTCAAATGTCATTATTTATATTATTAAACAAGCTGACCCAGCCACGCGTTGCTGTGGCACAGTAATTTTAATTAAAAAGTAGCCTAAGTTACTCCTTATTACATCAGCTACCTGCCAATAAAAGTCCTGTCAAAATCGGTCCAGCCATTTCAGAGATTAGCCGGAACAAACAGACAGACAGACAGACAAAAATTGTAAAAAATGTTATTTTGGTGTATATACCGTATATATATTCATATGCATGTAGTAAAAAACGTTTATTTCAATATTAAAAACAGACAACCCAATTTTATTTATATCTATAGATACTAATTTCTTCAAAACGGACAATAATTCTTTTGTCGGGTTATTAATGTTTATTATCGTTGACAAATAGTTTTTTTACCATAACATTAAATGTGACACAGTAGAAGCAATAGTCGAGATGTTATTAGTTAGGCATAAGCAGATTCCTTTACGGAATAATAATCACTACATTGTTCATAGTGACGTCATCCATCTTACAAACACTGTTTTGTAATAATATGCATAAAATCCTTAGCAAGGCAACCAAGCAATTGTTTTCTGGTTTAACAAAACATAATATTAGTTTTTGTTTGAATGCTGTAGCAAAAAAAGTCTATATATTTTCATATTAGTCTATTAGATTGTAGTTATCTACAAATTTTGAGATACCTGAAGGTTTTCGACTTGCAAATATCTATAACTAACGATCTTAAGGTTACAATGATAAAAAACTATATTAAAAACGTAGTAACGTCGAATTAGGCCTTGCCTTTTTATTAATTTTAGCTGTTTGTCAAAAAAATCTCAATACGAATTAAGATACATTTTTCTAGTGGTAATATTTACAAGGCTGCTATAAAACTGTTTACTAGTAGTTTGAAATACGTAAGCGTAGACATAGTAAATATTGACGCGATTCGCTTTTTAAGCATGTTCTTCAAACCTTTAGCTCTGGACATTTTACTATTTGTAGGTTCATGAATATTAATAAGCTGACTCGTGGAAATTGAAGAAAAACATTCTCTTAACAATAACCCATTTTTGTACCAATAATTATTAATTAGATATGTATTTATGAAGCATACCATGCAGTTAAAGGTATTATGAGAAATGAGATTGTTTAGCTGTTCATTCTTTGTGGAGGGTTAAAACTGTCTTTTTACCATTTTAAATGCCAGTAACCCCGATACATACCGTGACAATCACTGTATAATCACCAATAAAAAAAAAGCATAAAATTAAATCATTTTACTTCGCTTACCGTCGCTTGGTGCAACGGTAGTGATCCTACCTTTTGCGCCAAAGGTCCAGGGTTCGAATCCCGACATGCTTTATATTATGAACATAAGCATTTGTTCCCGAGTTATTTAATATCCATAGAATAAGTTACTTAGTTTAGGCCTAATAAATATAATATATAAATAATAATATTATTATTTATTGTATCGCAATTACCCCGATGGATTCACGCACACGCAGGTACAAATATACTAATGTAATAATAAACTCTACTATTTGATGCAACCTCTTTTTATGTTATTAATTGAATTAATATATGAATACCTAATTGCAGAAATGCAACATGTCCACTCTTCCATTTTTACAGTAGAGACAAAAGACTCAATAAAACTAAAATTTAAGTTCCCTGTCTGCAGTAAACGGCTATTTCAAGACGTTGCCATGCCAATGCTATTTAGTGGGACATGATTCCTTTCTACAGTATACGATGTGTCCCGCATATATCAGCTGTTTTAGTGAAAAAAACAATGTTTGAAGAAGTTGGACATGTTTCCTTACTGCAGTTAGCAATTCATATGTATTAAATATTATTTATTTTTATTGCTTTCCATGGCATTCATGGCATACGTTTTTAGTTTTTTTTTTCAGTCAGTATAATATATTAAAGTGTGATTGTGCAAATAAGAATCCTTTTATGTCTGGAAGATATTAAAAAATATATATATATATAATATTCTTAATAACATTTCGCTTAATAGGCATATTATACGCTTTATTAATGTTATATTATGGTTGGCATGCTGATGCTACCATGGATTTTTTAATTACGTAATTTGGAAAAGTGTTCATCATTAGTATAATGAACTCGCTAAAGTGTTCTTATTTGTGGAGATAAACTGTGTTTTAAAGTTTAGCCAGCTACAGGTAACTTGATGTGTTTGTAGAACATCGTAGCGGTGGGTGCTGGCTTTGTAGATGGCCTCGGCTTCGGCGACAATACTAAAGCGGCTGTGATTCGTCTCGGTCTTATGGAGATGATCAAGTTCGTCGACGTTTTCTACCCTGGCAGCAAGCTAAGCACGTTCTTCGAGTCATGTGGCGTTGCCGACCTTGTCACCACTTGTTATGGTGAGCTATGAAAAGGCGAATATCTGCACCAATTAATTAAATTTAAGTGATTTAAAAATTAATTCTAAAATTAATTTTAACTCACTTCAAAGTAAGTTCTGCTTATTTTTCATCGAGTTCATGAATGTTTTTTATGTTGTTTTCACCTGAAATTTGTCTCGAATCGGCTACAAAATTATTTAAAGTATTTAATTTCATTTCAATTCATGGGATAAATTTTAGTATATTTGCTATTTCCGTATCTTGTACGCGTCAATATATATATATTTTTTTAAAACCTATTACTTCCCTCTATCAGGTATCTTGACAAAAATAAACACCGGAGCCGCCAGTCACGTGGTGTATAAATTTCTGAGGGACTAACAACTTATTTTTAATTTTATCTGTTTTTATTCTATAAAGGAAGATTTTAATGTCTGAGTTTTAATTCCTTGCATTCGCAATGTCGTAACTTTCTGAAATTTTGGGTACAATCCATTTTTCATTTAAGGGAAAGGAAAAACTACGAATAAGACTTTTATATGAATTCAAGACTATAGCTTAATTTTGGAGTATATAATAAAGTTGCTATATCTATCTAGAATATAGAATCGTTGATTTAATTATGATTTATTATTTTTAAAAGTCACGTATTTTAACATGAAAGCAACAAATCCCATCTGCGTTTTGTTTGGATTATATAGTACTAAGGTTACAATGCTAGTATGTTTATTCCATGCGTAAAACAGACTGTTGCGTAAGATGGAATTATGTGTTAAAAGCTTACTCATATTCATTCCTGATCGCGAGCAACGATGGTAAGCATGTTTGACAATACTATCTATATAGCACACTTGTACCGACTGACGCGGCAACGTTTATAGATATAACTCGTTACAGATTAGATAACGTTTCTGTTTATGCAAATATTAAAATAGTGGAGTTCTTATAATTATGTCTTCATATACGAAATTAAGTGTATGCAGTTGTAAAACGTTACGCTACTCTTATATAATGATATATTTTTACTCGAAGATTTTCGAGATCGTACCACGATAAAAATATATAACTAAAGTAGTACCGAAAATACACTATGTTCCATTAGAGCGTTAGGGGTGGCACTGCTATTTGTTGTAAAAAATTATAGTTTTTTTTTATAACAAACATTTAATAAATAAATATTTATAGAATTATTATTTAATAATAATTCTATAGTTATTAAATAATTGAAGGAATTAACTAGTTTATCTACTCTAATACTATAATACAAAGATTCTAAAACTGAAAACAAAATGCTTATGACAAACATTACGTACAGGCCAAAAATAATAAAAAAAAAAGTTTCATTACGATACAGGTCTTGTATGGACACCTGTAACATAATATAACTTTTTTATCATAACGATACACCTATACAACCTCCATCTGGACCAAGGAGGTTGAACCTCTACTTTAAAAAGGTTTCAATGAACGAGTCCGCGACGACGCAACACGCATGCGCAATCGATGTTTGCACCTTGGCGCCAACATTTGACATTTAAAAAATCTTTTCAATATTTAAACAAAATTTGGTTTTGTTTGCAATATTGTTTTACGTATTATAGGATGAGAGTAGATAAAGTAGTGTATGACACTGTACATAACTTGGTCTTATAACACTCGTGTGATACTATAAAAAAACTCGCCTACGGCTCGTTTTTTTAAAACACACTCATGTTATAAGAACCCTTATTATGCAACAGTATCATAAACTACTATTATATATTAAATTGAGTATTGTAAAAACATTAATATTTTATGAAGTCTGTATTCTACTTTATTACAAATTAGTCACTGAAAAATAGGTCTGCTACGACACGTTCGAGACGCTTTAGTATTAAATTTTATAGCGTAAAAATCCTCTTTTATTTCATAACAAAGATAAACAAACGCGAACACTTTATTGTTGAGGCGTACGTCTATGTTGGTGCGTTCGTTTCGATCGCGTACGTATTCATTTACGTACGCGAACGAACCTTACACAGCTTCGAATTGGGTACCCACTGGGCGTAAAAATAACTCTAACGAAGTCACGACATATAAATATCATATTTGAACCTTTTTTGTATATGAAAAGCTCAGTATGAAGTCTATCACACATCGCGCGTGTGTATCATGGAGTACCTATGTCTGTTTATTAATTGGAATATGCATAATGTCATTACAATGACTTTACATGAGGAAAGAATAGAAAAAAAAAATGTCAAATAAAACTAACAAGAAGAATTAGTATTTATTAAGGGTATTTTTACACTTTCTAGAATGTTGCCTTCTGATTTATTCTGATGGTCTGATCTGATAAGAATGAAATCTCCTACACCGTAGAATATCTATAAACCAACAGCTATTACAAATTTAAAGAATGTCTATGATTTTTAGGTGGTAGAAACAGAAGAGTGGCAGAGGCGTTTGTAAAAACAGGCCGCTCGATTAAAGAATTGGAAGATGAAATGCTCAACGGACAAAAACTTCAAGGGCCAATCACTGCTGAGGAGGTCAACCATATGCTCAGCAATAAAAATATGGCAAACAAGTCAGTGTCATCTTCTATCTAATATTAATTATTATCAAATTGTAGGGAAAGTTTCACATGACACCTTTTTTTCAAGGAATCAATGTATAAATTATTAACGGGAAACCTCATTTAGTTTTCAGTTTAGGTTTGAAATATGGCATTCGCCAGCCGCCGACGGGATACATTTAATATTTTATTCACAGATTAAATTAATATACAATATGGTGTCTTATTATATTTTATTAAAAACTAGCTTTTACCCGCAGCTTCGCCCGCATTTTTTCAATAAAAAGTATCCTATGTTACTTCTAATACCTTCAAGAATATATGTACAAAGTTTCATGATGATCGGTTAGTAGTTTTTGTGTGAAAGCATAACAAAAAAACTTACATTCACATTTATAATATTAAGTTGGGATTTCAACGAAAATTACAACTACCATTACAGTTGTTCACCAAATGCGATAGTGTAGTGAAGAAGTAAATGTAGATCAATGTAATTTATAACTTACTAGCGACCCGCACCGGCTTCGCACGGATGCAATCCTCTACTATATTATGGATGTATTATACATATAAACCTTCCTCTTGAATTACTCTATCTATTAAAAAAAACCGCATCAAAATCCGTTGCGTAGTTTTAAAGATTTAAGCATACATAGGGATATAGGGACAGAGAAAGCGACTTTGTTTTATACTATGTAGTGATTATTAAAAAATCATCAGATTACAATAAATTCTAGCTCTTAGTGATCACAGAAACATGTATGCAAGTGTGTAAATAATGTTTATTGCCACTATTGTAGGTGTAAAGCTGTTTCGCGCTTTATTTCTGTTCATCGAATGCAGTTATTTATTTTTCTTTACCTTAGTCATCCTGTGGTCACGTGTACAGAAGTCGAAACGTCAGGAATAAATATAAACGCGTCGTTTATTCGGTAAATATCGCGGACGTAAAATAAAATAAAATAATTTAAGTGTCTGCAGAATGGTACTATAATACGTAATCTGTATTAAAAGTAGGAACAGGCATAGATATATTTTGAGGTTTATGTATTTTACTTAAATAATATAGGAAAGTTAGTACAATATGATTATTGCTCGTGTTTATGCCAGATAATGCCTAAGCATTGTTATTTGTGAAATACCAATCACAAAAAGTAATGTTTACTATAAATTCAATGGTTTTGAGAAGATTTACTATCTTTACTGTTATCATGGCTTTATCGTGATATATCGTGTTTCCACTATTATTTAATTGTGAGTGCTCTAAAATAGACGTCTTGGCTGGTATCCACGTTCGCAAAGGTCAACGTATACATTAAATGATCTGCGTATCGAGATAACGTTGTGTTACTTCAGTTTTGCTACCGTTTTATTCCACTTCAATATGTAACTGGCGCTTACGAATCAACAATATAAACATTACTCATATAAAATTAGGCTATATATAGAGGTATAATATGATTTTATACCTAGTTTCAAGATCAAACGTTAAAAATCTGTCAGTATTTTATTACACTTATGAACTATTAATCTGATTAATTAACTATTTGTAAATCTTTATGATAAATAAGATGTAACAATTATAGTATGTCGCATAAAGTTGCTATTGTCGTTACATCTTACGTAGTTTAGGTTAATGTATTAATTAATCGTGTTTGCAGATTTCCCCTGTTCACCGCCGTGTTCCGTATTTGCCGAGGCGAACTGAAGCCCAGCGACTTCATTGATTGCATTCGCAGTCACCCTGAGCACATGTAAGACCTGTAAATTGCTTTCCCCCGACTTAGCTTACATTTGTTTTTAGAGCCTACATACGTAGATTAGTGCAATAACATGTACATAACAATACTATATGTATGTTTATTTTACAGGGTGCTAGTACTTATAAAGTGATATCTTTACGTATCTAATGAATATGAATACATGACTGTATGTGTTTGTAAGGATTATATTAGGAGGTTTTTTCATTTCGAACTTTCCTTATGACGCTTGTGAACATTTCTCTCAAGGCAAAGCCGTGCGATTATGCGATTTCAGAATATATTTTTGGAATCTCAGTATATTAAGTAATCCTGTAATAATACATGCAGAATATTACAGTGATCATTCTGTAATTTAACTTATTGTTGTTAATGTTATTCTGCATTGGTTCAAGTCAATATTCAGTATATATATTACATTGTTTTTAAAGATAAAATTTTTAATAGAAAGCTGTGCAGTAAAAAGACAATTTGTATTTTAAGTAGTGTCCGACCGAAAGCTGATTAATAGGCAATCGCCACAAACTTTGGCCGAAACCGAAGGCTTACAAGCTTCAAGAAACTTTGTTTACAAGCAACAATTATTAGTATAAATTATTTTAAAATTTAAGTGTTGGTGGTATATATTTATTGTTTAATACATCAAATGTAGGTTTTATCATTAAAGAATCATTAGAAATGAAAAAGAATTACAATAGATTTGTCAAAGTTAATTTCGTAATAATGACATTGAATTATTTTAGTAATTTAACAATCACAATCAGATCGTTCAATCAGTCTTTTTCTCGACTAGTGCAAAACTAGACTAAGAAATAAAACAAACAAACAAACTTTGTAAATAAATATTGGTTAATTAAATGCATAGCTTTAAAAAATGTGTTCACGCCTCCTTCGGCTTGGTTTTGGGTCGAAGCGGATAGTTTCGCCGAAAGTAGTTTTTTGGCAGATTGGGGCCGAAGCCGATAAATCGGACGGACACTAACTTCAAGATGTTGTGAATAAGGGTACATTTTTGAACTGTTTTTAAAACATACAGTCATGTTATTCATAGTGTGTAGTAAATAAAGCATGTAATACTGTTATTTGCGTTACTGACACCAGCTGATGACTTATTGCCAGGTGTTGCTAATATTTCATTGGAAAAAATAGTTTTATCTATGTTGTTATCTGTTATATAGGTTAACAAATTTCTCCAATAATAGTTGTTATCTGAATTGGGCCAGTAGCTGCAGTGTAAATGAACATATTCGAGTGGTTGTTGAGATAACTTTTATTGATGTTGTCGAGTGCAAACTAGTAGATAAGTGTAAAAAATATATTATTGAACATGTTGAGTAAACACGCAATTACATAATTATGTCTATTTTTATTTTCCATTTTTATATATCACCTTTATGTAAAGTATGTTTCAGAAGTATTTGTTTAATTAAAATAAATTAGAAACTAGAAACCTCAAGTTTCTCTTTTACTCATTTTTTACTCTATTTATAATTTATATTGTTAAATGCCCAAAAGCAATCTTTACTAAAGTCATACGTAACTTCTATTCAATTTTCCAGATTCGCTCCAAAGAATATTAGCATTTACTAAATTTCAACTGCGAGAATGTATCTACATAAAACCCTAACTAACATATTGTTTTTTATTTTGTATTTTGTTGTTTGTTATTTGATATGCATGTTTTCTTATATGTTATGATTGCGTGACTATATTTGTAATATATTTCTGACTTATATACAATAATAAAGCTCATTTTCACGGGAATGGCTGTCTTTGTTTTCTATCATATAACATACTTGTTTAGTGATTATTTCCATTGATCATTAAAAAACTTTTAAGAATACGAGATGAATGTGCAACCACAAAAGCTTGACGACTCTTGCGAGTACTAATACCAGCAGTGTGTAATCGTCAGTAGTAATAAAGTTTCACTAATATTCTAGGAAACAGCCGGCGCCCAAATGTTCTCTGTGACCTGAGTGAAGTGTTTCTCCAGTGTTCGATCAACTTCGCATTCCTGTCTGCACTATTGCATTTGTCGTTTAAAGCCGCGTATTTATTTTAAGATAATGTTTTCCTTCATAACTTAATGAGACTTTACCAAAAATATGTTATAATAATTTTTTTATTACAATTAAAAGTTGATGTTAGTTTTTGATAAATACGTGGCATGTTAAAGTTTATGTTTTTTTAATAAAACATATTCTTTAACATCATTTTAAATTAACTACGCTTTCAAACATGTACAATGGTAGATGTATGATTAAAGCATACGATTATAAGGTTTAACCGTCGCAATATACCATTATACACTGTTGAAAAAAGTTATATTGTGGGCGTCAACACAACAGCACCATTCATTGTATGTGTGATTGTAGTTTGTAATGAATTAGAGAAATCGCATTATCGTTCTAGTCTTAAACCCTTTTTTGATAAGATTATTAAATAGTTAATAAGGTTTAATTGTAAAATATCAAAACATTGCAAAATGCCTGGTGGGGCTTAGCATTTGACAAATAATGATTTGTCACGTCATTTTAATCTAGGAGCATTTCTATTACCTGCCATGTAGCTAGAATGTTACACTACTTATTACACCCTATTAATCTTTAATAAATGATTGTCACAACAAGACTACCCCCTAAAATGTATTTAGGATTATGCAACTATAGGTTTTATAAACCTAAGATCAAATATTAATAAAGTGCGCTATAACTAAATGCAAGCCCAGATTAATAGTCATCTTACACCATGTATTGAATGTCACTGAATCATGGTTTTTTCATTGAAACATATTAAAAAAACAGAAGCCTTATTTTGTACATTGGGTTTATTTTTTTCAGGCTAAGGGTAGTTAGAAAGTCGCATTGCTGTATAAGCTAGTTAGCAAGAGGTAAGATTAAATATTTAGGCTTCTGTTTTTACTGGTTTCATTAAAGCCATTTGCTTGTAATCGTTCTGGACAACGTTGTATTGTGTTGAAGTGCTTAACGAATATAAAATGCTTTTTTAAATTTGTTTATTATTTTGCTCAATATATATATTTCATGATATTTATTATATTGGGGTGACTTGATACATAGACATTTTGGTAACATAATTGGTAAGTTCAGGAAAAAGGAAAATAGGATTGGGTCGGAAAAGAAAAATATGAAATTTAATAGTGTAAGTGAAGTTTACATTATAAGTAAAGTAATGAAAAATACTCCTCATACAACCATCAAACTGTCAATACTTTTATATACACTGCTAGCATACATCAACATCACAATGCAGCGACGAAGTGGCTAAAAGGTGGTCAGTATACGTTCCGCGATAAATTAGGTTTTTTTAAAGCTATTATACGAAAGGCGGTTTAATTACTTTGTTGAGCCGACTACGTTTTCCAATCATTAACTATATTATTGTGAAAATTAATTGAATTGGGCCAGACCATTGTAACTCAAATCAAGAAAAGCGTGACATTTTGTCAAGGCTTCGCATGTAAATGAAAGAGTACTTGGAGCTACTCGCCTGATGTCAGGCCAGCAAAGCCACGTCTAGAACTCTGTAGTTAGCGTGAACTTATGAAAACTATAAGCAATCGCTATCTTTACGTCAGGCCTGATCAAACTGGTAGTAAATGGCTAAAGTAAGTTATAACGGGAAACTCAAAAGAAGCTGTGGCAATAAAATGTCACACCATTTAGAATTTAACCAGTACTTAGCAACTGATAACACATTCATTTGATAGTGCCTAATAGAAAAAGCTTAGCAAACACAACAAATGGATAAAGTTGCTGGGTGCTAGATTCGGCAGGCATTGTACATTTCACTTCGGTCTTTAATTTAGATTGTTTTTGGTTAAGATCTAATTGATGTGATTTTATTTTCACTTATTATAGGATATTCGTTTGGATCAGACAGCGTTTTTAAATATAAGATCCCGCCTATGATTAATATGCGAATAGGTGAGGTTTCCTATAAAAAAAAACATCTCTATGCTTGGCTGGTGGGTAAGCGATTTTAGTAAACGTTGCTGCCCGTTTAGTGGTCTTCGGAAGGTGTAAAGTGATGGCTTTCAGAGTAATTAGCCTTCTTTAACGACGTCCTTAAGTGTGAAAGTGAAGGTATAGTAGTATTGTACTTAGCCGGATTTCGCACCACACGATTAACACCAAAACTAACCTTGACAAAATGTGACAATCGTTAACAAGGACTGTAGAATTGACGACGATCTGAGTTAATAATCCGTGTTAGAGGTGCGCAAAACAGTGCTTTAAAAAGTGATGTGATGTTTATCACATCACTCGCTGAAGTAATATTACCCAAAAGCATTACGCATTACTTTGCATTACCCACTCAGAAACATACTTAGTTCAAGTCAGACATTACAGTATTAGATCCGCGCCTACTGTAATGTGATGATGATGTATTATGATATTATTATGAGTAAGTTTAATATGTAATTATAATGAAAGAAATAACATGGCTACACAGTACGTAACATATTAATACCATTGCCAAAAACCAGGTCTAAAATAATTGCATTTTTTTACTTTATGACTAGAATATATGATGACTAAAATAAGAAACATAATCCCACGTACAGAAGTAATCGATTTTTATTATGGATGGATTGGTAGATATTTAAAAGATATTTTAAAGCTTGCGACAGCTAAAAGTAATTTTATTTAGGCGTTTTTTGTTAAATTTATTAATACATAAACTTATAATATCGTTAGTTCAATTGCTGATAACGTAAGTTGACTTAATAAGTTAAACAATTATTGAAATAATGAAACAAATAAGGAAACTCCCCGTAGATGACGGGAATCCAACCCAGACCTTTTCATTATTTTAGGCGATCGATCTAGCATTAATAAAGTAAAATAAAAATTGAAATTGAGCCTTTTCTTCCTACTTGTAAAGTATTATCATTTTTACACACACACAATACATTGCTCATTATTTTTGCATTTGTATTTTTAAATGGACTGTACAAATGTATTTTTACTTTACCTATTTTATTGTATATTTGGTAACAAACACACAATCAAAATTTGATAAAAAGATGGATTGCAACGCGCGTCAGAACCAAAATATCAATCATCTCATTCACTCACGCATTACGCATCACGCATTACACATCACAACCATTTCTCTCTTTCGTTCTTTTGTTTAGTTCGTACTTCGTTCGAGACTTCGTTCGCGTCGCCGCCGGCCGCTTCGCAATCGCATACTTGCGAACAGGCGTACGGTTTGAAGTAATGCGTGATACTTGCCATGCTTGCGTAATAGGTGATAACGCATTACACTGCTAGGTAATATTACTCGAGTGATATTATAACCATTACTTACACATGTCTAATCCGTGTCAAAGTCCAAGAGTGTGGCGCTGGTAGAATGACGTGTGTTGCGACGCAGCCAGGCCCTCAACAGGCCACAGTCGATTTCGTAATATGTAGTAGTGTCAATGTCATGTTTTTTGTTATTGCACGACTAGATTAAATGTATCACAAATATATCTTCTTTAAAAAGCACTTGTTTGTGGCCGTGGATAGGCCGTAGACGTTGCAGCCCGGCCACGTATACATTTCTGTGGTAGGATGCTTAGAATTTTCTCAAATATAGGTAAACCAAGCAAATAGTGCTTTTATGTTCTTTGCTTTTCTAATTATATTAACAAAAATCAACATCTGGGACGGCTCAGTAAGATACCATCTTGCTGCACTGGACACGATTCAGCGTAGAGCTTAGAGGCTCATTAGTCTTAATTGGTGAAAAGCAAGCTTCACACGTTAGCTCATCGCCACAAAGTTGCCTCTCTGTCGGTCTTCTACAGAATGTACTTTGGTGTGCTCACAACTGATTTTGGATGACCTTCACGAAATTCATCTTGGAGCGAACTACGACCTCGATTGAATTCACCATACCATCGATAAACACTGGCCCTTGATGGAGCTTCATCGGCAAAAATTTACCTAAGTTCATCGATACACTGTTGCCGAGTTAATCCACGTCGATGGTTGTAAAAAATAATCGCGCGAAAATGTTCACGATCTAATTCCATTATTTAAAAAATGTCAAACTTTACGATAGAGCTGCTAGTTGCCAGTTTGTAACACTAGGGTTGTTTAATCCCGAAATATAAACCTCGTAATACGTATATCGCAGAGGAAAATAAACAATCGATTTACAAAACAAGATGTTGTTTTCATAAGAAATAACCGTTTTAGTCTAGAGAATTACTCCTAAAGCTATGCGTTAGTAACTACTGTGAAAATAGGCAAACTTGCTTTTTTTGTTACACAGATACTCGGTAAAAAAGTGAATGCAAAATGTTCTTTAAATATCCGTTTGTTCCTTAGTATTCATATTGGAAAATAATGAACCTAAAAGTTACAATCACTTGTTTTATATTTTACACCATTTTGAGCATCCTACAACAGCAAATATACACGTGGCTGGGCTCCAGCGTATACGGTGCTGCATGGTCACAAATAAGTGCATTTTTAACAGATATATTTGTGGTAGATACTAGTACTTATAAAACACAATCCAGTAACGAATTCATATATTACAAATACGCATGCTTATATACGCGCCTACATTCAGAGTTCACGCAATAAAATTGTTTTATCTCTACACTACAGCTAGGTATTATTCACTATTAAGGTGAAGGCGTCGGCCACCCCCGTAGTGTAAAATAAAATTCATTGCACTTTTATCATGCTACGTGACTAAATTCAAATCTGTGTTTTGTGTCCATTCCTTGATTATAGAACAATGTAATTAATAATGTATGAAAATAATGTAATACGTCAACTTTACAGGGTAAGTATTGACTTATTGCTACTATGTATATTTCGTTTCTTTCTAGACTGCTGCGTATAGGTCCTTTGATAGACTTGACGTAGATTGTAGAAATTTTTTGAATTATAAACAACAAATAATTAGAAATTTTCATAAAACTATCTTAACTCTTGCAATTTTTTTTTGTCATTTTTGTAATCACTGGAGCGTGGGAAACCTTATCTGCATGAAACGCAAGGCGACGAAATAATTCCGAGCTATTACTATTTCTTTGGATATAAAGTTGAGTACTTCCCCAGCCATGTTCAGAAAATTCTCTATATCCTTACTCAAATCCCCTATTATGAATTTAGTTTCCTTTTTTTAGACATTATAATAACTTTTATTGAAAGGACACCAGATTCGTTGCGGATGGCACGTCTGGCGTGCCATTACTTTCTTTTGCGTGTAGCGCTAGCCACTGGAGCTGTGTCATTTTTAAATCGATGATAGCTCGTTTAAATTAATTTTTAGGGAAATCTACCCAGAATAAAACTATCTTCATTTTTCACGTAAATCAAGCTCGTAGCTTTCGTTTCTGGTAATTGTATGTATCAACGAATCGGTTAAGAGGTCATCAAAATGTCAGTAGGCAAATTTGCGATAGCAAAGCCTCCACCAGCTTCTGAACTGAATCACAGTTCTCAAAATATATTGAGAAGCTCTATGGCGTAGTGACTGGTGTGTTCTGTTTGTGATTGTGGAAGTAAACTTCCATAGATATAAAATTATCTCGAGATCCATCGTGCTTCTAAAGGCACGTTAGCCCTTAAACCCCTACGGTCATCGTACCAAACTACTTTGGCTTTAGCTTATTTATATCTAAAAATGAAATAAGGTATTATTATATCTATTGTAAGTAAAAAACTAATAATAATAATAATTTAATTTCTTTACAGGGTGAAAGTCGACGTTTAATTTCTACATTATAATTTTCCAAGAGTTAAGTTATTATATATATACTGTATATCAATAAGATAGTGAAAAATATAAATTCATAAACATTAGTATACCTGTCTAGTAAAAATACCATTCCGAATTAGAGATTACTAGGCGATGCAGTCGCTAAGCATAAAGCTACGCTAGCACCATATATTGGAGCGAAGCGTAATACCTAAAAAAATATTATGTGTTTTTACGATGGGAATTTTTGCGAATTTCAAAATTCGGGCTTCGTCACAATCTGGTCCTAAACCCGTTGATTCGATTCCACACAAAAAATATTACTTAAAATCGGTTAAGAACTCGGGAAGTTATGGCGTAACAGACATTGCGCCATTGAAGCTGATCATCCAATTAAAGAGCATAGATGCATATACTTCAGTTAGAATTGTTTTCGCAAAAATACTTCATCTAGAACATCTTTAATTCGTGATTATTACAATAAAGTGATTATTAGAAAAGACATTACTCATATATTGTTAGAAATAAATAACTGGTTGTGCTTGAAATTAAGTGACTATGAGTGAAATAGCTTAGGGTTGATGTTGTTATTTGTTATGGAGTATATCAATTATGTATGTCACGAATAAATACGATTTATGTTATGATTTACGACAGTTTGGTGCAACATCAGAGGTCCTGCCATTCGAATTGATGGTCCTGGGTTCGAGTCCCGAAAGGGACAGATGTTTGTGTGATGAATACGAGCATTTGAACCTGAGTCATGAGTGTTTATATATATTCCTATGAATATTACAGATCCATGCATCTAAGTGTGTCTATCCATATCCATAGTATCAATAACACAAGCCTTGCAGTGCTTATTTTGGGCTAGGCTAATTTATTTGTGTGAATGTAAGAAATATTATTATTATATTTAGTACTTATACATAAGTTATTTTTATTTATATATTATATATTTGACGACCATTTGGTGCAACGGTAGCGATCCTGCCTTTCGCACCGATGGTCCTGGGTTCGAATCCCGGTAGAGGCAGATATTTGTATGATGAATACGAGCATTTGTACCTGAGTCATGGGTGTTTATATATATTTATATTAATATTACATATCTATGTATCATATATGTATGTTTATCCGTTACCCTAGTTATCCATAACACAAGCCTTACTGTGCTTACTTTAAGCTAGGCTAATTGGTGTGAATGTAGGAAATATTTATTTATTATATAAAATATGAATGAAACTATATGTTTTTAATTTTCATAGTTTATTTAACAGACTAGACTACATCTTTTCTCCAATATTGTATTTTTTATATAACCATTATAAAAATCTAAAGCTGATATTTTTCTTTTCCCTACTACTCTTAGTGATTTAAAATAAATATATTTCATGTCTTTACATAACACTTTGACTGCATTTGTGCTGTGGCAATACAATAGGCTACCTATTGGCAAATTATTTTCTATTTCATCTATGTCACACAAAAATGCATCAAATAATTTTATTTTCTTATCTCCAAATTTGGAAGTGAGTGAATATAACCCAAATATTGCTCTATAAAGATTGTAAACTTGTACTGCAGTCATGTCTGTCCATCTCACTTCACTTATGGACTTATCAATCTTCCTTGCTGAAATGAGAATAATTTATTATTATTTGTAGTGTTTTTATTACAAATAGATTCACTACCATACTATAAGAGACCTGAACATACTATAAGTAACAACAATAACGACAGCCAGATTGTTATTTCATCCATGGGAATGGTACCTGTACCCATTACCTAATGTTTTATGATTTTTCATGTATTTTTGCATTTTTTCAATGAAATTTTATATGACAAATTATTTTAATTAAAAAATACTAGAAAAAATTTCCTTAGCCTACGAGTGGAGCGTATTGGACCGGACATCGCAACTCAGAATTTACTTGTGAGCTGAGTCAATTTATTCTAGTATTTTTTCAATTACAATATTTTATCAGTACCTGATGTTTTAGACAAAATCATATTATCACATAAAAACATTGAGTATTTGATACTTACCATAGGTGATACCATTTTTACTCTGTGGTTGAGCCTTAATCAAGCTGTCAGGTAACATTTTGATGCATTCTACCAGCATATCGGCTCCAATATCAGACAACTGTTCTGTCAGCTCTGGTAATTTAATATCTTTAGGAACTATCACCTTTTGCTGACCTATGATTTCACCTACAAGAATAGTTCAATTTAATAAATCTGTAATTAAATTGCACTCCAACTGCAGAATTGTGGTTTTGATGCAGTTTTTGCATGCACTAATCAAAAGAAATTCCTTATACAGCAACTGAAAACACATATGGATTGCATATTTTTATTGATTCTAGACTCTTGACCACTTTTCAGAAGCCATGTTCACACCTCCAGATGACTAGCATTACCTATCAGAATATATATTAATTTCAGATAATATAAGAATTTTTAACCAAATGCAAAATAAAACAAAAGAAAAAATTACAACTATAACTGTTAAGTTGTAACAATTTTTTTTGTTTTAATGTTTCATTTTGTTCAAAATTACTGAATCATCATCTGAAATTAATATGTTTTCTGATATAATCTAAATATCATCATCATCATCATCATAGCAGGACCACTGCTAGGCATTGCCTCCCTCAAGGATCTCAATTTTAAGATTATGTAATCTTATATATTTAACTTGAATTAATGAATAATTAGAAATATTATTGGCAATTTAATTGATGGCAGTATCAAACTGATGTTTACCTTTATCATCTGATGTTCCTAATAATGGATAGAAATTACAAAAAGAAATGTATTTTTGGTAATCATAAATGGTACTTTATTGGATGCTAAACTGCAGAATCTGATAAAACTCAGAATGCAGTTTTACATATAAACAATAGTCCTAGTGCAGTAGGACTGGTTACAACAAAAAACAATTTATTATCATAGCTGCTGAGATAGAATATATGTTCACCGAGAGACTAAGGCACTTGTTATGATGATTAAATCAGTTTTTAAGTTTTACTGAAGTTAAAACAGTTTCACTTGAATCAGAACATTTGCTAACTAGACAGCATTTGCTAACAAATTGTTTTATGTGTAATGCAACTGCATAATGGAGAGTGGGGAGTATAGGTCTGGTCTAAATGCAGATACAATATTATGCAGCTGGAGTGAAGATAGCCATTGAAGATTGTTTACTTTTATGGGCTCAGCTTTAGATTATGCAACACCTTGGTTGATATTCTTTTGTAGATAGGAGTACCTCTTCAGGTGTAATTTACCAAAATATTAAAATATGGAGTTATTTTATCTAATTGTAATTAGAGACAATTATAATTGAGATATAATTTTTTGATATAACACAAAAGTAACCTATTAATGTTGTTTATGATTTAAAAAGCCAAAGGAGCATATGTCCATACAGCCATCAATTCATTATTCTAATTTAGTTTTTAAATGGAGTCTCCTCCTTCCCCCTTCCATTCATAACTCTTAATTCTTGAGGAAGTAGAAAATAACCTAAATAATTATTTTGTTTTTCAAAGAATATGCTTCACCGCACTTTGCCGTGTGGAGGGGAGTCTCACCTTCTCCCGCCCTTTTATGGTGTTGTATAATCTAAAGAGCATCCCTTTTAAGCAACAAAAAAAGTAAATTTGTTGTCAAAATACTTACCAACATCAAATACATTAGCTCTTATTTTCATCAGAGAAACTCCTGTTTCTTCATCTCCATGTAATAGGGTATGTATAATTGGAGCTGCCCCACGCCATCGAGGTAGTAGACTTGGATGTACATTAACCATTCCTCTGCCATACACATATTAAGAGACCTTAATTGTAAAGGGTTTACCAAATATGAAAGAGGCATATATATAACTTTTTCAAGCTTGAAGATAAGTATAAACGAGAGATTTAAACAAAAGTATTGTGTACTTACAAGGGAAATTTATTTAACACATTATCCTTAATCAAGTGACCAAAAGCAACAATAAGTCCAATGTCGTATTCTGAAGGATAGATATTTTGTAAAGGCCATGGAATAACTTTGAGGCATTCTGAAAGTGCATATTTCTCGATTTCAGTCCTTTTCTGTGTATTATTGGAAGTGACAAGGTCCAAGCATTTTACAAGGTTTCCTGATTTTCTGAGAAATTAGATGTAATTAATGTATTAAAATTATGACACCAGTTCATTATGAGCAACTAGGATATATTATTGTTTTTTTTTTATTATGTCATAACGAAAATAGGGTTTATATTGGAGCTGAACGTACGTACCTGAATTCGTTAACTTTTTTAAAACTTTTTAAAGCTATAGAGTCAGATCCAAAGAACAACACTTTGTAACACTGATTAATTGAAAATCTTTTGACAACCACATAATTATATTTTCTTATTAAGACTTGTTTAACTAAAATAGTATGGTTAATCGCTGTAGGTGACATTTCTCCCCTGACACTTTTTGTTTTTTATTAGGTTTTTGCCTACAAGACGGCAGAGGGTAAAAAGCCCATACTGCTTGGTCTTCAGTTATTTTTTTTATTATAAGATGACATAAAGGATGATGATAGTTATTTTATAAATTATAGATGATGAATGACTAATGAAATGATCTGTAGGGCTATTAGGTATCTCATTTGACAGTTAAAGAGATAATCATTAAGCACGAGTGTGAAACTGTGAACTGTCAAATATGGTTTATATTATACCAATTATGTATCTCCGGTTGCTAATTAAATTGCCGTAGTGACCGACTGCAACTGACCAAGGTAAAGTTCATTGCTAACTTTCGATTGACTATGGCTGAATTCCAAAAGTTATTAGAAGAAATTCAGCCAAGGTCAGCCAAGATCAAAAAGTCGTAGCACAGCCAGCTGTTCGCAATGAACTTAAGAATAGAATTAAGTATTGAAATCATAGAGAATAGAATATTAAGTTACTATTGAGTATTGCGATAATTATATCTGACGTGGTAACTTACATCCGTTCATTCAGTATTTATAATGAAGTTAAAAAGGGGATATTAGAACAATAAATTTTTGTCTTTTTTTGTGAATGTAGTCCTTGGTATATATTAATTAATTTGTGTATTAAGCTACTACTCTCTTAAGATACTTAAGATACTTAAGATACTCTCATGCTTATTGAATATTTGGAAATAATATGCTAAAATTTTGAATAAATTTTTATTAAGTACAAATGTCTTTTTTCCACGTATTTCTAGATATTCTCAGTGCCCTTGGATGATGACAACTATCCTTGGTGCAGCTTCAGGTTCGCCTGAAGTCTATTATACAGACCTGCACTGTCGTATCAGAAAAACAGTATATTTGTTGTATGATTTGTAATCCTATAAAAAATATTGTTATCAACGTTTAATTTTCTGTTAACTGTACTTGTAGAACACTAGTAACCCGAGGGCCAAACCTAATATCAGGAATTAGGTTGATATTTTCTCCCACTTTTGATATAAAAATAACTCCAGCGCGACTGTCATTGCAAAAAAAAAAATGTAATAAATTTATTTCACGAAAAATAACTGGTTGTCGTCATCTCTGACGTTCTATATAGAGTCGATTCTCGTTAATGTCAATGTGGAAATACTTTTCTGTGTGACCATGTCACTAAATCCTTTAATAATCGTTGTATCGTCTTTTCCTAACTCAAGTGTATTATTTATTATTTACTATGGGCTAGCTAGGGCAGTAAACTCTTAGTCTAAATAGAAAAAAAAATCAATTCGTTTCTTTACTAATATTTTGAAATAACACTCTTTACAATAGAACGGTATGGTCATCCTCTAGAAGGAAATAAGAAATAGCTGGGACGTTAAGTAAAGATAGTTTGAGGCATAAATGTGGGCTTTTCAAACACACACTGCATTCGTCGAACGTGCTACTGATCACTTCTTAAATACGACTGTTCAGTACAAGCGAGTTCCACGTCCCGACAGGTTTTGTGCTGTTCTAATTTTGTAGGGTGTGCGCAATTCGCGTGTCGCTATGCCCTCAAGAGATTTAGTCTCGAAAGTACAAAGGGAACTTGTCTTAAACCAGTTACATACGTCTCAGGCATCCCTAATTCATATTTGTTAAAGCTCTGTGATGGGACTTATTGGCACTTGTAAGATATTCACTATTGTAGTTTTAGTTTTCTTGTTAGATATTTGTACATTTGTCAATGTAAAACAATGTTTGGTGGATTTATTAACCTTCAAGTGGGCGTTAACATGCTCGAGTCTTGGCAAGTACAACAAAGTAGAGAAAGATGTCTTCTTACTTATTACTGACTGACTGACACAGAAATGGGAAACGGGTCCCTTCGTGACTTTTAACAGGTCTTTTCTCAGGAAGTCTACGTAGATTCCAATAAATACCAACATTTTTACTAAAGCGGGAGTATTTTGTTTGTCTTCTCATTATCATCAAATTAAAGAGACAATCAGCTAAAGAAGATGATACGGACTTTGTACATTATGTTTTATCTCTAGTATCTCAATAAAAAAGTGAACTATTTAGCGGGAGTGAAAAGCGTAATTTGAATGGTACTTTTGTTTATTAAAATTTGTATTGTGATGGATCTTAGTGAATTATAATAGTGGATTATTAACCTCGCAGTGATTGTAATATTTAAGAGTGTTGGCAAGTGAAACAAACAACGCAGAGTGTCTTTTCATGCTCTCTCAAGATGTCCTTGGGGGGTTCCCCAAGGGAGGGAGGTTTCCCTAGCGACGCACCTTATGACTGTCACTGCTTCATGAAGCGGCATGCCACTTTAAATATCCGTTGGCGAGATTCAGTCTGAGTAACCGCTCTCGAAGGGACATCGTACTAACTCTCGCATATAAAAAAAACACGTGCAAGCGCAAATAGCTGCTAAAATTGTATTTTGTTCGAATATACGTGTTAAAAAACGTATCTGTGTATTTTTTTTTTAATCAATACGGTAACCCTACAACACCTACATAAAGTGGTCACTTCAGCCGCCTCGTATCAATGTACCATACGCCTCCGCCGAAAATGGTACTTACATGTAGTGGAAATAAAAATATAGTGGTTACGAATTTAAAACCCAACAATATGGTGCTGCATCTCAAAGGTAGTGTAAAGTCTGAACCTGTACTAGTTCCTCCACACTAGCGACCCCCACCATCATCATCCGCGGTTGGCGCAGCAACGCAGCATGAGCCAGCTTACCAATCAACTGGACCGGCGATGCCAGTAGCTAGTTGTCATGACGCATCAGTGCACGGTGCTATACTCGCAATTTTCGGTGTCATCTTCTGCCAAAACAAGACGTAAGGGATTGCAATTGAAAGCTGCAGAACAAAAGGCTAAGATAAAAATGGAACTTATCGACAAAAGGCTTGAAGCAGATCTAGCCGACTTAGATGACAAATACAGTGTGGTACACATGAAGGTAAACACGATCTTAGTGCTGACACCGAAGTTGAGAAGTGGCTCAAGCAAAATCAGCACGAGATGGAAATATTAGTGGTGCCAATAACGGGCCCGCCCCCGTTATTGGCACTACTACAGGCGCGCTGGAACCACTGCATGGAACCATCGAGTTGTTGGTGACAGCATTGAAGCAACTCACCACTTCCGCAGCTAATAACGTACCAAATACTCAATTGCTAAATCTAATGAGTGTACCAAAGGACTTTCCTGAGTTTTGCGAGGAATCTTCTAAAATGTGTGACTTTAGCGAAACTGAAAATGTATGGAGATTATGAAAGTATCTTCGCGGGGCAGCCAGGGATGCCGTCTCGGCCCTACTTATATGTTCCAAGTCACTAGACCAGCTGATGTCTACGCTTTAATTAAGATTTGGCAATCCTGATTCCATAATATATAAAATTACTCAAGAGCTGAAAAAATACAACCGTCAACGCCACATAACCGTGAAATAGTGCCCTTTTTTAGTTTAAGTACAGAATTATGTAACCGCTGTGTGTGCAGGATGAGACGAATGTCTTCGCGGTGTCCATATTACAAAAAATATCAATCAAACGTGTTAACATATAATTAAATATATGATTATTATACAGCATCACAGACTTACATTTTCTGAAACCCAAGTAGTTAAACACTTGTGTAACAGAAATGAGAAACACCGCTACACGTAGATCCGAACCAATATAGAAAAGTTCGTTTTCTACATCGTCCCGGCCGGGATTGAATCTGAAACCTCGGGGTGGCGTCACTATGAAAATCGGTATACAAGCCCCTTGACCACGGATAAAATCTTATCTATGTAAACAACTTATAACCTTACTCGAAAGACGTTCGCTGCTGGATGGAAACCTCCCAATAAAAAACAACAAAAATACTCCATAAAACTCGGCCAGCCCTACTTTTTTCGCTCATCTTGCATTGATGCACTTAGTTTTATTTGATGAAATTATACCGAAAATATCAGAAAAAAAAGATATTTAAAAAAATGGAAATTGTGTTTTATATTTTTCCCAATAAGTAAATGTAACAAATGGCGTAGCTTTTTTATTTCCCGCTCACGACGGGGCCCGCGTACTTTAGACGAAATGCTAAAATATATATTTTAGGCAGTCAGTCAGCACTAGCGAATTGGTACATTAGTATAGTATTTTAATAAATAAAAACACGTTTACTTACACGTTAAATTTTTTGATGCATGTAGTCTAGTACCTAATACAACTAGTCTTTTGAGTATTTAAAAAATAATAACGATCGAATAACTCACATTAATTATATTAGACACAAACTAAGCAAAAAGCTTATAACAAAAATGTGTTGCGAACAAATGTCTGTGCTCGCTACACAAACATAATTATACCCATACCGGGACTCGAATCCCCGATCGTTGGCGCAGTAGGCAGGATCGCTAGAATTTTTTTATATGCATTTGAAGGAAAAACCTTGAGATGCGAGAGAGAGAGATACATTTAATTAATAAAAGGTATAATTAAATAAAATCTTTATAAAATCAATAAATTCAGTAATAAATATGTATACATATTTCATATTTTTATTGATTGATGATACCGTATGTACATTTTGCAAAAGCATTAATGTGAATTGTTTAATGTACCTCAATAACAAAATAAAACAAAACTCGTTATATCAATCGAAACTATCAGTGTAGATATAATAAATTAGCAGCACTATTCAACAGTGTAAAAATATGGAAAGATACGTATATACTTATATAAAACAATTTATTCTGATCACTACCTTATACGAATTACTTCTGAAATTTAATGTTCAGTGCACAGTTTAAGGATACGAAGGCCATTGAGCAGGGCAGCGGAAAAAAACATATTAACAGACCCCCTATCAAATACTAAACGAGGTAGAAAAAATTTGCCAGGTATTTATTATCCATATTATATTATTAATAATTTGTTTTGTATATATTCATACCTAGGAGATTATTAATGAAAATCGAATTGACATTTTTCTTAAGTTTCGTTTACTGAAAATTCCAATTAATAACCACACAATTGGTATGTACGTACACTCAATGTTATTTTTGCTGCGTGAGATTGTGTCCATATATAATGCGGTTTTTAATTTACGGTCAATAATTTTATATAACTATATAAACCTAAGCATAGCGATTATATAAGGGTCTTTTAAATACCCAGTAAATAACAAACATTTACAGTAAAAACTAATTTATTTACAGTATGGTAGCTACTTAATAAATAGTACAAAATACATCTTCGTATTTTAAGTGTAAAATGTGCTTGTTTAGTTTTACTAAGTGACAATCTAGTGTCTATTATTCAAAGAATATTAACAAAAATGGTGAGACATTTGCATACAATTTCATTTCTTTTTAAAAGATTTGTGTGAAGTCACGTTCTTCAACTGGTTCTGTTAAGAAGTTAATTTGTTTTATTTAATTTGTTGGGTCAGTCTTTAACGATACTACGCTTTTGCTAGATCTCCTGTGGAAACTTTTTTTCTTGCTAAATTGAGGTTTAGCATACCACGAAGGAGGAGCCACAACATTTTCCTCAAAGCTTTTCATACTAATACTTTTCAGGGAATCTTGGCGGTCGGACAGGTTTGATGATATAGTTTTCAATTTTACATTTTCTTGTGTAAGACCTTCATTTTGATAAGGTATATCTCTCATTTCTACAACTTCTACATCAGTATCACTTAAGTCTTTGCTAGGTCTATGCATTTTTGTTGCTTCTGCTGTAGTATATCCGATAGTTTTAATTGTGCCTCCCATTCTTTTCGACTTATCTCTGTATAAGAGTTTTTTAAATTCGATACGGAACTTTGGGTGAGTTATAATGTAAATAAAAGGATTTATGCAAGCGGCCGTTTTGCAAAATAAAGCTGGTATCATAGAAGTTATGGGTGTAATGAGGTCTTTTTTACCAGCTATTCCTAGAAGAGCTACTACTGCATAAGGAGTCCATGATATGAAAAATAAGGCTATCACAGCTATAACGAGAAACGCAAGTTTTATTTCTGCTTTGCGTTTAGTTTTTTCTTTGATGTGTCTAGAGGAGAGACGTTGCTCTTGATTGGAGGTGTCAATGTTTCTGTTGCAGACTACCACCCGAAAGATGTTTAGATAACAGAAAGATATAGTACAGAAAGGTGCAAGCCACGCGGCGCAAAAGAACACGAAGATGAAATAACGCGGTGGTGTTTCCTCAGTAAGGTAGTCAAAACTGCAGCTGGTGAGGTAGCCTTCGGGAACGTAATGACCGTAGCCGAAGTCGAAGGCTGGGATAGATGCAAAAACAGCTGCATATAGCCAGGCGGATACGGCGAGGAGGCGCGCACGTACCGCTGTCAGAGCACGCAACGGCTCGAGCGGCCGCACTACTGCCCAGTAACGGTCTAGAGCAATTGCGGACAGTGTAGCAATGGAAGTTGTCCCGGTTAATCCTCCCAAAAATCCATATACGATGCAACCTGGAACATGTAAGATACTTTATTTTATATTTAAAGTAGTGGTTATCAATATTTAATTATTCAATCATACAATTGCGTAAGCTTTTATTTCAGTACAGCCTCTTAAGCTCTATGGCCATTCCATTTAGCTAATAGTAATAGGTTCTCTAATCTATTAAGTCTATATCTTTATGAAGTAATAAGTTGAAAAGCTTACCAGGTTTCCCTAAAGCCGGTCCGAGTAAGAACGAGTTGTAAATGAATACTGGTGTTTTAGCCAACATGAGAAAATCGCTGAGTGCAAGATTTGCAACCAAAATATTTCCCGCAGTTCGCAGACTGCGGCATCTGAAACACATTAATAATAAATTAACTCTTCGATATTTTTGTTACTAGTAGTGAGAAACTTTATTAATACACTTCTATATTAGACTCAAATTCAATTGATTATCCATTTTAATTCATATTAGAACTTAGTTTTGTATTGCTATGCTATTGTATGGCTCGACGGCCTGTAGGTACTACGGTCATTGCACCAATTACTTATAGATGAAAAGGTCATTGGGAGAATGAGCCATAAGTATAATAAATTTTTTGATCACCTATCCGATGATCTGCTCCTGCAAATGTTGCTTAACCTCGCGCAACGCGCTGATGACTGCTCCATCGAGCTACTTCCCGCGCGTGTATAGCAAATTTCTACTTAATTTAGAACTAAATAATTGGTGTGAGTCTGTGAGTTGTCCATAATTATGAATGTGATCATTTCCAGGATTCTAAGATAGGTAGTAGGTACCCTAATCAGGGTCTTATTACGCATAGTCATTTAATTGATTGGGGTACGTAAAAGTAGTTACTTTTACGTACCCCAATCAACTGCATCATATTGAATATCTCTAAATAACAAAAAAATAGTTTCCGAAATGTACGTTCGAATGCAAAGTGAATTAGTTTGAAATATTTTTGACCTTAGCTTGTTACGAAAAACGTAAATCATAGTTGCGGTGTCAAAAGTGAGCAACTATTAAAATTGCTATTTTAGTAGCACCGCCTAATTTTTCGGCTGTATTTAAACAAATGTTATGTTACAAACAGTTTATGACAAGGTAGCCACATGTATTACCTTATGTAGGTACTTATCATGTTTGTTGTTAGAGACCTGATTGCGATCGACTTAACATGTTAATTTTTAAAATATTGCTAAAACTGTAATATTTTTAATTTCTTTTTTAATGTTATCGACTGTACAGAAAACAACGAAGAATAAAAAATATAGACAACAATTTGGGCATAGAAGATGTGGATGACCTCAATCCACCAGAAGTAATACACCAGTTCTACAGGAGTTCTTAACAAAACATTCAAGGAAACCAATCTTTTGTTTTTATTATAAACTTAATAGTTTTGTATATGTTTATTTTTAGAGATGATGCACAAGAATACAAAAATAAAACAATTACTATATTATTTTAGCCGAAAATACAGTCATCATTTGGCTTTCAAGTAGCAAACAATTTGTTTGGCGAATTCTATCGATGAAACCACAATTTTTCTAATTTAATGTTTTTTCTATTTATACGATATCTTTATACTACATTGTATATTATACAAGTTATGTATCACTGTAATTGACATTTAAACAAGATCAGACTGTTCCTTTTTATACGAACACGTTATTAAACAAAAGCACACAAAAGGTTATTTTGTTCATATTTTCTTGTATTTCCATGAAATTTAATGTACATAATGATGTGTCTCCTGTATAAAGTTTTAACTATAAGTAATAGCTTTTTACATACGTAATACTTAAAATGTATGTTCCTATAGTTATTGTGTAAGAATGCCATATTCACAATTATTAGGAGCTTCTACTTGTGAATGTTATTAGGATATTTTTATATCTCCCGGTTATTATCGTTACCCTTAGGGGTTTGATATCCCTGCTACATTATGTAGCCTATATTTAGTTAGTTGCACTCGGTAATTATAATTAATACTTTAACAGAAGATGATAACATATAACATAATCTAAGTTATAGACCTAAACTGATAAACACACACTACGAAGTTTTATGATTTTTATATAGTTTTTGCATTTTTAAATGCTATCATAATATATTACATCGTATTATTCTAGAATTTTTCTATTAAAAAAATTTACCCACTTAGAGGATTTGAGGAGGAGGAGAAGGAAAGCACGAAAACAGATGTAACTATTGTTAATAAATTATATGATTATCTTTTTGGGTACCTACTTTATTGAGCCAAAATCTTATCTATTAATTGATCAGTTCTAGAAATTTAAAGACTGATCCAAATAACTAAAACCAAAAAAAATCTCAGGAAAATAACGAACGGCTCTTCCGCTTTTCAGGGGGCTGCACAGGCCGTTAAGTCACTGTGATGACTTCGGAGAATTAACCATTGGGTACATGGCATTTGAAATCAAGCAGTAAACTCAATCAACTGAAATATTGGTTCTACCCATATAACACCCATACTGACAGTGAACCCTCTTGAGGTACGGTTCATTCAAATGAATTAATAAAATTGTTAAAAAAATCACTACAAAAAAAAACAATGTTTTTTATAATGTTTCGTTTATTTAAGTCTCGTTGAGCATTACTAACCCTGAACTCTAAAAAATAAAAAAACCTTCGTAAATCTGAGGTGTTAAGTCGCCCAAATTAAACTCGGCCATAATATTTTCGTTTCTGTTTCTAGTCATAGTTTCAATCTAAACAATGTTTTATTGATAATACCAAAGAAGTATTTCAAAATAAAATTGGGTTGTTTAGTAAATTATTTTTATATTTTTGTATTTGCAATGCTATCTTATACGATAATTTTTAATATAAAATCGATTGGGTTCACAAGTTATTATCGGGAGGGACTTGAACCCGCAACTTTTGACTGTCTAGTCCACTGCTCTTCCAATTGACCTATCGAATTTTGCGAGTACCTGTCGATATTTACTATTACTTTTTACTTTTTCACGCTGCAGGGCAAAGTTGCTTCATCAGTAAGAGGAACTAGAATTTTGACGGGTGCTCACAAGGTTCGGTAGCTCAATGGGAGAGCTATAGGCTTGATTGGTTAGGTTCGAACTGTGGTCAGAAAATAAAAACATAAGCTTTCGACATTCGAAATCAAGCAGAAAACTCAAACCACTCACTCACTCATACCGACTGTGAATTCTCGTTATGTATTATACTTATATTTTATAGCAACATTGACTCATCGAAATGTTAGAAAATTTGCATTACAAAAGGTAAATATTTTTTCCCATGTTTCATTTATTTAAGTCTAGTTGAGCATTAAAAATTCAAAACAAAAAAAGCCAAATATTATAATAATATTGTTATAATAATATATAGATATTGAAGAGAAATGGAAACCATGGGTTGAAAATTTAAATAATTAGAATGGTGATTCCATGATTATCAAACGCTGGCTTGTTTATTTACAGACTTTAGAGAATCCTGATTCTTGGTATATCACAAAAGTTAGTAATTTGTCATTTCCAGAAATCAAGGCTGACGAGGATGACATTTCACGCCGGATCAAAGGAACTCTGTATGATTGGCTTAAAAAATTTCAGAGAATAATAAAGTAACAGAAAGATAAATGTGAAAGCATAATTCTGCCGTCAATAGCATAGTTACAGTAAGTACGCTCTCGACGGTTTCAAGAAAAATGGGCTAAAAGTTTTGTTACGAAAATCTTCCATAAATCCTTTGTTTGTAATCGGATTATGGTGACTGTAGCTTTAAATGAAAGAGGACCTTAGCACCTATATATTTTCCTACCAAAACTTTTAGCCCATTTTTCTTGAAATCGTCGAGAGCGTACTTACTGTAGCTATGCTATTGACGGCAAAATTCATCCATAACAATTGTTTTGGACATGTTATCTAGGAATACACATTAGCGTCTTGATAGAGATAGTAAGTTTAGCTGATTAGGTCTTGTGTTTATAGTAACTTTCTATAATAAACAACTGCGAATGAAATTTTTGTTTTATGTTCTTTTAATATCAAATAAAATTTCACAAGCCACCCAAAGATACCATTAACTTAACATTGAACGTCCAAAAAAGGTTAAAAAGTGAATTGAATATTGATTGTGATTTTGAAAAAAGTAAATAACACACTTATTTAAACATTACACAAGAAATTTAAAAATCTAAAAAATTCCACTTTTTTCAGTGTCTAAAAAAGAATAAAATAACCCGGCGGGGCCAAGCGAGGGGCCACTCAAAACGTAGGGGCGCATGTTACTTATGGAGATGTAATGAGATGTATGATATGCATAGATGTTGAGAGTATTTGTAAAGATGCGCCCCCACGTTTAGAGTGGCCCCTCGCTTGGCCCCGCCGGGTTATTTTATTCTTTTTTGGTCACTGAAAAACGTGGGATTTTTAGAGTTTTAAATCTAGTATTATTATTTTATTCTTTTTAATTATTTACTCAACGAAGTAACCATGTGTTAGGCAACAATCGGATAAGCCCCATACAAAAGTGAAAGTTGCCGAAAGTTGACCTGAAAGTGCACCTAGAAAGTTGAAAGTTGTTTAAGCGTGCATTGTCATCGGGTTCTGAGCTACCCTGAAAGTTTCAATTCGCTAGGTAGTCGGGAAGTGCCTCAAAATTGAGATACAAGATTCCAATCGGACAGACAAGACGACAGACAAGCAAACAGACAAGAAAGCGACCTAAGAAAAAGTGGGAAAATATTTGTGTACCACATAATATAGGTGATATTCGGAGCTAAAAGAATATAGGATTATATATATATGATCTACAATAGCGAGCCAGAAGATACAACACACCTCGTTTTAAAATTTTAACTTAGTTACTAATGCCAGTTTTTACTTTAGTTTTAGTATCAAATGTTTATTTACAATCTATTACTACTATTAAGGTTTTAATACTATTAAAATCAAGATGGACTTTGAAACATAACATATTTAGTAAAAAGTGTAATTTTTCCAATGGCACCTTTTTACCTAATTTACGAAAATTAATCAACTGTCAGCATATTGTCAGTTTTCGGAAAACCAATTTATAGATTTTTTGTTAGAATACCTTAGTAAAATGTGTGACTTTTAATTTAGCTCCAGTATTCAGATGATCATTGTAACTTATCTGAAATAAAAATGTTCCCTTGGAATATAACTTTTTAGCAATCAATCAATTAGGTACAGTTAGAACGAAAAGAAGCACTTAACTAAACTTTTTTTAAAACTGTCGTCTTTTTGAAATAATACCTCATGTAGTTGCCTTTATTTCAAAGTAACTAATAGTAATATAATCACACAAATGCATAAGCTTGACTGCAGTTATCTTTATATACAATTTCGTTATTTTGTTAAGATATTGGTCACATAACTATATTAAAACTTAAGAGCGCGTTTTCGTACTTAATCTTCTATTATTAGTAAGGCGCCTCCACCTTAATCAAGATTTCATAAATCACTAAGTTGCTCCATTGCGATCAGGAAATTTCCAGAGCACACCTCGCCTCCTACTCACCAAGAAGGATTTACAGCATGCTAATGAGATAACTTTGTCGCTTTAATATCTTCTTGTTTACAATTTGTAATTCGATGTCAATAATATCAGAACTATGCGGTCCAGCGGTTGGACCAGGATTTTCTATTTCATAGTAGGTGTATCTATATTTTAGTTTTGAGTTTTAAGAAGAAAATTCAGTCTTTCATATTAAGTAAAGTAAAGTAAGAAGCAGTGATTCTGCATGATAGATTATTTATTATATGATTAAAGACCAAGTAACTATTTCTTACTTTAACAGTACAAGTGTAAGTTTATAATTATACTGCAAAAAGATGAGATGAAAGATGAAATTCAGACGTGACGAAAGGAGCTATTGAAACGGATACACTTGTGTTTTGGAAACGACAAGAACTGTCTAAGGTATATTTATCCTATTTCATTATCTTTGAGAAGTTTGAGAGTTGGGAACCTTAGTTTTAATGGTTTTGAGAACCAAATTTAATTATATATATATAGAATTAAATTTGGTTCTCAAAATTAAGCTTTATTTACAGAAAAAATGTAGCAAGCATAATGAACTCGCCGATTCTGAACTTGCACATATTTTTATTTAATAGTGATCATAAAGAAATTAAAATAAACGTAATTAAAATAACGTAATAAGTTAAAGTGTGTGAGTTTTATGTATGTGTGTGCGCAGGCGTGTGTGATTGCGGTTGCGCGCGCGTACCTTTGACCATACACGTGTTCCTCCGTGCTTCGAAAGCCACGTTAAGCAACAGCCTAAAATGTAGGTATTCTGCAAAATATGTGGTAGGTTTTGAAGGCCTAGTGACACCTACTTGATTATGGTTATTCCACTTATGGGAAAATGTGAACCAAATCTACCATTGGGCTCAATAAAATGAGAATGCTATGACTCACGTATTTCCAATAATGTCAGTTGTTAGGAATGGTGCTTCGATTTAAAGGTTTTATGCATTTATGAAAATATTACAAAAAAAATCATCTTTATAAGGGCACCGTTTATTTAACATAGATTTATTTATAAAACAAATCTGTATCTCATCAAAATTTAAACAGATTTTTTCTCCAAAATTTAATGATAATAGCAGGTCAATATAAGTTATATCGAGATAAGCTAAACGGTATATCAATTAAAGAGGACAATTAGTTTGTCTTGAGGTTGTAACCGAAATTGTCTGGGTAACTTAGCTGAATGTTTTTAGAAAAAAGATAACGCATTAATTAACTAATTAGTAATGGGAATTACTTGGTTGTTTGCGTCTGTCTTCGTGTTCATAACATATTAAATTGAAGCTAATGTCATTAAAATATTTTTTATATTAATGTGGTAGAAATACCAGTAATAGTTCAAAGAGTTTTTATTGGTAATTCGCAATGTAGGGATTTTGCTTAGCAATAGATTTCGTATGTAGAATATTAGATGGGACTTATTTGAAAGTGCATAACTAGACCTAATTTTTTTTTATATTTTGAATGGGTTCGCTTTCGATCCGAATCAAGCCAAGAGAGGATCCTCGATGGAACGAGTTAACCCAGAAGGTGCCTATTCACCTTGGCTTAAAAATGTGAAGGTTATAAGTACTCGGAATGACGCAGTGAGGGAGTTCCACTCCTTTGCTGTGCGCGAAGATAGTCTTAACATAAATTTGTGTGGAATGTGCACCCGATGAAAATGCGGTAACCTTAATACTCTTTAATGCAATGCCATAAGATATAGATTTTAACTTACAGGGATACACACTGAAAGAGATCGTAATACAGACGTCAATGTGTACCTTTCTATTTTTTCCAATACACACAATACCTACTTTTGGGACTTATAAATTTTTATCAAACCTATTCCTAAATATAAATTAATCAAATTTTTGCAGCTATCCTACCATTTATGATAGATTGGCATAAAATTTGTATTAAATGACGTCTGTCGTGCAATCGTATTTGAAGTTTTAAAATAAATATTAATTATAATATATGGCCCGAAGGCGTCATTTAAAGACGTGCCGTAGTGAACCCTTTGCCTGTTGTAACATACCATCTCATAGGTTTAATTAATTAATATTAAAATAAGATAAAATCGTTACTGGTAAGGTGTCAATTATTTAATTAGTAAGATTGCACATTAGAAGTGAGCGATAGTTATAAGTGCATATTTTATTTTCATAGGCAAGTAGATAAAATCAACGACTTAACGTGCCTTCTGCCGGATATGCTCGACATAATAAATCTTTGATAACTATCCGATTGCCGGACTGAAAGTGGCTTAACATCGAATATCTACACGGTTACATAAGTGTTGTTTACAAGCCTCTAAATCAATAACTTATCTAAGACTGCTGATAAGTTTTATGTTTACTTATTGTAATGCCTTACTAAACTTGATTTTGAATAGTCAGCAAACAAACAAAAGTTAACAAATCATCTCTAATGAAGTAAGTGGAAATTGAGGACGAGTTTATTTACAAATAGCAATAAGCAAACATCTGAATGCTAAAAAATATAAACATATAGTACTATTACCAATTATACAGTTTTTTTTTATTTCAGCATTCCAAAAGACAGAAGAAATGAGACAGAACTAGAAACAATACCAGAAATAAGTACTAGCAAATATTCATTTTCATAACGATAGATATAATTTCAAAGCATAGATTTTTTTTAACACTTACTTAATACTGTTAAGTGTAGCAGTTACCTATTATTAGGGACTGACTTCCATCGATATTGAATTTTGTCTTATAAAAGAGTCATTCCATTTTATCTAATACCATATTAGGTTATATTATATTTTGTTGAAAAAAGATGAGAAATTTTCTGTTCTGTATAATGAAATGAAAAATGAAAATCAAAATAACTTAATTCAAATGCACTTAAAAATAAGTTGTTTTGAATCGTCCAACATTTTTACCTACCCCCATTCAGGACCGCTTTTAACTGACAAGAAGAATGGGCGCAAGAAACTCGTCAGCTTTAACAGAAGTAACGACATCTATACATATTAATAAAATTGGAGTGTCAGGGCCCGATTTAATTTATTCTAATCGGCATTTGCCCAGAGCGGCAAAAATGCAGGGCGGTAAAATTGACTTATTCCTATCTTCCAACTTAGCCATTAGCCATTTACCACCCAAGTTTGAGAATTTTATGCCCCACCTTGCAACCTACTTCAGGTTGGATAGTGGAAATATTTATGTATTTTACTTTACTGAATTATTTTAGTTCTAAAGAAAGAAAGAGTAGGGATCCGCAAAAAGTACCGAAACCTGAGTAGTATTGCTGGAATAAACACAACCTCTTTTGTGTTTTGATAGATTTTATTTATAAAAAGTATTGTATGATTTCGTCATCTGTCTGTCTAAAATTTACATTCTAATAAACCGAGTTCAATATAAACAATCGACTTAAATCCGGGTGTTTTCTACAGGTTATGGACCTACAATCTCTTTTCTACAAGTATCGACGACCTCCGTGGTCGAGTAGTGTGTACACCGGTTTCCATGGGTACGCCACTCCGAGACCACGAGTTTGATTCCCGGCCAAGTCGATGTAGAAAAAGTTCATTAGTTTTCTATGTTGTCTTGGGTCTGGGTGTTTGTGATACCGTCATTACTTCTGATTTTCCATAACACAAGTGCTTTAGCTATTTACATTGGGATCAAAGTAATGTATGTGATGTTGTCCAATATTTATCATATATTTATTTATTTATCGATACTTTCATATGGATACTAAGTATATTTGGATACGATAGTTTGTTCCGATACTTTTGAGGTATCGATACTTTTATAAGTACTCGATTTTTTTAACAAAATTTAAGTCACATCATTAGATTTGGGTCGTAGCGGATTACCCTTCTATAGACAATGGTTTATGTTTAGAGCGTGTGTTGCCAGTTTCTCGTGATTGGTACCTATTCTCTTATTTAGTAGATTTATTTTAATCAATTAACTAAAAAATGATTTAATACAGTTTAATCCTAAATTTACTTTTTTACTGTTGCTCTTGCTTTTGCTAATATAGCACAAGGGAAAAAAGTCCCATACGCAGCAGTGAATCGTAATAGGTCAATGATGATGATAAAGTTGAAAGGTACATAATATGTCGATAAAAAAATATATCACTCCATCCATTCAATAGTTCCTGTGAAATTTTTCAAACGACATACATCGTATACTTATAGTAACATAGAAACACTTATCAACTTTCGTATAGGTGACTTCTTCAGAAGACCCAAAATACTGACGTTAATATTGTAGGTAGGTATAATCCTAACAGTATGACGTATTTTATGTAGGTACTTGTAAACTTAGCATCCCCCAACAAAACTAGCTCATGACTTATATGGTTTTCTGTATGTAAAGGGCGGCGAAAATGATCATTGCCCTGAGCGGCAAAATAGCTAGATCGTGCCCTGTGGAGTGTCTGTTTGTAATATTGAAATAACCGTTTTTTTTACTAAATGCATATGAATATATATACATACGGTACATACACCAAAATATCATTTTTTACAATTTTTGTCTGTCTGTCTGTTTGTTCCGGCTAATCTCTGAAATGGCTGGACCGATTTTGACGGGTTTTTATAGGCAGGTAGCTGATGTAATAAGGAGTAACTTAGGCTATTTTTATTTTAGAAAAAATCTTTTATTTTAGAAAAAGAAAATTACCGTGCCACAGCAACGCGTGGCTGGGTCAGCTAGTTTACAATATAATACGTCGTCACCATACATAATCCACAAAAAAAAAACAAAATTATTTTGTTATTACTATACTAATAGTGTTATAGTATCATTATTTCGTTGATTACAACAAAGTCAACAAGTATCTGTTTTAAGTAAGTATCCCAGAACATTGCAATAACATATAGGGAATAAACGACAAATTTAAGAAAGCAACAAGATGTATGTTTAGTATTAGTCAATAATACTGAAGGTTAAAGCAGACCCATTTCCCAAGGCAGTACCCGTCCCCGAGCATGACGCATGATACAGCCATCGCTTCGCTCAAACATATCTTAGGGAACGCAACGACCTGTACCACATGCCACCACCCAAGAAATGTATAAGGAGAGCATGTCATACTCTAACTACCAGTAATAAATTAATAAATGCTAATGTTGTATGACACAACCTGTAATAAATAGTGTCATGTTGAAACGACACATATTACTTCCATGCATCGCGATCTATTAAATAGTCGTTAACCTTGTAATAACCTTTGGACATGAGCTTATTTTTTACGTTTTAAATTTATGATAAGGTAAATCTACTATACTTCGTGGAACTTTATTAAACAGTGCTATACCTTTCCCCAAGAATGAGCCTCCTGCCTTTTGAAGTCTAAAACTTGGAACGGCAAGTCTATTTTAATTTCTGGTGTTAAAGCAATGTACGTTGCTATATTTGACAAAAGTATTGTAGTGTTTTAAATAAATTTTATTTTCATAAATGTACTATCCCGCCACAGTTAAACAGTTAAATAAACAAAATATATTAAAAAACTGATTTGTGTTACAGTTACTTCATATCACCAGATGCTAAGTAAGATGAATATAAGTAAGTATTGAGATTGATAAGAGCACTCCGTTAAATTATTATGTTCTGCAATTATTCTTTGTTTTTTGGGTTATAAAATGTAATAAGTAATAAATTTTACTGGAACTATTATGAACAAGCTATTGGACAAGGTTCCTTGTAAATATTGTAAGAAAAAATATTAACAAGCATACCATTCTTTAAATAATCAATATACAAAATTAAAGCGCACATGCACTAAAAAATTAGACAAAACAATTTATGATTTGTATTTTTATATTTATGATTTTTTAAATGCAAAGCTATTCTCACCATCCAACGCCCTACATAATGTTTTAAGATTGTGGCTATCCTTGAAAATAAAGAAATAAAAATATTATGATGATGACATAGCTTTCGAAATGTTTGGTAATCAAATTAAATTGATTCATTCGTTTATTCATATCAGTTGCACGTAGTACACAGTATTGACTATATTCCATGGTATGGAATGATCATGACATCGTATCGAATATTATTTTCCTAAATCATAAGAATTTATTTGTCACTATAATAATTATTTTATACATACACCTTTTTTTGGTTTCATTATTTTTTTTTCTCATTTATACATGCACCTTTAGGAGGAAGCATGGATAGGGGCGGGGGTTATGATCTGTTGACGTTCCGACTGAATTACCAGCCTAGTTTGTAAGTTAGAAGTTACAAATAAGTAGTTGTAGTTATACGTGCAAGATAAATTTAACTACGCTTTTATTATATTGGTAATAAGGTCGTATGTATAAAGTTTGTTACAACTACAAGTGTATGTAAAACTCTTGGTATAAGTTCAACTATTAGTTGAACTTATATACAAATATTTTACAGTTGGTAATGAAACTATAAGCGAGGGTATATTGTTAAACATTTCAACAACACTTACGTAACGGTATACCACCATGATAGAACAGTAAGTATGAATAATTCATAAGACTATCCCCGAAAACAGGTTCTAAGCGGAGACAAATGTAGGTACTAACTTTTACTATTATCCTAATAATAATCAACTATAACAGGAGTGAAAAATAGGAAAAAAAATTAACCGCAAGGACAAATAGTAAAAGTTACTAATGTGGGGGTTTTGCTATTGGTTGGTAGCCACAGTAGAATTACTTTAAAGTTAGGTTTTTTTCAAAAACACTACCTTTCTTCGCCTTTCTTAATTCACGTTCCGTTTACGGTTCACTCTTCTTGATATGGTAGCTATTATAAAAATGTTATGAAACTTGAATGTGGTCGTAAAATAAGCTAAGTTGGTGAGAGTATTTACAGTAAAAGAACTTTATGCGCTGGTATAAAAGCTTTGGGATTCTCTGTTTTAACTAGTCTGGCCATAAATACGGTTACATAAAACCTTTTCTTTTTATAAACTTTTTAATTATTTTGAATTTGGAACGCGTTTATTATTTAAAAACTACTTTCGATTTCGCGCCATTTCACATATTTTTTCGTGTTCATTATCAAATTACAATATAGAATGGGGTGTTAAAGAAAATAGAATTGTAGTGAACGCCTTGCACAAAATGGGGATGGAGCCGTCGGTCATATCCCAGACTGGAGTGGATTTTCCAGCAGCACTCTGCACCTGGTCACAAGGCACAAACTACCCAAGCCTGGCTTGTAACCAACGTTCCGGGCTTTATAAGCGCTGAAGACTGGCCCTCATCTAGCCCACACCTTAATCATTTAGACTACAAATTATGGTCAGTTTTAGAGGACATGGCCTGCTCGAAATAACACGGCGACATCGAGTCTCTTAAAGAATCTCTGGAGCAAGCAGTGGCGAAATTTCCCATGGAAACAGTGCGAAAATCCATAGATTCGTGGCCAGACAGATGAAAGGCCTGTATAAAAGCCAAAGGTGGCCATTTCGATTTCGACATTACTTCATAAAAAATGTATTTTCATTTGTAACAGAACTTATGGCCGGACGAGGTATAACTTCTTCTCGCTCTAACATTTCATTTATATATGTATAGTAAAACAAGGAAGTAAAATTAAGGTGCTATGATACTTTTACATTATTCATTTTTATTTTTTCAGTTTTTAAAGAGAGAAACGAAAGTTAGTTTCTTGTTTGTTACAAGTATTTTTGAAATCAGACTGATGGAACCTTATCTTTTCATTGTACGGCATCTGTTGAAGTTAACTTTCATTATTTTCATTTACAAGAGACCAATCTCCTATTGCCCTGTTGTTTTGACGAAACAGAACAACATTATGCGTGACCTACATACAGCTAGTAAAGGGTGTTTTTCTGAATGCCAAAACAATCATCAATTCTAAGTGGATTGTTTCTGTATGTGCATTAAGCTTGATTGAATTCTTTCTACCCTTTCAAATAATGATATTTTACGTGCTCACATTTTTTAACGAGCACTAACGACGACACTTTATTTAGCATAATGTTGATTGTTAGGTCATTTGATCAAGCCACATACCATAATGTTTGCATATTGTTCCTATAAAGAGGCTTTGCCACCGGGTCTTATCAAATATTGAAATGATGAGCTGGGCTTAGAAATAGTAATCAGGGTGGTTAACACGTTAGTCAAAGTAACATAGCCAGCGACTGATAATTAATATACCTACATCGAACGGTGCATTCTATAATATGCAACTTTTCAAATGGAAACCAACACACAAATACCATATCGGTACCTTCTTATCCAAAGAATCGTTTATTAAAGTCAAAGTAACGTTTCTCTGCTAGTTATACGCTATTATATTTGGTCACATGCATTACAAAAAACCTACTGTTAATGTAGCTATATGTTTAATATGAGATGTAATCATTTATCATAGTTCAATACTAATTTAATCATTAGGTGATCAGTTGCAAAAGATTAAAAACGGTTCTTAAAAACAATGCTTTCCATTATTGTAATTGGGAAAAGTTATCTTATACTTTTATATTTATAAAATTAATTAATTTGCCATATGATTTTTATAACATTATCAGGATATTTTCTACTAGAAAATTAATGTCAGGATAGGCTTTTATTAGTAATTTCAGTCCTACTAGGCCTCAAAAAACCAACGTGAAATTTGTGAACTTGTAAGAAAAGTATTAAGTTTTTATAGACATGTTAATGTTTTTCTTGTTTTGCGTCATTTGCAAGGATTACTTAAACGATCAGGAGACTTGGTTATACTATTTGATATATAAACATGATTTAGACGTCTTTTTATATAATAAACTCAAGAATTTTCAGGATTTCTACATTGTGTAACACTGTAAAAATTGTGGATTTTCAGGTTGAACTTATCATTTCAATGAGCAAGTACGTTTAAAATAAAAACTTATACATAAATTAAGGTAGGTTAATGAACTTTTGAATTCTACCGTATAATAAACTGTAAAATTTATAAAAATAGTTTTAATACTAACTTGAAATACATAAGAAGAACCAACGCATTCCCGAAACATCCAAAAACCATCATCACGATGTAAAGACCTCCTAGTAAATAATTAACTTCCGGTTCAGGAGGAGGGAAGTGCAACCAATGCGAGTTGATCAATGTGAGATACTCATCGGAATAAAGACCGTATTCTTTCCATAGGTTCACCGGCCACTGTTGCTTAAATTTCGCTACCAAAGATATAGGAGCCGACGATGAGCTTCTTCCTAAAATAGATTCTGTCTTCTTACGAATGTCAATTTGTTCATCTATGCTATCATATACACTTCTTTTCTCTCTTATCACTATTGATCTATCTGATTTCTCCGGCAATTTTAACATATAAATGAACATTCTCCGACGCCTTTTCCATTGAACCAAATTGTCAGTGCGTCGCCATAAAAAACAATTATAGCATTTAAGCGGTTTTAAAATCACAAATTGATCACTGTGTACACTTTTAGTCAAATTGAATACTTTTGTAGATTGTTTACTGTCTTTTGTTGACATATTATTTACACTGAAACATTGTACTATCGCCGAAAAAAATATAAATGCTACTTTAATTGTTTTGGTCATGGTTCTGTATGGGCCGACATGTCCTAAATAACGTTGCTAAAACACAACCTCTCGCGTCGGTTACTGAATCGGAATGTTCAAAGTTGTCCCGAACGTAACAACGATGTTAGTTCGGTCATGCCGTAGGATATGGCATTAAGCTGATATCAAATCAAGTTGGGTAATAGTTACGGGCTATTGTTGTTCACTAATTTTCTTTTATTTATTTACTGATACATTGTGTTCTTTACATAGCGACAAAGTTTATAAATCATTTATCTCGATTTCAAAATGCGAGTTTGATTAAAATATTCGTTTGTATTTACAAGTCTAGCTTGTAATATTTAGAATTAATTATTCAATTGTACGTTTGCCTGGAACTAGGCATATTCGTTGCAATCTTATTGGTAGGTTTTTGGATAATCAAAACTTGATCGCACTTTTCCTGCTTCGGTTCTGATTTGTGGGCGTGATATATTATAGGAACCTCTTTCCATCTCAAAGAATTATTCTACCACACTGAAAACGGTTATTGAATTTCATATTTTGTGCCACATAAAGAAAAATATTTATTTAGTTCTTACACTTCCGCGCACATTGCACATTTGAATAAAACACTTTTTTTACGGATTTTGCGCATATTTTATTTTATATTTACGTTTATTATCCTGACGTTTCGACTCGATTAGATCGTGGTTTTCATAATATTGTTAGAATAACGTATGAAGAATATACTGTATAAATATCTCGTTCTAATATGGACTTATACTTGAAATAATATATATAAAAGAAATACGAAAAAACAATTATTATTTCATAATCTATTAACATTACAAATTTCAAAAATGGACAGAATGTTTATTGTTATGAGTGTAAACAATACGTTTATTTTTTTTGAAATAATCGTTAATTTTATTTTTTATTTATATTTTTGTGATTTCCCGGACCCGGATATAGGGAATCTTTGCATTTTTTTTTGCCGAAACTAAAGGTCGTATCGATGCCGGATTTTCACTGTAGTGCTAAGAATGATATAAACTAACGATTTTAACAATAAAAAGGGCATGAGACAAAATCGGGGTTTGTAAAACACTGAGCCGTGATCAAGGTTTTATTAAAAGAAAAATATTCTTTCCAATATTATTATTTAATTGAAATTGTTACCTTGTCTTTGCTAAAACTTTAAATAAAGTGCTGAAATGCTTACTATTACTAAGATTGATAGCTTAGCTTATTGGAAAATGGTTAGGTTTTTAGAAGAATGATTACTTTTTGTATTATTTTTTCTAGGGAAATAAGATAACTTCCCTATCGAAAAGCTTAAGACGGGCAAGATGAATATATCGGAAGGGCCAAACGATTTATAATAATTTACCTGTTACTCTGAATTATAATATAAAATGCCTATACGGTGAGGTAAAGATTTTCAAAACTATCCAGTGTTAGCCTGGAAGTGATCAACTTGTGGATTAAAAAAAGAATGATAACTCTCTTGCTCTATTTGGATAGTTGTCTTATATTAGGGTCATATTCAATATTTCATTCTGAAATTTAAACATATTGCCTACCCTGCAGAAATAAACGTCTTAGTATTGGCAGGCGCATTGGCTTCTAGCCAATTTTTCTCTGAGTAACAGATTTAATCTTTCGAAGATATAATTATATTAATTATATTTTATGGGGCACCTAGTAATATATTATAGTGGTAATATATTACTATAAAATTTGGCTGGGCCTTTGTAAAAAAAAATTTTAAATAACTACATTTTGATAGAAGAAAGAAATATGACAAATTATTGCACAACTTATTGAAATCACTATTGTCTTACAAAAATGTGCACATGACAGTGGTAAGAATTATTTTGAAAATGTGTCAGGAATTTTATAGGTTCATTTAGGACCTAAAACAAATTGGCTTTAACTGAGCCTTTAAAACTACCAAGCTATACAACTCAATAAAAAATTGAAAAGCTATACAACTCATTGAAAATTTTAAATTTAAACTGGACGGAATTCAAGGAGTAAAATTTAACTTGAAAAATCGATTGAGTCAGATAGTTAATAGTATGACACAAATCAGTCTTACGGTCAAATATACCTATGAAATCAAACGTAAAAGCAGAAACCTAAAACATTACGAATAATAACTCAATACTTAACAGCAAGGCAATATCTTAACTTCGTTAGTCATTATGTTAATAAAGTAAAATATATTATTAACATTTTCACTTTTAAAAGAAGTAAATAGGTATGGTTTATTTACATACGGGCTGTTGTATCATATAATGTGGCACGGAACATATTTAATGAATTTCAAATCAATAGATTGTCTTTAAAAATACTGCTGTGTTTAGGATAGAGTATGGTCCGATTTGGTAACATATTTATGCTACCGGCATGGATAATGGACACGATTGCTTAATTCTTTATATATTTTTTTTATCATTTCTATAAGAAACCACATTCAGGTTAAAAGTTCTAGAAATCTTAAAATACATGGTAAGATATTATTTACCTGAAATACATGAACAGGACAGTGATATTGCCCCAGCAGCCAACAGTCGAGAAGATGAAATAGAGTCCTCCCAAGGTTTTCTGCAAGGTTTCAGAAGGTGGAGGGAACTGCAACCAGTGCTCGTTGATCAAGTCTATATAATCTTCCGAAAAAAAACTTTGCCGCCATCTGTCTACGGGCCACAATCGTTTGAAATTTTCGACTAATAAAGTATGCTCGTCGACTCTCGTAAAGTTGATGGTATGATCAGAGATATTCTGCATAGCGGTCGACGTCGCTTCTTCCCATTTTACTGTGCTTGTTATATTTGCTTTTTCATTGTTTCTCTTTACTCGTATAAAACTCAATTCGTGAACTGTCGTGAAAATGGAATTAGCATCTGGTTTTGGTTTTATTGCGACTTCGTTCGTTAAGTCACTGTTGCATAAATTTCTTAAAATAATTACAAACGACAAGCTGATGAGAAGAAATACGTTCATAATGTTGAAATAAAGAGTTTCCTTCCACAACGGTACGTGCTGCCTCTAAGGAAACTTGTGGTGTTTTGTAAGGAACACTTTGTGCGTCGGTGACTTAAATCATCGGAATTACATCAATGATGCCCTGGAGACCTCTTTAGTTCTCATACTTAAGCAGATTAAAATTGGCAAACTTCGATAAAGTCCTAAAAGGCGTATTAGTCTGATTAGTCGACCTTGATGTCACTAATAGTAGTCGATTTCATAAGAAATTATGAATATAAATATAGTTTATACATGGTAAATAAATGTTATTAAAGGGTACGAACGGTGTTCCTTTTATGCTAGTAAAATTTGTCGTTAAATTATTTTGAAGTAGTATGTAATGTATGTACAAATTTTGGATTTTCTCATGTAATGGGGGACAGAATATATATTTATTTATAAAACTTTATTGATCACAAAATAACAACGATACACTAGACGTTATCTATCAGTCAACTTTAAGGAAAAACAAATTTATAATAATAATAATAATATTTACCATAATCACACTTTTTAGCCTAGCCCAAAGTAAGCACCTTAAAGGCTTATGTTGGTAACGGATAGATATACTTATACGATACATAGATATGTAATATTCATAGAAATATATGTAAATATCCATGACTCAGGTAAAAATGCTCGTATTCATCATACAAACATATGCCCCTTCCGGAATTAAAACCCAGGACCGTCAGCGCGAAAGGTAGGATCGCTACCGTTACCACAAACAGTCGTCAAATAAATACGAAAAAATATAATACATAAATACATTACTTTTTTATAAGAGCTAAGCACAAATAAACGTACTTACATAAATTATAAAATCACACATACACACACTTGTAAGAAAAGTGACTCGACTAGTGTAAAATTAGTGAAAAAAATTACACTATGCATTTCAGGTAAATAATAGCTTCCATACGTATCCATGTATTTTAATTTGCTGCAGGAGGTTCGTTGAATAAATCTGTAGTTTTATGATTTTTTTAAATGATAAACGATTTTCATAGATTTAACTCTACTGCTTGTACATTACAATTTTATTACAAAGTCTGTATTTTTTAACATAAGATAAAAAGCGGCATGTGACGAACCTTTTCAGTTGTCTAATAATTCCTATACCAGGCATCACGTCTGTCATATCTTTCGTACAATTTTATTTCCCAAAATCTTTGTTTTCAACTTATATACAATTATTTTTTTCATTTCATTTCATATTTTGTTAAGAATTTTTATTGCCTCAAATACATTGTTGATATTTTTTATAGTATTAATATTTCCTTTTTTCGTCAGACTGTAAATACAATATTATGTTTGTTCAGTTAGTTGTAAAAACACTGGAGAGCAATGAATTCGGGTCATATTAAGATACTCGTGCATGATAATATCGCAAACTAAGAATGGCGGATCACTCTTATTGAAATAAATTGTGTTTAAAAATAAAATACTCCTTATATACTCCTTAAATACTTCCATAAGTAATAAAATTTATTTGACACTTTGCTATAAGTTCATAAAAATGTACATAAATAAAAATAACCACTTCATCTGTCGGCCTAGCATGCGCTATTTGAGATATCTCACGCACTATTAAAGAGGTGTTTGTTGATATCGACATATATCTCGTTGTCCCCCTAACATGTAGACAAACTGATGTTGCCTCTTGATATATGATTATAAACTAATTTATTATCTAACATAACCACATCGGTATCTCGTTCATTCCATTAGTTTTGTATATTTTTTACTTTTCGGAAATGCGGATTACATAAATTTTGACGTTGTCTGACGACACGATCTGTGGTTGGTAGTTTCTCCCAAGTCTATGGTGTTTGTTTTTTTTTTGAAACCGCCGATACGCCCCGCCGCCAACGGGATCGGTAAAAAACAACCGGGAATGGTCCCGATTTCTTTTATATGTTTCAAATTTAAGAAAGAACGAACAAATAGGTATACTTAATGAGCGCCTTACACTAAACCTCTAAGATTTGTCAAGAATGCTAATGAGTCAGCTTCAAGTAGATTGATAAATGTTACTACACAAAATAAAATAAAAAAAAAACAAAATGAGGAATTCTTACTATTACTAATCCGATGGTTATAGAAAATATTAATACAGTTTTGATATTATTAGGCTTAATTTTAACTTTTAATTCTGTAGGTAGATCGTTAAGAGGTCGAGAAATTTGGTAGCCAGCGGTACCTACGCTCGCCGTAGATTATGTTTGTGCTGGCTCGACTTACCTATATTTATATCTATACTTATACCTATACATATATACACCTAAATCTATACTTATACACTTACAAATATATTAATATAAGTATAAATATAGTACAAATATAAGTATATAAATATATTTACGTGCCGTTCGCCCTTATTATACTGTGAGTACATAATTTTAATAAATATTAAGGCACCGCCATCGCTTCAATCGAAATATCACACAAACCATTTGTCGTCACCTTCTCTAAGTACTAACGTATGGACGAGAAATATGTCGAATATCTTTGTCAATATGTAGACAAAATTATTTTACCATTTAAGAGTTTGTATACAAAAATGCCGCGGCTAAGTAAAAGTACTCTTTTGACATTTCGACTTTTAAGCGCAACTATGTTAGAGACGATAGACGACAAATGACAAATACACGAGAAAACGTGTCGACAAAATTTTGTCGTGTTGCGTACGCTGGGCGGGCTGAAAACAAAAATAAAAAGAAAGTGCGTACTTTCTGTTACCTCCACATTCGGATTGCTGTACACTTACTGTACTTATTGTTATAAGATGTTAGTAAATATGCTCCCATTCTTATATAAGAGCAATTTTGTTCTTTCGAAGCTTGATGATAGGTAGGTTGTCTCACGCTTCGTCCGAGCTTCGTCCGATGCCGGAAGAAGCCACAAGAAACTCGGCAAGGAGTTATAAAACAATTTAGAAAACTTTGCTAGTACTACCTAAACGTATAAAAAATTAATACAACAATAGTATATATAGGATACATAGTAATTTAAGTACTGTTAATCATTGTAGAAAAAAAATGAAACAAGGCTAAGTATCTTTTGAATAATCACACACATTCTATGAACAAAGTACATGATGTTGTTTTGTATTTTAACAACCTTTTTTTAAACTTTCCAAAAGGTAGTTAAGTGAGTTAGTGTGGAACTTTTTTCTGGTTTGCAAGTTGTATATGGTTCGCACCGTTCTTTTTGAAGAATCAATAAATCTTCAATATAAGCAGCTGAGCTGAGCAGCTAAGCAGCTGAGCTGAGCACAACAGCAGTCCATAGGTCATTATACTATGAACATAACTAAAATAAACCATCTTTGCCGTCTCTCGATAAGGTATCGAAAGGAGGATTTCATGGCAGCCTCGGGCCTAAAGTAATGCCTAAAACTTAATGAAATTAACAAGTTCGACTGCTTTGTCGTTCACACTTATTCGTGTTCTAGCTGTTACCCGCAACTTCGTTCGCGTGATAATTAAGATGTGTGCCTATATGAGAAAATTGCCCACCCGATCTTACGCGGGCAAGCGTACATTGTATAAGTATAAACTAACTACATGCCGAATCCCATTAAAACTGTTCGCTCATTTTGATGTGACTAAGATTCAAACATGATAACAGTCTAACTTGCCACTATGACAGTGGCATCCGGACATAAAATTATTCTTTTAAACAATCGCTTGCTGCTTTTACTGCCGTCCTTACGATAAGTGCAATAAGTCGAGTTTTTGGGCAAATTGACTTACGTACAATTTACGTACAATTTACGTACAAATGTATGTACAAATATACTACATAGAATTCCGCTTCATTTTATAGTCGTATAGTAAAAGTTTCAAGTCTATTATAGTTACGACGATACACAAAAAAACAAAAATTAAATCTTTAATCGCAATCATTTCGAAAGTAGCTGAAACTACTTATTGCACTTTTCATAAGAACGGCAGTTTTGAAATGGGTATATTTTCCAGTAGCTGCCCGATTCACCTCGAGATGATTATGGGCATATTTTTTAGCAGCTGCCCGGTTCACTTCAAGACGATTTATTTTTTAGCTGCAGTTTTTATTTGCTTCTTATGAATATTGTCTGTGAACTTCTTTCTGCTTTTTTTATCTTTCTTGCCGGAACCACTCACGCCCGATTCTTCAGAACTATTTGTACCTATTTATCAATTCAATTTAAAATATTTATTTGCAAAGAATATAGGTACAAAAAATGTAGACGACTTAAATAGAATTTAGAACATAAAGAGGATTATATTTTAGAAAATAATGGTATCCATTTATACAATAAAAAATAAAATTAATAGCAAACTATTAATTCATATAAATTTAGTCATAGATGTCAGTTTATAAAATAAATTATACAAGCCATAGGAAATGAAATGTCAAAATTTTATAGATTGATTTCATTACATTATCATTGATATGTTCTTCAATCGAGTAATATGCTTTGTCAGCTAGAAAGGAGGATAACCAATTTAATATGAACCCTTGCCCCACCTAAAAATGGCCATGTCCAACACTAGAAAAAAAAAATTATGATCTAGTATTTGTAGAAACATATTTGTTAATACATTTTTGTTAAAAGGTATCGTTTACATGTATAAAAATAAAAAAGCCTTATTTTATTTTTATACATGTGATATGATATGTGTCTATTTTGATATTTTTGGTGAAGTAAATAGGCAATAATAATTGAAATTATATAAGGTAAATCAAAGATTTCAAAAATACTTACTTGATACAATGTATGATAGGTCGCCGATTACATATCTTTGATTGCGCGGTAAACATTATCCACAGTCGATGCATCGCAACATGATAGCAACATTTGTAAAAAAAGTAGAAGATAAATCGTAGTCCAGTAGAGAAATAAGTCAAAAAATCGTAAAATATTAAAGAAATACAAATAGTACATTACGCAACGAGACAAGCAACGAAGGGAACTGCAAAGAAAAAACATAGATAGCGTCACAGCTAAGTTGTTAACTGTCAAGATGCGTTTTATATTTTTCTTCTTAGTTAATAAATTCATCATCATCATCATAAATAAATTGGTTCCATGTAAATAAAATTTTTCATTAAATTATTCATCATAATTGTAAGAAAATAATAAAAATATACAAAATCCAAAATAGTAATGTTGAAATACGTTTTATGATTATCAAAACATAAAAAAATATTTGTTTCGTCTCATCTCTCGTCATTATCGTCATGACCGGGATATTTTAACATTTACATTTTGGACATTTTGACTTTATTCAAAAAACCTTACCTTATATATTAATTCAAACTATTTTCAATAATAGATTTTCAATTTGGAAATATGGTATTGTTGGACTTAACATGGGCAAAAACGGTCATCCTCCTTTATTTAGTTGTGCCTTAAAAATGTGAGTAACCTCAATTTCTTTTATTAATTGCGGTAATTTATTATATACTTTAACACCCATTGTAGTCCAGTCATCCAGCCATTTTTCATGCATTCTTTTTTTCCGGGAGCGAATTTTTCACTATACTTATGTATTTTTTGCTGCAGATTATGATGGTGAGGTCCAAATCTGTCCAAAACCTGTGCTAAAAAAGTTATGGACATTTTTTTGGACACAAAACTAGCGAGAAAACGAGTTTTTGGGAAATAACTCGAAAAAAGCCTTTATCGTAAAAAAACCAAAAATAAAAATTTGTATTAAATAAATTTTCCCATCGATATAGGCCAATAACGATTAATTTCAGGCACTGGGCCCAGAGATATGACCTATTCCGTGCGTTTTTGGTGGTTTTGGAAAATTACGATTATCTAGGGCATTTTTTCTTCTTTCAGCCAAAAAGTAGTGTTCCATACGTTTTTTGATCACGCTTTTGATTTTTTTTCCTAACCTCACTTTTCACGCCAAATTCGGCTATTTACGATAATCGGTAAAATGGCGATTTTGAGCGTAAAAATTGAGCTAGCCAATAAATTCAAAATCCTGTCCATTGGTTTTAATGCCTACCATCTACAATAAAAAATTGGATCATTTTTGACCACTAGCACATATTTTAGACGTATTTTAAATATTGGGCCCAGTCCAAATCAGGTAATTTTTGAGGTTAGGAAGGTATTAGTAGTCTCAAATTGTAGATATCGTTGAAATGCTCAAAAATAAAGGATTTCACAGAAGGTTTTTTTTTTATCTGTACAGGCACACAAGAAAACTCGAAAAATGTGTGCGCTTGTTTGTTTGCTAATTTTGTAGTAAGTAAAGCGCATACGAAAACCTACATAGCTTAAGGCTTATGTGTTCTATATGCTTTTTCCAGGATAGACTAGCGTCGATATAGACGCCCAGGAAACTTAGTGCATTGGATCTGCTTTATTTGGCAGTTGTCATAATATACATTCAGCGGGTCACTATTTTTATATTGGAATGTCATTATATAAGTTTTGTCAATATTAATTTTCAAGTTATTAAATTCCAATCAGTCTGTTATAGATATCAATGACATTCATCATTGACATCAGTTAAAACAACATCTATTTGTTGTGGTCCATTAAAAATATATATTTTAAAAATAGATTGATAGTGCATAAGACATTAATACTACAATATTTCGGTTATTACCTGGCTATAATACAAACTGGTGATACGAAGCATACTACTAACCAAACCTAAAAGTGAAAATATTAAAATTAAGATAATAATTTCTTCAATAGGCTAGTTGACAAAATTTGGAAATTCGTTTAAAACTATAGTTTAGTACCTATTTTACCCTAAATATATATTATTTATAGAAAAATAGGCCTTTTTCATAAGTATTTTGCTTTTTTAGAAATGAACTTTTAATTGACTTCGAAAAAGGCCAAGACTGTCATGGCGTCTTGAATGACGTCACTCCTCCCGAAACAATTAGATAAAACAGCACAGATTAGATAAATGATGTACAGCTACGACCGGTGTTTTGCGAGGTGTGACGTCACGCTTCTCTGATTGGTATTTCATGTCACGTGATTAAATAAGTAATTTTGCCGATTTTAATTTCCAAAAATATTAGTAATCTTATATTATTTAAAAAAAAAAATTGTTTTTTTGTTTACTACAAATCATGATTAATCATTAGAAACTCTAAGCCATCCGATTCATTCTTAGTGGAAACAAGCCTATTGTGTGAGGTGGTGCGGTAGTGGAATAATCGTGAACAACGGTGTGCAGTGCGTGTCGCCGAGCGATTCACGCATTTACGCGGTGTGCGTTACAGTTGTGTATACGGCTGTTTCGTGCGTGACGTACACTACTCTGTGCGCCATTGATAAAGCAACGCAGACAGAACATCGGCATCGGATGCAACAACATTGCATCTGAGAAGATTGCGACTTAAAACTGAATGTTCCGTTTCATTTCATTTTAGAAGATTTGGGCTTTCGTTTTTACCACGTTTTACTTAACTTCACTTGTCTGTCTGTTGGTCTGTTGGTTTGTCGACAAAATTTGAGATCCTTATTTCGACCTCTTCCTCTTATCCGATTTGGCTGAAATTTTGTATACAGGCTTGTTTCACCTAACAATTTCATATTTTACAGTTTTACATCCTAAAACCACTTAATTAGGCTTTAATTAAATTAACCTCCACGTGGTGTGTCTGGATATTTGATATATATTACATGTATATATTGAAGAACTAAGTAGGCACAATTCAGATAATTTAAAACTAAAAAGAGTTAAATAAATACTTAATAAAAAAAAAACTTTAAAAAAACCACGTTTTACTACGGGTTATAGATGTACTAAAAAGGAGAAAATAATTTTTTACAAATGGACTAAAAAGATAAAAATAAATTTTTGGTAATAATGAAAATTTAGGATACAAATATTCTAAAATTTATTGAATGTTATGTATTGTTCTGAACATTCATACGCAGAATTTGAAAAATTTCCAAAAAATTAAAACGTGGTGCGCATTATACTTGAAAAACTATTCAATGCCACCCACAGCATTACTATTGCATTGGTTTAGTTAGGAAGGGATTAAGGAAAGATAATGAAAATATTAATATAATATCAATAACGCTGTTGATCTAAATTACGCACCACGTTTTAATTTTTTGGAAATTTTTAAATTCTGCGTATGAATGTTCAGAACAATACATAATATTCAATAAATTTTAGAATATTTGTATCGTAAATTTTCATTATTACCAAAACTTTTATTTTTATCTTTTTAGTCCATTTGTAAAAAAATATTTTATCCTTTTTAGTACATCTATAACCCGTAGTAAAACGTGGTTTTTTTAAGTTTTTTTTTATTAAGTATTTTTTATCATATACACTTATCCACTTGCATATTACTTGGAGCTCTCAATTAAGCGAGCGCAATGCCACTGAACTATGGTAAATGCTCTGCCTGCAAAAATATTATACAAAACAAAGAGTTTTTGGTATGTGTTCCATGCGACATGAGATATGACATTCAATGTCTAAACATTAGTACAAAGCGTTTTCACGTTTTCTATGGACCCGATCATGATCGCAGAAGAAATTGGACATGACCTCAATGCTGTACTAAAATACCCAAGTCGGATAACAGCAATAATCCCGCTAAACAACCTACATTCTCGTCTTCTGCAACTGAGGACACTAACATGGGAACCAATAACGTGACGTTGAGAGGTGAACCGAATTTAAAGGAATTTGAGCCCCATCATGCCACTTTACCTCCAACTCTATCACCAGCAAATCTTCAAGTAAATCCCGACCGCTGTTATGTCAAAACAGGAATGGACAGAAATTCTTCAAACAACAATAACAAAACTGGTATTAGCACAGCTCAAAGCATAAGTGATCAATTCGTGGAGCTACGAGAATCTATAAGTTTTTCAACAAACAATACGAATATATGAAATCTGATCTGGAAGAAAAGACAATCCTCATAAAAGTACTTCAAAGCGACAATGACTGTAGCGACTTTAGAGTCTCATTCAGACTACGGTTGCAGATCTATCAAGCAGACCGAATCTGGTAGAACAGAACATGAGGGAAAACAACATGGAAATAAACGGGATTCCCGAACAAAAATCCGAAAACCTGAATAACACCGTTGAGCAACTGGTTAGGGTTTTGGGTGATCCTGTAGTAAACAAAGATGTACTTCATGTAACTCGAGTCTCGAAACTGGTTAAAGACAGCGACAGACCACGTACTGTGATTGTTAAGCTGGGTAGCCCCAAACAACAAGACGCTATTCTTGCATCAGTAACAAAGTTCAATAAGACATATTCCAAAGATAAATTAAGTACGCAACATTTTGGCTTTGGAATGTCTAAAAAACCCGTGTATGTATGTATCACCAGTAAACAAATCACTATCACCAGTAAACAAATCACTCCACGCAGCTACTCGAATGAAAGCAAAAGAGTTACATTACCAATTTGTATGGGTGGCAATGGCCGGGTTATTGTTCGTAAGGATGAGTTCCCTGAGGCTAAACTGATCCGCAGCAAGGCAAGCCTTAGTATGGTATCATAGAACATTTTCGCATTCAGAGTTATGGTGTTTTAGTAATAAAATACGATATTTATTACCAAAAAAAAAGAGGAATTCGAACAAAAACAAATGATGTCTTGACAAACATTTTACTGAGTAATTATAAAATAATCGTGTTTACCGAAACCTGGCTTGACTCTGCTACTACAAAACGTTTCGTAGAAAACTGCTCAAACATATTGGATCTGTAGGGTAAATATGTAATTATTGCATGTTTTAAAATTTTCCTGTTGTCCTCTCTTAAACTAGTTGATAAGATATATATTTTTTTCTCTAACATAAATAGTGCTTTGGTAAATGTTGTGTATACCTGTTATGGGCACTCGTGTAGGAATTGTAAAACTTAGTTAGTATTTTAATGTGAGAATGTGTATACATGTTTGCTTTTGGTGTATCCTAATAAATAAATTAACATTTATGCTACTTCCATAATTGCTATTATTGTTGTCAGTAAAAATTGCAGTACTGTCGTCTGCAAAAAGAATCATAGGATAGTCAATAGCTTTTGGAAGGTCGTTAATATATATGAGAAATAGCAGTGGCATGTTTTTATTGCAAATTAGAAATTATTTTTATACTTGGCTCATTCCAATGCCTAATTCAGTACGAATTTGCGTATGAATGTTTCTGGCAACTCTTTTCTTGACTTAAGCCACAGAGAAAATTATAAACATCATTGAGGAGGGATTTTCACAGCTTAAATTCATTTTTTTAGCGATAAACAATTTTCTTCCTGACATATGTCTTGAAGTCAGGATCAGGATAATTCAGGCCGTATCTTGGAATGGCTACAAAGGCGGATGCGCTAGCTGTCTGACTGCGAGATGCGCTGAGGGAGATGGCGTCAGGCCAGAGAGGACGGTGGATCTTTGAATCGCGGGTCTGGACGAATTGGCGGAGGAGTCTAAGGCGTTGGAGGCCTTCGTTGCGTCCACCCATCTTTATCCTGGAGACGGTGTAGGCAACTAGCCATGAAGGATAGGGGAAGGGAGCGGCGCACCTTCGGGCAAGTAGCTCCTTGCGCCCGGTAAGGCTGGCCGACGGCAGATCGTGTACATGCTTTGCACGTCTGGGGGGATGCCTGTTGCGTATCCAGGGATCCCCTGTAAGGGGGGGCCTCATGGGTCAAACCTCATGTGGTGAGCGCTAATCACCAATTGTCCCCGAAGGTTTTACCCGTCAACTGTCACGGCCCCACCCTACCTACGAGATACGTCCCAGGGGTTTAATGTGGTATGTCCGAGTCCGCATATGTGCGGACTTCACTCACTCACGGCGGGTGAAGTTAAAAAACTTACCCTGGGTCAACAAAAAAAGGGTGCAGGCGCATATAACAGCTTGCATTATGAATATTGAACACTAGGGAACGTTGTTTAGATATCTTTTTATACAACAAAGTAGAAGAAAAGTAAAACCGAATGCAACACCTCGGTAGTTCCATTAACAAAAATCTCATGTTTTAGATAAATTATTTTAATAGAAAATTACTGGAAAAAATCGACTCGGCTAACAAGTGAATTCTCAGACGGGAGCAGCAGCAGGGAATTTACTTGTGAGCCGAGTAAATTTTTTCCAATATACATATTTCTATTAAAATATTTTATCTTATAAGATTGCATTGTATGTATTTATGTACGATATGTCATAAAAAAATAATAACAAAAATTTTTGTCCAAAAAAATGAAAAAGAATTTAAGAGTAGAATACCCTTAAGTTAGTTCAATTACGCACACCGTGACACGAGAATATAAAATTATAAAATCTCATATTTTAATTTACCTTTTTTGTTAGCATAACATTATGACACCCACGACATTTTATGACTTTCATTTAAGGAATACTTAATTGTCTTTTAAACACAATTTACTTTACTAAGTTAGCATACTTAGTTCCTGAAATTTTTATTAAGTTTTATACGACCCAGATTCTTTTACTTGAGCTTAGTTGCACACCATTCCTCATTACTTATCAAACCACCGATACAAAATAGGAAGGCAATATTTTTCCTTTATGTTTTCCCTTCCACTAATTACTGATAAAAAATTCTTAAGTAATCGTCTTTGTAGTAATTCGACCAATTCTCGAGTTGGTTTTCCTTTCATTCTTGTAAAGTGGCTAAATTGTATTAGGTTTTATTTTCTAAATCATTCTTAAAATGATATCAATTGTGACCCGAACCACCCCTCCACTACATTAAGAATTAAATTTCATTATTTTATAGTAGGTATTTACATATAAAATTGGTGATTTGTCGTATTAGCCACTTTATAGCTATAAATTTTATTTATTTAGGTACTCTTCACAAAGGTTATATTAGTGTTTACATAAATAAGGCAAAATACAGTTAGTTTGTTTCAGGAATCTTTGTGAGTCTGTCCTAAATATATATATACTAGCTGTTGCCCGCGACTTCGTCCGCGTGTATTTGATTTTATCACGCGCTTAACTGATATACAGCAAAAAATAAATAAAACAAAAATACAAAGTTTGGATTAATTCGTAAATTGTAGATAAAAGAAAATGGGAACAATTGGACACAGATTATTTTCCAACTTAACCTGGCCGCTGATTGAACCCGGATCCCTGCAGGCCAAAGGCACTTGCGGTACCATAAATTACCACTGTGTCACAGAGGTCGTTTGATAAAAGCGGCCAAGTGCGAGTCGGACTCGCGCACGAAGGGTTCCGTACCATATTTAGCTTCTACCTCATAATGCCTCTTTATAGACAATGTTTCGAACCAAACAGACAATTTGTTTGGTTCGAAACATAAACAAACAGTTTGTTTGGTTGACTTACACTGGACAAAGCGACATAGAGCTGACCGTGTGAGAAACAGCCGACGCTGAGGTCCACGCTGGCAACACGTAGCGTCTGCCCTTGGGCTTTGTTTATAGTCATTGCATAACACAAACTCACCGGGAACTGTACACGTTTGAAATGGAATGGGTAATTATTGAAAATCAGTGGAATTCGTGGTATAAAAATTCTTTCACCGACGCCACATCCCGCCAAAATCTCCGCTTCTATTATGTTACGCTGCAGATAAGTAACAGTCTTCAGTCTTGTCCGTTGCATAATTTTAGGGGAAATTTCTCAACAAAATAATTGGGACGCCAGTTTTTAATTAATCTTGTGTGCTTGAAGTCCAGGAGCGCTCAGAGAATTAAGAAATATAACGGGATATTTGGTAGCGTCACCTTGCTCCATTACTCCGTTAATAGAAGTATACTCAACTACTTCTCCTTCAACATTGTTGAGTAAATCAAAGTGGATTCTTGCGGCTTGGTCTTTCGCGGAGTCAAAATTGCTCTTTCGCAAGTTCTCATTATTTGTTATTTGATTTTGTTCACCATACACGGAAGAGATAAGTTCTTTAATTGAATCAACAGTGTGGCAGAGATTTTCAGATAAAACAATTTGCCCTTCTTCTTCCGGATATGTCCCTTCGCCAATTTTTAGCAATAAATCAGAAAATTCCTGCGCATTTGTGTTGCCTCCTGTTCGCGCCCTCATGTTCACTGTTAAGTGAATTCTTGTGACGTATCGCCAAAGGCTTGCGCTCTTTAAGCATGCTCTTATCTCTTCGGTTTTTGTTCCCCGTGGTACTACTGGCAACGTTTGTCTAAAATCCCCACAAAACAGCATCGTTACGCTACCCATAGGTTCTGGCGTCATTTTGACGGATACCTCTGACAGTTCTATTAACTGCTTCTACTACTTTTCGGTGTGCCATAGTGCACTCGTCCCAGATAATTAAACAGCAATCGCGTAAAACCTTTGATTTATGACTGCTTCTAGTGAAACCACATACAGGATGTTTTCTTATGTCCAAATCTATGGGGATTTTAAACATCGTATGAGCAATTTTACCGCCGGGTAACAAAGTGGCTGCTATTCCAGGCAAGAGCTAGTTTGGCTTAAGCTCGTAATTGTTAGAATAAAACACTTTTTTACGGATTTTGGCGCATGTTTTATTTTATATTAAATCCTGACGTTTCGACTCCTTTACAGGAGCCGTGATCACAGGATGACTAAGATGATGGTTGTCAAGTATTTTCTACTACCTTCACAATATTTTAATCGGGCACGTTCCTAATTATTAAATTTATAAATCAACTTGTTTTATTTTTACATATTATTTAGTTATTTAATTGATTCTCACTACGATTACATTGTATACTACTGAGTCTACTACCAGTTTGAAAATTGAGAGGCCCTTCCGAGAAGAACTGGCGAAAGAAACTCGGGCAGGGGGACCGACCACCATCTTACTGTTTTATTATTTGCAAAAAGAGCTAACTACATCATCAGGTCTTGCAATGTGTGTGACCTGATGATGTAGTTAGCTCTTTTTGTGTTTAGTTTAGTTTAAAAAAGTGCTTTATTCTTATGTGTAATGTGCGCGGAATTGTAAGAACTGAATATGTTAACTCGTAATTGTGCCAAGATTATCTTAGTGAGAAAGGTTTTTCCCGTCCCACCGGGTGCATCTAGACATATAATTTCTCCTATAGCATTGTCAATACTGTGACATATACGGTCGAATACAGTGCGCTGTTCTACAGTAAGACTGTGGACTCCGGTTCGTAAAGTTTCAGCTAGTTCAGCTGGATCATAATATATTTCCGCAGCGTATTCTCTATTAATACGTTCCCCTTCTATGGTCGCGCTGGCAAACCATACTGTGGGAGAGAATCACCACCCATAGAGGTAACTAAATCTTGTAAAGCTACTAAGCATTGATTGAAAGCAATCTCTCGTAATCTATGGCTAAAGTCACCGTCAATATTTTGTCTAATATTCCTAAAAAAGTCTTCCGCTAATCTTTCTTGATATTTTAGCCACTATTGCTCAGCATTTGAAAGACCACAAAATACCGGTAATACAGCAAATTAATGACGCAAGCGGTGTGGACTATCACTGACGCATTCATTGACTAAGGCGCTGAATCCCGTCACTTTTATAGGATTTATATTTAATTCGAGCGGTAATATAAAGTATCAGCATAAGGTAAGTGCATAAGTTGTGTGTATTAAGATGTCCAAGGTTTTTTTACTATCCCACGGGAACCCTTTAATTTTCCGGGATAAAAAGTATCTAAGATGTTGACCAGGAATATAAGGTATCACCATGCAAAATTTCATTGAAATCGGTCCAGCCATTTCGGAGATTAGCCCGTACTAACAGATAAACAGACAGAGAAACAAAAAATTAAAAAAAAAAAAACATTTTTTGGTATTTTACCTCTTTTTACATCCCCCTGACTTGGTTTTAACCATTTTTTTTTTATGTACAGAAATTCGACCTCTACAGTTTTATTATAAGTATAGATATATATATATATGCCTTGGTTGGATAATTATTTCTAGTTCTCAGGCCTTTTAAAATTATTTAAATACCTTATACAAAATGAAATTGCGCCTTGTTTATGTTATTTTATTACCGACTGATATTGAATACTTTTTATAAATGGTTCATAAATGGTTATTTTCTTTACATGAAATTTGTTTATCCCTTTTAGTTTAGTGACATGAACACTGTGTTTATTTAGGGTGTTTATCTATGGAAAGCTCCACAGGAAATCATCCAATGCTGACGTGTTCATCGGGATTCGAAGGATTAGATATTTTAGAGATGTAGGTTTGTCATATGTCGACGACATCTTTATATATATATATATATATATATTGTGTTGTGACTGGATATGTTTTTAACTTCGATGGAAAGGGTTACACTCTTTCACTATAATTATGAAACTGAAATTATCAGCTTCAGGACGAAGCATTACGAAAGGTTTGTGCATAAGTAGCTCTTTTTAAAGTTTTTAAGTTCATTCAGTTTACGACAAATATAATGGCATATAATTATGTTCATACAAAAGACCGGGTCTTAGAATTGTTTTTTCTGTGTTAATTTCCCTTTATTGTAGCTATCTATTTAAATACTAACTCTAAAAGTTCTTTGTGAAAAAGTTTGTACAAAGCAAGCACTGACAAATTAACTCGTTGTGCCCGGAAAAATATTCATGAGGTCTTTTTTCTTCTTAAAATTTACGTCGTGACAGGTAATGAAGGCACTCCAAGGTTCGCGTGGTTGGCATGATAATGGCTAACCCTTGAATCACATTTAAAGATAATAATATTTTACCCGTACCCTACCCAAGCGATTCGCTTAAATTAAGATCTGTGCGTGCTTCCTGTATTAGCTAAATTAATTCAAAATTTGTATTTTTTTGATCAGAGATTATGTATAAGCAATTACTGCCGACGTATTATGTTAGACGCCGTGTTTGCCCTTTCTATATAAAGTTGTTTGCTTATGTTCCAAGTGTAGTCTATCGGCTGAAGCGAGGCATCATTTTATACTGATAGCGTTAATGAATTATTATTTATTCTAGTGAGTTACTTATGATTAATTAACTCTAATGTAAAAAGAGGATTCAGTTATGCCTTAAACATTGCGATAGTACCAGCAAACAGTTTTCTTGAGTTTTATAAAATTAAATAAGATTTATATGTGTCTTTATGAAATACACAGCACATCCATGCAACATTTACTTAAATATTTTGACAATATATATTTAATAAAAACATTAATATATAAGTTATATAAGTATACATAATACAGTTATATCACTTATTTAACAGATAATCAATGGAGGATTTACACATTACTAAGAAGATGTCTGTAAGTAAATTTTTTGTGTTGTTTGATAGCCATCGGTAACACATCCCATAGAGACAGACTGCCTGCACTGGGAAGGATTCACCATAAAACTGTTTTAATGAGTGATATCATAATCGACGCCACTGTACTCCTATCACAACATATTATGAATGAATGAAAGTTTATTCGTCACAATATAAAACACAATTACAAGACAAGACAAAAGTATTAACAACAAAAAACATAAAAAATAAAAACATAGAGATAGTGCCAAACAGGCCTCTGCTGAGTAAAAGCCCTGACAATGCAGCCCTACACACATATAAATCAACATTAATTAATATTTCACAAACAAACATATAAAATAGTTATATAAAAAAAATGCAAGAAGAAAAGAATCATATGAGGTGTAGGCGTTTCAGTAGACGTTCACGTCCATCAGTTAAATGTCGTTTGTACAGATCTTTAAAAGTGTACACAGTTTTGGAATTCCTAATAGGTGGCGGAATATTATTTCAGCATTTTGTCGCTGAATATCGGAAACTACCTCGAAACGCACTGGTGCTATGTGAATGAGATCTCATCCTAACAGTTATACGTTGGACGCTATGAGAAGTGTAATTTGTCAAACAAATAAGAAGGGATCTTATTTTTTATTATTCCGAAGAGCAAACTAGCAAGATGCATCTCTCGTGGATTCGTCATACTCAGTAAATCGTTTTTTACAAGGTAAAGAGTGATATGAGTTCACCAGAAAATCGAAAAACAATATCTTATACAATAATTATAAAACAAATTCCTCCGCCACGGAACCGATTTTCATGCGGTTTTCACCAATAGATAGAGTAGTCCATGAGGAAGGTTTAGGTAAATAATTTGTCAAGATTTTGTGTAAATTGGTTGAAAATTAGCGATAATTGTTGGAAGGGTCGGAAAAAATCAAGCCGCCTGCAAGCTTTCATCGAAAACGCTACCTAAGCCGTTTGAGATATAACAAAAATAATGAATGGTGGGATATTCCTCTTTTATAGATCTACAAAAAATTTTAACACCATTTGTATACATATAATGTATACCAATACATCTATCTTTTAAGGATTGCGAACTATACCCCATTCTATCTTCTAAAACAATGGCCATGTACACTGCGGTAATTGGTAAGCTATTTAGATGGATACAGTATTTATCATTATCAAATTAAATACGTTAATTACCTTAAGCATTTTATGCAAATCATTATTTTCATTTATATTATATAGTTTAAATGAATATCTTAAGAGTTATCGCAATAAATAACGGGCGCAAAAATAAATGGTCGCGATAGGTAACAAACAAATTGACAATTGTTTAATTGAGTGTGAGATTGATACAGGAAGTCGTATTTGGGCCATTAATGGTGTTTTTTTTTATAAACAAACGTTTCCGCACAAAAATATTACTCTGACAACATTGTGTTGCGTTGTTATACAGGCGCGCGATTAGAATAAACAAATAAATATTTCTCACATTCACACCAATTAGCCTAGCCCAAAGTAAGCACTGTAAGGCTTGTTTTATGGATACTAGAATAACGGATAGACATACATATATAATACATAGATATGTAATATTCATAGAAATATATATAAACACCCATGACTCAGGCACAAATGCACGTATTCATCATACAAACATCTGCCCCTACCGGGATTCGAACCCAGGACTGTCGGTGCGAAAGGCAGGATCGCTACCGTTGCACCAAACGGTTTTCAATGTACAAAGTATATATTCCTAAGATTAGAATCTTAAGAACATATACTAGTCAATGTCAGATTTGGTAATGTAGTAGCAAATGATTTGGCGTGTTACGAAATTAAGATAGGGGAGCGACCTCTTTAAAAAAAAAATCGATTAGGGCGCTCTGTATCAAACAAATTAATTTCAATCTATTGCATGATGACCCGTGCGTAAACAGCTTGGCAGCCGAATTTCGCGAAGTATTCACCGATAAGTTAGGTAAACGTAAAAGTTGCTACGGTTGCAATAACCTAATAAGGAACCGTTTTATGTGCGCTCGCGGCCAGTACCGCTTGCCCTGCGCTCACGTGTCGAGCAGGAGCTCCAGCGGCTCGAAACCGAAGGAATCATTTGTAGGGTTGATTATTCCGGACCACCAACCACGGACAATTTTAACAGAAGAGTCACAAGCCATGTACCGCAATAACTAAACACCAGAAAATATCCACAAATTGATGGAGGAAATGGAAATGGAATGGATGGAAAATTAACGTTGAGAGGGATTCCGTCTAGGGTAGTATTTTTTGATGATATATGTACTACTAGGGTCAATAATATTTGCATAATTTGAGATAAGTTTTGACTACATTAAAAGAAATGCATCTTACAGTAAGATTGACTAAACGCAAATGTTTACAGGAAATAGTAGGTTTTAGCATTGATCAGAATGGGTTGCACCGGGACTCAGGCAAGGTAACGCCTATTGTTGACGCCCCTACCGCTAAAGATAATGCTCAGTTAAGAAGTTTTTTTTGGGGTTATTAAATTATTATTATTAATATGGCAATATTGTCCTAAAATTTAGTATAATTTTTCATCCTTTAAAGAAAGCTTTAACTTGGAATTTGTCCGCTCAATGTTCTAAAGCTTTAAGGATGCTAAGGAAAGTTTATTGTGTGATAATGTGTTATCACATTACGAAGAAGGACGGTCTTGGTCTTATCTGTAGACAGTAGAGCGTACGGGGTCGGGGCGGTATTGGTGCATCGCTTTCCGGATGGTAGTGAGCGGCCGGTCAGCTGTGTGTCGCGTACTAATGACGCGGAACGCAATTACAATCAGATTGACAAGAAGGCGCTGGCTATATATTACGGAGTTAGTAGACATCATCAATATCAATACCCCTTTGGCAGACAGTTTGAGTTGCGAAGAGACTATAAACCATTGAGTTACATTCTCGGTAAAAATATTGGTATACCCCAGTTCATACAATACATTTATTTTCATACAATTCATACAATTATTCCGATTATTTTACAACGTAGGGTCTTATAAGAACTACATCAAGGACATTTAGGAGTTAAATCAATGAAAAAATTATCTCGTAATTACCTGTACTGGCCAAATTTAGATAGTGATTTAGAGACTTTGTGTTGTTCGCCGCGCCGCGCATTGACCGCGCTTCGCTATAATAAATCTAAAATAAAATAAATGTGATCCACCGTAATCGCGAAATTGGTAAAAATTGGATAAATTCTAAAAACGTTAAAGCCTGTGAATATGAGGACAAATAATTTATTGAGTGGAAAAATGATCCAACAAATAAAATGTTAAAATTACAATATAATAAAGTAAAAAATTTGTAAATACACTCATAAGAAACTCTAAAAATAAGCAACTGGAAAAAAAATTGAGTCCAAAAGAGATCCCAGGCCCTAATGGTAGATATTAAATCGCCTAACATGTAAAATCACAACATCTTTTGAACTTGCTTTACTAAAGGCTTTCGAAAGTAGTACTGCGGGACCCAGAGACATTGCAGATAACTTTGCCAATTCTTTTAATAATAACGTCAAGGTCATTGTCACAAACTGTAAAATAAAACTGTTAAAGAAATCCTTATATAGTAGACCCAAAAATGTTTCGGCACGCCACGGCACGGCCACGCCTTGTAATAAATAAGTTAAATAGTAATAAAGCTCTAGGGACTGACAATATAACACCAAATGATATTAATTGCATATATGAAAATATCGTTTCTGTCATTGCTAAGCTCATAAACACGTGTGTAACGGAAGGAAAATATCTCGATAAGCCGAAGATAGGAATAGTAAGACCAATCTATAAAAAGGCAGTCACCTTAACTATGACAATTACCTATAACAATACTTCCTTTCATCAATAAGAATATTGAAAATAAAGTGGCAAACCAAATTTACACATTCTATAAAAACAATGGTATCATTACACCAAAACAATATGGTTTTCAACCTGGAAAAAATACTACATAACTTCTGAGTAACCTCATGGATTCAGTTAATGATCACCTAAATAGCAAACGGCATCTACTTGTAGTATTATTGATTATTCCAAAGCGTTTGACACCTTACAACATTATACACTGGTAGATTGTCTACAGGAAAATAGCATAGGTGATCAATAATTGGCATGGTGTCAAGATTACCTCCATAACAGAACCTATCATGTCAAGGTAGATAGTGTACTTAGTGGTAAAGTGCAGGTAACTGCCGGCACAGCGCAGGGATCGGTATTGGGACCCTTACATTACATTATTTATGTAAACAATCTCATCAATATAATGAAGAATTGCGAGGTGTATCAATTTGCCTGCCTACTGGCGGCCGATTTTAGTGTCAACTCAAGACTTTTAAAGCTACAAGGTGATTTCCCAGCCCTTACTAAATGGTCTCATGATCATGGACTAGCATTGAATAATAACAAAACAAAACTATCGTACTAATCAGAATAGAGAACATTGTTAACTGCTACCTGCTCCTTGTAACTGCAATGGAGGTGGCTGTAGTGTCAAAGAGGTCTATATTAATTAATTAAATTACATTGTTTTTTCTTTATAAATAAAAAAGTCCAGATTTGTGAAAAATAAATAAATTAATAAATACATAATTTCAGACACTATATTTTTTCTTTTAGGCTTATAATCTATTTTCTATTACATTTAAAATAGTTTAACAACAATTTTTTTATATTTTTAGGATTAAGTTCACTTTTAAGATTATAAGGAAGGTCATTAATTAGTTTAGATAGGACGGACTTGACTGTTCTTTTGCCGTTAAGGTTATTATATGATGGAACCTACAATTTTTTTTGATTAACGCCTCTTGTCAGTTTTCTGTGGCAGATAGGTTTTTGCACGTCGGTATTAAAGAAATTTTCAATCTATAGATTTAGTTTAATCTTCTCATGGATAGGAATTATTTGATAATAGGCGAAGAGATCGCAAAGGTTATTTCTATATTGCTGTTTCATTTTATCAGGAACTATATATTGAAGGATACGTAATTGTAGGGTGTAGATCTGATTTAGGTTTGTTATAAATGTTTGTCCATAACTGCTCGGTCCATATGAAATGATTGATTCCGTTAGGGATTATAAAGCAACAATAAGATGTGGTAAGGAATCTTGTATATTAAAATTGAAAACTTGGCAAGACTTGCACGCAGTTTGTCACAGATTCGGACAGTATGTCTTCCATTGCAGTTAAAATTAGAATGCAGGTAATTTTGACTGTGTGATATTAGCCGTAGGTGACAAAGTTCTCTATTCTGACTAGTACTTTTATGAACATTCGTTTTGTTTTGTTACTATTCAATTTACTCCAGTTAGCAGTTTATTAATATATAATATGTTTGATATTGAATTGCAATATAAATTAAATACGTAAAATTCTATCACAGTTTTCATTTCATAATTTTTGGGCAAAATTTCTTGTTCTTCTTGTATCTAAGGAATTTGCGTAACTAAAGGTTGTCTGATTACGGGAACATGGTGTGGTTTAATAAGCTTTGTGCTGACTTCAAAGGGCTAAGGCATTAGTTATATCATCTCTTATCAATAACTTATATATCATTTAAAAAGCAGTAATTGCAGTATCTTCAACATATAAGTTTAGCTGACCCAGAATATAATCTTTCCAAACCCATAGATCTTCTCTTGGATGCGAGCTACCATACCTGGTTCAAGACTTACCTATGCGTCTTTTTTTACCATATCAAACAGCTAAAACTGACATAGAACAGCTCATATCTTTTCATGTTATTTAAATACATTTATATTTTATTTAACTCTCGTAATAAATTCGCAATATGACTACAAAGCCGATACCATAGGTGCTATTTATTTATCGTTTATCACTGCAAGAACGACGGAAACCCAATCAATTCAAACAGGCTTATTACTTTCCAGGCGTAGATCAAAAAATATAAAAAGCTTCAGAAGAAGCTATAAGATAGCTCCAGGAAATGCAGGGAATAAAATAAAATACGAGAAATTCTTCACTACTTCATATTTTCTTAACAATATTTTGTAATATTTCACCATCAACTGACGAACAAAAAGCAATTGAATTACGCCCTTTTTAGGGTTTCGTACCCAAAGGGTAAAAACGGGACCCTATTACTAAGATTTCGCTGTCTGTACGTCCGTCTGTCTGTCACCAGGCTGTATCTCAAGAACCGCGACAGGTAGACAGTTGAAATTTTCACAAATTATGTATTTCTGTTGCCGTTATAACAACAAATACTAAAAACAAAATAAAATAAATATTTAAGGGGGGGCTCCCACACAACAAACGCGATTTTTTTACCTTTTTTGCTCGATATCAATAATGGCAACAGGTAGGCACTTGAAATAATCACAAAATACTCAGTTGTATTTTTATTTTAATAATAAATAATAAAGTTTAAATAAAATACATATTTAAGGGGCTCCCATACAACAAACGTGATTTTTTACTTAACTAAAAGTTTGTACGGAATCCTTCGTGTGCGAGTCCGACTCGCACTTGGCCGGTTTTTCAATTGTTACTTATCTTATCCCGTGCGACAGTCAAACCAGTATCATAGTTCCTTATACATCCTTTTTAGTAAGTTTATCTAATATTTACATTAACCAACATAATATTTTTTTATGATTTTATATATTTTTGCATTTTTTATGCCATCTTCCTGAGAATTCACTTGTGAGCCGAGGCGATTTTTTCGAGTATTTTTCTATAAAAAATATTTCTTCAACATTAATAAAGTTTATAAATATTAGTAGTTATACAGTTAAGTATATTGGAATATTGATATACTACTTTCAATAGTGATACTATAGCTTAACTAATCCATTCTCTGTAGGTTATAAGTATGTTTCAATTATAAGAGTACATTAACAAATATCAAACAATAGTATACAGCTTACAATACATCATAACATTTTTCTTTGTAAAACAGGCCGTGGCTGCTGTAGGTCGAATTAACTTATTGGAATATTTTGTATGAAACACGTATACGAAACTGCACACGTTTTTCTGTAAAAGAAATTAAGTTGGTTATTACAAATGTCAATGTCTCGAGTATGTACAATGATGGTAGATAAAGAAGTATTCACTTTTTATAGAGAGGTCGACATGATTCTAATTGTCCAACACCGCAAATAAACCTTTCACATTTTTTTTTTGTAAAATGAAGACACTTTTTATATTTAAAAAAAAAGTGCGTGGATAAATATGAATGTCTGGTAGATAACATACCGGAAAAAAGGAAATATTTTTTTTTTTTTTTACTTTTGAAAATTATAACTTTATTGATATTTTAATATAATAAAATAGTCAAGTATCTTTGTATTCTTCTCTATTAAGACCTAAAACGGGGCAGATTAAGGGCAGCTCCTTATGAACGTACTACAATTTTTTTACCGGCTAGTAACATTTTCAAATGTATTAAAGCTTTCCGTAATTTTCTTTTTCAGGCAAGAATTAAATCAAAACCGTTTTTTTACCAACAAGTTTCACTGGAGGGAGACTCTGTACCAGGGTCGTCTGCTTAGGTACCTCCGTCTTACCTATTTCTGCCGCAAAACAGCAGTGCTTGCATTGCTGTGTTCCGGTTTGAAGGGTAAGATATGGCAGTGAAATTACTGGGTACAGTGATTTTACATCTTGTGTCACAAGTTGGCATCGTACACTGTGGTTCTTGTGGGGGTTGTAGTTTTGCTGCGAATCTCACAAGAGCCACATGTATTATAGGTGACTGTTACCACTTACCATCAGGTGGACAGTTTGCTTGTTTGCCAACTTTCAGCAATAAAAAAAAGAAAGTATTATTTTTTTCAACTGCTTAAACAAAGTTTAGTTCTTACACTTCCGCGCACATTACACATCAGAATAAAACACTTTAAAACGGATTAAATACAAAATAAAATAAAACATGCGCAAAACTCCGTAAAAAAGTGTTTTATTCTGCTTAAACAAAGGTTTTTACTATTATAAATTTTACATTGTATGCTACTGGTATGATTTTTTTAAATTGGCATTTTACTACAATATTATTAACTGTTGGCTAATTCTTAGATAATTTTTAATTTAATTAGGCTATTTAAGAACTGCTTATATTCTTTTAATGGGTTCGTACACAGATTAGGAGATTCACCCGATTATTTATAGAGGTATTATCTACAAAAAAAAATCAATAAGGAAAGACAAGAGAATTAGTATTGTTATTCCTTGTTAGTATTCTAGTAGTAATTGAGACAACAATTAATATTAATTGGATAAATATTTATCTAACGATTGTAATGAGAGTGCAGTTAAGGAGTTGATATACATGTTTTATAAATATATTCTATTAATAATTAGTGACATTCATATTTACTTTAACCGAATATTACTGACGTAATAACTTTGAAAGTTAATGACAGAGAGCTTATAGAAAAATAAAACTCTTAAAGTTACATTAATTGTTAGGTAGCAGTCGAGGTAATTATAGTTATAGGTAATTATAATAAAATAAAAATTAATAAAAGTAAATAATTATATTATACACAATAATATTTCTTACATTTACACCAATCAGCCTAGCTTAAGGTAAACACTGTATGGCTGTGTTATGGATTACATAGATTACATATGTATAGGTATATATGTAAACATCTACCCCGCCCTAAGTATTTGCAAAATACTATATCGTCTATCCTTGTAATAAAGTAAAAAAATATACTCTAAGTAGGTTTTTTATTTTTCCCTTACTTTTATCACTACTTTTATCTTTATTATAATATCATTTTACCAGCCTTCAGCAGCGACTTTAAACTGACACCCACTGCTTGTCATGATTTGTCGTCAGCTTTTAACAGAGGCAAAAGATTGTTTAAAGCTAAGTATATAATAAATTCTTTGTAAATTGGAATAACGCCCAAAAACGCACTGTGGCGATTCATTTAAGGAACTAGAAATAGTACAACTTTGTCCCATTTGAGCAGGTCTTAGAAGCAATTCTTCATAATATGCTGCTGATAGGTTATATTTAAATATTTTTTCATATCATTACGAAAACCATGTGTATATATAGTCCAAGCCTACCATTGCCAAACCGGTCTGTCCTTGAAAATAATTATTATCCTTTATATAATTAAACATTTTAAAGTTTAATGAGGTTATCTTGAGCTTCGTTTCAAAAGCTGAAAGTTAAATCGACTCTTGGATACAAATCTTATTTGAAAGTATTTAGCGAATTCCAAAACTCGCTCTTGCGTCGTAATCTTGATCCAAGATCGTAACAAACAATGCGGAGACTGCCATTAAAGGAAAGGAAAAGTTATTGCTACTTAATAAAAACTAATTAAGAAACTCTCTTTTATTTCTCTAGCTCTTTACTTGTAGGAATATATATATATATCAGTTGTTGTTACATATTGTGGTCTTAAAGTATTATATTATTTTTAAAGTTTATAATTATGTACTGCATTTATTCAGTTTTATTTAAACAATTGTGCATATTTACCTCTTTTATTTAAGTAATTAAATATTTATTCGTATCGAATATTATTATAATAATATAAATAATACTAGCGGCCCGTCCCGGCTTCGCACGGCTGGACAAAATTCATTAATTTTCTTCTATTATTAAATATTATTCCGTTAGCGCCATCTAGCGTACGGTAGACGAACTACTTGCGGTTAACGCGTTGCTATGATAGCGTTATTGATACAAATGAAAAAGAGCGGGAAAAAGAGCGGACGGACAAACACACAAAACACTGTGATCTTAGATTATAGATTAATAATTGGGATTACCAAAATGCTTGAAAAACACAGACATTACTATGTGATACATGTTTTAAGAAAACAGGACGGTTGTCAAATCTCTGCTAGAGTAATTTAATAGATAGAAATTATGAATTGTGAAGAACTGCTGCTTTAAATCTCAGTATCGGATACAGTTATACTACATAAATAGTAAAAGTATAAAATACAAATACCGAAACAGTTAGTTTTTTGAAAGGGTTTAGGTTCGAATATCACCATGAGATATTTTTTCACACAATCACATTTTTGAATAAAAGAACTTTTTTACGGGTTTTGCGCATAATTTATTTTTCTCCTATACAGGAGCCGTGATCACAGGATGACTAAGGCAATAGTCGTCATATATACATATTTTCTATTACTTTCACAATATTTAATCGGGCACGTTCCTAACTGTCAAAATTTTTATATAAATCAAATTGTCTTATTTTGCATATTATTAAGTTATTAAATTCTCACTACGATTATATTGTATACTACTGAGTCTACTACTAATCAGAAATTGGGAGGCCCGTCCGAGAAGAACTGGCAAAAGAAACTAGGGCAATAGGACCGACCTCCATCTTACTTTTATTATTCGCAAAAAGAGCTAACTACATCACTAGGTCTTGCAATGTGTGTCTTTGGAGATATTATTTTTTTTGATTATTGGATCCTAAGCAGGTGGAATGCTCCAACCTTCATCTCAGGATAATTCCTAATTTCAATAGACTACTTTTTTTCCTAGGAACAAGTCTTTGTTCTCTAGTGAGAATTTTCAAAAGTGTAATGTGCGCGGAAATGTAAGAACTAAACAATCACATGTTCTGTGTTAAGATTTTGTAAGCAAATAAATCAAAATTTATAAATTATTAACTTTTCAAATCTTATAGAATCCTGTTCAGATATTTTAGTTGTTTATTGTTTTGTGATTTGATGAAGCAAAGCTCTATTAATGATGAACCTTTTGAAAATACGTGACAAAATTTTGCATGATATGCTCGCGACTACTGAAGGTCGTATGAAAGTTAAAAGTAAAAGTTAAAAAAGGAAGAAAATTTGATTTAGTTTGAGTTATTTCTATTTTTTATTATATAACATAGGTATTATAACAAACATATTAAAAATCAACCAAATAGTGTTGCATACAGCAATAATCTCGATTAAACTAAGCACTAAGTAGCGCCTACTACACTAATTTTTTAATGTTGTCTATTGTTCTGAGTTTTTTTCCGTTAATATTTTCGTTCCCACCATCACAAACACGAATTGTGTTGTATTCTTTGTAGTTTAGTTAGTAAAAAAACTATTGCAATTATTCTATTCAAAATCTAATTTGTACTATTAACCCACTTAAACCTACCGACCCATGTATGGGTATTAAGAATTTAAAAAATCTACCGTCTTTTTTTGATACGTTAGAAACAAAATACACATATTTTTAGAAAATTTAAAAGGTACTTGTTTTTTATAATGACAAATAACATAGTAAATCAAAACATTACCAGTTGTTATTTGCGGCCGAAAAATTGTGAAACGAAAATTGTAAAACATATCCTCAAAAAAGTAAGTTTATATTAATTTACCGTTATTATTCTAATAAAACAGTAGTGAAACTAAAAAGTATATTACTTTGGTAATATTCATATTGTAAAGAAAATTAAAATTAACTTTATTTTTACCCTTATATTCAGCTGTGCATTCCATGGACCCATACATGGGTCCGTCGGCACATATATAGTACTTTTAACTTTTTAAATGAATATAGTTGTTGTTTGTTATTTCAGAATATTTATGAAATATTGAGTGAATTAGATGTTAATAATTATCTAGCTCCATAATGCATTATATTTGAACCACTTTGTAACGCAAATACTCCTGTCACAGATAGAAATTCTGAGGAAGAGGGTGCTATTACTATACATAATCTACCTAGTACTATTTTACGTGCATCGCAGAGGCTTTGTGTGCTATTTGGTATATATCTGATAAGGAAAGTGAAGATGATAATATTCCTTTGACCAGTTAATAAAAGAAATCTTCTTCATAAGCCAATGGCATCTACATCTTATAGTTCTTCGCCTTTATTCTATGTATGTCCGTAGAAAATAAGGCCTACCATTGGAGGAGTAGACACAAATAATTCTAGTTTTCTAGTTTCCAAACTCTGGATAGACCAAAAAACTAAATACGTTATAAATTACTTTAACCAATTATTCAATGGCATGGTAATAAACTTTATAGCGGAGAATACGAATCTATATGTTTAAAAAAATGTAATGTGACCATAATTAAACTCAAAAATGTTTCGTTGAAATATTTCTTTATAGTGGATATATTTCTATACAAACTCGTATGTTTTGGGAAAACATATCTGACTGTGGCGGGACTAATTCAAAATGATAAATTTACTAAAATGAGGCCTCTATTTGGTTAACTTAATGGTATTTTACAAGAATAAACAACGCACTTTCGACGATAAAAAATGAAGCGTTTTAGTCAAATTGTCAAAATATATAATGTAAAAATAGGAGGCGTCGATCTTTCCGATCTGAATATAGGTCTATATCGAACTTCTATCAGAGCCAAAAAATGTTCTGTAATAGTATTGAAATGGCATAACATAATGTGTGGCAATATTCCGTAGTGACGGTGGAGATTTTGATCATCTCGGTTTTAGCACGTCAGTCCAAGAGCCTTTTTAGAAACGTTTCTCACAAAACGCGGGTCTTATAATATACCAAAAAGCAGCTTTGGAGATTCATACAGTCTCGACTGCATTGGTGATCTTATGTTAGTAATGATCTAAAATATAAGATATATAAAAAAACTAGCCACATTTGAGTAGAATATGACATACATTTACATCCAAAAATGGTTTTTAAAATATTCCACAGTAATATTTATATATATTATCAATACCCGTTATCATAAATAAACTAATAGAAAGTTAGAAAACACAATTGTTTCAATTTTAAGCGTTTTATGTATATTTCTATTTATTACTTAAGCGTTTACTTAAACGCAGTGCTTATGCCGACCGACCCATATATGGGTCATCAATATTCCAGCTTTTCTGCCAATGAAATTTTTTTTATATATTTTTCCAAAGATACTGGGATTATAACAAACCATATATCCAAAAATCTTCCTTTTCTAAGATAAAAATAATTTCAGGCATATCTGGGTTAATGTGGGTCAAACCGTTCTCAAGTATTGCGAGTAGCAAAAAATAAAATTTAATTTTTGTTTATATAGCTTATGTACACAGGGTTATGCTCTGGGTATATGTTTTTTTCAGAAACCAGAAAATAAACACCCATGCTGATATTTTCAATGTAAAATTATAAAATTTGTGTTATAAAAAGTGTCTGTATTTGCCCATCTCCATGTTACTTTTAAGTAAGTAAGTTTCAAATACTATTTGATTTCATGCTTTAACAATTAAATCGAGCCCATATAGGACGATGGGAAATAAAGAATGACTTATAAAATCTTACTTCACAAAAAAGGTATAATTTTTTTTTATCTATTTAATAACACCACGCTTAGAGGCAAAGATTATAATAAAGATCGATAACTAGCATATATACTACTGTATTATTGTAACCGATGTAGTCTTCCTATAGATCTCCAAATTTTACGCATGAACCGTTAATTAATAACAACTTACCGGGATGCAGTCAAGGCACAGCGCTATCTATCGACAAAATAGCGTAAACACATTGATTCGACGGCAAAGTGCAATTGGTTGGTTACTTAGATTGGCAAGTATAAAGTTGCCTATAAAAAACTATATTTTTTTTAATAAGTTTGAAAAAACGTTACCACAAAGTTATTAATTTACCTAGTTTTGTTTTCATGTAATAAAAAGCATCTATACATTTTCTGTAGCTCTTATTTAACTTACAGTTGAATTGGTAAACAGGAGAGATATTTGTTAATAAGGACTTAATTAAAAATCTATTTATTACGTATTTAAATCTACGAAAATTTTCACGAATTAAAGTCACTGTGAGTTTTTAAAATGACGTCACAATATAAAAAAAAACGACAGTCATAGAACACAATCTTAGTTCTACAACCAAACTGTTTCTTTTTCAAATGTTGTAATTATTTTTAAATATTGTTTATGTGAGCTAACTATCATGTAACTTACTTAATTGTCCGGCTTATCATATAGTATAAAACGGCTGTCTACTATGTTTTTTGTCACAATTCTTTTATTTTTATTGTATTCTCAAAATGATTACAATTACAAACTTATGTTTATTTCTTAGTTTAATCACTAATTAATAAATAACAACAATAAATTACAATTATTAAATCAGTGATTGCATATTCTTTGAAATGCATTTCTTTTATGTCCTAATTGTGGGTTATTGATAGGTATGATTTTATGTAATAACCACATCAAATAACAATACCACTTTCTCACGAGAATTTGTAAATACATTGCACACTGCGCTTTAACTTAAATTATATATATTAAAGTTGAAATTGACAACCTTACATAATTTAAACAACTTTTTAATATTCAGTTGAGTAAATAATTTCTATCTAAAAACATATCACAATGAGTGAATTCGTTTTTACTCGTAAGGTGTTCTGCAATTTTTTATAAACTCAGGTACGAACTCTACAGAACTAAAATATTGTATACGAGTTGATATAGTTGTAGCAAGTATTCAGAAAAAATTACTCTCTAAATTTAACGATCGATGGGAAAAGGCCAGAAGAATAGTAGATCGATTTAAAAATAGTAACAGTCCTTGGTTGGATGGTGAATATAAAGTAACATTTGAAAATAATAATTCTACAACTGCTTCAGGCGAACGTGGTCGACCTTCTAAATCATATGAAGATTCGTCAGAGAAAACGGAGAAATAAAGAACTTGTTCAAGAATATGGATTTGATTCATACAATTTATACATAATGCCTACGCCCAACATTTACGGTTTGTAAGCGAATTAGATGAAGCTTCTAGTGTAAGTATTATACGGAGTTTCACCAGAAGAGACAAAAATGAAGTACTTACTCAAAAAAATTTCATATGATTAAGAGTCAGTTACGTCATATTTAAAGGGTGAAGCACTATCTTTGCACTTTGATTTAAACTTGTCTACCAATATATGTTATTGAGGTCTCGTTGAAATAAAAAAATGCATTCGTCTTTCCATCGTACAACATTATTTTGGAAGCGAAAAAAATGTGCTATCTTCCAAGTTCTAGCTTCGAAATTAATGATATAGGAGCTTCTATAAAACTCCAAGACCTTTTAGACTATTTGGTTGATTTTTTTATTTTTATAATTTAAGTAATTTTGACTTAATTGCTTAATCAATTGCTTTTTATTTTCCGTTCATCAGGAATCAATTTCTTACCCCTGGGATAACACCGGGAATTTAGACTGACGGTAAAAAATGAAATAATTAATAGTAATTAATTGATAATATTGCCTAATTAACAATTGGTATACCTACTACTGAATATTTTTCAAATTATAGACCCATGTAATTTTATCTTGGAAACAAAACCTACTTAATATCTTTGCAAAAATTCTATTTGGATTGTTCCTTCCCAAATAGTAATTTGTAAAAATTTAGGAGATATATGAATGAAGATAAATGTATCTACTGTTTTTTTGTTTTATGTAACCAATAAATAGTAGCTTTTGTCCTTAGAACATTAAGAAAACAGACAATAGAAACTATATCCTATTTAATCTAGTTAAACAAACAAGATATTAAAAATATACAGTCAAAATAACTGAGCCATGGGTTATTATTTTGTCATAGTTATGTGCAATGCAATACACTTTTGAAATCTTTAAATATTAGCATGTTTTCTCCTAAATTAAATAATATAGTTATAAAGTTGACTTGATTAATTAATGCATCATGTCTCAATAACTCAGTGTGTTAAGATTTTTACAACTTCAAACACTTTTGATTTTTTAATATTAAGAGAAAAATTGTTTAAAAAAAAAAACAAAGAATTATTAATACGATTCATAAATAAGAACTGCTGGAACTACAAACACGATAATTCATTAACATACGAACGTTACGTTTTTGACGGATGTTTAAAAGCAATATAGTTTTAGTAATGTTTACCAAATTCTAATTTGTAGCATGCAAGGATAAAGAAAGAGATTTTTGTGGTGTCAGATCATGGAAGTTTTTATTCGGGACGCATTACCTCAATTGAGAATTACCTAGTGTACAGTAGAACCTGGCACAGGTTTCTCGAGGATCACTCACTACTACTATGAAATTATAATTCGATAATATTCGATAATAACTACCGTATATTGACTATGAACTGAATTTTTTCAATAACAATAAAAGTATATATACTAAACGACAAGAAACTATTATTGCGCGATTGACAGGCGTATAGTGACACCTAGTAACAACATATGTAACTATATATTAAGTTTGATATGCTATTACAACTTCTTAAAATGTGTCGCTGTATACACTATTAAATGAATTTATTGAAATTACTGTTAAAGAAATATATGTTTAAAAAGGAACATAAAATTAACTCCAAAACCAGACTGTTTATAAGTTTGAACGGCGGGTATTGTCGGTTTACTCAGTATACCTCTAAGTAATGACAGCATAACATACTAATAAAATTTTTGTTCACTATTCTTCAAGAAATGTAAGTTAACAAGCTCAATAATACACTTATTTATACCAATATATAATTTTAAAGTAACTCACAGAGAGTTATTAGTAAATTTTATCGGCAAAACGGCATTTTATGAACTAATTTCAAAGTTCCCAATTTTAATTTAATTTGATCAGTTCTTGTGTAAGTGTTATCGCTTTTATATTTTATTATCGTTAAGTGCAGTTTTATAACCCTGGTTTATTTATATGAATGTAAATTCATGTTTGATATAGTTTAAGTCAAATACTCGTAATTGTTGATAATTAGCCTTTTGACATTAGGCAACTAATTTTATAGATTTTAAAAAGTATCCTCTACTGCCTACGTATATATATGTAGGCTACATAATACTACATATATCGCATAAGTTAAACGAATCTATTTAGTATAATGTTATAAGACATTTTAAAATTTAAAATTGAAAGGTTTTCGTATGGATAGTTGGACTACAAGGTGAAAAATTTTGTGGCAATAGATAAATTTTGACTGTATATCCGTTTTACTAACAATATTTTTAATTCACATTTTAATAATTTTAAGAAGTTAGAAAAAACATCTAACTGTAGTGAACTTATGGTATGTAAGATAAAGATACAAATCATAAACATAGTAAATACCAGTCATGTCGTTATAAAACTACATAAGTGTGTAATCAATCATTCGAAAAAGAATCAATGTTTCCTCCATTGAAGTGGCTTCGGCTATTTCAGTCGTTGATAGATTGCCGGCCGTATTTAACTATAAATTCTCTGAATGTTATCTACAAGCTTTCCACTGGCAGTAATGCTTCTATTTCCAACTTCAATATTCTTCTAATGAATGTGTTAAAGGTTTAGTTTCGTATGAGATGAATTTTTCCTACATAAAAAACTATTTTATTTAATACAAATAACAAAGAATTTTTATTTTTTCTTCGAAATGTAATAAACGTATTAACTTGGTGGTAAACACAATAATCTTCTTTTGTGCAAACTAATATAACGGAAACAATAAATTCATTGGTATTTTCGGATAAACAAAACAGTCACAAATCTGCGAAAGGTTGAATCCACTAAGAAGTATTTGCGCAATGCGTCGATATAATTCTGTGGTAAAAACCATTAAGTACGCAAAAGCACTCTTATATAATTTATTATATTATGTATATATGTATATGCAAGGCAGAAATGCATGAATGGTTAAATTAAATCAAACCAATACCTCAAATATTCCTTTAAAGTGGTTCGGAAAAACCATTGTTTCATTCTGATACTATGCTTAACAAAGTAAAAGACATTTTCAAGAAGATGCTGTCAGCATATAGGTACTCGAAGATGTGAAATTTATATGTATTGAACGTCTTGTTTTTGGCTATGTAAAAATAATAAAAAACTATTAAAATTACATTAAAATAATTGATGAAATAAATAATATCAGAGATCAGCATGTTGTGAATTATTATATTTACGATGTTTACTTATGTACGCTTAAAATTATATTATTTAGTAACATTACAATGCCAAACTGGATTTTTTTGATATAAGAATATTAAGTATCCCGTGAAGTGTTATTGGTGTATACTAACGTTGGTTATATTAGCTGACCTAGTTTTCTTTCCTCAATAACTTCTATAATTTTTTTTTAGTTACTAATGACACATCGATACGAAACTTTGTTTTGTTATGCGAATTCTAGGTGCGTATAACAAACGGAGGCCTTAGTGCGAATCCACGCATTCGACACTCGTTATCGAGTGCGTTACGGATTTCTATAAAGATTTGTGGTTCCTGATGGTTACCGCTAGGGGCGCTCATACATAAATCCATAGTAATATTTTACGCAGACGATATCGAGTATCGAAGCGTAAAATCACACTAAGGCCTCAGATATAAAAGGAAAAACAGTATATTTAAAAGTAACGAGTACCAAGGCATCAATTCTGCGAAAACAAAAAGAAGCCATACAAAATGTTTTTATCAATCGTAATCGCCTGTCGACTTTTGTCCAGCTCCACACAGACAAATTGCTTTAATAAGCGTTTTCAGGAGTCTGTTCTGGTTTCTCCTTAGTGGGAACCGTTTTTTTTTATTTCATAAAATATGAGTCTGAAAATAATGAGATGCCAGAAAAATAAGTTGAATAAGAGTTTTATTAAACTTTACGTCATATTAACCCAACTTTTAGAGGAAAATGACTAATCTCACAATAAATTATATATTTTGCTTTACATAAATGAAGAACTTGTAGAAGAATGTCAAATCATTCTTGATAAGCATATTGCTTTGATGATGCCCAATATAATATTTTCACCCGAACAAAAATGAATACTATTTGTATTTAACTTTAGCTATTTATATTTAATTTATTATAGAGATACTAGCGAACCTTGCAAAGGTGGTCCTTGCAAGGCACTCCAACGGGCCCAGCTATGAATCCTAACCAACCAGGGACACACTCAGTGATACACAAGTACATAAGAATTGTTTAAATATTTATGTAATATAAAAAAATTGCCTGTAAACAGCAACCACCTCTACTGTTTTTTTACATATATTAAAGAAATATGACATTTTGAATGCAAAAAATATAATAAATTCATTAAAAATTAATAGTTAAAAAATAAACACACCATAGCTAGCACGGTACTTGTGACGTCTATCTATCAATAAAAACGCTAAAGCAATAATCTTCCCCTCCGTGCCCCAGGAAAAAATATGGAATGTTATGATTCCAATCGCCAAATCTATGGAATCCTTCAGCATTTCTTGGATATAAAAATAATCTTGGGAATGGTTTCGTGCTAGCCTGAATTGTTGAAGGGCCTCGTATAATTAGAACACGTTTGTTCGTGTAGGCTATAGCACAGCTAAATGTTGATACGAAAATAAAAATACTTTATAACACTTTACTCTTAATACAGATATTACACTTCAATTACGTTTATCACCTTTGCCGAACTGGAGTTACTCTATATACCTGTTAAGCCAAATGATTCCGGCTTTGTGTGCCGGAAGGAGTATGTGTTTTTGTAATGAATACGAACATTCGTACTAGTAGATATTATTATTAATCAGTTTTTTATTTGATTAATTGATTTTAGCATCGTTAACTCCATACATAAATTTTATAGTGTGTTTAGATACTTTGACACCACAGCGAAATTTAATACCAAACGTACTTTAGTGGGAAAGCTATTAAAATATTGTTAAATCCGACGATATAAAAAAAGCGCTCAAGTTTCACGGGAGTTTCTGTAGGGAGTAAAAAGGGTCATCACTCAACGCAGACCCTTTCGATTTAGGGTCTCCCAGGCATTCAAAATTACATGAAAAACATCTTAGATGTCAGTTTTACTCTGCGGAAGACTTTGTGATCACTTTTATCCAAAATACCTTCTACCGGCTTTTGCCAATAGCAAAACATCTAAATACTCTGTTTACCTCCCAAAAAATGAGCCGTGACTAAAACACCTAGATCTAATAAAGAAATATAAATGGTAACGAACGCCCTTATAGCATTAACTTAAGAAAAGATTAGATTTAGATTTTTTGGAGAGTGTGCTCAGGAGCTGCAAATGCTCATACCGCTATCACCTTTCTTCCATCGGACATCCGGACGCACTGCGAGCTACCACCCTTTCATGGTTGCTATTCCTTCTTGTCGCACCAAGCTTTTCTCAACTCACAGCAAAGGAGTGGAGCTCCCTCCCTGCGTCTGTATTTCCGAGTACTTATAACCCGTTTGTTTCTTAAAAGCCAGGGTGAATAGGCACCTTCTGGGTTAGCTCGTTCCATCGTGGATTCTGTCTTGGCCCCCTGGCTTGATTGGGATCAAGAGCGAACCCATTCTAAATAAAAAAAGTAATTGAAACATATATTTTTCTCATTCACTTATGAACTTAGCTACAGTCAAATCTAAAATAAAAAAAAAATGACATCGTAATGTTATAAAGCAAACCTGTAATAAATTGTATCAAATCGGAAGATAGCGGACAGAGCCTATCTTGAGCACTATTACGTTCAAATTGAGCACAACAATTTTAACCGCACTTAAGAATATGTTGTCGGTGAGTATAAGATGACAGCGCAATTTTTTTAAGGATGTCATGTGATACCATTAAGTTTTTTTAATATCTCATCTCAGCCAAGTGACGTCCATTGCTAGACCCATAGGAAGGGATCACGTTTTCGTTGCGTGCGTCATCACTACTAACATACTGCGGTATTTTGTATGTTAAGATGTCGCGAATTTTCCCGAACGCTGCCCAACCAAGATGCATTCGACGATTGACCTCTCTCTCGGACTTGGTCCTACCTAATTGGACTGCTAGTCCCAGGTACACATAACCGTCAGTAACATAACTACAGCATAGCCCCAGGTCTCGATTGAATCGAAGGTTTTTCATTGTTCACAAACGCGTGGTTGATTATACTCTTCAGTCTTCTGCATGATCTGACGCAGCTTGTTCGGGACGTTGAAAGTCGTCAAACTAGCATGTTTTACTAGCGAGACATTTTGTAATAACTCTCAAAAACAGCTTGTAGACATGGCTCAGAAGTGAGATGAGTCTATAATTATTCAACAAAATTTTATCTTTTATATAGATACTTTTTTGAAGAAGAGTACCACCACAATTCTGTGCCATGCCATAAGCATTTGTCTTAGGAGTGTGACGGAATCGAATAGCTTCTCAAGAGCCTTCAGTACGGCGTTCTGCGTGCTTTTAGAAGCTCGGGCATGATTCCATCATCACTCGGTGCCTTATTGTTTTAAGCTGTTTAAGAGCAATCTCGTACAGACTGACATTCGGGATATTCGACAATTTCCACAAGCCTGTCATTGTAACCGTTCAAATTTTAGTAATCTTCCAGGCATTCGATACGCTTTTGAAGCTCGAGCTGAAAGCTCCCTCCATAAAACTTGCCAGCAGTTGGCCACGTGCATTCCTCTCACTATATTCAAATTGCCCCACTTTCAGCCCATCGTCGCTTTGTTTGCCCAGTTTCGCTTTAAAGTTCCCCATCACAATTAAGAAATGGGTCCGGGACCAAAGTATAGCTCTGGAAATGTCTTCATACATAGCCTCCACCTTCAGTACGGCGTCGGGGGGTTCCGCAGTCGGTGCGTACACCTGTAGGACCTTCAGCGAATACCGTTTGGTGATTCCAAGTAAAAGGTATACTCGTTTCGAAACACTCTCAGTCTGGACCATGTTGTTTACGAGGGACCTGCGGCCGATAAAGCAATAATAGGAATATAGGCGTTACAATGTCCATTTGATAAATCTTGGCTAAAACGTAATCGCCTTACGGGACAGTCGTCTGATCTGGACTTTGTGTTTTGATAGACTGTTTCATTAGACTTTAAACTGAAATGGAAATATCAGTCCTGCAGCTATCAATTCACAAAGCCCCCGTAAGACAATTTTTTCAATAAATCAGAAACATATTCATCTGCTGTTGATTATCACCATTTCTACAAACACTTGCCGTCAAATTTCAAAAAATGTATCAAGTCTATATTATTTAATTAAATTAATGATTTAGATATTGTTTGTGAATTGTATTTAAATTTTAAAAGGATCTTCAAAAATTGGCATATATATTCAATATATATGGATATACATAGTAGTGTTCGAATTATCACCATTAAACTTTAACAAATATTTTATTTTTTATAAAACAATTACTACCAAAAACAAGTAACAAGACAAAAAATGAAAATAATGAATTAATTTCTTCATTTATTACTAAAACTAGCTTTCCGCCCGCGGCTTCGCCCGCGTGGAATTCGGTTATATTGCGGTATAAAGCACAACTATAAGAAAACTTCTCATTCCCACGGAAAAATCTAAGAAGCACGATGTAACGCTGGATACAAAATTCATATAATTCATTCCACTTCTTACGTATCTTAAAAAAACACTTCGTTACCACTTTTTAAAAAACACCCAGCGCCATCTTTCGCATACCTCTAGAACTAAATAGCGGGAGCTATCATTCCACTTCTTACGTATTTTAAAAAACACATCGTTACCATGTTTTAGAAAACACCCAGCGCCATCTATCGCATACCTCAAGAACTAAATAACGTAACTAATACGTATACCAATTAGTAATTCGTTGACTTTAGTGATTTCAGGATAAGTAGATGTAAAAAAAACAATTTAGACGATAAAACAAATTGTACGTCATCCCTCGGGAATTCCTCAGTTTCGGGGATTCATTATCGTATCATTTAGCTTCTAAATTTACATGCTTATATTCGTTTGCAATATTTTACGTTGTTTTAAACGACACACAGCGCCATCTACAATCCATCCATCAAGCAAACAATATTTTTATTTTTCCTCGGGAATATCAATTTTTTCCAGGATAAAAAGTACCCTATTATTTAATCCGGACTTTTATCTTTACGTCTGCAAAATTTCAAAGCAATCGGTTCAGTAGTTACGGCGTGAAAGCGGAACAAACAAACAAACAAACAAACAAACAAACTCACTTTCCGATTTATAATATTAGTAAGGATATACCATTTTACGCTTTTTATGCACGATGCTATGCACCTTTGTGCATTATAATACATTTTCCACAACTCTGCCAGCTATAACTCAAAAACGTTAAGTCCGACAAAAAATTTGTCTATATCAATTTTGTAGGTTTTTTTAAGAAGAACAACTTTTACATTAACACTTTCATCCTTAAATTATTTTTTGAGTTCCTGAGCCAGGCCCAGGGGTGGGGCGGGCGATGTACTCAAGTTAAGTTTTTTAAGGTATTTTCTACCGATGTGCAAAAAATCATGACTGATGTAATTTTTTTCGCGGTAAAATCTAGATTTCCTGTACTATTACATAAAACCTTTTTTGTACTCCGAAATCGACTATTTAATTAAAATATCTTAGGTAAGTTATAAGTGTACAGCAATAAAAAGACCATTACCCTCCGTACTAGTTCGAGATTGGGTTACGGCAAGGTAAGTTTCTAGTCCCTTAGATAAGGTGCATTATTATTTATTATGAAAAAAGCCACAATGCGGGTGTTTGCACAAATTAAACAATGCAAGAAAATCATTTGGCATAATATACGCAAACAAAACAGATAGCACATTAAAAGGAATGTCTTAAACTTAGTAAAATAAAAAAAATATGATTCTAATTAATAAGAACTGAGTCAGCAAAACATTGTTTATTGTTTTTAGTAGTAGCAAGATATAAATATGAAGGTGTAGCTTATATTTATATACATATAACATTATACATATATATTTATTATATATGTATACATATACTGATAAATTAATAATCAATTAACTGAGTTCTTTTATTTATTTTATAGCATTTCAGTCTTACAATAGTCATAGCCCTTCAGATACTCACGAAGCGTCTTTTCACATCGCACACATATAGATTTTATTTTATTCTCCAATGTAGCCTCCTTTTGATGCGGATTTATAGAAATAGACCTAAGAAATAAGAGTATCCGTGGGCAAAAGACGTCCGACAGGCTGGAACTATATAAACATTATATAGTGTTCTATCTGAGTGGTTATTTCGGCACGCAGTATGCTGTTTTAAAACGGCTATCTTTTTGAATAATAATTGTCTTAGTTTGAAACTCATTATACAATTCGGTTGTGGGAGAACTTTCAAAATAGCATTTTGAGCCCTTTCTATCTTTAGTAGTGTACTTTCTGGTACACCATACCATTCTGAAAGGAGCATTTGAAAAGTTCGTAGCCTAACATTCTTAATGAAACCAATATGATTTTGATTTTATTTTTATTTTTCAACATACTCTCCCCCGAGTTAAAAACACTTTTTCCATCGACCTGGTAAGGCTTCGATACCCCTTTTAAAAAAATCTTCGTTTAACTCCTTAAAATAAGCATCCAGGGCGGCTACGACCTCTTCATTTGTAAAAAAAAAAATTACCACCTAAAAATTTTTAGAGCTTTGGGAATAAATAAAAGTTGGTCGGTGCTAAATCCGGTGAATATGGGGGATGAGGTAACAATTTGAAGCCACACTGATGGATTTCTGCCATGGATTGCACAGAGGTGTGAACGCATTGTCGTGATGAAACAAGACCTTTCTTATCAATAAACCTGGACGTTTTTCTTTGATTTTTCTCTCAAACGTGTGTGTCTCAAATGTGTTCGCTTAGAAGAGATGCCTATAGTCTTAGCTATCTCCTCGATAGTCAATCTTCGATCAGATAAAATTAAGTCAAAATTAAGTTCATCAGTGGAAGCAGGCGAAGGGCCGCCACTACTGGGCTCATCTTTACGGGGCCATGTTTAAACTCTGCGACCCAGTTTTTAACAGTCGCATACGAAGGAGTGGACTCACCCAAAGTAGCAGGCATGACTTGATTAATTGCTTTTGGAGCTTTCCTTTTTCTTTTTTTTTCAAATTCAAGTATTTTATCACAGCACGATGTTCAATTATATCCATTTTCAAAAATAGCTCTCACTTGAGTTACGGTATCACGTGGAAACGAACAATAAATTATTGTGAATAAACTAAACTGTGCATACTTGTTACTAAATAATGTGGTTACAAAATGAGGGTAGTTATAAAAAAAACAATGACTATCTATCAGTGGCGCGGGGTGAAAAAAAAGGAAGGTAAAGCCGGACCAAAAAACGGCTAATGCGTAATTAAACAAAATATCATATTATAAAAAAATATGCAATAAATTACATACCTGACCTGAGTGTGTTCATGTGTTGTGTTAGTTTACCTTTTCCATAACTACGACGAAATGTTAGGTTTGGTGATTTGCTTGCGTTGCGTGCGTTGTATGCAATTAATCAGTTGTTAGTGTTCACCACCTTCACCATACATGACATCACTGGTATTATATGAACAGTGCATGTCGAGTATGATAAAAGTGGCTTTGAAAAAAGCCGTTTTAAGCACACGTCACTCGCACAGGGGTTATAATATATAGAAAAACAAGAACCAAAAATAAGTGAAACTTCACTTGCTGAACATATTCTACTAACTATATTATTACAAATGGTGAATGTTTTTACTTAATTACGCGAAAATGGCTTAACGAATTTGGATGAAATTTGGCATGCATGTAGCCTTGGACACGGAATAGAACAATCAACATGGCCTGAATTCCACACATACGAAATCGCAGGCATAAGCTAGCAAATAAATATCAGTAGAAATATTGGATGTTTTTATTTTGTTACTTGTCGTTTGTCGTCTGTCTTCGCCATATATATATTCTATAACCCGATAAATTTACGTAACATTTTTTTTGATAAATTATTTATTTATACATGATTTTAAATTATAAATTATTTTATTTGTATTCTAACATAATTCTATGGTTTTTCTTTACGAAATGAGCCAGAATCCTTTCATAAAAGTCGCTTTTTTGTTGCAATTTTAACAATAGATGTTTTTCAATTGATATTACTCCGAGATTTGATAATCTTGCCTCACTTTGGCTGTTTCGTGTATAAGTATGAATCCGCTTCAATGCCGAAAACGACCTTTCCGCGGAAGCCACCGATACGGGAAGAGTCAAAATAATTTGACATAAAATTAAAAGCTGAGGAAAAGCTTCATTCAACGTGGATTTAAAAAGATATAAATAAAGTTCGTAAACATCTAAATTACTAATTGATGAAGTACTGTATAAAACTTTTAATTCGTTTTTTAAGGCGTGAAAATCAAATATATTTGGAAATTCGGATATTAATTTAGACACGCTTTCCTCAGGAAAACTACTACGGTAACTCGCGTATTTCGATTTGTTGACTAAATCAAGAAAAGTTAAGTTCTGAAAAGATGAATAACGGGAGTTTATTTGGCTTTTGATGTTATCTATTATTTCAACGAATAAACGCTTGTATTGTGTTTTTAAGTCAATTTCTGTATCCAGCCGCCGGCCTCGTCGTGGTGGTTCACAATATTCCTGAATACTACTGAAAATAAAATCAAATTGCTTTAAAAACTCTTCTGACATCCAAGATTGAAATGCATTTATTTCTCTAACTAAGGTTTCGATGTCGACTTGTTTGGTTTGAAGCAAAGCAAATAAAATGTCAGTTCTGGCAAAAATCTCCGAAAAAACATGAAAAAGGAAACAAAATTGCATATCTTCTAATTTACTTACAAACGACTCCGACATGGATACAGAATCAACATCCCACGATTGGGGATCATCTAATATATGATTAAACGTTTCAATCATATCTAACCTGCAATTAAATATAACATTAATAATGCGTGAATGATAATGCCATCGCGTTTCAGCTACTCCAGGCATACGACGGTCGGAAAACTGTTTTAAAAGATTTGACCGCTTCGACGATTTGTTGAAAAACCTGACAATTCCATTGATATGACCAAAAAATGATTTTAATTCCGAAATATTTTCCAAGGATTTGCTTAAAACCAAATTAAGTATATGAGCATAACACGGTACGAAACGTGCGAGAGGGCATTGACCCCGTACTAAAGACTGAACGCCTCCGCGTTCACCTGACATAACGGCCGCACCGTCGTATGTCTGACCGATCAATTTGTCTTTGCATCGATATTGTTCAAGAATATTAAGCAACTGAGTCGCTAATACAGCCGCTGTCCGGCTTTCACTAACGTCGTAAAAACCTACAAATCTTTCCTCCAGACCGTTTTCGGTTAAATAACGAAATATGACTGATAATTGTTCCCTATGACTAACATCTGGGGTTTCGTCTATCATGACTGAAATGAATTTAACTTGGCTAATCTCAGACCTAATCTCGTCTAAAATTACCGCCGCGATGCATTGTATAAGATCATTTTGAATGTCTCCCGAGAGACCGGTAAACACGGAGTGTGAATTAGATGAACATTGATCAAGATGAGAGTCTATAACGCTGTCGTACTTACTCAAATAAAACAATGTTTCTACATAATTGCCACGATTGTCTGAATTTAAGTTTTCACTATGGCCGCGGAAAGATAACTCCTGTTTTCCAAGAAGAACAACAGTGTCAATTAAACGTTTCATTAAGTTTCGATTACGCTCCACTTTTCGATTATGGGCTTCATAACTATTACCGAAAAATGTTTCTATTCTATTATTTCCAAAATCGTGTAATAATAAACAACTGCGTAAATGTTTTTCAGTTTGAGTATGTTTCCTAGCCGAATTTGTCAAATTATTAATGTCTGAAAAACCCGTTTTATTCCAAGCACTGTTTGTATCGGAAAACAACAAACATGGAAAACAAAATAATTTATTTAATTTGCAACTGCCCGTTAACCAATTGTATTTATCATACATAGAACTGTGAAAATGTTTGAAAAATCCGTCTTTACGCCTATAATCAATTTTTATATCGGGACAAGCCCGTCCATTTTTTATGATATATTTTTTATTTTCGAAAGATTGATTGGAGAACGAAGTTAAGTCATTTAATAAGTAATCTGTAAGACAAGTCAATTTGTATCAATGCCGCCATTTCTCGTCTAACCGCGTCACGACAAATAACAAAGTTAAATAAACTATAAAGACAAACCTTTACGAGGAAACGAAACAAACTATTTATTACAGACTAACACAACATTCGGCAAGTAAAATTTCACTTATTTTTCACATCTATTCATTCACATAAACAATAATTCACATAAATGCTAATTTATAGCATAAATTACCCGTGCTGTCCGTGACCGCGTAATGAGTAATCTGTGATCAATCAAGCGAGCAGTGTTGCCAATAATAATTTTGAAATTCCGCCAACTTCATAACGAAGTTCCGTTAGCAATCCGTTAAATCTCGCAATTTTCTCGTCAGTAAAATCCGTCGAATTACCAAGCGAAATAAAATAATAATTCAAGTTTAATAAAAATCAAGTGCAACAATCCATAAGATCACTTTTTTATCAAAAAAATAACAATATAATTAAACAAAAAAAGAACAATACAAATATGTTTAAAGTGTGACAGAGTTCGCATCATTATTTTGCCTCCTGCTACCTTGTCTAAAACAAGAGAAATTCTTGTACATGTATGTCGTAGACAGTATCTTTGGTACATGAATAGTATTTACGCAGTAGAATTGACATAACAGAAACAAAAATTTAGCTTTGATTTTTGAAAAAAAATTGTTGTAATTTGAAATATAAGAATAAATCTATCTTTATTTAAATAATAATCTTTTTCAAATTCCGCTAAACAATCCGTTAGCCGTCAAAATACTTTTTGTTCCGTATCTTCATAGCCCTAATCCGCTAGATATGACGGGAAATCCGTTATGTTGGCAACGCTGCAAGCGAGTGTCAGCCTCAAGGTCGAGGTCGCGCGAAACTAGACGCTCAAGCGAAATGAAACCTTAACGTGAGACAAATAAAGATTGGTAGGCTATCCGAGATCGAGTTATCTATAAACAATTATTACGAGGCTTTTGCATGTATTTGTTTATGTATGTGTGAGTGATTTGCATACATTTGGCATTTGTAAATTCCCAATATTTTGATCGGGTTGCCGGAGCGGAGGACCGCGTCGCACTTGTCGCGTCATATGATTGTAAACTGTGTTTGTGTGCGTTTGCTATTTCAAATACATTGCGTATCTTGTATACGGGATATAGAAGAATATTTTTACAAAGCGCGCAATGTAATTATGGCGTTTGCAATCCGAAAGCCGTTGAACTTCGGCTTACATTACAAAGCGGGGTAAGCTATTATTGAAAATAATAAAAAAATTATTAGTGATCGCCAAGGCAACCCGATGGGAATCGTGTTATATGCACGCGTCGCCACTGCTATCTATGTTAGGCTAAGAACTTTTCAAATGACCCTCGTATGATGCCATAGGTGAGCAATGATTATCATGAACTAATAAACAAGTTTGTTAACCTGCTGGTCACTTAGGTGCCTCACTTTTTTTAAATAGATATTAGTTTACGCAACCGGCACTTCAAACTGTCTGTGTGCTCCTTCCAGTTAAGATTTTCGTCAATCAGGATGCCGAGGTACCTTATACTACTAGTACTAAACAGAGTATAGCAATAACAGATTTTAGAGTTGTCGGCGTGTGTACTCTTAAAGTGTAATTGGGGGTTATTTGTGCATTCTTAGATACAGAAAAAGTTATGTATTTAGTTTTCATTAAATTGAGCGTCAATGAACTCTTGTTCATAAGGTTCATCACATACTGGATAATGTTTTCAGCTTCCATTTTCCCGGCTTCCCAAGTTTTTCCAATAAAAGTCAAAGCTGTGTCGTCAGCATATGTAATTATTTTGCAATTTTTCATATTAACGTTATCAATACCGTTAATATGAACCTATATACAAGGTCATTTTATAAACGCCATCCAAATTTATATATTGTATTCTTTGAAGAAAATAATGAAACAACATTTTATTCTTTTAATATCACTCAGTACTAAAATATTAAGTTAAGGCTATACAAAGTTATCCGAGAAAAACTACCGATTGCTGTCACAATCACGCTACGCACGGTGTTGTAGCAGATGATTACACGACCCCCGCCCCGCCCTCCCGTATTTCATTGATACATTACAATGATTTTCATAAGTTGCAAATTTGAACGAAAAAAGATTAGGAACGTCAAATTGAAGAAGAGATGAGTTGTTTTGTTTTTTGATTATAACAATATTAATCGATAACTCTTTTAATAAATAAAAAAATGAACATAAAAGTAAGCCATACCTTATGCACTAAGTCGCATTTAAAAAAATTTAATCAACTTATGTACAATAATTGGTTGGAGTAAAGCAAAGGATGGTTCCTAACCACAGAATCTAAAAATAAGGGATCGCATAGGCAATTCGAAAATCGCAAAAAAATGCAGTGCCAATACCTATTACCACTCTCATTCGCCAAGTAAAATGCTGTAATTTTTTTCTATTTTACACGATAGGATAAAGAAATGTATAATTAATAGTTTTATATTTATGTGAAAAATTTCACAAGTCTTAGCCGCCCTGCACACACTTTGCTTTACTCCAACAAAATAATTAATTAAAATTCCAAACAAAATACACTTACATGAAGTTTGAAAACAATCAATTTACTTCAAAGTGTAGGCGATTTCTCTCTAAACAGTCTTGCACGTTTATGAACATTGTCTTTAAGTGTATTACTTATTTTTTCAATTCGTCACTTCGTTAAATGCACGGATTATATTTATTTTTAAGTTCTCGAGGCTTTGGGCCTCCTTCACATAAACCCGCCGTTAAATTTCGCCCTCGATTTCAATTGCAAGAGTGAACACATTTCGTTAGGTAGATAATTATGCGACGTCAATGCGTGAACGCAACATTATACATCGCGGAAGGTCCGCGGGTGACTGATTTCATTGCGCAGATGTTGTTACAACCTGCGCGCGCAGCTCGTTGGGGCGCTTCGGGTGGTTGGTCGTTCAACTGTAAGTACCTATTTTTCCAGTAACCAGCTGTTGTAATAATTCACTCGGACAAAATATTTTTATGTGGAAATTTTACCTACGTATTTTTTTCATAAATGAAGTGTTTGAATGATATCTTATGCCTAGAAAAAATTTTGATGGTGTTTATAAAATAACCTTGTATATATCCGGTGGTAAAGGGCGCTACACCCTTCTTCATTACACCATAAATATTCCTACAAATAGTTGGTGATTGATACAAATCGACTTTAATCATTGATTGTTTCGGATTTAATTCTTTCTTATAATTTGATTCTTAATTTTCTCTTTCATAAACTCAGCTTTCGAAATCGGAAATTGATTTTCTTCGTATTTTGGTTTTGTTGATTTGGATTTGGCGTTAAAAAATGGCTAAAGAAAATATTAATATTAAAGGAGACATTGAACAATATACTGTCATCCCCATTTTAGGTGACGGCAAGTGTTTGTTCTGTGCTTTTTCTTTTTTACGTACGGAACGTAGGAAAATGCGTCGTAAGTGCGTTCAGAAATTTTTGGATTTGTGGTCAATGAATGGACCAAGTTTTCAGTTATATCTTACGACAGAAATGGTGATAATTAAGAGCAGATGAATATTCTTCTGATTTTTTGAAAAAATTGTCTTACGGGGGGCTTTGTGAATTGATAGCAGCAGGACCGATATTGAAACAACATTACCGAAGTTCAGAAGCAGGCCTGCTTGTAATAAGCGTAGACTCGGCGCTTTTACTACATTGTGACAGGTGACGAAACCTTGAATTAATCAATATGACCCAGACATAAAGCGTCAGTCGTCAGTTTCAAAACAAACCGACGTCTACCAAAATGAAATTTTCGAGAAGCCTAGGGAATTTTTTATCAATAGATTCTGCACTTGAAGGATATCTAATGTCGATTCAACTACAGAGTCAAAGCAGCTGGATTTCTGAGACTTCTTTTTAGTCCCTAAAATAAAAAATCAATTGAAAGTGATAGAGTTTTTATTGCCGAAGGATGCGCCTAAAAACTTTCAAGGAGGCCTTAAGAGAGGTATCTGCGACAGATTGGAAAGTATTGCTAAAAAATGATTAAGACATATTAATCTTTGTACTCTGGTGGAGAGTTTTTTTGAAAATATTGTATAAAAATATTTTTTCCATATAAGTTGATTTTTCAGTTTCTTCCAACGTTCTGAGTGTCCCACTTATAGTAAGTCATTTAAATATATTATTTCGTATATATTAGATCCGTCATGGTCTTGATGAAAACCACGACATAGTTCTAAGGTTAATGAGATGCCAGAAAAATAAGTTGAATAAGAGTTTTATTAAACTTTACGTCATATTAACCCAACTTTTAGAGGAAAATGACTAATCTCACAATAAATTATATATTTTGCTTTACATAAATGAAGAACTTGTAGAAGAATGTCAAATCATTCTTGATAAGCATATTGCTTTGATGATGCCCAATATAATATTTTCACCCGAACAAAAATGAATACTATTTGTATTTAACTTTAGCTATTTATATTTAATTTATTATAGAGATACTAGCGAACCTTGCAAAGGTGGTCCTTGCAAGGCACTCCAACGGGCCCAGCTATGAATCCTAACCAACCAGGGACACACTCAGTGATACACAAGTACATAAGAATTGTTTAAATATTTATGTAATATAAAAAAATTGCCTGTAAACAGCAACCACCTCTACTGTTTTTTTACATATATTAAAGAAATATGACATTTTGAATGCAAAAAATATAATAAATTCATTAAAAATTAATAGTTAAAAAATAAACACACCATAGCTAGCACGGTACTTGTGACGTCTATCTATCAATAAAAACGCTAAAGCAATAATCTTCCCCTCCGTGCCCCAGGAAAAAATATGGAATGTTATGATTCCAATCGCCAAATCTATGGAATCCTTCAGCATTTCTTGGATATAAAAATAATCTTGGGAATGGTTTCGTGCTAGCCTGAATTGTTGAAGGGCCTCGTATAATTAGAACACGTTTGTTCGTGTAGGCTATAGCACAGCTAAATGTTGATACGAAAATAAAAATACTTTATAACACTTTACTCTTAATACAGATATTACACTTCAATTACGTTTATCACCTTTGCCGAACTGGAGTTACTCTATATACCTGTTAAGCCAAATGATTCCGGCTTTGTGTGCCGGAAGGAGTATGTGTTTTTGTAATGAATACGAACATTCGTACTAGTAGATATTATTATTAATCAGTTTTTTATTTGATTAATTGATTTTAGCATCGTTAACTCCATACATAAATTTTATAGTGTGTTTAGATACTTTGACACCACAGCGAAATTTAATACCAAACGTACTTTAGTGGGAAAGCTATTAAAATATTGTTAAATCCGACGATATAAAAAAAGCGCTCAAGTTTCACGGGAGTTTCTGTAGGGAGTAAAAAGGGTCATCACTCAACGCAGACCCTTTCGATTTAGGGTCTCCCAGGCATTCAAAATTACATGAAAAACATCTTAGATGTCAGTTTTACTCTGCGGAAGACTTTGTGATCACTTTTATCCAAAATACCTTCTACCGGCTTTTGCCAATAGCAAAACATCTAAATACTCTGTTTACCTCCCAAAAAATGAGCCGTGACTAAAACACCTAGATCTAATAAAGAAATATAAATGGTAACGAACGCCCTTATAGCATTAACTTAAGAAAAGATTAGATTTAGATTTTTTGGAGAGTGTGCTCAGGAGCTGCAAATGCTCATACCGCTATCACCTTTCTTCCATCGGACATCCGGACGCACTGCGAGCTACCACCCTTTCATGGTTGCTATTCCTTCTTGTCGCACCAAGCTTTTCTCAACTCACAGCAAAGGAGTGGAGCTCCCTCCCTGCGTCTGTATTTCCGAGTACTTATAACCCGTTTGTTTCTTAAAAGCCAGGGTGAATAGGCACCTTCTGGGTTAGCTCGTTCCATCGTGGATTCTGTCTTGGCCCCCTGGCTTGATTGGGATCAAGAGCGAACCCATTCTAAATAAAAAAAGTAATTGAAACATATATTTTTCTCATTCACTTATGAACTTAGCTACAGTCAAATCTAAAATAAAAAAAAAATGACATCGTAATGTTATAAAGCAAACCTGTAATAAATTGTATCAAATCGGAAGATAGCGGACAGAGCCTATCTTGAGCACTATTACGTTCAAATTGAGCACAACAATTTTAACCGCACTTAAGAATATGTTGTCGGTGAGTATAAGATGACAGCGCAATTTTTTTAAGGATGTCATGTGATACCATTAAGTTTTTTTAATATCTCATCTCAGCCAAGTGACGTCCATTGCTAGACCCATAGGAAGGGATCACGTTTTCGTTGCGTGCGTCATCACTACTAACATACTGCGGTATTTTGTATGTTAAGATGTCGCGAATTTTCCCGAACGCTGCCCAACCAAGATGCATTCGACGATTGACCTCTCTCTCGGACTTGGTCCTACCTAATTGGACTGCTAGTCCCAGGTACACATAACCGTCAGTAACATAACTACAGCATAGCCCCAGGTCTCGATTGAATCGAAGGTTTTTCATTGTTCACAAACGCGTGGTTGATTATACTCTTCAGTCTTCTGCATGATCTGACGCAGCTTGTTCGGGACGTTGAAAGTCGTCAAACTAGCATGTTTTACTAGCGAGACATTTTGTAATAACTCTCAAAAACAGCTTGTAGACATGGCTCAGAAGTGAGATGAGTCTATAATTATTCAACAAAATTTTATCTTTTATATAGATACTTTTTTGAAGAAGAGTACCACCACAATTCTGTGCCATGCCATAAGCATTTGTCTTAGGAGTGTGACGGAATCGAATAGCTTCTCAAGAGCCTTCAGTACGGCGTTCTGCGTGCTTTTAGAAGCTCGGGCATGATTCCATCATCACTCGGTGCCTTATTGTTTTAAGCTGTTTAAGAGCAATCTCGTACAGACTGACATTCGGGATATTCGACAATTTCCACAAGCCTGTCATTGTAACCGTTCAAATTTTAGTAATCTTCCAGGCATTCGATACGCTTTTGAAGCTCGAGCTGAAAGCTCCCTCCATAAAACTTGCCAGCAGTTGGCCACGTGCATTCCTCTCACTATATTCAAATTGCCCCACTTTCAGCCCATCGTCGCTTTGTTTGCCCAGTTTCGCTTTAAAGTTCCCCATCACAATTAAGAAATGGGTCCGGGACCAAAGTATAGCTCTGGAAATGTCTTCATACATAGCCTCCACCTTCAGTACGGCGTCGGGGGGTTCCGCAGTCGGTGCGTACACCTGTAGGACCTTCAGCGAATACCGTTTGGTGATTCCAAGTAAAAGGTATACTCGTTTCGAAACACTCTCAGTCTGGACCATGTTGTTTACGAGGGACCTGCGGCCGATAAAGCAATAATAGGAATATAGGCGTTACAATGTCCATTTGATAAATCTTGGCTAAAACGTAATCGCCTTACGGGACAGTCGTCTGATCTGGACTTTGTGTTTTGATAGACTGTTTCATTAGACTTTAAACTGAAATGGAAATATCAGTCCTGCAGCTATCAATTCACAAAGCCCCCGTAAGACAATTTTTTCAATAAATCAGAAACATATTCATCTGCTGTTGATTATCACCATTTCTACAAACACTTGCCGTCAAATTTCAAAAAATGTATCAAGTCTATATTATTTAATTAAATTAATGATTTAGATATTGTTTGTGAATTGTATTTAAATTTTAAAAGGATCTTCAAAAATTGGCATATATATTCAATATATATGGATATACATAGTAGTGTTCGAATTATCACCATTAAACTTTAACAAATATTTTATTTTTTATAAAACAATTACTACCAAAAACAAGTAACAAGACAAAAAATGAAAATAATGAATTAATTTCTTCATTTATTACTAAAACTAGCTTTCCGCCCGCGGCTTCGCCCGCGTGGAATTCGGTTATATTGCGGTATAAAGCACAACTATAAGAAAACTTCTCATTCCCACGGAAAAATCTAAGAAGCACGATGTAACGCTGGATACAAAATTCATATAATTCATTCCACTTCTTACGTATCTTAAAAAAACACTTCGTTACCACTTTTTAAAAAACACCCAGCGCCATCTTTCGCATACCTCTAGAACTAAATAGCGGGAGCTATCATTCCACTTCTTACGTATTTTAAAAAACACATCGTTACCATGTTTTAGAAAACACCCAGCGCCATCTATCGCATACCTCAAGAACTAAATAACGTAACTAATACGTATACCAATTAGTAATTCGTTGACTTTAGTGATTTCAGGATAAGTAGATGTAAAAAAAACAATTTAGACGATAAAACAAATTGTACGTCATCCCTCGGGAATTCCTCAGTTTCGGGGATTCATTATCGTATCATTTAGCTTCTAAATTTACATGCTTATATTCGTTTGCAATATTTTACGTTGTTTTAAACGACACACAGCGCCATCTACAATCCATCCATCAAGCAAACAATATTTTTATTTTTCCTCGGGAATATCAATTTTTTCCAGGATAAAAAGTACCCTATTATTTAATCCGGACTTTTATCTTTACGTCTGCAAAATTTCAAAGCAATCGGTTCAGTAGTTACGGCGTGAAAGCGGAACAAACAAACAAACAAACAAACAAACAAACTCACTTTCCGATTTATAATATTAGTAAGGATATACCATTTTACGCTTTTTATGCACGATGCTATGCACCTTTGTGCATTATAATACATTTTCCACAACTCTGCCAGCTATAACTCAAAAACGTTAAGTCCGACAAAAAATTTGTCTATATCAATTTTGTAGGTTTTTTTAAGAAGAACAACTTTTACATTAACACTTTCATCCTTAAATTATTTTTTGAGTTCCTGAGCCAGGCCCAGGGGTGGGGCGGGCGATGTACTCAAGTTAAGTTTTTTAAGGTATTTTCTACCGATGTGCAAAAAATCATGACTGATGTAATTTTTTTCGCGGTAAAATCTAGATTTCCTGTACTATTACATAAAACCTTTTTTGTACTCCGAAATCGACTATTTAATTAAAATATCTTAGGTAAGTTATAAGTGTACAGCAATAAAAAGACCATTACCCTCCGTACTAGTTCGAGATTGGGTTACGGCAAGGTAAGTTTCTAGTCCCTTAGATAAGGTGCATTATTATTTATTATGAAAAAAGCCACAATGCGGGTGTTTGCACAAATTAAACAATGCAAGAAAATCATTTGGCATAATATACGCAAACAAAACAGATAGCACATTAAAAGGAATGTCTTAAACTTAGTAAAATAAAAAAAATATGATTCTAATTAATAAGAACTGAGTCAGCAAAACATTGTTTATTGTTTTTAGTAGTAGCAAGATATAAATATGAAGGTGTAGCTTATGTCATTATTACTATTATAATGATTTAGTATACATATTTATATACATATAACATTATACATATATATTTATTATATATGTATACATATACTGATAAATTAATAATCAATTAACTGAGTTCTTTTATTTATTTTATAGCATTTCAGTCTTACAATAGTCATAGCCCTTCAGATACTCACGAAGCGTCTTTTCACATCGCACACATATAGATTTTATTTTATTCTCCAATGTAGCCTCCTTTTGATGCGGATTTATAGAAATAGACCTAAGAAATAAGAGTATCCGTGGGCAAAAGACGTCCGACAGGCTGGAACTATATAAACATTATATAGTGTTCTATCTGAGTGGTTATTTCGGCACGCAGTATGCTGTTTTAAAACGGCTATCTTTTTGAATAATAATTGTCTTAGTTTGAAACTCATTATACAATTCGGTTGTGGGAGAACTTTCAAAATAGCATTTTGAGCCCTTTCTATCTTTAGTAGTGTACTTTCTGGTACACCATACCATTCTGAAAGGAGCATTTGAAAAGTTCGTAGCCTAACATTCTTAATGAAACCAATATGATTTTGATTTTATTTTTATTTTTCAACATACTCTCCCCCGAGTTAAAAACACTTTTTCCATCGACCTGGTAAGGCTTCGATACCCCTTTTAAAAAAATCTTCGTTTAACTCCTTAAAATAAGCATCCAGGGCGGCTACGACCTCTTCATTTGTAAAAAAAAAAATTACCACCTAAAAATTTTTAGAGCTTTGGGAATAAATAAAAGTTGGTCGGTGCTAAATCCGGTGAATATGGGGGATGAGGTAACAATTTGAAGCCACACTGATGGATTTCTGCCATGGATTGCACAGAGGTGTGAACGCATTGTCGTGATGAAACAAGACCTTTCTTATCAATAAACCTGGACGTTTTTCTTTGATTTTTCTCTCAAACGTGTGTGTCTCAAATGTGTTCGCTTAGAAGAGATGCCTATAGTCTTAGCTATCTCCTCGATAGTCAATCTTCGATCAGATAAAATTAAGTCAAAATTAAGTTCATCAGTGGAAGCAGGCGAAGGGCCGCCACTACTGGGCTCATCTTTACGGGGCCATGTTTAAACTCTGCGACCCAGTTTTTAACAGTCGCATACGAAGGAGTGGACTCACCCAAAGTAGCAGGCATGACTTGATTAATTGCTTTTGGAGCTTTCCTTTTTCTTTTTTTTTCAAATTCAAGTATTTTATCACAGCACGATGTTCAATTATATCCATTTTCAAAAATAGCTCTCACTTGAGTTACGGTATCACGTGGAAACGAACAATAAATTATTGTGAATAAACTAAACTGTGCATACTTGTTACTAAATAATGTGGTTACAAAATGAGGGTAGTTATAAAAAAAACAATGACTATCTATCAGTGGCGCGGGGTGAAAAAAAAGGAAGGTAAAGCCGGACCAAAAAACGGCTAATGCGTAATTAAACAAAATATCATATTATAAAAAAATATGCAAAAAAAATACATACCTGACCTGAGTGTGTTCATGTGTTGTGTTAGTTTACCTTTTCCATAACTACGACGAAATGTTAGGTTTGGTGATTTGCTTGCGTTGCGTGCGTTGTATGCAATTAATCAGTTGTTAGTGTTCACCACCTTCACCATACATGACATCACTGGTATTATATGAACAGTGCATGTCGAGTATGATAAAAGTGGCTTTGAAAAAAGCCGTTTTAAGCACACGTCACTCGCACAGGGGTTATAATATATAGAAAAACAAGAACCAAAAATAAGTGAAACTTCACTTGCTGAACATATTCTACTAACTATATTATTACAAATGGTGAATGTTTTTACTTAATTACGCGAAAATGGCTTAACGAATTTGGATGAAATTTGGCATGCATGTAGCCTTGGACACGGAATAGAACAATCAACATGGCCTGAATTCCACACATACGAAATCGCAGGCATAAGCTAGCAAATAAATATCAGTAGAAATATTGGATGTTTTTATTTTGTTACTTGTCGTTTGTCGTCTGTCTTCGCCATATATATATTCTATAACCCGATAAATTTACGTAACATTTTTTTTGATAAATTATTTATTTATACATGATTTTAAATTATAAATTATTTTATTTGTATTCTAACATAATTCTACGGTTTTTCTTTACGAAATGAGCCAGAATCCTTTCATAAAAGTCGCTTTTTTGTTGCAATTTTAACAATAGATGTTTTTCAATTGATATTACTCCGAGATTTGATAATCTTGCCTCACTTTGGCTGTTTCGTGTATAAGTATGAATCCGCTTCAATGCCGAAAACGACCTTTCCGCGGAAGCCACCGATACGGGAAGAGTCAAAATAATTTGACATAAAATTAAAAGCTGAGGAAAAGCTTCATTCAACGTGGATTTAAAAAGATATAAATAAAGTTCGTAAACATCTAAATTACTAATTGATGAAGTACTGTATAAAACTTTTAATTCGTTTTTTAAGGCGTGAAAATCAAATATATTTGGAAATTCGGATATTAATTTAGACACGCTTTCCTCAGGAAAACTACTACGGTAACTCGCGTATTTCGATTTGTTGACTAAATCAAGAAAAGTTAAGTTCTGAAAAGATGAATAACGGGAGTTTATTTGGCTTTTGATGTTATCTATTATTTCAACGAATAAACGCTTGTATTGTGTTTTTAAGTCAATTTCTGTATCCAGCCGCCGGCCTCGTCGTGGTGGTTCACAATATTCCTGAATACTACTGAAAATAAAATCAAATTGCTTTAAAAACTCTTCTGACATCCAAGATTGAAATGCATTTATTTCTCTAACTAAGGTTTCGATGTCGACTTGTTTGGTTTGAAGCAAAGCAAATAAAATGTCAGTTCTGGCAAAAATCTCCGAAAAAACATGAAAAAGGAAACAAAATTGCATATCTTCTAATTTACTTACAAACGACTCCGACATGGATACAGAATCAACATCCCACGATTGGGGATCATCTAATATATGATTAAACGTTTCAATCATATCTAACCTGCAATTAAATATAACATTAATAATGCGTGAATGATAATGCCATCGCGTTTCAGCTACTCCAGGCATACGACGGTCGGAAAACTGTTTTAAAAGATTTGACCGCTTCGACGATTTGTTGAAAAACCTGACAATTCCATTGATATGACCAAAAAATGATTTTAATTCCGAAATATTTTCCAAGGATTTGCTTAAAACCAAATTAAGTATATGAGCATAACACGGTACGAAACGTGCGAGAGGGCATTGACCCCGTACTAAAGACTGAACGCCTCCGCGTTCACCTGACATAACGGCCGCACCGTCGTATGTCTGACCGATCAATTTGTCTTTGCATCGATATTGTTCAAGAATATTAAGCAACTGAGTCGCTAATACAGCCGCTGTCCGGCTTTCACTAACGTCGTAAAAACCTACAAATCTTTCCTCCAGACCGTTTTCGGTTAAATAACGAAATATGACTGATAATTGTTCCCTATGACTAACATCTGGGGTTTCGTCTATCATGACTGAAATGAATTTAACTTGGCTAATCTCAGACCTAATCTCGTCTAAAATTACCGCCGCGATGCATTGTATAAGATCATTTTGAATGTCTCCCGAGAGACCGGTAAACACGGAGTGTGAATTAGATGAACATTGATCAAGATGAGAGTCTATAACGCTGTCGTACTTACTCAAATAAAACAATGTTTCTACATAATTGCCACGATTGTCTGAATTTAAGTTTTCACTATGGCCGCGGAAAGATAACTCCTGTTTTCCAAGAAGAACAACAGTGTCAATTAAACGTTTCATTAAGTTTCGATTACGCTCCACTTTTCGATTATGGGCTTCATAACTATTACCGAAAAATGTTTCTATTCTATTATTTCCAAAATCGTGTAATAATAAACAACTGCGTAAATGTTTTTCAGTTTGAGTATGTTTCCTAGCCGAATTTGTCAAATTATTAATGTCTGAAAAACCCGTTTTATTCCAAGCACTGTTTGTATCGGAAAACAACAAACATGGAAAACAAAATAATTTATTTAATTTGCAACTGCCCGTTAACCAATTGTATTTATCATACATAGAACTGTGAAAATGTTTGAAAAATCCGTCTTTACGCCTATAATCAATTTTTATATCGGGACAAGCCCGTCCATTTTTTATGATATATTTTTTATTTTCGAAAGATTGATTGGAGAACGAAGTTAAGTCATTTAATAAGTAATCTGTAAGACAAGTCAATTTGTATCAATGCCGCCATTTCTCGTCTAACCGCGTCACGACAAATAACAAAGTTAAATAAACTATAAAGACAAACCTTTACGAGGAAACGAAACAAACTATTTATTACAGACTAACACAACATTCGGCAAGTAAAATTTCACTTATTTTTCACATCTATTCATTCACATAAACAATAATTCACATAAATGCTAATTTATAGCATAAATTACCCGTGCTGTCCGTGACCGCGTAATGAGTAATCTGTGATCAATCAAGCGAGCAGTGTTGCCAATAATAATTTTGAAATTCCGCCAACTTCATAACGAAGTTCCGTTAGCAATCCGTTAAATCTCGCAATTTTCTCGTCAGTAAAATCCGTCGAATTACCAAGCGAAATAAAATAATAATTCAAGTTTAATAAAAATCAAGTGCAACAATCCATAAGATCACTTTTTTATCAAAAAAATAACAATATAATTAAACAAAAAAAGAACAATACAAATATGTTTAAAGTGTGACAGAGTTCGCATCATTATTTTGCCTCCTGCTACCTTGTCTAAAACAAGAGAAATTCTTGTACATGTATGTCGTAGACAGTATCTTTGGTACATGAATAGTATTTACGCAGTAGAATTGACATAACAGAAACAAAAATTTAGCTTTGATTTTTGAAAAAAAATTGTTGTAATTTGAAATATAAGAATAAATCTATCTTTATTTAAATAATAATCTTTTTCAAATTCCGCTAAACAATCCGTTAGCCGTCAAAATACTTTTTGTTCCGTATCTTCATAGCCCTAATCCGCTAGATATGACGGGAAATCCGTTATGTTGGCAACGCTGCAAGCGAGTGTCAGCCTCAAGGTCGAGGTCGCGCGAAACTAGACGCTCAAGCGAAATGAAACCTTAACGTGAGACAAATAAAGATTGGTAGGCTATCCGAGATCGAGTTATCTATAAACAATTATTACGAGGCTTTTGCATGTATTTGTTTATGTATGTGTGAGTGATTTGCATACATTTGGCATTTGTAAATTCCCAATATTTTGATCGGGTTGCCGGAGCGGAGGACCGCGTCGCACTTGTCGCGTCATATGATTGTAAACTGTGTTTGTGTGCGTTTGCTATTTCAAATACATTGCGTATCTTGTATACGGGATATAGAAGAATATTTTTACAAAGCGCGCAATGTAATTATGGCGTTTGCAATCCGAAAGCCGTTGAACTTCGGCTTACATTACAAAGCGGGGTAAGCTATTATTGAAAATAATAAAAAAATTATTAGTGATCGCCAAGGCAACCCGATGGGAATCGTGTTATATGCACGCGTCGCCACTGCTATCTATGTTAGGCTAAGAACTTTTCAAATGACCCTCGTATGATGCCATAGGTGAGCAATGATTATCATGAACTAATAAACAAGTTTGTTAACCTGCTGGTCACTTAGGTGCCTCACTTTTTTTAAATAGATATTAGTTTACGCAACCGGCACTTCAAACTGTCTGTGTGCTCCTTCCAGTTAAGATTTTCGTCAATCAGGATGCCGAGGTACCTTATACTACTAGTACTAAACAGAGTATAGCAATAACAGATTTTAGAGTTGTCGGCGTGTGTACTCTTAAAGTGTAATTGGGGGTTATTTGTGCATTCTTAGATACAGAAAAAGTTATGTATTTAGTTTTCATTAAATTGAGCGTCAATGAACTCTTGTTCATAAGGTTCATCACATACTGGATAATGTTTTCAGCTTCCATTTTCCCGGCTTCCCAAGTTTTTCCAATAAAAGTCAAAGCTGTGTCGTCAGCATATGTAATTATTTTGCAATTTTTCATATTAACGTTATCAATACCGTTAATATGAACCTATATACAAGGTCATTTTATAAACGCCATCCAAATTTATATATTGTATTCTTTGAAGAAAATAATGAAACAACATTTTATTCTTTTAATATCACTCAGTACTAAAATATTAAGTTAAGGCTATACAAAGTTATCCGAGAAAAACTACCGATTGCTGTCACAATCACGCTACGCACGGTGTTGTAGCAGATGATTACACGACCCCCGCCCCGCCCTCCCGTATTTCATTGATACATTACAATGATTTTCATAAGTTGCAAATTTGAACGAAAAAAGATTAGGAACGTCAAATTGAAGAAGAGATGAGTTGTTTTGTTTTTTGATTATAACAATATTAATCGATAACTCTTTTAATAAATAAAAAAATGAACATAAAAGTAAGCCATACCTTATGCACTAAGTCGCATTTAAAAAAATTTAATCAACTTATGTACAATAATTGGTTGGAGTAAAGCAAAGGATGGTTCCTAACCACAGAATCTAAAAATAAGGGATCGCATAGGCAATTCGAAAATCGCAAAAAAATGCAGTGCCAATACCTATTACCACTCTCATTCGCCAAGTAAAATGCTGTAATTTTTTTCTATTTTACACGATAGGATAAAGAAATGTATAATTAATAGTTTTATATTTATGTGAAAAATTTCACAAGTCTTAGCCGCCCTGCACACACTTTGCTTTACTCCAACAAAATAATTAATTAAAATTCCAAACAAAATACACTTACATGAAGTTTGAAAACAATCAATTTACTTCAAAGTGTAGGCGATTTCTCTCTAAACAGTCTTGCACGTTTATGAACATTGTCTTTAAGTGTATTACTTATTTTTTCAATTCGTCACTTCGTTAAATGCACGGATTATATTTATTTTTAAGTTCTCGAGGCTTTGGGCCTCCTTCACATAAACCCGCCGTTAAATTTCGCCCTCGATTTCAATTGCAAGAGTGAACACATTTCGTTAGGTAGATAATTATGCGACGTCAATGCGTGAACGCAACATTATACATCGCGGAAGGTCCGCGGGTGACTGATTTCATTGCGCAGATGTTGTTACAACCTGCGCGCGCAGCTCGTTGGGGCGCTTCGGGTGGTTGGTCGTTCAACTGTAAGTACCTATTTTTCCAGTAACCAGCTGTTGTAATAATTCACTCGGACAAAATATTTTTATGTGGAAATTTTACCTACGTATTTTTTTCATAAATGAAGTGTTTGAATGATATCTTATGCCTAGAAAAAATTTTGATGGTGTTTATAAAATAACCTTGTATATATCCGGTGGTAAAGGGCGCTACACCCTTCTTCATTACACCATAAATATTCCTACAAATAGTTGGTGATTGATACAAATCGACTTTAATCATTGATTGTTTCGGATTTAATTCTTTCTTATAATTTGATTCTTAATTTTCTCTTTCATAAACTCAGCTTTCGAAATCGGAAATTGATTTTCTTCGTATTTTGGTTTTGTTGATTTGGATTTGGCGTTAAAAAATGGCTAAAGAAAATATTAATATTAAAGGAGACATTGAACAATATACTGTCATCCCCATTTTAGGTGACGGCAAGTGTTTGTTCTGTGCTTTTTCTTTTTTACGTACGGAACGTAGGAAAATGCGTCGTAAGTGCGTTCAGAAATTTTTGGATTTGTGGTCAATGAATGGACCAAGTTTTCAGTTATATCTTACGACAGAAATGGTGATAATTAAGAGCAGATGAATATTCTTCTGATTTTTTGAAAAAATTGTCTTACGGGGGGCTTTGTGAATTGATAGCAGCAGGACCGATATTGAAACAACATTACCGAAGTTCAGAAGCAGGCCTGCTTGTAATAAGCGTAGACTCGGCGCTTTTACTACATTGTGACAGGTGACGAAACCTTGAATTAATCAATATGACCCAGACATAAAGCGTCAGTCGTCAGTTTCAAAACAAACCGACGTCTACCAAAATGAAATTTTCGAGAAGCCTAGGGAATTTTTTATCAATAGATTCTGCACTTGAAGGATATCTAATGTCGATTCAACTACAGAGTCAAAGCAGCTGGATTTCTGAGACTTCTTTTTAGTCCCTAAAATAAAAAATCAATTGAAAGTGATAGAGTTTTTATTGCCGAAGGATGCGCCTAAAAACTTTCAAGGAGGCCTTAAGAGAGGTATCTGCGACAGATTGGAAAGTATTGCTAAAAAATGATTAAGACATATTAATCTTTGTACTCTGGTGGAGAGTTTTTTTGAAAATATTGTATAAAAATATTTTTTCCATATAAGTTGATTTTTCAGTTTCTTCCAACGTTCTGAGTGTCCCACTTATAGTAAGTCATTTAAATATATTATTTCGTATATATTAGATCCGTCATGGTCTTGATGAAAACCACGACATAGTTCTAAGGTTAATAGTTAATCTGAATGGACCCATTGAGCGTTCATGAGCTCGGTGGCTAACCCCGAATAGGTATTTCTGATATCACTTAACTGTAAGTATATGATATAACAATAGTGTGATTTAGCTTCGCCACGTTGGCACGCTTACACCTTGTCATTTATGCATGGGAATTACTCGTTTATCATAACGCTTTGTAATCTGCCATCGCCCTAGCCATCATGGTGTGAATATTATATTTTGAGATAAAATTTCTCGGTTACTGATATTAAATTTTGCCCACAATGTGATTCATCGTCATTTGTTGTCCTGGAAGATTTGCGGATCATATTTGCATAAACTGAATAATAGAAGTGAATGTAATAATATTACGTTTAATTAAGTGATTTGTAGGCAATTTTCGATGACATCTTTGAACGTTAAAGCTTCGAATCACTTGTATAATTGTGTTTTATTACAAATTATTGTAAACATTATTGTTAACAAAAACTAGATTAGATTAAAAAAATATTATGTAAATGATATTAGAATACACCATTCAAATGCACGCAGAGTGTGTCGTATTTATGTAAAGCAAACCACATTTAATTTGTTGATAGTATGGTTAAAGTTATGATGACAATTTCATACAGTTGAATCACCCACTTCACCTAAAGATAATCCTTTATCAAAGTTTATGCTATCAATAGCCCCCGCGGCTTTACTAAGGGTAGGAGCTGGGCAAGACGATATTAGAACGTGAGTTGATTTCTAAAATTTTGCGTACATTTCCTGTTATATATATCATGTGCCTTTTGCACCGTTTTTATTGTTGTGTCAAATTAGAGTACTAGAGATCTATTTGTAAAAACAAAAAATGTTATTATTAATGTTACTTAAAAATGTTATATTATATAATAAAGGTTATTATCTGCGGTCATAATATTCGTTGACAATATTATCACTTGCATGACCATCTGCCATAATAGCAAGTGTTATCAATGACTAATGAAATAATCACATCACAAATTTAAATAAAGCTACTTTAATGGCATAAAGGCTAACTCAAATTTATATAAATTAAATTAAAGAGGTTTTATTTAAATGTGTGATGTGCGCGAAAGTGTAAGAACTAAATATGTGAACTAGTACGGAAATCACGAACTTAATTCGTCGGTCGGAAGACCTGAAGACGGAAAAAATGCCTTGAGCTTGATCTCATCCCACAATGTGTCCGAATTACTCCTAAGTGTAACATACGTCAGAGCGTCAGGATCTTACAATACAAAAAAGAAAGTACTCATCAGTTTGATTCGGGAACATTGTTTCGATTTAAATATATTCAATAATAGAATTGATTGTTCATTCAATTAGTTAATTTTTAACTAACAACAACAATTGTACTGGAGGACAGTTATTAAACTGCAATAATTTTCTTCACAAATGCGAAACGGCAAAATACAATGAATGTATACAAATCTCAAAATACCTAAAACTAGCAACACGCCATAACGCGTTTCGGAACGCTGCCTTTAATACTATCACAGACAATAGAGTTTCGAAACAATCCCGTGCAGTTGTCAATTTACCAAAACAGACATTAGTTGGACCGACTTCAAAAGTTTTAGAAAAATGTCTTAAGACCGTACCCTATGAGGACATTAAGTGTAACGTTGAGAATTTTTTAGTTAAAAAAATTAAGAAAAGAGGATATGAAAGCAATACTTGAAGATATTTAAATCCGTCTTGCGGCGAAGTAAAAATCTGAATCCTAATCTCCCTGATGACGAATATCACGCATTAAACAATCTACGACCTAAACTAGAACTAACAATCCTCCAAGGGGATAAAGGTAATGCCACAGTAATAAGGGAGACGTCAGAATATAATGATAAAATGCTCCAACTCTTTTCAGATGAGAATATATACAAAAGTTAAAAATGACCAATCTGCTAAGGTATTAGATCTCTTAAGTCAGCTATGTTATGCCTTCCTAACCTAAACCGCTGAATCAGTTTGGGTTGCCGATAATACACAAACATGATGTACCCCTACTTTCCATCGTTAGTTAAATTGACTCACCAACCTACCGTTGGGCTAAACACGTAGCTAAGATACGATCACTATGAAGGGATAAAAAACTGCCTATGTACAGGGTTCTTATCTTTGTTTTTTACATTTGTTAGTGAAAAGTAACACTTACATCTCACTGATGATAAAGCTATGGTTAACTTCGATACCTGGTCTTTATTCACAAGCTTTTATGTACAAGGCAGACTTTTATGTGCATTGAAATCACTAGGAAGAGACCAGAAGACTACATTATGCCAAGTTAATTTCCAGAATTACTGGAACACTAATGATGAATTCTAGCTACAGGTGGATGGTTTAGCAATGGGCTCTCCTGTATCACCTATAGTTGTCGACATTTTCAATGAGGACTTTGAGAAGAGCGTTAACGAAGGCAACTTTTACCAAAGGTACTTAGATGACACATTTGCAATATTACTAAGAGATTTGGTTACTGCCTTTTTAAGTCACCTCAATACACCATCTGAAGCGTGTTTTCATTAATTCTTACTTTAAACCGACCAGAAAGGTTACCCAATTCTTACGACCTTGTCAAGTGTAATATAGTGCTCCAGGCAGCAGGTTTCTACAAAATGAATCGTGAATATGGTTTCTTATATATCGGGCAAACAAAGAGAAGTTTAGAAACGAGCGGTAAAGAATATGTAGCCGATATAAAACATAGACGCGATAATAGGTCTGCAGTGTGTGAACATGCTTTTGAAAGGCTCAACTCTTTGATTTGATAAACCAAAAAGTCTCGCTAGGGAACAAAGATTGTTCCCAGAATGCCGTGAGGCTATTGTAACCAGGATACATTCTAATTTCATTAGAGATGAAGGTTGGAGCGTTCCATCTACTTGGGATCCCATAGTTAATAAACTAATATCTGCAAAGACACATACACACTGCAAGACCTAGTGATATAGTTAGTTCTTTTTATAAAAAATGAAAGTAAAATTGAGGTCGGTACCCCTACTCGAGTTTCTTTCGCCAGTTCTTCTCGGAAAGGCCTCCAACTTTCAGAACTGATGGTAGACTCAATAGTTTACAGTAATCGTAGATACAATAAAATAACAAAATAAAATGCAAAATACAAGAATTTTTATTTATATAAATATAACAGTTAGGAATGTGCCCGATTAAAATATCGTGATCACGGCTCAAAACGTCATGATTAAATATAAATAATGTGCAAGTTATACGATAAAATAAGTTTTATATAAATTAGTAAACCTGTTCCTTCATGGATATAATATACATAATACGAGCATGTCAGTTTCAACCCAGATTTCTCTCCTTCTCACAAGATCAGCATTCATTGCAGAGAAACTCGAGGGTTGCATACCTCAAGAGGTTATAGTCAAGGGGTCTTGATTGAATGTCATATCGATTGAAACAAAATGAGTTTGTTACTTAGAACTATACAATAATGATAGCTCAAAATTAAAAACATTTTTTGCTTGTAATAGATTATATAAAAGAACTGCCGACGAATTAATTTATATTTTACATAAACAGATTATCACGCACATTTGATACCCTTCAGGAATATTAAAGAGATAAACACAGCATTGCTTGTTGATTTTGAAAATATGATATTTTTAATTCTGTGATTATTTTATTATACAAAAAGCGAAATAATAAGAAACAGGTGGTAAAAACGGCACGCTGAACATTATTCATTCCTATTCGACTACAAAAGCTGACAGTTATTGTTGTAAGCTATAGCTAAAGGTGTTTTTCTTTATACAGCAAATGGTTCGTTTAGGGAATCGGATGGAAATAACCATGAAAGACTCATCATAATGCTGCGTTATAAATTTTAATTTATGAAATTGATAGATGCATATCCCTTTAACATGGGAAACATTACTGATCTGATAGAAAATACTTTTGAAATTCAATGAAATTTAAGATTTACTGATCGAAATCCAATTTGCCGAGGCTGCCACCTCAGTTTTATTATAACTTACCATAATCCGCTCGTCAGAAACGTGATCCTGAACTACTGTTAATACAGGATTATAATACATATGTCAAAACGCTATATTTATATATAATTATGTATGTCAGCTAATGTAATGATATGAGGCAACTATTTTAAGGGTTGCTCACTAGGGTTCTGCTCGAAAACTGATTCCTAAGTTTTAAAACCAATGTGTAAGGAAAAATAAGTCGGATTTGAATTATTAAAACCTGTCAATTACTTAATCACGAACTTGCTGCATGTTCTAGGAGATCTATGTATCGTGTTTAATAAAAGCGAGTAAGAAGAAATACAAAAGAGAGGGGCTGCTTTGGGCCGTCATTGTTAAGAGGGCGTGAGAGGCGCGGGGTGCGAGTCTGGGCGGGGGCGGGGGCGCGCAGGGCGGCAGTCACCGCCGTGCCGCGCCCGGGCCGCCTGCCCCGTACCGAGCTTACGTAACGATGGCCGAGCCCGCGAGCTGATGGCCGCGCTCGTCTGGTGGCTGGCGGCATGCTGCCTGCTCCGCACTGCCACCGCCGGGAACCCTGACGCCAAGCGGCTCTACGATGACCTTCTTTCCAACTACAATAAACTAGTGCGGCCAGTCGTCAACACTACCGACGTGCTGCGCGTCTGCATCAAACTCAAGCTTAGTCAGCTCATCGATGTCGTAAGTGTCGCCGTCCAACGAGCCCTCCGCGAATGACCTACATTGCGCCACTGCACCGCGGATGCATACCTTTGCTCGCGTCGCATTTGGAATTTAAATAGACACGAATTGCATCTACGCTTAAAGCAACTGAGGCAACCCAGTTTTTTGACGTGTTTGAGTTGTACACAAATAATGAAATATACACTGTACAGTATGCGTAACCGTTGCTTTCGCGCGAATAACGACATCGGACCTCAATATCGTTATTTGCGTTAGGCGCCGCGCTGTCTCCTTGTGTATTTCAAATTGAGTCCCATAAATCACCTTTAAAAAGGGTATATCTTATGATTTTTATTGAAACCTCATATCTTTTAAAGATTTCCAGTTGTTTTAACAAAATTTACTCTGTATAAATAATAAATTGAGTGTTATTATCAAAGAAGAACTGTTTTTTTTATAAGAAAGATTATTATAGAAAATCTCATGTAATAATTTTATTCAGGTACAGTTAAAAATATTCTTTCTCAGCATTTACAAATTCGCGTTTTTGTGCAGTTTCAATATTATTCTAATATGAAATATATAATATAATATGAAAATTACCACAGACTACTGGTACAAGCACTAGTCTGGCCATAAATACATAAAACCCTTTCTTTTCTAAACTTTTTAATTATTTTGAATTTGGAACGCGTTTATTATTTTAAAAACTTCTTTTGATTACGCGGCATTTTACATATTTTTTGCTTTCATTATCAAATTACAATATGGAATGGAGTGTTAAAGAAAATAGGATTGCAGTGATCGCCTTCCACAAAGTGTGTATGGAGCCGTCGGTCATATTCCTGACACTTCAAAAGCTTGGTATCAGCCGTATGTTCATATATTAACAGATAAAACAACACTTCCTCTGTCGAAAACCATGAAAGATTGGGTCGGCCGCGTGCTGTTAGAACTACAAAGGCAGAATTCTATTAGGAAGCCCTATTAGGACCCTAATAGGGTTTTTAAAGCGTAAACTTAAAAGTCCAAAATTTGAATTTCTAAAAGCGGTACCAGATAAAGAAAACATCGGTTTCAATACAACTCGAGTCCAATAGTTACAGGATCTACACGAGTTTTATAAGCCTTATTTTCACAGTTGTTAGCAATGGCTAACTTGTGAAATCTTGTACTGACTAACTTATAGGTAACGTCACTTGTTTCGCATCAATTTATGTAAAAGACTATTTCAATACTTTAATAAGAATTAAGATAGCATATTCATTCGGTTCCTTCCATGTTCTTATTATAAACAATAGGTAATAAATACTATGCAGTTCACTCATGCTATTACCAAAGTATGATGGGTACAAGGCAGAAATAAGAAAAAAACATTTCTAATTGACCTGATTTATGGTGTGTGCTTATGGTATGGTGTGTGCTTATATCATGTAATTTATCCTATGATATATTTACAACTATTCAAGCATGCGTCAACACGGGTAGCACCAGAGCCTAGTAACGACCAGTTAGAAACGCATATGCCATCAGTACGCGGTCTATCTATCTATTAATTCTAATATAGTGCGTATATAGCGGTCGGCTAGGCGATACTAGATCTATGATGTATTATATGCTAATCTGTTCGGACGAAGCCTTCACTTTAGGTAAGCTCGTTTAATCATGAATTATACTTGTCTTCGTCCTCAAGATTAGCATGTTATACAACATGTAGACTTTAAGAGCAGCGTCGGAAAGTGATTGCCGTTTATATATTATAGTTAACTAATAAACTTGTTACTTTTATGTCATTGAAATATATTTTTATTTACTCGACATGAACTAAAAAAAAGAACAACATTGACAATTATCATTTACTATTTTTAAATCATTCTCATCAGTGGATTATTTTCCACTAAAGTGGATCTATTATAGTATTTCAAAAAGATATTGGAATCACCTCTCCAACCGGCAGTGTTTCTGATGGTATCTATACTAACTCCTAACCTATGCGCCGCAGACATAGCTGCGTGGCGAGTATTGCGTGCACTATGCAATGTTTACATTGAGACATCAATGCCACTTACCTTTAATACATCTGTAATCGACTTACTTAGAGTCTGGGTGGAGACAGTTTTGTAAGGTTTTCTACAACTTATAAAAAGATTAACATTCTTTCGGAGATGTTTAGTTTTATCTAAATAAGACGTCAATATCATTGCCGGGAACATTTCTTGTGTATGTTCAAAGTAAGGTCAGCATAGTAACGGTTGCAAAGAAGTTTTAATTTTGTCGGGTCCTTTTATACAGATTTTATCAGAAAAAAAAAACAATTTTTTTTGGTAAGTATGTTTGCACCCGGTGTGCTATGAAATATCATTATTGGGATACCAATTTCCCAAGAAATCCGAACAATAGACGTGTCCTAAGTGATATTGTAATGTGGTAATAGAGGTGGGAGTCGATATATCCTTTTAAGGAATCTTTAGGTAATATCATCGTTACTAATGTTATGACCTAAAATTAGAGTTAATGCTGATCTACATCTGTTGATTGTACTATACAGAGCACCATCATTATATAATTTAGTTAGAAAGTAGATAATATTAGGGACCGAGGCTATAAAGCTATCTAAGTTATTGATTTGACAGAACTTTTACCATTTATTTAAGATAAACATCATATGGTTTTAATGAATTATTAGAGATAGATGCTAACATTACATCAATAGATGAAGGAGGAATGCTTTTCCTTAGCCACGTTGCCTGCAAGATTCCGGCTACCAGTGTAAGCTTGGTGTAGATGCTGCGGTGTCTGGCATTACAAATAATTTAATTATCTTCTGGCTTTAGTACAATTGGTTCTATTAAATGCTTTAATAGAATTTAAATGAACGGGGGATACCATGGTTGCCATGGATACAAGGGACTGCCATGATACCTATAGCCCTAAGTGAAATGATTGTATTAAGCTTTTTAAAATCAGGGAAAAAGGTGGAAATGCAAAAAACAAAAGTGACTCCAAGGTAATGGAAATGCATTAACCACGTAACAATGTGGATCACGGTGCCATGATATGTACTTATTACATTTATAATAGATTAAAAGCAAACAAGAAGGTCAGTGTTTGGTGTACCAAAGTGTGACTATTTTTCGGAAAACTGTATCGGCGAGATCCGATTCCATACCGAAACAAACTGGAATAATTTGCAGATTTTTCGAATCTATTTGTTAACCTAAAAACGTACATTTGTGTCTAGGTATCTTTTCATTCAATTTCAAACAACTCTTTTGTTCATTTAGCATAAATCCAAGAGGTACAAGTAATCGTTTAAAAAGTAATCATTTAAATAAATGGTCGATGCTTGTCGTGCTAAGCGTAATAACCTTGTTACAGGCTTTATGATTTTTGTAAACATAAAAGGTACTGTGTTTAGACCAAAAAGATATTACATTCATACATTTTTTGTTATATTCAAAGCGTAAATATATTTTTGAATCTGGGTGTATTTTAATAAAAACGATACGCGACTTTTAAATCTTATTTTGCCATGTAACATTCATTACTAATAAACTTTAACGCAGTGCGTAAATCTTCCAATTTGTAATTATGGCTGTTAATAAATTTACTTATTTAAATTATTGAGATAATGTTCAGTCATTTTTTGATTTACGTTTAGGCATCTTTTTACGTTGGAACGAAGTCAAACTGAAGATTAAAGTAGAAGTCTGCGTATTGGGGAAACACTAAAACGTGAATGAAACGAAATGACAATGGGTCACAGAGGAAGGGACATTATTGCAAGTAGAAAAAAAAATCTATTTCGACGAAAAAAGCAGTAACTACGTTACAGGAGAGCAAAAATACTGTAATCTTATAAACATAATATTAAGTCAATATTAATGTACGGATCGATAGGAAAAAATCAGTCATTCATGTGTTAACATATCAGCATTCAAAATTATTTTGAAATTATGAAAAACTTCTTTACTTTTATATTCGTTAAAAACTCTACTAAACTCTTTTTGTATAATTTTATACGACTTTTTCGTCTACAATCACCAACAACTTTATTTTACGAAAAACATTTAACATCTGTTTATCAACCTTGTATCGTGATTTGATGGTAATGTATTCAAATATTACCTCTTTTTTTCGACAAAAGCTTTGAAATGTCATTAATTGCAACCTGATATTTTATCTTTTTTTTTCTCCAAACATGTAGAACCTAAAGAAAGTAAGTGTAACTGTTATTAAAACAAGGTAAACTACAATAAAAGAAACAAATGAGTACTAAAAACTTTATTTAATAAATCAACTATGAAATGACAATACTATTTAATTATATTATATTTTTAAAATACTATTTAAAATTAAAAATATTTGAATGGGAAATTAAAATTATTTTAAATTCTTTAAGTGTTGAAATTAAAAAATATATATATTTGTCATAAGCTTATCCAGTTTAATTTTCCATGAGATTTTTGCAATTAGTTTGAGTAAATATAGCATCTTATTGGCCCTATTTAATACTGGTCCAGATTATTTGATATTGATGATTCGTCTCTATTGGGCTGTTTATAAAGATTCTTCCAGCTTCGTGTAGAACTCCTGGTAATCAATTAAATTTGCCTCCGAGTAACATAGACTGATGAAGTAGTTGTTTAAAGGGTAATATGTACAGGAATCAGTGCTATTCGAGTATATGTTGGTCGCTGACATTAGGAAGGAAGGAACATTTTGTTCCTTCTAGATCGATAACCCGGAAAATTGGTGGTGAATACTTTATATTTACCATTCAGACTATAACTGAAATAAAGTTTAATTAGATAAGCACTATCAACCTTTATTTCCCATAGCTTGGATCTATATATTTTTTCACTTTGATCTTTCAACTAAATTTTCTGTATTACAGGAAACAACATTTATGAAATCATAAAAATTTGATTGCTGCATCTTCTAATAGAATCATCTTTAATAGAAAAATTGCTGCTTATTATTGCACTATTTAAAATGTAAGATATTTGATAAGGGATATAAAAAGTTTGCCTTTTTTGCTCTCTCAATATCCCAGTGCATCATATCTCCTTCAGATTGACTTTGGCCTTTAACAAAAATATATCTATAGAAAACATTCTACTTGCAAACTGAAATAAGGAAAACACTATACGTTTTCTGTTCTAGAAAGCGCAGAAATCAGAACAGAAAGAATCAGCTTTATTTTTTAGTTTCCTCGTTCTGTATATAATGAAAAACACAAATGGCAAAATCATTGTCCACTCTTTTGGCAAGCTGATGATGCCAAATAAAACGATATTACTATTTGACTATCTCCGTGGTCCAGCGGCTCGCATACCGGTCTTCATGGTAAAGCCATTCCGGGATCTGGCCGGGTCAATGTTGAAAACGAACTTGGCTCGGGTCTGGGTGTTGTGGTACCGTGATTGTTTCTGAATGCACATAACATTCATAACACAAGTAATTTAGCTACTTAACTTGGATTCAGATCAATGTATGTGATGTGTTCTAATATTTATATTTTCTGATATATCACATTTATTTTATTTAATTATCAGTAACTATAAAATAATTAAAGCTACTAATTTGAGTTTGAATAATGTATAAGAGAGGCTCCGTTAATAAAAGAAAGAAGAAGACAAAATGTCTGATCACTAAAGAAGTGATCAGACATTTTGTCATAAAATATGGGCTTTTTGGGTTTTATATATATTGAAATTGGGAAGTAAATCAACATGATCACTTCGAGAGAATTTTCACATATTCCACACGTAGCTTCTAAAAACGTAAACTTTACTGGACCAAAATAATTTGTTGGTTATATTTACTAAGACTACTATTCTAGAGAGTGATAACTTTTGTATCTTTTTTTCCCATTGTTTGTTCCTTATTTTTTCTTCTCTGTTTCTTTAAGTGCGCGTGTATCAATAAATGTTTTTCTTTCTTTGTTGATAAAAAAACTGACAAGTTGTGATTTTTTTGATCTGCCAAGCAAAGGGATATTTTAAAAGATTTCTACGAAAGCTCATCGAGATTTGCGTACTGACTTCTTCTTTCTTCTAAATTGCTCGGAAATGATCTATCTTGGATTCTAAGCAAGCACGATTTGCTAAGATTTGGTTTTATATTCTAAAATTATACGAAGGCCTGTTGGTATAAGATCACTGACATGATCGCTATCGATACTACAGTAGCAATTTATCTATGCGCCAAAAGCTCCGGTTCGAATCTTGATAGGGGCTTATGTTCATTAGGAGCATTTGTTCCCAAGTCATATTTGTTTCATAGACATGTTGATTTAAACTTTCAGTCATTAAGATTAATATTGTACAAACGGGAATATGTTTTTCATTATGAAAAACATTAGTTATCATTTATTTTAGTGTAAAAAAAATTGGCTACTAGAGTTTAAAAAAAAGATATTACTTTTTTATTAGGTAGTTGACTTTTATATTACTTGTATATTTTCTTTAATAATACAATAAAAGCTTATTATGAGATAACTACATTGATGAGATAACTAATTTATAGAAATAACTTTTTCACCATTTTAAAAATATGTACGGATACATGTACATATTTTCAAAATGTAAATCAGTACAACTTTTTCATATTCTTCAAAGGTACGGTTTTCTTCGGGTAAAGCATCGCTAGTACCATATATTGAAGCGGAACGTAATACTAAAAAGTTGAATAAAAAAAGCAATAAAATTCAATGTTTAGTAAATTTTGAAATTCTTTAAAACTTTCAAAAAGCGCGCCCTTTTTTTAATGGTAAATCCCATAGAGCCCATAGAATAATAATCTTTTGGTCATAACCCTTTTTTATTTAAAGGAATTTCAAAATTCCCCCTAACTTTGTTGATTCCAATCCAAACAAAAAATATGAAAGTCGGTTAAGAAGTCGGGAAGTTATGGCGTAACAGACATTTCGTCATTGAAGCTGATCCACGAAAGATCCATGGGTTCTCCAACATATTTCAAATAAAATCTAAAAAATGGATTTATATAGAAAGTTTTAAGTCCTATTGTTCTAAAACTTTAATGCCCAAGTACGTTTATTTCTCACCATAGGTATTAAATTTCATGCATCTTATATCGCTATCTTTGAAAGGACTAGATCGATACAAAAGTATTCACCTTTTTAGGGGTAGAAATTTCCGTCTAATGTCTAAATAGTTAGGCACGGCATAGGCATAGGTGAAAAGACGTAAATATTTTTTACTTATATTTTGTAATATTATGATTGTCATCAAATTAATATATAATTTATTATTATTTTAATTCGTAAATTTCATTGTTTTTTGAAAACTGATATTAAATCTAGCTTCAAGTTTTTACTGAAGCTGTACTGATACTGTACTTCATGACAATATGTACTGTACAGAAGATTTGAGGAAGTGGAATGTAGTCAGATGCGCTCCGGATTCGATGGCTCTCAGCGTTTTGAAAAAAAATGTAGGGACCTTTGTGAAGAATTGTTGTAAAATAGGAAGTTCAAAATCCCTGTGTAGGTCCGCATTGTGGACATACCAGGGACCATTTGAAGCCCTACGTAGAAAGATGTTTTGGACCACCTGCAATTTGTATAGGACTGATGCTTTTGCATGTGAGAAGGTCGGAGACTCGTTAGTCGTCACTGGTCGAATGAAAACCTTATAGAGCGTTCGCTTGTTGCGAAGTGACATGCGGCTGTGACGCCTCAATATAGGGTTGAGGCGCCCCAAGTAAAACTGCGCGTTTCGATACTCTCTCTTGACGTGAGGAGAGAATGTCAATTTTTGAGCTAGGGTGACTCCTAAAAATTTGGCAGTGCGCTGCCAGGGATGGACTTCCTGGAGGAACGGGAGAATAAAATAGAGGATAACATCGTTGTTTTATTTTTACATTTAAAAATAATGTAAAAATAAAAAATGTAATAATAAAATAATTTGATTTATCAATTTCAATAATAAGGAACGTGCCCGATTTAAAATATTGTGAAGAAAGTAGAACAAAGAAGATACATGACAATCATTATCTTAGTTATCCTGTGATCACGGTCCCTGTAAAGGAGTCGAAACGTCAGGATTAAATATAAAATAAAATATGCGCAAAATCCGTAAAAAAGTGTTTAATTCAATTGAGTACCTTCGTATCTGTAACGGAAGGTACGGTGATGGAAGTATGATGCTACTAGCCGGACCAGTCTCGCTGACAGATTAAGTCTGTACAGCTTGACAATTAGTCCGGCGTGCCAGACCTTGTCAAATGCCTTGGCCACATCAAAGAAGACCGTCACTGTCTTTTGTTCCCTGGGGAAAAAACGGCTCAAGTTATACTCGACTATGCGGTGTATCTGCTGAAGGGCATGAGTGTTTGGCTCGAAAGCCAAATTGATGGGGTATTATGAGATCGTTTGAGAAGAGGTGATCTTTCAAACAAGCGAGGATACACCTTTCAAAAAGCTTCCCCATCGCCTTCAGGAGGCTGATGAGCCGGTGGCTCGCTGGGAGGTTTAAGGGTTTCCCCGGCTTGGGGATGCCTATTACGATTGTCAGTCGTTGAAGGCCGTGGAGCAAATTGGACGGAGAAGAGAGGGTGCGAAGGTGGTGGGGTCACTACGGAGGGCTCTAGCTACTCGGTAGTAGGCGATATGGGAAGGAGTGATTTGCGCCATGAGGTTAACGAATTGGTTATTCCGCAGGTCGTTTAGTTGAGTTCTGACTAACCGTTGAAGACGGTTGGCTTTGGCTCTGTATTCAAGGGCTCTGGATTATTGAAGTGTCCATTTGGATGGTCATCTCCTTGTTGATATCTCGTGTTAACTGGATTTTCTCCAGATTACACAATGTAGAGACTTCACACCACCTAGTCTTGTTCCGAAGGTGGACCGGTGGTGGGGACTTAGCCTTGGACGGTTGTGGGTCACATCTTGCTTCGCGGGGCGTGGCCTTACTCTGGTCTGTGAAGACTGGGATGGGCCCGCTTTAGGTCGACTTGGCCGGGGCTGGCTTGGCTGGGGCTGGCTTGGCTGGTGCTGGCTTGGCCGGGGCAGGCTTGGCCGGAGCCCGTATACGGCTGCGAAGTAGCGTGAAAGCGTCTCCACGCTGCTCGTAGACAACTGAGCGAGCAGCGGGTCGGTGCTCGAAATTTCGATGGAGATGGCCCGGTCCGGTGACTACATAGCGGGCAGGAAAATATGGCCGGGTGGCAGGGGGGAGGGGGGCAAGTCCACATACCTCGCTAGCGCTACCTGGGCCTCGGCTCAGCTCACCCGGTATGCGGACCGCGTTGTGGGCGGCTGCTTCTCTTGCGAGAGCACTCCACGACTTGCCACAGTCGTCGCCACATCAGCCGCTGTACCAGTGGCCATCCACCACCGCGTAGTTGTAACTGCGTGAAATTAAGCTCGGGGAGGAGTCCATGGCTCACCCCCGTACCAGTTCGCATGCGCCACCCGCTGCCCCTACTGAAGAAGACCGAGGTGGTGACGGGAGAAATCAGATGAGTCGCTCGGTGCAAGTGTTGCTTTCAAGTTCTACGTCTAAGAAAGTCGGCGTATGACAACGGCGCCAACATATTTTAAAAAGTTAATAATTTAACTCGTTTATTGTGGCAAATTCTTTTAACTTAATGCATATCTTGCAAGCACCAATAAATATGGAATGAAAAGCCAGCAAAGAAACCGTGTCTTACATCTTGCAATATATTTCAATTTTGAGCTTTACGAGGTCACTTTTTAGTATTGTTTAATTTTATACGTTGGCGTTTATATCTTGTCAGTTCTCCTCAGAAAGGAAATCCGTCGTTTTGTTCCGTACTCTATTGTTGAAGGTTTTCCTTGACAGTTGGAGTTTAGTATAGCCCAAGTTCAGTGAAGGATGGTTTTGTTAATCACTGGTTTTGAGAACTTATATTATTAAACAGAAATAAATTACAAATTTGGTGAAAGATATTTTGAAACCCAATTTATTATAGACGGTGGTTATATACAGGACGTTGCGGCTTCTTGTATATTATTGTATATTTGAAATATACAGCACCAAAACAATAGGCATTTAGATATCTTCAGATAGAGTTACTTGTTGGTTATTTTGATCCTTCATTTGCCCTTGTCGTTCTTACAAACACTTACTTGTAGTAGGGTAAGAATGGAACCCTGCTTAGTGGCTCCATATCCTTAAAATTTTACTAAACCACTTTGATCATAATTTATATTAGCCCGTATAAATATAATGAACTACAAATTACAACTAAATTTTAAATGAAATTATCAAGGACTTGGTATAAGCATGGGAGAACATGCATTGCGTGCAATCTGGTTTTCTAATACCTTATAGCCAATAGTCCAGTCATCCCGGCTCAAAACTGGCCATATTTCACTTTTTTTTCCGGTGGCTGATTTTTCACTATTCTTATGTATTTTTCGCCGCTGATTACGATGGTGAGGTCCAAATCTTTTTGGACAATAAACTAGCGAAAAATGAGTTTTTGGGAAATAACTCGAACATAAGCCTTTATCGAAAAAAACCCAAGAGAAAAAAAAAATAAATTTCCCATCGATATGGGCCAATAACAATTACTTTCAGGTACTGGGCCCAGAGATATGGCCCATTTCGTGCGTTTTTGGCGGTTTTGGAAAATTACGTTTATCTGGCGCATTTTTTCTTCTTTCGATGCACACTATCAGCCAAAAAGTAGTGTTTTATACGTCCTTTAGTCACGCTAGTGATTTTTTTCCTAACCTCAATTTTCGCGCCAAATTCGGCCATTTACAAAAATCCGTAAAATGTCGATTTTAAAATTTAGCATAAAAATTAAGCTATCCAAAAAATTCAAAATTCTGTCCATTGGTATTGACGCCTACCACCTACAATCCAAAATTGGATCATTTTGGACCACTAGAAAAATTTAATGACGCGTTTTAAATTTTGGGCCCAATCCAAATCAAGTAGTTATTGAGGTTAGGAAAGTCTGAGTGGGCCCAAATTACAGATATCGTTGAAATGCTCAAAAATAAAGGATTTTACCGAAGGATATTTTTGTACAGCACTCAACAAAACTCGAAAAATGTGTTTTGGGCCCTACAGGGTCCATTTTGGCCCTTATCGAGATAAATCCTTCACGACATGGTAGAAGACCCTTTCAAATAGCTGGGATTGATCCTTCAAACTCCCATAGGTCTTTTGGCCTAAATTATCGACTAATTACCAAAAAAATATTTTCCGCGATTTCTCATTTATTCTTCCATTGTACAGAAAGTTTTTATTTTTAGTTTCAAATTGGGCCTAAAAATTATTATATATCAATCAAGAATTAAAAAAATTGAAAAATTCAAGCTTTAGAAATATCCATTTAAAAATTTACGTGTATTCTGAATATCGTTGTGTCAATTATGTGTCCAATTTGCAGGTGTCAAATTCAAAATGGTATAGACTACTTAATATTAATTATATTTAAATATATTAACATTTTTGACGACCGTTTGGTGCAACGGTAGCGAACCCAGGACCATAGGTGCGAAAGGCAGGACCTTTCGCACCGATGGTCCTGGGTTCGAATTCCGGTACGGGCAGATATTTGTATCTGCCCCTACCGGGCACATTAGAATAGCGATTTTTTTTATTTTTTTATTGTTTCAAGCGTAGGTGTAATCAATGTACAATTCCTTGAGAAATAGAGAATTAGTAAAATAAATAAGAAAAACAAATTTGTTATCATTATTTTCAATCGGCAATTTCATCGGCAAACCGAAGATGCGTCAGGTACTCGCCGTTGATGTTGATGCCAAGTCCATTCCAGTCCAGAAGCTTAAAAATATCCTCCAACGCAGCAGTGAACAGTTTCGGAGAGATAACGTCTTCCTGTCTCACTCCTCGCTGTAGTTGGATAGTATTAGAGCTCTGGCTCTGTACTCGGACCGACATAGTGGTGTTTTGGTACACTTCGATATACCTATAGTCCACTTGGCACCTCTGGAGAGACTGCAGCACCGCCCAAGTCTCGATCGAATCAAAGGCCTTCTCATAGTCCACAAACGCCAAGCAAAGTGGCCGATTATACTCTTCGGTCTTCTGTATAACCTGCCGCAGCGTATGACTGTGGTCTATGGTGCTAAAGCCTTTTCGAAAACCGGCTTGTTCGGGAGGTTGGAAGTCGTCAAACCTGCGAGCAAGACGATTCGTAATGACCCTCGAAAACAGCTTGAAGACATGGCTCAGAAGCCAGATGGGTCTGTAGTTCTTCAGTAGGGTTTTATCGCCCTTTTTGAAGAACAAAATCACCTCGCTTCTGCTCCATGCCTTCGGCGTTTTGCCCTGGATTCCTAGCTACGGTAGCGGCTACGGTAACGGTGCGGCAGGGGGTGCGAAGAATCCCCGGGTAGGTTGCGGCTACCATTGGCCCACATCGTTGGGAAATTAAATTTAAAACATTTTTTTTCTCTTGGGTTTTTTTACGATAAAGGCTTATTTTTCGAGTTATTTCTCAAAAACTAATTTTTCGCTAGTTTTGTGTCCAAAAAGTGTCCATAACTTTTTCAGCACAGGGTTTGGACAGATTTGGACCTCACCATCGTAATCAGCGGCGAAAAATATATAAGAATAGTGAAAAATCAGCTACCGGAAAAAAAAGCATGAAAAATGCCAGGATGACTGGCCTACAAATACATAATTTTATATGCCCCATTCCATTGATAGATTATTTGATATTGAACTTATTTGTAAAATATCTAAATTTGACCGTGTTATGAATATAAAATGGGAGCGCTCCCCAAAGTTGGTATAACATTATATTTACTCGATGTTGGATAGGGGTAAAGTCTTGAGCGAACGTAAGACACGGTGTTAATACTGAGTGGCAGACAGACCGGGTACCTGCTGGGGCTGTGGCTCGCGACTCATTAATAATGTTGTGCACTTTGATCAGCAGTTCTCTTTGGCGCTAGCCCGAGAAAGTTTCAATATAAAGAAATATCTACAGTTATAGGCTGTAATTTTTTATATTTCAAACACAGTGTGTGCATGATAGAAAAAATAAGGCTTTTCATAAATACCAATTGCAATGACAAAGTGTTGTGTTCGAGCGCGATCGTGTTATTTTTTGGTCTCTATATTTTATTCTTTTCGTGTCATTCTTTCATTCAAGTTGTTTGTGATTATCATTCACCGTGACATTTCATTCCAAATCTACAAAATTTTGTTTTAGCGGCCCGTTTGATAGTGTAATTTCGAAAAAATAAGACCAATAAATTCGAGGAAATTCCTTTATCAATACAATATAAAAAAAAATGGCTAGTTGGAATGAGGGTAATTATTGATTTTTTTTTATCGTAAATGGGTAAGCGCGTGGCCGCTATCTTGTCAATGGTAAGGTCTCGTGACTTAAAGACCCCTAAATTGTATTTATCAGGAAACACAGACTCAGGCAAAGAGTTCCACTCTTTAGCGGTACGGATTACAAAATTACTTAGTGCGACTCTTTGGTATATCAACCATGTAATGTTGGCGCCTATTTGTAAGTCTAGTTGTCCGCTGAAAAAATGGGGACGGCGAAACAAGGCTATGTAATTTTGCTGCACACTCTCCGAAAAGTATCCTATAAATATACGGATAACCTAACTACCATCCGCCTATGTTTAAGGCTTTACAGCTTATTATAAAAAATATCGCCATTGCCGATGAGCTTCTTGGCGCTCCTCTCAAGTTCTTAGTAGAGGTAGTTGTTTAGCAGTTTTCTTTATATTTAAAGATTTAAATGATTATTATACACTCATTTGCAAAAAAAACGGCCGGTTTTGATTTTCATTCATCTTTAAAAAGATACAATACAAAAAAGATTTCAATCGTTTGTACACGTTACGGGCCGGTTTTAAAAATGCCGTGGTATTTAAAAAAGTACGTTCTGAATTCAAATTTTCATTTGATGCTCATTTTTACAGAAAACCCCTTTTTATCCTATATTTTTGGCGCGTAGTTCCAGAAGTTAACATCGACTTTCATAACTTTTATTCAATTTTCATCGATTAATTTCATATCCTTGACTGTCAAAGCTTTATTTATTACTGTTTGGCTGTATGAAAAATGGTAGATAAAGTGGTAAAAGCTACCAAAATTATCGCGCTGCTTGAAGAGGGTTGCAGCCAATGCTTCGTGGCTAGGAGGCTAAATGTTAGTCGCTCGACGGTCCAAAGGACCTGGCAGCGATATCAGGAGACTGGTTCCGTCGAGAGAAGGCCTGGTTCTGGAAGAAAACCATGTACCCAACCACGGGATGATCGTTTTCTTGTGAGTCGCGCATTGAGAAATCGCAAATTTTCGCATGTGGATCTTAAGAACAACCTCCAAGAAGTAAGAAATGTGCATATTAGTCTATGGACGGCCAGGAGGAGGCTTCTCGCTGCCAATATACGCAGTCACCGCCCGGCCCGCGGCCTCAAATTACTCCGTGAGCACCGAGTTCACATTCTTAGGTTCGCTAGAAATTGTGAATCATGGACTCAAGAAGATTGGAATAGGGTTTTGTTCTCTGATGAAGCCAGGATATCTCTGTTCGGTGAAGATCGACGTCGGCGAGTGCTAAGAAGACAAGGAGAACGCTTTGCAGAGGCATGTTTCGAAGAAATCACACCTTATGGTGGGGGCTCTGTTATGTTTTGGGCAGGAATAAATTCAATGGATCGTACAGAGTTAGTCTTCATTGAAAACGGCTCACTGTCTGGACATCGATACATAACGGAAATTCTAATTCCTCATGCACAACCCGCATTGGCCGCTCTAGGTGAAGACTCGATTTTTATGGACGACAATGCTCGCGCCCACCGATCTCGCGATGTAAAAACGTATGTTCAAGAGGTCGGCATTCGTCGTTTGGATTGGCCAGCTCGAAGTCCCGACCTCAATCCCATAGAGCATGTCTGGGACGTTCTGAAACGACGTGTGAGATCAGTACAACCGGCTCCGCAGATCATCAGAGAGCTGAAGAATGTGATTACTGCGGAGTGGGAATGTATTCCTCAAGCAAGTATCCGGGATATACTCGCTAGCATGCCCAAACAAATTCCAGCTGTGATTTTAGCTAGAGGGGGTCACACTCGATATTAAACATTTATCTGCTTTTACTTTATTAAAGAAAAACAAACAAAAAAACTTTTTTATTTTTACTTCATGAGCATATGCACTACTAGCGAACATACACTACTAGTGAGGTTTAGCATTATTTCCCATAAATTGTATCAAAATTTTATGAAATACTGATGAAAACGATTATTTGCTTATTAATTTACTAAATTGTAAGGATAAAACTACCTATAATTATCAAACAAAGCAATATTAACATTTGAAATGGTTCATTGCTTAGGTGCCCGTTTTTTTTGCAAATGAGTTTATAAAGAATAAAATTGTTCAAAGTGAGGAGCCACCCGCGCGAGTTAGCAGATTCGGGTCCCGTTGGTGGAGACTGCCGGAGATAGCCGAGCGCGCTAACATTATATGTTTTTCACCTCACATGCTCGGAAAAGTTTGGTTTGTCTTTCAATTAAGTAAAGAAAAAAGTAGCCACCAAATAACCACAAATCGTTACCATCCTAGGCCCTTTGCATATAACTATTTGATATGGTTTTAAAAACGTATAAATATAATTTAAAATAAAAAAAATTGTAGACATTAAATATGATTGTAATTTTTCATTTGTCAGTTCAACATATATTCTTTTTACAAAGTTAACTTTTTATTTATACATTGCATCACTAAGGGGGTGGTTTATTACAGAACTGTCAAAAGTGATTATAGTATTCGCATTAAATAGAAACCAATTAAAAAAAATGAAATACAACATTACTAATTGTAGCAATTTTCCTTTTTATTAGTTTTAAATGTAAATAAACAAATTTCCATTTTATTTAATATGTTTTTCTTGCAATTAAAAATTTTCCTCGCTGTTGTGAGGTGAAAATTTGTGTTTCGATGAACAGCAAAGTTTTTAACGACTCGTGCCTTTGAAACCCTTGCTACGCCTAGGATTCTATCTTTTGACCTAGAATTCTTTGCTAGCTCAGGCTTCAATAGAGGTAACTCGCGGCCAAATCTCAACTTTCCACAATTGCATAACAAATAACAATTTTGTTCCTGTAACGTCAGCTTACACTTAGAGAGTTTTAATTGTTATTATGTATTTAAGTTGAAATCGTAAAACTGATTTAAAAAAATTAAGGATGAACAAATATAGCCACTGTTTAAAAAAATATTTTTAGCTATACTTCATTTTTTGTATGCATTCAATTGTTTATGTCACAATTAGGGGAACAAATACTTTTTTTCAAAAAAGTTGCAAACCTTATCTGGGTTGGTGCGAAATAGTGGTAGTTGACCCAAGGTTTTCTTTGCGTATGTAGATATAGGTGATGTAAAATACGTTTTATCGAACCGAATACGTTTGATCGCAATATTTCTTGCTACAAAGTTAAACGAAATATTCGACATAAGTGTTAAGGGAATTATTGAATCAGCCACTATCTCAAATGGAGCCTAAGAATGCGAAATATACTATGTTACTAATCTGCAAATTAAGATTAGGTGAACCGTAACATTTTAGTGAAATTAAAATAATAAGTATTTAACTTAATTTAATAATGAAACTTTTGAAAATTATTTTTTTTAACACCATTACATGGTTAATTGTGAATTTTATTTTTTTCATGCAGGAAAACTTTCGATTCAACAATTCTAATAAATTTATCAATACATTTAACTTTAACTCATGCTTTTAACAGGAGGGCTGAATATGTGAAAACCATAAAAAATCCGTTCCAGACAGACAAAAATAATAAACTTAACTTTTATGAGTTACTAACTTTAATTATATTCTTCTTATCATAAATTTTATTAAGAGTTCAAAATTAAATGCTAAATATGACATATTGGGGTCGGTTGACGTGCTCATTTCCGTTCAGATAATAACTGTTTTATTATATGTTAATAAACACAAATAACGTTAATAATTTTACATTTGATAACATAAATATATCATGCTATCACAGCTGGAACATTCTGTCAGCTTAGCAGGGAGTTATCTTGAGATCTTACAATCTCACTTTTAAGTTCGCTTGTTTTCTTGAATTAAATTCTTCATAGCTAGCACGTTTTGTTCGGTAACAGCCCTTGAAGGACGACCACTCCTTTCGTAATCCCCCAAAGTTAGACGATCGTGCTTGAATTCGTTGTGCCAACAGTAGATGTCTGTTTTAAAAGGGCTTTCATTCATAAATGAAATTTGAAGTCCATCAAGGCGTTGCCCGGTTTTAAGCCACATCTGAGATCATAAAAAATCATGGCACGGCAATATTCCCGGTGTCTATACATTTTTCAATGACATATGATAATTCAACTTAGCTCCCAAAAATGTGAGGGAATCCCGAAGTTCGAATGATGGTAGTTTTATTTGTAAATAGTTATTTTATTTAAATATTTATTTTCAGCATTTTTTCAAAAAACTTTTTGAATGACCTGGTAAATTTGGAGCAAATGGAATAATAATTAATTATTTTATTGCTAAATATATTGTTGTTAAAGATGGCAGTAGGTAAAGGTATTGTCCGATGGGGTTTCGGAGTAAACTTGAAATCAGTATTCAGAGCAAAGGATCTAATTTCGGGGAACTCGCTTCTAAATTCCAGTTAGATTCACAAAATTTTACTATCTCTCGCAGTAGTCTATTCCTGCAGCGAAGCGAATGTAAGCATACTTGTAACTTGACCTGAACTTAACCATCTGCATTTTGGAACTAAATAGCGAATATGTGTTTAGTTAGACGGTTTGGAAGCATATAATTTCTTCGAAACGCGATCGCTTTGTTTTTTCATTGGTCACTTATCTTATTCATTTGATATAAAATACACTTTTACATTTTTTTTTCGTTTTTATTAGGTACGTCATCTCATTAAAGATAAAAATATATTCTGCTCTATTTTAGTCAAATAAACCGCCCTAATAGTCCTTGGTGCAACTGTGGCCATAATGCTGGCTGCTTTTCCACGCCGGATGGCAATGACAAATAGTACCGTAATAGCATCCGCCGTCCAACATCCGTCGTTTTCACTTAAGGGAACAAAAATGTAGTCCTGCTCCAGCGGGGTACTTATATGGTGTTTTGCCGCCGTTTGATGCTCGACCGGCGACCCCAACCGCACGTAACGTACGACCTATGTGGCTGTCTCGAGTCAGCATCTTCGCTGCTACAACAAACAGTGCCTCCTGTCCCACGGCACTAACCTTAGGCAATGTGGTCGTTTTCCGTCGGAGTGGCTGTGGCCTGATGGCTTAAGGACTTACGCCTGCCGATGTAAGGGCCCTCAATATGGCGTTGTAGGCACAGTGGCGTGGATGCCCTTCTGTGCATCGACGGCAGCCCGATGCGTTATGACGATTCGCCCCTACCATGGTACCGCAGATGCTACGCCACCCGCAAGAAGTTAGCGTCGAATGCCCTGGATTCTGATAAAAATGAGATCTACCTCTACAGCCCGGCCGTCCGGATATTTGGAGCCCACGTCGTCCCAAGAGCGCTGAAATTCAGGGTTCTTATGGACTGTTGCGCCCGGTCCGAAAGCCAGCCAGGCCGTGAAGGCATCAGTCGCATAAGGGACGGTCACCTCGAAATTAAAGTATAAAATATGTAATGTTAGCGATACTAAAACAATTAATATGAAAAATTCAACGACTTTATAGTAAAGTGGCACTTGACGCAATATGTTGATTTATGATATGGCAAACACAAAATTGAAAGAATAATAAATCTTAGTTGTTAAATTTAACAACTAAAAATATTCTATTATATGATGTTATATAAACTAAAAATTAAGATCCATACCAGTATTACTAGTAATACTGAGGGTAATAAATAACAAGAAATTAGTTAGTGGAGTTCTTGGTTCGGGGTATCTGGGTTGCCCAACTGCTCTCGGACTTGACGCTTGGATTCGTTTGATGGTGGTTAGTAATTGTACCTCCCAACAGTAAGTTCAAGGGATCTAAGGCCCGCCCGATGAAAGGTTTCTTAATTAGCCCGTGTTAGCTGTGGGGACTCTTATAGGCAGCCTGGACTCGATAGCCTTCAAAGTCAAGGTCTGGATACCTGAAGACCCATACTAAATTCCCTGAAGTTAGCATAAATAATATCTTATTTGTTTGTTAATTTATAATATTCTTTAGTCGAGGAGGGTTGAATAAATTTATTTAACAACTAGCTGACGTGACGCTTCAGTATAACAGCAATATTATAAATTCAAATTAAAACTATCCCATGTTGAGGACATAATTCGGAATAAATCCAGCAAAATGAAAATAAAAATTATCGAAATTGGTTGAGTAGTTTCGGTATTACTTGGCTTACGAAGGCCAATACTGTTACAGAAAACTAGGGGAAATTAACATTTAACATTTAAAATCACTATTGAAGACGACATAAAAGTCCCATATGATGAACATGTTCCTTTGTCCGTTTGTTTATCTTGGCATATTAAACATATTTATTACGATATATTTTCTTATCGTGGCAATAGTATATTATTTTAGAATACGCTGCAATGAGTGCTTAATAATGATTATGATTGCAGAAAATATTTAGGTGCCAATATTTTCTAAAGTATCTAAAATTTATCTAAAACCGAAAGACAAATGATCAAAGGCTTGGAAAAATGTAAGAAAATTAACTATTCAGCAATACATCAATACTAAATCAATTAGGTCGGCGCGCGCTTAATTTAATAGTTACCATAAGCAGAAATAATATGGACAAATGATTATTTTATAGTTTTAAGTTTGAAATTAAGTATGTTCTTGTTTTGGAAAATATTTTTTTATCGTTGGTTGGTTTAAAAAAAAACCGATAGTAAAAATTATATTTAGCTTTAATAGGTTTTATATAAACAGTCGCCACACAATTTGTTTTATTTGTTTATATTAATTCATTCATGAAATAAGAAATGGTTATATTCCTAGTTCATTTAACGACGACTGTTTGGTGCAACGGTAGCGATCCTGCCTTTCGCACCGACGGTCCTGGGTTCGAATCTCGGAAGGGGCAGATATTTGTATGATGAATACGAGCATTTGTACCTGAGTCATGGATGTTTGTATATATTTCTATAAATATTACTTATGTATGATATATGTATGTCTATCTGTTACCCTAGTATCCATAATACAAGCCTTACAGTGCTTACTTTGGGCTAGGTTAATTGGTGTGAATGTAGGAAATATTTATTATTTATTATTATTATTAACTTATTATTTAAGTTCTGTTAAGGTAAACAACATTGTATCTTTTGTAATTTTAGAAAGGGCAGGCCCTCTAACACATATTTATAGTTAAGTATTTAAAAGATAGTGAATTAATACTTTTTCATTTTTTTATTCATATTAACACAGTTCCCTGACTACAAAACATCCTAAAATACGACCTCTTTTAATTTTTTTATATAAGTCCTAATGAAACTTTTCTAAATTTTATTCACCCAATTTCAGGGTAAAACCCTCATTTAAAGGCGGGTAAAATAACGTTTAAAATAAGAAAACACGCGTTACAAATATCAGCGATTAGATCCGCAACTCCATGGACCGACGCTAAGAAATCCAGAAGGCTCACTTCCCATACATATCGCACCCCAATTCCATCGTATCCGACTGGTAAACATGATTGTGTCCAGTGCTCGCTTCTCAAGTAAACGTTTAAGATAGCTTCCACAGTACTCTTGACGACAGTGTCAAAAATCTACAGCGCCGACGAACAGCCAAACTAGGGCAGTCCGCTGAATATACTTCATCTTTGTGACAGCGCAATACTTCTGCTTTTAAATGTTACCATCTAAACCTAGTCACTGTTCTTATCTTAGTAGTCAATAGTACAGCTCTTTTAATGTTAGGGATAAATAATTGTTTTTTTATCGCTTCACTTGCATATCTTACATATAATTTAAGGAACGTGGTAACGACAACCTACTTAAAAAGAACAATATCAAAATTGATTTAGTTAAACAAAGTACCAATAACGAATATAATAGTGGACTAGGCGAAATATAAAATCCACACTATGTTGTGATAAACACCTCAACCCGTCAACTTAATATTAAGAGAAATAAAAAAGGAATGTGATTGGTAAAGGGTCACGTATCGTGGCATTACGGCAAACACAGCGTAGAGCATTTGTAGAATAGTTACATTGTTTGGAAATGATCGAGGATAGGCTCCAGTTTATACCCGCCTTAAAAACAACCAACCTTATAATATTTTTTTATATTTATATTGATTTGGAAGCTATCTTTGAGTAGATGATATGTGGTTTAATAATTAATTCATAAAATAAAGATAAAGACTTATCTTGAAGATTTGAAATAAGCATATAAAAACAACATTTCGTTGGTGTTTTTTAAAGGCCCCTTTTAAATCTTATAGAAATAACACATTGTTAATTCAATAAATAAAAAAAATACACAACTTATCTACATACTGTGAGTAAATATAGTCCAGATGTTAGGGACTTTTAATTTTCCCAAATAGGAAGTTTTGGAAGTATTGAGTGAAATTCATTCGAAAGTGAAGGAAGAACAATTTACGTTACATTTTCTAATGCATTCACATCACGTTCACCAATATAGTTCAAGGCACGCGCGCTGACAAAACAATGGTTTATTAAAGACGAGAATTGACTGTGGCCGTGGTGCCACAAAGCTCCAGCTGTGCAAGCTACAGAAACTAATGGTGCTTTTACAAATATAGCTTAAGCTAGAAGGAATGTTATGTAAGGTTTAATGAAACCGTATATGCTCATGGCTAATCACTGTCATAACAGTGACTTGGCTTGTTTAAAAATGTAACATTAGTTTGCAGATATTGTAATAATGTATATTGATGAGATAAAAAAATTCGCTGATAATGATGTTACTATTTATAGTAAACGTACAATAACATTTAAGTAAATAGTTGCTTTTCTAACAAAATAAAAATGAACCCAATTCTAATTGCTTCTCGTCGTAATCTAACTCATATAGTTCTCTTCAGTAACCGATTACCAACGTAGCGCACCAACGCTCGCAGACCGTAAAAAGTATCTATTTAAATACAGCCGTGGTTTTTTTTTAATCCAAATTAGGTACATTACTTACAATGAAAGGTTTGTATCAAAATGTAGAACTACAATTAAAACTTTTAGTACAATTCCTTTCCTTTTTAGTACATTTCAAGTAAGCGCTGGTCATACCACAAATTACGTTTTGCACTGTTCTACAAGCATGTTGGCAATACTGCAAAACTAACAAAGGAATTTCCATATATTTGCAAAGAGCTAGTTTAATGACCCGACTAATTTCAAAAGGGTTATATTGACTCCAGTCGATAAGAAATAATGAATTTAGAAAAATCTGTTCCAACAGAAGAAGATTAAGAGGACAGTCTTGGAGAAAATTAGCACAGTTCGTAATATTGCTCGATTATGATGTGGTTAGTAATTATAATAATAATATTATGACAGTAGGAACCACAAGACTTTGGAGCTGCAAGTTTACGAGTCTTTGTTAAATAATTCTTTACAATCTTGTTTCCCGAACGTTAAAATTGCCATGCGCATTTACTTATATCTCATTTTCATCAAATGCTGTGATAAACGATCTTTATCAACATAGAAACGTGTTAATAACGAATTTAGGCAGACGATGAGCCAACTTCTCAATCACCTTACTTGAAATGAAAATTTTACAATTTAAAGACAGAAGTCGATACGAACAGTGTTAATTCATAAATTCAATTAGATACCAAATTCAATTTAGAAAAAACTTATTTTGGTTTTTGTAACCATTAACTTTATAACCTAAAACAATTCTAACAAGACTCCTAGCTAGAGGCCCCCCGCGCTGGTTTAACCGGCACTGTTTATTCAATATTTTTGTTTATGTGTTAGTAATTCCCTATATCATATCTATCCACTCTTACTTTCCCTAATCTATCCTCTGTTTTTTATGATGGAATAGATGATGTTGCTCGGTGGCTGCGACCCGAGCGATTAGATTAGGACTCTGTATATATGATCTATATTCCTTAGAAATAAGCTTAGCAATTGACAATAACGTCGAAAGCGAAGTTGTAGCTTCATATGCGTTTCAATATTATTCATTTAACAGCAACACGCAATTGTACGAAAGCTGTACGATGCCTCTATGGATAGAGGTGCCGTCAGTCAAAAGTGTACAGTTCAGAGTATTGTTACTGAAAAGGCTAAGCCTCTAGGGCTGCTAAAGGGTCCACGTACCGAGATGCGATGCTGCTATGGAACCTTCATGTTTGATTTAATTGCTGACATATGCTGATGACCATAATAAGTATTATGTGTATAGATCGATAGCTTTGCTTCACAGTCACAGGAGTCACTTTACCATTACAAGAATCAGCCGTAGGCTGAATGCCACATATTCTCCATCTCTCAGCGCATGCCTGCACCGCCACCTACCCAAAACCATCTCTCCTCGGTGCATTATTTTTCGCCATACATCATTCTTATACGCTCGATACCTATTCTACTCTCCTAAAGTACCACTATTACGTATGACCATGTCTAAACTATACATAGTTATTTCCAAATAACAATTTAAATATTAAACATGATTTAGTTAATTTATTGAGAGAGAGTTATAGTAAGTCAAGACGGTGCAGGATATGTACCAAACATTAAATTGTAACTTTTTGGTTAAAGGAAACCGTACATAAATAAATGAGTTTGTGAAATCCCTTCATAGCAAACTCGTGACATGAAGTAATTGCTTGTCAGAATAACTCACCAGATACTTTTCCACTGAAAGTTTTCGAAACGTAGATACGCCTTAAGGGAGTTCGTTCGTTTCATATCGGAATTTGAGTTGTACGAACGCTTTTAAAAATAAGTTATTTATCATGTGAATAAAAGTATTATTTTGAAAGCAGTTACTATAAAAACCGGTAAGAATATTAATATTCCTAAGTGGCCCGACGACGGCACCATGACTCGATGCTTATCGATGATTGTGTGCGTGTTATTTATGACAGCTTTAGTGTAAATTCGCAAGATGCGTCGTCGTCCCTATAGCTACTATACTTTATCTTGTTGTAAAAAAGTCAATTATCATATTTTAAAAGAAGTAATTTTGAATGAATACTTGTGAAATATAAAAATCTTAATTAAAATCAATTTTATATTTGGTTGTCACTAATAAACAAATAATATATTTTATATAACATCACCAATTAACTTATTAATTCTCGTAACTCTTAACTTGATCAAGTACCAAGCTCACTGAGATCATGCATTGTAAAATCCCGTTGAGAGTCCTGACCAACTGGTCAAGAAGGTCGAATAAAGATAATCATGTTCTCCAAAACCAGACATTAGACCTGTATCTCACGCAGATATCTGCAGCTATGTCACCAAAGATATACCATCATAAGTATATGATTTCAATGGTTCCCAACTCTCTTGGCAACAGTTTGGCTATATTATATTCCTGTATAAATTGTCAGGCTGTCTATATCTGATGTCTTTATCTGATAGGGATTGTATGTAACCGATTGCTACATTTTGATTGACATGATAGATACCTTCAAGTCAAGTTTAAAGCGATTGGGACATTTATAAAGCGAGCAGAGGCAAAACATCCGTCTGCTTTACATTTTGTACGAAGCTGTGTCAAGCGAGGAAGGGACGATCCGCTCCACCTAATGATTGAATTTACGTAATACAATATTCATGAAATGTATTTATATATGTTTAAAATATGCTTGTTTGTGTTAAAACTTAGTGATCATACAAACACCGTATACATACACCGTACATGTATGTTCTGAAACTTTGAATGACAGTTCTCACTACAGTAGCTTTTTACATATTAAGTGTACACACCTAAGTGAGAATTAAAAATCCATAATTCCTATTAAGGTGTGTAAACAGCAACAGATTTATGTGACTGTCGGTTTGAATTACATGGTTTATTATTATGAATCAACTAAGGTATTTGTTATTGGATATTTTATGTCTGTCAGCGGATTCGTCATCTTATTTTACTTTGAATTGAACATGTCAACGTTGAAAAAATTTATCACAATAACGTAAAGTTTTATGTTATTCTTCGCGCGCCCCAGCTGACACACTACAGTGATAAGTGAAAATAATAACCATATAATCACGTACGACTCGTTCTTCCTTTTCTGACGAACACGAGAATACTATATATAGGGGAAACCGAGTTTTGAAAAAGAGGTGAGTTGAAACAACGTCAATTCCACGGAAGTTATAACCGTTATCGAGCTGGCAATAACCCAGCCGTACCCCACCGCCCGCGGACCTCCTCAGTACGCGTCTTTGCCCCAAAGCGCACGATTGCGAAGTTCTAGCTGCTGTGTCAAAAATAATATAAAATGTAACTTTTAAATGTTTTTTTAGCTCTCTATAATTTGCTAATGTGTTGGTGTTTTGACTATTTGTGATAGTGCAATCCATCTTCCTTCACCAGTACACTTGAATCACTGCAAGGGTTACACATTTCGCAAGCCTGCACACTGGAGAGTTTATACCTAATACTGTTCTTCGTAATGGAGGGTATAAGGGTGTTATGGGACCGAGAGGCATTCTCAAAGGGCACAAAATTTAAAAAGATTTAATAAACTAGCACTGTCAAAATTAACCTCTTATTATTTTATATAGATAATCTTAGATCTTTGCGCAGTGCTAGAGAATTGATCCCAAAATATTGCAGTCGAGACTGATATGAATGAATTTAGCTTAGCTTTACCTAGCCTACCTTAGCTGCATAGGCAAGGTGCCAAAGAAATCGTTTTTGTACCCGTTCAAATCTCAAGGAGTGTGTGTGTGATGAGTAGCGAGGTCTCCAAATCACACTACAATATTCCAGGATATCTCTAACTCAACTGATGTAAACAAAGATTTTTGTGGCCGAATGACGAAAATCCCTACAATTTCTTATGACAAATCTCAACGCCCTAGATGCTTAAGTCGCTAACTAAATGTGGCGCAAACGTAACTTTCTTTTCAAAACCAACGCCAAGGTCTCGAATTGTAATAGTTTCTTGTTATTATGTCATTGCCTTTGTAGTAATTTGAGTTTACTGGTATGAGTTTTCACTTTGATGTGGAAGCATTTTTTGGTATTAAGATGCATTTAATTATCGTCACACCATTTTTTAAATCGATCTAGATCTGCCGGAAGAACTTTGGCTTCGTGCTCACAGTCAATTACTCGAGCAAACTTCAAATCATCGGCATACATAAAAACTTGTGAAAACGAAAAAACTGAGGTTGCGTCGTTTATAAACAGGTTAAATAGCACGTGATCCAAATGAGAACCTCGGGGAGCGCCTGAGGTAAAAGGATTTCTTCAGACTGTGATCCATTATCAACAACACGAAAGGAGCGGAAACTTAAGTACGAAGCAAACCAAAGAGTAATGGGCCATTTATAACGCATTCAATTTATTTACGTCTACAAATTCAAGAATTGTCTGGTATGTAGATGGTAAAGTGCCGGTACAATGAGAATCTCCATTTCAACTTATGACGCCCAAGTTAAAATCACCCACCAATAGAAATCTGTATTATGACTTTTCTCAACAATACAACTACAACTATCGATACAGTGATCATGATAAGACAAGTGTACTGGTGAAGGAAGATAGATTGCACACAAAGCTATTTACGTGATGCATCTGATTTTCCAGAATAGATAATAATCCAAACAATATTCATTATTATTTTCCCATTGAGTAACCCGTTTAGATATTAATTTCTTTGTGGCAGCATCCAGTACGCCTCTTTTTTACTAGAACTCGTTATGTCTTTTCGATATACTAAAAATGTGAATGTTTATTTTTTATTTGTTTTTATAATAAAGCCTTTTAAATAACATCATTTTTTTACTTACGACCCTTGTTCTCCATTCTTAATAACCGTTCAACTTACCTCGATAATAGGAGAGTTGAAACAGAATGTTTTGTCATGTTGAAGTCAATTTCTTAATCTTTTCTTAAACTCGTACAACTCTAGCAAATAGATGTCTGTGTACGACAAATAATATTACATATAATGTTCGTAGAAATATAAATAAATCACTCAGGTACAACTGCTCGTCTGTCCCTTCCGGGACTCGAACCCAGGACCATCGGTGCTAAAGACTGGATCGCTCGTCAATAATTCATTGGAAAACCATAAGGAGTAAAAAGAAGTAAAATAGCAAAAATGAATGGCGATCATTTTGGGTCGTTTCGACCTCTACACGTACACCTAATAGCAAAACGTGATAAAACATAAGATAATTAAAAAATAACCTTTTTCATCATTACGTTAAAAATCCTGTTTTTCAATTCCGAAGTTATTATACACTTTTACAGCTAAAGTTAATGTACTTGAGGAGGAAAGTTGAAGTCAGAAGATTAAATTTATTTTTACATCGCAAGAAATATTAAGACGGTAAAACTTTTTTCCTTTTATTGTATTATTTATTTTTACGTGAAATTATCTATTTTTACGTACAAAATCGTCAAAATAAATCTCCCCACCGTTCAGGAAAGAATTATTTATTCACAAGAACTAAATACCTTCACTTATTGACAGAAAACGGCAACAGTGTTACATGTCAAAATTGAAAATGATAAAAACGTATCGTTATGTACACAATATTAGTTTAAAGGATTTTTAAATTATAAGTATTAAGTTCCTTTAATGATTAATGGTTTTTTATTTTTTTGACACATGGTAAAAACGTGATGTTCTTTAGAATTTTTTTTCAGAAATCAGATATCAGAATAAGATACAATAGTGTAGTTAGTTAAATCCGACGATCTCGAAGTCTGAAATTGTAGTCGCCAAGCATGAAACTTCACCTATTTACTCAGTTGCCCAATAAACTTGCCGTTGTTGTCAGAAATTAACTCTTAAACCGTTTCACGTGTTATTGCGTACGCGAATCTCTGTCAGAGTAGTACAATAATTCACTGAGATCGCTTCTCAAATCGCTCCAAAGATTACTTCCAAATATCACAAAGATATCAATTATTAAGATACTTAATTTTTTCTAAATTTTCAATAACATAACTTGCATAAACAAAGCAATTATTATGTAAAGATAATAGTCTTAAGAAACATCGTAGATGTTATCTATTACAGCTTTTTAAAACTGTGAATCTAGTTAAATAAAATAAGTATTCAGAGGGCACTGAAGTAGCAACTACAGATAAATAATGCAGTGGCAAATAATAATCTAAAAGAATTCAAAACTTCCTTCCTTCCTTCTTGAAAAGAACTCAAAACGTCAGAAAGAAAAAACGAGAAAATAAGGCTTTAACTAAAAAGTATCACGTTTAAAATGGTTTTATTGCAATGAGATAACAAAGCAAATGTGCACGTACTAAATATCTTATTAAATTGTCAAAAATTACCTAAACCTAACTGTGTAGTGTGTGTCCAATTTAATAACAATCGTGAATATTTTACTTATATTAAAGGGCTTATAACCTCAGTTAGATCTTTAATTCGTAGTACAAAACCTTCCGCCATTGGAACTGCATAGCACAACATAGACAATTTGTTTAAAAAAAAACTAAAATATATTTTTATTATGGCAATACCAAAACGTTCATTTTATCGTGTTGAATTACCTTAGCAGTGCCAATAAGTTATTGCACTGCAAATTAAAAAAATCTCATTTGAATGTTAATGGCGCTAAGAAGGTTAATTTCTCCTATTTTATATTAGTTTTCGTTTTCTTTGTTAATATTAGTTCTGATGAATTTTACATGAAATATGATTTAATTGAAAAAGGAAATAATGTAAGAACTATTGCGTATAATAAAAACAAACCAGAACAACAAACTAAACATTTGGAAAGATATTTATTGGACTGTTTTGACATTTTATGAAGTAAGGGGTCGCATTTCCAAAGAAAAATATCTTTCAGTGGATGAGCAAATTATTCCAAGGATAACACGTCAGAGTAGCCTCAAGCAATATAACCCCAGAAAGCCATATAAGTGTGGCTATAATATGGATGCACTGTCTGGGTTCTCCTACTACTTCGTTTTGAACACATTACTTTTTTTGAGGCCATACGTTGCCATTGTCGATATTGGTTCACAGAATTATTGTGATTATTTTTATTTACAATATTACTTTTTTCGATTTGCTTCGTCTTTCTGAAGAATAAATAAATTTTAATTTTAATGTTTGGTTACATGATAACCATTTTATGTGACTTGATGTAAATTCAAAACTAAAAGTTAATAAGAAGCATAATTGTTAGAAGCATAAGATCCTAAAACATAATAATAGTAATTAAAAAAGGACCTTTTATCAATATTTATTATTTTCAACCAAGATTGCCTGGAAGAGATTGCTGTTTAGCAATAAGGCCGCCTACTTGTATACTTTTTTTTCTCTTTCTGTCTTTTCTGTGTATATAATGAAGTGTAGTTTATTCACTTTTTATTATTATTATTAAAGCCAAATGGCTGTTAGACAGAACTTGATTCTAGTCTTAAAAATCTATTATTTTATAATACATGAATTTACTTAGCGACATTTTAAGACGCTCGATAAGTATCTCAACAACTGTCTTATTAAACAAAACTAATATGAATCATACAATATTGTTGTCAGTATGAAATCAATTTAATTTAACAGAATAGCAGTTCAAAACCTATTTGAATAGAAATTTTGTTAATAATTTTCACATTTTTTGTGCCTGTAAATGCCCATGGTTGTATATTATCGTTATCAAACAAGTCAAAATCGATTAAAAATATATTCGCATACAACAAACAATTCACTACTCATTATGTACTATATTTGACTAACGTTTGGTACAACCGTAGCGATTCTGCCTTTCGCACTGACAACGGTTCTCAGTTCGAGTCCCGGAAGGGGCAGACGTTTGTGTGATGAACACGAAAATTTGGTCCTGAGTCATGGGTATTTACATTCATATATTTGTATGCCTATTCGTTACCCTAGAATCAATAACACAAGCTTAACAGCCTATTTTGGGCTAAGGGAATTGATGTAAATGATTATTATTCTTGGATTTCCTTTCTCTCAGCTTTAATGAATTTATGTCTTATTATTGGTAGTTTATTATTACATACCATTTATGAGACGTCTGATTATACTATCAATTTCCTTTTCTAAACAGATATCATTGGTGGCATATTTGTAGTGTACGAAATAAGGTTTCATAATTTCTCTGTTCTATACTCCACATGCCATGTTTTTTCTTCTAGCAAGTGGTTTACTATCCTCCTTTTAAATGATTCGGTTGTCATTGTGTAAATTACATTTAAAAAAAGAAGGCATTCGGACTCCAGTTTCGCTTGATTTAATTCTCCCCAAGTAGAAACGGTCTTTCATTGTTTGAATTTGGAAACGAATCAATTTGCTTTCAAATTTATCTAACGGCTTAAACGGTACTTATTAAAACTTCTTATGCAATAAGACCCTTCGCCAGTTGGTAACTTGAATACAAATCGTAAATATCTTGTCTGGGTTGTCACTTGAGAAATCTAATATCCTTCACGATAATGCGCGTTGATAGCGCGTCCATATAGGAAATAAAATATTTACCAACTGAGATTCCCTTTGGTTAAAAGGTTTCTTGAATATTATCCAGTAAGATAAAAGACAAATAAGATAGCTTTCTATTGCTCACTTAAATCTATTATGTCTTATGAAATATCATATTATGCTTTTATATAATTAAAACTGTTTATTGATATTATTCGTATTTTAATCTAGTAAATTAAAGTATGAGCAATAATTTGTATGTATTGCAATATCAATAAATATTTAAATAGAGATAATGTATAATTAAATGCCACCTGTATAATTAAATATGGTGTCTGACATAGATACCTCTAGGAATCTACGCAAATTAATCAAATAACTTATGATTACTGGTTATACTTCGGACAATAATAAATTTGCTAATTCATTGATCCGATTTAAGCAAGAGTCGATTAGGTATAAGAGTCAAAATATTGAAGTACCGAAAATGAAAGCGAAACAGTATTTATAAACTCTGAATTGATGACTTTGATTTGCTAATATAATACTAATATAATGCTCTATAAACAAGTTATCCTAAACAAATTGATTTGTTTGTAACAATAATAACTAACTCTGTTCCCTATATGTATTTTAACTAACTAAAAAATATAGCATTATTGCTTTATTCTGAGTGTACCTATAAAGCATAATTCGTATAATAATAATAATCATAATATTAATTATGATTATATTAAATTTTATAAGCATAATCTTATAGGTGATTAATTTGCGACTTTTTATTCCCCCATGTTTTTATATTTATATTGACAATCAGAAGCAACGAATAGTCCTAAAAAGTCTTCTTATAGATGTAATTTGCATTTGATATCAACTCTACCGTCAAAAGCCATCGGAATCGAAACTCATTTCTGTATCAAAATTCCATCGAAATAATTTAAATGATATCTAAATGTAACAATAAATTGTCAGCACGATCATTAATTTTACCATATCTGTTGTTAAAAGAAGATATCTCGTTAATTAAACTTATTTTTGTTTACGCGAAAAAATATTAAGTTTAAAATGAAATAATCAAAGTTGTGGGAAATGGAGGCAAAAACTTCAAAAGAAAAACGCTACTATTTTGTTTAAAATTTCCTAACGATCTCTTAAATACGCGGACATTTGAATCGGGCAACATTCGAATTAAGAGTTTAAATTGATAAAAGTTGAAATTGTAAATTTATTCGCATGAAAGTAAGCGTTAACGTGAAATTGAAATTGCAGTATAATAAAAACGATGTTTCAAAACAATCTATACATTCCTAACTAATAGAAATCTAATATTTAGCTTATGTGTAGGTACATACTACTTAAATCTCTTTTTTATTTCTGTATTTTTTCTAAACCAAATAAACATGTAAACACGTTTGAAGATCTTATCTACCATATATTTATGTGTTCCGTAACGATTGTCATTTGATATTAATTTAGAAATAGTGTTATCCAAATTATCTTTTAATTAATTTAACAGTTGATCTCATTGCTAATAACATTAAAAATATGTTTTTTTTTATGTTTTGGTGTTTCATTTTGCTTGATGTCTAAATCTCATCACATTCTAATGAGTCTTCATGTGACTACAACCAGGGTGAAACCCTGTTGAAGTGGTGAATAAGGTGCTGTTGCTTTTTTATTTAATGACTGTTTTAAACTTCGTAATACGTATTGTATATATACAAATCAATCAAAAGAAAGTTACTAATTTTGAAGTTTTATTCAATCTGATGTTTTATGGCTGTAATTTCCCTTATTTCTAGAATACAGAAAGCACACGTAGTCTGCAAAACGCTTCCCAGGGACAATATACAAGTTTACGCTTACAAATTTGCGGACGGATATTAGTTTAATATAAAGACAAAGCAAAAAAAAATCCAGTGCCATGCAGTTATTAAATTAATATTATCAACGACCGAAAAAATTTATATGTACATATTTAATGAAATAGGTATAAAACAATTCAAATAAATTTTAATGTATTATGGAAGTCAGAAATTGTGGAAGGAGGGCCCTTCCATTTAAATTGTTCTGTACTATTAATAATTATTTTAACAACAAATATCCATTGTGGAAAAGCAAGCAAGCAAGGTATTGATTGAATTATCTATTTCAATTTTTAGAGTGTATAGTGACCGAAAATGTGACTAAGATTGTGTATTGATTGGATTGTCTCGGAGATATATATTCGGGCAGTTAATTTTTGTGGAGGTAAAACGCATTTATAAAAACTTTAGGTTTAACTTCACAATATGAAGTTTTACGATAGTTTCGTGATAGTCCTCTTCCCGCTACACAACTCTAAGACTTATTATGCATCAATTTTCCTTTTCATCAATAATTTGATTTTAGTCTTCCACTCACCTTACAAAAACCGTTCCCCCAGTATAAACTTTTCAATCATAACTTTTGTGAACAATAAAAGTTTTCTGCACCAATAAAACCAATTTGATGGAGTTAAAATATATTTCTTCCGCTTCATAAAGTCATATTATACAAAAGGCCAAGATGTGAACCGTGTACACATCTTGGCCTTTTGTAAATAATGTGTAAATGACGAAACTTCTGTCTTGTCCAATTTCAAACCAATATAAAGATGTTTAAACGTAGTGCTTAAAAACGTATTAAATGTACCTAAAGGAAAGTAGTTTTATACTTTTGTATGTATGTATTATAACTTATATTATTTCAGCGCATGATAAAATGACCTTAATAAGGTTTGGCCAATGTCGTGTTCAGCTTTAATTAAGATAATACTTAGTTTTAAGAACACGATAACGATACCACAATAATATGTGAATAGGTTTATATATTACTAGCTTTTAACCCGCGGCTTCGCCCGCAATTATTTTTTTTCAATAAAAAGTATCCAATGTTACTTCTAATACCTCCAAGCATATATGTACGAAGTGTCATGATGATGGGTTTAGTAGTTTTTGCGTGAAAGCATAACAAACAAATTTACATTTATAATATTAGTAGCGATTTTCAGTTTATTATGTGAAAAATATCAACAATTTCCGTTAACCACCTTTGACAAACTAAATGCTTGCGAGTCCGCGTCAGGCCATCGCCGCGTCGGCAAGATTCAAACTCGATCCGCTTGTTTTACAGCTGATTACTCAACCGATGAAATATACAGCCCTCTTTATTTACATCCTATGTAAATATATATACATACATCTACGTCAAAAAATAATAAGCAAAATTTTGCTGTACTGAATTAGTGTTCATATGACGTTAAACTATATTTTGACCTTCTTTAACCTTTGTAATCCATTCGTATACTTTACTATTGCAAGCAAACAAAATTATACTCTAAACCAAAAAAGAAAACGAGAAAACCACCAGAACTTAACCACCGTGTCAAAGAAGAGAACTTTTTAATGTCTACTAGTTTTTGCTCGCGAAACGAGTAAAAGTACGACATGACTAAGAAAATGCTTGTTCTTTGAGTCCTGTATTTGCTAATACTTATAGCAAATTAGGTTCTCGTATCTCCCTCAGTCATCAATACTTTTCGATTTTCCCTGATCCTGTGTTTAGATCAAAGATTAGGGAGGTGAACGTCGAATTGATTGATTAGAACATACAATAAATTCATAATAAGCCTTTAAGGATTCAAGGCTTACCGAAAAAGTCTTTTCTACGAGTCAGCTACTTAATTTCAAAGTCTTTTATAGTGTTTCTTATTGCAAAAAAACCATTGTGTGTACTTATGTACGCACGTAAGAAGTTATACTTCTTTATCGTTACTAAAAAAAAAAATAAGTAATATTATAATTTTATATAAATTATTGTTAACTACCATATATAATTTAAAATCACACACACACATTCATAATTTGCTGCCAACTGGTTTATTCTATGTCGCTTTTGTGGCCAACTTCAACATGATTATTTTGTGTCACAGTGATGCGCGCGCATCTTAAAATTTACTCTCATCATTTTTTCATAACGCGCCTAAAGAAGTATAACTTCAAAAAGGTTGCTTTAAAATGTCACCTAAGGTCCATAACAAAGTTTAGTTCAGGTGGAACAGGTGTAAACAATCAGTGGCTATTTGAAAGTATATATGACACTAATATCTTCTTAATTGTTATATTTACATATTTCGAAATAACTAAGTACCAAAGTTTGATTCTACTCCACGATAATGAATTAATTGCATTGGAAGTTCTTAAATGTTCTATACAATAACTATATTTTTATGTCTAATTATCCATAAGGACAAACGACTTTCATATGACATTTAAACGTTAGTACATTTCAGTGCATAATAAGCAACTTTTAAACTTAACAGGCGGCAATTCATCTACATATCTGATAATTGGTTTGTCCAAGTGTAAGTGACACAACCTTTAAATTAGTAAAATAAAATAAAAATATGTAGCTTACTTCCGCAAAACTCAAGCAGTGTGCAGCGCCCGCCCGCCCGCAAAAAATGCAGAAACCAGTGCAATAACGAGCACTAAGTACTCGTTATTGCACGGTCTAACAGCTCTTGATGATACACCGTGTGGGGGCGAAACACGTGTAGAGTAGTTGGTGAAAGTGCCGGTGGCTGCGGTTTCTGCATTTATTTTCGGGCGGGCGGGCGGTAAACCCTGCTTGAGTTTTGAGGAAGTAAGCTACATATTTTTATTTTATTTTACTAATGGATATGCACTTCCGCCAAGTAATGCCTGATTCTATAAAATAACAACCTTTAAAGTTATCCTAGTATCCACAACACAAGCCTCTCAGTAATCACTTTGGGCTTAGTTAATTGCTATGAATTTAAGAAATACTATAATTATTGTATTATAAACCCTCTGCCAGATTTATTTTTTATTTTGTTAGACAGGCATATCGTAAAGCTACAATATAAAACACAAGATAAATCATTCACGGAGGCTTAATTTAGTTAGACCCTTTACAAGGCTGACGTGAGTATTTAGATGTTTATATAAAGGTTTAATGTTTCAACTGTTCATCATTAGATCAATACAAATTATTTAAATTTTGATCACATTTAGAAAATAAAGATATTTTCAAATACTCCTTTTTGTGAAATTTTATTGAAATGGAGGCAGTTCTTTATTTAAATTTGATGTATATTTGCTACAATATAAAATATCTAAAAATCTTATCAATAAACTATTTAATAAAATATTTTGTTTTAAACTACTAAAATTTATCGTTTTATTTTAAGTTATATTGTTTATTGACAAGATTTATTTACTTTATTCTAATTATAGCGATATAACCTACTATATTTATAGGAGTAAAATAGAAATAAACAAGAAGATAACGACATTATACAAATTAAAATAAATAAACAAACAAAATCATAAACAGGTGGAATCGCATCCATTTTTCTCACAATTCTTTTTAACTTTCTTATTAAATTGTTTATACAGGTAATCTTAATATATATAAATTACTTATCACGTTGTTTGTCCGCGATGGACTCCTAAACTACTTAACCGATTTTAATAAAATTTGTACACCGTGTGCAATTTGATCAAACTTGAAAGATAGGATAGATATCATTTTAATTTATAACACAGCAACGCGTGGCTAGGTCAGCTAGTTTATTATATTTCCACAGTTATAATAAGAAAGAAACATTTGTCACTCAAATAATCCACATATCTTGAATGACTCCAGTGTTATCGATTCAGACAAGCTCATTCGGCAAACTTTATAAAGTCGCGAATAAAGTCTTTTCTTTGTTATCTTTGTCATGTCTGATTTTGATACTACGGTCTACTGAAATAAGGTGCTACTTCCATCCAATATTGTCCAACATCCAACCAACACAAATAAATTTAAACAGTTTGTCTTGAATTTTATTTGGTTATTTTATTAATCTCTTCATTACTGAACTACTAAGACTGTCAGTTTCAAATTTATCAAAGTTCCAATTTAAAATATGCTAAAACATTTATAATATTGAAAGTAGCTTCTTGAACATATATTTTTTTTACAGAATCTCAAAAACCAGATAATGACGACAAACCTTTGGGTGGAGCAATCGTGGTATGACTACAAACTACGCTGGGAACCCAAGGAATACGGTGGGGTGCATATGCTTCACGTCCCTTCTGACCACATCTGGCGGCCGGATATCGTGCTCTATAACAAGTGAGACCTACGCATACCTTATGCACCTTATTTTATTTTTTATACAACGTATGTGGCTACTTAAACATACTAATTGTAAGCCGTTACTGTAGCTGCAGCTACGGCGTATTCTACGGACATCAAACCACCACTACCACCAAGGGCATCACATCGTGTTGTCAGCTCTGTCATTTCGATCATGGGAATATTTTTCATTCATTATTTTAATGAAGAAATTTTCATGAAGAAAACCACCCTTTAGTTGTCTGGGAAAACCTCAACAGAGATTTCAGTACACAACTTAATACTATGTATGTTTTTACAATAACTAGCCAAAACGATTCTAAAATATGAATAGAAGTCTCTGTCGATGGCAACCAGTGCGATGTTAGAACAAGTTTAACAATGGCATAGCATGCATGTCGAAATTCTTGTCTAAGCAGTCAATCGTCCAACATTAGTAAGTTTTAACAATTTATGCATAAAATAATTTAAAAAAATCATGTAAATGATTCCCCGACTCATTGCATCCCTATGACTTAAAACACCCTTAAAATACAGCGGAGAAAGTAGCAATATTACACTGTTTTGTATTCTAGTGGAGAGAGACTATATGTGATATTCAAATTAAAAACTGTGGTAATATTTTTTTAACTATTATTTGGAAAACTGTTTTAGAAGATTATTATTCAAATCGGTTCTATCGTCCATCCTCGGTGAAGACTATCATTCTTTAAATTCCTGACATGAGGTATAATCTATTATAAATAACTTTTATATAAAAAAGAAGTGGTTTAAGCGTATACAAACAGATGTCAATTGTATGTCATCCGAAACTGGTAAAAAGATAATATGAAAACAAAAAAGTTGTTTCTTCAGTAACAATATATGTGTATGTGTTTATTGTTATATAATATAAAACAAAATACATTTATCTCAGACAAGATATAGTTTCATTTCAATGACAAAAATAAATTATTCAATAATCTTATGAAAAACATGACATGTCAAATTTCCGTCAAGATTTATCAAGCGTACTCGATTACGGAATTAAATAATTTTCCCTCACTCAGTAGGTACTTTCGAAATAAAATTAGTGACGTTGTTGCTTTGATGATATCGTTGAAGTAAATAGACACTATATCGTCATATTTTACATCGGATCATAATCGGCTAGCAAGTAATGAGTCTATGTCAAGGTCTAAAATAAAATCTATCTGTAAACATTTAATTTTCTTTTATAGTGTAGCAAGTTTTTTATCAATATACTTATTAAAATTCAATAACAAATTTTAATCGTACTGTTCACTTGCGGATTGTCAACTCGCTCGATTAGTTTAGACGCTAATTCGTAATGACCGAATGGCAAAAAAATAGTAGTAGCAGTTGTTTTCGGGTAGTGATGATTTCCCTAAAATTTATATATACATTTTGAAATTGTAATATCAATACTTAGCTATGGATAAAGTAAAGAGAATTTGTGAAATTCTATCGTTATATAATTCGGGCAGCAATCGAATTTGCCCGGCACTTACCACCCTTTCGTTCGACTCCACCTTTTCATTGTTTGAAGAGAAACCTTTTTTGTGAAAAGTAAGTCTGAAGGATAGGCTCTTTAAGTATGTATTTACTAACGACGGTACCTTTAGATTTATTTACTAAAAATAAAAAGTAAAGATAAATTTATCATAAATTAGTCTCCCTTAATTCTTTATTAACCTGGGATGTTTACGTTGGCATGTATTAATGGTGGTTAGAGTGTCAAATATAATCTATAAACCTTGATAAAATCTCTTTTATTAAACCTTATTTTTACTACTTACTTTCGTTATTTGATGATTAAACTTTTAATACAATTAGCATTAATTAATACAACTAAAACTCGATTCACACTGGGCTGTTTTACTTGAATGTTTAATTAATAACAAAAACTGAAAGTAATGTTTTTCCCTTTAAAACTTTACATTTTTACGATTTAGAAATAAACCTTAGTTTATTTAACCAACCTGTGGAGCTCATAGTGTTAACAGAATGCCGTATAAGTCCTAACAAACCGCTACCGTGTAAAGAAAACTATACCACATACAGCTCGACTAAAAAAACAAACCAAAACGACGGTGTTGTAGTGTTCATAAAGAATTCCTTAGAACACTCAGCAAAAGAAATTAATTTATACGGAGCTTCTTGTCTCGAAATCACCACACCTTTTTGTACAGTAATCTGTATCTACAGAACTCATTTTGAAAGAAACCCTGATCTGTTCATCAACTCTCTAGACGAGTATCTTAATCGCCCACATCTTAATAAAAATGTTATACTAACGGGTGATATTAATATAAATATAATATCTAAGCAAATCAATAAACATTCCGATATAAATATAAACTCTGAGCAAATCAATAAACATTCTGACGTATACCTTAACATGCTAGCTTCTCATGGTTTAGAACCTGGCCATCGACTCAATACTCGAATTAATAGCTGTCTGGATCACATGTTTATAAACTTAGATTCATCAAAATTTTCCCCTACAATAGCAGTTCTAGATACTACTATTACAGATCATAAAATGGTCTTATCATATATTTACACTAAAACAAAGGTAGATAATCCTTTTCACCCTAGACATAAAACTATGATAAACTATCCCGAGTCCCTTAAATTATTACAATCAAAAGATCTATCTTATTTCTATACTATCAAAGATGCAAATTTGTATGCAAATAAATTAATTGAATTAATTTCTCACTGCTTAAATCAAAATACTAAAATTGTTAATGTGTCAAGAACCAAAAGAATTTTAAAACCTTGGATTACTGATGGTATTCTGAAATGCATCAAAAACAGGAATAACTTACAAAAAAAAACACGCAAAGATCCAACGAATGAAATCTTAAAAATCACTTATAAACGATATCGAAACTTCTGTAACAACCTTATTAAAAAGCTAAAAATCCAGTATGAACGCGATCTTCTTAATAAAGCGAAAGGAAACATTAAAACCCTATGGAGATGTTTTAAAAATATATCTAATTATAATAACTCAGAGAAAAACGCTAACGTGAAACTTTTAAATATAAAAAATACTGCTACAGAATCGGCTGATTATATAAACCATTATTTTAATAACGTTGGGAAAACACTTGCTGAACAAATAAAAACAAACCCGCCTCAGCAAACACTAGAACAGGATGACATTCCCTCACAAGTTGGGTCTATTGGTGTCATTGAAATAGAACCGTTCGAAATTGATGCCATTATAAGCAACCTTAAACCCGAGTCAGCTGCAGGATGGGACAAAATTCCAACAAGGTTTATAAAAATGGCTAGGCCTGTTCTTGTCCCTTTATTGGTCTCTCTTGGTAACCTAATGTTTGAACAGGGTGTATTTCCTCGAGATTTAAAACGCTCAATTATATATCCCATTTACAAAAGTGGAGATAGGGGCGACATCAGCAATTATCGACCTATCTCAGTGCTCCCAGTGATTTCTAAGATAATTGAAAAATTGATTAACAATCGTTTGCAAGGTTTTCTCAATGCTTTTAGCATTTTATCAAAAAACCAATATGGTTTTCGAAAATGTATAAGTACTGAAGATGCCATTCTAGACCTAACTAAAAATATAATAACACATATCGACAACAATAAGAAAGCCTTGTGCATATTTCTCGACCTCAAAAAGGCATTTGATACAGTTTCTGTCCCTGCTCTTCTGCATAAGCTTAATAGAATCGGAGTAAGGGGTAACTTCCATGCATTGCTATCCGATTATCTCCAGGATCGTACACAAATGGTCAAACTTGATAATATTCATAGCCATGTTATCACCACGGCTACTGATTACGGCGTGCCTCAGGGTAGTGTCCTTGGACCTACTCTATTCCTGATCTATATCAATGACTTGACTAATTTAAAGCTTGCTAATGGATGTGTATTCTCGTATGCGGATGACACTGTATTGCTTTTCCATGCAGATAAATGGCCGGAGGTGTTTGCTAAAGCTGAGACGGGACTGACTAGGGTTATAAACTGGTTAAACTTAAATCTGTTATCTCTTAATACCTCTAAAACAAAATACATTGCCTTTTCGATTCGTGATACAATGCAACCGGATAATAATCTGACTATTTCTGCTCATTCATGTTCCGGAGGTGACAGAAATAATTGCGGCATTTGCTATAGAATTGAACGCGTCAACCACATAAAATATTTAGGTGTTCTAATAGACAAGAACCTATCTTGGTACCCCCAACTCGACATGGTGTCAAACCGAGCACGAAAGCTTACTTGGCTATTCAAGCACCTACGTAATATAGCTGACAAAGAACTCATTATTTATATTTATAAAAGTCTTGTTCAATCATTATTGTTGTACTGTTTGATAATTTGGGGTGGTACTTACAAAACAACATTTTTAAACATAGAACGAGCACAACGATTAATACTTAAAGTAATGTTACGCAAAAAAAGACGATTCAGTACTAATTTATTGTATAAGGAAGCTAATGTATTAACCGTGAGACAACTGTATATTCAGCAATGTATTTTAAATATTCATAGAAACTACTCTTTTGATACCCAAAAACTATTAAGTAAGCGTAAAGCGTACACAGTAGTTAGCCATAAAATTACCAAATCAGCATTTTCTTGTAAACAATTTTCGGCCCAATCGGTGTCAATATACAATAAAATAAACAGGATATTAAACATTTTTTCACTTAATTACTATACATGCAAACATAAAGTAACATCATGGTTAAAATCACAAAGTTATGAAAGTATAGAAGGACTCCTATCGAACCAGTAATACTAAAAACAAACACACTCTATATAATGTTTTGAATCAGTAGTTTTGCATTGAAACGTAAAAAAAGTAGACCACTCCCTATTCGAAATTCCACTCAACATTACACCCTTAATAACCCTTACATATAAAAATGTATATATTTAACTAATAAGTTTATTATAACTATGCATGCATTTCTGTACTTGGTGTCAAATAGATACTAAGATATTTCATAGCACAGTAAGAGAGGGGTCTCTTCTAATACAGGTTTTTTAAACTTAAAAGAAGAGACCCACACATGGCAAAAATAACTTGTAAAAAATAATAAAGATATTTTGATTTTTTGATTTTTTTGATTTTGATTTTCTCTCTCAATATTTCTATCGCATTATCCTCTTGCCGTCTTTATAATAAGTCCAGTTCGTTTTCCTTCGAGATTTATTATATATTTTTAGTGTATTAGCTAACTAAGATGCTTTTACAAAAGGGAGACGTTCCTTAGAGTATCTGGAATGTTAATATTGCTACTATCCCCGCCATTTTAAAACTTTTAATATTTGATTAAACTTTACTAACAATTTTCAAATATTCGAGCATTTGCCACATCTCTTTTCACCCAACATCCTTTTCAACACCCTTACACTTTACAAATCATAATAAAGTCAATATGTGTGTACCTATATCGTTGTGATGTATTTATTTATTTCAGATAACTTTATTATTTTACTTATGTTCGATGAGTGTTTTATCAATTTTCTTTTTTATATGATTACATCGTAAAAAGAATGGCTTTAAGTTACCTACATAAAAGTACATTATCGCATTAAAATAACTAAGCTGCAATTTTCAACTGAAATAGTCTTTTATGTCAACCCGGAAGAGCGAATCTTCGCAGATGTGATATACTTAAGTGGCTATTCAGGGCAAATAGGGATGAGCCTTAAGAATGGCCCATCAATTAAGCATCCTGGTTTAGGAATGTTTAAAACAAATCTGGAATGAGTAGGAAGTTAACAACAGTTTTCCGAAATATCGCACAATTATAACAAAACTACGAAAGTTAGTTTAGCTAGCGATGTTCTGTTCTCTCATAAAAGTGAAATGAACGTTTCTTTTAACAATTTAATGGCAATTACGATTTGAAAGACCGGCGACAGTCCGTCGTCCAAACCAATAAAGCACGAATTTCTCTTGTGTACCTTTTCTAATAGACGCTCAATCTCTGTATCCGAGAGCCCCGCTTAAACATTTGCGTGGCTTGAATACCGCCAGGCCTACTCTAATGACCGAGCCTTTTGCTTTTTTATTTAAAATTACTTAATTTGTAGACGGGAAAAAAATGGCGAAGGTAGCATAAAGGCAATTTTACATTCAATTCAATGTTTAATAGATGGCAAAAAAAATTTAGTAATTGTCTTTAAAACAGTTTAAACAATAACGGAATACATTGATAGAGTATATTACCTTTTGCAGATTAATAAAAAATAAACAAACTAAAATTAAGCAATGCTGTAGCAATTAAATAAACACGTTAACTCATATAACAATAACGCAGCGAAATAAATATTAGGGAAGAGAAAAGATCGATCGGTCCCCTCCCAAGAGAAAACCGTTCAAAACTTTGGAGTGCTTGTATCCAAATTATCTAACAACACAGGCAATAACTTAGGCGCGCTCTTACATTTAAATTAATGAAGACACGTCACCGGCACGAAAGCAACGTGACTTGAACTCTTACAAATTTTAAATTCTTTTGTACTTAATTTTGAATTAGTAAATAACCATATAGAATATATTTCACTTCATTCAATTATAGTACCAGTCGCTGAATAGTTGGAGTTCGTTAATGATATGAATTTGGTATGTTATTGATATAAAAAATGCTAAGAAACGCGTTACAACTAATAATTCACTTTGATTATTATTTCTTACACAATATAATTTCTAATGGTGATCTATATGTAGGGCTTCTGTCAATCACATTTAATAAACAAACTAAAGAATATTTTGCAAATTTTAAAAACACTTCCTAATTAAACTCGGAATTTATGAAGAGCGGTGTTAAGGCAGTGAGTTTTTTTATTATATAGTGCAGTATCAACAGATAACAAGACTACAATAAAAGGACCTTTCTAAATCACAATAATTCTAAATGAAGTGTTATATCTTTATTTATTTTATTTATACAATTACCTGCTCATTATATTTTATTTCATAATTATATTTGTAGTAAAGTTCTTAGTTAAAGATATATGTAATGTAAGGGACAGTGTACTTCATTTATATTTTGGCATTCATTTTGTCCGAGAGAGTACCTAGCGCGACACCGCTAGACTTTGATAAATGGCCCGGACAGCAATCGTTACTCATTTCCGATCCTTTCCTACAGGCTGCGTCTTCCCTTTCGAACCTTTTGGGCCCAACCCATCCAGAAGGAATAACTTACATAACTTTTGTATTACGATAAAATTGTGTCCGTTATGTTTTTATGTACCCATACATTTACTTTTCTCATTCATCGCTCATTGTTAACCCATCTCGTATTTTGTTTAATTGTAAAAAAATGATTAACCTAAATTTAAAACACACACTATTAAATTCTGTTCTAAAATGCATGATTATTGTTAAATGTTGTGTTTTACTCTTGTGTTTTTTATGAACATTTATTTTAACGCCGGCCGTCGCACAGGCTGTTGTAATCGGCGTAAATAACTGATGTGACAGGTGCATTTTCAAGCTCCGCCGGCCCCTGTCAGACTGCTTGGCGGATCCATAAGCCAAATACGTCACTCAAATTTCATTCGATAATGTTTTCATCTCCAAGGTTATTCGAAATGTATTGCGTATAATAATGTATTAACTCGTATGAAATTTTAGGATAATGTTTAGTTATCATAATTGAGTATCACTAGGTACGCACATAAAACTTCTATAACATCAACAACTTTAATGATCAATCACTAACCTAAACCAACTGAAAAATATTAATATACATATGTTCTTCTTGTAATAAAAAGACAAAATTTGTTTGACGAAATTAGAAAAAAACATGCGCGTCGCAGTAAATCTAAACATTACACAAGACACCAACCGAACTACATGCGATCGGCGGCGTGTAACGTGCGTTAACATTACAGTGCCGACGGCAACTTCGAGGTAACGTTGGCGACCAAGGCGACCATCTACCACCAGGGGCTGGTGGAATGGAAACCGCCCGCCATTTACAAGTCTTCCTGCGAAATAGACGTCGAATATTTTCCGTTCGACGAGCAAACATGCGTACTTAAGTTCGGTAGCTGGACGTACGATGGATTCAAGGTAATTGCGCGGAACTCTGTCACCGCTTTCGCTGACCGTTCTGTTTGTCCGCAGCGCCGACGGCAACTACGAAGTGACGCTGATGACCAAGGCCACCGTGTACTACAACGGCATGGTGGTGTGGCAGCCACCTGCTGTCTATAAGTCCTCGTGCTCGATAGACGTCGAGTTCTTTCCTTACGACGTGCAAACCTGTGTGCTTAAGTTAGGCAGCTGGACGTATGATGGCTTCAAGGTGACGCCCCGCTGTACGCTGCTTGCGCCGCGCGTGCGGGCCGTAGCCGTAGGGCCCCGCCCCGGCCGATGTCCATGCAATAGCTTGTTGGCTCGAACGTAAATCGTCGTGTAATATTATATTACTTTTCTGTACATGTGGTATGTTCTCACTCTTACATATTGACTGTATGATGGTGCTAGAGTAGAGGCGTAGAGCGTGCGTCTCGTGCCGCCGCTCGCTCCTCGCCCGCGGCTGGTAGCTCTGACATGTTGCAAGTTTACGTTTTGATTGGTGATGTTTTAATTATGTGGAGTAGCGGTATGTCGACGTGCGTGACCACGAATGCTCCAGAACGTCCTCGGTCGATTCCACTTAGCTCAATCGGCCTTCCTCGCTCGACAAGGAAAGGTATAAAATTTAATAGCCAGGTGATATGGGATGCAAAACTTCACTACCCGTTTAACCCGACACCCGCTCCTACTCCGTTTGATTCTTTCCGCCCTTGGCAACCTACTTATTGATTGATACGCGACATATAGTTCATAAAAATAAAAATTGCAATAATTATACTGAGGCGGAATGGTGTCATACGGAGCTCCCACATTCCCTAGCTGGCTCCGCTCGCGCCACACGACACACTGGACACTCCCACACAGAGCTTGTTGCATGTCTCCTTACTGTCGATGTACACTGAACTCACCGCATGAATCTAGCTTGACTCCAAACCACTTGCATTCCCGATCACGGCGGCCGTACGCCGCTGAACGCGGTCGCGGCTTGACACAGCTTCACACGATACCTTACACGCGAACAGTTAAGCACAGCACGTGAATATATCAACGGTAAATATTCACATTCAAAGCTCTATACACTATCGAGCATAACAATCTTCATGATGCATATTTTATACCTTTCCCTTCCATAAGAATTCGGTGTCACTGGTTGTTCATTGCATGATTGTCATTGCGAAATTATCGCGATCCTACTCAAAATTAGACACCAAGTCCATAAATACAGAACAGATAAGCTGAATGCTAAGCGTAGTTTGAGCGGGTCGTCCGCCGAAATGTGACTAAAATAATAATTTCGATTGACGAACTGCTTCTTGCATGCTGTGCTACACTTGAACTATTTTAGCGCCTGATTCCAAAGTAAGTTTTTAATGATCCTATACTCTGCCATACGATACCTATATAGTATTAGAAAGGCACTTTTGGTTGGAGTCAGGCGCTCGCGTCAGGGACGCGGCGTCCGCGCGACACACACACGCGCAGCGGAGCCGGCGCCTCCGCCCCCGTATTTCAGCTTTTTGAGAAATCGTTCAGAATCCTGCGGGCTATTATGAAATGACACTTAAGTTAATTTTAGCCCCCAGGATACCGTCCGAAATCGTCAATGAACTAAGATCAAACTAAGATTCAGTCTCTTTACGTATCTCGGTGTTATCTTTGTTACACGTTGTGAATTTATCGCATGATTTGGAATACTTGTATGATCCTTTGTCTTCAACTCGATGAGTGCTGCTGCGGTTTTAAGACTTTGTCTTAAATGCAAAATGTATTAAGCTAGGAACATTCTACTTAACACACTCTGTGCTAATAGTATTAGAGGAATTCGTTAGCAAGGTCATATATTATAAATCGAAATACAGCTAAATTACTTATAACCGAAAATGAGTGCGTCTCGGAAGAGTTAAATTATATTATAAATTAGTACAACAAAGATGCTAATCTTTAAACTCACATTGTGTGACAGGGTGCATGTATCAAGTATTTCACATTTGATAATAACTGATAAAAAGACATATAAAAATATCATGTTCCCATACGTTAAACATTGTTATCAACTATGAATATGTAAAGCAAAGTTTTATAGATTCATGTTATTGGTATGTGTTGTAAGTAAAGATCATAGAATGGATTTGCTTTACGTATATAGCTGATAGATAACTAAATAAACAGATAAAATTGCATTAATCAAACCGCTCGTTCTATGTATGTTCGTGATTTGGTGTTATAGTATATATATATTTACTTGATAATCTAATCAATTACCATCAAGTTTTAACTAACATTACAAAATCGTAATTGGTTATTCAATTATCTACTCCCGTTGATTTTATCGAATGTTTCTCTCCAGATACCATAAAATATCTGAGTCCAATTTTTTGAATCATTCGTTTCGCGCCGAGCATCTGTTTTCTACTAATTTGCATTAGATTTCGGAAATTTCCTATTCTGAATCACTCGTCTGCAACGAGTAAAGTCGATTATTTGTTTTATAGATATTAAACATATTAGTTACTCTGAAGGTATTAATGTTTTAGAATATATCTGGGTAGGTCAAAGTTTTAAATTTCATTTACGTGGTAATTACTGACGCCATAACTCTATTAGTTCTTAGCCAATTTTCGTATTTTTCGTTAGAATCGAACCAACAGGTTTAGGACTAGATCGTGACGCAGCCCGAATTTAAATTCGCAAAAATAAAAAAAGTTATGACCAAAACCATTGACTCAGTTGGATTTCCCATTGAAACAAAAAGCGCACGCTTTTTGAAAGTTCCGGTCCGCTCCAATATAATGGTGCTAGCGAAGCTTTATGCTTAGTAACTGGATCGACCTAGTTATATTAGCAGTAACGGGGATAAATCATAAAAAATCCCGAAAATCGATTTCATGTGACTTGGTAGTCGATTGTGATTTAGGTTGCTTACAGCAATAATTTTTTTGTCGAATGATAAAATAAAAGGTCCCCTGATAGAAACAAAAATGTAATTAATTACCCTAGTCAAGTTAAAAATATTTCATAAATAAACTCTTATTCAGGAGGTATGAACTTTTATTGTCTGTGGTCGATACGTTTTGATCTTTAAGAAATTTCGCATGTGGACGAAGATGGTTTTCCATGGTTAATGGCGATTCACGACAAGGTCAGACTATAAAATAAAATGGGTGTTATTTGAAAATGTAGGTCGTTCTCTTTCTTTCCAAATTAAGAATACCATAGTAAGGATTATATTCAAAGTTTAAAATTTTTGCAGTAAGTTGAGTGGAATATTACAACTTGGTAAGTTACTAGTAGAAAATATAGTTGGATTAATTATTGCGTAGAACATAATTTAAGAGGTTGTCAGATGAAAGAAATGGCTAGATTGATTTTAAGTACTGTCAAGAGTATATAATTCGATAGTAAAACTAAATCGTGGTATTATACGTGTCTGACAGTGTATGGGTGTAGGTGGACCTGCGGCATATGGACGAGCAAGCAGGCAGCAATGTGGTGTCCGTGGGTGTGGATCTCTCCGAGTTCTACATGTCTGTGGAGTGGGACATTCTGGAGGTGCCAGCAGTAAGGTACGACATCTTTTTACCTATTTTTCTTTTTACACAGACGAGACGTTAAAGCACATTTTTGCAGCGTATCGAATAGCGCTACAGTTGTTTACGATAAATAATAATAATACACACCTGAAAACAAAAAAAATAAAAAAGGCCAATTGCAAAGATATTGTGAATAAATAAAATTGGTACACTGCTGCTTATAAACAAACATACTCACTAATAACGTCGATGTCACTAATATCTTCTTTCCTTTCCTCTCCATCCTGTTCCTCTATTTTTCATACTGTTACAAATCCGTGCTTTAACCTTTTACCCTCTCCTTGTCCCACTACCTTGTATGTACGTAATAAATAGCATGCTTGGTTTGCTTTCATACATTTGTAAGTACTTTGTTACAAAAAGTGGCAATGTGTAACCACTCTCAAATTATCTCAACTAGCTAAGCTAATGTGCACCCCAAGGGCGCAAGGTTTAGGACACCCCGAAGTGTGCAGGGTTAGTGCTTTTCTACTTAGCTAGACACAATTCGGTTTACATCCTATTGGCTCATTCTAGAGGCCTTCTATATTGGAGGCCTATACTTGCCGCTTCATCGGATATAAAATTGCAAGACCTGTACGATAAAATGATACTTTCATTTCATAGGTTATATATAACCCCCTTTTACATTGTCTTGAGTATAATCATTTCTTTAGCGAAGAGGAGATGTGAATAATGTGTACACACTAATAACAGCCATCTCTGTTTACTTTCCGAGCGCGTCGGACCTAAGTGAAAGCAAATACCGACAATATTTTTCTTTCAATGCCGCCGCTACGTAAGGCCCTTGGAATTTAATTTCTTAGCGATAGAATAGCAGTAACTAAATAAATAAGGCTCTTAAAGCAAAATATTTTGGAAAAGTATATTTTTTTAAATGGAGTTATGTAGCCTCTTTTGCGTTTTTTACTTATTGGGTTTTCGTGAAGGTACCCTTTATGACACTTTGAGCCCACATTTTAAGTTTTTTAGGCGGTGTCACAATCGAACTGTGCAAAAGCCAGTCAAAGGATGCGTGACCTAAAATTTCTTACCTAGAGTTCCGTCATACGTAGAAAGTAGGAGTCAAGTAGAAAGGACTCCTTTTAGCGGGGAAAAGTCACTCCTGCCGGTTAGCATGTGCTACTTGAGATATCTCGTGCACGATTATAAAGAAGTTTGTCGATATCGATATATACATATCTCGTTATCCTTAAAATGTAGACAAATTGAAGTTGCGTCTTGATATATAATTATAAACTACTTTATCATAGTCACATCGCTTTCATTCATTCAATTAGTGTTGTGTGTTTTACCTTTTTATTTACTTTTCGGAAATGTGATTTACATCAATTTTGACGTTGACTGACGACTTGAAATGAAATGAAATAAACTTTATTTGCTTGCGACTTGCGTGATCTGAGGCCCTACCTGTTAAAAAGAGACGCCACTATAGACCGCGTATAGCGGTGTCTCACTTTGACAATCGAACTTGAATCGCGCTAAAAGATTTTGGTAGGCCCTCAGGGGTTGATATTTTCTCCTAAGTCTATGGTGCTTGTTTATATTTTAAACCGCCAATACTTTAAATAAAGAAGATAAGGGTAATTCGCGGATAGATGGCCATAGTTTTTTTAATGCGTATAAAAAAAATATTAAGAAATAAAACTTTTTTTGTTTTTTTAATGATCATATATTTTGTTTCCATTCTAATAGGAACAATGAATTTCAATAGTCTGGAATCAGTTTGTAGTTTTACACATTTTATAAAAACTTAAGCGGGCCATCTGTCCTATTCTGGCTTCGTTGCAGTTTTCGTGCATCCACCGCTTACAAATGTGATACACTTAATCCAGTCTTCTATCAGCTCTGTTTTGTAATAGTTCTCTCCACATCCCACACAGTCGTCCAAACATGTTTCAGAAGAAGAAAAGTCACCACTATCCAGAAATATCTGGTGATCTTGTTCATCATCATATATCCTTTTTATTTTCTTTTAAACCATAGAGAATATCGAAGTAGGCATTAACTTCAGTTCGATCACAATGGGCCAAAGAGCCTTCCTGCCTTTCTCGTCCGTATTTCCGGGTTCCTTTTTGAAAAGGAAGTGAACCAAACTTAGCCGGCTGCCTCCATATCTTTATTAAATGATTGCTTAATACCCAACTGTTTTGCAAAAGAACAACGATGCCTCTCAAATCTCTCGGTGTCAGTGGGAAACAGTTTTTTTCCATGTTCAATATGTGTCTCTTTTCATTGTCTTTTCCAAAAACTCATGCAGGGCCCATGGGACGTTTCCAGTTGATGTTAAGTAGTTTTCAAACGCCTCTCTAAGGTTTTTCGTAGTATATCATAATTCTATAGCAGCCTGCCTATGTGACATATTTCTGCTTCAATTGCTTGAATTGAATCGGATAGGCTCTACTTGCCTCGATCGGTTTGTATTGGTTTTTGGCATCTGAAATACCAAAAATATTATCATTTTCTTCTAGATACGACAGGAGCATATAATTCAGTACACGTTCCATTATCTTACAGAAAATGAACGTTACCGAGAAGGGCCTGTAATGGCAGGGTCTGTACGACTGCCCATTTTAGGCACAGCTTGCACGTTGGCCAGCTGCCAGGTACTTATCCATGAACCATAGACAGGCGATATAGGCGCGTCAATAGCGGAGCTAACTCACGAGCGCAAGTCCTTAGAACTATGACTGGTATATCATCCGGACTACTGGCTTTATTCATGTTCAGTTCACGCAATGCTTTTCTTACTTCGGTTTGTCTAATCATATATCGAACGACATAAAAGTCCCACTTGACAAACCGGGAGATCCAGCATTGCTAGGATCCAAAAGAGAATATACGGCAAATAAATCAGACTTTTCCATTGCGGTATGTGCCAACGATCCGTTAGGTTTCTGCATAGGAGGCACTGAGGCACGGAAGAAGTTACCTTCGACTGACTTAGCCAGGGACCAAAACGCTGTACTACCAGACGGGAAACGAGCTCTTTTAATAGCCTTTTTGCAGGACTTGGCGGCTTTGTTAAAGCTTTTCTTCTTTTCGAGCGTATTACAAGCTCTGTGAGATCAAGCTTTGACGCTAAATATGCCTCATGTTTTGACGCCACCGCATCACGACATTTGGCATTATACCACGGCCGAGCTTTGCCGGCAAGTGGTACGTCAGAGAAGGGGATAAAGAACGCCATACCCTTTCAAAGCACATTGATTACAGCATCCGCGGAAGCTGAAAGGTGGCAAGAAAAAAAGCAAAGGATCAGATGCAAAAAAAAAAGCAACGTATCTCATCCCGATTTGCTGATTTGTAAAAAATCAATTGTAGTGCCATAAGCGTAACTAATCATAATAATTATTCTCTCATTCACACCAATTAACCGAGCCCCAAGTAATAGGAGCCCCTAGGATCGCTGGTGTCGGTACGGTCTATAAGCACCTATTATTATATAGGTACCTAATATAATAATAGGTGCATGTAATAATTAAGGGCACGCTCCAACAAGAACCATCGTGGACGTGGGTATTTAAGAAAGATTGAGAAAAGGGAGGACTTTAAGTGAAGCTGTAAAAATAAACATCGCTGTCGCATAAAGTATTCACGTAAAAAGAACGATTAGAAGCTAGCCAGCATGAGGCCAGCGTTATTATTTGTTTGCTATGAGAATTATTGCTCTCTGTCACAGATGATAATCACAGCGCAACCGGCTTTTGAACAGTATAATAGATTGATTCTTAGTAACTTGTAAAATTCGATATTAGCATTTCTCGACGTAATTTGTGCGCCACTTAAATAATATTTCTTACTTGTTTGTGTCTTGTAAAGTTCATGTATTTTCTGATTGAATATTTAAGGATATACATTTTTTGTCTTAGACAATTAATTATACTATTTGCTTGTATAAACAAATTGTTAATGACTCCCTTTCAAATACTGTCATGCCTAACCGTGAAAATGTGGTCCCAGTTATAATTATGTAACACCTATTTATACTGGAGTGTACAATAAATTATACCGCTTGTGTACTATCCGTTTCCTTTTTAATTATTTTACTGAAACCACGAAAAGTTAATAACTGAACGCTATAATAATTAAATCCCGTAGATAATACTGGTTGAATTTAAGGCTATCAACATAACTCAACACTTTGCTATAATGGATATTTTTAAACTACCATACGTTTCACCGATTCGCTTCGCCGATATATAATGACATTTTCATTATGGTATGATCGTTGCTGGATTTGGCAAAAAAGCTGAATAGCCTGAATAATGCCACTTGTAAAATAGGGTTGGGAATGAATTTGGAATGAAGTTCTTCGAAAATTCGGCCCTTAAATTTGTTTAAGTGTATGTCTTACCTGGGCCAAATTATCCAATTTGGTCAAACTGCTTTCAATTAAGCTTGACGACACTTGGAAAGATTCGTCATTCCGATCATAATGCCTGAAAGCTAAGATCTTCAATCAGTCCTACCAGTCATGATTTACACTGCAGAAACGTGGACTCTAACCAAAATATTAGTCTACAAATTCAAAAACTCGACTCGGTGTTTTATTAAGAGATAGGGTATGTAACAAGGATATTCACCATAGGAAGAAAGTTATCCACATAGCCTGAAGGGTTAGCACGCTTAAGTAGCAGTCACTTGACGTGATATCGTGACGTCGATAGACTTTGGCTGTTAATTGATTGATTGATACGACTACTCTTCAGTTTCCGCTTTTTTCTTCGCTTCCGTGATGAGAACATAATTTATGTAAAGTAATATATTTAAAACCTGGAAATTTGAAATGCAATTAAAAGATGTTGAAGCAGCCCAATTTGTTTTTGTTATTTTAATAGACCATTTAAAGTACAGATAGGTGAAGAGTATCATCGATTCCGAATTCCATTATCGTCGGTCTAAAGCACTAAGAATGGTCATTAAGTTAGCACGGCACATCACTTTTATGGCACACGTTAAGCCATACAAGAGCTGTATTGCGGTCGAGCGAATTGATATTTGTGAAGCTTTTATATTTTTCTTATTTAAGAGTTTAACTGTCTGTACTGTCTAACAACTTAGAAAAAAGAAATATTTATGAACGGAATGGAACACAACAATCAGTTAAGGAGTTAAAAAATTACTGGTGTACCCAAATATGAAAAGTTGCCTATAAAAAATATTTGTGTGTCGTACGATTGTTTTAGGCTTTTATTAGCAGGGAATATTTCAAATTGAACATTATTGCAGGTTGTAAAAGGAACAATACAAAAGAGGACTGATAGTTTAATTTGAAAATTTAGATAAATTTAAAATTCATACCATACCATTTGATTATGTATCCAACAACAGATCCACCCTTTTCATGTAAGTGGTAATTTCAAGCGGGTTTCATGACATCCACCTTATTTTATGTCTAAAGGTTATTCGTGTTTACTTACATTCGCGTAGCCTTTTCAGCTGCTTTACGAGGTCATGAAATAGTGTGAGGATAAGCTGCGTCTTATTTCTGTACAGAGGTACAATATAAACGTTTACAGAGAAAAACCGTCTGATAAAGTATATTCGTGTAAAGTTACGGAATGTGAAACCTTTTAATTATATCTGAAATTGAGATTATAAGTTGATTGATTAAATTTATCGTCAATCATAAACTTTCACGCGAATCATGCATTAAGTTTCGAAACCAAATATTAATATTTTTATAACACTAAATGTAATTCTATGTATGTTTTACACACTGCCGACGGTTTTAACGGCCGTGTATCTATCCAGATAGATTTTATTGAAAGTAGGTAAATTTGCTTAAATCCAGATTGGAAATATTACGGCCAATACCTATAGGTTTTTGCCGCCTAGGCATTGGAATACCCGCTTGCCCCATTTCCTGTCATCTCGTGTTAACGTTTGAAACTGAGATTTGAATAATTCACCGCAGATAAGAAAGATTATCGTCAAAATAAAATACCTCCGGCAGAAGTTGTATCTTGTGGCAGACAACCTTGAATGTTCCAAAATTTATTCAAGGCTATCCACATTCTTTGTCTCATGAGAAAGAGAGCCTCATCATCTTTTATAATGCGCCTGGGGGGGGGATCTACCTACCTGTCTCTATTGCCGAGATAATATAACCCCGGTATATTTAATGCTCGCTTTGGGCAAACTTCATTATCGGCTTCTTTTCAGACTCAGAACTTGGAATGTGATCAAATGTAAGCGCTATGTATTATGATTTAAAATTAACCCAATATACGAATAGTATTATTTCCAACACGTTTAATTATATATTTTTTTAATTAATTTTAGTTATTGGTCATATCAAGAATGTTAAGCCAAATGTCAGTCTTAGGTAAAATAATGTTTACAAAGATCAATTGTAGGTGTTTGCATTTGTTTATACCTTATTTAGCATGCCATTAATAATAATAATGTACACATAAAAATATAATCTAATACTTATTTGATTATTCATTTACTGTGGCTATTTTCAAAAATTTATGTAATGTCAACAGACTACACTTACACATGAAAGTTTCATAGTTTCTTCATGAGGTTTATAGGCAGTAGAATCGCTATAAATAAAATTATTTTGTCAAATTTGCGAAGAGTAAAATAATATTTTGATTTAGTAATAATATTACAGAGGTAATTTTTTTTATGGTCACCAAATTAGTTAGCGGTTAGTTCTAAAATATTTTTTTGCGGAGATGTCTTTATAAACATGATATTAATTATTATCCAAATAAATGCGTTATTCATCACACGTAAGTATTCAATTTAAAATAAAATTTCCCTTGGCGGCATGGAGTTATTTTAAAACAAAGTTTTAAAATAACTCCATAACAATAAAAATATTAAGTACTTTTAAAGTAAATAGATTCATAAATTTGAATTTGAAACGCCAATTACATAATTGGAGCGGAGCAAGCGGAGCGAGCGAAGCTCCCATGGATCAGCTTCAATGGCGCAATGTCTGTTACGCCACAACTTCCCGAGTTCTTAGCCGATTTTAATATTTATTGTGTGGAATCGAATCAACAGATTTAGGACCAGATTGTGGCGGAGCCCGAATTTTGAAATTCGCAAAAATTCCCATCGAATTTTTTTTTTCTTTTTTTGGGTATTACATTCCGCTTCAATATATGGTGCCAGCGTAGCCTTATGGTTAGCGATTGCATCGCCTAGTTATTTATGGATGGTGACGATGTCATTTACTGTCGATGACGATTTCCACTAAATCTGACAAGTTTCTTGGAGCTGTTCCTCTTGTCAGTTAAAAAACGTCCTGAATTGGCGGTAGGTAAAAGTGCGACTTTCAAAAGAACTTATTTGAAGTGCTTTTCAACAAATTTATTTTGATTTCATAAAATGTAATAGGAAATATTAAATACGATTAAAATACATAGGATGGCAAATGAAGCTGTAATATAATACCTTGAAATCATTATTGGAATTTTCATGCGATACCTACATAAATTTACATCGGCTTTACGTAACAATAGGCTAATTTGAATTTCATGTGCTATTACCTGATCCATAGAGACTAATTAGTTAGATCTAAATTATGTGACCAAAAGCAATGAGTTAATAACTAATATTTTCATTTTTTACGTATATTTTGTCATGAAATATTTAAAAAAATATTATATATTAGATCATATAGTCTTTTTTGGCACTTAACAACAGTGACTTTGTAACACCAAAGTTTGAATTTGGTAATAAAACTCAATGAATTTAAACATTATGTTATTAACATAAATGTTTAGAAGTATCACATAAATTAGTATACTACATATAACGGTTACTAAAATAACTACCTACCAATAAAAAAACGTCAATGTCATCCCCAACAAGACCGCCTGCAATGATAGAGTCTGTCAACGTTTGCGCTACAAACAAATTGATGGGGACAATGATGGTGGCACCAAGAAGCAGAGCAGTGGATAAGCAGAGCAGTGGATAATGTATTTCTATTGTCTGATAGTGACGCCTGCAACCGATTGTCTGAATCCCACTATACTACGGCTAAAAGGCGAGCATACTCTGCAAGACTAGAAGAAGTTTGGATAAGGATATTTCGCGTTCGTCGCTCGTCCCAAAGCCTGGGACGAGGTATGAGACGGTAAAATTATACGATTATAAGCGCACACTGCGCTCTAGGCATTCTTGACTTCGACCATATGATAAGTGCTCTAGTATTTTATAAATCACACATAATACTGTAAGAATGCATCAAGAATGATAAAATTGTAGGGGCTTTTTTATATTTGCTAACATGGCGACTCGGTCAACAGATTGACACACATTTTTATTGTGGACTATTAAAAACGCCACAACACCCTAATTTTAATAAAACAGAAGCATAGTTCCTTGAACTTATAATAAGAAAAAGATTATTTAAAAAAATTACATTGTGAGGCGCCCCTATGTCGAGCTTAAAACACATGGACATATGCTCCTATCTCATCAACATCCACTAGTGAGATCGTTAAGATCCTGTGGAGGGTCTTAAGATTGGTCACCAATGGTTTACATAAAATGGGGTAACTCATGCACATTATTAGGAAATTCAGAAACTGCTATGCAAAACGGTGAGAGTATCTGGAGAGTCGAGAGCAATCGTGTTATTGAAAAAAAGGAACCACGGTACGCCCTTAATATCCCTTCACTTATTTTATTTTGATTGCTTTTATAAACACTATAGGTAATTAGAAAAGGTACAGTTTAATGTTGTGGTGATATCGTGATTACAAACACAGGTTTTCTTGACGAGTGACGTGAGGGAGCCACGGTTAAGGGGTTCCTTACTGACGTTCGCAATACAGTAAGGAAACATTAGTAGATTTTTCCAAATCTCTTTTGACATGTCGTGCAGTTTACTACATACAACCTCGGTAAACATGTGAACCACAACCACCCATCCTCCACTCAGAATTCGTTTGAGTACGGGAGCAGAATGTGAAGTATTCGGACTTTTTTTTTACCAGAAGTTTTGGTAATGAGTTTGGTCAATCCCAAACAGTTAAACAATCCAAAACAATGAGAGTTGCGGAGTAGTAAAATAGAAATAAGAACTTCTGGAATTTGCAAATATAAAAACAATATAACACAAAACGAAAAGTACCATGTATTATTTATGTATATCAAAACATTCATACATATCAGAATAAAACACTTTTTTACGGATTTTTGCGCATGTTTTATTTTATTTTATATTTAATCCTGACGTTTCGACTCCTTTACAGGAGCCGTGATCACACAAAATAAAACATGCGCAAAAATCCGTAAAAAAGTGTTTTATTCTGATTCATACATATTTTTATGGAATAAGGAAACATAAGACTTCTCACCTTTCTCACTGACGTTCCTGGGTTGAAATCCCAGAAGGGGCTTTTGTGAGATCTTATACATTATATATCTATGTCTATCTGCTATCCATTCCAGTATCCATTACAGTGTTTACTTTGGGCTATACGAATTATCGTGAATGCAAGAAATATTATTGTCACTAATATTTTCTTATTTGTCGATTTATTATTGTTTGAATCAAAGTCAAAACTAGCTTTTTAAGCCTACTGGCTAACAAGACATTCGGTCTGGCATTATCACGTAAAACGAAACATCCCAAAACTACAGAATGATTCGGATCGTTTCTTTTTTCAGTTCCTACTTTACTCTTATCAATTACTGCCAACAGAAGAGATCCAAATCTAATGTTATATCCACCACTAAAAGGGGAAAGTGAACGTTTATCTAACAATCCTACCATATATGTAACATCACTATTCATTTCCGTTTCGCCACAGTCTGTGAAGCTAGGCCATAGTTTGATAATAAATCTAAGCACGCTTTCTGATTACTAAGGCATCCATTTCTTATCACCAGGGATCAATTTCAAATAAATTGTTTCGGAATTATAAAAGAGTCGTAAAGAACATCATTTCTAAAAAACTGAATCTTTTGTTATTCACAGACTTAAAAATATGATAATTCATCGTTAATTCCACCATAGCACTGCAGTTTTATTAATAAACCGTTTGCGAATGACTACTAAATAAACAAGTAGCATGTTAAGTTTGCTACTCTATCTCTCTCTATCTCCCGTGAAACCTCTAAATCGCTTGGATTTTTGATGCTTACATAAATACATAAATTTCAATAACTTTCAGTAAATTGTAATCTTACAATATTGGTGCACGGTAGTAAAATATTAACATTTCGTATTAAAAATAGACTTTTCAATAAAAGGTAAATGTCAATGCATTCGAGTAATATTTCTAACGAACACTTTCGAATGCACTTGTAAAATGAGAGATTTCAACTTGTCACATTTTCAATAAAGCATGAATAAGCGGTGACAAGCGAAATTACTATCAATAGAAATCTACACCCAAAAAACTCAAAACGATTGTAATAAATATCTGTAACACATTGACTGAAATAAACGAAAGCGGAGACAATACTTCACGAAGTCTCTGGTAGCCACAACCAGAGCATAATACTATTATGAATTTCTTTCCGGTTTTGGCAAGCTGCCAAATATCTTTACACTTCTCGTTCAGGGTATACAGCGCAAAAGCTCCCAACCCGTTACGTCATAACATCAATGCGATATGTTGCATACGGACAGGCATTTACTTGCATACCCCGATCACAAGTAGTTAGTAAGCAACACTGCTGGTCATAGGTCCAACCCAATGATCTACATAAAAAACGGTCCAGCACTGCCAGCATTCAACGGTTTCTCGCGACCTTATTGCGACCTCGCGACTTATAAATTATTATCTTGTCACTTTCAACATTTTTGAATTACTATTTGTAAGCTTAACTTTAAATTACTTATTTATTAAGGTGTGTTTTAGTTTTATTATTTTATAATAAACAAATAAAATAATAATATTTTTTCGCAATATAAATAGAAAATAAATAAGCTAAAGGAAATTTCTTAAACCTTTTTTTTACATTTTTTTTTAGATATATTTATTTAAATAAAAGTTTTGTATCTGAACTTTATCTAAAGCCTTATTTAATACTCTATGCTTGTGCAAAAATTCAATTGTCTTTCTTAACAAATAAAAAAAGTCACCGATTTTTGATCTGAAACACTCCTTGATTTTCCATAGTGCGCCGGTCCACTTCGTCCAATACGTAAGTAAGTAAGCAATTAACTAAACGTTAATTTGTTGAGCAACAAATTGAGCAAAAAATAAATTAGCTCTTGGTTTATGATTTACTAAATGACATAGTCGCAAATGCGAAGTAAGTACTCATACCAGAAGCGAATATTTATGTTTGTTGTTGTACTGTATGAAAAGTGAAATGCCGAGTATCCTATATTATTTAGCATAGGGACTATGCAGCTCTAAGGACTAAACACAGCGACCTAAGAGATCTTTTGCAACTCCCGCTTCAAACTATAGTAACTTTTAGCCGTGAAGCTTCTAGGAAATCAGAGCCTTCTAAGGCTTGTGAGATCATAGTTCCCCCGGACTGTTTGTGTTTAAAACTACGTTTTTACATAGGATGTGTTTGGATATTTCTTTTAATAATCCTGGTTACTTTCAGCAGTTTTTGTCTATTTACAAGTACGTTTACTTTTCTGTTACCGAGGAATTCTGAATGTCCTTGTCCCTTTTTTTATTTAGCTACTTTATTGTCTACTTTATTTGACGTTTTTAACATATAGGTTTCTACTTTATGATCTTAATCGCTGCTTGGCTTCGTTTTTCAAAATGCCATTTGCGATAATGCTATGCTACCCTCAAGTAAAGCTCCCTAATTCTGGCCAGAGGATTAATATTCACCTGAAAGTCACTAATATCTTAACCTCGTAACGGTGTATTTTGCTTAAAGAGCCCACAGAATTACCGCTATTCCAACCAATGAGTTGATATTGCTACCGCCGATCACTTCAACCTTGCTACTTATTCACAAACGTCCGAAACTTTCCGTGTCCGATACCTTCCGAATTCGAAATGTCAAATTTGTTCCCGAACGGATTGTAAAACGTTATTCTCAAATCCCATCGAAAAACAAGTTTCCGAATCCGTATGCACAGACTACTTATAGTGCTAACTTGCAGTAGTAAAGCGCATTTACAAAGAATGTTATAAAATGGTAGGATATGGACTAATATAGTAGAAAATAACAAAGTACTAGATATGATCATTTTTCATGATTTCAAGCAAGTTTGTCACAAAATATGTTAAATGAAACAAGCAACTTACAACTTAATAAGTAATTCACTTAAATAAAAAACTGTTCCATGTAATGTCTAAATAATTGTGTTCCTTTAAACTAGCTTTGTAAATAAAAGGTAACAGACCCCAGTGAAAATAAAGTGGTTTAGTTTAACGTAAATATTATATGGTTAATCTGGTGCTTTATCAATTTCATATTATGTATATAGTTACCAAAATAATATTTTCTGTATGATATAATTAAAATACTATTATATGACAACCTGTTTTTGTTATTAATATAAAACAAATTGTTGTTGTTATATTACTTTAATAATTAAAAGAGTGATGTTGTCTTATCATTTTGAAAAGAAAACAATATTTTGTTAATAAATTGTGATGTAGTAACTAATGAAAAAGATATATTTTTATAATACAATGGCTGCTTTAAATTATTTATTAGAGTAAATAGAAAAAAAAACTATTTTTAAATACCACATTAGATAAATGTAGATTAAGTGATTATATCCCTTTTTATTTATATTTATTGAATGTAACATTAATTCCAGTAATGCATATAAAACAAGCATTAACAACGCACTTAAAACGAAAAAAGATAATAAACTTACCCCATACTACTTGCAAATAATAATTTCAAAGTATTATTAAGACAAAATAATTTATTTATTTTAATTTTTTCTTTCTTTCGGAAAAGATTCCGACACCAATTAGCTGTCGGATACGAATTCGATAGATAAAGCCTTCATTCCGAATCACACTGTCAAAAGTTTCCGATGTCGGATTTGTGAATAGCTCATGGAGGTGACATTCGAAAAGTTTCCGCACGGATTTGGAAAGAGCAGTTTCCGACGGTTGTGAATAACCCCACTTGTTTCAAAATATTTGTGTATGTGTGTTTAAAAAAATGTGATGTGTGCGTGTGAGTGATTGCTTTATGGAGCAAGTCTTCAGTTTTGTAGTAATCTACGTTGATAGCCAGTAAGAAATAATTTACGTTCATGTGAAGAAAGAGGCTGGATATTAATTTTGAATTCTGTTGGCTCGGTTATAGCTATAATAGTGCGATATTTTGGCAATACAATTACATTCTTAACTACAAGCTTCGCTCTTCCATTTTTTGAGGACTAAGATGGGGTACATGATGTTGCCAAGGTTTAGTTCATAACATGTAGTATTAATGAAGATCTAACAATCGAGTGGCATGTGCAATAGAGGTTCTTACCCATATCATATAAATGTGCATAGATTACTAAGCCTGAAAACTTTGCTCTAGAAGGCATAAATTGACGAAATTTTCTTTTTGTGAGTTTAGTTTGAAGAGATTTTGTTTCAGCTATACAGTCACTCAATGCAGTCTTGCTTCACTTTACAGGACACTTCTTCCTAAGAAAAATACAAAATATCTACAAGGAACGCTTGAATTAATTCATTCCATTTTAATTAAACAGCACAAACTTTTAACGAGTATTTCTCGTGTCTTCTTTATTGAGATATAGAAAACTGCGGAAGAAATGTTACATAAATTGGGAAACTTAGGTATTAGTACGTAATCAAAGCTGTCTCCAAAATAATAACCCCTGTATTTTACTGCCAAAAATCGAATTTGTATCCATTATGCAAATAGTTACCCTATTTGCATAATTGATACAACTTTGTCGCTTAGCGTGACGCTCTATGGGCATATCATATACAGCATGATTCCTGCATATTATGTATTACATTTATACATATTTACAAAGCTTATCATTCTCCAATAAATAACATTAGTTATCCCCATAAAAGTACCTCAAAAAATATCCCCATCACATGTTAAGGTCAATTTGTAAAAACTATTTCAAACACAACAAAGTCCAACAAACCGTTTCAAATGTTTCCCAAAATTAACTTAAAAACATTTCCTACCGCAATATGTGTTAAGGGTTGAACTTGAAGACTAGAACCATTCCTGAAAATAGCTTAAACCGCTTAGCGTGGCACTCTTTGAGCATGCCATTTTCAGCATGACTCCTACTGACTGGTTATGGTGATAATACATTTGATGATAAATGAGAGAGATGATGATAAAGGAGAAATGAAGCATAGACGTAATTGCGTTTCTGAAACAAAATATTCACTCAACTGTAATAATTAAAGAAATACAATTTCAAACCTTTACTTCAGGTCTTTTTATGTCTAAATTAGTAAAGTTATTGTTAAAGAAAGTATAGTAGTCTATATATTTTTAATAAAACATATCATCAATGTCCATCATGACATCTTGTACTAGCCTCCAATATTATATTGTAATCTTTGTCTGCGTTCGCTTTTCTTAAGTATGTCTTTGCCGAGCTATCAACAAAGACAAACTTTAAAGAACGATCGCATACCATTGAAGACGTTTTCTCTACACGCATTATTTCCAAACTTTACCACTCTCCAACATATAAAATAATAATCCCAATAAAAATACCAAGTCAATCTTGAAAGCCACGTTTAAGCCAACCCTGAACTATTCCTAAGTTTTCCGAAATAAACCAGACTCTGTATAAAAAAAAATTAGTAAAGTTTTACATGCGTAAAAATCGCAATACGGCCATACTATTTTAATGAGAAAACAGATTTCAAATTCATAGCAGTATAGCCGAAATTTCATAGCAGTGGAGACACGCGAGCAGAATAGTGAATTTTTGTATATATAATACATTGCGTTCATTATTAAAGTAAAACCATCAATGCGAAATTAATTTCGTGTCATCCAATCTATCACGCAAGTACCTACAATTTTACTTTCTTAAATTAGGTATCTCTTGGTTTTTTACAACTTCGTTATATTGTTTCCGAAGAACAGTGTGAATTTAAAAGCAGTATTAAGCTCACAAAGTTAGCAGACTAATTATCGCGATTCGCTTGCTTTGTATCGATATACATTATAAAAATGCAAATGCCTTGACGACGAAGTTTATTGAATAATTAAACAGAATTACCATGCAGCGTTTACTTTAAGAAATTACATTATTATTAATTACTACATAGTTATTTATCATTTATATAATTTAGGAAGGAAGAAAAATTCCATTAAGGGTCATAGTATATACTAAGCTTTTCTAATGCGTATGGTGATTACCTCCGATAACTGTATTGGATTGGCTTTTAAGGGTGGCTGCTATTCTTTCTATAACCCATATAATTTACTATATGTGCTGGTATTAGGTATTTGTGATGTACGAATATTGTATTTTTTATTGCTTAAGTTTCAATTACAAAATACTAATTATTGAAATTGCAATCTACGTCAACTGAAAAGCAAATTTTTATCCTAGTAACAATTTTACACAGTATTGACATAAAACTTGAAGAAAATTTAGAAAATTAACTTGTTTCGAACAACAAAAGAAAGCAACACTATTTAATATCACGGAGCAACAACATTTTTAATAAACTAAAACTCCAATTAAAAACTTCAAATAACATAAATTATTTTATGCATGACACATACGTAAAAGTGGTGCATATTGTGAAACATTATTAATTTTATCTGGTATCATAAACGAACTAGCGAATAAGTACTTTGAACTTTATATGTTATATTAATATTAACGATGTAAATATACCTAACATTAACTATTTCACGCAAAACACAAGTCACAACACAACCTTGTACATTAATTTCTCAAAAAATATGCTGGATAGTTTTGATTCAGTCAGTTTTTTTTTTCATCAAAGAAAGGTAACCAAACCGAAAATTATCACTATTTGACTGTGATCTTTAAAGGTTTAGATTGTCTTATTATAAAAGTAAGCCAAAATAATATGATTCCAATCGATTTATGTTACGCAGATTCCATACTTGTGAATTGTATTCGAGAATACACCACACAAGAAAAAAATATAAAAATCATTGTTTTACCTTTTTAAACTGCGAGCTTTTTTCACTATCTTTTCTATTTGTTTATTGAAAATTAACTTAATTAACTCACTAATCTGCAACGACTTGTTGTCATTATAATTGCAAAAGAAAATTATCATGCTACTGCTAAAAACGAACATGAGCAGATCTGACCACAAACACGCAGGAGAATCCTCTCTTAACAAATTACCTAATTAGGGCACTTTTTGAGTGTCAGGCAACAAAAGACTTCATTATATAATAAGCCACGTTTAGCCAAACATCAAGGTCACTATGTTTTTTTTTCTAAATTCCATGTTCCATAATGATTGTCGTTGTAAATCATTTTATTAATTATATTTTATGTTATTTAAGCCTTTGATTGCATTGTTTTTTTATCTCAAGAAAATTTACTGTTCATAATGCTTCTATCCACACTTAGCGTGTCGCAAAAGCGACTAATAATACTAGAGGTAATTACCATACCAAGGGGCCTGCTCAAAGGATAAAACTGAATAAAAAATAGATCACAAACTGCGCTTACACGATATAATTAATTAATACACTATTTGATTTTTATTTTTTGTAAAACAGTTTAACATTTCTTACTACTAAATGAAATATATATTTTCTTGACCAATGTAATAAAATATAAATATAAACTTGCAAACTTTCAGTTACCACAAAATGAATTATTCAAAACATTAATTAAAAAAAATAACAAGAAAAAAATAAAGGGCCCAAATTTGATCCCCGAGTAATTCCAGCCAGAGCTGAATATTGCACCTAATCATAACCATGAGTATATAGTATATTGTACATATTATATCGTGGTATGGGTTTTAAATGTAGAAGCTCCGCGGCTTTACTATGTGATTGTAGACGCAGTGCAGTTGTTTGAGAGTATAAAAACCCTGCGGATACCCGCTGTTCAATTTGTTGTATCACTTTGATAAACCGCGGCTTAGCCTAGGGTCTTGCTGTTAACCGACCTCCATATTCGAGGCTTCTAAATTGGCTTGGATCTGGGGGTTGTGGTATCGACGTTGTTTCGGAATTACATAACACGAGTGGTTTAGCTCCTTTGGTGCATAAGAATGTATTATGAATAAGAACATAAAACATTGTTATGTTAGTAATATTTATTAATTTGTTTAATAATCATAATTCCTGTCGGAATACCAGCACTTCAGTGTTTTTGAAGTTGCTGTGGAATTATGCTAAGGCAAAGTTGTCCATATTTATACTCTATTAGGTTCAGAATGTACATATATTTATGTAGTATTTTACTGTTTGTTCATTGGCCGTAAATATTGCGTTAATGGGCCATGTATTGTGGCTAGTAAATTTATTTTGACATTACGGTCTCTAATATAGGGTTAATACAAATACAAATATCTTAATATAAAAAATGTGAAGCGACACAAAGTTAACAATGAACATAGAAAAAACTAAATATATGCAACTTGGTACATACTACTATAACTTAATATAAAATACAATAATAAAGTAGTAGAAAATTATTAGTCCACGAAAATATGTATTGACGAAAAACTGTAGTTGGAAAAATCATATTAAACAGCTTTGTGAAAAATATGGTTACATTCTCGTTTGCACTTACGTGTTTAAGTGAAATTTCTGGAACATGCACTTTTAGCTTACCATCACATCTATAGCTTACAGTATATAATTATAATATGGGGAAAGTGTTGTGAGATAGAACACCCTATTCAGAAGCCAAAAAAGTGTATTAAATCTATATTTGGTGTATATAGACTATATTTGTGTCTTGCTTTGTTTAAGAGACACAAACTTTTAACTATAATGTCTATATCAAACAAATATACACATTGGTCAAAAAAATTCCGTAGAGTTTATCCAAAAACAAGTTATAAGCTGATTTGAAAAAAATACTATAAAAAATACCCAGTAATATAGTAAAAGACCCAGTAATTAACCTAAATAGATGCTCCATTTAATACATAGTAATGTTGGCTTGAGCAATTAAACGGCCATTGATGACTGTATAATCAGTATTTAAGACAGTGATTTATATTTAAGAGTAAATTGCTTAATTTAAAAGGTTAATTTAGTTAATTTCATAGTGTAATGTCTTATGGGTTGTTCTTGTTGGGCTTAGCTGCTAATATTGAAAGCAATTTTGTGTTACGGAAAAGAGCTGTCCGAGCAATATACAATCTTCGGCCTAGACATTCTGTCAGAGACTTATTCAAGGAAATTAATATTCTAACTGGGGCGGGGCAGTAGGTACATTTATGAGAATATAATCTGTGTACGAAAAAACTACAATATTGTCAAACATAGCGACGTACATTGCTTTAACACAAAAAATAAAGATATTCTTGCCGTTCCAAGTTTGAGACTTCAAAAGGCAGGAGGCTCATTTTTGGGGAAAGGTATAATGCTGTTTAATAAAGTTCCACAAAGTATAGTTGATTTGCCTTTGCATAAATTTAGCAAGTTAGTGAAAAATAAGCTCATGTCCAAAGGCTATTACAAGGTCAGCGACTATTTAATAGATCGCGATGCATGAAAGTAATAGTGTTGAAAGTAACATGTATCGTTTTAACATAACACTATTTATTACAGGTTGTGTCATACAGCTATTAGCATTTGTTAATTATAACACTAATTTATTACTGTTAGTTGGAGTATGACATGCTCTCCTAAAACATCTCTAGGGTGGTGGCATGTGGTGTGAGTCATTACGTTCACTATGATGCTCGTGAACGGTTCCTGCCTTGAGAGATGGGTTTTGTTTAACTTTCAATATTATTGACATATGTCAATAATATTGAAAGTTAAACAAAACCAAAAATAAGTATCCTTAAACATTGCAATAATATACAGAGACTAAACGACAAATTTATGTTAAATATATATTTAAAATAAAAATTTATGTTAAATATATATTTAACATAAATTTGTCGTTTAGTCTCTGTATATTATTGCAATGTTTAAGGATACATACTTAAAACAGATACTTGTTGACTTTGTTGTAATCAACGAATTAATGAAACCATAACATTACTACACTCGCGAGCAAAAGTATAGAATCACCTAATTGGAATTAAATCCGCGCGATTTTGATTACTCAATCACTACTTAGAAATAATAAAAATGGCACCATTTCAAAGGTTAAACTGTTAACTTTAAATTGATACCAAATTCATTTGAACCATGCCAGTATTTAGGGATCTATCCTAGATTAAGTGAAGGAGTTAGTAAAACAAGGAAACATGGTAAAATAATGAATGAAGAACACAACAAAAATTAATTTATAAAAAAAATATTTGGCCTTAAAATTTAGTTTCAATATTTCATGTTCCCTCCCCTAGCCCTAATAACTGCTCGAAGACGATTCTTCATTTACCTTATCAGTTTTTTAATTGATTCTTGCGGGATACCTTCCCACTTCTCTATCAAAGTCAATTTAGAGTTAACAGTTTAAAATGGTGGCATTATTATTATTATTTACTAAAAATTGAAAATTTTACACAGCAATATAGAGTTACATAAAATGCTTCATTTTTCCTTCAAACTAGATGTTATTATAGAGACTTCTACAACAATAATACTGATAAAAACCTTTCTTAAGGTTTATAAAAAAATACTAAATCTAACTTTTCATAGTTTGGTGGCTTGTCCACAAAATGACTTACTGGATGTTTTCGTGGCTCAAAAAATACATCAGTAGCTTATGTGAAGTTAAATATTATATTTGTAAACTGTATCAATTTTACTTTGCGATGCTTTTGTAGTTAGTGCTACAAGTAATACAACACATTAGGGAATAGAGACTTATTCCCTAATGTGCATAATTGTAAATTTTGGTGAACAAAACATAACGCAATCCTGTGTCGTAAATAACGAACCCACAAAGTCAAGTAATACATTTATTGCATCCTTTATTTAGCTGCTCGACCTTAAACAAGGAATAGATATGTCAGCCTCTCGCATTTTTCTGCAAAATATATGAGAATGCAAAAATCTGGTACTCTGATGAAAAATTTACAATTTCGATGTTTCTAGCGTTAAGGTTTAGTTATACCTTTAAGTATTTCAAAGAGTTTTAATTTAACCCTAAAAGATTCTTTTTTATTTTATTATTTTAGCTCGTTTCTATTATATTTTGGTGAAGCAATTTTGGTGGTTTTGATTGTATATTGCTATCCACCAAAAGTGCATAATTACACTAAACCTAATACTACCAAATATACAATAATTTTCATGTCTTGTAGGCAAATTAAACTTATTGCTTTGAAATACCTATTATACAAAATACATTAATACAACAGCCTTATGTTCTAACATTTAAAAACATTAAGAGAAATCTACACTCTCTGTAATGTCCGTTTCAACCGCGCGGCCACCTCATAATATTTGATGAAACTTTGCCAGGAATTAGTGCTAATTTGTTACTTTACACACCTCTTTTCGTGAATTTGAAAAAAAAACTAAGACGCTATGACAAATTATAGTTGGCCGCTAGAACCGCCACTTGCCGTAGTCATCGTCCGTGATTACACAGAAACTATATAATGCAGATAGACGAATGATGCATCAAAAGAAAGGTCTTAATTTGTTCAATTTGTTACAAAAATAAAAAACGTGAAAACGTGAATAAACAATAAGTTATGCAATATTTAGTTTTCAGGTTATGAGTAGGTAGGTATGACACCATAAATATCAAATTAATAGAGGCTCATGTGAATGGATAATTAGTTACTAATTTGTTACAGCGAATAAACGTAAAAAAATACTAGAAAGTGGGTTCAATAATTTCTTAGAGTCGATTTTAGTTGGCCGCTCGGACGGCAATATGCCTAAAATACAATGGCATTTATCTCGTTATTAAAAGTAGGTTTAAGCTTAGTTAGAGTACTAGTCGACGGGTAACGTAACCTAGTTAAGATAAATATGGCGAATATATCTGCAGCATTCATATTTTAGAAAATATTTGCAAAAAACCGTAATATGAAACCGTATGAGAGTAGGGTGACTATGATTATTGGAATGTTCGATATTCATATCTTATTTTTTTAGGGAGAGTGCCTATATAAATACATTTTAAGTTAAGGCATACTTTATATTATCATTTTTGATATTTGCTTTAAAATATGCTTATAGTATTTCTGTTAATAATGTTAGTGTGAGTGGAGTAAGAAATTAAGCTTTTATCTATATATCCTATGTATACAATGTGTCCCGCCACCAGTGTCGGAGCCTTTAATAGTGTGAAATATGGCATTTTTGGCTCTTACGGCCGCCATTTTGTTTTCTTGATAACCAAGACCTGGGCTCTCAAAATAATTCGACCACCACTACCCATGTAAATGTCCTATCAACATTAAAAAGGTGTCATTTGATAGCTTAACATGTAGTCAACAGTTACACAGCCATCATGTTTCAATTGTCATGGAATAAAAAATAGAAAAAAATAATGAAAGGAAAACAAATATGTATATATAATTTTACCTAAAAATGGCTATTTTTAGGTAAAATCAAATTTTTGTATTTTTAAAGTAGTGTTCTTCAGTTTGTTTTCAAATAGTGTGCAAAGATTATTTTCTTTGGTAATTTTTTTAATGCATTACTTAATTCTTGTCTTAAAAAAATTGAATTTACAGAAGCTTCTGGTCGTGGACTATTAGGCGCTGTATTAAAAAGCGGTACTTACGTCAGATGAATTAAGTAAAGAACAAGGCTGATATACCGGTATCATTGATGTACGAGTAATAAGCCAATTTTGAAACAAACCAACTACAAGTGCATCATACAATAATTGAGAGATTCTAGATTAGGAAAGTGTGATTCCAAGTGCATCACTATTTGAAAATACTTAAAACAAAATTATGGAAAAATATGAATGAATAAGAGATTACCGAAATTAATGAAGATAATTATGATAAAGATTCTGATGAGAGTTTTAAAATTGAATAGAATCTATTTAATTACAATGTATATTAAAAATGGTACATGATAGTACAAAAGTACAATACACATTGACCCAGCAGGGCATGCAATTAAAAAAAAACGAATTATTCGTTGTATTGTTCTAAGTTATTAATGATGGTGTGGTATATTTGTTAATTTTTATCAGTAAAATTAAAGAGAAATTAAATTTGTCACTCAGAAATTTGTTATTTTAAATATAAAATAATAATCGTTAAGATTACCGTAGTTCTAATTTTTACTTCATAAAAAAATGCATTTTTTTTATGAAGTAATGTAATATTTCTAAAATTTATATGTACACTAGCTGTTGCCCGCGACTTCGTCCGCGTGTATTTGATTTTATCACGCGGTTAACTGATATACAGCAAAAAATAAATAAAACAAAAATACAAAGTTTGGATTTATGCGTAAATTGAAGATAAAAAGAAAATGTGAACAATTAGGCACAGATTATTTTCCAACTTAACCTGGCCGGTGATTGAACCCGGATCCCTGCAGGTCAAAGGCACTTGCGGTACCATAAATGACCACTGTGCCACGGAGGTCGTTTGATCGACACGATCAGCAAAACTAAAAGCGGCCAAGTGCGAGTCGAACTGGCGTACGAAGGGTTCCGTACCATATGTAGCTAGTACCTTATAATGCCTCTTTATAGACAACGTTCGATGTGTTTTGGTCCGGAACATAAACAAACAGTTTGTTTGGTTGACTTACGCTGGAGAAAGCGACATAGAGCTGACCGTGTGAGAAACAGCCGACGCTGAGGTCCACGCCGACAACACGTAGCGTCTGCCCTTGGGTTTTGTTTATAGTCGTTGCATAACACATACTCACCGGGAACTGTACACGTTTGAAATGGAATGGGTAATTATTGGGAATTGGGATGAAGCGGAATTCGTGGTATAAAAACTCTTTTACCGACGCCACACCCCACCAAAATCTCCGCTTCTATTATGTTACGATGCAGAGAAGTAACTTTCAGTCTGGTCCCGTTGCATAATTTAAGGGGACTTAAATTTCTCAACAAAGTAATTGGGACGCCAGTTTTTAATTAATCTTGTGTGGTGGATGTCCAGGAGCTCTCAGAGAATTAAGAAATTCAACGGGATAATTTGTAGCGCCATCTTGCTCCATTACTTCGTTAATAGAAGTATATTCAACTACTTCTCCTTCAACATTATGAGTATATCCAAGTTGATTCTCGCAGCTTGGTCATTTCGCGGAGTCAAAACTGCTCTTTCGCAAGCCATGAGTTCTCATTATTTGTTATTTGATTTTGTTCACCATACACGAAAGAGATAAGTTCTTAAATTGAATCAACAGTGTGGCAGAGATTTTCAGATAAAATAATTTGCCCTTCTTCTTCCGGATATGTCCCTTCGCCAATTTTTAGCTATAAATCAGAAAATTCCTGCGCATTTGTGTTGCCTCCTGTTCGCGCCCTCATGTTCACTGTTAAGTGCATTCTTGTGACGTGTCGCCAAAGGCTTGAGCTCTTTAAGCATGCTCTTATCTCGTCGGTTTTTGTTCGCCGTGGTACTACTGGCAAAGTTTGTCTAAACTCCCTACAAAACAGTATCGTTACGCCACCCATAGGTTCTGACGTCATTTTGACGGATACCTCTGCGAGTTCTATTAACTGCTTCTACTACTTTACGGTGTGCCATAGTGCACTCGTCCTAGATAATTAGACAGCAACCGCGTAAAACCTTCGCTTTATCACTGCTTCTAGAGAAACCACATACAGGATGTTCACTTATGTCCAAATGTATAGGGATTTTAAACATGGTATGAGCAATTTTACCGCCAGGTAACAAAGTGGTTGCTATTCCAGACGACGCCACAGAAAGAGCTATTTTGGCTTAAGCTCGTAATTGTGCCAAGATTATTTTAGTGAGAAAGGTTTTTCGCGTCCCACCAGGTGCATCTAGACATAATTTCATCATAATGTAATGTATGAACCAAAAATTATGACAAACGACATGAATTATGAAACTATAACGCTTCTATAGCAAATCGAAATAAAAAAGAAAAATAAATTTGAGTTTAAAAAAAACAGGCTTTGATGGTAAACCGAACTAACAATTAAAAAATTAATTTCAAAATAACAATTAAATAATGAGCGACAAAAATAATGTCATTGAAACAAAAGCGTGGGGAGCTTTGAGGGACATTATCTGATTTCGAAAAAAAATAGTAATTTATCTTGGTAAAAAATAATAAATAATTACAACAATCGATATCAATTATAATATTGATTTTGATTTCTACTTTTTAGTTCGGTTTCCATAAAAGCGTTTTTTTAACTAAATTGATACTTACCTTATATCTTATTCTTGTAGTTTTTAATAAATAAAATTTATTATTTTGTTTCAGAAACGAGAAATTTTATACGTGTTGTGACGAGCCGTACTTGGACATCACATTCAACATAACCATGAGAAGAAAAACATTATTTTATACAGTGAACATCATTATCCCTTGCATGGGGATATCTTTTCTTACTGTCCTCACATTTTACTTACCTTCGGACAGTGGAGAAAAGGTACATTGCGTAGAGAGCGAGAGTTATGTACAGTTGACAGTATATCAAACTAAACATTTGGACATTTGAACCTCCTTTATGCTCTTACAATACGTAATACTTATTTCATTTTTAAAGTGTAAAGTTTGATATTCTGACGACAGTAGTTATAACTAATTTTGAATTGCTGTTTAGCGTTCCGTTTTCTATCGTGTTATTTATTTCTTTAAATGTATGTATGTAGTCATATTATCGCATCACATTGTTTCAAAACAATTCACTGGAAATGAAAGTATATAGTTTAGTAAAAGAGCACAGCCATTTAATAAAATAATGTATAAAAAAATTACAATTGGCAATTTAAACAAAATTACATATTAACATAATCGGCTTATTCTTAAAGCTAAGCCAGATAAAAAAAAACATTAGATTTATACTTATACAGTACGTCTAGTGAATTTATTTTTTAATATATAAACCGAATATAGAAACTCATAGACGAAAAACACAGAAAAAAAACTTAATCAAATATGGTAATTTTGTAATATATTAATAATAATAATATATTAATATTAAATAATGTAATATATTACAATTAATAATAATAATTATTAAAAAAGGATACGATATATATTGCATTAACTCTAATCAATATCAGGCAATTAACAAATATTAAAACACACAAAAATATTAATACTGTGTTTGACACATTGTTAGTATTCTTTAAAAAAACAGTTCAATTTACAGTTAATAGATTGGAAAATAGGTCCCATTGGTACATTTAAAGAAATGCATATGGCATATTGCCCGCTAAGGTTTTTACCACTGTGCCTGTGCCACTTTTCAACATTTTATAGATCTCACTTGTTTTATATATATATATATATATATATATATATATATATATATATATATATATATATATATAAAAACACTAATAATAATATATATATATAAACACACGGACGTTACATGGATTTGAAATACCATTGCAATACTTTCTCATACATAAAATTGTTACAAAAACATGAAAACTTATAGTGGTAGATGTAAGAAATGGACCCTTTTTGAAGAAATTTACGAATGCAACCAGATGCAGTCGAAAGGTCCCAACTTGCAGTAGACATGTTTTTCACTAAATTGTAAACATTTGAGGCGAACCTTCACAACTACAGCCAAAGTTCATGTCAATATTTCAGTGAAGACACAATTATAAAATGTATTTACCTTACTGGGGTAGGCCGCTAGCTTAAGTTTTGAAAGTAATCATTCAGTATACGCAGAAACAAAGATAATTTATTTATCCTCCATGCTTTCCATATTAATAAAATGAAACTATGCAACTATCTTCATGTCGATACGATTTTCTCGTTATCAACATTCGCCAAGTTTACGGTGCCTGTCTAACTCCTTGCAAAATATTATATCCTGAAGTTTTGAACTTAACCTAATTAACGCTGCAAGCAGCGTGCAAGCTGCAAGCTGCAAGACGTCAAGACGTATTTATAGCTATATAAAAAAAATCTAAAAGACCAGAGTTTATTTACAAAAGCTGCTACGGTCTCCGAAGTATTGAAAATAAATATTTTATATTAATTAAAATTACATTTAGAAGAAGGTCTTTAATAATTACAATTCTTATATAAAAAAATATAAATTGTGTCCGCTCATTTTGAGCTATAGTGAACAACATTTATTTAACCTTCACGACGTAAGCATTTTTACAATAGAATAATATTCATATAATCCACAGAAACAAACCCTAAAAAGACAAACCTAAGCCTCAAGAAGAGGAAAGGACTTATTATTAATAGATTTCTTTGTTCCACGGATAGTTGGTTTAGCCTTTATATATTTACTGCAAAAACCTTACGGTCTTCGGTCTAGATCCCGTACATATTTTGCGATAAACATTAAGCATCCATTGTGATATATAGTTATTTATTTAACATCTCTAACACAACCGTTGCTTAGTTTGAAACTAAGTACCCATTAATTGTGCTGTTCAAAATCCATTTATAGGAAGAAATTACAACCTTTAATCGAAAATTTGTACAAAATATTTCAATAAACTTTCTCTTTGTCTATTTATTTCTTGTATGCCAAAATACAAACAATAAATGAATAAAAATTACTAAAATATACATTTACAATATAAATATATATTATTATTATTTATTATTATTTAGTTTTATATCTCTTGATACGCTTGCGTGGTTCACTAAAAGTATAGATAACATGAAACTTAGCGACGAACCTTCATGATTTTTATTGAGATGCGAAAAAGACAATATACTAAAATGATCTAAAACCACCCAGAAAATATCGTACTCGTACGTATATTTATTTTCCTGTTACGTAATACAAAAAATCTAGATTTAGTCTGCCTTTAGCTACGTACGCGTAACGTTACAGTAATGACGTCGTTATCCCCTGAAAAATTACGACACCGATATTGGACTTAGTTACTCCTTGCAGTTTGAATACCAAGTGATAGAAGCTTTTCGCGACCATCAATCAATTTCACTCATGAATAATCGCTTTTGTGACTCACAAGAGAGAAGATGTTATCAAAAGCGATAACTTTTAAGTTGTTCAAATTTGTCTTTCTGTAACTCTACGAACTAATCACAGATCTTATTGAAGAGTATAATATAATGTCATTTTATAAGATAATAATCACTACATAGTATAAAACAAAGTCGCTTTCTCTGTCCCTATATCCCTATGTATGCTTAAATCTTTAAAACTAAGCAACGGATTTCGTTGCGGTTTTTTTAATAGGAAGAGTAATTCAAGAGGAAGGTTTATATGTATAATACATGCATAATATAGTGGAGCATTGCATCCGTGCGAAGCCGGGGCGGGTCGCTAGTTACCTATATTACATAAATTGACTTAATTATTTTCAAATTCAATGTTAGCATCTCTCTCGCCTTCTCTTGGTATTTTTGAGTCACATCTCATCAATTACGTCTTAAGATAATCTGCTAACCTAGTTAGAGAGAACAACTCGTTCCAGGTTGGGTAATGTTGTTTCGTAATTGAACGAGTAATATCAATATCTTATTTAGATCTGTTCCCTATAGATCCCCGATTAAGATTATAAGAATACATAATGTCTCAAATCTGACACTAATAATGTACAATTAATTCCTCTGACGACTTTTAAATCAAGTGATCAATTGTAAGTGTTCTTCACCTAATCAACCTATCTAATCACTTCCCGTGTTAAATCATTTTGTTTTAATGAATAATCCTTTTAAGTCATCCTGTGAGCACGATTCTTTTAAAGTAGGCAAGATAAAATAAGAAAGAAATTACGTGTTTTCACTATCTGTAAAAAAGTTTTATTTCGGCAAATGAGGCGAATGGATGCGAAAGTATATAATTTTAAATTCATGACGAATTTCGTATCCATTTCCAACTACCAGCATTATTAAATGATCATGAATGATGAGCAATAGTATTAGTAAATATTCGTCCTAACATTTAATTGATACTTTAATGTCGAATGTATCACATCGTGGGTCGAAAACAAAATTCCATGTGTAAATTTTGTAATATTCTATATATTCATCTGTAATAAGCTAATAAGTCTGCATTAATATTAAAAAAATAGTACTTTGTACATTTTTCTTCTATACCATTGATATATTTATCATTTAAATTAGTTAAACACAAATAGACCGTCGCTAAATACGGATTTTTCTAATAAAGTTCACATATTTATTTAAGCTCATGTTAAACTAAGCAATACTTACAATTTACTTCAATTGAATGTTGATATATATGAAGAAATTTTAATAAACTGCATAGGAATATGTATCATTGGTAACCATAACTTTGAATCTAATTTATTATTTTCATATTTTTTTGGATTTATAATAACTTCAATAGTCTTCAGGCAAACCGGGCTGATAAGATTTTTACTCATGATGATAACTGTTGATTTAAGTTTGTCACTTTTATAAATTATAGCCTAAGAGCCAGGCGGCTATTCCTGCAAATCGACTATTATAACAATTTGTAAACCCAAGTTTCGCCAGTGATTTAATGAATAAAAACTAAAATTTTATTGGAATATGTTTTGCGATCAGGTGACGCTGTCCATTTCCATCCTGATTAGTCTCCACGTGTTCTTTCTGCTGGTGGTGGAGATCATCCCTCCCACTTCGCTAGTCGTGCCCTTGCTGGGGAAGTACCTCATATTCGCTATGATACTTGTATCTATAAGGTAAGTCCTGAAGGTTTTCGTAAAAAGTAGATACGGTAATCGGTGGATATAATTTCGTTTTTGACAGTTTCTACTGAAAATTAGTCACAAATTTTAAAAATTGAATAACAAATGCCATTCTATTACCGAGAACTACTTTTTGAAGATGACTTTTTGATTTATAACTTTTTTTTCATTACTGTATCACCCCTCATGTATAAAATAATATGATTTTTTCGAAGCTTCATGCATCAATTGGATTTCGTTGATATAAATTGAAAAAGCTGAGCATCTAAGTGTAGTTTTTAAAAGTGTAAACGTTTTTGTCACATTGCACTATGTGGAGGTGCCTAAGAGAGCTAGGCCATAAATACATTTTGTAAAAATCGGCGCAGGTACTTGTATTATACCTCAAACTATAGCTAAGAAGTTGATCTACTATATTATTTATAAATTATGTATGTAACTAGTACTTTTTTATAGTAAAGAGCATCTAAATACGATGATTGAAAAATTATCACGAAAACATCATAATTTGTATTTTTTTCAGGATGATTTTCTAGTAAGCTAGCAATGAAAATTATACAAGTATTATACCATTTTAGAAAGCTTATAATATATACTTTTTTTTGGTATACACAAATATGCTATATATTTATAAATATATTTACTAGAAATATTTATCTCATGACATATCATTTTTGCGTATCTGAAACTTTCAATTAGAGTTTTGACAGTTGCCGAAATTTGCCGAAGGTCTGTAAATGATGTTATTTGATAGGAAATTTAATATTTTTATACAGGAAGAAAAAAAAAGTTGCAACTTCATTGCACAACATAATGCTATCTATCATAACATGAAATAGTAATAATTTCTTAAAAATACGTGGGCGAATCTATTTGTTTTATTAGTTGATATAGGTAACACTTGTGATATATTATTAATTGCGGTTTATGTTTTGATAATGTATCGAGTATTTCTCACCATTTTTAGTTCGCCTACAAAATAAATTATCAATAAAACACATAGGAAACCGAGTAACCACATAATGATAAATAGTTTTTATTCCCATACTTTGCACACGTTTCAAATCAGTTATTTAATATAAAATAGAGCATCTGCATACTGAATAATTACATACTGTTTTTCGTTCGTTATTGTCGTTATTAAAAGTGTATCTAACCACCTACTCTCTCGCAATGAGTAAATTCCAATGCACCAGACGCGACCTATGTCTTGTTTTGATTGAAAGTGACGGGAATTATGTTGTTGCTTTAACAAGTTATATACGGAAAAATTTTATCAACTTTTCTGAGGCAAATATCACTAAAATTGTCGCGAGTGTACAAAAAAATCTTATTACGAACTTTCGTCAACGCTACACTAAATCTGGCAGAAATAAAGAAAAATTTTTAAATCAGAATAGCATGTGGTTGAATGCCACATTCACAGTAAATCTGGAAGATCCTACTTGTGAATCTGAACCTTCGACATCGACGGGGAAGCGAGGACGCCCTTCTAAAACCTACGAAGACAGTTCCGATAGAACACAAAGACGAAAAAACAAGGAGTTGCTTGAAACATGTGGCCTTGATTTTATACTGAATTCATATCTTCAAGGATTGAGATCTCAAGGGGAAACGGAAGAAGCATTCATTGTCGAAATTTTACGAGTATTACGAGTATTATTATAGATAAAAAAAGTGAAATACGTCAAAATCTTTTAAATGAACCGGCACATTTAACAGCGTACTCTAAAGATGAAGCTCTCAGTATTTTTATAGAGTTGGACCTTAACATGGCACAGTATGAAAACATGAGAAATTGCTTAATTGCGAAGAACTGCGTATTATTTCCGTCATATAAATCAATTCAGGAAGCTAAAGGAATGTGCTACCCACCAAGATCAAGCATAGAAATTAATAATATTACAGCAAAAATAAAACTGCAAGATCTGCTGGATCACACTATTGCAAGAATTTTGAAAATCAATGGTGTATACAAAGCTGGCAAAAAACATTTAATGCTGTATTCGAAATGGGGCTGTGATGGCTCAAGCGGACAAAGTGAATACAAGCAAGTCTTAACTGAAGAGGATGAGTTAATTTCTGACACAAATTTATTTATATCTTCATTAGTACCTCTGAAACTTGTTGATATTAATACAAATGAAACTTTGTGGGAAAACCCTGTTCAATCATCAGTAAGATTTTGTAGGCCCATTTTAATAGAATTTTCAAAAGAGACACCAGAGAAAACTACAAGTGTAGTTAATGAAATTATAGCTCAAAGAAACGCTCTCACAACAAGCTTAATCAATAAAAATGGTGAAAGTATTGAAATCAAACACACAGTATTTTTGACAATGGTTGACGGGAAAGTGGCTCAAGTTTTGTCAGAAACTTCATCAGGTGCTGTATGTACTATTTGTGGTGCAAGACCTACAGAGATGAACAATTTAGAAAAAGTACAAAATAATCCTGTTGACGAAAATTCTTATCAATATGGGCTTTCGACTTTACATTGCTGGATTAGATTTATGGAACTAATTTTACATATATCTTATAATGTAGGCTTTGAAAAATGGTCTGCTACAACGACAGAAAATAAAGATTTGAAAAAACTAAAGAAGACATATGTACAAAGAAGGTTCAGAGAAGAACTTGGTTTAAATATAGATAAACCTAAGCAAGGTTCTGGTAACAGTAATGACGGTAATACAGCTAGACGATTTTTTCAAAATTATCAGTGCACTGCAGAAATTACCGGTGTGGATGAGGAATTGATAAAACGATTTTATGTTTTACTTCAAGTTATGTCTAGCGGAAAAGTAATTAATGCTACGAAATTTGGACAGTATGCTTTCGATACAGCACAACGATATGTAAGTAAATATATGTGGTATTATATGCCATCATCTGTCCATAAAGTCCTAATTCATGGGGAAAGTGTAATTCGGCATTATTCAGTGTTACCTCTTGGACAGCTCTCCGAAGATGCCCAGGAATCAAGGAACAAAGACTATAAACGATTCAGACTTCATCATGCTAGAAAATGCTCTAGAGTAGCTACAAATGAAGACGTTTTACATACACTTTTGTACACTTCAGACCCTTACATAACAAGTTTAAGAAAACCTTCCAATAAAAAGTCTATGGAACTTATAGATAAAGCTGTAGAGCTAGTAGAATAATATAATTCTATGTTATTTTCTTTTTCTTATTATATTTAATTAATAAGAGTAATTTTATGTGTTTATTTTGTATTAATTATAACATTTAGGTCACATTGTTTAAAATTAGTCGTAAATTTATGATAATTTTTCAATATTTCATGTTTTGTATTTTTTTACAATTATTAAATATATTTTTATATGCATAGACTGTATATTATTTTAAAGTACGTTTATCTCAGATTACCTAAAAAAAAATCAGCTGTATATCTATAAAAACATGGAAGTTATAGATTTATGACCCGAAACCGACTCGATCTCCACATAGTGCGTTGGTGTAAATACCTACTACCTTAGCAATAAAGAGATAAACTCTGAATATAAAATCTTAACTCTAAGGCGACAGTAATGTTTTGGATTTTTGCGCATGTTTTATTTTATATTTAATCCTGACGTTTCGACTCCTTTTCATGATCACAGTCATCCTGTGATCACGGCTCCTGTAAAGGAGTAGAAACGTCAGGATTAAATATAAGATAAAAGATGCGCAAAAATCCGTAAAAAAGTGTTTTATACTAATGTGTAATGTGCGTGGAAGTGTAAGAACTAAATAAATTACGGATTGTATAAAAATAACAGTCGATGAATACAAAATAAAAACGGAAACTTACTACTTACATATGTTCTTAAATTAATGAATTTTTAAAAGGAAAGTTTGACTAAAATAGGGAAAGAAGGAAATGGTGAGTACCCTAACCCAATCAATGTCATCCTTCATAAATACGGCCTAAGAGGATGCTAAAATGAAATTTCGTTTTTATACACCAAATAAAGAGAGCGCTTAATAGAATTATGACCATATTGATGTTTGCAAATTCCAACTAGATAACCTACTTTATCTCTGCTATTGTGAACTAGACATATTGTTTTATTTAGTATTTTGTTCGCAATTAAAATCTAAAGATCATAAACTTACTCACTTGCAATAAAAGAATATTATCGTTTGACGAGTTTGTATTTTAATTTAATATAATTAAATATCATTAGGCGCTCCGTCCAAAACCAATGATATTGCAAAGTAAAATTACTTTGGAAATTCGATGATTTTTCATTAACTGTGTCTTCTGTGGTTATGAATCTATTACTATAAACACACTGAAGAACCGGGTGGGACTCGCACCCATAACCTTTCGCTATCCGGGCGAGTGCTCTTCCAATTGAGCTACCAAGACCTTGACAGAGCCACCTAGTTTCTATTTCTCGTCTAGTCTAATCTAGTCTATTTCTTGGCTAAATACCAGCGCCATCTCTTCAAATTTAAGTTTAGATTCCACAAAATTATTAGTATTACTTATCAGTACCAAATTATTTATTTGTATATATTGTGATTTTGTATGGGTTTTTCTGCTAACCGCCTTCTATGATAATCTATAAAATATATTTAATATACTTCAGACTCATCCGGTTTTAGGCCACATTTGAAATGATATAAAACTAGCGGCCCGTCCCGGCTTCGCACGGGTGGACAAATTTTTTTAAATTTTTTCTAGCATTAAATATAGTCTATGTTACTCAGCGCGAATGTAGCTTTCCAATGGTGAAAGAATTTTTGCAATCAGCTTAGTAGTTTTTGAGTTTATTGCAAACATACAAAAATGCAAATCTTTTCTCTTTCTAATATGAGTGTACATATATTAACCCACTAATTTTTTTTCGAGTCGACGCATATCCCCTTTTCTTTTCAATGAGTAATTTAAAGAAAATTTCAATTTTCAAAGAAATTCAAAATTCTAACGATGGTACTTTGACTTGTAAATCATTTGTTTTAATAATTATAATCGGCTAGTGCCTCACACATTCTTATGAACATCTTTCTGCAAAGCTTTCTAAGTGACCTGACGTCCTACCATTAATTCTTTCTACCATCAATTCAAATTTAGCTGTTGAAAAGAGGCGCAACTATAGACTGCACATAGCGGTGTCTTACTTTGACAATAGAACTTGTATCACGCTAAGAGATCATGGTAGACCCTCTGGTATTTTGATTGAACACGTTCCGTATTGCTTAATAAACTTAAATTAAAAACAGGAACATGTATGTAAAAACATACATATGCATTGTGCATTTATTAGTTATTCTTTTTACATACTTAAAACTACAGTCAAAAGCAAATCAAAAGGCCCTTTCAAGAATAATTGGTGAAAGAAATTCGGACAGGGGGCGTGTTTTACTACTTATAATTAATTAACTATTTTCATGATTGGACATCCATAAAGGTGTTCAATTTATATAAAAACGTAATAAAGATAATAAAAGACTGTTAATTCAAAATAATTCTTATACACCCTTGCCCGGTTTCTGATGCTATGTTATAAATAAAAGTAATTATTTAAATATGGCCCCGTCTCGACCCGCTCACAATCTACGCCATTATCATATAAATTAAACTCCAGTTTATAAACAAGTCATTCGATGTGTACTTTTATAACTCCAAGACGTAGCCCCGCTTTCAAGTGGCTTTTTATTATGTAAATGAGTTATACTTATCAAGTAACAAATTATTTTTTAAATTGGATCATCATAATTGCCACGTGTTCGAGATTTTCTTAATTTTTATAAGCATCAAGCTTACCAACCTTACCGAAAATTTTCTTTTAAAAAGAAAATTATACCACTGCTATATGAAGATCACTTTTTAATCGTTTCACCTATAAAATGATAAAGTATAAGAAAGTCAAAAGGATAAGTAATTAACAGTTATCGGTTAATGGAAATGTCATAACTGGGTCTACATAAAATACCGTTAACTCTCATTACGTTATTAGCAAAACCTTGTTATCTCAGTAGGTAAATATTGAAACTGCTTACTCAGGGCGCAAGGCAGGCGCCCCAGCTCTAAGAGAAATAGTGATGCCAGTTGTGAAATATCGAGAAAATATTCGTATTAATTCGTATTAATTTTGTTTCGGTACATAAGTAATTATGTACCGAAACAAAATTCACTTGGAAATTAGTTAGACCCTATTCTGTAATTTATTCTGTAAACACTGTCCAAGTCAATGTCCCTAAGCAGTCGACGTCGACTGTAAAACGGTAGTGATACTCTTTGGTCAACTGCTAAAACAGTATAGTTTCATTAGTTAAGTTATACTGCTTGACATTTAAAAGCTGCGACAAAGATTTACGCACCGTTTACGACAATGTAATCGATATTGCGCCTAGATAGGCAGCGAATCCGCCACTTTTTTTTCGGGTAAGACGGTATCATATTATATTGCAATGTTATAAGAAGGTCACTGTATATAAATAGGTTCAATATATTACTCTTCACATTTTATGTTGATTCTATAGATTACTCTTGACTTCAGTACCGCTTTTTTTAATGCGTGAAATATATTATTAATTTTTCCGTTAATCCCTCGTCGTAAGCTAACTGCTTGTGTTATCAGTAGAGGCATAGCTAGGTAACCAAAGGCCCTGGTGCAATAACGAATAATAAGGCCTGAACTAAACTTGTGGGCAATTAAATGTAATATACTCAGTATAGGCAAAATCGAAAGAGTATTTTGACAGTTATTTTTGACTATTATGTGTCTAAATGTCTTATAAATAATTGTGTCATTTTCTCAATTTTTAATTAAACAACAGTACTTTTAATAAAATAAATTAAAAACCAATTTCAGATAAACCTTTATGTTAAATGCAAAATAAGTCAAATTCTATATGTTTTCACTGGTTCTCTTTGGTTTTAGAAAATTTGAAACGGTAATTTTTAGGCCGACAGCCTACTACTTTAAAGTCGTGTTACAGTCTATTTTATTAACGTTCCACAATTGGGAGAAGGTTAAGCTATTTCAATACGTGGTTTGCTTGTCAGGGTCCGAGAGCCCCCTGCACTTGTGGTAGCTACACCAATGGTAAACAATGGGTACATCGATGGTAGTACATGGGTGAGGAACGAACCCGGTTCGCTTTGGTTATGCTGAATCTCAATCTCAGCCGTCATAAAATTCAAATTTGTATTCGTGGTGTAAACTTGACTTATGGTGACGAACAGTGAAAACGCAGACATCCCTACTGCGGTATTCAGCAGCCCGCCCTGCGATTACCCTCACCCAATAAATCTTGATTAATCGCTAACTCCCGCACTCTACATGTGTATATTAAAACTATTATAGGCACTTTACTAACTTTCCTACATTGCCTCATCATGAACGGTTTTGATGGCATTGTTTAGAACAATTATAAGGGTTGAGTCAGGGTAAGCATCATATAAACTGTTACCCCACGTAGGGCAACAGAAGCTATTTTCCTAAAAAATAATATTAAGTATTATGTAATAAGTTTTATTAATGTATGGATATAAAATGCTACTTTCTGAAATGAATATATTATTTTATATATTTTTCTTAAGTATTCAATTGAAAGAGCACTTAGGGGGGTTATGAGTTTGAGTCTTGCCTGCCCTTTGAAACTAATTGATCTTTTTAAATAAATATAAAAATCGTAAACAAAAAATTTGATTTCTTCTTTATCGATTGTTTGATGCTTGTAAAATAATTTCAATTGATGTTATATGTAATAAGTAACTACATACATAAACATTAAGAGATTTGGAAAAATTTGACATGGCTGTCAAGGTCTCAGTGGCTCAATCGAACTCGCCTGGATAGCGAAAGTCGAAATTTTTATAAGAAAAATTCGTTACATTTATAAATTCACTAGTTTAATCACCAATAAATATTACAAAAATTGAATATTTATCGTTAAACCAGCATCATGTTTTCTTAACATGTTTCTTTGCTGTAAATTTAAGTGGTTTTTACCGAGAGATATATTGGCAATGACATTAAACGACGTTATTGGTAAAATGTAATATCTTTGAATGTCATGTAATGATCCTTGTTGGTCGACATAAATAAATGAATTTGAATTAAAAACAATCGTTTTCGTTATAGGATTAATTATAGATTGTATATCTATTATATAAACTTGAAACCAAAAGCAATGCTTATAGAATTTGACGATCATTTGGTGCAACGTTAGCGATCCTGCCTTTTGCACCGATGGTCCTGGGTTCGAATCCCGGAATAGGCAGATGTTTGTATGATGAATACGAGCATTTGTACCTGAGTCATGGGTGTTTATATATATTTCTATGAATATTACATATCTATGTATCATATATGTATGTCTATCCGTTACCCTACTATCCATAACTCAAGCCTTACAGTGTTTACTTTGGGTAAGGCTAATTGGTGTGTATGTAAGAAATATTTATTTATTAATTTGGGGCCAAATATCCGATCCATTAGTCGCTGTTGACTGTTATCGAGATCACATGACGGAGAGGTTACCCAAATACATAACTTTAAAACGTTTCCGTGATCATTTACAGCCGTATCTTGAAAGCCAAGCTAAGAACGTAATAAAAATATAAAAAATAGGCTTTTTTATCATATAAGACGGCGTATCTTATTCGTATCCACTTTATTCTAGGTACTCCAGTTGCGGACAGAAACAATTTTGTTGCGAAATGAATCTTATCTCAAGGAAATAAATCATAATGTCTACGCAAACTAGATCATATAAAAAAAATCTAAGTTTTATATTAACCGAGAATATCCTCTTATAGGGGACATTATGTTTTATTCATATAGTGACGACCATGCCGAGGCTTTTTTGTGTGTTTTTGACAAGAAGTTTATCTGATTCTGTGTAATAAACAGTTAACTTTGGAAGAAACCAAACTAAACAAACTTACTCACTAAAGATTTAATTTCAGATACAATTAAATTTTTGGTATTACCAAAATGTTACCAAGATGAGCAAAAAATGTTACGGCAACCAAACTGATAATTAATTCCTTATTGATCCTTAAAGGACTTGGCCTCTAAAATAACGACCTCGGTCAGTATTGTGTTTAATTTCTATGTGCCAACTTGGATTAATTGTTAAAAAATGATTACTCAAATCAAAGCTAAGTTAACGGCAGTTGTTTTATTTCTTGAGTCGTTTTTGCTTGTATTACAAAAATATAAATTTGCCTAAGCCTAAAGAAATTGCAAACCATTTTGGAACTGTATTTACTGATGCTGTTTAAAATTGCAGGAAGAAGTATAACTTTAAACTAACAACGGATAATAGTATTAACTAAAAATAAAACTACTACTTGTATCGGGTTTGTAAAAGCAACAGAAATACATAAAGTAATAATCAAACAATGACGCCATTAGAACGATGGATATAAAAAACGTTAGGGGAAAGATATCTATAGCTAAAAAGGGTATTATTGCGGAGATTACTGAATAAGAGGCCGAAAGTGGATGAAAATATGTATATTGCGAAATAATTATAAAAATATGTTCAAGCAGTGTGATTGATGGCAAATGACAATAAGATGACATTATGGGCTTTTTCTCAGTGAAGTAGAAAAACATAGACAAAACTATACAATATGCACAAAAGAGTACGCAACAGGTATGTCCGCTTTATATTTAAAAAGGGAAAACAAGGTGACGCTAGTAACTATCGGTATCATCTGGGCTAGCAGTAACGGGTTCGAATCCTGGTAGGGGCATATGTTTGTCGGATGAGCACACCTATTTATTCCCGACTCATGGTGGTATTTATAATTATTTATATATTGTGCACGTTATTTGTCTCTTATTGCTGTTCCTAGTTTGGTACTAAATAATTGTCGTGAATTGTCCAAATTATATTTATTTATTATAATTATTATATAAGGGTTGTCGACAACACCATACACCTCTTAGCCTCGCCTCGTAACAGAGAGAAACTTTTATGAGCAACCCTATATTAAAGGTATTTTTGAATTTATTATATCGATGTGCCGGCCATCTTGCTTTGTCTGTTAATTGTTTTATAGTATTTTATTTTAGGTAATTCAATAGTAACTTTCATTCTTAAAATAAACAAAATGTCGTTAGCAAATTAATGACCGAGAAACACATGATTTTTTATGAATATTGTAATCGTTATTTTTGTAATATGTTTGTTGAGTATTAAATTGAAAACAGATGCGTTTCGATTCTGATAAAACTAGTATTTGTTTATCTGTCGTAACAAAAACAGTCATTTTAATTTATAACAAAGCAATCTGACTGGGATTATGATATTTTCGGCCAAAACATTGACACAAAAAAAATAATACGCCTAAGGCAAAAATTAAATATTAAAGTAACAAATAAACACAAGCGGCCGTAAACAATATTACAATATTACAATATTGCAATATTACAACGTAATAAAATGGTATAAAATAAAATATACATAATACCATACACTACATACAAATACCCAAAACACGACAACTTGTTAGCAAAATTGGCTCCTAGAGCTACTTCACCTCAACGATGAACATAACGACTAACGTTTCAAATAGATAATGTTTTACGTTAACGATAAAACGATTTTAGACAGTATCAGTACTAGACGATGCAGTCGCTAAGCATAAAGCTACGCTAGCACCATATATTGGATCGGAGCGTAAAACCTAAAAAAAAATTTTTTTTGGTTCGATTGGAATTTTTGCTAATTTCAAAATCTGGCTCCGTCACCATCTGGTCCTAAACCTGTTGATTCGATTCCACACAAAAAATATTAAAATCGGTTAAAACTCGGGGAGTTATGGCGTAACAGACATTGCGCTATGGGAGCTTCACTCGCTCCGCTCCAAAAATGTTGTTTTGACATGCAATTTTTTTTAATTAAAAAATCTTTGTATCTAAGATAAAATACTAGAAACTAGTTTCAGGAGTCAGGCGGGATTCGAACCCACAGCCTCTCGTTATACGGGCGAATGCTCTTCCAATTAACCGAGACCTTTACAAACCTAATCTTCCTAGTGTTTTGTAAGTGTTTTGTAACTAACCAGCGCTATCTTTTCATATTTTAGGTAACTACTACCTACGACATCGAATATTAAACTTTTGAAAGTAGTTATAAATGGGTGTTTCTACTCGGAAGGGAATTTTCCGCGGTTCACCTTTTTTGTAGCGTTGTTTTTTAGGATCGAGTCGACTCGAGTCAGTTTGTACGGTATTCGAATCATGACTCGATTCCGCGATTCGAGTCCAGTACTCGAGTTCTATGTTTGGTATTCGAATGTTGCCAGGACTCGTCCTGGACTCGAGTCTAGAACCATAATCTGGAAATTCGAGTTCAGAACTCGAGTCCGTTACCGATTTAAGTACAAAAGGAAAACTTGGAAAGGATTACTCCTTACTTCAAACTTCAAACAGTATCTAGGTTTAGCATAATAACATTTTAATGAAAAATATTTTTAAACATTAAACAAAACAAATAAACATAGAATACTAAGGAGATATCTAGGAAACAGAAAATTTCTGTTAATGAGATCAAGTTCTATTTCTTTTATTAACAAAAAGAGATCATTTTAGAAGCTAGGTATTTAAGAACTTCACGTATTTGTTCTATTAGGTAGTTAGTATGTACTTTTATTTTAGGTGTCACTTCATTGCTTAAGTAAACAGAAATCGAGTACGAGCGAGTCAAGCTAACTCGAATACTAGATTCGAGTCAGTTGGACTCGCATAATAGTTTCGAGACAGCGAGTACAAGATCGATTCTTCCTGACTCGAGTACCGGAATCGAGTCCGGCGTACTCGAATCAAAATAAATTGGTAGTCGAATAGGCGAGTCCAAAGCAGGAATCGAGTCTGACTCGAGTCAAGCCGTACTCGGCACATCGCTACTTTTTTGTATAGTTTTTGTAGGCAAATTATATTGATTTACGATCGAAACTGTACAACTAAATGGTTTCTAGTATAACACTAAAAATTTGCTCACTTCTAAATATATTTTTTCCATTGTACTTTAAAGTGCCAAATTCTCAGTCCCCTGGCATATCTCTCGGACGAAAAGAAAGCTTAAGGGCTGCCTCCTAAGTCTGCACGAGTCAATATGAGTATTTCTTCTTCTTTTTTTTACAGATTTTACTAATCTTGAGTACGAATCACGAAGTATAATTAAGCCTAATTTGAAGTTAACATCATCGATAATGATGATAAAAGGTCATAACGGCCTTGGACGTTTGCGACATCAGAAACACCTCTACCGGTTTACGAACACTAACCACTTTTCTTTACTTTTTGTAAATCAGATGTGTGGCTCTCTACTCATTAGCAGAGACACAAAACTACAAAAAATCTGTTATAACAAAAGAATTTTTGTACATTTACCTTTTGCAGTAGAGAATAAAAACAATAAATTCTATAAAAAATAGAAATTTTACTAATTGTTTTTTTTTATTCGCAGTATATGCGTGACAGTGGTGGTGCTGAACGTGCACTTCAGATCGCCGCAGACGCATCGTATGGCGCCGTGGGCGAAGAGAGTTTTCATCCATATACTTCCGCGGCTTCTATTTATGAAGCGGCCACAATACAAATTCGACACGACCAGGTCAGATAATCCAATAGAATTGCGAAAATGGCATAAAAGCAATCCCGTACCCCATTTTAAGTACCTCGTTAGCAAGTGGAGTAACAGAATGAGATTTGATAAAATGTTCGCTCTTTTGCTAATAACTTGCAAGATACGTAATAAAAACATATTAGATAATAAGTGACTCGTGATGAGAAACCTTATTTGTACTTATGTATATGTTTGTTATAGCTATATCAGGTTTTTCTCAATTTGGACTAGTAACGGGCAAGATTTTTCTGCAATTATTTATACAATTTTGAAATGTCTGTGTTATAAAGTTATGAGCCGTCTCTCAAGATTAATTTATTTTATTAATTGGCTTTGTAACCCGAATATTGAACCCACTGTTGTTTTGATGTTTTACTAAATTTCTAGGGAAACTGGATAGATTTTTTAATTCAAAATACAATTCTAGAGATTTTTTGTCTCTATTTCTTTATTAATCTAACTAGCGGCCCGTCCCGGCTTCGCACGGGTGGACAAAATTCTTTAAATTTTTTCTAGCATTCAATATAGCCTATGACACTCAGCAATAATCTGCCTTTCTATTGGTGAAAGAATTTTTAAAATCGGTTCAGTAGATCCCGAGATTACCCCTTACAATTTAACAAATATACAAACACACAAACTTTACTTCTTTATAATATTAGTATAGATAACAAATAGTTACAGTCGAACAAAGTTCCACGGAAAAAGTGTTTTGGGCTTGCTTACCAGAATAACTGTCCAGTGAATTCATATCTATACATTAATGTGTAGGTTATGCCTGTAAATTTATTTTTTGGATCAATTTTATAATAAATATTCGTTTTATGACTCACTGATACCGATTCTACTATTTTTAAATTATCTGTCTATTTGTATGTCCTTCTATAAGTCAAGAACGGATTGACTGATTTCAAAGAAATTCGGTAGATATATGGTAAGAACATGTGATTGCACTAATAATAGATTAATCATATCAGTAAAAACCTAATACATAGTCCTGAGTTTGTTTGTCACACTTTTACGCTTTAACTACTTAATCATGAAATTTTGCACACACTTTGCCAGGGGACAGAAAAGTACATAGGCTACCTTTTATACAGTAAAATGGGTCCACTTTTAATCGGTATTCTACATTAACGCGAGCGAAGTCGCGGGTAAAAGGGTTTTTCTCCTTTGTATTAAAGTCACTTACAATAAATGGAATATGCCGCAGTCTGTCAAACAGTTTCGAATAATAAAAAAATAGGATTTACCATCTTAAACTATGTATACGTAAAAGCCCGGACTAATATTATGACGATGGTTAGGTTGATTTTTATGTCGCTTTATAACAAGCCAGTATACTGAAGTAACTTCTGTGTGTGCATATATGTATTATTTGTCAAATATTCTTTGTTTCTTTGTCAATTTAAGACCTGGAAACTCTAGAATCACCTTCTTAAACATTTTCAGTTTGTCTTGTGTAATATCACCTTTCTACCAACTTATCTAACTTGCTTGCTTCGGCGGAAAAAAAGAATATACCTCAAGAATTAGTTTTCCTATATTATATACAAATAACTATAATCCGGAGTACCCATTTCTAATGTTCTTTATTTATTGGCCGACTTCCATGGTAGAGTTAGTTAAAAGTAAGAAAGTGTAGAGGCTAGGCCAATGTCAGCGTTGCTGATGTTCCGAGTGCGGTCAGTCAGGATCAGGAACAACGTAAAAAAATTTACCCTCATTTTGATATTACGGAGTGTACATCTACGCTGGAATAGAAAAACTTTTCTTTGGGCATCAGATGCCGGAATTTAGGTATTAGCCTCTTTTTTACTCATGTAAGGGGTGTTATTACCCTCATTTGCACTCACAACTATCTGATGCATTAAACATCACACTACATTGGAAACGAAAAAGGGATATCAGATTTTTTACTTGCGCCTACATATTCATAGGTTTCATTTTTCTGCAATCTCTCGTTCTCATTGAACTCGCATCGGTATGTCCGCTAAACAGATTGCTCAATGTTATTAATCAGTTTCATCTTAATGAAATAATGGAAGAATAATTCATTTTGAAGTTCCATAACTGCGACTAAATTATTAGTGCCAGTAATAAACCCTGCACTGATAACTATCAAAAGTAAATTAATTAACGTTGTAGTTTTGCTTTCACAGTAAACATGCTTACAAATTAAATATTAAACACGTTTAGGTTAAGAAAGAAACATTTTAATTTTATAATTTTTATATTTTATGCATTTTTAATGCGATCTTATAAGATAAATTATTATAATAGAAAAATACTAGAAAAAGACTCGGGTCACAAGTGAATTCCCGCATGAGAATTCACTTGTGACCCGCGTCGATATTTTCTATTTATTTTGAAACATTTTAAGTTCTATATTCTATAACTCAATCAATCTAAATTGTAAATTATATGTAATAGATGGTGAATTACAGTGAAATACTAAAATCATGATTGTGTATTTACTGATAGCTTTACGGTATTTTACCCACATTCATAAAACATATCGACTATATTAATTTTTTATCTTTTACCTATTACTTTGACTTGACAGAAACTACATTTTGCTATGAAGATGTCAGTTATCAGAATCACATTTTCTAGGTCACCGTATTGTAGGTTAACTAAGAAAAGTTTCATTATGAGCGTTCATTTTACCTTAACGAAATGCTGACTTTAAATAGCATTTTTTTAGTATTTTCTGCTATTAAGAACAAGTATGAAATCGATTTAACCACAGCATTGTGTCTCTGATCTGGAAGTGACACCATAAATACGAGTGACGAATTAATGTATAATATAAGCAAGTCAAGGGGAATAGGTAATAGACGGTGGAACCCTTCGTGGCTTGCAAACATTACGTAAATAGATCGAGTTACATAAGGCTAATAAGATTGCCAGTTCTTAAGATGCCTTGTACCGAGATTTCTTTTTTTGGCGGATGAGCCTAGATTTATACTGTTTTTTATTGATCGTCACTATGGTTAAATTTGGAATAGTATTTTTGTGCAGCCAGGTTGAATTGCCAACCTGATTTGATGAAATTTGGTAAACCCCGAATTTAATAACGTAGTTACCTAAGCTTGCTCATGATTAACGAATGGAAGATGTATGTTTTATTTTGTCTTTTATTAAGTATAAGCTTTCCTTATATCAACAAAAGTACTATATTTTCAAGCTTCCGATTACTTTGCTTCTATTCCGCTAAATTATTTTAGTCCCTCTAAAAAGAGTAAAAAAAGTATCTGAAGAAATGCCATCATCTATCATTAAGAAGTACCTTTTTACCTAAAAGGTTTTACCTAAAAACACATTTATCTCGGTCAAGCATGTTAATAATTCATCCCCACATTGGTCAGGAGTTTAGTTTTATATTAATTAAAAATAAAATCATGTGCCCACGTTCTTGAATAAAGTTGTTTGTTGAATAGATCTGCCTTCCGTATGCATCACCTAGTCACGTCAATGCTCCTCGGGCACTTCGCTTTCTACGAGTGATACTGAATCCGTCTTGTCTAAAATTCGGATAGCCCTGATTCAGAAATAAGTCAATAAACTTTAATTAGCTGATATCATTAGGTCGCGGTATACATCGTGCGGAGTAGTAGTTCGGTGCGGGGGTGCCGCTCGGCCGTTGTACCCATACCGGCTGGCTGCTGCCGACGATGACTGCTGCGCGCCTGGTGCATGGCCGCCCCCCGCCGCTCCTCCGCGCCCACTCACTCGCACTCCCAGCAAGGAAGACCTTACACACACCACCTACCTCAATTCAGGGTAAGGAAATTCTTTTTTCAATGGCACAAAAGTGTCCTACATACATCTACACTTGTATAGTAAAAGGACAATGCCCATCGTAGTATGGACTTTGGTATCGCTTTGAATAATTTTGTGCCATGATGATTTTTACTATATTTTTAGGTAGCTAAGTGTAGATTAAATTATTAAAAACAGTTTTTCCGTAGTTCGACGCATAAAATGAAAAAAATATATAACAAAACTCATCAAATTAACACTTTTCCCGGTCATCATTTGTGTTTTTATTTACATTTGAAGTTTTATCTATCAATACAATGGTTGGATGTGAGCTGGGTGCGAGTATTTTAATGCTTTAGTTTGAATAATACTAATTTAGATATAATATTTCAGACTATTAAGGTTTTCATCACAACACTCAATTGACTATACCAATTTGACAGTTCATCCTACCCGATTGTCCCATTGTTGCTTCTAAATTATTAACAATTTTGTATCGATTATGATTGCCAAATGCAAGTTTATATGAATAACTTAAATATCTGTGCGTTGATATTATGTTTTATTAAATATATTCGTTTTCAGAGCATTAAAATAGCAGATATATCTACTAAATTCTTTATAAGACCCCTAATACACTAGCATATAACTATGATCATAGAAGAATCACATTGCACGAATATCGAATAAAATCTGTCATCATACTGTTGGATGAATCTGTGATCTCTAGACGGCAATGCAGCACTCATAGACATGCTTTATGTGCTGTTATGCATGCAAGATCGTTTATTTTATTGATACGAATGAGATACGAATGACATGCAAACAATATGCTGGCAATGGATTGACGGATACCTTTATTTTTCACCATGCTAGCTATAAATAACGTGTATGCATGCGTATGTATGTATTGTCTACACATCTACGAGTCATGCACGTTTAGGTACTGCATGTCAGCGGCAATACCGTTTAGGGCCGTACTATGATTGATAGACATCAATCATAATATTCCTTAACTTCGAGTTCCTTCGAATCCAGACGGACTCGAAGGGCCTAATATGGGCTATAATATACATTGTCTACTTGTTTGTTAATGTGATATATTCCATAATAAAGCATATATTCCATAATAAAGCATATTAAATTGTATAAGTCACTGTCGGTGGTTTAATTAATTTAATTATAAGGGTTCACAATACAAAAACTGTATGAAAAGTTAAAAGCACGACGCAACAAGATTATTGGAAAAAAGAGCGCCGTTAAAACCATAGAAAGATGAAATCGTCTTCTAGTAAAAAGTTAGTTTCACATCATGTCTTATGCTTAATTACTTTATATGCTAGAATGCGGACTGCCAATTCGATATTTTAATTAAATAAATAGCGTATCGATTGTATTATATTTGGCAAATCGATACGGTCGAAAAGAAAATGGCAATACCGAGGAGACAAGTGCCAATAGAAATACTCGGTAATATGGAAGTGAATTCATTGCTAATTATTATGTGGATTAGTGTCCGTCGATGTTATGGCAAAGTATTTTACAGCATTTCGTGAAAAATTAAAACTTAGTTTTTGACATAAATTTGATTTAAGTACAACAACGATCAAAGACGATACCACGAATGGGCATTGTCCTTTTAAACACTAATAAGTCGCCAACAAATTGCAGAGTGCCCAAATTGTCTATTGCCGAATGTAATGTAGTATAACATTACAAAAATGAATAGCTGGTGCAGACTGAATTACCATAATCCAAGAAATTACAAAAACAATGGAATAAATCAAAATAAATTCCTACAAAGAAAAATCAACTTAGTATTAACCATAACGGGACTATAATTTTTCTATTTACAGACAGCGTACTCAATAACAGATAGCGGAAGAGATTGTGCCAGATTTTGTGTTGATTAAACGTGTAACTGCTAGATTTTTATATAAAAAGAAGTTATTTTAACAAAAGTTAACTTGTCCCAGTTGTCGACGAGACTCGAAACCACATTTGAACTCTCACGCGGGCGAATACTCTTCCAACTGAACTTCCCAGACCTAACGAACCCCTCGATTTTTTCCAAATATTTCTTACACTGATGCAATACTTATTGATGCTGATGTAATACTTAAATTTAAAAAAAATATAAATTATTATATTTTTAAGTAATTATACTTAGCCGTTACTTCTTGGGCATTGTTCGGAACTGTTGTAGGTAGTACCTAGAACAGGTAAAGATGGCGCTGGCGTCAGCATAAGAAATACTTACTGTTCACGCTGTCCTTTTATGAATCTTACTACCAGAGGATATCAGAAAAGCTCAAACTCTTGGTTTCTTTCGCGACAGAGTTAGAAGTTATGTCCTTTCCTCCAATCCTTATTGACGTTATAGTATCTTTATTTATCTTATTATTTTATATCCACCAATCACTATAACGAATTATATATTTACATTATTTGTCTTCTCAAAATCTGCATCCACTCCACTTATTACCCTTTTCTTTATTTATTCTTTTCATCCAAGGTTGCCTGGAAGAGATTGCTGTTTAGCAATAATACCGCCTATTGGTATACTTTTCTTTGATGTACTTGTCTCTTTCTATATCCTTTCTGTGCATGCAATAAAGTGTAATTTATTATTATTGTTGTTATTAAAATATGGGAATAAATCAAATCATCCACAATCTAGCTAGAAACGAGTTGATTACGTATGTTTCAAATGTGTAATTTGATTGTTTTCTGATTATATTTCAGAAAATGAATGGTCACCAAGTTTCAAAAGAATGACGTCTAGTTTTGTGCGTAGTTATATTATTTATTCAGGTGTTATCCGACTCAAAATATATTTTTTCTAGAATGGAAACCGTAACTAATTAATTATCATTATTTATTATCGTTGTAAGTATTGTCGTTGAAGTTATTTCGTATAAATCGTAAGAGAGAAATTAACAGAGGATTTCTAAAGCTTCTTTTAGGCATATGACGGGGTAGCATTATGGTATATGAGAAGGTCGCGGTTGCGTGATTGTATGATACGACTGAGCCTAAAAGCAAAATATGAATTCTATAAGTAATATCTGAGTACACTGAGTTCTGTACTAAACCCACTAATGACAAACTATGAGACAGCACACAGTCAGCGTCATCTCTACTAAAAAAAGTTGGCTTTCGTTTCGTTCGGTTATTTACATTAAAATATGAATAGAAACACGAAATTATGAATGAGTGAAGTCTACAAACTCACTTGTACCTACTTCACAAACGTAAGCTGTAGTTTGGTTATTATACTTGCAATGTGTCTTGTTCAGAATGGGTGAGAGCAATCGCTTCGGCGGTAGCTGCATGGTGCATGGATCAAACGAAGGCGGGGGTGCAGGATTGGGAGGCATGTCGGGCCCCGACGATGAGATTCTAAGCCCCGTACCAGACCCCCCGCCCGGTTTCAGCCACTCAGCTTGCCCACCAGAGGTCCACAGAACCTGTTTTTGTGTGAGGTTTATCGCAGCCCACACAAGGATGATTGAGGAGTCCACTAAGGTAAGATAAATAGTTCTGTAAAAGAATAATATTAAATTTTATTAAAGTACACCCTACATGAGAGGTAGGTAAAACCAAACTTTTTAAACTCAGGTCATAAATATTTCAATCGATTATCCTAACACGTCGCGATAAACTTGGTGACGTCGCGTTAAATTCCGTTCGTTTCCTAATGTTAACGACCACTCTTTCTACTTTAAAAAACACGATCAAACAAACTTTTATATTAAAACATTAAAAAACAACAGAATTGGAATGAAACGCGTAGTTCCCTGCTATATGCAACATTAATAATAAAATATCTCGTTTTTTAGTCTTTATTCCTCGACCAAAGTCCAAATTATCTCCGAGAAACTGTCAAGTTTTTCTGAATATCCTGAGGCTTTTTATAACTGGTGAATCTAAATGATCATATACATATATTGTAAAGAGGTAATTGTTATGTGCAAGAGTTCATCACCTAGCAATGATGTAGCTAAGTTTAGTCCCTTATGGCTTTGTTTAAGACTTGAATTTCAACCCTAAAATGAAATCAATGTTATGATAAAGAATTTGTTCTTACTTGCATTTAGAGAAAATAAAATAACTAAAGTATAATCATTGCAAGAACTTTTATTATAAAGGAGAACAACACGTTCCTTGAGGTTTGCGCACATGACTTCCCGTCTCATAAGACCATCGCTATGTGCGAATTATTATTAGCTACAACGTCACTATTTGAGCATGCGCTTTGATTATGGATGGAAACACTAAAAGGAAAATTTTAATTGGTCATAGTACATATGCCGCGAACGTTAGTATAATGCAAATTTTGTTGGTTAATATTTAGAAAGTCGGAACGGGACATACAATTTGTGATAATAAAATTGAAAACAAAATTGCAGATCTTCCTTAGATAATAACATAATATTATTCAAGTAACCACAGGTGTGCTTCTGCAAATTAAACTTATTTACCTACATGAATTTATTAGAGTAGAGAATAGACACTACGTCCTACGTCGTAAGCGTGGCTAATTCCAGAAGATGTAGAGACGTAAAGTGTATAAATTGTTAACATCAATCTGTATTTGTAATACACATTTTATGGTATTATGTCGTTCTGATTTGTAGTAAAATCCAAAACACAAATAAGCAGCAATAGCTTGAAAGATTTAATAATAACAGTTACCATTACCTATCATTAAGCTACATAACAGTTGCGCGTCTCTTTTTCTTTAATGCCGTATTTGGCAATTTTCGTGTTGATAACCATTATTGCTGTAAAAAATGTCGTAATTAAAACTTAAAACACTAAAAAACGAATCCTGTAGACAAGCAAGCCAATTGACACTTTAAAATATGCATTATTTATTACTTATTATTATTATTTAGACATTATTACTGCACTCGCCGACCGATGCTACTTTTTTTTAACTATCAAAGAACAAATATATGATATTATGTAGCTAATCAAATTCTTAAAATGTAAGAATTAATTGCCTTTTTTGCCGCAATTGTTGTTGTAATAAACAATGGAAACCACATTAACTTTTCACTTCACTTTATAAACAGTTGACAAAACAGTTCACGTGTAGGTTGTGTGCTGCTGCTGTCTCTCTTCTACTCGAACGCATCGGCTGATGGATTGGAAGAAAGATAGTCACATGCCGAACGCTTAGGCTGATCTCTATCGCTTGTTCCTCGCTTGCACGCTCGGCCTAAGCGGAACGTGACAATGACGGAACTTGACAATAAGGGAACGTGACAATGAGTAATACTTTTTCGTTAGTGCAGCCGACGTTCATATCACGAAATTTCGAATACTTTAAAATAAGAAAACTGATTCTTATGATATTTTATACACTTAAGTAATATAAAAATGTTTTCTACAAACTTTTTAGACTATTGTATCTTCCTTGAGGTATAAATTTTCACAAGAATCAGTTTCCTTATTTTAAAGAATTCAGACTTGACAGTAGGTATGAAACGTGTTGCGGCGTTAACGCTCTTAAAGACTGAGCTTTAAATGCTAAAATAGATAATTCAAAAAATTCAAAACAGCTCGAAGGTGCAGTGATTACGGTGTATAGCAACATTTTTGACTGCGAGTCTTTAGATAGTCTAAAAATAATATAAAATCGAACTCCTTTATACTTTAGAAAAGAAGTAAAACCGATTATCCCAGTTGCAATTACAATTGTCAGCTCTCACCAGGGAACATGCCCTGGGCCCGCGTGTTTTGTTATTTATTCTTCCCTATGGAACTCCCTGTCTCTCAGAGTGGACTCATTTTAGGCTGATGATGATGTTAAAAGCAAATTAATAAGATTAAATATCGATGCGCAGGTAAAAGAAGATTGGAAATACGTGGCGATGGTGCTAGACAGGCTGTTTCTGTGGATTTTCACATTGGCAGTGCTAGTAGGCACAGCTGGCATCATCCTTCAGGCTCCCACGCTGTACGACGACCGCGTACCCATCGATAAACACTTCAACCAGTACGCTACGTCATCGCTAGTGCGGTGTCCGCCACCTGCATAATACTACATAACCTCTCTCAACACTGCAAGGAACGTCGGCATAAATGAACTAATAGTCCAAAGGATAAAAGTATGAATCACAATTTCGTAAGCATTTTTTACAACCGAAGAATGCCAACCATAAAACCTAACTTTCATCGTAATCGGTAAGCTTTTCTTTATCATCCAAAATAGGCTTTCCGATCTCGATGCGATTTAATAAAAGATCGATTTTTTGCGGCCTAGATCGATCTAGATATCGTTATAAAATGAATCGATCAATTTTCATCAAATCGATCTTTTGCCACCCGATATTTTTGCTGAATCGATCTCGGGCCTTGCAATTCGAATCGATCCATGAGATAGATGTTTTGATCAAATATCGGAAAACCTAATCAAAAATTCAGAGTTCAGAGGGATGTCACTAAGGTAAAATGTAATTGAACTCTTGTACGTTGATGTCGGTCTTCTCCTGCAGTAAAATTCGCAAAAATGTGATAACCAAGTTTATTTCACAGAACACACAGAAAGCTCACCAAATGGGTATCACAATTTTGCGAAAACTTTTAGTATTTGTGGTTTTACAGTTTCAATGCAACGGTTACCTCAATATATTAATTTTTTAATGTTGTTTTAAATGAAGCTGCAATAACTTAAAACAAAACTGCACATTGTACACATATTGTACACATATTCTGTTTTGCAATTATTTTAAGATACATCTATCTCCTTGATGCAGAAATCAGGTAGGTAATAGTAATAACATTGAAATCCTACGTGAGTTGTTTAACCATAATACAATTTAAACAAGGTGACCGTCGCATTATAACAAAACCCAACGCACACCCGTCCCGACCGTTACGTGTTCTATTCCACGACACGTACTTTAATAATTATACTTATTATATAGGTACTTAAGAACTATCTCTCATATCTCTTCTTACTCTCTTGCACCAAACATTAAATATAAGTGAACCTTAAGTGAACAGCGTTTTGGTTAAATTTTTGCAACATCCCAAGAAACTATTATTCTAACTTAACTATCTATTGTATTAAGTTTAAATCACGTGAATAGTGGTCAGTGTCAAAATATTTTCAGAAGAACCAAACCTTTATCTTAATTTTACACTAGAGAACTGATTATTAATTTCAATTACCTAACGACTTTCAAATTATGGGTAAGAATTTTCAATCATACGTTTATTAAAAAACTATGGTCAAATTGTATGCTCTGAGTATTGAGGGCCATTCTTTCCGTTTCAAATAAATTATCATTTATTTACGTGTTTTGCAAATCACTGATCCGTGTTCCACAAACCATGACCAAAAAAAAGGGAAATTAACTTGTGTATTATTTTTTAAATTCATGTGGTATAAATACATTGACGATGTGCACCTATTTTAGAAACTAATCTTTTAGGGCTTTTTTTTTTAAAGTTTAGTTCTGTAGGTCAGGTTTAAAGAGGAAAAATCTGAGTAAGGTTGGGTAATATGATGTACTTTTGACCCACGCGAACTGGCATAATTACGTATTTATGTCAACTGTGGTTAAAATTATTTGTACACGTAAAACTACTAATGCTTTTAATTTGGTTGAACTGAAAATCCTGACACTCACTATTATTAACAAATACGAATGAAGATCACAGATCTCGCTTATTGATGTTTTTAGTGTTGAGGTCATGCATACATAATTGTGAAAGTTATAAATCATGAGTTTACAGCAAAAAAAATGATTTACTAATTTATTTATAATACACATTTTAGACGCAGATTGTAATGCAAATAGTACCTTAGAGGGATGCTGTTTGCAAGATATAACTAAAAATAATACTTTTAATTACAATACCTACACTTTTGTGCGCTAAATTGCATTTAATTTCGGTAGAGATACACCTAATGTAATGTTGGTTTCAAATATTTTACCTCCACGATTTAGTTTTAAAATTTGACGTCATACCAGGTCTTTTGTAAACATGAGAACAATTAATACACCTGATGGTTACAATTATAATAAAGACATACTATTATATTAATTATATCTACGATTAAACGTGTGGGCATAACATCGAGCACATTGGGGTATGTGCTCGATGGGGCATAATGACCAAAAATGATAAAAGTAAAATTTTAATCAAAATCAAGAATTATTTTTAATACTTATCAAATCATAATCACTTATTTAGAATTACTAAAAACCTGCAAACTTATATATAGTTCTATAGTAATAAGTCAATAGAACTAGTTGTAAGAAAACGAACGAAACACCACCAAATTAATATTGTCTGTGTTCAACAACAATTTAGCTAATAGAGTTGTAGGAAAATAGCATCATTACAATTACCAACTTAAGCTCCATTCTTACAACATACAATATCCTATGTACACCTCGCTTATTCCTAAGATCGCGTCTAGTTTTATTTGTAACGCCCGCCGTAATTGATGTTAGCGCTTAAGTAGGCATCGAAATCAGATTTAATCTAAGTATAGAGTAATAGTGTGATACAATTGAATGTTACACTATGGCATAGTCACTAGCCATAAGTACCTTTCCTTCAAATCCGACATGTTATGTCGTCTAGATACTTTTTTAATTCTTTTAAACGACTCTACTATATCTACTTATAGTTGTTTCGTCGTAGAATAGAACATGTACGCTATAAAATAAAGATATCGATTTTATTATTAAGATAAGAAATCATAAAATTCGAAATGTAATTACTTAAGCAAATACAGTCATTTATGGAATTTACAAAACAGTTTTTATGAAAACCGTTCGTTGGCTTCGAAATATTATGTTGTTAGATATTTTATATACTTAACTAAAATTTTACAATCCCAGTATAACAATTATCCTTATGATAATAAGTACAACATAACGATTTAATTTAAGTGATGATTGCTCAATTTTAAGAATGAGTAACTATTTCGGTACTGGATTTTTCAACATACAATAAATGTTTGATGGTCTTTGTCATATTCTAACGCATATATTATTTCAAAGATTTATAACCTCAAATATTGAATTGTTTTGAGACATACTTACTTTATATTTACTTACGTTAGTCAGGCGTGCCGGATTTTCAATTTCGTGACAAATGTACCTACATGTAAATAAATATGTTTAGGTATAAAACATACGCGTTGCATTTATGACGTATTTAACTAAAACCAGGAATTGAAAATAATGAAAGTAAAAACGTTGATAAGTTGATCTCATATATAAATAAAAATCTAAAAATCTTTGTACAAAATTTTATTATGAGTATCTAAACAGTTGAACATAAAGGCTTTTCATGTAAAATTATAAATGGAGAAAGTATTATATTGACGTGTGTTTTGAGTTGATCCGAGCATGATTAGGGAACGTATTGGTGCATAGTAACCCAAATAAGTAAATAATATTATGGATGACCTAATCTAGTAACAAATAAGAATTAAGCACATTGGACTGCTCGCGGTAGAGTAGCGCAGCTCAATTGTAGAAATATAAGTTTGTAATTAACTATTTATATTGTTAATAAAACCGTTATACATAGAAAAAAAATCTTTTTCTTCATTGAATACCTACCTCAATATCAATCCATACAAATCGCATTTGAAATGTGAAATTAACATAACGTTTCCTGCTTTTTAACGTAGATAAATTATTATTCACCTTTTATCTACTATATTTAATGCATTTGTGTGCTACATCGTATGTAGACATTTTTTATCTTGTAGAGATTCTTAAGAGACTTTTAAAAGTGAATTAATAATATCCTAACTTCTAGATGTTTACTAGAAAAAAAATGCTTTAGATAAAAGAGTCGTATTATTTTAAAGCTAATTTATTACTGGATTCTAGAGTTTGTTATCCTCTCCTAACACCTGTTTTGGGGATAGCGTGTGACGTAGGTTATGTAACATAAGTTAAGCTGCGAATTGACGGTCAGTTTTTCGCATCAGTTGAACTGACGTCAATCCAAAATTTGATCGTGAGTGTCGAATCATCACTCCAGAATTTTAACTGACGACGCGCCACGTATTTCCGAGATTATCATAAATCCAACTCGGCGCGTCGCGCCAAACTGATCGTGAGTACATGATCGTCAATCCAACACATACAGGTAGTACACTTCCTAACAGCCCGGCCGATTGAAAACTGAAAAGCCGGAGTGACGCCAGTAAATGCGGAAATCGAGTTGGCCTAAAACCATTTGGAGAGACGTCACAGTTTTACGAAAAACTGATCGTTAATGCCCACTATTATAATATAAAATATGGCTCCAGTCTTTGTCACAAAAATATTTGATATACAACTATTTAAAATATAAGCTTTCTTTTATGAATATCTATGTACCCTAATGGAATGGAATAAGAAATATGTTGTTTTGATTATATATGGTTAATATAATTTTTAAATGTCGTTAGTTCTGACGAGTTTTTTGCGCTTGTTCTTCTCGGCAGATATAAGACATCCGGTAAAAAAAAAAAGTCAACTGGACGTCAAATTTCATTCCGTCGTGCGCTTTGTTTGTAACCGGTTGTCCGCGTAGCGCTAATCGATTTGTGAGTCATATACTTGTACGGCCGCAAGTCTGTGCAGGCGCGGATACAGTGTACTGCGTGATACAGAGTCAAAGAAGATTCGAAGTTAATTGGTAATATGAGTCATCTATTAGGATGACTCATATTACCAATTAACTTCGAAAAATTTGAGATGCAGAACAAAGCAGGATTGAGTGTCGATAATTCACTTATTGAATCCGAATCACCTCCTAATCATGTAACAAATCGCAAGAAGAGATTTAACTCTGACGAAATAGCTGCACTTCGTGAGGATATGAAAGTATTCCAGGCCACCTTAACTACGTTGATGAAAGATTCTTTCACGAACCAAAATGATCAACTCGCAAAATTAACAGCAAAAACTGAAGAAGTTGTTAGTTCCATTCAGTTTCTAAGTGATAAGTATGATAACTTATCCAAGAAGACGGAGCAAATGCAGCAGCGTTTGAGTTTGCTTGAGGGGAAAAGTAATTCTAACTTATCTCAGATTCAGAGGATTGATCATTTGGAACAGAAATTGGATATGATGGAGCAACAGGTCCGACAATGTAATGCGGAAATCAGTAACCTACCTGAGAGGCGTGGTGAAAACTTATTAAATATCTTGGAGGAAATTGGCATAGTAATTAAACACAAGATTGATAGAAATGATATAGTTACCATTCACAGAGTTCCTCATGCAGATCCTAAAAGCACTCGATCAAAAAATATAATTGTAAAGTTTTCCAGTCGAGCTAAGTGTGATAATTTTATAGCAGCAGCTAAACTAGTTATAGGATTTAAGTCCGATCAATTGAAGATCACCGGCACCCCGCAAATTGTGTAAAAAACAACCACGCCTCCGAGCCCTCAGATGGGATTCGAACCCACGACCTTTCGCAATCCGGGCGACTGCTCTGACCGCTGAGCTACCGAGACGCTGGCAAACGTGTCGAATTTTACAAACGTATTTCAACTTCTACTATGAGCTAGTATCGTTCCACCAATGTTGAACGCTAACTACCTTCAACATTGAAAGTAATATTTTTACAAATATTAAACAATCAATTAAGATGGAACCAGCTATAATTATGTTTTTAATTTAATTTTTTTTTTGCATTCACAATGCCATATTTCTATTAGATATAAAATACGTGTGTAAAAAACAACCACGCCTCCGAGCCCTCAGATGGGATTCGAACCCACGACCTTTCGCAATCCGGGCGACTGCTCTGACCGCTGAGCTACCGAGACGCTGGCAAACGTGTCGAATTTTACAAACGTATTTCAACTTCTACTATGAGCTAGTATCGTTCCACCAATGTTGAACGCTAACTACCTTCAACATTGAAAGTAATATTTTTACAAATATTAAACAATCAATTAAGATGGAACCAGCTATAATTATGTTTTTAATTTAATTTTTTTTTTGCATTCACAATGCCATATTTCTTTAGATATAAAATACGTGTGTAAAAAACAACCACGCCTCCGAGCCCTCAGATGGGATTCGAACCCACGACCTTTCGCAATCCGGGCGACTGCTCTGACCGCTGAGCTACCGAGACGCTGGCAAACGTGTCGAATTTTACAAACGTATTTCAACTTCTACTATGAGCTAGTATCGTTCCACCAATGTTGAACGCTAACTACCTTCAACATTGAAAGTAATATTTTTACAAATATTAAACAATCAATTAAGATGGAACCAGCTATAATTATGTTTTTAATTTAATTTTTTTTTTTTTGCATTCACAATGCCATATTTCTATTAGATATAAAATACGTGTGTAAAAAACAACCACGCCTCCGAGCCCTCAGATGGGATTCGAACCCACGACCTTTCGCAATCCGGGCGACTGCTCTGACCGCTGAGCTACCGAGACGCTGGCAAACGTGTCGAATTTTACAAACGTATTTCAACTTCTACTATGAGCTAGTATCGTTCCACCAATGTTGAACGCTAACTACCTTCAACATTGAAAGTAATATTTTTACAAATATTAAACAATCAATTAAGATGGAACCAGCTATAATTATGTTTTTAATTTAATTTTTTTTTTGCATTCACAATGCCATATTTCTATTAGATATAAAATACGTGTGTAAAAAACAACCACGCCTCCGAGCCCTCAGATGGGATTCGAACCCACGACCTTTCGCAATCCGGGCGACTGCTCTGACCGCTGAGCTACCGAGACGCTGGCAAACGTGTCGAATTTTACAAACGTATTTCAACTTCTACTATGAGCTAGTATCGTTCCACCAATGTTGAACGCTAACTACCTTCAACATTGAAAGTAATATTTTTACAAATATTAAACAATCAATTAAGATGGAACCAGCTATAATTATGTTTTTAATTTAATTTTTTTTTTTTTTTGCATTCACAATGCCATATTTCTATTAGATATAAAATACGTGTGTAAAAAACAACCACGCCTCCGAGCCCTCAGATGGGATTCGAACCCACGACCTTTCGCAATCCGGGCGACTGCTCTGACCGCTGAGCTACCGAGACGCTGGCAAACGTGTCGAATTTTACAAACGTATTTCAACTTCTACTATGAGCTAGTATCGTTCCACCAATGTTGAACGCTAACTACCTTCAACATTGAAAGTAATATTTTTACAAATATTAAACAATCAATTAAGATGGAACCAGCTATAATTATGTTTTTAATTTAATTTTTTTTTTGCATTCACAATGCCATATTTCTATTAGATATAAAATACGTGTGTAAAAAACAACCACGCCTCCGAGCCCTCAGATGGGATTCGAACCCACGACCTTTCGCAATCCGGGCGACTGCTCTGACCGCTGAGCTACCGAGACGCTGGCAAACGTGTCGAATTTTACAAACGTATTTCAACTTCTACTATGAGCTAGTATCGTTCCACCAATGTTGAACGCTAACTACCTTCAACATTGAAAGTAATATTTTTACAAATATTAAACAAACAATTAAGATGGAACCAGCTATAATTATGTTTTTAATTTAATTTTTTTTTTGCATTCACAATGCCATATTTCTATTAGATATAAAATACGTGTGTAAAAAACAACCACGCCTCCGAGCCCTCAGATGGGATTCGAACCCACGACCTTTCGCAATCCGGGCGACTGCTCTGACCGCTGAGCTACCGAGACGCTGGCAAACGTGTCGAATTTTACAAACGTATTTCAACTTCTACTATGAGCTAGTATCGTTCCACCAATGTTGAACGCTAACTACCTTCAACATTGAAAGTAATATTTTTACAAATATTAAACAATCAATTAAGATGGAACCAGCTATAATTATGTTTTTAATTTAATTTTTTTTTTTGCATTCACAATGCCATATTTCTATTAGATATAAAATACGTGTGTAAAAAACAACCACGCCTCCGAGCCCTCAGATGGGATTCGAACCCACGACCTTTCGCAATCCGGGCGACTGCTCTGACCGCTGAGCTACCGAGACGCTGGCAAACGTGTCGAATTTTACAAACGTATTTCAACTTCTACTATGAGCTAGTATCGTTCCACCAATGTTGAACGCTAACTACCTTCAACATTGAAAGTAATATTTTTACAAATATTAAACAATCAATTAAGATGGAACCAGCTATAATTATGTTTTTAATTTAATTTTTTTTTTTTGCATTCACAATGCCATATTTCTATTAGATATAAAATACGTGTGTAAAAAACAACCACGCCTCCGAGCCCTCAGATGGGATTCGAACCCACGACCTTTCGCAATCCGGGCGACTGCTCTGACCGCTGAGCTACCGAGACGCTGGCAAACGTGTCGAATTTTACAAACGTATTTCAACTTCTACTATGAGCTAGTATCGTTCCACCAATGTTGAACGCTAACTACCTTCAACATTGAAAGTAATATTTTTACAAATATTAAACAATCAATTAAGATGGAACCAGCTATAATTATGTTTTTAATTTAATTTTTTTTTTTGCATTCACAATGCCATATTTCTATTAGATATAAAATACGTGTGTAAAAAACAACCACGCCTCCGAGCCCTCAGATGGGATTCGAACCCACGACCTTTCGCACTCCGGGCGACTGCTCTGACCGCTGAGCTACCGAGACGCTGGCAAACGTGTCGAATTTTACAAACGTATTTCAACTTCTACTATGAGCTAGTATCGTTCCACCAATGTTGAACGCTAACTACCTTCAACATTGAAAGTAATATTTTTACAAATATTAAACAATCAATTAAGATGGAACCAGCTATAATTATGTTTTTAATTTAATTTTTTTTTTTTGCATTCACAATGCCATATTTCTATTAGATATAAAATACGTGTGTAAAAAACAACCACGCCTCCGAGCCCTCAGATGGGATTCGAACCCACGACCTTTCGCAATCCGGGCGACTGCTCTGACCGCTGAGCTACCGAGACGCTGGCAAACGTGTCGAATTTTACAAACGTATTTCAACTTCTACTATGAGCTAGTATCGTTCCACCAATGTTGAACGCTAACTACCTTCAACATTGAAAGTAATATTTTTACAAATATTAAACAATCAATTAAGATGGAACCAGCTATAATTATGTTTTTAATTTAATTTTTTTTTTGCATTCACAATGCCATATTTCTATTAGATATAAAATACGTGTGTAAAAAACAACCACGCCTCCGAGCCCTCAGATGGGATTCGAACCCACGACCTTTCGCAATCCGGGCGACTGCTCTGACCGCTGAGCTACCGAGACGCTGGCAAACGTGTCGAATTTTACAAACGTATTTCAACTTCTACTATGAGCTAGTATCGTTCCACCAATGTTGAACGCTAACTACCTTCAACATTGAAAGTAATATTTTTACAAATATTAAACAATCAATTAAGATGGAACCAGCTATAATTATGTTTTTAATTTAATTTTTTTTTTGCATTCACAATGCCATATTTCTATTAGATATAATATACGTGTGTAAAAAACAACCACGCCTCCGAGCCCTCAGATGGGATTCGAACCCACGACCTTTCGCAATCCGGGCGACTGCTCTGACCGCTGAGCTACCGAGACGCTGGCAAACGTGTCGAATTTTACAAACGTATTTCAACTTCTACTATGAGCTAGTATCGTTCCACCAATGTTGAACGCTAACTACCTTCAACATTGAAAGTAATATTTTTACAAATATTAAACAATCAATTAAGATGGAACCAGCTATAATTATGTTTTTAATTTAATTTTTTTTTTGCATTCACAATGCCATATTTCTATTAGATATAAAATACGTGTGTAAAAAACAACCACGCCTCCGAGCCCTCAGATGGGATTCGAACCCACGACCTTTCGCAATCCGGGCGACTGCTCTGACCGCTGAGCTACCGAGACGCTGGCAAACGTGTCGAATTTTACAAACGTATTTCAACTTCTACTATGAGCTAGTATCGTTCCACCAATGTTGAACGCTAACTACCTTCAACATTGAAAGTAATATTTTTACAAATATTAAACAATCAATTAAGATGGAACCAGCTATAATTATGTTTTTAATTTAATTTTTTTTTTTTTTTGCATTCACAATGCCATATTTCTATTAGATATAAAATACGTGTGTAAAAAACAACCACGCCTCCGAGCCCTCAGATGGGATTCGAACCCACGACCTTTCGCAATCCGGGCGACTGCTCTGACCGCTGAGCTACCGAGAAAAAAAAATTAAATTAAAAACATAATTATAGCTGGTTCCATCTTAATTGATTGTTTAATATTTGTAAAAATATTACTTTCAATGTTGAAGGTAGTTAGCGTTCAACATTGGTGGAACGATACTAGCTCATAGTAGAAGTTGAAATACGTTTGTAAAATTCGACACGTTTGCCAGCGTCTCGGTAGCTCAGCGGTCAGAGCAGTCGCCCGGATTGCGAAAGGTCGTGGGTTCGAATCCCATCTGAGGGCTCGGAGGCGTGGTTGTTTTTTACACACGTATTTTATATCTAATAGAAATATGGCATTGTGAATGCAAAAAAAAAAAAAAATTAAATTAAAAACATAATTATAGCTGGTTCCATCTTAATTGATTGTTTAATATTTGTAAAAATATTACTTTCAATGTTGAAGGTAGTTAGCGTTCAACATTGGTGGAACGATACTAGCTCATAGTAGAAGTTGAAATACGTTTGTAAAATTCGACACGTTTGCCAGCGTCTCGGTAGCTCAGCGGTCAGAGCAGTCGCCCGGATTGCGAAAGGTCGTGGGTTCGAATCCCATCTGAGGGCTCGGAGGCGTGGTTGTTTTTTACACACGTATTTTATATCTAATAGAAATATGGCATTGTGAATGCAAAAAAAAAATTAAATTAAAAACATAATTATAGCTGGTTCCATCTTAATTGATTGTTTAATATTTGTAAAAATATTACTTTCAATGTTGAAGGTAGTTAGCGTTCAACATTGGTGGAACGATACTAGCTCATAGTAGAAGTTGAAATACGTTTGTAAAATTCGACACGTTTGCCAGCGTCTCGGTAGCTCAGCGGTCAGAGCAGTCGCCCGGATTGCGAAAGGTCGTGGGTTCGAATCCCATCTGAGGGCTCGGAGGCGTGGTTGTTTTTTACACACGTATTTTATATCTAATAGAAATATGGCATTGTGAATGCAAAAAAAAAAAATTAAATTAAAAACATAATTATAGCTGGTTCCATCTTAATTGATTGTTTAATATTTGTAAAAATATTACTTTCAATGTTGAAGGTAGTTAGCGTTCAACATTGGTGGAACTATACTAGCTCATAGTAGAAGTTGAAATACGTTTGTAAAATTCGACACGTTTGCCAGCGTCTCGGTAGCTCAGCGGTCAGAGCAGTCGCCCGGATTGCGAAAGGTCGTGGGTTCGAATCCCATCTGAGGGCTCGGAGGCGTGGTTGTTTTTTACACACGTATTTTATATCTAATAGAAATATGGCATTGTGAATGCAAAAAAAAAAATTAAATTAAAAACATAATTATAGCTGGTTCCATCTTAATTGATTGTTTAATATTTGTAAAAATATTACTTTCAATGTTGAAGGTAGTTAGCGTTCAACATTGGTGGAACGATACTAGCTCATAGTAGAAGTTGAAATACGTTTGTAAAATTCGACACGTTTGCCAGCGTCTCGGTAGCTCAGCGGTCAGAGCAGTCGCCCGGATTGCGAAAGGTCGTGGGTTCGAATCCCATCTGAGGGCTCGGAGGCGTGGTTGTTTTTTACACACGTATTTTATATCTAATAGAAATATGGCATTGTGAATGCAAAAAAAAAAAATTAAATTAAAAACATAATTATAGCTGGTTCCATCTTAATTGATTGTTTAATATTTGTAAAAATATTACTTTCAATGTTGAAGGTAGTTAGCGTTCAACATTGGTGGAACGATACTAGCTCATAGTAGAAGTTGAAATACGTTTGTAAAATTCGACACGTTTGCCAGCGTCTCGGTAGCTCAGCGGTCAGAGCAGTCGCCCGGATTGCGAAAGGTCGTGGGTTCGAATCCCATCTGAGGGCTCGGAGGCGTGGTTGTTTTTTACACACGTATTTTATATCTAATAGAAATATGGCATTGTGAATGCAAAAAAAAAAATTAAATTAAAAACATAATTATAGCTGGTTCCATCTTAATTGATTGTTTAATATTTGTAAAAATATTACTTTCAATGTTGAAGGTAGTTAGCGTTCAACATTGGTGGAACGATACTAGCTCATAGTAGAAGTTGAAATACGTTTGTAAAATTCGACACGTTTGCCAGCGTCTCGGTAGCTCAGCGGTCAGAGCAGTCGCCCGGATTGCGAAAGGTCGTGGGTTCGAATCCCATCTGAGGGCTCGGAGGCGTGGTTGTTTTTTACACACGTATTTTATATCTAATAGAAATATGGCATTGTGAATGCAAAAAAAAAAAATTAAATTAAAAACATAATTATAGCTGGTTCCATCTTAATTGATTGTTTAATATTTGTAAAAATATTACTTTCAATGTTGAAGGTAGTTAGCGTTCAACATTGGTGGAACGATACTAGCTCATAGTAGAAGTTGAAATACGTTTGTAAAATTCGACACGTTTGCCAGCGTCTCGGTAGCTCAGCGGTCAGAGCAGTCGCCCGGATTGCGAAAGGTCGTGGGTTCGAATCCCATCTGAGGGCTCGGAGGCGTGGTTGTTTTTTACACACGTATTTTATATCTAATAGAAATATGGCATTGTGAATGCAAAAAAAAAAATTAAATTAAAAACATAATTATAGCTGGTTCCATCTTAATTGATTGTTTAATATTTGTAAAAATATTACTTTCAATGTTGAAGGTAGTTAGCGTTCAACATTGGTGGAACGATACTAGCTCATAGTAGAAGTTGAAATACGTTTGTAAAATTCGACACGTTTGCCAGCGTCTCGGTAGCTCAGCGGTCAGAGCAGTCGCCCGGATTGCGAAAGGTCGTGGGTTCGAATCCCATCTGAGGGCTCGGAGGCGTGGTTGTTTTTTACACACGTATTTTATATCTAATAGAAATATGGCATTGTGAATGCAAAAAAAAAATTAAATTAAAAACATAATTATAGCTGGTTCCATCTTAATTGATTGTTTAATATTTGTAAAAATATTACTTTCAATGTTGAAGGTAGTTAGCGTTCAACATTGGTGGAACGATACTAGCTCATAGTAGAAGTTGAAATACGTTTGTAAAATTCGACACGTTTGCCAGCGTCTCGGTAGTTCAGCGGTCAGAGCAGTCGCCCGGATTGCGAAAGGTCGTGGGTTCGAATCCCATCTGAGGGCTCGGAGGCGTGGTTGTTTTTTACACACGTATTTTATATCTAATAGAAATATGGCATTGTGAATGCAAAAAAAAAATTAAATTAAAAACATAATTATAGCTGGTTCCATCTTAATTGATTGTTTAATATTTGTAAAAATATTACTTTCAATGTTGAAGGTAGTTAGCGTTCAACATTGGTGGAACGATACTAGCTCATAGTAGAAGTTGAAATACGTTTGTAAAATTCGACACGTTTGCCAGCGTCTCGGTAGCTCAGCGGTCAGAGCAGTCGCCCGGATTGCGAAAGGTCGTGGGTTCGAATCCCATCTGAGGGCTCGGAGGCGTGGTTGTTTTTTACACACGTATTTTATATCTAATAGAAATATGGCATTGTGAATGCAAAAAAAAAATTAAATTAAAAACATAATTATAGCTGGTTCCATCTTAATTGATTGTTTAATATTTGTAAAAATATTACTTTCAATGTTGAAGGTAGTTAGCGTTCAACATTGGTGGAACGATACTAGCTCATAGTAGAAGTTGAAATACGTTTGTAAAATTCGACACGTTTGCCAGCGTCTCGGTAGCTCAGCGGTCAGAGCAGTCGCCCGGATTGCGAAAGGTCGTGGGTTCGAATCCCATCTGAGGGCTCGGAGGCGTGGTTGTTTTTTACACACGTATTTTATATCTAATAGAAATATGGCATTGTGAATGCAAAAAAAAAATTAAATTAAAAACATAATTATAGCTGGTTCCATCTTAATTGATTGTTTAATATTTGTAAAAATATTACTTTCAATGTTGAAGGTAGTTAGCGTTCAACATTGGTGGAACGATACTAGCTCATAGTAGAAGTTGAAATACGTTTGTAAAATTCGACACGTTTGCCAGCGTCTCGGTAGCTCAGCGGTCAGAGCAGTCGCCCGGATTGCGAAAGGTCGTGGGTTCGAATCCCATCTGAGGGCTCGGAGGCGTGGTTGTTTTTTACACACGTATTTTATATCTAATAGAAATATGGCATTGTGAATGCAAAAAAAAAATTAAATTAAAAACATAATTATAGCTGGTTCCATCTTAATTGATTGTTTAATATTTGTAAAAATATTACTTTCAATGTTGAAGGTAGTTAGCGTTCAACATTGGTGGAACGATACTAGCTCATAGTAGAAGTTGAAATACGTTTGTAAAATTCGACACGTTTGCCAGCGTCTCGGTAGCTCAGCGGTCAGAGCAGTCGCCCGGATTGCGAAAGGTCGTGGGTTCGAATCCCATCTGAGGGCTCGGAGGCGTGGTTGTTTTTTACACACGTATTTTATATCTAATAGAAATATGGCATTGTGAATGCAAAAAAAAAAAATTAAATTAAAAACATAATTATAGCTGGTTCCATCTTAATTGATTGTTTAATATTTGTAAAAATATTACTTTCAATGTTGAAGGTAGTTAGCGTTCAACATTGGTGGAACGATACTAGCTCATAGTAGAAGTTGAAATACGTTTGTAAAATTCGACACGTTTGCCAGCGTCTCGGTAGCTCAGCGGTCAGAGCAGTCGCCCGGATTGCGAAAGGTCGTGGGTTCGAATCCCATCTGAGGGCTCGGAGGCGTGGTTGTTTTTTACACACGTATTTTATATCTAATAGAAATATGGCATTGTGAATGCAAAAAAAAAAATTAAATTAAAAACATAATTATAGCTGGTTCCATCTTAATTGATTGTTTAATATTTGTAAAAATATTACTTTCAATGTTGAAGGTAGTTAGCGTTCAACATTGGTGGAACGATACTAGCTCATAGTAGAAGTTGAAATACGTTTGTAAAATTCGACACGTTTGCCAGCGTCTCGGTAGCTCAGCGGTCAGAGCAGTCGCCCGGATTGCGAAAGGTCGTGGGTTCGAATCCCATCTGAGGGCTCGGAGGCGTGGTTGTTTTTTACACACGTATTTTATATCTAATAGAAATATGGCATTGTGAATGCAAAAAAAAAATTAAATTAAAAACATAATTATAGCTGGTTCCATCTTAATTGATTGTTTAATATTTGTAAAAATATTACTTTCAATGTTGAAGGTAGTTAGCGTTCAACATTGGTGGAACGATACTAGCTCATAGTAGAAGTTGAAATACGTTTGTAAAATTCGACACGTTTGCCAGCGTCTCGGTAGCTCAGCGGTCAGAGCAGTCGCCCGGATTGCGAAAGGTCGTGGGTTCGAATCCCATCTGAGGGCTCGGAGGCGTGGTTGTTTTTTACACACGTATTTTATATCTAATAGAAATATGGCATTGTGAATGCAAAAAAAAAAATTAAATTAAAAACATAATTATAGCTGGTTCCATCTTAATTGATTGTTTAATATTTGTAAAAATATTACTTTCAATGTTGAAGGTAGTTAGCGTTCAACATTGGTGGAACGATACTAGCTCATAGTAGAAGTTGAAATACGTTTGTAAAATTCGACACGTTTGCCAGCGTCTCGGTAGCTCAGCGGTCAGAGCAGTCGCCCGGATTGCGAAAGGTCGTGGGTTCGAATCCCATCTGAGGGCTCGGAGGCGTGGTTGTTTTTTACACACGTATTTTATATCTAATAGAAATATGGCATTGTGAATGCAAAAAAAAAATTAAATTAAAAACATAATTATAGCTGGTTCCATCTTAATTGATTGTTTAATATTTGTAAAAATATTACTTTCAATGTTGAAGGTAGTTAGCGTTCAACATTGGTGGAACGATACTAGCTCATAGTAGAAGTTGAAATACGTTTGTAAAATTCGACACGTTTGCCAGCGTCTCGGTAGCTCAGCGGTCAGAGCAGTCGCCCGGATTGCGAAAGGTCGTGGGTTCGAATCCCATCTGAGGGCTCGGAGGCGTGGTTGTTTTTTACACACGTATTTTATATCTAATAGAAATATGGCATTGTGAATGCAAAAAAAAAATTAAATTAAAAACATAATTATAGCTGGTTCCATCTTAATTGATTGTTTAATATTTGTAAAAATATTACTTTCAATGTTGAAGGTAGTTAGCGTTCAACATTGGTGGAACGATACTAGCTCATAGTAGAAGTTGAAATACGTTTGTAAAATTCGACACGTTTGCCAGCGTCTCGGTAGCTCAGCGGTCAGAGCAGTCGCCCGGATTGCGAAAGGTCGTGGGTTCGAATCCCATCTGAGGGCTCGGAGGCGTGGTTGTTTTTTACACACGTATTTTATATCTAATAGAAATATGGCATTGTGAATGCAAAAAAAAAATTAAATTAAAAACATAATTATAGCTGGTTCCATCTTAATTGATTGTTTAATATTTGTAAAAATATTACTTTCAATGTTGAAGGTAGTTAGCGTTCAACATTGGTGGAACGATACTAGCTCATAGTAGAAGTTGAAATACGTTTGTAAAATTCGACACGTTTGCCAGCGTCTCGGTAGCTCAGCGGGCAGAGCAGTCGCCCGGATTGCGAAAGGTCGTGGGTTCGAATCCCATCTGAGGGCTCGGAGGCGTGGTTGTTTTTTACACACGTATTTTATATCTAATAGAAATATGGCATTGTGAATGCAAAAAAAAAATTAAATTAAAAACATAATTATAGCTGGTTCCATCTTAATTGATTGTTTAATATTTGTAAAAATATTACTTTCAATGTTGAAGGTAGTTAGCGTTCAACATTGGTGGAACGATACTAGCTCATAGTAGAAGTTGAAATACGTTTGTAAAATTCGACACGTTTGCCAGCGTCTCGGTAGCTCAGCGGTCAGAGCAGTCGCCCGGATTGCGAAAGGTCGTGGGTTCGAATCCCATCTGAGGGCTCGGAGGCGTGGTTGTTTTTTACACACGTATTTTATATCTAATAGAAATATGGCATTGTGAATGCAAAAAAAAAAAATTAAATTAAAAACATAATTATAGCTGGTTCCATCTTAATTGATTGTTTAATATTTGTAAAAATATTACTTTCAATGTTGAAGGTAGTTAGCGTTCAACATTGGTGGAACGATACTAGCTCATAGTAGAAGTTGAAATACGTTTGTAAAATTCGACACGTTTGCCAGCGTCTCGGTAGCTCAGCGGTCAGAGCAGTCGCCCGGATTGCGAAAGGTCGTGGGTTCGAATCCCATCTGAGGGCTCGGAGGCGTGGTTGTTTTTTACACACGTATTTTATATCTAATAGAAATATGGCATTGTGAATGCAAAAAAAAAAATTAAATTAAAAACATAATTATAGCTGGTTCCATCTTAATTGATTGTTTAATATTTGTAAAAATATTACTTTCAATGTTGAAGGTAGTTAGCGTTCAACATTGGTGGAACGATACTAGCTCATAGTAGAAGTTGAAATACGTTTGTAAAATTCGACACGTTTGCCAGCGTCTCGGTAGCTCAGCGGTCAGAGCAGTCGCCCGGATTGCGAAAGGTCGTGGGTTCGAATCCCATCTGAGGGCTCGGAGGCGTGGTTGTTTTTTACACACGTATTTTATATCTAATAGAAATATGGCATTGTGAATGCAAAAAAAAAAAATTAAATTAAAAACATAATTATAGCTGGTTCCATCTTAATTGATTGTTTAATATTTGTAAAAATATTACTTTCAATGTTGAAGGTAGTTAGCGTTCAACATTGGTGGAACGATACTAGCTCATAGTAGAAGTTGAAATACGTTTGTAAAATTCGACACGTTTGCCAGCGTCTCGGTAGCTCAGCGGTCAGAGCAGTCGCCCGGATTGCGAAAGGTCGTGGGTTCGAATCCCATCTGAGGGCTCGGAGGCGTGGTTGTTTTTTACACACGTATTTTATATCTAATAGAAATATGGCATTGTGAATGCAAAAAAAAAAATTAAATTAAAAACATAATTATAGCTGGTTCCATCTTAATTGATTGTTTAATATTTGTAAAAATATTACTTTCAATGTTGAAGGTAGTTAGCGTTCAACATTGGTGGAACGATACTAGCTCATAGTAGAAGTTGAAATACGTTTGTAAAATTCGACACGTTTGCCAGCGTCTCGGTAGCTCAGCGGTCAGAGCAGTCGCCCGGATTGCGAAAGGTCGTGGGTTCGAATCCCATCTGAGGGCTCGGAGGCGTGGTTGTTTTTTACACACGTATTTTATATCTAATAGAAATATGGCATTGTGAATGCAAAAAAAAAATTAAATTAAAAACATAATTATAGCTGGTTCCATCTTAATTGATTGTTTAATATTTGTAAAAATATTACTTTCAATGTTGAAGGTAGTTAGCGTTCAACATTGGTGGAACGATACTAGCTCATAGTAGAAGTTGAAATACGTTTGTAAAATTCGACACGTTTGCCAGCGTCTCGGTAGCTCAGCGGTCAGAGCAGTCGCCCGGATTGCGAAAGGTCGTGGGTTCGAATCCCATCTGAGGGCTCGGAGGCGTGGTTGTTTTTTACACACGTATTTTATATCTAATAGAAATATGGCATTGTGAATGCAAAAAAAAAATTAAATTAAAAACATAATTATAGCTGGTTCCATCTTAATTGATTGTTTAATATTTGTAAAAATATTACTTTCAATGTTGAAGGTAGTTAGCGTTCAACATTGGTGGAACGATACTAGCTCATAGTAGAAGTTGAAATACGTTTGTAAAATTCGACACGTTTGCCAGCGTCTCGGTAGCTCAGCGGTCAGAGCAGTCGCCCGGATTGCGAAAGGCCGTGGGTTCGAATCCCATCTGAGGGCTCGGAGGCGTGGTTGTTTTTTACACACGTATATTATATCTAATAGAAATATGGCATTGTGAATGCAAAAAAAAAATTAAAATAAAAACATAATTATAGCTGGTTCCATCTTAATTGATTGTTTAATATTTGTAAAAATATTACTTTCAATGTTGAAGGTAGTTAGCGTTCAACATTGGTGGAACGATACTAGCTCATAGTAGAAGTTGAAATACGTTTGTAAAATTCGACACGTTTGCCAGCGTCTCGGTAGCTCAGCGGTCAGAGCAGTCGCCCGGATTGCGAAAGGTCGTGGGTTCGAATCCCATCTGAGGGCTCGGAGGCGTGGTTGTTTTTTACACACGTATTTTATATCTAATAGAAATATGGCATTGTGAATGCAAAAAAAAAATTAAATTAAAAACATAATTATAGCTGGTTCCATCTTAATTGATTGTTTAATATTTGTAAAAATATTACTTTCAATGTTGAAGGTAGTTAGCGTTCAACATTGGTGGAACGATACTAGCTCATAGTAGAAGTTGAAATACGTTTGTAAAATTCGACACGTTTGCCAGCGTCTCGGTAGCTCAGCGGTCAGAGCAGTCGCCCGGATTGCGAAAGGTCGTGGGTTCGAATCCCATCTGAGGGCTCGGAGGCGTGGTTGTTTTTTACACACGTATTTTATATCTAATAGAAATATGGCATTGTGAATGCAAAAAAAAAATTAAATTAAAAACATAATTATAGCTGGTTCCATCTTAATTGATTGTTTAATATTTGTAAAAATATTACTTTCAATGTTGAAGGTAGTTAGCGTTCAACATTGGTGGAACGATACTAGCTCATAGTAGAAGTTGAAATACGTTTGTAAAATTCGACACGTTTGCCAGCGTCTCGGTAGCTCAGCGGTCAGAGCAGTCGCCCGGATTGCGAAAGGTCGTGGGTTCGAATCCCATCTGAGGGCTCGGAGGCGTGGTTGTTTTTTACACACGTATTTTATATCTAATAGAAATATGGCATTGTGAATGCAAAAAAAAAATTAAATTAAAAACATAATTATAGCTGGTTCCATCTTAATTGATTGTTTAATATTTGTAAAAATATTACTTTCAATGTTGAAGGTAGTTAGCGTTCAACATTGGTGGAACGATACTAGCTCATAGTAGAAGTTGAAATACGTTTGTAAAATTCGACACGTTTGCCAGCGTCTCGGTAGCTCAGCGGTCAGAGCAGTCGCCCGGATTGCGAAAGGTCGTGGGTTCGAATCCCATCTGAGGGCTCGGAGGCGTGGTTGTTTTTTACACACGTATTTTATATCTAATAGAAATATGGCATTGTGAATGCAAAAAAAAAAATTAAATTAAAAACATAATTATAGCTGGTTCCATCTTAATTGATTGTTTAATATTTGTAAAAATATTACTTTCAATGTTGAAGGTAGTTAGCGTTCAACATTGGTGGAACGATACTAGCTCATAGTAGAAGTTGAAATACGTGTGTAAAATTCGACACGGTTGCCAGCGTCGCGGTAGCTCAGCGGTCAGAGCAGTCGCCCGGATTGCGAAAGGTCGTGGGTTCGAATCCCATCTGAGGGCTCGGAGGCGTGGTTGTTTTTTACACACGTATTTTATATCTAATAGAAATATGGCATTGTGAATGCAAAAAAAAAATTAAATTAAAAACATAATTATAGCTGGTTCCATCTTAATTGATTGTTTAATATTTGTAAAAATATTACTTTCAATGTTGAAGGTAGTTAGCGTTCAACATTGGTGGAACGATACTAGCTCATAGTAGAAGTTGAAATACGTTTGTAAAATTCGACACGTTTGCCAGCGTCTCGGTAGCTCAGCGGTCAGAGCAGTCGCCCGGATTGCGAAAGGTCGTGGGTTCGAATCCCATCTGAGGGCTCGGAGGCGTGGTTGTTTTTTACACACGTATTTTATATCTAATAGAAATATGGCATTGTGAATGCAAAAAAAAAAATTAAATTAAAAACATAATTATAGCTGGTTCCATCTTAATTGATTGTTTAATATTTGTAAAAATATTACTTTCAATGTTGAAGGTAGTTAGCGTTCAACATTGGTGGAACGATACTAGCTCATAGTAGAAGTTGAAATACGTTTGTAAAATTCGACACGTTTGCCAGCGTCTCGGTAGCTCAGCGGTCAGAGCAGTCGCCCGGATTGCGAAAGGTCGTGGGTTCGAATCCCATCTGAGGGCTCGGAGGCGTGGTTGTTTTTTACACACGTATTTTATATCTAATAGAAATATGGCATTGTGAATGCAAAAAAAAAAATTAAATTAAAAACATAATTATAGCTGGTTCCATCTTAATTGATTGTTTAATATTTGTAAAAATATTACTTTCAATGTTGAAGGTAGTTAGCGTTCAACATTGGTGGAACGATACTAGCTCATAGTAGAAGTTGAAATACGTTTGTAAAATTCGACACGTTTGCCAGCGTCTCGGTAGCTCAGCGGTCAGAGCAGTCGCCCGGATTGCGAAAGGTCGTGGGTTCGAATCCCATCTGAGGGCTCGGAGGCGTGGTTGTGTTTTTTTACACACGTATTTTATATCTAATAGAAATATGGCATTGTGAATGCAAAAAAAAAATTAAATTAAAAACATAATTATAGCTGGTTCCATCTTAATTGATTGTTTAATATTTGTAAAAATATTACTTTCAATGTTGAAGGTAGTTAGCGTTCAACATTGGTGGAACGATACTAGCTCATAGTAGAAGTTGAAATACGTTTGTAAAATTCGACACGTTTGCCAGCGTCTCGGTAGCTCAGCGGTCAGAGCAGTCGCCCGGATTGCGAAAGGTCGTGGGTTCGAATCCCATCTGAGGGCTCGGAGGCGTGGTTGTTTTTTACACACGTATTTTATATCTAATAGAAATATGGCATTGTGAATGCAAAAAAAAAATTAAATTAAAAACATAATTATAGCTGGTTCCATCTTAATTGATTGTTTAATATTTGTAAAAATATTACTTTCAATGTTGAAGGTAGTTAGCGTTCAACATTGGTGGAACGATACTAGCTCATAGTAGAAGTTGAAATACGTTTGTAAAATTCGACACGTTTGCCAGCGTCTCGGTAGCTCAGCGGTCAGAGCAGTCGCCCGGATTGCGAAAGGTCGTGGGTTCGATCTTAAGTTTGTTTGGATTAAACATGGGAGCATACTTGTTCGTGCCAATGAGACATCGCCGGTTATAGCAATACGTTCTAGTGCTGATTTTCACAAGTTTAACAGTGTTAAGAGCAAATGACATTTTTTACGTTAATTTCTTGTGGTATATTATTGTTTTCGTTGAGATGGGAGTGACGATTTCATTTATTGTGTTGTGTAAGGATTGTCTCTGTCGTGTGTATTACTCTGCAGTTTTAACTACTAGTTCGTGTTTTCGAACTGCCTGCATGAACAAATTATTATTACAATTTTCGTTTTCTTATAGGAAATGGTATGTTTTTTCGCGATTTTTTTACTTTATTACATGTTTGATTATGTGTTTGTCACAAAAATTAAAACTGGTTTATTATGATAGTAATGAACCCTTCGTTGATTCGCTGCTAAACGGTGGTTTTGGTTTGATATTTAATTGCGATGCGATTACATTTAGTTTCCCTGGTCAGTATTCAATTGAGTCAATTAATCAATCAAATTATAATTTTATTTTTATTAATTACATTACCTACATAGTGTATCTATATTCTGTAACCCAAAAATCACTTCAGGTAAGTTATTGTATAATGATTTTCTTATACGTAACTCGTACAATTATAATACCTTTTAAACAAGATATGGTTAAATACAATAGTAATGTTTTGGTTTGTTTTTGCAATAACCTATATTATCTGCTTATCAGTTGTTTAGTGGTTCTAAAGTTGCAGATTATTGTTCGTTGTACTAGCCGTTATGATGTGATAGTATTGGGGATAAAAACAAAAATATTAATTTGTTACTTTTCTATCGTAAGTGCGACTTTTTACAGCATAATTCTACTTATGCTTTCATTGATTATTATTATATACTGCAGTGCTAATGCATTCGGGATTCTCTTCCCTGCTATAATTCTTTTCGTATCTATCTCGCGGGTAGGTGTCAACGTTATAACAATGTATATTTCTTCGGTTGAAATGTCGGAATGCAACTTCGGTTTTTACGTATTAGTGTTGTCAGCGTCTGCTTATAATATAGCTTTGTATGGTTATAGCTTCATTCTTACGAAAATACTATTTATTCTTTATATATTCATTATAACATTGCATCACTTACTAATTAATACACGAAGTTTGTATGTATTATGTTGTTAGTTGTATTTACCATATATTAATTATTTAGAGTATTTTTGCTTAAAGTGGAAAACATTACATTGTACTATCAGAACTGTAGAGGATTAAGGTCGAAATTAAATACCTTATTTACTAATTTGGCGAGTGATTGCTATGACATTATTGTCTTGACTGAGACGTGGCTGGTTACATCTATTAGTAATAATGAAATAATCGACGCGCGTTATCAAGTGTACCGCTGTGACAGGGATCGTCTTCTCACTGGGCGTTCGGACGGAGGTGGAGTTTTGATAGCTGTGCGCCGTGATATACAGACATTGTGTTTATCTCTAAACGCTTCACAATCGTACGGTGACACTAGTTATGCGCCTATACCGCCTATTATTGATTATATTGCACTCAAAATAAAGTCCAATAATAGTGGCAAGTACCACTTATTGTGTGGATTGTATATACCCCCAGGCCAACCACTTGATGTATATAAACCACTTTTAGATGCGTTGCAGACAGAAGTGTTATACGGTGGAATTGACAAGTACTGTATAATGGGCGACTTTAATCTACCTAACCTGGACTGGAATCCCAAAAATAGATTCCAGGATGTTTTATTGAAAACTGCATATAGTTTAACGGATAAATATTTTTTAAGTTTTATTTCCATAATTAGTGCTGTTCAATGCAATAACAACCTGAACAGTATGAATCGTATGTTGGATCTTTTCGTTACAAATTTAGAAAAATATAACTGTATGCTAAGCTTAACTCCACTAGTGCCTGTTGACAGCCTTCATCCTGCTTTTAATGTAAATATTTGTTTTAATTTAGAGAATAAATTTTTGGGTCGTTGTCCATGTCTTAGGTATTGTTTTAGAGAAGGGGATTACACGGCAATAAATAAAGATATTAGTGATATAGAATGGAACGCTTGTTTAAAAGATTTATCTACCGAACAGTCTGTTGCTTATTTCTATGAAAGAATATTTGAGATTATTAATAGACATATTTCTAAAAAACCGGTGAAATCACAGGATTTCCCTGTTTGGTTTTCTCGTCCTCTGATACACATATTTAAGGAAAAGAAAAAATATTGGCTTAAATGGAAAAAATACAATAATAAATTGGATTATAAAAATTTCTCAGTGCTTCGACATAGATTTAAAACTTTAAACCATGAATGCTATTCCAAATATATTAATTCTATTGAAGAAAGTTTGCGTAAGGATATGAGGGGTTTTTGGGCTTTTGTTAATAGTCGTAAACAGTCATCAGGTATACCTAACACCATGAGTTATGAAGATAAAGTGTCTAACGATCCGGAGGAGATAAGCAACTACTTTTCAAGTTTCTTTAGTTCTGTCTTTGAACGGGGTCAGCCAAATAATTTTGATATTAAAGATCTTCCATCTAAATCCTGCGCCTCTGAATATTTATCTGATTTAAATGTCACCTCCGATCGTGTTGCAAAGGAGCTGAAACGTCTAGACATTACTAAAGGGGGAGGACCTGATGGTCTTCCACCCATTTTTCTTAAATTTTGTGCGAGCACTATTAGCATACCTGTTGCAATTCTATTCAATAAAAGTCTTCAAGAAGGCTTTCTCCCTCAAATCTGGAAATTGGCCAATATAACTCCAATTCATAAAAGCGGTCCTAAAGATGATGTAACCAATTATCGTCCAATTTCCCTACTAGCTACATTATCAAAGACTTTAGAGAGAATAATACATGACTTTATCTATCCAACACTACATAATATTATTATACCTGAACAACATGGTTTTGTGACGAACCGATCGACTGTAACCAATCTCTTACTTTATACTAACTATCTTTTTGAGAGTATTGACGATCGCAAACAAATTGATCGTATATACTGATTTTCGCAAGGCCTTTGATAAGGTGGATCACTTTATTTTACTCAGAAAACTTGCGTATAATGGTATAAAAGGAAACCTTTTAAGATGGTTTCAGTCATATGTTGAAAATCGAACACAAAAGGTGGTGGTTAATGGTTTCTCATCTAGTGCAGTAAATATTACATCGGGCGTACCTCAAGGCTCAATTCTTGGTCCATTGCTATTTGTTTCATTCATAAATAACATAAACAATTGTTTTAAATATAGTAAATTTCTTTTGTATGCCGATGATCTAAAAATTTATATGAATATTAATACATCTGATGATTGTTTAAAACTTCAAAGTTATTTGTACCGTCTTTCTGCCTACTGCACTGAAAATAAATTACAACTTAATTTAAATAAATGTAAGGTGATTACTTTTACTAAGAAAAATAACCCTGTTACTCATGATTATAGTTTATGCTCCAGCGTACTAGAGCGCGTATCAATGGTCAGAGATTTGGGCTTACTGATTGACTCGAAGTTACATTTCGATACTCACATAGAAGAAATTACTAATAAGGCATTTCAAATGTACGGTTTTGTGGCACGAACTTGCAAACCATTTCAGAGATTTGAAAGTTATTTGTTACTTTTTAAGTCTCTAATTAGATCACACCTGGAATACAGTTCTGTGATTTGGAATCCCTTTTATGCAAAATACGGTGATCGCATTGAACGGGTTCAACGAAAATTTCTCCGATTAGTCAATTACAGATGTTTTCGCGCAAAACGATCTTATGAACATTCTTTACACAAATATTCACTTTTATCTCTTGAAAAAAGAAGATTACTTGCTGACCTGACAATCTTATACAATATTTGCCATAATAAATACGATTGTATTGATCTAATTAGTCAGATATACTTTAAAGTACCCAATAGACTTCCCCGTAGGGCTAACACCAAAACATACCATTTCTTCTCCCCGCGAACCAGTGGCGTAGCATGGGGGGGGCGGAGGGTGCGGTCCGCACCGGGCGGCACTTTGCCGGGGGCGGCGCTGCGGAGGTGGCAGATAGAGAAAAAAAAATTAAAATATAAAAAAAAGTTAATTTCTTTCAGTTTTTTTTTCGTCATTTTTTTGTTGTTGTTACCAAATACCCAGGTACCTATGCAGGTTCTATGCATGGGTGATGCAAGCGCAAGGTTTCTCAATAACTATTATTTAGGAAACTTATTTCGTTTCAAGTTTCAATGTTATTTTAAATAAATATGTCTCCTTACGCATTCTTTGTACTTCACCGTAGCTAAAAGCTACTGGTAGAAAAACAGCAAAGATACGCGTTACGCGTACATTGTTGCAACACGAATTACACCTTGGAGGCAATCGACAGCATTTTTTGCTTACAGAAAATAATGATTTAACGATTACCGATGACCGTTTCATCGGATATATTCACAAAGTTAGCGAGTAAAAAGATTTACATTTTTTTTTAAACTCTGTAATTTTTCTAAGTGCTATTGTGATAGTCTACCTTCTACTCTATGTCAAAAAATGTTAATTTCACTTTTCAGGTTAGTGTTATTCAATAAAAGTACTCTTTTTACCATGCCTCAATTTTTTTTATAATGGATTGCAAAAATAAGAGGGCGGCAAATTTGGAATCCGCACCGGGTGCTAGTGACCTATGCTACGCCACTGCCGCGAACTTCTAAAACTAATGCAGGCATGCGAGCTCCTTTGAGGCGTCTTATGCACGCATATAACGGACTATCTTACGATCTAGATATCATGTATGATACGTCCTCAAATGTTTTTAAAAGAAATATCTTGCGTATTATTAATGATTAAAGAAATAATAGGAATGTACTGAAAACATAACTCAATGTTTTTAAATTTGTATGTTAAAGGTTAACTTCATGTAAATGTTTGTGGATAACGTTGTTGACTGTTCAACTACTAAAAGAATGTGATGTTATTGTTTGTATGTAATCTCTTTGATCAGTTGTTGTTTGTCCTAAATAAATAAATAAAAAAATAAAAAAAAAATGAAATTATTTTAGGTGCATTTTAATAAAGCTTTATTTTCATTTCCTTCTTTTTTTAATTAATTTGAACCTTCGATTACATAATTCTTCAGATCTAATTCAGTTAATTTAGATTTATCTTTTTTCTTGTAAAAAAAAATAAGAAACTTAAACCCAACTACTGAAAAACGAAGCTTTAACCCTCAACCACTGACGTGTCATTTTGTTGCACTACCACTGACATACCTATAGTAGGTACGTAGCGTCAGTGTTAGCGTTACTTTTTTTTAAATATTTATTTATGTTTATCGGAAGATAAAATGATCCGTAAGCGCTTAAATTCGTCTTCAATGACATTTACATCTAAAATGTTAAAGTGAATAATATCGACAAAGAAGAAATAAATTGAAAAAGTTTAGTAACGCCACATCTACAGCGAATATACACAACGTTGCGTTTTCACATGAGCTCTTATCTCTCATTGGCCGTATCTTAGGCAAGGACAAGGATAGTGAAATCGGTCAAACAAATAGCGAATTTCTCAGATTTAACACCATGAAGAATTGTTATATATGTTTCAAACTGTAACGTCGCAAACGTGGTACGGCTGTCAAGTTTGTCGTAAACCGGTCTGCTTGCAGTGCTCGAAGCCGACCTGTAGCAAGTGTAGTTAAAAAGTGCTTTATATTATGATTTATGGCAATTGTGATTATTTCCAAATAAAACCGTTCTTAGTAATTAATAAAACCAATACAAGAAGTTCCTATTTTTAGAGAATATTTTTGTGTTAATTTGTTAAAAATGTCTTTGTAATTTTGATTACCGGTATGGTTATTTATTTTATTTATTTATTTATTTATTCTTTTTGCACAAATTGTACAAAGGCGGACTTAATGCCTTAGGCATTTTCTACCAGTCAACCTTAGGGTGATGTGGAGACAAATGAGAGGTAGGGTGCACAAACAGTGTAAAAAAAAAAGGAAATAAATTACGAGTATAATAATACATAGACTAAACTAATTTATATATAAATACAACATACATACATATATAAATACATACATATACATATATTCTACTCAAATAAGAACTATTAATAAATACATATCAAGTAAACGACAACTAATATGGACGATTGTTAAAATTTAACATGTAGTTTCTTGCTCTGTTAGAAATTTTCGCAATTTATTTTTAAATGCATACCGACTGGTGGACATTCTGATGTCTAAGGGAAGGGCATTCCACAAAAGAATAGGATAAACGAAGAATGAAGAATGAATAATATCAGAGCGATGAGAAGGACAAACAAGTAAGCGGTTGGAAGAAGTACGGAGGTTTTTGTCGTGAGAAGTGCACAAGTACTGGAAACGCGAAGTAAGGTAAGGGGGAGCATTAGGGGAATTTAATAGATTAAATAAGGTGGTCAATGTCCGCATTCTTCTACGCTGCCGAATGGACAACCATTTAAGTAAAGATCGGTGGGTGGACACGTGATCATATTTGCGTAGATTAAAAACGAATCGAATGCAGTTATTTAGAAGACGGTCGAGCTTATTAAGTAGATCTGCATTCAGGTCGAGGTAGCACACATCACCATAGTCGACTATAGGAAAAATTAAAGTCTGCACAAGCAATGCCTTGATATTGGCAGGTTAAAAGTTTTTAAGGCGATAAAGACACCGCAAAACTCCAGTGGCCTTCTGACAAATACTAGTCACTTGTGACTGCCAGCTTAACCTAGAGTCTATATGTAAACCCAGATCCTTGACACTTGAGTTAACTTGAATTGTAGCTCCATCGAAGACGATAGGAGGCAGATTGGTCAAGTCTATTCTGGATATCATGTGGGGACCACCCACCAACAAAGCCTGACATTTACCCGGGTTGACGGCAACACCAAAACAGTCAGACCATGACTTTATGTTATGTAGGTCCCCATTCAACGCATCTATGGCATCATTTATACTGTCAACACTTGCGTGAGCATATATCTGCAAGTCATCAGCATAAAGATGATACGAACACTGAAGTTTATATGTGATAAAGTTAATAAAAATTGAGAAAAGAAAAGGAGAGAGTATGCCGCCTTGGGGAACACCAGTATCTAAACTACGCCAGGATGAGGTTTCTTCATCTGACTGCACTGCCTGCTGACGTTCCCGAAGATAAGATGAAAACCATTCCAATACCTCATCAGAGATCATAAGATGGGACAATATGGAGAGAAGAATGTCGTGACTCACGGTATTAAAAGCATTAGAAAAGTCAATAAGTACCAAGACAGTCACCTTACGATCCTCAACTGCTGCCCTAATATCGCCAGTCACTTTAAGGAGTGCGGTAACGGTACTATGTCCAGGCCTAAAACCGGACTGAAACGGACTTAGAAGGGAATTCTGATGGATAAAGTGAGAGAATTGTTTGTGGACTATACTTTGTGTTATTGATTAATAAATATATTTCTATGATTATTATTACTGTTATTTTTTATTATTCCTATTTTATTTGAATGTGTCTGAATAAATAAATTGCACTAATCATCAAAGTTAAACTTTATTGATGCATCAGAAGGTCTTTAAAGTAACGTACGTATAGGTACTGTGACGTATTAATAAAGTGCAAGCGACACACGCCCGTACGCACGGCCTACAGCGGTAGTGGGGCATTGCTCGCTCGACCGTCGGCCGGTGCGGACGTGTGTGTGCTGCTTGGTGAAACTACTGACTGCTTTCATTTGATAGATACCCTGACAGTAATCGAGGACACCACACGTGGCGACGAGCCTTCAAGTAAGTGGTGTATAGAAAAATATGTCTCCTGAAAATCAAATTAAAGGAAGGAGATAACGAACCCATTTGCAAAAAAGGCTGTCTCATAGTATTTAGAAAAAAAAATGTAAAATAGTTTATCCACTTGATTCTAAGAAGAGTTGAAAAATCATTGACTATAGCAATGTAAATATCAACTTGAATAACTGCAGTGTTAATTGCAATTCTATAAAACTTGTGTAATTATTGATAACTATAAAAGAAAATATATGAATTGATCCTATTTTGCTATAAAGAAAATCTTTATAACCTTGTAATAAGCACTCGATTGAATAATGTATGTGTTGAGATTATTATTACCTTCACGGTTATTTCTGCCATGTTAATCTAGTAATGAATGTCTTGTTCTTGCTTTTAATAATTCTGGCTTGTGCTACCTACCCACACCAAACTTAATCTTACTTACGATTTCAATCGATCGAGATTTTAATTCAGTTTATAGCAACCCTGTACGGGTTGAATATTACATTGCATTACACGGGTTAAATAAAACATACCATGATACTAAAAAAAATATAGATTTTTAAGTAGTTTCTTATACTCCTGAAACAACGATTTGAATTTCAATGGTTATTACGTCAAAACTTATATAAAGGTTATACAGACAAGTGGATATACTACAATACATTAATTTGAAAAGACATGTACCAAGGTGTACAATAATATATTGCCAAGGTGCAACAATAGTGCCAAGGTGCACAAAGTTGTGATTTTGCCAAAGGTGCAACAATGGTAACAAGGTGCACAAAGGTGTGATTTTGCCAAGGTGCAACAATGGTAACAAGGTGCAGAAAAGGTGTGATTTTGCCAAGGTGCAACAATGGTAACAAGGTGCACAAAGGTGAGACTTTGCCAAGGGGCATCGATTTAGAATTAAACTGTTGTAAAGACATTCAGATATATAATAACCTACGATAACTATCTCATCTTTTATAGTGATATTAAAATACATACAAAAAAACTTATGACTGAAATAAACAAATAATATTTTCGGAATTATACGTATGTTATTTCTGAATTTGATATTCATTGGATAATAGGTTAGGTTAGTAATATTATATACATTGAAGCATTCGATTATTTCAATTAGATTAAATTAAACTCTAGAGGTTAAGCTTAAAAAAATGTTTGTCAGTAAGGATTTGTTTACAAGGTACGATTTTATCAAATGGAAAACGTCAGGTTAGTACCTGGGTGAAATCCTAGATGGCGTGACCTTAAAGAGGCGTTGCAAGTTGACAACACTAAACGTTTCTGAGATGACTTGAGAAGCAGACTGTCAGCGTGCTATAAGTGTAGACGTTTAGTTAGCATACAATAAGCGTGAAACGGTTAGTTTATAGTAACCGTTAGCACGCTATAAGGGTATAACTTTTACTTCATAGCTTATACCGAGCGGGAACTTTATTTTTCGTTGGACCGCCACCCAGGGAGGTTGTCACACCGTCTCAGGGATCACCACGTTTTTCATCCATTGAAATCTCGTGCATCATTTGCGATTTTAGACTGCAAGTGGTTTTAAATAATAAAGAAGTCTATCCTACATCCATACGCTTCATTATTTTGAAGATCGCTGCAACTCTTTTTGGATTATTATCCATTATAAGAGCATTCTGATGACCGGCGTGAGGCCTCGCCGTCAAATATGTAAAAAAATCTTGTAAACAAGTTAAAAGTTATCGAACAACAGTCAATCTAGATGATTTAATGTTATCGGCAAAGTATGTAATTTGGAAATGGTATAAAATGAATATTCGCTAGTTAATTTATTTCTGAATACCTACACTCTTAACCGTACGGGGTAAGGGACTGGACATGCGTAAGGTGACTCCGGAAAAAGATCGGAGTTATCCTATATTCTTCCTAAAAAAGATATAGATCCAGTTAGTATATCCATATCCACCAAATATATCCGGACTAGTAGTTTAATTCTTTCAAACCATATCAAATCATACCATATATCCAACTAACGTATATATATTTATCAATATCCGCATCTGTTTATTAAATCCGGACTAATCAGATTTCGCAAAATAAGAGCACATGCAGCGTTTCAAATTTGCTACCGTTTTATAGAAACAAAACTTTATGCAACGCTTCGCTAATAATGACGCTTGCCACCTCAGTCAGAGCGAACGCAGCATCAGCAGTATTGCGTTTCTAAGAATTTTACCGTTCATCGGAAAACACAGAAAACACAAAAAGCGTTTTCGGCGCTCTAAGTCTTTCGATCGACGCTTTCGCTGTCGATATGTGTTATGTAGTTAGCCAGACGGTATTTGACCAAATGATTTGGAATTGATCCACGGGATTGGATTGGATATACTAGATATGCTAAGAATTTTGAACGGAATGATTAAATACATATCCGGAGTGGCATATAGCTCCAGGATATAACTGAGTTACACAAGTCTATAAAAGACAATAAACCAACAAAAATACCAATACATTTTATTTATTAGCATCAGACATCATTATTAATAAAATAATTTCCAGTAGGAAAACACATATAAAACAAAGGCAACTTTTACCAAATATTGTTTTTATGTGGCTCCAAAAATATGTTAATTTATTGAAAAAATTACATACAAGGTGTATTTAGACACGATACAAATTTTGGAATTTATAAGAAGTAGGTACAAGAAGGAAAAAGAGTTAATGGTGTTAGATGACATTTATTATAGTAAAATAGGTATCTTGTTGTGAAACACAAAACCAAACAATAAATAATACAATACCAGTATGCATAGAAGTCAAGTTACAAGAACAGGCTGCTGATAACACGTTAAAAAGAAACTTGGGCGTGTTACCGTTAAATTTGTTATAATGCATAGGTATAAATGTGACACACCATATTCAATGGCGCCAAGGGCGCAAAATAAAGGCGTACAGACATTGTTCTGGGTCGCCTAAAATGTTCAGCCTGCCATCGTAGAACCATTGCAATGCGATGACGATTCGATGTCACTGGGGTTACGCTGGGACAAATGGATGTCAACCCTGGGAATATATCTTTTGACAACGGGGGTAGATACAACAGTCAAGAAAAGAGCTACTCTTCTCTTTATGGGATGATACTTTTGATGTTTATAAAATAGAAAGCAATAAGCTTGACGAGTTTCTGTTATCGAAACAAAGTAAGGCACCATACCTACCATTTTGTTAGTGAAATATAACACCTACATATCACTGATGATGAAACTATGGTTAGCTTCGATGTTCAATCTCTATTCACAAGCTTACCTATAAAAGATTGCATTGATGTCACCATGGAATTAATGACAGACAATAAAATAGCCTTCCTTAATGTTCAAATTAGCAGCAATCTAAATCAAACCCTTAGTCATAGTGTATAGAAAGGCAACTCATACAGATAGATATTTAAATGGTGACTCTCAACACCATCCTATACAGTTGGCTACCGTAGGGAAATCTTTGTTTCAGAGAACTCGCGGCATCTGTGCCTAACAATACCTGACTGCTGAGCTTCAGCATGACAAGCGAGTACTACAAGATAAAAAGTTGCGAGTACCAAAACTACGACACAGAAGCCGCACCAACCAGCCACAGTAGAACGTCAACCTGCTGTCCTTCCCTACATGAAGGAGGTCACTGACAAGATTGGGAACATTCTGAAGCGGGTTTCCATTAATACTTACTTTAAACCAGCCAGGAAGATTAACCAATTCTTACGATCGGTCAAATGCAATATCCCCTCCAGGCAGCAGGTGTCTACAAAATCGATTATGACTGTGTTCTCCCATACTTCGGACAAACAAAAAGAAGTATAGGGACGCGCATTATAGAACACGTAGCTGACATAAAACATAGGCGCGATATTAGGTCTGCAGTGTGTGAGTGTGAGCATGCTTTTGAGGGGCCAAACTACTACATTCGTATCGATAAACCTTAAATTCTCGCTAGAGAACAAAGACTTGTTCCTTGGACACTACGTGAGGCTTTTGAAATCAGGAAACATCCAAATTTCAATCGAGACGAAGGTTGGAGCGTTCCACCTGCTTGGGATCCAATAATTAATAAATTAATACCTACAAAACACACATTGCAAGACCTGATGATATAGTTAGCTCTCTTTGCAAATAAGAACAGTAAGATGGAGGTCGGTCCCCCTGCCCGAGTTTCTTCCGCCAGTTCTTCTCGGAAGGGCCTCCCAATTTCCGAACTGGTAGTAGACTCAGTAGTGTACAATGTAATCGTAGAGAGAATTTAATAACTAAATAAAAATATAGAAGTGACGGTTTTGATGAACTACCCTCATATTTGATTGTGAATGTGCGGTCGAACTTACCTTCTCTTTCACTGTCAATCAATCTTTGCAAGTAGAAGTTTATCCTGACTCATTAAAAACAACAGTGATTACCATTACATGAGAATAACCAAAAGAGCGACCTAAATAATTACAGTCAGTCAACCTTATTATCTTTTCTCAAATACATTCAAAAGATAATAAGTAATTGGACATTAAAAATATGCTATTCGAACATATGTATGTACAAGGCGTATGACCGTGTGCAACATAAAATATTAATAAACTGGTTGTATCCCAAATACAGCTCAAAAATGGTTTATCTCTTATTTAAAAGATAGACAGCAATAAGTCCAAATCGAATATTATAATCATATGAGTAGAAAAGTTTATAGAGTTCTATTTGATATTTAAAATAATAATGCCTTAACATCACAAGGGAGTGCCTAAGACTCTCTTGTTTTTAGTTTACATAATAGACCTGCCGAAGGTTATGAATGAACCGTGTATTTTGTTCGTTGATGACGTAACAATAGATTGAATAAAACCCTTAATTGGTTAATTGAACATAACTTAGAGAGAGAAAATTAAATAAAACAAAATTGTCATCTCCTGCATATGCACTGCATGATGCTATAAATATATAATTATATATATTGTTTTATTAATTTGTGACTTCCTAATTAGGAGATAGCCGAATAAAACGACATTTTATCATTTACAATCATTTATCTTAATAGGGTAGTTAGCATTCAGATACTACAATAGGGGTTCGTGGGTTCACACACTGAGTGAGCTCACTTTAGTAATACCTAGACCAATTTTTCCGTGTGAATCCTTGGTTAGCTTTTTAAGTTATATAGCTTGTAATTAAACAATATTGTAAGCTGATGATTCGTCGAAAACTAAATAAACTAATATAAAAAACCTGATATACCTAAAAAAAGGTAAAAGGAGAGTGGCGTATTCAAAGAAAAATAGAGGACACGTAAGATTTGGGTATTTGGCTGCAAGTAATAAAACATAATTTCAAAAAAAAATATTTCTTAGTTAAATAACAATTCAAGATATACTGTTTCAGAATATTAATTACATAAATGTATTTTAATTATTTGTCATTGTCTCAAATTATTCGAATCAATTGAAAAGGAAGAGGTGTGACGTATTAATAAAGTGCAAGCGACACACGCCCGTACGCACGGCCTACAGCGGTAGTGGGGCATTGCTCGCTCGACCGTCGGCCGGTGCGGACGTGTGTGTGCTGCTTGGTGAAACTACTGACTGCTTTCATTTGATAGATACCCTGACAGTAATCGAGGACACCACAGGTACCACATACGTCGGGTAGTCAAATTCACCTGCTTAGTAAAGTGGCATGTATCCGCTCTCCACCGCCGCACACGCGTCACTAGCGACTAGGAAACTACCAAAAAGGACGCGCAGAAATTCCCACGTAAATTGAAGTTTTGAACGAAAAACCGTTTAGGTGACGTACCTACCATATACGTACGCCAGTGGTTGAGGGTTAAAAAGAATTAAGCTTTACAAGAAAATAATCTCATCTTAAATTCTTATGAATATAGAAATTGTAAAATATTTATTGTCAATTAATTAAACAAATGAGACATTATAATATTAAATAGTGGTGTTCGAAAAATAACCGTGGTCATTTTCAAGTAGGTACGTGACGTGACAATGAAACAACGGCTGAGTGTGACGGCTTGTTTATTGGCCGCGCCCTGCGGCGGAACGTACAATATCACGTCGTGATTACATACTCTTTGTACAATATTAAAACTAGCGGGTAGCAATACATAACAGTCATATGCCATATTACTCTAAAGGCTAAGATCGCTTACTACTATTAAAATGTAGGTATTGTTGTGTTAGACATATAGTCATATAAACATAGCCATAGCCTATATGCTATGCCGGTTATAATCGGCATACGATCAAGACGTTCTTAACGATCCTCATTTAATTTTGTCAAATTATGATAGATAGTTGAAGAAGTTATGAGGGAAATATTCGGTGAAAATTATAACCCTCGTTTTTGTTGTATGGTATACCTGTATTAAAGATTGGATAAAAACAATGGTAGCTACAAATGCAGTCCACGACATACCTATAAAACTATAAATTTTTCCATTCGATTTTCTGCTTATAAATTTGCCACATATAGAGTTCTACGAGTTCTCGTATATTAATAGAGGGAATTTCTGACAGTATGTAGTAGTTGACATGTTGTTGTCCGTACGTACTATTCGTCAAAGTGAAGTTGCTCAAGCTGATATAAAACATTTATGGATCACATTTTTACGTCCTTTAGCTGGCTAACACTTATATGAAGAACAATAAATAACCTTATAACGGAGAAGTTCTGCAGAAATAACCCTCATAGGTTTACCCCAACCTAGCTCCATTTTCTCTTGTTTAAAATTGAAATGCAAATTAAATTAATATCAAACTTAATATTGACTTTGTTAATTAAGTGTAATTCAATTTCAGGTAAGTTTCTAAACTTCTAAAAATAATAAGTACTAATAAAATGTACTTTCGAACTATAATACTAAAAACTATAATAGTAAGTACTATTCATCGCGTTTCTGTTCCATGCGCTTGTTTCAGCTGGGTTTTATACGTTGTTCCTGTTTGCTGTGGCGCACGCACGCACAACGCACGTTGTTACGCGCGCACACGAGAAAAATATCTCCTCTACATCTTTGAATTCAAATATCTATAGTGGCCAACAACGGTGATGCCGGTCTTATAAATCCGAAAATTTCATTTCGAATGTGTAGTAAACATGATCATGTGATTTGTCATGTTTTACGAACTTGATGTCAAAAAATGAGTAAATCAGGGTTATCAAAAACACTGGTACCTTTCTTATCGGCTTCCTGAAAGTAACTTGCCATTATCATGTCTGTTTTTTTACTGCTTTCTATTATACTTTCCGCTTCTAAAGCGGCTTCTTTACGAGCACGGCTGTCCTTTGGAATAAGTAAATATTGATAATAATCTGGTAGATCCATGTTATCATGAGAGATGGTTTTCTCAGCCACGGCAGATACATCTTCTACAGTATTTTGAGGTCTCGTTTCATGTTTCGTTTCGAAATTATTATTGTCGGCAACAGAAAACTGTTTATTCGATTTGTTCATTATCTGTTTGGCTACATCTTGAAACGTAGTTTTTCGTTTGTTTTTGTTGTCTATTTCCAAAGTAATATTTTCATTTTGCAAACCAAGTTTTGAATCTGATTTGTTATACTTTTCTTTCATTTTTTTAAACTGTTGCTTTATTAAAGTAAATATTTTATCAGAATCACATTTCTCTGGCTCCATTGCAAGTAAGCTATCCGAGCCACTCTTAGGACTTAAAACTTTAAGAATATCATTGAGTATATGTTTTATTTCAGCGGCATCATGAGTATTGGTTTGTTTTGATTCAATCCCATGGAGTATTTCAATGTCTTGCCAAATGTTATTTAGAGTCGGATGAATATAATCTATTTCTACTTTACTTATTATCTTTTTAACATCTTCCGTTAAATTGTCTAATTCACCATGCAAGATTTCCCCTATTTCCGACAATCGATCAGTTGTGTTTTTTAATCTTTCTTTAACTTGTTCAATTTTTTTATGTGTGTCATGGTTTTTAATAATACCTATCATTTTGTCTTTTACTTTTCTGGCAGAATTATTTACTTCTGCGTGTATCCTGTTTGATAAAGAATTATCAATTTTGTCCTTATTGTTTAAAGATGATGTAAGCGGAGGAAGTGTGGGTGAATAATTATTTAGTTCTACATCAGTCTGACCTCTGCATCGTGCATCATAATCCGATGATTCATGAAAGATACCTCCTAATGCCAAAACTTTTTTTACTGCTAAAATAGTGCAACTTATTGTTTCTTCAACATCCGTTACAACATCGCTGAAAAGTTTTCCAACGTTATCTTCAACTGACGACATTGCAACACGAAAATCATCAAAGAATGACGCCGAAATCTGAAAAAATATCATAATTTAAACTTACCTGTGGATTCTTAAAATATTTTATACTGAAACCACTTCACCTAATTTTAATTTTTCACTTACCTGAGTAATAAAAATACACAGAAAAATTGTTATTACTTTCATATTAAAAGTTAAATGCTTACGCGCGGATCTAATGAATACTTAAAAGAGGTGAATCGACTCACGGTTATTCTAATTTATAGCTCTTTTATTACCTCAAGAGTAAATTTACGTTTATTTACTCTGTAGAAATACACAAGTCGTTTACGTAGTAGCATCTGTACTAATATTAGCACCGTAGTAAAAAAAGCCATCGAGCAGTATTTATACTTTTGTAAAATTACGGATGACTTGGTACTCGCTATGGTTAGCGACATAGTGGAGGAATACTCTTGAGATTTGTTTGCCTTAAGCTGTTATTGAAAAACGCATAATAAATTAAATATGTTATTCATATTCTAAAACTATTTGACATAATTTTTAAATGCAAATTAAATACCTACCTACATATGTCATTTGTAATATAAACGCCTATACATACATATTTTTTCTTGTGAGAATAAAAGCTACAGAGTTTATTTAGCTTAAATTGGAATACTACTTTAGACGCGGTTGCACTAAAATAGCAGCTTGACCGATTAATCTCGGGTTCAAGTCCCGATTATGACAGATCTTTACTTGTTGTATTTATTATATGTTTGTTTATCCGCTACCTTATCTAAAACACAAGTCTCACGCTGCTTACTTGGAGCCGTGAAAATATAAGAAATACTATTATAAGTACATAGATAAGTACGTAGAGTATGAAAATAATGGGTATCGCGTGGTAATTGTCTGCGACTCAGAATAATACAATAAAACTACATATAATTAAACCGAAATCGTTTATTGATTTAAAGTATCACAAACATTATCAATTATTTTTTTAATAAAATTAAGTTATATAAAAATCAATAAAATTGTTAATGAAAACAGGTAGGAAAATAGCATATTAAAAGAGGTTTAAAAGTGAGCAATGGTTAATAACAAGTTCTCATAATTTATATAAAAATAAAATACCGATAGCACATATGTTTATGGCTTACAATAATATTATTTGAATACTGAATAAGATCGTTCATAGCCTGATCGGTAAGACTGCCATATAGAGGGTACTAAAAGTCATTAAATAATTCCAAAAAGAAAGTAGTCTTATTAAAAAATCTGTAAAAATGAGGTTACAAATGTATTTACAAATTAACTATGAATACTTAATTCTTATAATTTATTATAGGTACTTAAAGTCTATTTGTATAATAATAACCTGTTTTATATTACTTTTTTTTTAGGATAATAAATAAACAACAAATGATTGTAGGTACATAGCTTAGTACAAGTGACAGCCGTAACCCAGTGTCGCCGATGGCCCGGCTCCTAAGTCAGCCCACTTTCAAAAAATACAGTTATGATTATTTGAAACATTTGAAATTTCTCGGGTTTATGCTACTCGTGTGTGTTTCAGGCGCGTCGCCATTTCGAAGACAGTTTGCTTGATCATTTCAAGACGATACACGTTTTATAACCTCCATTATCTAAATTCTTTTGAAAATTAACAAATTAAGAGAAAATGTCCTTACTTTAAACTGTGAAAATTCATATTTAATCTATTTATCAGCGAATTACAGGTGAGTATATATTTATAATCTTAAATTTTATATGAGGGTATATTATTTTATTTCCTTTTTTGTATTTTTACGAGATACTTGACCCGGGTGTAATTTCCTATCATGGCCCATAATTTTATTCCCAAACATTATTGAAATCTAGTGTTAGTATGTTTGCTTTTTACATTTTTCTGAACATGTTTTGGAAACTATTGGGAATGCAATAAATCTTGAATTATGCACCTATAGTCCGACTTTAAAAAAGTGCAAGTTTTAACAAAATCGGTTTAGTGGTTGTTGAGATGAATAAGCATGTATTAAATTTCAATTCAGCATTTTTATTGAGGAAGTATTTTTTTCTTTGTTTTATTCTATCTTTTATAGCAGATTAAAATGGAGCCTTCTACTAAAAAACACAGTTGAAATCCGCCATTCAAGCAGTAAAAAATTGATAAAAATCACAGCGAAAATCTGCTGAAACATATGGCATACCAACGCGAACGTTCAGAAACCACATAGAATCTGGCTGCATGGAGAAGATAACTGTTCGTGTCCCTATTCTTAATAAATCACAAGAAAAGCATTTATGCAAAAGGATAATTAGACTGTCTCAAATAGGAATGCCATTTACTCCAAAATTGTTCGGAAGCAGGCTTACGAATTTTGTTAAGCGAATAATATACCGAATCTTTCTAGTGATAAAAAGAATATTGCTGGAAGAAAATGGTTTACAAATTTTGTGAAACGCGATCCAGAAATATAGCTTCGAAGTGCTCAATTGTTAAATCCTGCCAGAGCACAAAAACTCAACAGGCTAATAGTTTCAAAACATTTTACTGCCGTAAAAGACATTTACGATGAGATAAATGTTTCCAACCAACCGCAAAGCCTTTATATCATGGACGAAAAGGGATGTAGCCCCACACTACACCATCAACAGAAGGTTTTTGCAGCAAAAGAAACCAAGAGAGTGCACTTTGTTAGTCAAGAACATGCAGAAAATGTCACAGTCGCTATGTGTGTAAGTGCAACGAGCAACACTGTGCCATCTAAGATTATATTTAAGGGCAAAAGGTTGAGACCACAATTTTGTGTCAATTTACCACCTGGTAGTTTAGTCAAAATGGCTCCAAAGGGCACCGAACGACCGAACTTTTTGTTGATTTCATACAACACTTAGGGCAGAAAAAATCTCCAAGAAAATGCCCACTAATTTTTGACGGGGCCTCCTCACATTTAGACGCAAGAATCGTTGACACTGCCGATGCCCATGATATTGTACTCTATTGCTTGCCTTCAAATAGAACTCATGAGCCTCAACCGCTAGGCAAATCGGTTAATAAGTCGTTCAGACATTTTTAGGACGAGGAGGTTTTGTTGTATGCATAGCAGCATCCAGAAAGGAAACTGACTAAAGCTCGTTTTACGAAAATCTTTACAAAAGTTTGGTTTGAGTGCAGGAGCAGGGACAATCTAATCAGTGGGTTTAGAGCTACCAGCTTCTTCCCAGCGCAATTCCTGAAGAAGCGTATGCACCTTCAGTACATACTCTGATGCCCAATCCACAGGTTGCAAGTTCCAGAAGAATGCCCGATTCAGTTTCTAATTCATCACTTTATAGTCCCCACTCCTAACTTCGCTACCATTAAATACAAAGCGAAAAGAAAAGCGGTGAATTATATAGGCCAGAAAATAACTAAAGACAATGACAATGAGGAGCAATTCATATGTCCCGAGTACAATTAAAGTTCTGATTAAGCTATATAATTATAATTGCAAGGAATCCCAAAAGTGAATTTACTTAATAGTAAATTTTTTTTTTGTTAGGACTGTACACACTCAAATAAAGAAAGTAGCGTATAGTTTGTTTTAAGTATATTTTGATTGATCTCAAAAATAGCTTTCAGTATAGCCCACCTATGAATGACATTAAAAAAATATATTTTAAAATAAAAACTGATTTATTTTTATTTTTGATAAGTTCCTTTCAAAGTTTTTCGCTTAGTTAAATGTAATATTATTTAGTAGTTTGTTTCAATTTTATAGTGATTGATTGATTGATTTTTATTTTGACAGATTTAAGATAGCCTACATTCAAATTTTTGCTTGATGTTTTGCCTTTCATGAATAATGTTATGAGAAGAATGTTTTTTTTCATTTTGATGATTTATGTTAAAAGTGTTTATAATGCATATATTTTCAATATTTTTACGGGCCATTTTCAGCGACCAGCTTCCCAAGATAGCCCAATACAAAATTTCTAAAAAGTTTTTGTGTTAAAATGCCAAAAACTGTACTACTTTTTAGATATCTTGTTTCTCAAATAAATATACTACATCTGCCATTATGTTTTTTCTTTATTTATCTGCAAGATTTTACGAAGTTTTGTAATTAAGTGGGCCTTCATTGGCGCCTGTACCTTATTTTATAAATATATTTAAGGGAATACTCTAGCCGCGACTCCGAATACTGAATGTACAAGAACGTTCATTATTGTGAGATTACCGTATATAAAAGTGGAAAGCTGAGACGTACCTTAAGAGAAATACCTTATACGCTATAGAAAAATATTGCTAAGACGTCGTCTAAACCTTCCACATAATAATACTTGTAAAACAAAAGTCAAATTTTGATCTAAGGTTTGGTATCTTATCTAGGATGCAAACCTACGATTTTTATTTAAACTTAAATAAGACTAAAATTTGGTTTATGTTTTAAAGTCAAGTGAGTCTATTTCAACAAAAAATTACTTTATTTCATATTCAAAAAACCGATGTAGCTGTCGTAAAAAATAACTGCTCGAATACAAATACACTAACACTAATGTAATCTTAAAATTTTTATGGCATTGTGATAAACGTTCTTAATTTATTTATTTTTTTCTATTTGTCAAAAACATTTAGCGATATAATTCCTTAGTATGTATTTGTATATACAGTTCTATGAAATATGATTTTATAATTAAGCAATAAATGTTATCTTCATCGTGCACCATTAACATTAGCAATTTTTTACAAAATAAATAATAAAAAATACCAATATTCCATATCAAAATTTCTTATAAATAGTAAAAATACTAAAACTTTTGATTAAATATTCCAACATTATAAACAGATGTCAGAGTCACCATTTCCAATTTATTCACAAACGCAGTTTGTATGTATATTCTAACTTAAATAGATTTAAAAGAGTTCATATAAGATTTTTTTATATCAACAACATTCAAAATAGAAAATTGACCACCATTAAATATAAATGGGTACCTAAAGTTGCCTACTACGAACAACACTTTCCTCAAACCATTCTAATTCAGTTATTTGCTTTAATGTTATCACATGAGAAACGAAAATTTAAAGTCAAAATGTATTTTAAACGGACTTTATTTTTAATAAGGATCCCTGCTACTTTTATAGTTTGTTACTCTTTGTACGATCAATTACTGACAAATTAAACATAATACTAATTACGTTCTTAAACTTCCGAAAGGGGTTTGTCACTTTTTAAATTTTATAAATCAGCTAATAAATAAAAAATATACCTAAAATCTAAACCGACATTATATATATTAAAAAAATCACAATATTTTAAAGAATCACATCACTGTTTTCCTATATATTTATGACTTCGCTTATATAATATAAGAGTCCATCAGCCGTATCTAAAAATAAACTAGGTACTTAGATTTTAATACAGGTATTATAATAAAGAACCTCACAATATATATAAATAATAAAGTGATGTATGATTGCTACCATTAACCATATCGGTGGAAAACCGCAGTACCCGCAACATGGCGCCAAAGCGGCACAGTCGATGGACGTACGTCGTCTATAACGAACAAACATTTTGCAGTCATAAATCGAAAATTTTCTTAGCGAGTATGAATGTTACTTTACGTTGTTGTACGTTACGTCACTTTATATTGCAACAAATAAATACTGTGGAATGTAACAAGTGCATGTGCATGCAAGTGCAATGTACAACAAATACTATACACAATGTGATCATGTAAAAATAATAATAGAAAATTCCATTACCAGTTTTACAGTTATTTAAAATACCTACATATCTCAAAATGTAATAGTCTTCTATGCCATGATAAAATTATAAAATATAAAAAAGATTTTCTTTTCCTTAATTATTATAAACAGTGAACTCATTTGAAAACAATAAAATCATTAAAACTAAACAAAGTCGTATTTTAGGATTTATAAATAAAATGTAAAAAATGCTTTAAGTAACAACTAGGGTTAAAATATTTCCTGCTTAGTGCGAAAATTTGGGTAATAATAACTCTAGCGGAGCATTTGGCTCATATTGTGAACGTGTAATCATACTGCAATATCGCTTTAAAAATGCTATGTAAGCATCGGATCGGTCACCCTGTAAACTTATAGAATGAACCCCACCATGTCACATATATAAACCTCGGCTCAGTCGCCCAGGAAACTCATTGAATAATAAAAAATTTTAAATTATTTCGTTTGCAATTTAAATATGTTAAAGTTTTGAGCCCTTTAATAAAATTTTACATTCCTCGATGCTTCAAAATTACTTAAGCTTAAAAATTATATAATATGATTGTGTATAATTTTAAATGAGCATTAATATAGTGTATCGAAACATAGTTAACATTAATAATAAAGTGAAGAATTATAAAATAAATACATAATATCTCCTTAGACAATTTTTAACTTAAATATAAATATTAATTTTACGTCTATGATATTTTGATCAGATATGTAAATGTTATATTAATATTAAAATGCCACTTATTATAATACCAACAATTCAGAATGTCAACACCTTTGTAATTGCGTATTTATTGACGTAATATAATTTATGGCGTCACATGCGCAATCCGCACACAATAACGACTTTATCAATTAGTGCTATATTTCTCAGCTTAAATAGATTTATATACGTATAAAGAACACTTTAGCGTTAGGAAGAGACAAGCTTTTCGGAAGCAAGAAGTAGCCATAAAATATGTCACAATTTTTACGATCGAAGCACCGGACAAATATCGTATTACCCCCTACATCCACGCGAGTATTGATAGTGAGCAAAGAACATTCTATGCGTGCATCTCGCGTGCATTCACACATAGATATGGAAACACGCGTTTCCATATCTATGTATAAGTGGTGGACGGATACAAGCCAAATTCATTGACCTATGCTCAGCAACAGAGTAAGAGCAGTTTAGTTTTGTTAAAACGCGCGGAATATAAAAGTTGGCGAGAACCAATATAGACCAAACTTTTACTGAGAATAGGTTATTGGGAATGACCGACAATAGACTCGACTATATGTAAAAAGTGTCTATTAAACATTAATTCAGACGTTGCCGCCCCTAAAATATGGCAAGCGCTAACAAAAAATTGAGATATTTGTCCCACTTCGCACCACTGGCAACAATGGTAGTGATAAAGTAGAAAGCTTTTTCGTGAAAAACAACGAACAGAGTCGGATTACGGCATCTCCTTTGCTTCGTGTTAATTTTTTTTGTTAAAACATTTACCTAAATAGGTATTACCTAATTTCACCCACACCGACTTCGCCAATATTATATATATTGAAACTCAAATGCACGTACAGGCTATACACTCAGTAAAATAATCACACATTCTATCCAAGAAAGTTTAAAGGATATCAGTTACAAACATCATCGATACACATTCAACCTTACGCTCGCACCGCTCAAAACGGAGCTACGATAAAAATTTACAAAAATATTTTTCGCCGAAACATGTGATACAAAATATAGAACGTTTTCGTATGAAACTTTCGTATGAAACTACGCATATCCCTTGATTTTTGAACACTAAACATGGTGATTATTGTAATAATAAATCCAATGGTCAATCTACGTTATCTTCAATATTGGGCGATACCGAGCGTTCTCGCTGTGGTGGTAAGGGAAGAGTATCTTCTTCGTTCGAGGGGGTCATTGTGGGTTTGATATTGCTTTCATCTCGCCGTGGAGGGATTGGTACGACGTTGAGTTTGGGCAGTGGTGGTATGGGTGGCGTGGGAGAGTCTTCCCTCGGAATTGGTGCGACTGGTGGCGAGTTCGCACTAGGTGCGGTTAAACCGTTCGCCATCCTTTGGTAGTGTTGCTTCCATTTGTTCACTGGAGGCGTATAATTCAGGTGATCATACTCCATTTCTGAAAACATACTTTTAATAAAGACTAAGCATAACAGATATTACATAGTGCACCATTTTCAGTTGCCTCAAGTTATAACAAATGTTCATATTTGCGACTTACCATAACCCTCCTTGTGTTTAATTTCGTCATAAACATGGTCCAGTTTGTTGTCATCGTCAATGAAGTGATATAAATTAGGATTATTTGCGTCCGCATCTTTATTTTTTAAGGAGGCGAGAGGGTCGTAGGTGCTTGATGCTACAAAAAATAGAATAAATATATAGATCATTACACTGCTATATAAACAAGATCGGATATGGCTATTCAAATACTTTACACAGAGAGACATCATTGTCAATTGGGTCACCAAAAACAAAGACGTATAAAGGAAGATCTGCTAAGCTAGGGTGTAATCTTTGGAAACTACTGTAGCGAGCAATTAAAAACAATGCAAGACGGAATAATATCCTCTAGGATCCAAATAAATTTAAGCAAAGTTGTTATCAATTATAAAAATGACTAAGCAAAGTTAAGTGATCCACGTCATTTCAAGGAGTTTGATTGCCCAACATATCTGTATTTTGTATTTTTTCTATTTATTTACTCTTCACAAAGGTTACATTAGTGCATACATAAGTAAGGCAAAGTATGTTTGAGGAACCTTTGTGAGAGTCTAGAGTCTAAACTAGATTGTGAGTCTGTGCGACAGATCTCCAGGCCCTCCTAGGCTATAAACAAGATCGTTTCTGAGGCCTATTAAAATACATACTTGGCAAAGGTTTATGTGAACTGGAAGTTACATACATTTAAAAGGATTTTAACCATATAACATTATCATGCAGTAGCTCACATTCATTAGGAAAATAAGACGAGAGTTTTATATTATTTTTATCCTTGTGTTAACTGAGAAATAACTATCTCTTTTGGTCAGACAAATGTAATACAGTACAAGTTAAACTTAAGATGAAAGGTTATATATATTTTTTTATATTTTATGCATTTTCAATGCGATCTTATAAGATAAATTATTATAATCGAAAAATACTAGAAAAAATCGACTCGGGTCACAAGTGAATTATCAGGCGAGAATCGAACCCGCAACCTTTTGTTTGGGTTTGACACTCAAATGACATTCATTTTTGGTTTAAGATTAACAAATTAAAGTACAATTAAGATACGAAAATAAAATACCGGAGATCGACGGTAATATTGATGATGACACAGACAATTTACTGCTGATTAGAATAGTAGGTGAGTCTGACAAATAATCTACCCCTCTCTCTCTTCCTTGTTGCTGTGCCTAATATCGCATGTAATGCAATTGTAAGTAAATAAATAGAAAAAAAACTTTTTTTCGAGTCGGTTATAAAAAAATATTCATATTATTTTTATGTTCACGTAGGACAACTTATGTTTTGGTATTTCTTATGATTGTTTTTCTACTTCTTTGATTTACAGTTTTGTTAACCAAAGTTATTACCTTACCTCACCTTTTGTTGAGGTTGATAATTTAAAATAGTTCATAAACACATTTTATTTGACATAATTCTTTTTATTAAGCAAATTAGACTCTATTAAAAAAATAGACTAATAATAACATAAGAGTTTTCAACAGCCTACAACCTATTTCTTAATTTATAGTGATCTATAAAGAATTAAGCCTTTTCAGGTGTTATAAGGAAATACATAGTAACTCACTATCAGTAGACCCGCCGGGTCGCATCCTTAACTTCTCCATAGTAGTATTGCTAAGCTTGCTACCCAAATTGTTTAAAATATGGTTGTTCAGAAGTGTAGTTGAATCATCACCACGCGTCGATCCTTGGTAAGAGTATACAGGATTGTCAAAGTGTTGTTGTTCTGTTGATAGTAAATTTCGATTGAGTTAAAATGGTTATGAATTAGTATTTTAGTTATTAATTGGTCTTTTACTCAAAGTGCCTCTTTTTATTTAATATCTTTATAACAAATCTCCAATTAAAATTGTGAGATACGCTCTGTATCACTATCAAATCACAAATTAGTATCATCAAAAGGATGAAATTTACAACAGTACATAATTCAGTTCTCCTGATTTAAGTGATATTAAAATAATTTAAAAGTATATACATAATGAATACACTCGTCATACAGTTGAAGGGCTGAAGGATTAAATATTTATTTTCTAATATTCGAACGTAGTACTTTCACACACACACACACACGCAAACACATGGGTGTTTGTGTGTGTGTGTGTGTGTATATTCATTTTTTATATATTCGAACGTAGTACTTGACACTACAACGAGAAAGAACACTACACGATATTAAGTTTAAAGTCCCCAAAATTATCATGTTTTCGGTATCCGTTCATTAACAGCCGTTACGAGGCTACTGCTGAACATAAGCCTCTTTTTTAGTGAGCCACAAAGATCGACTGCTGGCAATTTGCAGCCATCGACTTCCCACAACCTTTACCAAGTCGTCGATACACTCAGTGAGGGGTCGTTGTTTCATGCAGTTCGTGGTCGCCACTTTTACTCAAGAAATATTTGTCCCCAAAGGTCAACAGTTCTGCAAGCAATGAGGCATGTTACCTAATTGTCATTTAAGCTCATCGATTCTAAGGCTAGGTCAGTAACGTTCGTTTTCTTGCAGATTGCATTAAATTAGATTCGCCTGTTCAACTCGCCAAAGCTATCATGTCATCTGAAGACTAGAGCTTTATTTTATGTTGATCTGGCAGAAGTTACAGGATATTTTGTTAAAGTTTCTGAATCTCAACTTTGCGTTGTATGTTATAAAACTTTGACCCTCCCACTAAGACAATTTTCCGTTGTTCAACAAGCGAGCTCCAAATTTATTGATTTCCAAGTTCGAACTGAAAGCTTTCCGTCAGTCTAATATGGACAGGACTTGATAGGTGTGTGGATTACATCAGAAGTAACCTCTCGAGCTTTATTAATATTCATAGTGCTCCTAACCATTTAATGATCACTACCGGTTTTCAACCTCTTGATCACGAAATCATCACTGCTGCTTTTCATCACTTTATGCTGGACTTCCTATATGTCTATCAACGAATAACATCCGATGATTCTAGAGTAAGTCACGCTTTTAACATACTTTCGTCTTCAACAACGCCGGGGCTTGGGAAAGAGAAACCCAACATCACCCTGGGCTTCTCCCCTAGCTCTCTAGGTAGAAACCGAAAGTTTCCGAATCCAAGGATTTGCGTGTCCTTTCCCTGTCTACGAAAATTGTTTAACCCCACTATATCTCAATTGTCTTTGCTCAATTTATACAGCACTTCAATTTTCTAAATGTCCCTATGTGTTCATATGTTATATGTTGCTTGAACCAGTCGTCGTTCCGACTAGCTGGACTTCTGCAAGAGATTCTTAGCACCCTAACTCCACCGTTCAACCCCTAACAAAAATAGTGTAGCTGCCGGGGACTAAATGCTGGTACTATACACACAATTGTCGTATTTTAGCTTTGGCGTCGCAGAGATCGCAAGAAGCAGGTTTGGTCGCCAGAGCATCATTGGTTGTAAATCAGGGAGTATCACGTGTAGGTTGTTCAATCAATGGCATCTGTTAGAGTATATAATTGTTCATCACGCAAGGTTGAAAGCAAAAATCGATGAGATATATCTACTCTAATGTCGTTTTTAAAGTAAACCAACCTGAAGTTGTTCAGTAACAAAACTTACTTTTAAGCATATACATGGCATTTTTTAAGCAAGCTACAATTTTCCGGAATGTTTACATTACTGCCACGATGAGTAAGTGGGGACATAAACTCATAAGGATACCGGGATAGTTAGGGTTTTAAGTTCAAAACATTATAAGGTTATTATCACCAATTACCTGGTTGTGAATTAGGGTCGGCCGTATAATGAACATGGGCGATTTCCCGCTTTAGGTTACGCACACGCTTGCGATAATACAGGAGGACCAGTATGGCTGCCGCCGCGCATAACAGCGACAATACAATCATTACAACTGTTAGTCCATTCGATGATCCTGCTAAAATAAATATTTGTTATAGTGGTAAATATTTTTGTTACACGAATATTTCTTTTTCTTTCTTCAACTCAACGGCGATTGAGAAATTTATGTGAAAGTATATTTGGTAGAAGAAAATGTTATAATTCGTAGTTTTAATTCATATATTACCTTCCGCTCTGTCTATGACGACAGCATCGCTGGCGTGAATGTCGCAGTTTTCGCCAATAAAGTTGCGATGGCAGACGCAACCTTTTACTGGATGACACTCCCAGTTGCCATGCGATGAGCAATTACAGGCTTCCATGCAGTGATCGCCGTAATAACCCTCCGGACAAACTGTAAATATACAGTCTATGTTGCTATTGGCATATATATAAACAATAAGTTGGACAGTGAAAACCACATGAAAAAATAAGCGGAACAGAATTAAAGTTTCATACAACGCCTCACATGCGGGAACACTACTACACGCACAGCTATGCGTGCGTGATCTGTCACCGAGAAACCGATTTGCGCCAGTTCGGTAACGCGACACGGCAGCAGCAGGCACCAATAAGCACGAAACTTACCTTAATACATAGACCTGTAAGTTTGTTCTTTTTATAGTTTTATTTTTACTTTTATACCCCCTGATGTAAGGTTTTGGTATGGAAGTGGAATAACACATAAAATTTTGAATCAGTCACCATCCGGCAATTTTAGCCCTACAGACAAGTGGTGCAGGTCGCCCATGCTACTCACACTGCGTGCAGTAGTTGCCGGTGTATCCGGGCGGGCAGCGGCAGTAGCCGTCGTTAGGGCGACAGGCAGCGCCAGGTGCGCAGCGGCATGGCTGCGAGCACCCTGCTCCCCACCACCCTGCGGTGCACGCCTCACCGCAACGCACGCCACGCCAGCCGGGCAGACACTGACATTCACCTACCACATAAGATGCAATCAGAATGCTATTTAAATTTCGTATATTGCTCATCTACAGTTTTCAAATTACAATCGTGAATACGGTCCAAAGAGAAATAGAAAATGTTATATTAATTGCTAAATAGAAAGTATCGCATGAGCTTCACAAAGGCCCAAGTAATCCGCATCGCAACGAGCTGTACGTGTTCGTTACAAGCAGTAAATTTTGCGACCCTACAAAGTCAGCAAACGATACCGGCCACTGTCAATCTTGTATAATACTAATATAAAAAAATGCTTGTGTTAAAGCTAGTGTTTCTAAAATAATAGAATTTAAATTATTATTTAGTAAGTAAGAGCACTCACCGGTGACATGATGACAGTCGGCGCCATTTTTACAATTACATTTCTCTTTACAGTTGATCCCGTAAGTTCCAAGCGGACAAGGATATTCACAAGTAGCTCCAGTATATCCACTTGGGCACGAATAGTTGCCAGTCACAGGGTCACAAGTCGTGTTACCTGTTACATTAACATAAACGTAAGTACACGTTTGTCTAATATCACACTTATCTTATTTCGAACTAAGTTTACAATTAAAACCTATAAACACCATTCATGTTGAATTTACATAACACATATTGTTCCTTGCAACTGTTTATACACTTACAATAGCAATATCATGACTGTTTAGGTGTGCTGGAGAAGATGTTATTTAGTGTGCGGATATTAAATACGCACTCCACCATACCTCTATCAAGGTATGACTAATCGCATTTAGTTCTAGGCTAGCTGGGCGGATAATCAGGGGGATTATTTCAGTTTTAGTAAAATAGTATTGATTTGTGACGTATAGTTCGTGTCGATTGAATAGGTTTTCAACTGGCGCCTTATAATTGTCACCCTTTGGTGTCCTAGACTAGTATGTATTTACAGCTAGGAAATTAACAAACCGTTGTAATCGGGACAGAGCTGCGTGCACCCAGCACCATATGTTCCAGACGGGCAGGGCTGGCCGCAGTCAGGTCCGGTCCAGCCCGCAGAACACACACAACGTCCGCTAGCCGCATCGCACGACGAATTGTTTAAGCACTGACAGCGCTCAGAACACTCTTCGCCGTAGCGACCTTCTGAGCATTGTGTCTCGCAGCGCACTCCTAATATTTTTTACAAACTTCAAATAAAAACAATCTTCACATAAATGGGTTCAAATGCGCCTTTAAATAAATGAAATGTGGTGTTTGTTAGAAATAGCATCAATTTTAAGCATGCATGTGGTACAACCCAATGGGCATTAATCATAGTGGAAGTATAAAGGGAAATTTAACAGCTATAAAATATTCAAATAACATATTATTTTATTTATTAAATATTCAACAACTGCTTAGCTAAATTGCAGCACTCGGATTTGTATATTGTTAGTACGATCCAAAAGTAATGAAAATCGGGTATTTCTATATTATATAGGTATATATTGCTATACTACCCACTAGTTCAGGCTAGAAAAATCATATACAGGGTGGCTGATATGTAATGCAACAAAGTAAAGCGCTATATTTTTTTCATTTTTTTTTTAAATTTTATTGTTCAAAAGCAAAAAATGTCGGAAATAACATCAAATTTTAGAATCAGTTTAGATTTGTTCGAAATGGCCACCTTTGGTACGAATTATGGCCTTCAAACGGCCGACAAAGCCATCACACGCTGCACGAAAGTGACTCTGCGGTATTTTGGCCCATTCCCGGCGAAGCGCTGTCTTGAGATGGTCGACACTTTGGTATTTTTTAGTGCGAACCTTACTCTCCAAAATGCTCCAGGCGCAAAAGACCAACGGATTGAGATCCGGAGATTTTGGTGGCCATTGTGTGGTGGAAATGAAACGAGGAACCTCCTTTTTAAGCCATTCTTGGTTGACGCGTGCTGAGTGCGATGGTGCTGAGTCCTGTTGGAATGTCCATGGTCTGCGGCCGAAATGTTTGTCTGCCCAGGGCTTCAATACTGCCTTTAAGACATTTTCCCGATAATATTCGGCATTTATTTTGACCCCACGGTCGATGAATACGAGCGGGGAGCGACCATCGGCCGTTACGGCGGCCCACACCATTACCATCGGCGGCGCTTGAGTTCTGGTGATCAATCGAAGGTGTAAATTTTCAGCTGACCTCTTTGGCAAGTAAACCCGATCATTTTGTTTGTTCACAAACTGCTCAATTTAGAATGGCTTCTCATCGGAGAAAACCAAATTCGGTAATTGGCCACTTTCGTGCAAGCGAAACAACTCCTTGGCCCTTTCCAGTCTAACTTTTTTTTGTGAATCGGTGAGCTCTTGTTCTTTTTGGAACTTCAATGACTTTAGTCCAAGCTCATTTTTCAATATGTGTTGCATCCGTTCTCGCGATATGTTTAGATCACGAGCCATTTTTCTACCACTGCGGCGTGGATTTCGATCAATTCTGGCCTTCACTTTTCGGATCATTTCTGGTGTTGTTACTGTTTTTTTTCGTCCACTTTTTGGACGCGATGCAACACTGCCAGTATCACGGTAACGAGCAATGGTACGAGAAACAAAAGATTTGTTCACATTTAAATGCTGGAGTGCTCTAACGATAGCCACTTGTGGTTTTCCAGACTAATATAAAGCAATCACACTATCACGCTTGAATTCCATCACGAATAACTTTTTTTCTGAATGCAATAGATCAAAATGCTTTTGTACGCTTGTAAACAATAAAAAGGAACTGCGAACTGGAATAAATCTGACAGCTGTCAGATGAGTGGTTGAGAAATAACAGCAGTCTGAAGTTGGTTGCAATACATATCAGCCGCCCTGTAAATAGGCCGTGATTTCCGGGAGCTACATTCATTTGCATACGATTTCCTGTCGGAGAGAGAACATCAAAATGGAGAAAGAAGAAATTAGAGCCGTCATCGAGTAAGTACCTCTGCTTGAAAACAATGTCTATCAAAGACATACACAGCGACTTGGTGGGAACATTGGGGGACTCTGCTCCTCCGTATTCCACAGTTGCACGCTGGGCCAAGGAGTTTAAGTTGGGCAGGACATCCACAAAAGACGAACCTCGCGAAGGACGCCCATCCACGTCCCTCACTGAGGATAACGTGAAAAAGGTTGAAAATATCGTCTTGGCAGATCGAAGAGTGACCATCAGGCACGTAGCTGAGGTCACAGGGATCTCATATCAGTGCGTTGGGTACCAATAATGTTAACCGACGAACAAAAGAAAAAACGTATTGACATTTCGAGGGCTAATCTTGAAAAGTTAACCTTAACCAGGAAATTTTTTTGTCACGTTTTGTGACCATGGACGAAATCTGGATACACCATTTCAATCCTGAAACGAAACAGCAGTCGATGACTTGGGTTGCGGTCCAATTTATACACACAGTGCACACGTTACGAACACTGCAAACGGACGGTCCATTTTGATATGAGCACTATGTGCGCTGTAAGCGTGCAAACAAATTGGACCGAACTGTAAGCACGCTTTTGTTCATCTGTCATAAACATAATTACATAACCTATCTTAAATTTAAATTTTCATTGCTTTTTTTGCTATTCTTTGATCAGAGACGAAATAATGGATTTCGTTCTACTGGAGAGTGTATTGGATGAAACTGACGACGATTTTAACTGTTTTACTACGGCAAGTCAAGCGTCAAGCAAATATATTACATATTTTTATTATTCGTGACAGTTGCTGCCAAAATTGAATTTGACGTTTGGGCACACGATGCACTACCTATTTGAAATGTGTACTGTGTGCGTGATGGATGACGTCATTTATGACGTCATACGAGTGTGAACGTAAGCGCAATTTATACAGTTTGTATGTGTACTGTTGGTACCGATAGCGTAAATATGCGCAAATTGGACCGTGGGGTTGGAAACGAGCCTCCTCACCGACGCCGAAGAAATTCAGAGTGTCAAGTTCGACGGGGAAGGTTATGGCCTCCGATTTCTGGGACGCAGAAGGAATAATAATGGTGGAATATTTGGAAAAGGGAGCCACTATTACAAGCTCTTACTATGCAGACCAAATAAGAAGATTGCGGGAGGCCATCAAAGAGAAAAGACGCGGCATGCTGGAGTGTTGTTTCATCAAGACAATGCACCGACTCACAAAGCTGCAGTTGCGATAGCTTCCATTCAAGAAATGGGATTCAAATTGGTCGAACACCCTCCCTATTCGCCAGATCTAGCTCCCAGCGACTTCGATCTCCTTCCTTGGCTCAAGGAACAACTCCGACCTAAGAAATTTGAGAACGATAGCGAAGTGATGGCCGCTGTAGAGCTTTTTGGGAGAGTCACAAAACCCTTTCTTTCAAAGAGAATTGTAGGTTTAGAAAAAAGATAGACTAAATGTATTAACTTGTTAGGAGACTCTGTAGAAAAACAAAATAAAAAAATTAACTATCATGTTGTTAAATATTCATTAACATTACTTTTGGATCACCCATCTTATAAGTAACTGTTTTGAAATCAGTTACGTTCTCGCTTTGTTTCGCTCTGAGCGAGATATAAAAGATTGGTGTTTTGAGTCGAAAAGTATATATGGCTCTTTTCTTTAAATTAATATGATCTGCGCAAGTCTAGCGCACACCACGTTCACAAATCTTAACTCAACTGATCTGACGATCGCACCGCCATACACGATTCAATTGGCTTGATTAAATCAAAAAGGTTAACATCCGATTATACCGTCTAACATAATTGATGCCAATTCACGCCAACATACGGTCAGTTCTTTTTTAACCAATCTGCAGCGTCATGCCGATTGGACGATAGGAAGGATGTTGTAGGATGATCGCTTAGTTGTCCACGAACATCGTACAGGTTGAAGTTGGTACTGTAGCGTGTTAGTCACATAGTAAGTGGTGGCTGGCACGGCGTTGAAAGTTATGTTGTTGCAGAGATAAAAAAAAGGATTTCTACACTAAGTTTATTACGGTAAGGTTCCAGATAAAAAAAGATAGTTAAAAGATGGGTCTTTCCTCGACTGCGGCCGCTATTAATCTCATGATGTTAAATTACAGCAGATAAGGTAAAGTTGAAATGCTGACGCGTAACCTAATTTAAGCGTATCGATCTGAAGTAAATAATGTGCGGTGTAAGACCGTACAGATGTCGTATGGCCTCCATAAGACGTTAACACTATGGTTTTCCTTAATGAATTACTTACTTAAAATCTTTATAGAAAAGATGAAAATCATACCACACGCAGTAATTTATATAAATAAAAACAACTACGTTTGTTACTACTACTTGAATTGAGTGATAGTTAGTGACACTTGCCTAAGAAAAGCATAAACAGGTACTTGTATTATAACCACACCGTAAGTGTTGCCATATTAATCGATTATCAGGGACTCCATAGAATACAACTATATGGACTTTTGTAATACAACCAATTTTCATGTTTTATATGATTTAATTCCCAGCATTATTTTCAACAAGGACAAATAAAACAACAGTGCAGTAAATATTTAATAAATTAGTGTCACAAAAATCCTGTATATGAGTTAATAACATCAAATCTACTATTATTTGGCGACACCACCCAAAGTGCAGATTTTCTTATTGTTACAGAGTTATTTATTTCTACAGCTGCTATTATAGTTTTCCATGCAGTTATGTTATTTCTTTTAAGATAATTAGCTGCAGCAGTAAGTACAGATTCTGGATAAGCAATAATTCCATCAATAGTCCACGAAATACAGCTTTTAACGAATATTTGGCCGCTGCCATTCTTGTTCCGCAAAAAAATGTCATTTGACGTGGTATTGGTTTGATAATCATTGTCACTGTTATTTCTTTGCCGATATGTAGTATTGATCTTTCTATTGGTCAAATCTTCTTCTACAGAAAAATGAAAATCTTCTAAACTGTCACATGCTGTGTCGACCAAAATACGGTTTCCCAATACATCTGTTATTGAAAACACGTGAGACAAAGAATTAATAATTCTGGAAATACATACCATCCTTTCTAGGTAGACCTATATGAAGAAAGTTTAAATGAGTTTTAGGTGATACTATTACTAACTATGAATTCTAATATTAGCAACTTGAAAAACTAAGAGGAATAACTAGCAAATCGAAATGCTAATTAATCATAATTTTTAGTGCAACTATCAACAAAATTTTCAGCAAATATAATACGAGTTTTCTTTTAAACAATTAAATTTTGTCTATTTCAAATATATCACACATATAGAACCACGGGGTAGGCTTCGTGCAGCAGAGCCGTCCGCAAAATAAAGTTTATAAATATACAAAAAACATCAAGTTTTACTTGAATACTTACTTTATATATTCACAAATAACCGTATTCTTTAGTGAAAAGAGTGTATATTACGAAATATATATTGCTGCGGGATTGGAAAGGGAGGGAGAAAGGTTCGGTGACCTCTCACTGGCCACCGTGGCTAAGGTCATGGTCGCAACCGAGAGGTCGTGAGAGGCATCTCGCAGAAGGAGGACGCTGAAAGGAGGAGAGAGGAGGACATAAACCCCTCCCTCATAAGGCAAAGGCGTAGGGGGAGAAGGTGGCAGCAATATGTCACCCCGATCCCGATCTAGGGGGACGCTACCGCAAGCAGACCCCATACTGAGAGATGGTAGACCATAGGGGTAATAATTTGTGCCTAGGCATCGTCTGACAGAGAAGGGGACCGTAGCGGGCTGGCTATCCGACCGAAGTGGTACTTCCGACAAAGGGACCTACAAGGCTGCAGGACAGTGTGAAGGAACACCGTCGAGTTTTAGTAGGTATGCCTTCGATCACCCACCAGGCTTCCTTGTTGTCGGGTGGTTTCATGAAGGAGAGCCCCACATAACTCCGCTGTCAACCTAAGTAGCGGAGTATGCATAAGGCGCATTTCTCGTTGGAAAAAACGGTCGCTACGACTGCCCTTTTTAGGCACAGATTGACTTTGGTACTTGTCCTTTAGCCATAGACAAACGATATAGTCGTGTTGCTACCGGAGCTAACTTAGAAGGGAAAGTCTTAAGTACTATGGCTGGTTTACCATCCAGACCACTAATTTTACGCACGTCTAGAGGCCATACTATGATCTCTTAGCGCGTTGCTAGTTTGATTACCAAAGTGAGACAACTATACGCGGTCTATAGTCGCATGTCTCTTCAAAAGTTGAACTTGGCCTAAAACAATGTTCGAGGACATAACCCGGATAAGCAAGGTACGTTGCGTCAGTTGGACATTTTATCTGCATATACTTTAGTGTGTTGTAGACGTGTTGTTTTCTAGTCTCGATGTGGTGATGGGCGAGGTCGAGATTAGAATGCAAACCTTATATGGGTCACTAGGAAACAGAAGACTTGCGACCGTTGTTGGACCACTTGCCTCTTTTCAATCCTATCCTTTCCTTTCTATTTCGAAGTTAATTAATCGACATGTATTAGAAGATACAGAAAGCACATATAAAAAGTCATGTTATCATAGACATTAAAAGAAAATACTGACCTCTCCAACTAGGTTCACAGATACACTGTCCGGTAACATGGTCGCATTTGATGGTTTTGTCTGAGCAGCTGCATTCGTGTTGGCAGCCCTGGCCGAAGTAACCAACCGGGCATCGCCGCTCACATCTTTCCCCCTGATATCCTGGGCCGCATATGCACTCGCCTGTACAAAATCGTTTACTACTTTAATATTCACTGTTGCAAAAGTGCAGGGTATTATGTAATAGCCCGCTGGACACAGCCTGGGGGGGAGGCGAAGCCTGTCGTCCACCGAGGAAGCGGGGCAAACTAGCCATGAGGGCCGATCCCCTCTTAAGCGAGAGCGTGACGGGCAGCGGGCGACGCATCTAGGGTCAAGCGGGGAGGTAGCGCTATGGGTCTCAAGACCTTTAGACGCAGATGGAGAAAGGATGGAGGCGACGCCGGGTAAGCGAGCTTAGTCTCCTTGCCCCTGGCTGGCCAGCTTGCCGGAGTTTCAGGTGAAGACTACTACACTGGCCCCATTGGACCTTTGGCACAGTTGAGAGTTCATTCCAGGGATTTTAATTTAGCGCCTACGCTCCTTGCGCATTGGCAGAGGGAGTCCTAAATATCCTCACCATCAACTAGCGGCTGGACAAATCCATAAAGAAATTCTACTGGGTTAAAAAAGAGAAAATAAACACATTACATTTTATTTTGTTCTGACACTTTCGCGCACATTACACATTTGAATAAAACACTTTTTTACGGAATTAGCGCGTGCGGGTTCGTTTCTTGTCGTAATCACAGGATGACTGTGATCACGACTCCTGTAAAGACCCCTGTAAACGTAAAAATATAAAATAAAATATGCGTAAAACAGTGTTTTATTCAAACATTACATTTAACAAATTTGAAGCAATACTGTAACTGCAATAGTGACAGAGCTGGTGGATTGACTCAAGAAATATAAAACACAGTGTATTATAGCTTACCGTTGACGGGGTCACACGGAGCGTCGTTTTCACAATTGCACGGCTGAAGGCATTTCAATCCGAACCTCTTCCCGTCACACGGTCGATCACATCTCAAGCCATCAAACCTGGTAATGAAATGACTCTTCAATTATATAGAACAAGAACTAAAACATGTAGTGGTTTATAGTTAGTGATAGGGCGCATTCGGCGCTTGTTTACCTTTTTGTACCTGTGGCAAAGTCATAGTAACCTATTTTGCCAAGACTTTCCAACCAATATGACCAAGTTTATTGAGAGTTTTGTCGAGTTTTTGTCAAATGATATTTATGTTCAAGAAGCTATTGTAGTGTTCATTTATAGTGCAATGCCTTTACTAATTTCTTGCTATAACGTTTTAAGTGGTAATCAAGCATACCATTCCCCTGATAGGAACTTATGAAAATCTGCAACGCAAAGAGTGCACATTACGGATATGAACTATGGAAGCTCTTTCACGTCTTTTTTGTAGTAATTCCTTTCAAAACGAATATTTGCTATTGAGGATTCACTTAATATTTATAAAACTCGTATTATGAAAAGATTTTTTTACTGGATGGGGGAAATGACACGTCCAAAGAACTTATGTTTCGTCATTTGACTTAAGATTAATAAAAAAGCTGCAATACCTTAGATTTGACACTTCGTATCTGCCTACCTAGCAAGTAGCTCCACTAATTTTTTTTCTGATGACTTACCCAGGCGTACAAATACATTGGCCAGTCTCATGTGAGCACGTGGCATTGTTGTGGCAGTCGCATTTGTCTGCGCAGTTATCGCCGTACAGCGGATAGGGACACTTGTCTTCACATCGAAGCCCTTTGTACCCGGGCGCACATAAACAAGACCCTGTTAAAATGAATGACAAAATGTTTATGTTATGTTAATAAGATATCTATGAAAAGCTTTCCTAGGTATATCAGAAACTTTTTTTGAAAAAGGAAGACCTTTCCAAATAAATAAATAGTTTGTATGCTATCGCTTTAAAATAAAAGTCGCAAGCACAACTTACATATTATATTCAAAGACAAATTACACGAAATTAGTTTCATCACCTCAGCCGAAAGACGTTCACTGCTTCACGCTTGCCAGCCGGGTTGGAGATCATATCAAAAGACCATAATTCGTAAAGCGCTGCTACCCGTTTTGCGGTCGACGGGAGGTGTATACTGGAGTATAATGACACCATTAAGTGTGAAACGCTGGTGCTATTCTACTCTACCGGAAATAACACGACTAAGAAGATAAATTAACATGTAGCAAATCTTAAAGTTGTGGGATTTTTCATTTTAGATCGCTTATTCGCAAAAGAATCAATATTTACTATTGTTTAGCTTAATTATATGCATAAAAAATTCCGAACCCAATACTGTTCTACAATTAGGTAGACTACTACGACAGGTAAGAGAGTGTTAGTAACATGGTATTAAGCCTCAGAATAGCACTAGTTGCAATTTGAAGATTCCAACCGATGCTAACGACGTTTTTTTGAAACCCTTTTAAAACAACGTTTTTTAAAGGTTTATGACGCAATTCAGTCTGAATGGCAAAGACATATTAGTACTCCTTTATTTTGATGATTTACTAAAATAAAAACTTTGTAACGTTTGCTAAGAGAAAGTGCTTCTGACTTGCATCGTTTGCTATTTGTGTTAATTTAAAAAATGCCATACATCTTTTCTATGATCAAATAATCATTGAAAAAATCCTTTAGATCATTACAAATAGAGATACAAAAGATATGTCATTTATTACACTTTATATTGTAAATTATTCTTACATTTGGATTTCCAGATTATATATCTAAAGGTGCAGTCCTTTTTTATATGTAACTATCTAGACTTTGTTCATTTTGAATCAATGAAGATAGTATTTTAGTGAAATTTCGGAATGGTCTTCTTTGTAAGAAACAAACCTTTAATCTTAATCACAGAATATATTTAGTGGTCGTAAATGACCTTAACTTTTATCCTAAATTCTATCCTTAATTATTATATCACATGCGTGCGTACAAGTAGACATTTCTCTGACCTACGCTTCATAATTTTACATCTGCACAACTTGCAATAGCTATCCTGTTTACGGTTTATTATGTTTTTCGCGAATTGTACATACCGTTAATCGGTGAGCAGTGGCCGCTATTCTCGCAACGGCACGTGTTGCGGCACCCTTTGCCGTATGTGAGCAGCGGGCACTGACGCGAGCACGACTCGCCGCCCCACCCCGCAGCACATTCACACGCACCTGTCCACGGATCACACCTACCAAGCACACAAATATAGTACATTAATGCAGTGGTCATAAAAAGTCGCAGTTCCTGGATGAAAATGAAATTATAAAACGAGGCCAAGATTGCGATCAAAAATGACAGGGGACAAATTATTGTAACATAAACGTTATATATAAAATGTTAAAAGTTACTTTGTTTATGTTGGGACAGTAACTAAAGGATAATTTTATTGATTTATCAAGCAAATGTATGTTATTGATTTAGAAATAAATTTTGCGATAAGTCTATTTCTTGGGAGATTACCGGTTACAACGGATGGTATTCAGCAAATAGAGACGATATATAGTCGCCAGGAAACAAACGCGGGGGCCAACCTCATCGAGGAATGCCACACATCACAGGAGCCATCCTTCGCTGACGAGTGCTGCGTGTGCTAACCAATATCACAAACCCCGCAAAACAGATATAACGAGGAACACAAAGCTCCTGACAAAGCCAGTAGTTGAGACTCAAATGGTGGAAGAACCATTTAGCACAGATAACATAGAAACTAACCTACAATCACTCAATGCAGCTCTTTTAAAAACTATGAGCTAACATGTCCTATGGTAACACCCAGAGGTCCGGAACTAGAGCGTCTCCAAAAAGGGCTCAGGGCACACTTTAAAAGGGCAAAGAAAAACAGAATTCCAGAAAACTGGGATTAATACAAAAAAACACAAAAACACTACGGAGAGCTGGCGCAATTTCTGTAATAGTGTTAACTCAACGAGTTCTGATAAAAGGTGAACTCAACCTCCTGGGCACACCTCCTGGGCAAACACAGTGAGGGTTGCAGAAAAACAAATAAAGCAGTTCTGGCGGCCTCCAAAAAGCTTTCCCGCAACCTCATCAGATTGAACAGGTACAAGATCCGCAAAATTATTGGTACAATGAGTAGTTCGCATTGTTCGCTAAACAAACACTTATCTGTCATAGGTGTGACAGATAAGATCTCTCTAAGCAGAGGCTGCATGGAGGCAGAGAGGACTCCACAGAATGTTTTCATGGTATGTACAAGTGTGGCAGAGCAACGGGCACAACTACTTCAAGCTCCAGCATCTCTCCCTAAAGCCTGCAGTAGCCTGAAAGGGCTGCTAGCATTCTGGGATGAATTGGGTTGGCTGGAGTAAGAGGGGAACCCAACACAGACACAATAACCCAATTATGGGGCTAAGTGCGGATATAGCCCCGTCAAACTAACTATAGTCACCAGAAATTCTTTCTTTCGAAATCTGCATACATACGTGTAATATAAACATTTGATAGCATTTTTGGTTAAAATTTTTGAGTAAATAATGTTAAAGTATACTGCACCTACTCAGAAAGTTTACTGTAATACAAATCTGTGCGTCCTGTGAAAACTGATACATCTCAAAATTATTAACTTTACAGTAGAGTAGTTATTGTGTTTAAAAAATCATAAAATTTGTTAGCGTAATCATTATACAAAAAAAGTAACACAGTTTGTATTACTTTTGTATTGTTTATAAACTATTAAGTTCCTACTTAAAATCGTTCTATAGAACAAAAGATATTTAAGAAAAACTATTTATTGTATCAAAACACACCAAATGAGTTATCGTGTATAATGATTCTTAATTAGTTGTATAATATTACATTTAATGTGAAACAGTGGTGAAAGGTGATATTGTTTTGTTGTCAGGTAACTTTACTAAACATGTATCAAATGACACCTTATTAGAAGGTTATAAATATATGTGCATGCATAATGAAATTACTTGAGATACATCTTTATACACATTTTTTAATGAATGACTTGATTATTGTAGACGATACATGTCTACATGTATTTATTTACACAAAACTATTTTTCAAAACAGGTTAATCTACCTTAGATGTACCATACGATCTCGGCAAATAAGAGATGTATCTAAATGTTAATTAGACAGAAAAATAGACGATATTTTTGTGATGAAGGTGCATGAATAATATAAAATTCGATATAAGTCGACTTGTATCACTTTTTACAGGACACACAGAAATATGCAAGACGTACAGTTATTTGAATAGCCAAATTTCCCATATTGGCAAATTCTCTCGTCGAGAATCAGTCAGTCTCTTCCCTCGGTAAACAATGTAGTAAGAAGAATCAGCTGCTATCACTCGCAGTCCTTATCCGCAGCACGCGCTGCACATTCAGAAAAGGCGCCAAATGACGCACTGCTGACACACGTGCCAACGTTGTCACCACTTAGGCTACGACAGTAAATCACTGGACGAATAAAAGTTATTCTTCCTCGCCAGTCCATTCATGTCCCCACAGTAGGGGCACATGCACGAAAACACTATAGGGAGATTGGGCCATAGCTCACCGTGAAGGCCCAGTGGTAATTAGTGAGTACTTACCACTACTGCACATGCAGCCGCAGCCTTTTTATAGCATGACTCGAGATTATGACTTTGATCCGATGACCAGCCTTTGCGAATGTTGCTTAACCATCGCAATCCAAGGCCGATCATACTAAACATTATGCCATCCCTAATAACAGCCCGTGGTAAGTGGTTATATGAAGTAAAAAAGGTACACTACCGATATTTTTACAGGATTCATAATTTTAATTATCTATAAATACAAAGCCCTGACAATTTCTTAGTTGTATTAGCAATCAAGAAATGTTTAATATTGTTAAAGGGATCAAATGCGTTAGGTACAACACTCACAAGTCAGTAGTGGCAGGGTTACACTCGCAGTCCTTGTCGCAACGTGCGCCCCACTTATCGTCGGGACAGGCGCGATTTTCACACCACTCGCCTCGCCATCCCGGACGGCAAGAACACGCACCAGTGCGGGAATCGCATGCTCCTCCATTTTGACACGAACACTTGCCCATACAATCCACTCCATATGAACCCAACGGGCATACTTCCAAACACTGTCAATATTACATAATTATGTATTTAAATGACGATATAATTAAAATAAAATTTACTCATCGAAATAGTTTAAATTCCAAAAAGTATCTTAATGACGCAGAATTTATAAAACACAGTAAACTCACGATGAATATAAAAACGAAATATAATAATAAATCACACTCTCCGTGCCACAAAAGAATACATCGAATAAGTCGGTATCACCACATTGGACTGGCCAGCGCTCTGCCCGGCCTTGAATCCCATTGAGCACGTGTGGGATGAACTGTAGAGGAGAGTTCGTTCCAGAAATCCTGCACCTTAAATGTGAATGACTCTGTATTCTGGCAAAGATGAGAACACGGAACACACACCGGGACAGATCCTCAATCTTTATCAAGCGCAAGTTCGATCGTGTATCAGCTACAGACGCTTGAGTCCATTGAAAGGAAAGCCAAAAGCCTTGAGAGCTAAGACGCAAGGTAGCTAGCTTATCCGTTTTTTATAGGATACATTTCGGAGAGTGTGCAGCAGAATTGCACAACCTTGTTCCACAGTCCCCATTTTTTCATCGTACAACCAGACTAACAAATAGGCGCCGCCATTATATGGTTGATATACCAAGGAGTCGCACTAAGCGTTCGTTCCATTTTGTGATACGTACCGCTAAGGAGTGTAACTCTTTGCCTAAGTCCCGACAAATAAAATTTAGGGGTCTTCAAGTCACGAGTGAATAGGTATCTTTTAGGTAAGCGCGTCACATCCCAGATCGCATCGTCGCTTAGATATATATATATATATATATAAATCTCTCTCTCTCTCTCTCTCTCAGTGACTATACCGCTATAAACTATACCGCGATGAACTCCGAAATTACTCAACCGATTTTGATGATTTTTTCATTTTAATATGTATATACATATATACTAGCTGACCTGCTAGCTAGCTTACTATATAAATACCCATGACTCAGTTACAAATGTTTGTATTTATATCACAAACATCTTCCCAGACTCGAACCCAGGACCGTTGGTGTGAAAGGTAGGATCGCTACGGTTACACCAAACGGTAATGACTCATTTAGAAATATTTGAGAAATAATTAAATTATATGATTTATGTAGCACATATAAACCATAAAAGATATAAAATACACCTATAAAAAACAACTACATATGCCTGGTCCTACTTGAGGGCTCGGAGTCATGTTGTTTTTAAAACAAAAATAAATAAACCATATAAGCTTGACATGACAGCATATTACCTTTTCTCCGGTGAACCCAGCTTCACATTGACAGCGACCTGTGACATGATGACAACCGGCTCCATTAGCACACTCACACGCCTTCTCGCATTTATCACCCCATCTTCCCATAGGACATCTAAAACAATATGTGTTTGTTTATAGTTATTGCTTAATAGTCAGCTAAGATAAGATTAGCTATCGAAGACGCGTTAGTAATTGCTCCAAGTATATGTTAAGAAAAGTACCAAATTAGCGTTTACTTTTAAGATAATTCTACACCAATTAAAAAACTAAATGGTCTACGCTACTCGACAGTGTTGTTAAAACTTTAAAAGTTGAAGAAAAAAGTGTTTTTAAACAAAAAATATAAAGGAACTTAGAGTAGAAAAAGAGATAGAAAGCCACGCCAGCCATGTGAGTTTCACATGAGTGAAAGCGACACAGAAGGCAACGCATACTGAGGTGGGAAGGCAGCTGGATCCTATATATATCGTGTAATGGTCAAAGATTTCTATATATTCTATAGAACTCGTAATGGTACATAATCTGATGCTCTCGTGTAACAGTAAAATCTGACGCTCTCATGTAACGGTAAAATCTGACGCTTAGCACTGATGGTGACCACGCAGCGAGTGCCTATATGCGAGCGGCCCGAACGTCCGTATAGAAGCTTCGCTTCAAAATATATAACTCAGTGCCGTGTTTATGCAGTGTACCACAAAAAAATTGGTTGAGCCAAGAATAGACTCGACCGCTACTCGGCTTGTGTTGCTCGTAGTGCGTATCCTACAGAAATACGATTCATAATTTCGCCGCCATTGAGTAACTGTCATCTAGCGCGGTCCTGTTGAGCGCTTGGGTTTGCTTTGAGGCCCGACATTCGAGACTGGGACACCTATTAATATTTTATTTTATATTCGTATTTATTTTTTGTGTAATATACGGATATTGCTGCTATTGTTTTTTTCGATTTCTTCATTCTCTTTTATCTATCAGATTATTCAATAATCTATTAACATAAGACTAAGGAGTCGAAGAGATATGTTTTCATCAACAATTATCTGAGGCTGCTGCTCTTCTAATTCAAGCAACATCGATTTCATTCGATGTATCACTTGTGATAAAGCATTACATTGTGATTGTATGGGCTTAAACTTAAGTTTAATGACGGAATAGTTGATTCCAAGATCCTTGCTTCAAACCCAAGACCACAAACAATGAGAATACCCACGTACGTTTTAACCCTGATGCTACTAAACGGTCAACTAAAACGCAGGCTCTACAGTCACCTCCAGATGCATGTAACACCTTTATGGAAGCCCCTAGCACCAGAAATGACCTTAGAGCCATAGTGGAAGAAATAACTGGTAGGAGATCGGAATAGCTATTACACTGGTCAACAAAATTTTGTAACAAGAAGGCTGATTACTAATTTTGAATTACCTAGCTATGCTCATTTTATCACTATATTTATTTTGATTCCGTGAGGTCTCGTTTTTGTGTTACAGCTACTGCCAACATAATTGAATATTAACCGTTTTTGTTTCGCTTTCGCAGTCAGCTAATTTATTTATTTGAAGAGCGTAGTGTATTTTTTCTGTTTTCTGAGTAAGTGCTTCTTAAATAATGTCAAGGAAGTGTAAAAAGGATCCTGAGAGGTTTTGTTATCTTTATTACTTTTAAAATTCATCAAAGGAATTTGACACCAATAGTAACTAAGTTATATGAACAGAAATTTGGCTTTTGCCATCGGACAAGACAAAGCGTGGGTTCCACACATTTGATGTGTTAAATGTGTGGGACTTCTTAGTGGATGGGCGAGAAGATCAATGCCTTTTGAATCCCTATGATTTGGTCGGAATCGACGAACCACTCATCTGATTGCTATTTTTACCTTACTGATACAAAAGATATTACAATTAAAACATAAAGTAAAATGAAGTTAGCCCTCAAATCAGGCAATCGATAAAAGATGATATATTTAAAGAAAAACTTAGTGATTTGAAAAAATCAGCTTAGGCATCTTTCATGAAAGTTCCAATTTTGTAGGAAATGTGATAATTAAAGTATTGTCGCGCAACTGTACCTACAGGTAGATGTGATTTTGATTGTACAACAATAACGTAGTAATAATTAATAAGTAATTTACATTTCATAAACATTAAAAAGGATTGCCTACCAGGACTATTTATCTCTTGAACATTTTTAATTGAAATGGACTTTAAAGTTATAGAAATAACAAAATAAAAGATTCTCTGGACTCCGATTGCCTAAATTACACTTAATTATTAATTATGTTTATTTCATTATTAATTCCATTATTACATTACTTAATACCTATATTATGGATATAGAAAGTAAAAACCATAATATAACCCGTGACTTGATAATGTTTGAGGCCTCTTATACCATAACTATGATTACGATGTGAAAACAAATAAGAAACCATTTTTTTTTAATTTGCAAACTACGAAATTAACTTCAGAATCGCACAGATCAATTACTACATTATATAAAATATGTGGTAACACTGGTTATTGTAATACGATGTGACATTAAATACAATTGTTTGTTTCTTATATATACATACTTATTAGCACAAACTTCCCCAGTCCAGCCAGGTTTGCACAGGCACTCAATCGCGAGCGGGTTGCAACTGCCATTATTCTGACACCGGCAACCTTGAGGGCATGGGTCGCCATCGGGACACTTTTGTTCACAGCTGCAAAAAAAAAAACATGTGTAGAAGCGAACCCCGATAAGGTTTAGTGACTCACGCGACATTATCTCACCAATTGCTTTAGTTTGTTTCTACGTGACAAAATGAATTGTAAAGAAATATCGACATACGCTTTCTTACGGTCATAAATCTTACAAATGAATGAGACACATTAACGTAGTACATAGTTACATAGTTAAGGCAAAAATTATTACGATCCTAGAATATTTTACAAAATGTATTTTTAAAAGATACATGTAATTAAATAAATTATAAATGGATAGATATAGAATGTTAGTGTACTGAGAAATAACTATATGTTACAAGTTGTAGACTAGAAAGAACATATTATGTTTTTTTTGTTATGTATCACTTAACTTTATATTATACTTAACTATAGTATACAAGTATAGTTGGATACGGATATAGAATAAATAAAGAGCTCCCACGATGTGTATTTGAGACATTTTCGCGTACACGTGGTGCAGTTAATCTTCTTAATAAATAAGATTGTTATCATCTGGATATATGCGGGACCAGTTTGTATTATATTGCCGAAGTAATAGAGTAGTAACATAATTTGAACGTCCTTGCTAGAGGTAGGTACACACACAGAGTCCGAGAAATATTCCATAATGTAGCCCTGAGTTTTCTCTGCAATAATTTCATTAGGTATACTTACATAATTTTATGAGACGTAACGTTTATATTCTCGTAACTTACGAGTACACAAAATATGTTTCTCTTATTTAAATTGTTGTAGCTAAAAATTAATTAAATATACTCACAGTGGTCCCGTAAAGCCCGGTAAGCAATCGCAAGCTCCGCTAGCGTGGTTGCAAGTTGAGTTGTTCCTGCACTGGCATGTTTGCTCGCAGTTGTCCCCAAAGGTAGGCGGAGCGCAGGCCTGCTCACAAGACTTGCCGCGCCACCCCGGTGCGCACGCGCATTCACCCGTCATCGGTTCACAGATGCCACCGTTCTCACAGTGGCAAGAGTTCTGGCAATTGCGACCCCATTTGCCATCCGGACACGCTACAAATAAGTAGTGAATAATTATAATTAAAATAAATCAAATTCACATTTTTGTTGCTAGAAACAAATGTATTAAAACTGTAATTGTTTAATTTGTCATATTTCAGTCTTTTAGAATACCTGAAAAGTTGTTAAAGTCAACTGCAATAACATACTACTAATGAACTAAGTACTGTCAAACAAATTGATTCCTGACCCACCATAATATCATTTTCTCTAGTCACAAGAAGGTCGAAATTCGCCTGAACATACATTTCCTTGGCAACGAACTTGTTTTTTATTGACACTCGGATTTACTGACTATACTCTATCCATTTCGACCTGAGACAAAAGGTAAACAAACCATAAAAAAAGTTCTTTCAGATGTCAATTTTCTTCATTGCCGAAAGGTTTGATCAAAAACATACGACTATTCAATATTTTATTATTTAAACTATTTAAATTAAGATAACTAAGAATTACTTGTCACCTTTAATAATTTTCAGTATTTTTACATTGATGTTAGGTATATTTTTTAACGTAAGTTTAGATTACTATAAATTTGCTATTAAAAAGACCTAAAATGAATAGTGTTCTAAAACTTTTACGCATTTATAATACTTCCAAATGAAGATGAACAACCATCACATACTATAACGTAGAACTAAGTGACTTCCGGGTTTAGCCGGATTATATCCGCCATTTTTTATTCTCGATCAACTATTGGTGCGAGTGCGTTATCTCCTTGATTATTTCGTTGTTTCTTGTTAATATTTGTTATAATTGTCGTTTTTGTTAAGTTTTATTGTTGTGTTACGTTGTAATATATTGTTATTGTTGAGTTTTTGTTATTAAATCGTTTTTGACAGTGAAAATGAGTGAGCCTGGACCAAGCATCGCTTGCACTTTTACTTTTGGACAACATAAACAGTACGTAGAGGAAAGCTGGTCCAAAGATTCACATCCTTACAAAATGATGTCGTGAACAAGACTGCCGAGATAATGGGAATATTGCGGGCCTATTATAACTAACCTATTATAATAATTTGAATTACTTTTGAAATAATTGTTTTATTTCAATTCAAATTAGTAGTACCATTTGGATAATAGCAATGATAGCTTGTGTTTATATACACTTAAGTACCCCTTTTCCTATTTTATTATAAAAAATTAACACCATTAAATATACCCTATTTTTTATCCCAAAATTTGATAAAAAAGTTTGAGAACCACACATTCTTTGTTTACCTTTTGTCTCAGATCGAAATGGACAGAGTATAGATACTAATATTTACTGTTAAACAAATCGTACAGACTCTATACTCGTTCGTGACAAAAAAGAAATGCTACTACTATCTCTGTCACTAGATAACCTTTGTGTAAGCACAACTAAACCTAAGATGTTTATCATTTATCATATTATCAAGTAGGAGTTTTCTAAAGTATAATTGATACCTTAGTTTCATCAATAAATGGCTTTGTCAGAGTAATCAATATAGCTGAATTAATTTCCTGTGCTGTGTCATTCATTATATTCTTACAAGTTCATTAGGTTAGCGTTAGAGCGTGAGATAGTAGAAATACTTTTACAATAAAATAAAACTTAAAAATTATCACTTTATTTTGTATATTCTAACAAAGTTTAAATTGACACCGAGGGCTGACATGTGCATCTGTGCAACAAAGCCCCTAAATAAATGGAGGTTAAAAATTACCCGTAATTGTACAAATTTGGTGTCACTTTTAACTTTGTAATCGATTTCGATGGATGCTTGATCGATTGGACTTCATTGAAAAGGTTACACTCGGTTTTAAGTATGAACACTAATTATTCCTAACACCGAGTGTAAACATGCACGCCATGATTATGTCATCGTCTGTCTTCAAGGATGCCCTCTTCGGCGTGCCGTCTGATCCAGGTTCTCACTATGCTCATATTTAATTCTCGTGATATTTCTCGTATGCCATATCTTTCCTCACTTAGCACTATAATCCGAGCTCTTTGTTCTGCCAAATCAGCCATTATTCGAAATATTAAATTTTTAGTTTCAGTTTTTGTTCATTGACTATTTACTTGACATCAGACACACTCCTAGAATTTTATTTTTGAAATTAAAATATTTTTTCTATAATGAAAAGAGTTATGATTTTGAGCGACAGCTAATTCGAGATTCAAAACATGACTGATCTGCATAGATCTACATAAATAGTGACGCGGTTTTATTAATAATTAAAATGTCCTAAATGCAACATACAAACGAATTATCGGCGAAGTGGGTCATGGTTCAATTTTGTCAACTGTACATCACAGCATAGGGACTTTGCAAAAACGAAAAAGTAAAAAGTGTTGATAGAATTCTCCAAGATGGGTCGCTAGGTGGGTCTCTGTTAAACTATTAGCAGTAGCGTCAAGCGCTATTTGCTAGAATAACATGGGTACAAATAAGTTATTAACAAATAACTTATATTTTTATACAGTAACAATGTATTTAAAAAATATATAATTAAATCATAATTTTAAAGTTACTTGTTAATAACTTTTTTTTTATATTTATACACCGAATTTAATCAATATTAAAAGTATGTGTCAGCTAAGAGAAAATAAACAAAAACACAATCTTTCTGTGGTCAGAATTGATCGTTGTGCATATAGTGTTAAAATATGACCAAACCGATATACTAACATATATCACAGGAGGGTCCCCCATATCCGTGGGCACACGCACACGTGTTCGGCGCTACACAGGTGCCGTATAGACACGAGTTTGCGCACACTGGTACACACTGCTGTCCTCGCTCGTCCGGGGCATACCCTGAACAACATTCTTCCACTGGCCTGTACTTAACAAGTGTCTCTGTTTTAAACACCTGACGAAATTTTATCTTGTACTTCGAACATCGAGGTGGCACATTGAAGCACCAAGCGTATTCTTTCACTTGGTACGGTTGGTTCTCTGAAACTCGTATCGTTGTTGTATATCTGTAAAATAAATGTAAAAAGTTAACGACTAAATATGTTTATTCAAGCAAAACTTATTTTTCCTTTACATTAACGCAGAGTAAAAAACAAAGTTAAAGAATGTGAACGTTTGCTTTACTGTGAGTTAAGATAATTTGTTTCAAAATTTTTTCTTCCACGTTATTTGATCCGTCATAAAAGACTTATAAAAGTATTGCAGACAGAAAAAGAATATGAAATAACGGAAGGGAACTCTGATAAAAGTTAACTGACCCATTGAACAACGGCGCCGATCAGCAGTAAACAGTCACCCCAACACTCAGAAAACAAATAATAAACTATATTGCTTACTGGACTGTGAACCCGTGCATTGTGCGAGAACAATGGAAACAACAGTAATTCATCACTACCTAAACATGTAGATAACACTAAAACCGTAGCGAAAGACTGTAATTTTTTATCTTTTATAAGATTTTTTTACAATTATAAGATAGGTAAACATAAGAACCTGTAAGTACAATATTTATATCTCTTATATATAATTCTATACAATATTTATATATATGAATTGATGCCTTAGTAGGAATAAGGGCAGGCAAAAATTTAAGTTTAAACATAGCGCATGAGCTTTTGTATTTAGGGCAATATGAGAACTGGAAGATATCCTTTATTTCTTTAACAAAAAAAGAGAAGGCATTTTATCAAATTAATAAGTATTACTATTTAAGGTGTCTTATTTTATTTAATATATTTTTAAATTTCATTGACATAAAAGTGTAAATATTAATTCAAGGCGCTTTATTGAATAAATAACTATGGAAGGTTTCTAATATTATGTATTCTATTGCTATTTTATTTTCAACGAATTTACACACGACACAACTGATAAAACTACCTAAATTTCTTTCTTCTTTTGATTAATGTCTTGTTTTGTGACCCAACTGTCGCGAAATATTTTGACATATATTAATCCTAATTATATTATGTTATGACAATACTTTGTGTATGTGTTTGTTACCATATTGTCAGTAATAAGAATAAATTTAAAAATAGGTTTTTCACGCTTTCGCATTTCTACGAAAACAAAACACTATCCGCAATTGATACACTACTGATGTGAGTGGCAAATTAGCATCGGTTGATGCTCCATATCGCATTACGGAGCTCGGAGCGCGCGTGGGGCTAGTTTAGAGAGATTCTTACGTACTCTTCGAACAGTTTACCTACAAAAAAGATATAACAGCACTGGCCAAATGGACACAGGACAAAATATCACATAAGGAATTGTAAGATTCAAAATTTGATTCCAAATTCAAAGTTTGGATCACATAATAAGTCTGCCACAACCTCAACAAATTAGCAGAGCTAGTGTAAGGAGGTCATGATGGTACACATTTCCGTAGTATAAGGACCCGCTAGTGATCGCTTGTTTGGCACATGAGCCTGCAGTTTCATTTCCGAGTATGCCACAATGCCCGGAAATCCAACATGGATATTTAATGTCTTGTTGGATGTCTGTGAATCCGTAGAGATAATAGTATTTTGAGGCTATAGGATTTCACAAATAAGAATACCTCAAGAAGTGCAACTGCATCTCTTGTAAGTACAGGGGGACAATAAAGAAAATTCAACACATTCAGTTTGATCCTACCGAGCCTCCATCTTGCAGTTTAAAGGCATCTGTGTATATTGTGAGTCAGCCTTCAAAATCTATCACAAAAAAGTTTTGTAGGATTCAAGAAGTGTGCTGGTTGTTTTTATTAAAACCTATGTTGAGGATAACTTGTGGAGTAAAAATTAAGTTTCAAAATTGTTTGTGAAAAGAGGAAAGCGGGACAGCGCTCTAGACGCAAAGGTTGGTCAAATTTATTGCAGCTATATACAATACATGGTGTATTTGAAGTAGATTTGGAGGTTGACCCAGTTACAAACATTGTGCTATGTTACAAACTACCTTTCTTTCAATTTATCAAAAAGAGGATGCGAGGCATGCACCATGCATTGACCCGTGATATTCAATAGGTAGGTAATATTTTATATAAAATTAATCATAATTCTTACATAAATAACCTATAACCTCTATTAATTATGTCTTAAAAAAATTATTAATAAATGATGAAGTCATGTTTTAATTTCAATCGTAATGTTTAATGTTTTTGTTTAAATTATCAATTACTTAAACAAAAACATTGATATCATTAAAAACACTATCACATTCTTCAAAGAATTGTTTGGCATTCCCAGGAACAGAAATCATCGTATATTTCATATGAATACGATATCAATCAATAAAATAAACATCATGCAAGTATTTATAAATAAAACTAATTCGTGTTACAACAAAAGATGAAATGAGTTACAGTCATTAGACGGACAATGTAATGTAAGTAGAGTCTTAATTGTATTATTAACAGGATGACATTAAATTAAGTTACTTATTATGATGACATAGTGTTCAGTTGCATCTTTCTGTGAAATTGATTCTGACCTTCTAAGAAAAAAAAATGTGTAGTTGACATCACATGAGAATGCAGTTAATAGTATGATGTAGCTATTTTTTCATATGCATTATGTTTATAAAATTTGGTATTAACTGTTAGTTAGCAGTTAAAGCCTTGTAAAAGATAATAATGTTTTATGACCTCTTTATTTATGACCGTTTATTATATAAAAATATGATAAATCAACGTCTAATTAAAACGTCAAAGAAAATGACAAAAACTAACATTTTCAGATTGTTATTAAATTTTTTATATTGACAATATAATTTATTATATTTATAATAGCATATCTTACTTTAAAAAAATCTTTTTTCATAAAATCACGTAGACACCAATCAGAAAAGTTGAGATTAAAAAAAAATGTTGTTTGACAGACTTATTTCTAGGTTGTTTGTAATCGTTGTTAATTTAATTCAAAATAGTGATTATGAAATTTTACTAAAAATAATATTTTACGACATACAGTGGCTCTTATGTTCATGTATCATTCACTTGAACAAACTTGTCTCTCTAGTCGCGACTTGCGGCTCGCAGTTGGGCTTGTATAAAGGTTAATGGAAACGGTCATGGTGTGAACTACTGCCTCATTTATAGAAAATTAAAAGAAAATCGAATAGTCATCGTCTTAACGTACCCGAATACTTTTTATCACATACTGACCTCATGGAATATTAAGGAGTAAAACGTGATTTAATACGTCAATATTTATCAAAGCAGAAAATGCATAAAATAAGAAAAGGCTTTAAAGTAAAAATTATTAGAATTTGAAAAACCTAGAGCTACGAACTTTTAGCCGATATTATTATATTAAATTAAGATGTCATTACAAACATATTAAGTGTTTAAAATAGATTTTCAAAATGTATTTACTTAAAATCATAACATTTGTTTGCTTTTACAGAACTTTCATTTTGTACCCTATGTATAACTCATAATCATAACACATGCGTGTAAGTCGCATAAGTCATTCGAAGGTATACCTTTCAATGGTCAATATTACCATAGATATATTTGTATCCATGGTTTAAAAAGAAAAAAGTACTCACGACTCCTGTCTGGTGCAAACATTTGGCCCTTCCAACAGAGCGTGTGCAGCAGCAGCTAACAGTAGCAGCGCGTTAACCTTCGACCACATGTCGACTTCTGTTCACGCAATGCTAAACCTAATCTCCATAACAAATCTTTTGTTTTGGGCGGGGTTACGTCACAATATGCATTCAAATAAGTTCTTGTTTATTTTTCTACTTGTAGGCAATCAGAACGCAGCTCTAATTCTAGACCAGATATCTGAAAAAAAAATCACTTAATTAGTTCTCGCTATTCAAAATTCAGTCAAACGAATAATTCTTGTAAAAATATGGAATGAGAAATATTAATTACAACAAGATAATGCGAGAAAACATTTACTGATATGATAATTCATTAACCTAAAACGTAATATGCTAAAAGATTTTATCCATACACATTAAACACAATGAAGACGTGAGAAAGTGTCAAACAAAAAGATTGTTAACTCCGTGACTTAGTAGCAATCACGTGGAGCAATCACAAAAGCAATGGTGAAGTTAGGTCATCCGTGCATGACCAATATCACATTTTTAATTTCTGCAAAATCATACACATCCACGTGCACAATTGCAAGAACGCTGAATTCGAAACAGTTATCTCCTGAGGTTCCAGTGATCTTGTCAGGTCAGTGTTGAAAAACCTGGCTCTAGGTGGTAGCGGTTCAGTCATTATTTCCAACAGTTCTCGGAGCCGTATGGTATCCTACGTCAATACCTACTTTCTAAACGTCACTCTAGCACTCTATAGTCATTGGTCATTAACCTAGTTGCAAAATAGAAGTCACTTGTTTTCTATTTTTGTTTGATAAATTACGGTCAAACAAAATATAAGATGAATACCTGATAAAAGATGAATTTTTCTAGTAATAATTACATACTTTAAATATGAAAATCTAGTTAAACGCTTATTTACTAGGGTAGATTAAAAGTTGAAAAATTACTTATTAAACTTTTTTTTCTACTGTTATTAGAAAATTTATATAAACTAGCCATGTTCCGTTTCATTACTTGTTTAAAATTGAATAACCACTGATATTTACGAATAATATTAGAGGAATCTGCTCCGTCCGTCGTATAAAAGGGTGACCATCCGGATATAATTGGTATTATTCTTCGAATAAAGTGAATAATACGGATAATTATGTTTTCTTCTTTTTTGTTATTATTAGTATTTTATTAAATTAAATTTATTATTAAATTTAATTTTACTATTAATCATATGCCGCACGAAAAAATGTCCCTATCACAAGTTTGTAATTTTTACTTCACAAAAACTCTGAAATTAAATGCTTATAAGCAAGGCATGTCGCATAACTGTGATTTTTTTCATTCAATTATATTATACTTATATATTTAGTTCTCTAATTTCATTGGGTAGATTATATTAAACACCGGACTCATTCATATAACACTTTTCTTAAGCAGCGGTGTATTAAATCTTTCCAAGCTTAGCATAAAGACGCCTTTAGAAAGGGGTAAAGGGTTGGTTGGTGCTATTCTACTCTTCCTGCCACCACACATAATATTCCATCATAATATTCCTCCTAAGTATATTTAATTTATAGGCTTAAACAGATTTCTTATCAATGAAAATTAGCCATTTTGAAAGTGCAGTAAATTATTTTTCTTTTATCGCATTTCCATATTATCTTTCACTGTAATTTAATTACGACGGGTGCACCGAAATTACCAACAAGACAAGTTGATAAGATAAGGATTAAGTTCTATATATAATCCGGTCTCTAGTCATAAGTGGAAGATTTAGGGAAAATATTATTTCCATTTTATTTTATGACAGTTGTATGAGGTGAAAAGCAAGTATGTAGTCCTATGAAATAAATAAAAACATAAAATTATAGTTGTGTCCGGAGAAGTCATGTGCCATACAAGAATTTATGAGAACAATCGACACAATCGTTCTCTGTTACAATTCTTCTGCATTCGCTTAACTAATACCTAATTTAAACAATAATTTCAGTCTCCAAGTCTCGACAAACTTCAAAATAGCTGTTCTGGAAGCATCGACTGCTTCATCAGAGTCTGAAAACAGCTGAACTCGCAATAAATTCTTAGTTTTTTAGATTTAAAAATTATCATTAGAACTTATATCTGGGGTGTAAGAAAAAAGATTCATGAACATGACAAGCAGGAATACTGATTCAAAAACTCGCTTGTCTTTTGAGTGGTGTAGGAGTTCGTATTATCGTGACAGAATAGTGTTTCAGCTTCTTAAAAATAGTTATATCCATAATTCGTCATCTGAGACGATATTATAGACATTTGAATCAATTCCGGCTAACGTTTTTCAAGTAACGCGACACTAAATGACACGAACTGCCTGAAATCGCTATTCCGCTTATATCACGATGACAGTAAATTGCCATTAGAGGTCGACTTTTAAAAGGAACCTTACTGAGATTTTATTTATTTTAACATAATTAAACAGGGTTAACCCACATATTTATGCTCTTTCGCGTCAGAATTCAACAAACTAGAGTCAAACTGGTGTTAAGTTGGCGTTAAAAATAGAGAAAAGCTCAGCATGTAATTTTCTTCTGAAAGAAAATTCTCCGCGTAAACCGAGCATTACGCTCTATCAACTTAGTAAACTTCTAACTCGAGATGATTCTTTATAAACCTTGTTACTCTTAATTTCTGGTTCTGAATAACAAGAAAATAAACTCGTGCACTGTACCTACATACTAAAGAGATTTTATCTCTCTAGGTAAAATATTTCATATTCAATCGCTTCAGAACCAGCGTTTTTATACTTCAAACGGATAAGGCAGCGTTTTCGATAAAAGTTACCAGAAGACTGGATTTCTTCATTTTGACCAATCATTGTCATATTTCAACAAATTAATAGAAAACAATATAATCCTTTCTCTTGTATTGATATCTATTAATGAAATGGACATTAAAAAAACTCTTCTTTTTCTTTCTCACATCATTTTACCAGACACAAGCATTTAATTTAAATTATATCCCTCAATTATAAATAGCATTTTAACATGGTTACATTCAATTTGTAAAAATAATAACATTAATAAAGTATTCTTATCAAGTTTTTATTGATATAAAAAAAATTGTGAATTGTGACGTAAAGATATAAAAATTATATAATACAGTATTTTAATGCAGCAGTGACTGATAAATAGATAAATACCAATAAATTCAAGTATTCTAGTTACTTGTTTATCGCCGCAGTGTCACCAACAGTTAACGATATAATATTGTTCACTTTTCTTTTGAAATTTTTGTCAAAAAAGATAATTTCATTTCTTTAATGTTCTTAAGAACGACTAGTAACCGATGAATATACAGTTTTATGAAAATATTTTATTATCTTTGGGAAGGAGAGTTTATTATCTTAGTTCTATGTTCTCGATACTGCAATCGGAAATTATGATTATGACACAGCATTTTAAAATCTAAAAGGAGTTGAAAGCTCAAGTTATACTGTATGGTTTTTGTCTGAGTGCCAATTTCAAAATTGGAACTGACTGGGCAGGCACCGAAATATCATAACTTTATTTTATAGTGTACTAGCTGACCCGGCTACGCGTTGCTGTGTTACAAATTAAAATGATACCTATCCTATGTCCTAAGACAGAACAAATCTAGCATAATGAAAAACAAATCATTAAAATAGGTTGGGTAGTTTCGGAGTTCATCGCGATCAAACATTGTGACATGCATTTTTTATATATATGTATGTTATGCGAGGGACGAATTAAGTCAATGACTAGATAGTGTTAATTTATAGCGCAACTAAATACACAATAATTATAGAATGGTTAGCACATAGGATACTTTTGATTAACTAATATTCTAAGAAACATTTCACGCGTATTGGACGTTGCTGTAATAGCTGCGTCCTGGAAAGTTAACAACACATCAAATCCGTGCATGGCGTGAAGTTAAACAATTTTCTAAATTAAGATGAATGATTATTTTTATCTGACTGCAAAATACCTAAGAATTAGGATTTAGATTATGTATATATAAGCAAACTTCTTTGTATTTTAGAAAAACTTGAGAATTTATTGATATGTATTAGTGGCTAATCTTCAGTAACCATAGATAATGCCTTTAACTCAGGTATGTATACCTATGGGGAGATGTCGGTGTGACACCGCCATCCCCGCAGGGATGGGATCGCTCCCTTCGTCCTCTCAACTGAGAGGAGAACGGGAGGCAATCCGCAGCATTAGTTGCGGCTGCGAGAGCCCTCTGGGGAGGGTCCCTGGGGACTCTAATTGGCGCAAGAAGGGAGGGGGGGAGAAAGGAGGTAGCGCAATTGCGCATTGCTTTCCTTCCACAGGCAAGACCAGCCGGCGAAGGATGGGCGGTCCTGAGCCGGTATTGCACGGTCTTGCTCGACTGAGGGGATGCCCAGATGCACCCGGCCATCCCCCATTGTGGTGGGGCTTTCGGGCCAACTGCCTCGGGCATACGTGGCGAAAGCACAAAACGGCCCCACGGGCCCAACGGCAGGTTTCGGGTGCATACTAGGGTTTTTAGTGGGTAGGCCTCCAATCCTCCATCGGGCACTAGGCCGGGTGGTGGAATGGAGGAGAGCCCCACATAACTGCGTCGCTCGCCCGGCGGCGCAGTATGCGTAAGGCATTTTCCGTAGTATAAATAAAAAAAAAAGTATGTATACCTACTTATAAGTAGATAAAACGATATATTCATCGTTAACGTAAAAGTGTGTAAGTATAAATGACATATAAAGTTACGTACGTTTTATCGGTAGTTGAGTATAAATAAAACAATATATTCATTTGTTAACGTAATAGTGTTGTAGTAGTCGCTTTGATATCTTGTTTTGACAATTTACGTACGCTGTGTAGGTTTTGAGTATAAATTGATATAAGGATATATTACGATAATACGAGGGGTGATCCGAAAGTAATGATATAATCGGTTATTTCCAGTGCACATAAAAAATCAATATATACAGGTATATATTGCTATACTACCCACTAGTTCGGGTTTGAAAAATCATATAAATAGGTAATGATTTCCGGTGGCTACATACATTTGATTACGAGCTGTCCGGAGAGAGAACATCAAAATGGAGAAAACAGAAATTAGAGCCGTCATCAAGTACCTCTGCTTGAAAAAAATGTCTACCAAAGACATACACAGTGACTTGATGGAAAACTTTGGGGGACTCTGCTCCTCCGTTGCACGCTGGGTCAAGGAGTTTAAGTTGGGCAGAACATCAACATAAGACGAACCTCGCGAAGGACGCCCATACACGGTGGAATGTTTGGAAAAGGGAGCCACTATTACAGGCTCTTACTATGCAGACCAAATAAGAAGATTGCGGGAGGCCATTAAAGAAAAAAAACGCGGCGAGCGGCGCGCTGGAGTGTTGTTTCATAAAGACAATGCACCGGCTCACAAAGCTGCAGTTGCGATAGCTGCCATTCAAGAAATGGGATTTGAATTGGCCGAACGCCCTCCCTATACGCCAGATCTAGCTCCCAGCGACTTCTATCTCTTTCTCGGCTCAAGGAACACCTCCGAGGCAAGAAATTTGAAGACGATAGCGACATGATGGCCCCTGTAGAGGCTTTTTTGTAGAGTCGAGAAAGGGAATTTTAGGTTTGGAAAAAAGAGACTAAATGTATTAACTTGTTAGGTTATGTAGAAAAATAAAATAAAAAATTAACTACGAGTATAATGATGTTGTTTAATATTCATTATCATTACTTTTGGATCACCCCTCGTATATATTTTTTTGTGACACGTCGAGTGGATGTCTCGTTTCGTTAAATAAATTACGCAAAATATTTTTTTTTACAAAACCAATGCTGTAGAAAGCCATAGCGACGATAAAAAAATCGTGTAAGTCGGGTTATCAAGTTCTTCACACCAGGCACGGAAATTATCAAAAAACTTAAAATTCTACAAACGATATGTAACTGCAAGTCTAGCGCAAAGAGTTCAACATCGATTGGGATTATATAACAGTTTGTTGGAGGTTGACGTGTTGTTGTCTGTACCTACGTAAGCTATTTATAGGTGTTACTACATATATCTCCGTAAAAATCTTTGGGGTGCCTATGCCCAGCAATAGGCGTATGATGTGATGATGATAATTATATATACTATTAATAATCTATATTGTTTATTAACTAGAGAGCGTAGTTTTATGTCCTTGTATTTATTTTGCACACCGTTTTTGAAAGGGTTAGCAAATCAAAAATAAACGGAGTGGCTAAATTGTTTGCTATTCCACAAACACTAATTGCGCAGAAGTTGGCTTATGAAAAAGTGAGTATGTACGTATGCTACATACTCACTACAGTCAAAATTTGCATTGCAAATTAAAATCATGAGTTTAGGCTGAATTCGTCATCTTATACTAAAGACGAAACACTATCATCAGTAAGATATTTTTCTTTGCTATTCATCAAGTGCGTTTGATTATTTATGTATTTATGAAAGGAGAAATGGTTGTTTTTTATAGGTATATTTTATATCTAATCATTATTTACAAATATTTTTTTTTCTTTTCTTAAAGAACAATGGGAATGAGGTAAGTATTGTCCATTATATTTTAACAACTGAGTACTAGTATTGTATGCCGAAGTTTTAGGACTAGGGTGAAATCATGCAACATATTCAGTTTTAGGAACTTCACACCCACGAAACGTCCGTATGTATATCATACGGACGTTTCGTGGGTGTGAAGTTCCTAAAACTGAATATGTTGCATGATTTCACCCAGAAACAGAAATACAAACACCGGAACAGGTGACAATCAGAAAACCTAATAAAAAGCAAATCATATCTTGAAAACTACCATTTTATTTCAACCGACCGCAAGGGCTTTGAGTCTGTGTTTTGAGATTACAAAGGAATATTTTTTATTAATTTCTTATCGAAATGAAAAACATCATCAGGCGTGTTCTTTCCCATAAATACCACACCATCTCGTCGCTCCGGCGGCAATCCAATTCACAAGGCGTACTTTGATATTTTGGATCACCTTTTATTCGCTAGAATTTGTCCCTAGTGATTTTAACTTATTCCCACAATTAAAGGTGCATTTTCGTGAAAACGTTGTTTAACGTCGCTATAGAGTTTTTTAAGACCCGAGAAAACAATTTTTTTTTTTCGGATGCGAATAAAAAAGCGGAGCAGCGTAATAATAAATGTATAAAGTTCGAAGGTAAAAACCTTCGAACTCTATGCTATATACTTTAGTAAATTATTTTATGCGTGTTATTGGCAATTCTAAGAACTGTTTGAATCGCCCTCATGTAGGATATAAAAAAGCAAATATAACTTAGATATATTTTACACATAGGTGAGTACTTTAATATGAATGTTTGATTTTGATGAGCAAGCGACGCGAATATTATCAAAACAAGCCAACGTGAAGACAAAACAATTGAGGTCGTTAGGTATTATGAGCAAAACAGGTCACCCCACCACTGCATCGCATCGTGTGGGCATACGTTTAACGTTTAGAGCAAGTGAAAAAAGTAGAACGAATCGTGTATTGCTTGTACATTAACATGTAAATAAAGACCTATACATCAATCTACTAGTATTTGGAATTTACGAACATAGAATTGAATATTTTTTATATTTATTATACAGTCACACTGCCTAAGTTGTTAGGTGGAATTGCTATTGGATGAACAGATCTTCAGAAAGTGCTTGATCTGCCTGTAAAACAGGCAAATATTTTTTTCAAAATCATGCCCATGTTTATCGTGGCCTTAGGCAAACAACTAAAATCATAGTCACACGTAAATCTGTTAACTAGCGTGGTAAGCTGAGTCATGAAACAAAACCAGGAACCGTTCAGTCGGTAACAAAAGTACATTTAAGCGAATAAGACCACTGGTGAATTTATTATCGACATTTTTGCTTGACCTCTCAATAAAAAAACAGTAAAAGCAATCTTACAACGAAAAATATTTCTAACTTTTAATTTAACTATCCAAAAGTTACAAAACTGTGTATTATCTAAATTATTATCTACTTTTTGCAGAAATAATTTCTGCAGACTTATAAATTAGCTTGATCAAAATTATTGACACAATACCATGTTTATAACGGTAAACATAGTTTAATTTAAGTAATGACTTATAGCATCTATTTTGGATAACAATCTGTAGACCATATGTTGAAAGCAAAGCTAACATGGCCAGATATTTGCCATCTTTTTTTACCTAGGTACTTTTGAACAATCATTCAAAAAACCCCATATTAAAACTATTATAATGGAGTTACATAAGGGCTGACATATCAAATTGAATAAAATCTTAAAAGTAAGACTACAAAATCGATAACCTATTAACTATAATCAAACTAATCTAATGGAATATGCATTGGTTTTTTATTGACCATTTTAATTATAATACTTGAGTTTATTAAACCCATGGAACTAATAAGTATTACATACAAACTGCATTTGGAAAAAAAGTGTAATAAAAATATACTTTAATGTGTACACATAAGGAAAGATAGATACTACTGTAAGGAGCTCAATGAGTCTCTATCTATTTTGTGATCTCTACACATCAAATTTTTTTTTTAGTAATATGATATATAGTCAAAGCCAAGATTAAAAATGGGAAAAATAAAACGTTTTGGCCTAGCATAGTTTGTCATGAAATAAAAACTAATAAATCGAAAATCATTTTAGTATTTAATAAATGTTAAATTCATTCTTGAATATAAATTAATGAAGTTATGATAAACATCTGTGGTATTTTGTAAGAATACAAAGATAGAATATATAACATATTTGAAATCTTACATTGCTGGAAATTAAATGAGTACCGAATGATATCTAATGTACAATAATTTATCATTATTTATAAAGTTAATTGTGAAATATTAATCAGGAAAATGGTAAAAAATGTGTTGTTTTAAGGGTTGCAGTAGTGAATCGGATTGAATTGAATTGAAAAAATTTAATCATTACATAGATAAGATTCATTATAACAAGCATAAAATAAAATCATTGCTTTGGTTGGTAAAATTACTGGTTGAGTGTCAATTGAATTATCAATCTGTAAACTTTATATTAAAAGAGTGATAGCAGAGTGCTTATACCACCATATCACCATCTATATGTGTCTATGCTGTTTATATGCCTCTAAAACGAAATCTAGATCTAAGAATGCACAAAATGCTTTCTAGTTTCGTTTCTAAGTAAATAGTTGTTGTTAAATGGTAAACAGTATATTTGGATGGTGGGAATTGAAGAAGAGTTTATTTGCAACAATAATAAATACTTCAACAAAAAAACATATAGGGATGTAGAAGCAACAAAAACAGAACAATTTAAGTAATATAAATCAATAAGGCAAATTTTCTAATTATCAGTTTTCTTAAGTGATAAGTAAGTAAGAAGGAATGAGACTGAAGACAGTGGAAATGATCCCAGTAAACATTGCCTAATATACATTTCGTAACAGTATTATTACAAAACCCAAGGACTTCATTATAACTAACTGTTGAAAAACTTATATTATTAGAGAGTAGTAGGTAAGCAAACTTGAAGATAGTCTACAAAGTAAAGAAATCTATGTATCTATGTAGTCACTTTGGAATTCTCTGGAGACGTGTAGACAAGCTAAACTCCTACTGCCACCGGTGGACGCTCGTGTCTCCCTACTACAGCTAAGTAGATCAGAACTGCGCCTATTAACAGGCACCATTACTGGTGATGGAAACTTTAACAGGCACATTTTCATTTAGGTATCACTGACAGCCCTCTCTGGAAGTGGAAGAAACAGCCACCCATGTCATAATAGCATGTGAAGGAGTGGAAGACTACCGGGCGCAACTGCTCGGCTCGCTAGTCAGTTTCCGGGAGATTCTCACCTAGGTGAAGGCGCTTGGAGCGTTCCTAGTGGAGTTGTGATGGCTGGAATAAACAAACAAACATCCTCCAGACGCGAAATAGACGCTTAAAGTCGTCGAGTTGCGGATACCTTCCGTATTGGATGAAGAAGATATAGTCACTATCAACAAAGAAGGAGCCTTAAACAAAACCTGTTCCAGAAGCAAGAATACTGCACTGAGGAGCCAGGGTGTAGTGGATATAATTGTCAACTGAATTAATAAAAAGCTCAGCAACAGATTTATCTAACGAAATGTTGGCAACAAGCTAAGAACATTGCCAAAGAGAGCATGCCTACAGGGAGGAGTGCTTTCACCTCTACTGTGGAACACGGTAGTAAATTATCTCATCACCAAACTCATCATCAGTTCACTTTGGTATATGTTTTTGAACTTTCAATTCGTATCCTTGGTAAATTCAAAAACACTATATGGTATAACCTCTATAAAGACAGTGGAGAACTGGTGCAAGAAGTTTGACTTAAAAGAGAAACAAAAAAAAGAACTCTAGACAACTACAGACTGCCTAGATCATTTGACACTAATCTCAGCCTTTCCAAAGAGGACAGAAGTTGACACATTAGATGAATAACTGAATTAAGGAACTCATATCGCTTATATCAGCATCATCTTTTGGTTTTGCAGACTGTTGATATTGAAAAACTGGAGTTTAAACTCACAGATCCCCAGCTGGCTATATGCAACTATAATAAGACCTATTGTCATTCAGATATCACCAAAATAGGTATATTTCATTAACAGTTATTTTTTTCATTCAACTTAACTAAGATGAGTCCCTCATTTTTCTCAATTAATGCAACGGTACTCCAAAAAGGTCCAAAAACTTGCAACAGGTCTCACTATCCCAGCTTTTGATAAGAATAAACTGTTTTATTTAGGTTCCACAACTTGCTTTTCTTTTTTTCCACACCAGAACGGAACTTTATGACAAAACTGGTTATATCCTAATAATACCAGTTTGGTACAGAGACAGATACAGTACATTAACAACCAACCAAAAAACCATTGACATTTTGTGGTTGTTTGCTGTTTATTTATGTTTATAGTCATTTTCACATCACGGGTATGGTAACTTTTAATAGTGATTCATTTTAAGCAGATATGAAAACTAATATATTTATAATATAAATTTCAAAACAATTGAATTATTGAATATTAAAAAATGAGTAGTTTGTAATAAAATAAATATTTAAATTTAGTTGCTTTTCATTGATTTCAAAGAATAAATAAACATAAAATAGAAAATGTAGGGTCATGTTTAAATGTCATCTTTAATATTTTTGGTAAGCAGAGTGGCTTAAAGATCAGAGAAGATTAGGCAATGATAATTTTTCATACATGTTAAAAACAGGAACTCATAATGCGAAATTTACAAGTTCTAAGGGAAATAAGAAGAAGCATATATATTATAAATAAAACCATCTGTATGTGTGTACTTATGTATGCACATTAGAAGTTATACCTCCTTAGCTAAAATCAAAAATAATTAATCCTCTTTGTTTGAATAATATAGATCAAATACCTAGATGACCTTAATAGCAAAGCTGTATTTCTTAAATATGCTTTTAATATAAAAAAATTATAAAGATAAAATAGAAAAGTTGTAGTGTTTAAAATGTCTACTTTAATTTTTTTGTTAAGCAGACTGAACTAATTTGGTTGCAATGAAAAGCAACTAAGCTTTTCATTGCAACCAAATTAGTTAAGTCAAAATTGTCTCCTATTTTTTACATATCTATGTCAATCAAAGTCAATGCTTATAATTTAATTCATACCATATAGTTTCGTGAAAAATTACTTCTTTACTGTGAAACTATTACAAAGAAATTCACTAAATATTTACGTATCTTTAAAGCAGATTTACAGAGAAATAATTTAATACATTGGATCTACTGCCACAATTTAGTTTGAGAATTTACATAAATATTGACACAATTCCAACGAAACAGTAAATGTATAAAAAAATATTTGTGTAAAACTGTCTTGCGCGACATAGGAACATTATCTTATAAAAATAATGATTCATTATTACTTACGCAAAAGAAATCCACTTCGCTTATTTAAATTCAACCATTCATCCAATGGCTGTCCACACTTGCAATAACAATATTTGATTTTAATATGAGTTCTTTATATGTTAAATTAATGTAAATGCAAAACTAAAAATAATCAAAAATAACTACATCACCAAACAACAATAAAGATATTTCAATGAAATGATCATAAAAACATAAGTAGCCAAAGAGTATGTAATCGCCACAGATACTGCATATGTCCAACAGTGTTACCAACTCTTAAAAATATTTATCCCTAAATTGAATTCAAAACCCCCTAAAATTGCCCTAATTACTTAGAAATCCCCCTAAAATAATTTGTATGATATCATATTTTTGTTAATTTTTTTTATAAAAATAAATTAAATTTATGACTTCAAATATTATTTCATTTTCTTCCGACGAATCAGATTTTATAAAGTCATACATGTTGACTTTGAATGAGCCTAATATTTTAGGAGATGGATTGAATATTGTACAAAATCCACCATTTCGATTTAAAATTCCAATTACTGTACTTGGGTTATAAGTACAATGCCTTTGCAAAATTAAAGGACAATGCCCATTTTTGTATGGGGATCGGTACCAACTTGCATCAAACCAAATTTACTCTCAAGAGTTTAGTTTTTATCTAACTTTTTACTATCAAAAATAATTTGTCAATATTTAACCACATTTTAGAGAAATTGACATAAGTTTCTCTAAAATAAAACGCCTGATGATAACATTTTAGCAATTTTGAATCAGCGTGATTATTATAGATGTCGCAGGTACATTGTAAGAGCCGTGGTATTATAGTATCACTAGCTAAATTATAATTAGGTCAGCAGTGTTATTATAATTTTACTATGGCAGATTATAATTTAATGGTTTTGACAATATACCTGCGACATAGATAAAGTGCGTATGCTTTTTAGGCCGCATTACTGAATAGCGCATTGCATATTGTAGATACTACACTAGCTCAATAATTTGGGCCCAGACGACGCCTTCGCCCGCTTATAACTGTGAGTTGACTTAACGCTCAGGTCGCGCATGGTTGGTATATTTACGTTATGACTAGGCTTACCTTGGAGAATATGATTTTAAGACTGTTAAAAGTAGTCATAATTAAGTCCTTTACTTATTTATACTATAATAAGTTATCAAAACTTCTGCATGTTTTAGTTGGATTGGTAAAATTAAACTAAATCACTTACATACCAACAAGGTAACACAAATTAATAATTTGTGATGTCAGATTCAACAATTATTTTCTTACATAGCCAGATAAACCATTTACTGTTAGGTATTATAGAATATATTATGATGAATGAATGATAAATATTACACAATCAATGTATTATATTCATTAGAATAAAACACTTTTTACGGATTTTTGCGCATATTTTATTTTATATTTAATCCTGACGTTTCGATTCCTTTACAGGAGCGTCACCCCCATCCATTGTCTTAATGTTGTTGGCAAATTCGAGCCAACGCTGGTATATAAAATCGGTGATTTTCAAGTACTGTTTCCCGTATTGAGAGAGGTATTATTGTAGCCGGCAAACTTCTTGAACATGGTTTTGTAATCACGTGACATGTGCAGCAGTGAATAATGTACCTAAACTTGCTACTGCGCATGTCACGTGATTTCAAAATCATGTTCAAGAAGTTTGCCGGCTACAATAAAAACATTCAGGTCCAGTACAGTTCATGTATAAACAGTGATTAGCGGTACTCGCTGCTCGTCTGTATATAGAAGAGGTAATTCTAGATGGCGGCTCATCAGTTGTTACAATTTCTTCACTTCCAATTGGCCTATGAAGATCATGTTGCTGTTGTCTGTTGACTATCCTAGTAGCCGCCCTCCAGCAAGCAGCACATGCTCTCTCAAGTCTAGAGACCTAAAATAATTTAAATTAGATGAATTTCTAGGAACATACTAGAAATAAGATAGATAAAGTATTCACTGTATTTTAATTTGTGTAAATATTGTACTTACAAGATGAAGTGGGGTCCATTGTAAAATCACATCTCACTGTAAAGAATCAGGCCTTATTTGGTAGGTTCTTCTTCCACTAGTGCGTAATAATGAGACACCACAAGCGAAACAAACACTTTGATGACCAACTTCTGGGCTGCCAATTGTTCCTTCTTGGATCAACAAGTAGCAATTGTGGCATATAATATGATCCGGAGTAACCTGAAAAAGAAAAACTTGTAAAATACAGTATATGTATTTCATTATTCAATACACTGACATATGCATGTTATATAATTATGACGATTTATGTATAATTATTATCATACTAGGCCGCAGAATTATTATCTCCTGTGGTGGAAAAAATAGTGCACCTAGTTAAACTTTTGACTGTGGAGGCCAACCACAAAAAAGCCTTATCAACTATACATACAGTAAATAATTATAGCACTTACATAAATGTATGTGCAAATATGTCATAGTCTAATAGGATAGCAGGGAATAATCAGTCGCTAAAACAATTTATGCACTTTATGAAGTTACTCTTTTATACTCCAAAATGTCACTAAAAATATTTTACAGTTAGTTGAACTTATTGGCTACATTTTCGGCTAGGACTGGGATTTATAAAAAGGACCTCCACAGCTGTGACATTTATTAGATGTGCAAGGCAATCAAAAAGATTGTACAGAGTGGTTTTGTCATACTGGAATACTAGTGGCTCATTATAAACTACCAAATATAATAACATCATGAATGCGTTTACGAATGTTTAATGAAAAAACTTACCCAAGTAGGTGTAACCCATGAGGTCAATATTTCGCGTATGCTGGCGTGAACACTTCCCACCAAATGTATCAGTGTGTTCCTTGGTATCGCACATTTGATACACCGCGGACGACTACTCTCTAGAGACACTGTCTCTTCGATCCATTTTTACTAGCCAAGCACCATGAACGCCGGCTGGCGTCTACAGAGTCACTGTCTCGACGAGGCACTTCAAAGTCACTATCTCGATAATCCACACAAAGAGTCACTATCTCAACACTGTCAATACTTATTATAGACGTGGTGAATTAATTAAAGGATAAAACTACCAGATCAATTCAAACGCAGCAAGAAAAACATCGATCAAACAAACAAAACAAACATATTCACAACAAAAACGAAATTGACATTTACACTGACAGTTTTGTAATTAAGCGTTCCGAATCGCCATGAATGTATGTTTTGAGTTTCGAAAATACGCAATGTTTACTTTATGAAATGGTAAGATAGTATAAAATGATGTAAAAGAATTACATATTTTATTTTCTACTTTAAAATCTTATTTACTTATACAACGGCTGAAGCTAATAAGGCGATCAAAGATTTTTATGTTCATTGTTAAACCTCGGAAAAAACGTACAACTGTTATCGGAACGTGCAAGATTTCGTGATTTGATGTAATTTTTTGCGGAAGTAATTGCTAATTATTTAGCATCTTTTATATGAATTTTCTAAATGTGGTCAAAAAAAACTGTTAAAAGTCAGTACATAATACACATAAATAAAACATTATTTTTGGTGTTAATATATCTATGACGCAGTCTGGTACGGGGTATGGGCATTGTCCTTTGATTACCCAGTTAAGATTGTCCCAGGGCCTATACATTACATCTTTATTTTTCTCGATAAATAAAATATAAAAATATTATGAAGGATAACTAAAACTCTAAACATATAACACCCCTAAAAAAATCCCATCTCACTTATTTACCCCCTAAATTTAGAGGGAAAACCCCTAAGTTGGGAACCCTGATGTCCAAGCCTTGGATGGACTCCAAGTAAGTAGCGATTAAACGATGAGTAATCGACTACTCCACAGATGATTATATACTAGTTTACTCCTATTACATACTCTTTGGTTTACAATATGATATTATAGGCAAATTGGACCAAGAGCCACTGACCAATTTCAGGTGGTCAATTCAAAAGTCACGAAACTTTCTACAGTTAATCCTCCATACCTACTAAAAATGAAAAGCCACTTCTGGCAGCCCAGTGTGGCCGGGATAGACTACACTAAAATTTGAAGGAGGGTAAGAAATAAGTTTTATTTTAGTTTAAGTATCAGTCATACAATTTTAGGAAATTACTTTCGACAGTATTTTGTCTTCATGGGATTTTTGCCAGAGCATTTACATCTCTCCTAATTGTTGCCAGAACGCTATAATTATTTATAAAATAAAAATCCATTTTTGTCATTTCAACAGTCTTCAAATTTTAACAGAATAAATAAAATAAATAAACAATTACATTCAATGCCAGATAAATAAACAATGCCAGAACGAAATTCTATCACCAACTGTCTGCCAGAGCGAAAAACGTGTGAGTGCAAGTAAGACAGTAATATGGAAACCTGCGGGTTAGAGTGAGAGCGCTTATTGGAGAGTAAAATAAAAAGAAGTTGAATATATACAATTTAAGAAAAAAATATTAAACTAATTAAAAAATACAAAATTTATGTTTGTGGAATTATTAAATTGCTTGTGAAACAAATGAAAACTTATTCCCGAATCTCCGTAAGTACTACATTGAGTAACGTAACAACATTTGTGTTGCTGCTTTTATAAGCAACAGGTTTCTGTATTAATCGTGATCCATCTAAACTTAACCTCACCTTAAAGCAAAGTGTCGTTCTTAGGCAACTTCTAAATTTCGCCGCTAGAGGCGCGCGCATAATCTTTGCATCACCAATTGTGCAAAAAAGTTTTGAAATAGGACATACCATCGAAGAATAATCACCCTTCAAAAATCTAATTGCTTCGCTCAGTATTTGCAAACAGCATCATGTTTTGCAGACCTAGTGTTGATATATTTCGCTGCTTTAATTTGATAATGACACATCCCAAAATGTGCCATTATTTTGGTAATGTTACCATTCAACACGACATAGCGCATAATACTATGTGAATAAAACTCATTTTTCTATGTTTACATTTGGATAGGTGGTGTGACTGAATGACGTTCTCTAATTGGCCCAATTTAACAGTTCTTTTAGTTGTACATCGACACAACGCCAGTTGCTTCGAATTCGTTGAAGGTGACACTTGAATTTTCTCTAGGAAAGAGGCATAAAACGAAATAGTTTGCAGTTATTTGTGGTATATTTTATTAGATACTGACTTTTTTCGTGTTGTGCCATTATTCCCAAATTTTTAAAGTTCAAAGTTGTGTTTTGTTTGATGGAAGAACGTAGCATTTGGTGTTGCGACAGTATCAAAACAAGTAAGTACTTACACTTTATAGCACATTTCAAAATACGTTTGTATTCAATTATTATGTTTTGGTGTTTGGAGGAACTTATACAAAATATGCACATTTCGTTTTGAAAGTTATAATCTTTTAAATTTTTATTTGCAAATTATGACGCTTTTTTGTGCTATTCTTGAAATATTTTTGAAATTGTGACATTATTGCATTAAATTATGATACAAATAACACTTAGCGTGGCATGGAAATAAGACATACTATGCAAAACAATGCAATACTTTATTAAAATATAATTTAATTATTTTAACCTTTCAGTGAATAATCGACGTACTCTTCAGATGTTCAAAAACTTAAACATGGAGACAAGTAATAAGAATATTAGTTCAGAAGAATCATTGCAGATCTCGGTAGGTCAAGTTCCAGCCAAGCCAAAAAGCCAAGAAAATCTTGTCAGAAATAAGGTATTTAATGATTTTTCTATAGAAGAACAGGATTTTTGTTCCGACGATAGTGTCAAAGATCCTGACATCGAAAATATAAGTGATTCGGCTAGTTCTGAAATTGACGCTAATAAACCTTATGCAAAACAACGACAGAAGAGATATTCTAAAGCCTAATACGTACCGAAAAATTTTAATGTTGATGTTCGTAAGCCTTTACAGTCATTGCAGAACGAAAGTGTTTTCGAAACCACTAGTCCAATAGTATACTCCGATGCAAAGAATAGTAATGATGAAACTGTTTCTTTTGGTCAAATCTCTCGAACTGTAGAAGTTGATGATAATATAGAACAAAAACAACCTAATTTAACAACTGCAACAATTAACAGCTCCATACAAAGATCTATCTCAAATACCTCAATAGAAAAGTGATTTTTGATACTTACTGGAGTTTAGGAGAACTACATAAACAAAGAGAGTCTCTGCTACGCCATACTTCAACTATCAAACCAAGATATTCTTACAAAGTTCACAATAGTAACCGCGGGAATAATAATGCTTTTTATCTGACAGTAGATGGAGAGCGTATCAGAGTATGTAAACAATATTTTAAGGCTACTTTAGAAATATCTGATCGCCCTATCAGAACAGTATTAGAAAAAAGCCTACCATCGGAATCTTTCGAGCTGGATCAACGTGGCAAACACAATAATCATCATTCTATAGATCCAGCCATTAAAGATAGTGTCAGGAAACATATTGATTCAATACCTAAAATTGAAAGTCACTATTGTCGAGCGGATACTTAACGTGTTTATATAGATGGTGGTAAAACTGTAGCGGATTTGCATCGAGATTATGCAGCTGAATGTCAATCGAAAGGTCTACCGAGCGCAAATTACATCACGTATTATAATATATTTACATATGAGAATAACATTTCATTTTTCCAACCAAAAAAGGATCAATGCGAAGATTGCACAGCATACACAAACTCTACTGAAGAAGAAAAAAGTAGACTTAAAGAAAATTATGAAAAACATATAAAAGAAAAAACCTTATCGAGAGAAGCAAAAGATGATGATAAGAATAACACAGCAGATAATACTATCGTCTGTGTTTATGATCTCCAAGCAGCCATGAGTTGTCCTAAGGGCGAAGTTTCTAATTTTTATTATGTATCAAAGTTAAATTGCTATAATTTTACTGTGTGCAATATCAAAAACAAAGAAGTTTTTTGTTTTGTTTGGCATGAAGGCCAAGCAAAACAAGGGGCTGTTGAGATTGGAAATTGTGTTCTGAAATACATAAAAAATTTAAAACAAACAGCGGAACATCTTGATTCTAAGTTAGATTTGGTATTTTATTCTGATAACTGTTGTGGACAACAGAAAAATCATTATATAATGGCGCTTTTTATGTATATAGTTCATCATTTTGATTATATTAACACGATTACTCATAAATTTCTTGTGAAAGGACACACACAGAATGAAGGCGATAGTGCCCATTCCGTAATTGAAAGGCAAATACAGAAAACTTTAAAATCAGGACCTATATATACACCAGACCAGTACACCCACATAATAAGGAACGCTAAGAAAACAGGTACCCCATATAAAGTTCACTAACTGTGTTACGATGATTTTATTGATATAAAAATTTTACGATGATTTTATTGATATAAAGATTTGGCTGCATCGATAGGCAAAAAATATTCTAAAAATACAGAAAAAGAAACTGTGAAACTATCTGATATTGTTATTTTAAAAGCAGAAGCAAAAGATACAGATTATTACTCATATTACTATAAAAATTCATACGACAGTGATAATTTCAAACAAGTTATCGTTGAAAATATTGGAAAGACTAGAAACAGTAGCACTAACAACAAGAAAATTTACAAATCTAAAATGACGATATGTGAGAAAAAGCAAAAGGGCCTACTTACGTTGCTAAATAAAAAACTTATTCTAATATTTTATGCCCCTTTTTTTGAGAATCTTTAAAAATGAATTTACTGAACACTAAGTAAAAATATGTTTTTTTTTTAATTCGGAATTTTTTTTTTATTTAAGATTTATTTTTTCGTTTTATTTTTGTTAGTCTGTGAAGATTTATTTTTAATTTTATAAAACTTTTTAATGAGGCTATTAAAAGTTTCACTGATTTCATACTATAAATACTAACTATAATTGTTTGAACGCTTGAAGTAGTGTGCGTCCTATGAAACAAGATCTTAGTAATAAGTATAACAATCTCTCTAATGTTGAAGACTGATAGTTTATTTAATTTACAAAGTAAGAAATGTCATTATATAGTAGGAATATATTTCTTTACTACTTAATTTTTCTAAGAAGAGTAATATAATTGTAAATGAGTCACTGTTTTGAAAAAACTAATATAAAAGAAATGTATCAAAAATTAATAAGTCGTTGTATAAGAAAAAAAATAATGATTCATTTGTTATATTAAGAATTGTGTCATTGTTCTCTAAATGAAGATTGTCAAGTCAAAGATCATATTTTATTTTATGCCAATGTCGAATATAATTTAGCCACACACTGATGGACGTATGTCTGAAGCATGTTATATTTTATAAATTTATGTTTTGTTTTTGTACTGGAAGAGTCAATTTGCTCATTAATTATAGAAATTTGATTGATTAAACATCTATTTCGGTAATTCTCAAAAAGTTCTTATTACTAGAATAAAAGTTATAAGCAATTAAATTTTTTGTTTTATTTAAACTACTGTCCTGAAAAAAGTTCATTTTTGAGATCTGTCATTATCGAATTAAAGCAGCGATTTGTTCTATGTAAGTCGGTATATTTCAGTATTATTTTTGATGTGCATCGGTATTTTTGTAAAATTCTATCTGGTCACACTGGACAGAGTATAAAAAAAAGGTAAATGGAATGAAAAGAATGGAGTTAATAGGGAAAAATCGCGTATTATAATAAAAAAAACAATACACACTTAGAATATTTTTAAATACGATAATGGATTCATCTTCAATTGTAAGTTTTAATAATGACTCTACATTCCAAACGACTCTGAAAGGTGATTACAACAATATTAGTGTTCACGAGTTAGCTCTGCATGCCATGAGGGATCGATGTTTGCTATTGCAACGAAGAATAAATGCTTTAGAAAGCGATAACATGCGTCTAAAACTCGATGTAACGAAAGCAACTGAAGGTACGCCCTATATTCCTTTAAGAGAAGATGAAAAGATTGCGTTTCAGCAGAAAATAGCAGAATTAAATAAACAAAAATCACAGTTGCTGCACCACGTATTTATGGTTTCATGTGAAAACAAAAATTTATGGAATAAGTTGGCTACTATACACGGGCCTGATAAAAGCTGCAATAAAGAATTCAGTAAGCAGCCTTTATTGCGTACTAATACTTATTTGCATAGTACGCCAAAATCTAGTGTTAACTATCAAGAGAAATATTCAGAATCTAGTTTAGAGGAAATATCATTAAAATTAATTAATAGCTATATTCAAGAAAAGTCACAATTAGTGGAACAGTATGAACAGATGGCACAGCTTCAAAATGTTGATGATGTGAACTTGTTGAATATGGATTCCATTGGGTTCACATACCTGGAGGACCCTGTAACAGATTCTTTAAAAGAAATTCATTTGGAGACTCAGAAACTGCAGGAATTAAAGAAGGAACTTGCTCACCAAGAAGAAGATTTGAGAGTCATAATATCAAGAATGGAAGTTATTCTAAAGAGTAAGTGACTATTTATGATTAGCTATAATTATTATTGTTATCATTCACCAATTAAATTTATATCATGTTTTTCAGATGGCTACAAGTGTCCAACTTGTACAGCCAACAATACAAAAATTATAACATCTGAACATAAAGAAATAGAAACCAGTGACAGCTTAGTCAATTGGGCAACTCCAGTTGAATCTAGCAATTACAATAATTTTACTGAACTCCACTCATCAGCATTGAAGAAAAACATATCAGAGAATAATGAGAGTGAAAATAAAGACAAAATGTGTCTTGATAAGGTGTGTCCTATGTGCGGGCAAAATTTTCAAAGAGATATGGCTTTCACAGAGTTTCAATCCCATGTAGAAAGTCATTTTATTGGTGAAAGTGAAACAGATTCTGCTATAGACAACTTTGAACATGTACCATATTCTTTAGATCCTGTGATATGAAAAACAGTATTCTGAGAAAATATGTTATATAATTCATTTTATAATCCAATTGAAATTATTTATTTCCTAGAAAAATATGGACTCTCTTAAGCCCTTATTTAGACAATTTCAATTTTCAATACTATGGAGTTTTCAGGTTTGTTCAGACTGTCCATCAATAAATGACTGAAAAATAGATTATTTAAATTTACATATTTGAGTGTGAGCATTCGCAGTCTTCTCGCTTGTGATGTCATTTCATCTATGCAAAATTGTTGCATCACGGAATTACTTATTAATCCTTGTGTTTGGCAGAAAAAAGCGCTTGTAAGAAAAATGGTGATCGCTGAGCGATAATAAGCAAAATGGCAGATTGTGTCAGCGCAACTGAAGTTAGCAAATAAGTCCTGGCTGAAAACTGTATATTTTGTTTATCAGCGCTGGTAAGCGCTCGCAAGCGCTTTTTTCTGCCAAACACAAGGAATGTATTTCTTTTTTTATGGAAGACAACAGTAAAATGACAATGTGATAATAATCTTTTTGGAAAATGGTCTTATGGTAATGGAATAAAAAGTTAACTTTGAAATAATTATCAACTTTTAGTTTGCTTCATCAACCACAGGCTAACTTACAATGAAAATAATGATTCATAAACAGTTTGCAGTGTTATATATGGTTGTGTTTACAATACATTTGTCTATCGCCTTCAGGTGTTAACAAAATATTAGAATGTCTTTGATACACAAAATTTCTAAATAATAATTTTTAAAGACGAAAGAAACCTGCCACTCAATGTTCGAAAATATCAGATTTTTATAATGTATATTAAATTATCCGATATTTATGATATATATATGCATAATTTGTTTGATATAAATTCAATATGTATCCAATAATCTATCAAATCTTGCAAGTTTAAATTCAGTAGTCTTAAAATTTAAGTATATATTTATCTAAGTTGGAATGAAACTATAATTAATAATCATTTTAATGGTATTTTTTATAATTTTTTAAGTGTGATTGCGAAGAGTTTATCATTCCATAAATCTAACATTCTTGTGATAATCAGAATGGCCAGCTGCCTACGCCCAAGGGCTCTCATAGAGTAATAAAAAAAAGTTTATATTTGCTACATTTCTTCGATAATTGCATCATCAGAGATAAATATTTAGGTTTAGCGGCCTAATTCATAAGTATCTAGCGTTTAGTAACATATGTATGCCAAATAAAATGAAAATACAAACTACAGCAATTTGTCCAGATTGTTTGCAGGCATTTACACCAGTGTGTCAGTAATCTATGCAACATAACGATTTCTTGACGATGGAGACAATCGTATTTTGGGGTGGTTGGGATCTACCTCCTAGCGGTCCACCCCGGGCAACGGCATCATAGACCAACTCGGCCCTTGGTGACGGCTGATGATCCCAACGGCGGTGGTAGGCTCCGCAAGGGGCCGCCTGGCTCGCGACCATCATCCTGCCGAAGTCCGCCGCCAAGCAGCTTTGCTGCGTTCCGTCGGAGGGCGGGAATACCAGTGCCAATGGGGGTTGGTAATAAGTCAGTTGCGCAGCTTAGGACCGGTCTTGGTATCTTGGCTATGCTGTACCTGGTAACTCATTCTGGAGGGTAGCGGGATCCGAAGCACGGTTTAAGCCGCTGGCCGACCGCAGTTAGTAGGGGGCCCAACTAGCGCGCTAGCTACGCGTGAAAGGCTGCCCCGCCAACTCGCGAAAAATCCCGAAGTGCTCCACCGTGCCAGTTGGCGACTGGACGGGAGGACCCGGTGGCCATTTCGGGGGGGTTCGGGCGTCCCCGCAGTCTCCAGATGAGTTCCCTTTTTTGGTCAGCTTAGCCCAAGAAAACTTCCTTTGGTCGACTAAGTAGCGTCTCGACTAAAATCCTACCCCCCAACATTCACCATTATGAAAAAAAAGAATAGGAAGAATCTCAAACAGCGGCTGCACTTCCTCCCATTTAAAGTGCACCTTGCGAACATTAGAGGACTGCACTCAAATCTCCATCCGGTCCATCACCATCTGGAGACCGAGAAGCCGCATCTATTCTTCTTGACGGAGACTCAGATAGCAACCACGTCGGACGTGGCGTACCTCAACTACCCTGCTTACACACTTGAGCATAAGTTTAAGATGTATGCAGGGGTCTGTGTGTTCGTCCGCAATGACATATGCTATAGGCGTCTCCGTTGCTTTGAAAAATCCGGGTTTTCTGTTATCTGGCTTCTGGTGGACACAGGGGTAGAGAAGATGCTCTACGTCTGTGTCTACCGATCGCACAGCGGTGACCGGGAGACGACTCGGCTCATAGATTACCTCACAGAGACGGCAGACTTGGCAGCTCAGCGATATCCAGCGGCGGAGCTTGTTTTTCTGGGGGACTTCAACGCTCACCACAAAGAGTGGCTGTTCCCATACCAGAAAACTGACCATGCTGGGAGAGAAGCGCGACGATTTGCCCTAGCGCTAAATCTTACCCAGCTGGTGGATCAAGCGATGCGAATTCCAGATATTGCTGGCCACACACCCAATTGTCTTGACCTACTGCTGACAACTGATCCACACAAACATTCGGTATCGGTCTCAGCTCCATTGGGATCGTCCGACCACTGTGTGGTGAAATCCGTATCAATCTACTCTCCTCCAGATGATAGCCCTAAGGGCATGAGGCGAGTATGGCGTTACGAATCAGCAGATTGGGACGAGATGCGTATTTTCTTTGCTTCTTACCCCTGGCGGCAAACTTGCTTCTCTTCAAGCGACCCTTCGTGCACCGCTGATGCGATCGCGGATGTAATTCGGCAGGGAATGGAGTATTTTATTCCATTCTCCGACATCCCGCTCGGTTACAAGTCCCGCCCTTGGTATAATGCGGCCTGTGCTCGTGCTGAGGCCCGAAAACAATCTGCTTACCAAGCCTGGGTGCAAATCCGCGATCGCGGGGTTCGTGCACGGAGAATTCGAGCGAAGAAGAGAGCCTATAATTCGGCCGCCAAGTCATGCAAAAGGGTGTTACTAAAGGCGAGATTCGACCACATCAGCAGAATAGGGATGAAACTGTCTTCCTATCCAAATGGAAGTAAACAGTTCTGGTCCCTCTCGAAGTCAGTCGAAACGAATTTCTGCCGTTCTATGCTACCGCCATTGCTGAAATCTGACGGGTCACTGGCCCATTCTGCAGCTGAGAAAGCAAGTTTATTTGCCTCTCTGTTTGCGAGCAATTCCCGTCTTGACACCGGCTCTCAACAACCACCAATCATACCTCGCTGTGATTCTTCGATGTCGGAGATCACAATACACAATAAGCAGGTCCGTAGAGTCTTACTTAGTCTGGACGTGAATAAGGCCAGTGGTCCTGATGGCATACCAGCAAGAGTGCTGAGGTACTGTGCGCCTGAGTTGTCTCCTGTGCTAACACACTTGTATCGCCTCTCTCTCAACACAAAAACCGTCCCAAAATCCTGGAAGCTTGCCAATGTGCAACCAATACCCAAAAAGGGTAGTCGTGCCGACCCATGCAATTACCGACCGATCGCCATCACTTCCATACTCTGTAAGGTTATGGAAAGAGTGCTGAACAGCAAGTTGCTCTCATACCTAGAAGACAACGATCTCCTCAGTGACCGTCAATATGGCTTTCGCCGAGGACGCTCAACTGGGGATCTTCTAGTCTATGTCACGCAATGCTGGGGCGAGGCCCTCGAGATGCACGGCGAAGCACTTGCCGTGTCACTTGACATCTCGGAGGCTTATGACAGGGTCTGGCACGCAAGTCTGCTGCGCAAGCTTCCTGCGTACGGTATCCCCGCTGACTTTTGCAGTTGGATAGCCGACTTCCTGACTGAACGATCGATCAGAGTAGTTGTCGATGGCTGCTCCTCTGACTCAGTGCCTATTGATGCCGGAGTTCCTCAGGGGTCTGTTCTTTCTGCGACGCTTTTCCTGCTGCACATCAATGACCTGTTAATACCAGGAATTGTTGGGTATGCAGACGACAGTACTGTTGTAGAGAGATACCTGTCTAGAGCAAGAGCCAGCGGCGACGACGTGATGTTCATGAGAGAGGCCATGGTTGAGCGAATAAACCAGAGGCTAAACTACGTTACCCAGTGGGGCGATAGTAACCTCGTTAATTTCAACGCCTCCAAAACCCAAGCGTGTCTTTTCACGGCAAAGAGGAGGAAAACTTCCACCTCACTCCTACTTTCCGAGGTACATCTGTACCTGTGACCGACAGCCTCGAGCTTCTTGGCATGGAGTTGTCTTCAGACCTTAACTTCGGCGCCAACATCGAATCCAAAGCTCAAATTGCAGCCAGAATGCTGGGCGTCCTAAATAAGGTCAAGCGATATTTCACGCCAGGACAGCTTTTAACACTCTATAAAGCTCAAGTCCGATCTTGCATGGAATATTGCTGCAGCTCAGCAAAATACCAACTTGCTGCACTGGACACGATTCAGCGCAGAGCTGAGAGGCTCATCGGGGACAACAAATTGGTGAAGAGCAAGCTTCACACCTTAGCTCATCGCCGCAAAGTTGCCTGTCTGGCGGTCTTCTACAGACTGTACTTTGGAGAGTGTGCTCAAGAGCTGCATCTGCTCATACCGCCATCTCCTTTTTTCCATCGGACATCCAGACGCACTGCAGACTACCACCCTTTCTTGGTTGATATTCCCACCTGTCGTACCAAGCGCTTTTCAACATCCTTCATAACGCGCACAGCAAAGGAGTGGAATTCCCTCCCTGCGTCTGTATTTCCGAGAACTTATAACCCGTCTATTTTCAAGGCCAGGGTGAAGAGGCACCTTCTGGGTTAGCTCGTTCCATCGTGGATTCTGTCATGGCCCCCGGGCTTGATTGGGATCAAGAGCAAACCCATCCTAAATAAAAAAAAAAAATTAAGATGACATGAAATCTATTAAATGAATATCTATTTAAATAAAAATCAATGGTAGGTCCAAACAGTCACATTCAAAATTTTTTTAAGATTCCTGACATCTGGGTGTACCTGGAATTATCCCATGTATTGTATGTTTCGCGAATTTTCGTAGTTTTCAAGTTGTAATTTTCTTTTAATTTTGAGAATTTTTTACTTAACCGACTAAGTTGTTTTTCTTGCATTTTCTTTTGATATTTTTCCGTAACATAGTCCTAAAGATTCCTTGCACACATTAAATATCCAACTTCCAGCCATTAATGTAAGTAATAAAAACATTGATCGAAACTAAAAAGTAAGGTTCAAGTTAGCCACAGTTCAATTTTCAACTGTAAATTGAAAATAGAAAAAAAGCCCCATGACTTCTAAGTCATTTAACCCATTCCATGTGGCGATATAATTTACACTTATTAGCCAGGTGCGGAACGGTTTTCGTCCGGAACGCCGATAGGCGTCCTTCGCACCTCACAAGGATATATTGAAACGCCGATCGTAGTTTTCAGCACTGTGTAAAGAAATTGACCTTTTTTACGCTTTCATCTTAAGAAAAAATTCAAATACGCCAAACAAGTGGCATGTTCACGACCGAGTCTGAGGTAAAAATTAAATAAACAGCTGTTAGAATTTTTTGGGAAGTGTTTGTGCTTTAAATATTAAAATTGTGAAAATATGGTGAATAATGTTAAGTAAATTGTTTTGTTTTAACAATTATAGATAACTTTTAATGTATTGTCTCATATATTTTAGTTGCAAATTATAGGAAGAGCTAAATTATCAGTATAACGTTTGTTTACTATTTAGTTCAAGTAAGAAAAATTACACTATATGTATGTATTTTTGTTCTTAATACGTTTCAGAATAGTGTGTAACTTTACCGTATTTATTTAAAATATATAAGTAATTATTTAGCATCGAAAGGTTTTTTAACCCTGGAAAACGCCCTTAGGCGTCTTTCGCACCTGGGAAGAAATATGCAATTTTACAAAAAAAAAAAATTCCGGAGACGGCGCACAGTACCTTGTTCTATTTATGAAAAATGTGCTTAAAGTGCAAGCACAGTTTTTTGTGGCTTATTTTGGCCAAGATATAAGCATTAATTAAAAAACGCCGATGGGCGTTTTCCGCACCTGAATCTAACATCAAAATAGCGCCAATGGGCGTCCGCAGCAACGAATGGGTTAAAAACTTTACAAAAGCTTAACCTTTAGGTACTTATAATACAGAAAAGATATGCTCAATAGGCCTTTTTAGCCGAAATCTGCCTTCGAATGTACAAGGTGAAATGTTTTAAAGTAATTATTGCCTCTATAACATTTTCTCCTACCAAAATAATCATTACAAAGATACCGTTTATTCAGTTAATACAGTTAATATCAGGGATCATATAAAATTAATTTGAAATTATCTATCAACGTTTAATATAAGTGGATATACAGCTAACTTCGCAGATACTACTTACCGACGGCAGCGCAGCTGGTGGCTGAAAAATGAACTATAAATTCTACAAATATTCAGGGACAGGCGGGCTAATGCTTTAGCACGTAGCGATCGTTCTCTCTAACCTCCATGGAACTGAAGTTTTAGAGTTTCTTTTTCTTTGTGTTTAACCAAATGTGTGAAATAACAAAAAGCTATCGCGTACGCTACGGAAATTGTTGACAAAAGAGCAAAGTGATGTACTAGAGTTTTATGAAGACCTCAATATCTACAAAAAAGTCGCGATACCATGTCTATTACAATAATGTTACACTACTATTTTTTCTTGTTAAAAATGCAATAGTAACGCCTGTACAAACTAGGCCACATTATTCGTACCCGGCACACTGTTTTATGGAACCAAAAAAATTTACACCTTAAGGTTTTTACATAAATAGATTATTTATACCCTAAAAAAGGCATGACTTCAATTCCCAGAAGCCTAACTCGTGACGGGGTGCGGCCGGAGAAATGAAAAGGGTTCGTCACTTCGTCACTTATATTTTTAATAATTATGGAATTAAGGCACAACTGAAACAATTATATAGAAAAAGGTAAATTACACTGAATACAAAAACAATTTCACATTTATCACTAAAACATATTATAAAAGGTAGGGCTACTTACAATAGTGCCTTAAAGAAACTAATAGACTTTTATATAACAGGAACTGGTGGTACGGAATACAGATACAGGAAATCTTGTGAGTTATGCTTATGAGCTTATTATACTTGTGAGCTTATTATTATAACTGCTCAGCACTATAAATATATTTAAATAATTGTTAGCGGTGAGTCAACCGCTCTACGCGCTGACTCTGGTAAGAATGAACTTCGACAATAAAACAAATAAAAAGAGACAGACAGTAAATTTAAAAACGGAAACCAAGAGAAAAAGAAAATATGAAAAATGGCCGGAGAAGAGCGCAATGAAAGCAACGAGTCGCCAATATAGCAATGGCGCCTCGTTACAAACTCAAATACTTTTTGAGAAAAAAATACATGAACTTATCGTCACCTTTGACCTATGATATCTAAAACATTTTCTTATAAAGTGAATATTAAGAATATATTTTTTTAATAAATATGTGTCAATCGGACATGATGACATGCATATAAACGCGTTTCCTTAGCTAAAAATAACGCATTGGATTGGGAGCAGATTTTTTTTTGTATTTCGTATTTATTTATTAAAACGAAAAAGTGGAACCTAGAACTAAGATAGAAATAAGCCTACGGATGTGGTCTATCATACATAAATAAGACACGTCCCACTATTGCGGCGATTAGAAGATATTCATTTTTAATTTTTTATGCAAGGGTTTTCATCGAACTTGACCTCAAACAAAAATTTTTAAAATATTAATTTGTGTATTATTATAAATTATTATAATAGAAAAATACTAGAAAAAATCGACTCGGGTCACAAGTGAATCTCAGGCGGGAATCGAACCCGCAACCTGTTTTGCTGTGATGGCTGTTTCATCTTAATCGATTGACCAAACATTTGTAAAAATGTTTCTTTCGAATACGAGAGGATGATCCTCTCATTGGTGAAACAACGCTGGCCTACAGCGTAAAATCAGGAATGTACTAGAAAATTTCGACGAGTGTTCGCAAGGCTCGGTAGCTCAATTGGGAGAGCATTGGACCGGATTTACAAAGGTTGCGGGTTCGATTCCCGCCTGAGATTCACTTGTGACCCGAGTCGATTTTTTCTAGTATTTTTCTATTATAATAATTTATCTTATAAGATCGCATTGAAAATGCATAAAATATATAAAAATTATAAATCTTTGTGTATTATTTTTAAACGAGTTTAGAATAATGTACATTTTAGGAACTTGCTTGAGTACATTCAACATATTTTTTTAGGCTCCAAGCTTTATAAGCGAAAAAGGAACGCTTTTGGTGATTCCCAGTACAAGGTGGAAGTCACTATGATGAACATCGATTTTCGTTTGGAGTCTTGCCTCTATTGGGGTATAAATAATCGATTTATGCATAAAACCGTAAGGTGTAAATTTTTTTGGTTCCATAAAACACTGTGCCTGGGTATTAATCTTTATCCAAATAAATCTCTTCTCAAATTTAAAATGACGGACAATTATGAGAACTCATCTCTATAATGGTAAAATTTTATGGTTAAGAAAAAAGAAACAAGTTACCACTATAAGAGTATCTAAATACTGATACATTTTCATTATCACTACTCATAGAACACTATCGCTGCTATAACACAAAACGTTATATTACAAAAAATATATATAGTATAATAAAATTAACATCCTACCGCACAAAAAAATTGATAGATAGTATGTACAAATAAATCTGTTCAGCACTTACCCGATCGAGTAAGAAAACACTATTAAAGTTAATGTATACGATACTCAATAGTACTTTATTGGGATTCGGAGACAGGGCGATGAAAGTTTTGCTAAAATGATCTATCAACCGCTCGTCCCAGGCCTGCTCCTGTCGTCCGACGCGGGCCTGGGACTCGCGGCGGATACACGCGACGTGCACCCGCGTCATGCATCGCCGTTGGTTCAATACAATTTAGCGCCCGGGCCTGCGCTGCTCATACTATTTTTCAATACAGACCCGCGCGGGTGCATCCGCGCAAGGTTTAGCGTACGCTGCGCTCGCGAGCGGAATGCGCTTGAGGAGGACCCTCGGGAACGGCTTCTCCGAGGGTAGGACCCTCACTCGGAAACTACGGGTGATACCGGAGTTTTCTCCGTTATCACCCGATGTGGCCTAGAGGGGGCCCGATGGGATGGCGACCGCGGAAGCCCTCCGGGAACTTTTGTTTCCGGGGGACTTTCGCGGACGCACATCCCGATGAGGTGGGGGGGGGGGGGAACGCCGTAAGCACACCTCGGCCGCTTCCGGCCTGCATTGGGCGGGGCAACCGCGCCGCCTGTGATGGCGCCCGGGAACTTGTTCCTGGGTGATCATCACGGGCGTGGGAGTCTCGTCCTTGTGGATAGGTGTCGGTCGAGGGGTGTGGTTGATTCCTTTCCTTCACCAAAAGGGGGCCAGCGGTTGTCGGGGCGGGAGACCGGCAGCTGCATTGCACTTGGCCTTCAGGCGTGCGGGGTGTTCAGGGCGTCACGGTTCATCCCGTTGCTCCGTCCTTCACGGAGCTTAGGCGAGGTCCGCCCACGAGCGCGGACCTACACTGGTCCGGGTCGCGACCGAATCCGACAAGGGACCACGCGATTCGCACCACTGTGTATTGGGACGCCGCAGTTTTTAGTGGGTAGGCCTCCAAGCCTTTATCGGGCACTCGGCCGGGTAGGGGCATGGAGGAGAGTCCCACATATCCATCGTGTTCTCCCGGCACGATGGAATGCCTAATGCCATATCCTGCGAAAACAAAAAAAAAAAAAGGTTTAGCGTATGCACTCAAATGTGATCTGGCGCTGCTGGCGACACAAATGCTATACGAGCTCAAGTAAGTCAAGTTGAACAAAATAAAAACAACTTATGGTACTCGCGGTTACACATCAAGTAGAAAAATGTACACCAAGTTAACGTCTATATTTATAACACTTCGATTAGGTACTTCTGCCACCTACATGGTTAACTATATATATATATATATTTTTTTTTTCTTTTCTTTTTTTCAAAAATGTAGGTTTGAATATTATCTAATGGATGAAATGGATGGTGTTTGTAAAATAACCTTGTGTATGGTGTATTTCAATGTTTTCAACAGTTAATACAAATAAGTGAAAATATAATTATTTAACTACTTTATTTGCTTTCTCAATATCGATAAAAAAAACATTTAAGCTAAGTCCGTTGGCTTTACATCTTTGGAGTCGGAGGGTTCCTGTGTCGACTTCTGTAGAAGGTTTTTGCTAAACCACGAAGGTCTCTCCTTTTTCATTTCAACTATTCTTTTGCCTTTCCAATATTCTTTTGGCTAAAAAAAAATAATATATATAAAAGTTCTAGTAATTACAGAAAACATGAAACATCGAACAAGTTCCAACATTTTAGGGCTTAGAATAAAAAATATACAAATAAGAATTATTGTTAAGAGTTTTGGGGCTAATAACTAAATATCATTTTACTCCATTAAGTATATAATTTTTTTTATATGATGCAAATGAATTCAAAATTATAACAAGTTTTGTTTTTTTTACCCTTATTTACGGCAGAGGTTGGGAGGTAGGAGTAGCATCAGTCTTATAAAAAGCATAGTATTTCTGTAGCTTTGAACACTTAAGGCATATTGAATGCTATTTAACTACAATTTCACATTGGTTAGTTACCTTCTATGACTGCCGTACAGCTAAGAGTATTAGTATAAGTACCTATACTAAAAACCTGAATAATTGATTCACAAACAAATGTTTGTGGCGAAGGTTTTGTTTTGGACATAATATAATGCCAGCCACATGAAAAGGGTTAAAGTATCTGTAGTTATTAATTATTTATCCTACCTCTTCAGGAATATTATCTCCATCATATAATACAACAACCTCTTTGTCAATAGGACTGTTTCCTAATTTTTCAGCAATTTTGTCTTTGATTAGCTTAGTTTCACTTTCAATTCTTTTGTAACAAGTTTCTGGAAAAAAGATTTAAATAACATGAGATTACATAAATTGTTTTTTTATGACTACTTATCACTAAATAAAATATGTTAAAACTTTTCTCACTTAGTACTAAGTAGGCAGTATATTTTTTTTTTCAATTAAGTTATGTACCAGGACCTAACAGACCTATTGAATTTCTAAGTACAGTATGTTCTCTAGTCAGATACCCAACCAGAATTATAAATGCTTGATTCAATCCAAAAATCTATACTCTAAATAAAAAAATAATATATTTTATGGGCTGGAAGTCTTTCTTACTAATGTTGTTACTAGTATAGCTAGAAAAACTTGGAATTGCTGAAAGTGATGTATATTACCCAGTATTTTTGTTTTTTTAAAGAAAATAAATAAACTGACCATCAGGTCAAGAGCAAATCCTTTAAGTTATATTGAAGAACCAATGCAATTGGAATTTATGAAACTAAAGATGCTGATGGCTATTATCTAATAGGTTTGTATGATGTAAATATATAACTCCAACTAGATATCATTAAAATATTTGATGAGAGTGATATTCTATATAACTAAGCAAGTGTGGCCAACAAAAGAATGCGATCCTAACAGGTCGTGATCACACAGGCGAAATAACTTTAAAGTTGTCACCTGTTTTATTACGCCAAAACACTGAATAAATAAAATATTTAAAAAATAAATTGTTTATTATCTTTAAAAATATGACATTATATCAATTAAATATGCATGTTATACTTTTTCTTTATATTTGATGGTAAATAAATAAGAAAACTATTTTTTTTGTAACAAGGTATTTTTTTTTTAATGCAGTAACAAGGACATATCAACTGTTTATATTTGTAGTGTGCCAAAAATAACAGGCAAAAGTAATGTTATTTGACATGATACTTTCTCCTTTTTCTTTAGAATAATCCTTACTAATATTATAAATCGGAAAGTGAGTTTCTTTGTTTGTGCCGCTTGCACGCCGTAACTACTTAACCGATTGCTTTGAATTTTTGCAGACGTGAAGATAAAAGTCCGGATTAAATAATAGGGTACTTTTTATCCTGGAAAAAATGATATTCCCGAAGAAAAACAAAAATATTGTTTGCTTGACGGATGGATTGTAGATGGCGCTGTGTGTCGTTTAAAACAACGTAAAATATTGCAAACGAATATAAACATGTAAATTTAGAAGCTAAATGATACGATAATGAATCCCCGAAAATGAGGAATTCCCGAGGGATGACGTACAATTTGTTTTATCGTCTAAATTGTTTTTTTTTACATCTACTTATCCTGAAATCACTAAAGTCAACGAATTACTAATTGGTATAAGTATTAGTTACGTTATTTAGTTCTTAAGGTATGCGATAGATGGCGCTGGGTGTTTTTTAAAACAAGGTAACGATGTGTTTTTTAAAATACATAAGAAATGGAATGATAGCTTACGCTATTTAGTTCTAGAGGTATGCGAAAGTTGGCGCTGGGTGTTTTTTAAAACGTGGTAGCGAAGTGTTTTTTTTTAGGATACGTAAGAAGTGGAATGAATTATATGAATTTTGAATCCAGCGTTACATCGCGTTTCTTAGATTTTTCCGTGGGAATGAGAAGTTTTCTTATAGTTGTGCTTTATACCGCAATATAACCGAATTCCACGCGGGCGAAGCCGCGGGCGGAAAGCTAGTTTGATAATAAATAATATAGTAATAAAGTTAATGATATTATAAAATAGCAACTTAACATAACGTATGAAGGCAAGTAGCGTACCATTTGTAACTACTTATTAGAAAGAATAGGGTAAAGTTAAAACTTTGTCTATTGAGGGTAAAAAAATGGAAATAGACAATAAACTGGCAAAAGTGTGTTATGAAATAGATAAATTGGCTCTGGAATATAGTCATCGCATTTTCAGAATCCCTCCTTATTCTAATCCGAGTTCAACATTTCTCCACCATTCGGAACAACAAAAATGCCCAGCCTATTAAAAGAAACCCGTTAAAAAGGCAGAAAAGATGACTGGGTGGAGGTTTTAAAAAATTAGACCTTTTTTTCCAAACCTACCGTGATATCAGAATTGATACTATCATTGTTTTATTTATTTATGGGTTTACTAACAACTTATGCTTAAATGCTTAGCTTTATATGTTGCTGTTTATCTTTTTTTTTATGCGCCCTTAGCGCATGGGTACCCCTCCGGTCCGGGAAAAGGGGGTGGTGATCATCATGGATACATTGGGCGGCCCAGAGGTTGTCAGACTCGTACTGACTAAACACCACCTAGTAAGTGCCATAGCCTAGGAAGGCTTCATCGTTGCTGTTTATCTTAGTACACAGTAAATTATAGGAAAACATCATCATTATCATTGATAAATTATATCATTACCTTAACATTTCGGTGCAGATGATTACAAAGACAGCAAATCAGAATCAAAATAAATTTGTTTTTAGGCCAGTCGCAACTCTTTTTCAAGATATTGTTAAATTTTTTGCTAAGTATTTCTGAATATTATTATCACATTTTTATTTTCTTTATTAATTTAGTTACATTCAGGAATTAGTATCCCGACAAACAAGGAGGTCATAAGACTTAAGTTACTTTTTTAATGGGTCAATTAAAAAGTAAATAATAGTGTTAATTATTTCCTGTAACAAGTGTATGTTATACTACAGCAATGACAATAGTATTATTTTGATTTCATAGGGGTCTTGGCTAGCCATTGTCTGCTGATTAGTTAATGCCCAAAGCTGTTCATAATGGTCAACGCATTATTAATTATATAAAGTTTCAGACAAATTAAATCAACTATTTAGCCCCAAACTAAGCACAGCTTGTTTTATGGAGACTAAATATTTGATAGAATAACCATGACTTGGGAAGAAATCGATACCTCCAACGCAAATGGTCGTAACATTTTTTAAACAAAACTTGATTTGATACCTATTATATTTACATTAATAATATTATAATTTCAAAATTAAGATACCTTTCTCACTGAAGGTTTTTAGTAATAGTAAAAGGAATCATCATATTATTGCAACTTATTTAATGTATTTAGTTGTATGTATATATATATTTGGTTTATATATGTAGTGTAATATATACAATACTATATACAATTTGTATAGTTATATACATATTGTATAGTACATAATGTAATATGTATGTTAAACTGATAAGTTTAAGTATATATCTCCATTGTATCCGCTTTTAAGTTTCTTTTTTCCCAAAGGTTGACTGAGAGAGAATGCAATTAGCATTATGTCCGCCTTTTGTACCATTTTATATTTATGGACAATAAAGATTTTTAAATAAATAAATATTTATTTCGATACGTATGCTACGCTATGGATAGGCAAGTCCAAAGTTTCAAGCAATAAATATGTATATATCAGCTTGTAAGTCATGAAAAATAATTTTCATGACTTACAATTTTTCGATACGACCTTATGCGTGGTAGGTGTCGAAATGCTTATATTAATCACACACTTGTGCTACCAGGATTCCAATCTAGGATCCTTAACACAGTAGACTGCATTGCTACTTTTGGATCGCTTTACAGTTATCGGTCTTTGGAAATTAGTAGTTATAAAGTCTAGATTATATTACCACAAAGACGTCCATATTCATGATGGTCACCACACTCCGAGCATACTTTTATGTTATTTTTAGGAATTATCATTTTCCATACGTATTCTGGTGAACCAAACTTTCTTTTCAACCTTTTTTCAACGGTTCTTCTGAATTTAGGAACAGCTAAGAAAAATCCATCTCCTATAAGGTCCTTGAGAGAATAGGATTTTGTAGGTGATTTTATAGATGAAGCTTCATTAACATAAGCTAAAGCCAGTTCTGCAACAACAACTTCAATTAAAGTTTGCGTTTATTTATAACCATAGTATTTGTTATAATTAGTAAATATCTAACCTTTCGGTGGCTGTCCAAAAATGCTACGCATTATATGACTCTCTAAATGTTTGATTACTTCAACATATTTCCACAAACGGATAGACATTTTGGAATTGGTCTACGGTTTTTTAATTCAATAAAGTTTTAATGGTTTTTCACACATAATAGATAATATTCACTCAGACTACCTACACTAGTAATGCCGATTGATAGTGGACTATCGATAATTAGTAGATAGTCTATCGATAGGGGATAAATAGTAGGACTATCGATCGTAGTATCGATAGCTCAAAACGGGGCATTACTATTGAAGCAGTGCAATACTATCGATAGTATTGTTCCCCGTAAATAACAAACTATTGATAGTATCAATAGTATCGATACTATCTTTGTTCTTGGTAACAAAAGAATCGATAGTATAGACATTATTGATTGTTTTAAACTATCGATAATTTGTCAATTTACAATAGTATCATTTATAATTTTAAGGCATAGCAGCCAACAATAAATCTACATTAGAACAAATAATTTCAAATTATATGTTCAAAACGTGAGTCGCACAGATCAGAAATAATGCAAATAGGTTTGCATTTTATTACATTTCTGTATAAAAAAAAAACTGGTTGGTTGCCTGTAAAGTCGGTATACGGGCGAAAGTTTTACGTGACAACGACTTTGAGTGGTAAAATAATTTTAATGTGAATATTCATTCGTATAGTAGGAAGAAGGATGAAATAATAGTAACAATTTAAAACATTTATTTATACAAAGAATTATATTTAAAACATTAATTTATAGGCACGCGTCTCTTCCACTTTTTATGTCTGTCTCTCTCGCTCTTAGGCGGGCTAACCATGCCCGAGTGGAAGGGACGCGTGCCTCTCACTCGCTCTCATTGTAAGCGCATAACGTGAGCGGAGCGTAACGCAGTTTCTTGAAGTGCCACCCGGCAAACCAATTTATAAGACGTTGTCACGTCAATACCCAATACTATTGCAAAATTAAAGACTATCGATAATATAAAACAATCAATAGTCTCGATACTATCAATAGTATTGTTACCAAGAACATAGATAGTATCGATATTCTTATTTACTGGCAACAAAACTATCGATAGTATTTCACTCTTTCAATAGTATTGACATACTTTGAGCTATCGATAGCACGTTATTTTTCAGATGAAAAATTGATAGAAATACTATCGATGGATTGGCAACACTTACCTACACCCTTGGAGTTTGGAAGTATATACATTAATCTGTGGACTTTTTTTTTTTAATTTATTTCTGACCTAGATTCAAAGTCCTTTAGCCGTATACATCAATGAAACAACTTAATACACAAAACAAAAACAACTTAAAAAAAGGAATCAAACATAAACTCTACAAACAATAAAAGGAAGGATAACAATAAATTTAAAAACAATAAAAAATTTACATTTCTAAAATAAATAAGAAAACCTATACAAATAAACAAACTAAGCTAAATCTTTTCTACTGTTCTTGTAATTAACTTGAAAAGATGAACAAAAAACTGCGGTCTATTTAATAAATCTTGGACGTGGCGGGGTAAACTAATTTGGATTCCTGGACGAGTACTCTCACTACTGTCAGTGTCAGTTAATTCTTTGAAAAGTAACCGTCGCTGGTTGTTAAATTTTGGATAACTGAAAACAAGATGTTGCAGATCAGAAGATTCCTCAGGACAATGTTTACAGTGACTGTTCTCGTAGATATTGATTCGATGGAGATGTGTAGGAATAAGGCAGTGACCAAGCCTCATTCTTGATATAATCGTTATGAATTTCCGGCTTCCTTTTGCGCTAAGTTTATCATACCACGGTCTTATTGGTAAGTCTTTCTGCACCTCAGCATACCACTTTCCTTTGGTCTCAACTGTAGTGTCCCAGTACTCTTTCCAAAGCTTTCGGGAATTGGTTTTAAAGTAAACATAGTAATCGGAGAATGGTACTTGTACTGATTGACTGTCATCTCGATTAGAATCTGTATGTGTTATACTATCAGCAATCTCATTACCATCTATACCACTGTGGGAGGGAACCCATATAAATTCTATATTAATGCCACTATTGCACAAATTTTCTATGAGAGTATAAATTTTTAATAAAATGTAGTTAGTTTTGTAGGACCGAAGTCCATAAAACAATGAAGTTAAAACGCTTTTAGCATCAGAGACTAATACAATATTTACATTACTTACACTACTAGTTATATACATTAAACATTTAAGGATAGCATAGCTTTCTGCAGAAAAAATGCTAAAATTGTTATTCAACTCAATGCATTCACTGTAATTGGCTTGTGGATCATAAAAGGCTGCTCTTACATTATGTTCTTCTTTAGATCCGTCTGTATACACAAAATAACAATTGGCTCTTCTATGTTTGAATTCTAAAAAATCTGCTTTATTTTTTATTACATCTAAATGAAACTTATTTCCATCATAGTGTATGAGACTGTTATATGAGCATTCATAAATTGGCCATTTCTTACATTTATGTACATCTTGTATTTTACTTTTAACATGACTATAAATAGTTATAATTTCAATTCCAGAAAGTAGTGACTGAGGAGATATACTAGGCGTTGGCATGAAGTGCAAAGCCTCTCTCATATTGTGAAGTTTAGTGTTGAGAGGATTATCTGAAGCTACTAACTTTAAAAAGAATCTTTCTGCTAGTTGAAGCCTTCTAAGGAGCAAAGGAGGTATGCAAGTTTCCACTTCTAATGAGTTAATAGGAGTAGAGCGCATTGGTCCACAAATTAGCCTTAACCCTATGTTTTGTATTACATCCAGTTTGTGGAGGAAGGAATTATTAGCATTTAAGTAAGCTAAGCTACTGTAATCAAAGTGACTTCTGACTATGCTTTTATACAACATACTCATAGTTTTGGGGTCTGATCCCCAGTAAGTACCTGCTAAATGACGTAAGATATTTATACTTCTCATAGCCTTCTTACTAATATAGTCTATATGTTTATCAAATTTTAAATGTGAATCAATTACTACACCCAAAAATTTATGATGGTCAACAATGGGAATTTCTGTGTTATTATAAAGAATTTTCATAACTGTACTTTCTTTACTAAATATTAAAAGTGAACTCTTTTCTGGACTCACTTCTAATTTAAGTTTGTTATGATAATATATATATAATTGGTTTAAAGCATTATTTATGCTATTTTATAGCTATATCTATATTTTGATTTATACTATATAATAGTAAATCATCTGCAAATTGTAAGATGTTAACCGTTTCAGTGTTGACATATTTCAAAATCTCTGAAGTATATAGATTGTATGACTCTGCTCTTTGGTTGAGTGCGTGTAACAAGTACTTCTTAAAAAACCCCTGTTTTCTTTACTGTTGACATACTATATTGCCTGTTTGTGATTGTCTTGTGATCGTTACATTGGTATCTGGTAAGTGTTTTAACCGCTTAATAAACAATTTAGTACCGGTCTAAAAATGGATACCGATCCACCGGACCCCGGTGGCGGTAATGCAACTTCCCAAGATCTTTTTGACTCCCAATCTCTAGACACCGCAACGGATAACACATCGTTGCACCCAAACAGAAAGCGTACCAAAGATAATTCATCTTTCCCCCCCATCCCCGCAAAGAAAACAACATCTGCTCAAGTTACCGCATCGGCCCAAACAACATATATTCTTCCGGAATATTTGGACAGCAAAAATAAATATTCTGATAATGACACCGCTCCTTTCATCGTACATGTATCCAAAAAAGAATCGGATACGTCGCATGGTGCTGTCCTTCGCCCTATTAGCTTTGGAAAGTTTCTTCATTGTAATAAAATAAAAAACATAGTTTCTGACGGCATAAAAAGGGTAGGAAGAAACCGCATTTCTGTGCAATTTAAATCGGGAGCAGATGCTAATGCTTTTATAAGTCACCCAGCTCTAAATGATAATGATTTCATAGTTTCTATCCCTTCATTTAATGTTTCCCGAATGGGTATAATTAGAGAGGTCCCGGTTGAGTGGTCAATGGAAGAGTTAGTACAAAATGTCCAAGTACCCATGGGTTATGGAAAAGCTTTTCGTGCTAGGCGTTTGAACAGAAAATCAATTTCTGCTTCAGGAGCTCCAACATGGATCCCAACTCAAACAGTTGTGCTCACCTTCACTGGCAAAAAGTTACCTCAGTACATCTATTGCTACTATACCTCTCTACCAGTTGAAATGTACAAACTCCCAGTAATACAGTGCAACAAGTGTTGTCGCTTTGGTCATGTCAAGTCCCAATGCCGGTCCAAGCCCCGTTGCTATAAATGTGGAGATTTACACGAAGGCGAAGACTGTCTCAGTCAAGCCCCTCCTAAATGTGTCTTATGCTCTGGTGATCACGTTGCTACATATTCATCCTGTCTAGAACATGTAAGACAAAAATCTATCAAACTGGTAATGTCACAGGTAAGTGTCTCATACATGGAAGCCTCAGCTAGATTCCCGCCATTGAGAAAGTCTTTCGCCGATACTACTAAATCCGCCCTGGCTCCTCAGAGCCCACAGAGATCAACACCTCATAGAGCAGTCCATTCTCCCCCTCCTACTCAATGGCACCGTAAAACTGTTGAACTCCCCAGGCATCATCGCTCTCCTGCTTCTAGCCATGGATTTGACAATGTTGCACACAATAATATTATTAGCACTCCTCCATCTATGTTACCTAACGGATATGTATTATCAAACAATCTCTCGGTCTCCCCAGAACCTAATGATAACTTATTAGAAATGCTGTTTTCACAATTGTCAACTCTAATCAATTTCATTCAACGATTCAATGATGTAGAATTACCGTACAATATCAGACAAAAACTTACTGAGCTTACTTCAATTAATAACATTCACACCACTGCTACAGTGGAACTGCAGGAGTATTAATCATAAGAAACATGATCTTGTATATCTTATAAATACCCATAAACCAGTTTTAATTGCCATCCAGGAAACGTGGCTTATGTCTGGATCTCGCTTCCGGATCAAAGGCTACGCGTCCTTCCGGGATGACAGGAATGATGACAAAGCTGGAACCGCGATTTTCATTGCCAGACATTATAGTTTCAACCCTATAACTCTCCCACCTCATGATAACAAAAAATTCAATATAGTAGCGGTCAGATCCATGGATATATCCTTCGTGTCCTTGTACATTCCAAATCCTTCTCTTTCCATCTTATCAGATATTTCAACTATAATTGCTACAATTCCCAAACCACTTATTGTGTTAGGTGATTTCAATATACACAACCAAATGTGGGGCTGTCATACCTCTGACCCTCTCTCACCTAAACTCTTAGATATGTTAGATGAATTTGACCTTTGTATTTTAAATGATGGTTCACCAACTCGTCGAGTTGCCCCCACACAGAATCCAAAAAGTGCAGTTGACCTTAGCCTCTGTTCAGCCAATCTCACGTCTAGCCTCAATTGGCAAATTCTGGACAACACATATGGAAGCGATCATTACCCAATTGTGGTGATGTTGCCCAGTCCTAGAAAGGAATTCCCGAAATATACACCTAGACAGAAATATATTCTGTCTCAGGCTGACTGGAATAAATATAGTCTCAGTGTAGATGATAAAATCAAAATGTTACCTGATCTAACTCTGGAGAATTTAGACTTGTGCTATGTTTCATTCAAAAACGCTCTTTTATCGGCCGCTGATTATTGCATCCCTACTAAGAAACCTCTCCCTTCTGGACGTCTCTCTTCACCACCCTGGTGGGATAAAGAATGCTCCGCTGCCTGTAAAAACCGCAAAGAAGCAGAAAGGAGGTACGCACAATCCATGACCACACAAAATTACCTCATCTATAAGAAAACTGCAGCAGAAACCACCAAACTGCTTAAGCAAAAAAAGAAAGAGGGCTGGTCATCCTTTTGTCTTTCCCTTTCTCCTAAATCCCACCCAACCCTGATCTGGAAAAATATAAAAAAATTTCGTGGCTCCACTGCTGATAATAATAATACCTCTACTGACCCCTCATCATGGATAATACCTTTTAGTAAAAAGATTGCACCCGTATCTGTTCCTAGCCTAGAAGAGTACTCTAAATTCCCCCCTGTACAAAGGTCACCTTCAAACTATTTGGACTGCCCCTTTTCGTATGAAGAGCTATCTTTGGTCCTCTCAAGTCTTGCGGATTCGTCTCCCGGGATAGACGGCATCCCCTATTCCTTTATTGCTAAGAGTGGCAAGGACACTCAAATGTATTTTTTAAAAATAATCAATCTTATTTTCGATTCTGCTTGTCCACCTGATGACTGGAAGACTTATGTTGTTATTCCTATCCTAAAGACAGGTAAACCTGGCAACGACCCTTCCAGTTACCGCCCTATCGCTCTTTCCAACACCATGGCAAAAATTATGGAGCACCTCATCAAAAACCGGCTTGAGTGGTTCTTGGAGAATAATTGTAAGCTTGCCAAATCTCAATTTGGTTTTCGCAAGGGACTATCCACTATGGACAGCCTCAGCACCTTCGTGACCGACATTCGGATTGCTCTTTCGAAGCAAAAGTCGACAGTGGGCGTTTTCCTCGACGTTGCGTCCGCGTACGACAATGTTCTTCTCCCTGTACTCAGGGCAAAAATGCTACAGCTGAGTATACCTGAGAGGATAGTAAATTACTTATCTAACTTCTTAAGTGACCGGTCGGTGCTGATAAACTACCAGAACACTACTCTTCCTCAAAGAAAGATCTGGAAGGGCCTACCACAGGGCTCAGTTCTTAGCCCCCTTCTTTACAGCATCTATACCTACGATTTGGAGCTCACAGTAAATTCCTTCTGTAATGTACTGCAATATGCGGATGACCTGGCTCTTTATGTGGAAGTTGACGACATTTTGGAGGCTCGTTATAGACTGAATACTGCAATCCATTACCTTAACTATTGGCTCCAAGAGCATGGGCTATCACTCTCTATAGCAAAAAGTAGTGTTGTGGTTTTCTCTAGAGCTAGATCTATCCCTAGGGTAGATATAACATGTGATGGTCGAACATTCCCGGTAAGTGGTAGCGTAAAATTTTTAGGTATGATTTTAGATTCAAGAATGACCGGAGCCCATCACATCGGTTACACTACCACGAAATGCGAAAGAAATATAAACATACTAAGGGCTCTCTCAGGAGTTTGGTGGGGAGCGCAACCTTTCACACAAAAAATGCTCTACAACGCCCTTGTTCGTAGCCTCTTGGACTATGGATCGTTCCTATTAGAACCCTGCAGCTTAATAGCCCTAAAATCTTTAGATAAAATCCAGGCAAAATGCCTTCGAATAATTCTTGGGGCCATGAAATCTTCTCCCATTAACGCCATGCAGCTCGAGTGTGCCGAACCTCCCGTCCAAATTAGAAGACAATTTATCTCAGATAAATTTCTATTCAAATTATTCCAAGTTTCATCCCATCCATTGATCGATAAATTACGTATTCTCAATCAGCTTATACCATCCAATGATTATTGGACGCATAAAAAACTACCTTGTTTATTAATAAGTTACAAAAAACTCATACAGCTGCCTTGTCCCGTCTATCAGTCTAGACTTAATCCTCTTTTTGAAACTCCGTATCAGGCATTAATTCACCAACCAGAAATCATTCTCGATCTAGGCATTGAAAAACATAGCATAGGAGCGCAAAACGAACTAAGTGCTATAATGGCAAATAAATGGTCTGATTGGATGCCTATTTACACGGATGCGTCGAAATTATCGGAAGACGGATACGTTGGGGCAGCGGCGTGGATTCCCAGGTATAATCTTATCTTAAACTTTAAATGCTCGTCATATTCATCAGTCTTTTCCGGTGAAGCTATTGCCATTTTGGAAACTCTTAAGTTTGTTCATTCGCACAACCTCAACAAGGTATTAATATTTTCGGACTCAAGGAGTTGTCTACAAGCAATATTAAGTAACCAGTTCCGTTGTAAATTCAAATTCCAGTACGTATTGAAAATCAAAACTCTCCTCTTTGAGTGCCAAAAACAGGGATTACGCATTGTGCTGTGCTGGATACCCGGACATGTGGGAATCCATGGCAACGAGTCTGCAGACTCATGCGCTAAGCAAGCCACAGTGAGTGGCTCTCAATCTCACGGTAACATATACCCAAATGACCTATCATCTTTGGCCAAAAAACATTTAACCTCTGAGTGGTCTAAACATTGGAAAAGGAGCTCCACCACAAAAGGCTGTCATTATGCTTGCATCCAACCAGAAATTCCCCGGATACCGTGGTTCTTTAAAATTCGCAGTCTCAATAAGAGAGTAACCTCCACTATCTGTAGACTCAGATTAGGACATGTATGCACTCCAGTTTTTCTAGCCAAAATTAGGGTGAAGGACAATTCCCTATGTGAGTGTGGGCTTGATGAGGGTACTACAGAACATATATTTTTTAACTGCCCTAAAAATTCCCCTTCTTTGTACTCCCTACTCCCCACGTCCCTCCCCCTCCCTACAAATTTCAAAAGCATCCTACCATTGGTATACTCAGATTTTGTGAATGTCCTGTGTGCGTATATTAATACTAACAAAATTAAATTGTAGTCTAATTGTGCACTAACAAAATGCTTTTCAATTATTTCAGGTACCTCAACAGACCCATTTGTATCTCCATCTTATAAAACCAATATAAAGTTACATATATTGTCTACCTGGCTCTTTTAGTAACCATTATCTTGTACACTGCACAGACCCTGTTTGCGTTCCAAGCAGAGTTGTCTACCGGACAAGCACAAACAATACTTCAATCCCTCCCCGAACTAGACATTGGCTAAATCAAAAGAGAGAGCCATTTACCAAGAAATTGAAATATAGATTGTACAGCAAGGGAGATAAAGTTGCACCTTGCATAGTTCCTTTATTAGCTGATCTAGGGCCATGCAATTTATTATTGTAATTTACATAAATAGTTCGATTACTTAAAAATTCAAATAACCATTTCAGAGTACTTCCTGGTATGCCAATGTCATGTAAAACTTCAATAAGCTGTTCTATATTTACATTATCGAAAGCACCTTTAACATCTAAGAAAACACAAACCATGTTAGAATTACTGAGTTTGACTTGTTTAATGTCATCATCATTTCTAAAACCATGCTGAATTTCAGGAATTAAATTATTACTTTCTGAAAAGTATTCCAAACGTAGCTTTAGCATATTTTCAAATAATTTTCCCAAACATGAAGATAGCGATATAGGCCTGTATGAAGAAGCAGTATTTATAGGTTTATTTGGCTTTAATATTGTAATGACACATTGAGTTTTCCAGGATTTTGGTATAATATGACTTAGCCAAAGTTTGTTATATATACAAAGTAGTATTTTTTGGGCATTTGGATGTAACCTTTTAATAAGTAAATAGGGTAAATTATCTAAGCCTGGTGTAGTGTCCTTTCTACTTTGTAATGAAGCAGTCATTTCAGTAAAAGAAAAAGGTTTATTAAGGAAAGAATTAGCTGCATTTTCTTGAGCACTATTAAACAATGATAACAACCTGTCTACATTGAAGCTGTTGTCGTCTGATAGATTGTCTAGAAAAGCTGGAATCCATGTATCATCAAAGTTCTTATTGTGAATACTATTTCCAATTCTCTTAAATTTTTTAATATAATCCCAGATTCTTGAAACTGTAGTCATTCTATTAAAGCTACTACACAAATTTTTCCATGACTCTGAGCTCTCAATTTTAATTGTTCTTTTCTTTTGAGCATCTAGTTTTTTATATTCTATAAAATTAGCTATAGTAGGACATGACTTATATTGCTTTAAGGCCTCTTTAGATGCATTCACAGCTAGCTCACATTTTGCATTCCACCATGGAGCAGGTTTTTTACGAACAACATTACCATTTTTTTTCTTACTCTTAGGAATAGTTATATCTCTCAAATCATTTAAAGTATTTACAAAACTATTATACAATTCTAGGCAATCTTCAGACTCAATGGTTAAATTGGAAAAGAAATTTTCAGATAGAGCATAAAATTCAGACCAGTTACCTTTCCTATAAATAAATCTTTCTTCCACAGGACCTACTTCATACATACATGGTTGAATATTTACATAGAGGGAAACTGGATAGTGGTAGCTGCCTAAAGGATCATCCTGAACCTGCCAATTACACAAATGAGCAATCGAAGGACTGACAAGAGTGACATCTATTGCAGAAGCCTGTCTGTTTGGATATGGACATGTTGTTGGAGTACCATCATTTAATATGCAAAAATCTAAGTCATCAATTAAGTTAAATATATTATTTCCTCTATTATTATTGCTATTGCAACCAAAACTGATATGATGTGCATTAAAGTCACCCATAATTATACAAGGTTTGGGAATATTATTAAGAATATGCCTGTTTTTTAGTATTAAATCTGCCACTTTTAGGTGGACAATATACACAAAGTATACTGATATTTCCTGACTTTGTCTCAATATTTATGGCTATGTTTTGGACCTTTTCATGAAAGTTAGTGTTTAATACAGAATATTTCAACCCATGTTTAATTAAAATACCTACACCATTGCATCTATTTTCAGAGTTCTTGTAAATAAAATTGTAATTTGGAATATTAGGGATAATAGATTTATTAGTAAGCCAAGTTTCATTAAGTAAACAAATGTCTATTTTCTTATCTGCAAGTAATTTTTGTAACAATGTTTTCTTGCTCTGTAAACTTTGTATATTGAACTGAACAATATGTAAATAATCCTCCATTAAACTAAGTTGGATATAAATATTTCTTTTATTTTCTTAGTTGTTAAGGGTTCTTTATTTTTGTTATTACCTAGATCCAATAATGATTTTACAATAGCATTCAGGATAATATCATTGTTGACAATTGTATCTAGGTACATCTAAAGACTTATTTACATTATTTACATTCAGAAGTGGATAAGCTTTCAAATCATTAGGTGGTGGAGAACTCACCACAGTGGCATAGTTTTGCTGAGTATATTTCTTCATGTTTTCTTCTATCTTCTGTTTTTTTATTGGACAATCTCTGGATATTGCTAAATGAGGTCTATTGCAATTTATACAAGTTATTTCTTCCACATCACATTCCTTATAAGAGTGATTCCCAGTACATGAGGAGCACATTTGCTGAGGACTTCTGCAAACTTTGGCCGAGTGGTTAAACTTAAGACATTTAAAGCATTGTAAGACTGGAGGTATATATTGGTGTACAGGATAACAGAATAATTGAATGTAAGCATGTTGTGGCAGTGTTGTAGTGGCAAAGGTTACGGCAACTGTGGTCAACGGGGATAGTATGTTATCTGTCTTCTTCATAAATCTTTTAATGGATATAACTTCAGCATCGCACATGATATTTTTATAAATTTCTTCATTGGACATGTCTTTAGGAACATATTTTAGAATACCTATTTTCTCTGTTAAGTGTGATGGTATGAATGCCTTCATTTTATTTTTAGATAAGAAATCATCCATTTTAAGGAAATAATTGGCTGGTATGGCTTTTCTAAAAGAGACTCCAATTTTGTGCGCATTGACACGGTGAACACCAGTGATGCCCTTAACATTTTCTGTGAATAATTTCGTTAGTGATATGGGATTTCTGTTGCCTAGTTTTTCCTGTTCGGTTGATTGAACAAATACTGTGAAATCACCAGTACTGCTTTCTAGGAATTGTCTTTTATAGTTGGGTTTGGTAAAAATTTTGTACTTATCTTGAGGGCTGGAGAAAACATTGTCATATTTCCATTTCTTTTTTCCGTCCCCAGGGTCCTCCCCATTACTAGGGGGACCCATTTTCGTTTATTTTTCGTTTTCAGACGTTTAGGATAGGAAAGGCTAGGAAAATTAACTTTAATTGAAAAAGAAACTTTAAAGCTGCCGCTCAGGTTGACTTCCCGCCAAAAAAGTCATCTGTGGACTACACTGCCAGTGTTGCCAACTCGAATTTGGAAAAAGGCGTAGGCCGGTGAGAACTTTAAATACTATTTAATTTCTTGGTTAGGTACAAAAATTAATGTAGTTTCTATTTCGCAACCAATTTTACATAAAATTGGTTGCGAAATAAAAACTACATATAGGGGTACATACCAAGCTAGGTACAGTCAAAATTAGCTGCAAAACAAAAACTGCAATATTGAAAAAAGAAATAAAACAAGATTTTAAAATGTACATGTGTTTTAATAAATTAATTTTGTTCATGAGAGTTTTTTTGGAGGCTTCCTCAACAAACTCTAAGTTCTTTAATCTGCAGAAACGTTTTAGGCATACATTACATTTCATTAAAAAACAATTTCAATTTTTTGAAAATCTTCAAATGCAAACTATTTTCGGATAAATTTGTAAGAAATGGTTGCCTCTTTTTCTATCTGCTGTATTTCCATTGACAGCACCAAAGAGCTTGTTCATGTTGGAAGCTATAATTCCTGTGCCAATAGCTTCTTGAGGTAAGGACTCTGAAAAGAATCCAAACTTATGAATTAAATCAACTAACTAATAACAACTCCAGTACAAAAATGATTGTGCTATCCTGTATTAGGGATTTAAGAAATGATTCAAAATCTTACCCGTGTTACTTCTACTTGGTGGTTTGCTTTTAATTCTTCCTCTGGTAACTGGGACAGTATATTTTCAGCTCCAGTTGGTATAGCAAATTTATGCAAACTTTTCATATTGTCGCTGGTATATGATGTTGCATCGAAATGCTTGCTGCAGAGCACCTTATGCTGTGCATATAGCCTTGACAATGATTCTTCAGTGGACCAATCTTGATTAAGAAAACAGGATGTGGCCCATACTTTAGCCCTAAAACAAAACAAGTATTATGCATCATATTTTTATTCAACCCAATTTTTGTGATTGCCAGTAATGTCAAAAATACCTGTATACCTGGGAATCTTAATTTTATGCCAAATTATAGTTAAACACTAACTATAGGGTTTGAAACTACACGCACAAACACACCAGCGACAGCCCATTGTTGTTCAATGGGAGGTGGGGTGAGTTGATTTGGCAGTATCATAAAATTATGTAGTATAGATAGGTACTTACTTGAGTGACCCATGCATTGACTGTCGAGGAAATCTATGAAAGTTTTAGGGAGTATCTTCTTTAGAAGTTATGCCGCACTTACAGCATTTTTTTTCGCAACCATTGCAAAAAAGTTCTACTTCTTCTTTTGGATTAATAGCTCTGTTGCGCTTTTCGCACAATTCTGCCAATTTCGCTTAAGAGGCCAATACACAGTCAGGGATTTAAAGAAAAACAAAGATGATAACAATTGCGTAAAAACAGGTAGCCATTTTATTTCTTTTTTTTTATTCCTTTAATTTTAGGGAAAGCAAAGAGGTCATCATATACAGCCAAAAAGCATACTCAAAAGAGCCTTTGGATTGCAAGTGGATTACAATGGGGCCTCATATATTGAACACCTATCGAGCAGACTTAATTCTGCAGCTTTTGACTAACGTTATGAAGAAACTATAACTAAGGATTTGGCTGTATGGAGGCCGTGGTCTTGTCATTATTCTTATTGTCAGATACATTGCTCTATCTCTTTCTTTCACATAAACCCATCTCTATTTGCAAATCGTTCCATATGTTTGCATTGGCTCCTAAGGAAGTTGAACCCCCCTGACCTACACCCTTGGAGTTTGGAAATTTATACATTAATCTGTAGACTACACTGCCAGTGTTGCCAACTCGGATTTTGAAAAAGGCGTAGGCCGGTGAGAAATTAAATTTGCATATATAAATCTTCGTGAGCTACGTACTTTTTTTTCTGAGTGAAATGAAAAAGTTAGATTAGGTGAAACTGCATAACACTAGTATTTTGTTATACAATTTATTTAAGAAAGAGAGATAGAACATATAGTTGTTTGATTAGATGCTGTATGCAGCATTTACCATGCTGTAGTAGACATTTGCCATCAGAAAATGCATTCTTATGCTTGTTTGCCACCTTCGTATTATAAAAAAATAAAATGAACTAATTAAAAGGAAACTCATTTTTTATTATTTTCAGGCAAATTAAATGTATACATAGGTTTATTACAATATTGAATGTGTTCCTGTGTAGGCGTGCTGTTTGTTTTTACACAACTTTTCGTGAAACGTAAACCTGTTAGCGTGTCAGTGGTAAGTCTGTTTCTGATCTTAGTTTTCATCAAAATGATTAAAGAAAATAGATGCTCGAAGTTTACATTGCTGTGTAGCAATTTTTTTCACGAAATTATTACATTACAACCATTGACGAGTCCTCCTTTTAGTTAATCAATATACCTGGGCCAGGTGGAAGCGCTCTTCTTTATCAAAAGTATGTTGTTACTAACATGAAAAAGTGTAAAATCCGGCGAACTTATAATTGAAATGAAATAAAATATTTGAAGGTTAATTTTTAGTATATTCAATTTCACATAAGTCACAATTTACTATGAAACGAAATGTTTGTTGGAGTCGGTGCCACATAATTTTAGTCATAATTAGTCCTGCAGACGGGGGCGCCAATGTTTTTAAGTAAAGTAAATGAAAATATGCTTCTACAGTCTAGTGTGTTATGTTATTTTGCAAATTTGTACAATTTAAAAAAATACGTAGATTCTAGGGCCGAAGTTCGTAAGTTTGCAGAAAAAGCCTAACCACTTGGCAGTCCGCTATCGCGCTACGCACCACTCTCAACGGTCCTAATGCTGCGCCAATATGATGAAAAAATTACGGATTTTTATATAAAAATAACATTTTCTCGCTAAATAATGAAGCTGGCAGCAAATAAAAAATACTACCGTAAAGCTGATTAAATAAAGAATCCATCACAAAATATTTGGATCTTTGTAACTCAAAAATGTATCATAATTTTACATAAACAGCAGACCACGTGGAAATTTGAATATGGTAGCAATTGCTACTGGACTGACGAGGGGTGTTGGCTATCGGTAGCAATTGCTACCGTGCACTGACAAGTGGCTAAAATACGAAGAACTACGTAAAAGTTTTTGAGTTGGCTACATAGAAATAAATCAATGAAAATCAGAAACTTTTTTTGTTAGGTTTTCCTTATTCGGGAAGGCAAAGAGTATAATACACAAACAGCATTAAGTCCATTATTCCTCTCTTGATAAATGTGACATTAAAATAAATTATATAAATTCAAAAACTAAACCAATAACTATCAGAATAAATGGATGGATCAGCTTCAATGGCGCAATAATAGTTATGGTGTAACCATAACTTCCCGAGTTCTTAACCGATTTTAATATTTTTTTCGTGGAATCGAATCAACAGGTTTACGAGCAGATTGTGACGGAGAGAATCCGAACTTTGAAATTCGCAAAAATTCCCATCGGAACAATTTTTTTTTCTCTTTTTCAGGTATTACGCTCCGCTCCAATATATGGTGCTAGCGAAGCTTTATGCTTAGCGACTGCATCGCCTAGTAAAACTATATATTAAATACAATGTTATCTGGTCAAAAATCGTAAATATACACTAAGTGATTTGACTTAAGTGCCGCTCAATTTCTATGAATGAGGAATGAACAATGAGATAACCCTTTCCCTTGATTTCAATAAAATTATGAGGTTTTACTGAACCCTTTCGTTTATGTGTGTTTTGTTTCACTTGCCAATACTTGTATATCTTGTTCACAAATACTTTGTGGTTTATAATCCACCATTATTACGCACTAATATCTATCACAACAAATATTTTAACAAGAAAACTAAAATCACTAAGTGGCGCATCCCAATGATGCCAATAAACAGTAACTACTTTCTATAATAGTCCTATTGGGTATAGACTACTACTTTTCTTCATGAATAGACTCGTTAAATGTCATAGACTAAAAAGATTACATTACCAGTGCTGCCATTAAAAAAAACGTGCCTTGCTTGCTCTGTACTGCAACATTTATCTTTCTAAAGGCAACATAGAAAATATGGCGTTTGACAATCAGCTGTGAGAAAGTGGGGAGGAAACGGCGAACGTCTGTATTTTATTGTACGCTATGTAGTTCATGTTCTCCAGCGTTTCGTTTCAGTTGTTGCTATGGCGTGTTTAAGTTCCAGTAGGCTTTGTGCTCGTGTTCAAGATAAGTTATTGTGTCAATTCGGACATAAAGTTCGAAGCCATACTGTATTTGTGAAACTCAAACCTCCTGGACCTTCGCCCTTGCGAATATTTGGAAAAACTTGTCAGGTCAGTTAATTTATTTTTATTTTCTACGACTTTTATTGATCTTTCTCTATTATAACTCTTCTTTTATTTTTATTCTTTATGAATGTAATGTTATGTCATTCATTCCGAAGGACTTTTTACATAACCCCACAAGCATGACACTAACCTCACAAGCGACAGCTGATCGTACCCTATGCAGGTCAGTTTTCAGTTCTTCTGAATAAAATAACTGATTCTTATTTGTAGGTTTTTTGCAATAATAGTATGAATAAATTATGAAGAACATTTGGCGACGATTTTAAAAGTGAATGTTCGCGTGTCGCCACTTTATAAGTTTTTCGTGTGCGCCACGGGTTTGTCAGGTTTGTCCAATAATTTTCATTACGCCTTGGATAGATATTCGTATTTTTACTTACGACAAACAAAGTTATTCTGTATGGAAGGCCACGGCTGGTCGATGTAAAAATTAGGAAAAAAATCTGTAGATTATCTGTTGACCCAATTTTCTTTAGAAACCTTGACTACGAGTGTTTTTACTGACCTTTCTTACGCTTTGGAAAAATAATTTCTCAAAGTACAAGTATATTTATATAATTTATAAAACAAGTAGGTAGATGTTGGTAAAGAATTGTGCTGTGTTCGTGCATCTACAATTGCGACAAGTGCGAGCTGGCCGCGGGGGGCGTCTTGCTTTCTCGCGCAGCGTGCGAGCATGCAATGTCCAATATCGACGACTAACTCAAAACTTTCTAAGCAACAATTAGTATTCACATTAATATTTCATTTATTCCTTCATTCGCAATTAATTGTCGGTTGGTCTTTTCGGTAACAGATACGTTCTCATTCAACATTCCAGTTCCATATACGGTTCGCTCTGCAGTCATATTAGTTTTAATAATGAACCTAGATGTTCTCGAAAAATATTTCTATTGAGAGCATTTTTTTTTATCTTTTACTTACATGCGTAAGTCTCGAAAATGTTGCATAGACATGCCACGGCTAGATAGTGAAAGTTGTGTGATGATTCGTTGAATTCTTAATAGTCCGAAATCTGGGTAAGTAACCTGTTGAAGGAGTGTTTAATAGCCTTTCTTATTTTATTCTAGTCCGTTGACGAACATTGCCCCCGTTTAACGTGAGACACTCAGACTTCGTGTTGTCTTGTTTGTAATTTCACTTGCGCTTTTCGCCATTATTTGCTTTAGGCACCTGTGGGAAGTTAATGTTTTTACACTTTCCACCAAAAATCATCTCAAAATATGATGGTGAGAAAATGCCGTATAAGCCTCTAATGGTGTGTGTTTGTTTTATGGAAATATTAAAATAATTAGGTGAAGTAGGTTTCGTCAAGTAATTTAAGACTTTAGCCATAATATAATCACTGGACATGCGTTCGTACGTCTTAGTCCGGCGTCCATCGGAATAGCTGAACATTAATAGTATATTTTATTATATTGTCCAATATACTAATTACACAAGCCAACAAAATTTGACAAAGTTTCTTACCCAGACACCTGAGTATATTTACCCGAAGGATTTTGGTGTGCTGAATCCAAATCCGGTCGCAGAATTGCTCTATCACGTCACTGAAACTGATCTAAACTAAACTGATGACAGTATAGGTAGCATGAAGCAAAATTGAGAAAAATGAATTTCATAATACGATATCTCGGCAAAAAAAAAAAGAAGAATTTGTAAACAAACTCAACGCCATTTGAAAGTTCAAGACTTGTACTTTAAGATGACCCCTGTAGTTTTTTAGGTATACTAAAACTGAAGGATCACATAACCTCAAAAACGGACGAAAACGGCGTTTTTTGCACTTTTAGTTTAGAATATCTCAAAAACCTGACGTGATACAGCAATTTTGCTAGCGGATTTGGGTTCAGCACACCAAAATCCTTCGAAAAAGTATACTCACGTCTCTGGGTAAAATTTTTGTTGACCTGTGTTATTCGTCAGTTTTTTACTATACATAATCATACCATACCATAATAGATATTTTTCTTATTAAACAACAGTGTGACTGTATGTAATAACTGATGCATAATATGTCACCGACTTAGTGACATATACATGAGTTATTATCTTGCCAGGTTAACGCATCGTAAATTTAAGTTAACAGTTCGTGATCATTGATATTATCATTTTGAAAATACTAGAATGCCTCTAGTGTTCATTATTTGGACCAGAAGGCTCTTGAATGAGCTGCGCCACGTAACGTCCTGCGCAAAGAAGCTCACTAGAAATGCGGAACACATAACTATTTGTTCAGTCGACATCATTGTATAAGAGTTTGTGGCAACGCATGCGATGTGATGTAGCATATGTTATTTTCGACTTACAACATTTTCGTGAATTCTAAATAACGTGATAACAATACAAAAGGGCATAAAACTGGGAACACTGTCTTCTGGCCGTTAAAAGTAGTCGTAATAGGGATGTTGACTAATTTTTGGAATTGCTTTTATTTTATAGAATGCCCCTATATATATACGAAAATAATATTTTAAATAATTAATATGACGTATTCCATTTAAAAAATACGTAAATAAAATTAATTTTCAAAATTCCCGCCAAAACGCTCCAAACAGTCACGTGATTATAATCTACGTCACTAACCGATAAACAAATCCTAGCGTTCTGTCAAACTCAAGAGTATTTTTATATTGGTCAAACTTAAATGATCTTTCTTGACAGAGTTCCTTCGAATAATAAGTTGTAAAAATGAATACATCGTTTTATAAATGCTGTGCAGTGCCGATGTGCAAAAGTACGTCGATTAGTACGCCACAAAAACTTTTCATCAACGTTCCAAAAAGTGCACAAATAAGGAGAAAGTGGTTAACACTTGCTAGAAGACATCCAGCATCACTGACACCAACAAGTACCAGTCATTTTTGTAAAGATCACTTTGATGTAAGTTCTAATAAACTACAAATACCAATATAAAATCATTGTAGATATTTTTGGTTATTTATTTATTTATTTAACAATTTTGGGGAAACTTACAGCTAGGTAAAAGTACAGAAACATGAAATAGATACAGAAGGCCAATTACAAGTTTCCACGAGTAGAACTTGTATTCCTATTTGTCATCTAAAACAGTCTATTTAATTAGAGAAATGAAAAAAAAATATATTGCTAAGTAATCGCTTAAGCCGACAAGAAGAAGTGTTGAAGAGGTCAATGTCATGTTGCTTCGCTAAAGTGTTAAAACACTCGCTTGCTCGAATTAGAAATGAATTGCGCCTGTAATTTGATTTGACCAATGGGACATGGAGCGTATTAGGTTTTCTGAGACACGCCACTGGAACTCGCAATTGCATTTAGTCATAACACTTGTTTGAGGGTTGCCCATTCTGTATGTAATTTTTTATAGTGTTCTCATTAAAGGGGCATTTTATTTCTACGAGAAACTGCTCACCTATTCCATCAGGTGAACCAGCAATCATGGGAAAGTCTTTGCTAATAAAAAGACCACATTTTTTATGCGTTTTTGTAGCAAGGTTTGTACTCTTTGTAGTACTTTACATTCTAAAATCCTGCCATGTTTCATTGCTGGAGTATCAGGAATGTTGTCACCCATGATCAGGGATACTAAGGCACCATCACTTGTTTTACATTTTTTAACCTCATAAGCTTTGGAAGCAGTTATTCTACCAAACCTTAACTCGTGCCACAAGCTGCTGCCAGTCTGTTCACTTGTGTTCTCTTCTACCTTTTTAATAACTCAATAGTAAATAAACAGGATATATGCTTAATAAATTCTTCACTACATGGTTCTCTATAGTTTTGAACTAACTGGTACATAGAGAGCCTTTCCGGCCCATTAGTGATGTTTTGCACATACCTCAATAATTCACAGTTTCTGATACCTTGCGCTGAAGCCTGTTCCACAAATTTGTCATAAACACTAGCATCTGAGGAGGTTGAAGCATGTCCTTTGGCTAATTCTGTAGTGGTTATAAATTTCAATGTTGTTCCCACCTTGGATAGTTGAGATTTTTTCCAGTAGCATTCTACCTGAGTACAAGACGGCTCTTCACTTCTTCGATGCAGCCACATTAAAAAAGCCACTGCATGTTTGCAGCCACCCGCTGCAGCTGCACAATCGTGGCATTGTAAACTAATAACAACACTATTTTTTTCATCCACAACGGTAGTGACTGTGTATGGTTTAGCACGGACTTTGTGTTCAAGGCACACGCGGCACTTCACTGTACAAATATTTGCTTCTCTTTTCAACTGAACATATCCTACAGCATCATCCCCATAAGATTCCCTTGAAGATCTGGAAAATAAAAAAGAGGAGCGTAAATTTTCTACTAAAACTTTGTACTTAACCTAACTTATTATTTCGTTGTTAAAGACGATTTAAATAGTTTTAAATATGATTTTTTTATGTATAATGAGATAGGTGTCTGTTTCATTTATAATAAAGTATATTAGTGTAAAATTATGGGTACTTACAAAGACATCTTCACGTTTCTAAGTTCCGCTGCACAGAAATCTTTGTTACTAGCAAAGAAACTTGCCACCATCAAAGAATCAATCTTTGGTAAGTTACAACTACTTCCTTTGATGAATCCAGTCTCCATTGTGATAAAAACAGTGATATATTATCGTTGTTTGAACAAATTACACAGAGAATCAGTTCACCGGTGATACTTTTAACTTGGTTATGACAGATAAGTAAGCTTGTTTCCCGGTCAGTGACGTCATAGCGCTCTGATTGGTGTTCACAGTCACGTGATAATGGGTTATAAATAACGCAATTTAAATTAATTAAATATAATTTAAAACGAATAATTAGGTGCTAAGAATGTTATTTTAGGTTTTTAAAAAGTGTCTGTAATGTGTAGAATATAACTTTACATGAATTTTGAACATGTGTCAACATCCCTATTCTTTAATTCCACTTTTTAAAATGGGTAGAAAATAAATAACAGATCTAATAATTTTACTTGAACATAAAATGGTTAAAATAATTTTAAAGCTGATGAAAATATTACGCAAAAGTAGTAACTGGTCGTGTAAGCGTGGGTTAAGATTGTGACATACGAAGACCACAACCTTGGGTCAAGATTTTACACTTTGTAATAATTTGACTGCTTCACTTATAGTAACAAAAATTTATCAATAAAAAATAAATACAATTCTTGTTTTGGCATTTTCTGTTAAGCAAAACGTTATTTAGTCGCCTGTCATCTGGCTCTGGTTTTGTTTTTAAGTTAAAGTAATCCAAATTCTATAGTTCCAACTAGATTTAATAATATAGCTAAGTAAAAATTAACAATATCTCATCTTTATTCTTTAAAAAAAATATATATTATTTAATAATTATATAAAAAACCGTTTAATAGATTCCCTATTATTTAAAAGACTTTCACATATCTTCATCTGGTTTCAAGCCTCTCTACAAATTATTGAATGAATTGGCATGCGATTTCATTAATATCTGATGATTAATGTTCGGATTCCGCTTACTGTTAAATCATATAAGGGTTATATTTATAATTTTTATATATTTTATGCATTTTCAATGCGATCTTATAAGATAAATTATTATAATAGAAAAATACTAGAAAAAATCGACTCGGGTCACAAGTGAGGTCCCGCCTGAGATTCACTTGTGACCCGAGTCGATTTTTTATAGTATTTTTCTATTATAATAATATAAGGGTTATGTTTCTCAATTATAAACAAACTATATTTCAACTAAATTATAGTAGATGTAAAATTATAGTAAATGTCCCAGTGTTATTTACATTATTTTTTAAGTGATAACGTTATTGAATGGAAGCAAATTTATCATTAAGCTAGCATTCCGATGTTGGCGACCAGGGCGACCGGCGACCGCGACACGTGAGCCGCGAACCTGGTCGCTTGTCGCCTGGCGACCAATAGCATTTCGATGACCGCAACCGACCGCCAGATTTTTTTTTAATAAACGTTTATGTTCCAGTGCTCAGTACAATTATGTCTTACAATTTATCCGCAACAAAACTATAATTCAGTTACCGAAAGGACTCCAATCAGCATTATGCCGCAGTTGTTGATGCTATAGCGCTGGTATACTGTAAACCAGTTTAAGAGGGGCGTATAAAAACAATACTACAACATTTTGTACGTTAAACGTACAAAATATTGTAATTGTACAAACGTCCACTGGAGCTAACGCGGTCGCTTGCTGGCTACATTACCTTCTTAGCTTTGATCGAAATCTGAACGTGCTAGAAACGCTTTTCCTGTAAGTCAGTTATTTGAGACCATAAATTTTAAAACAGCGTGATCCTTTGTCGCGTATTGACACACTTAAAAGTTACACGCAAACTATTATGTAATATTATTTAAATGAACACCCTCATTTTAAGATGTGTTTATTTGTCTTATTTATTGCAAAACAAATATTCATATATTAAACTAAAGAAGCACCCATCATGTTGGTTGATAGCTGATGTCCTTGCGAATTGCTGCATTCTTGGCCTGTACAATTGAGCAAGAGCGTTTCGGTCGACACTTGCAAACAATGAACTCATCAACGGTGACTGTAGAAGCAATATTAATTACTGCCGTGTGCTCATATGACGTTTTTGTTTGATAAGGGCCTCTTATTGAGCAACTCACTATGAGGACTAAAATTTGCTCATGTAATTTGAGAGATATATGGGCATGATAGTTGAGTTGCGACTCAAGAGATCAAATTCTGTAGTAAAACTTAAATTGCAAAACCATTTGACGTCAACGTTCACTACAAATAGCTGTAAGACAACATTAATATATTACAAAAAATACTACTCCTGTATACTTGTACTATTTCAGCATATATTAGTCTTTGGTAAGATTAGTGCAATTCTGCTAACATTGTATAAAAAATTGCGTTCAGGTAATCTTATCAATGTAATGTTATAAGTGTATTGCGATGTATCCGTGAAATCGGAACCTCAATGCCAGCCAGCACTCTCTAAATTCTACAATTTCAGGAACGAGTGATTGATTTTTATTATGACAACGAGTGCCTGGTACGGTTTTCTTGCTTTTGTCCAACAAAATAAAAGTTAATTATCTGAAACAGGTACTAAACTGCATTCTGTGGTTTCCTGGTTTTGGGTACCAAAAGTCTTATTTCTCAGAGTAATTCCAACATAATTATAGCATCTAACAGGTTACCAAGGTTATATATCCTTTCAACGTCCTTACGAAGTGTATGCAGAGTAATTTTATAAATGTAAAGTTAGTGTTTCATAGAGGTGAGTAGCCAGCGTAATTGTATGCTCGAATGCAAAAATAAATTAGTTTGAATATAGTACACCAGTCTCAAGTCCGTGTCATAATTATACATCTATCATATAAATTTGTAATGTGATGCAAATCTTCGTTGTGATATTTTTACATGGTCGAACGCTATATTAGATGTTTTTTTATACTAAAAAGCAGCAGTGAAAAACCTTACAACTCTTTATTTTATCAAGAAAAAGGAAACACAAGTGGAAAAGACAGATAAATTTCGCTGGATTTGTTTTAGATAGGCATAGCACCACATTTAACATGCCACGTTTAATGTTCGAGTTTATTACATCAAGAAACAATGTCATAACGATATAATCAATTGATAATTTAATAATTAAATTTGAAAAAAGGACAAAGGTTACATAAGTAAAGAAAGATTATAGAAGGAATCGAAATTTCTTGAACCATTTATACCTGTTTTGTGGAAATTAAACTATAATATATATATATTACATATGTTTATATTTTAGTTTGTATTTTAACGGTACTATTTTAATAGTAATCTAAATTGTTGCTGACAACTTTTCCAGATATTTTGTGTTTATTGTTTATAGTTTTATCGGAAAATATTTTGTATTTATATTCTGTATTTTTTTATTGTTACTGTCATTTTTCTGTCTTCTGCTTGTTCTTTGTTGTTGTTTTTTAAGTTAATGATGGTGTGTTACTGTTTGGTAGTTTTAATACTTTTTATATAAAGTCAAAGTATTGTTGGGTCAAGAATACACTTTAAATTTTAACAATGAGTTTTGAACAGTTCGCGTTCCTTTGTTTATCTCAACAAAGCCACTTTAATTGTGTGAACCTGTAAGATCAACTATTGAAGTGGTTATTTCAAGGCATTAAATAAAATATATAACCAAGCTGCGATCGGACAAGGAGATAACGTTCGCCGAGTCTGCTAATTTCTATATATAAAATTAAATACAAGCTGGCGCAAGTTATTCTTACAAAAACTTAAAGGCAGTCTATGGATGGCGACGAAACTTTGGTTGTTATACGCATGTCAAAGAAGGTTTTTCTATGGTCAGCAATAAAGGTCACAAAACAACCTTTCTTTCTCTTTGTTTTAGATGACCTGCAAATACAAAAGGCGTTGCAAAGAATGCGGGACACAGCTAGTATAACCATATAAAACATAACATATATAATAGTGTATTTATACATATATGTTAATATAATTTTGTTCATTGTGCAATCCACACCGTTATCCATGTATCAGTTAAACCACATTACTCAATATAAAAAAAACAAATTTGGATGCAGTTAATTAAGATAAGAAATAAAAGGGAAAAACCATACTTAAGATTAATAAGAAGAAATATGTACGAGCTGAGAAACAATTTGATATACATTGCCTATAACATTTAATGAAAAGTCAGATACGATTTTAGATTTCTGAGAACTCTGCAGAGACATTGGTAAATTCATGTAACTTTATATAATAAATTCACTAAATAATATGAAGATCGCAATTATAATATAACTGATGCTCAAAAACAGATCTCATTATAGTTGACTGTTCAATCCTCCTGGGGCAAGCGACCGTCTTTGACCTGCATTCTTCTGTGGCTCGACATAATTACTGTCAGTGGATCGATTACCAACAAAGCGAAGTATTCTGACTTAAGGATAGTCTTCAACTCATGTTTTATCTTGATTGCTCTTTATCCCAATCAAGCCCGGGGGTCAAGACAGGATCCACGAATCATCTTAAAGCTCTGACCCAAAAATTAATTTGATTTGAAATTGAGTATTAGCGTCTTCATGCCAAAAAGTTATTCACTCCGAAGACATACTATACGTTTAACTGTTACATCTGCCGTGCTGAGTCCTCGTTTACAGCACGAATCGACTTGTGCATCCCTTCTCTCTCGCTCACACTCATCTAGAGTAAAAATGATAAAATTAAATCATGGCGAACACTGCTTGCGAGCACTTTTTTTGGCAACTATTGGTTATTGTGTATATCAAATATTAACAATAATTTTGATATAATATTTTTTATAAAAATCTACGATCGCATAACGGGGAACATTTGGACTTTTATTTAAATTCTCAACACTTTCTAAATGCTTTCGCGCCTATTTATATATCATCAAACCATTTAAATGCGCTGTGTTTAAAAATTCAGCCAACAAAGTATCTTGACAGCATCTGACCTAATTTATATTCATGTAGTTTGCTGATAAAGTTTTTCCATTTCCGGCTTCAGTTTATGAAGAAGCGGTGTTTCTGATGGACAGGTGATGGTTAGCATTTTTTCATTAGTTTTTGAAGGGTCAGAAAAGATAGACTCTGTCAGATATGCTTTCAGGGGAATATATTGCTCCAATACGATCTACGCATGTTTTCAACGAAAGCCATCAAGTTTGTGCTAGTGCCGGTATTTTTTGTATGTTTACTTTGAAAAATTCTTGGAACTCTTTTAATTTAATTTGTCGATGTGAGCCCCAATACAGCGTTTGAAATCTTCCACATACCTAGGTAATTTCAGGCAAGCTTTTGATGCTGATAGATGTATCATGTGACAAGAAGACTTTATTATATCAATATGTGGCAAATCTTTTTTCAGGAATGTTCATCCACCATCACATCGGTTCTATACGAGCTAAACCCTACCATATTGTCCATTTGTATTTTTTCTTCTTTATAATTTCTATCAAGCATCTGTGCAATCCAAACGCAGTTCCTGAAGCTATTTCAACCATATCTTAAATACTGTTTGCACTTTATTAATGTCGTGGTCGTACACACTATCTGTAAAACAACGTTGTTTCAAACTGACCAGAGCGGTCAGTCGTTTCATCCATTATTATTGAATAAAAGCATCAGTTAGTACGCATTATTTGATTAGTGCTCTCCATGAAAGATATATTACTCTATATACTACTTTTGGTTCTGGTACTCTTTTCCGTTCAGTCTTAAACAAACAAAATAGAAAATAAACATGAAATAATACATACTATGAAATGATATCAATCGACAAACACGTATTCCAATCCAAACCAAGTAAACTTAATTAAAATTAAAACAATTTTTGCATCTATTTTACTGCTGACTAATAACTGAACTTAAAAGAACTAAGAATATTATTAATTTTATAACATACCTTGAAATTTTCTTGACCCTTATTAACTTTCTCTTTTTCTTTACATTTTAACAACAACTTGTCCATTGTAGCTTTATGTTACCTATACTTATTTAGTATAGGTAACATAAAGCTAGCAGTATGTGTGAACTCGAATATGTATGAAAACAATAACAAGCAATACTAGGTATGTTTAGTTCGTTACAAAGATAAAGTAAACAACAGGAACTTCCCCGATAAACGATAAAGCTTAATGGACATAAATGTTGCCTTAAGATAAACTCAACCTTCTTGCCGGATAAGTCGATAACCTGCAACCTAATAATATTCAGGAAAATCCGTTCTCTATGGCCCATTTGACCTTTTTTTGACAAAGTCTTAAAAAATGAAGCCTTGAAAACTATCTAGCAAATTTTTTTACCAAAACTGTACTAAACTCAATCAACTAAAACAATGATTTTGGTTTTTAACTTTCTAATCTAGTACGGGCAACCTACTTGAATTACTATGGAGTACAACACTAAGTTGATAAAACTACTAAATAATAAACATTAGTAAAGAAAATAACTCAAGTACATAAAATATCATCAATAGCTAAGTACGCAGAAATAGCCAGGGTTATGTATCATGATCGTTCACGTCGACAATTCATTATTGTCCGTCTCTACATTAAGTTTATTGGACACCTCTATTGGTCACTATTTTCACAGTAAACGCAATTGCTGTACTTGTACCACTCTGTACAACCACAACACCGTCATATCATCATAACATCAATCACCTTGAACGGGCCTTTAAATTTGGCATCTAACTTAAAATCACCAACCACAAACCACTTTATTGGTGTCTTTGTCAAAATGAATTTTATCATATGCCGCAGACTTTTTAATGTTTTATGACGCTAGTTCGCCGTACTAATTTCACTACACATTAGCGGCAATAGTTGTTAACGGGGAAACTTTTGTGACACGATTCACAGTGTAAAAAACTAACAGTTGGACCTCACCTAACGCATCCTGTCATGACTTGTCCCCACTAGTCTCTACGGCCGTTAAAATTGCCTACAAAAGACTAATTACGCGCTCTACTTAGCCGTTTGCTACGAAATGTAATTTGGTTTTTTTGCCATATTATAAATAGTGAATAATCGCGTTTAACCAACTACTCTTTCACACGATCACGAATTACGTTCATCCGCAGACATCCTTTAAGGGCGTCTCCGTACTGTATAATTAGGGTCGATGAAACGGATTTTAAGCTCAACAGTGTTAACCCGTGTAAACGGTGAAACAAAAATTCAAAAAACTTTGAAAATATATTAGGTACTTCTAAAACATTCAATATATTCATTTCCTTCATTTCCGTATCAATATTGTTTAGATCGAGAGTAGGTTCATAAGAATACAACGAATTTACACTAACATTTTCGCTCAATGAAAACTTCGTTGCCGTCATGTTAATCAAAAATAAACAACATAATAATTTACATTTTTCTTACGTATTTAATCTCTTAAAAATTTACTTAAGAATTGTCTAATTTGACCAGTCAGTTTGTCATTACATCATGCGACTCCTAAACCCTCAAGCCTTGTGTGGTGCAATAACATTCACATAATTACGATAAAAATAGTTGTTTTACTTTTGTCCTTTTTAAGGGCGTAAATTCGACAATGTTGAACACTGCACAAATAACTTATGAGAAAGCGTAAATTACATCGGATTCCGGTGTTAGTCGCATTAACCATCACATGTACCGGTCATGCGATCAAGTAGGTAATACAAAATATCTTGTACGCAGTATACACGCAAGGGGCGCGGAGTTTGCATGCTTAGAGTCATTTTAGCTACAACAGCATAATCGCTGGTTTCGTATGATATTGACCCTTTTTGACCGAGACACCGACCATAATATAGTAACAGAGTATTAGCTTGTATTTGTCTTGTCATATGGTTTCGTCTCTAGTGCAGTCTTTGACATGAGGTCACTCATTATTTGTCCATATTGTCTAATTAAATGCAAAATTGAAGCTTCAGTCTAATAGAACCAATATATACTATTTCATTTCTGTAAAGTTTTTTAATTTGCATTTGAAACCATTTAAGTGTTTTTATGAGTCACGCAAAAAACACTCGTTCTTGTAATGTATGTCATTTGAAAGTTAATATTGTAATTTAATTGCAATGTAATTGCTTGTAATTGTTGGTGTTATTATATTTGTTGGATTATAAATATTTGCATTTGACTAAAATTTACTTTTAATTTTGTTCTTTATTTTGAATTAATGAAAGTGATATTGTAAAGTTCTCTCGCTTGAACACGTTCTTTTACATTTTTTAATCTTCGTGACTATAGATTATGGTTTTACAGCAATTACTCGGAAAATAATAGTAGGCCAAGTCCAGTCATTCTTGACGTTTGATTATCTCTTGTATCGTATCAAGGATGTACTATTTTTATTTAGTCACTTGTTAAAAAAAAACTTATAAATCGCTTCAATATGTCATACAAATATATAATTTGCATTAAAATTGTGATTGTAGATTGTATACAAACGTAGAACTATTTACTAACTCAGTATGAACACAAAAACGGGAAATGCCTGACGCGTTGATGTCTTTTGTAAGCACGCGCATGCGTAAGTACTGCCATATGCCATTTGACATCAATTGTGATCGAGTATTTTGTACAGCTGTCAACTTAAGCTACCACGACGTCAATTGATATATTGAACTGTATTTTGTTAAAGTAGACAATTTTGTATTTTTAGATAGGGTGGTTTGTTGTTCGCAATAATTATATTAAACCTATGATCTAGTAAATTTAATTGATTCCGACATCTTTCGAAAACATTTGAGCGCAGTACAAAACTATTACCCGTGGTTTTGCATAAAAATCACACGGTCGGTCAATCGCCTATTAACCTATCTGACTTGCTTAATAATTAGATGGTGTTTGTTCACTAAATCAACATATTTAAAGAGACAACACGTGCTAATTTGGCTTTATTTATTTATGGAATTAAAGATCTTCGACAGAGAATATACGGCACATGCTTAGAATTAGGATATTGCAATTATAATTTGCGTGCTCCTCTAATTATAGGAGACCACAGCATGCAATTAAATATTATCTGCAATAGTAATATATATATATATATATATATATATATATATATATATAAAGGGAATCTTGATTGATAAATAATACTAATAATTTTTACTTAATACTTAATTTGCATTTCAGTATTTCTAAAAATATTGTTTTATTTCCATACTTAGATAGAAACACAGACTTGTCTTCTGTTTTCGTTACGTGACACGAGTGTGTATAATCACCATAATGTTACATCACAGAAGGGTCAGGTGCTAGCAAATGTGATTTAGGAGAAGCCGAGTTACATTGAACATTTTTACTGAGTTTAAAACATTTATATATATGAGGTTATTGTTGACGTTAAAATAATCTCACTACATACAGCCTTGACTGTTATTTTAAGAAATAAGCTTTCTTTGCGTTACATGTTAACAGATATTTTGACCAATAGAAATGTTGAAAATAAATTGTGCGGATAGGTTCGTTTTTGTATTTGGGCGGCTGCGCAATACATTACGCTACCGGCGAGATAAAAGTTTTAAAACATCACTGTCTTAACAAAAAAAGAGCGAGTTCGATTCGAACCGCGAAAATATAAAAAGGTTAGGACATTTCGCAGTTTGGCTATATTTAAAACATTCCGTAGGAAGTGTTTAAAAAAAACAGATGTGTTAAAAAAGGTGACTTATTGTAGAGATATAATTAAGTAAACTGAAGCTTGTTAGCTTCAGATAGCTCGTAAGTAATGGTGTACCATTGCGTTTAAATGTTTTACGATGTCAATCTAAATGTATTAAGCTGATTTTTGCTGTAATTAAAATATTTATAAATATGAAACATCTTTCCGGATTGTCATTCACCAACCTGCCAAAACCATTAGGTTTTGAGTTCATAAAAATCATTGATTATTTATTGTTCAATTCTCCAATTTTTTCCTTAAACTTAAAGAAGTAGATAAATAAATCGCAATAAATTCTTAATTAAAATTTAAGAACGATTTAAAGCTGCCTCGATATCTAACCTCGAGAGTTAAAAAGTTAGCAGCACCAAAACAGGTCGAATGAGACCTTATCTGTTACTCCATCTTTTTCTGCGCCGGCCTTCTTGGTCATCATACCTGCTAGATAGCGATAGATAGATCGAAATTGCGATGTAAAATATACATGATAATTTGTGCTAAGAATATTGTTTTTATTTTCCGAAATTATCACTATTTCAATGAAAATTTAAGGATTGTTGAGCCAATTCAGAACTTATTCAAGACCAAGTATCAGACGGCTGTTTGTTTGTACAAAAATTTAAAAAGTATATTTTGACGATGCCGACATTATATAAAGAACAGCCTTCGCTTGAATTATTGTATTTTAAAATCACAAATGAAACAAGTTTATTTTATTTTCCTATAGAAGACAAAGTTTTTAGTATTTATCTATTCGTTACACCTTAACAGACTTCTTCTGAAAGAAATTATATCATTTCCAAATTTTATAATTTTTGTAGCAATTTTGACACGTTTTCAGTCCTTAGAACTTTCTCGAATTGTTAAAAAAATAAAAAAGAGGGTTAAATTCACCGGAGCAGTTACTATCTCAATAGGTACTGCAATCGTAGCTTGTTGATACTTTTGTTTTCTTGTTGTCAGTTTTTGTTTTTTGTGTATAATGTGTTGCCAAATAACTATTCTATTTATTTAATAAGCACATCATCAAACAGAATTAGTCTCTATTTAAATAAAAATGATCAAGTAACAAGCCGCCCTTACGCTACGATTGATTATCTACTGTCTAATATTAAAAAGGTTAATGATTTCATTATTTGAACAGAACATAATTGTGTATCGTAATCGAATCGACTTCTGCTTAGTGGTACTGACTGCGTAACAGCTATCCGTCATTGATGTTATTAGGGGACGTGTCAACTGTTGAATGTTGCTATATTAAGAACAGCAAACGATACGCTGAAGTGATCGGAACGGCCACTTTCTCCCTGCTTTTAATTGTTATGTATGTACAAACCGACTCGGGCGCCTACTTCTACTCATGCAATTTTACGTGCTAAACCTATGTGAACAATGTATCATCATTTGTATCAACGAGGAAAGTTAAAATGTTTTTTTAAATATATATTACTTAAAACGTTTCTTTGGAGCTTGTCTCTTAAGAAATGAAGAAATTGATAATCAAGACAGTTTTTATATCGCCTATTTCAAGGAAGCGATTATGTTGGCGTGTTTTTTGCCTTTAAATTGCGTTCATATGAATCATAAAAACATACTTTAATATTAATTAATTAATCTATCGTGAGTGATTCGCGTATGCTATTACTAAACAATTCTTTTACATCTTGTCGTTCCCATTCACGCGCAAAGCCAATATTTATATTATTATTTAAAGAAGATTTTCCATCAGCTCTAAACCGTTGCCACGCCATGCTATGCGCCAGCGAGATAGTAAATCTTTACTATCTCAAGCGAGCGAGATCTTAAAATATATTTCAAGGCCTCGCTCGCTCTTTTGCATATTGCTATGCATATTAAAACACTAAATAGCATATTTCTTACATTGAGCTATGTAGCAAGACAACATATGACAAGTAAAAAGTATTTGTTATTCTACTACCCCCAGCTATTAATCTTATTCGAAAGTAAGATTACAATCTAAAATTATACTCATACATAACACATATTTCAGATCTTTGAGACTGGTTTAAAAAGATGAGTCTAGCTTGCTATTATCATGAGAGTCCGTACCCATAACCTTTTGTCTCGATACAAGTTCCATAGCGTTTAGTTGTGTCTCACTTTGACAATCCAGCTTGCATTTTAGTAAGAGCTGACAATAGCCCACAAGTGGACGAAAGAGTCGACAAGTAATAAATATCAAAGATAATAATATCCTCATAAAAATACATCTGTAGAATTCACAAAAGATGCACAGGCGTTATTTGTACATGTTAATACTCAATATCTCCCACCCCACACCTGTTCGCATAGAGCTTGCTGATGTGAAGGACTATGGCTTATTCTTCTTACGATTAAACTTTATCCACTCTATAAGAAAGGCTCACCGTTCACCAGCGGGCATCTGAACTGGACAGTTGATGAAGCTGGATGTACGTGTAATAGAAATGGGATTGAGAATAAAAAAATGCATTAATATTTTTTAGGCAATACGAAAGTTTCATATTACTTGAAAAAAAATTTTGACTGTACAAGTAAATTTGTGTCGAAAATTTCCTTTTTGAGAGCTGAGGACGAAGGAAAAAATAATCGCTTACATTTATTCTACAAAAATTTTTGAGAAAGACATGCACTATTTGTTTTTTCAATGAAAATTTTACGCCATTGGATATGTTTCAGGTACAGCGTATAAAACTTTTCATAAAAGTAGTTTGAGCATTTATATTTTCTTACTTCTCTCACGTGAAAACTGTACACACATAAGTTTATTATTAGCTGTAAACTATTGAAACTGTCTATGAATATACAAAAAGTGTATTTAGCATATATGGTCAGTGCAAATATATTGGAAATGCTTCTTTGTACATAAGTACCAACGAGTAGGTGCAGGAAAGCGTTTAGTAGGAATTATAGGTACATATTTGCTTAAATATTAATAAAACTTGTGCGACTGATGGGCTTAAATAGTTTGTGTTTTATGTATTTGCAAATTATGTGGACATGCCTTGGTGTTGCTTCGCTTAAAATAACACAGGAGTGTATTTAGGAGTTCTGTGTAAAGTTACGGCCGGTATTAATTTCATTTTATTGAAGTTTTATGGTCGTTCCTTACGATTGACATACTACAATCTAATTGTGCTAGCCGTGTTGCTATTTATGAAAATGATAATGCGATGGATGCGAATCGTAAATCTTATTAGTATTCCCCAGTGCGTCGAACTGAAGAGTTGCTCGGGTGACGTGCGTGAAATCGCTTGGAACTAATTATTATTCGAAGCACTAGCTACGTCACAATAAATTAAGGATGTACCCAAAATTCTTCGGGAGACTTTATGTAATCATGTAACATTTAAGTTGGTTACTGTAATAAACTTATTATTTCTTGCATTAAGTATACACTTCGTGTATAGGTAAATGATGACATTGTATATAATTGTAGTGTTGTTAATTAATTATTTCTGTATGTATGGCTACTCACATGGCGCTCTGTGTGTTAGCTGCTTGACTGCACTATTTTTCTCTGTGATGTAAAAAGGCTCTAATAATAAAAAATAAATAAATATGTTAAGTTTTAAAAAAAATGTTTTTCATGGGTTGTAATCCATTTAAGTTTTATGTTACTTGGTTTTATTACATTTTTTTTTAGTTAGAACTATTATTTTAGAAAAATGAATATAAAAGTTTGACAGCTAACAAACTTGTTTAGGGTTACAAGCAATACTGGCAGTTAGGTAGTCATTATAAAAAAGTGGTAGTTTAGAGAAAGTATTAATTTTGGTAAAGTTTACATTACATGCCTATGATTAATAGACCAATTTATTTTAACAACTTATCACTTGTAATCAAGCAACAATAACTTTGTATTGACAGTAATATATTAGAGATACTAAACCTAAATTTTAAACCTGTAAATACAACAATTATAAGTGTCGATAATATTCATCATAATTACTTTAGTCAAATAAATTATTATTAATATATGGTATAAATAAGATAATAATAAATATTGTGAATTAATTTAAAATAAAATCAATCAAATTACAAAACTCTATGAATTAAAATTAAACTAAAAAATAAGAATATCAGAATAGTTGCAATGATAAAAATTGTGATCGATATTTGTTGATAGAATATGACAAGTCCTTGAATGAGCGCCGCGGACGTCCGTTACGGATGTAGATGTCTGACCGTACATGTGAGAAATAGATTACCACTTTAGTACCGTGTCAACACAGCTATTACGTTAGACCGTCGTTAATGTAACATATGAAAGTATTAAAGTACATCTCGACTTGACTGTACAATGCTTTACAAACACATGGTTTTTATTGCAATACAGACAGCTTAAAAAGGTTCACGGATTTGCACTAGATGGGAGGTGATTAAAGAACTTTTTTTAAATTTATTACATTTTCCATAATTATGTAATCTCAAATCAAGGAGAATTTATACTATTTAAGGTACACCAATTGTATACGCCTAATAGGCATTAACAAGTTTTTTTTACTATTTATACTAATAATGGGTATAATACACAAACAATTATATATTGAAAAACAAAGGATCTTGCAAATTAGTTTGTAACCCTATCCTTACCGGGATAAAACTAATTTTGTGATATACTATCGTGGGCAAAAAAACAAAGGGTTGTACTCCGGGAGTGCCGGCAGAAGAGAAAACATGAACGTTGTGCATTTGTTGATATTTTGGAATGGTTTGGGGATAATTTCGCACGAATTGCTTTAATTATCAGTATAAAAGTACTATAATTTATGTGGTAAATTCAATATCCATTTATCGCGCTATCATACACAAACATGACAACAAACACACACGCACACTCGCCCTGCGCCTCTTAAATGAAACAGCAGGAGCAGGCATACATTTTCGTCGCGCGTTAGATAGAGAGGGAGATATTACTTCCTCTCCTACGCCGTGCCGGCGGTCTATTCACCCTCCCTCTTGCGAATTTTAGATCAGGTCACGTGTCCTGACTCCAATATAACATGTTTCACCCATCCCAAGAAGTGCACAACGCCGCTAAAGAAGTTTTCCCTTCAAATCTATTTCCTCCTCCTCAAACTAATCCCCCCCGGCCCTAATACACTAGTGCAAACGTTTTTTCCGATCCTCGAAACAGTTGTTAAAGTCAATTTCCAGAATAGCCTTCAAAGCGCATAGCAATTCATGTTAATGTCTTCAATTGACTCAAAACGGTTTCCCCGGAGCGGTCGTTTGAGTTTGTTGATCAGCCAGAAGTCACACGGAGCTAAATCAGGCGAATACGGTGATTGTGGAACGATATTGGTTGAATTATTGGCGAAAAACTCGCGAAGAATCAATGCAGTATGCGAAGGTGCATTATCGTGGTGCAAAAACCAAGGGATGTCGGCCCATAATTCCGGCTTCTGTTTACAAATAGCTTCGCGCAAACGACGCATAACACTCAAATAGTATTCCTTGTTGACAGTATGGCTGGTCGGAAGGAATTCGGAGTGCACCACACCTCGACAATAGGAGAAAACTGTCAACATGACCTTAATTTTTGACTTGCTTTGACGTTGTTTTTTCGATTTCGGCTCATCTTTGACACGATGTTCGGCCGATTGATCGTCTGTTTTCGGGTCGTAAGTATAGATGCAAGACTCATCGCCAGTTAAAATACGTTTTATGACATCCTGATAGTCGGAAAGCATTTGTTTCGAAGACGTCAATGCGACACTGATTTTCAAAAAAATTTAGTGATTTTGGAACCAATCGGTCTTTCACTTTTCTTAAGCCCAAATGATCTTTTTTAAGTGGTTTTCACTGATCCTGCCTATATTCCAACGATGCTAGTAAGATCGCTGACTGTTAATCGTCGATTCTCGAGCACCAATTCCTTGATTTTATTGACGTTTTTGATCATCAGTTGATGTTGGTGGCCGTCCTGGACGTGGGTCGTTGTCAACGCGTTCTCGACACTCTGAATAATTTGTACCAATCAAAAACACTTGTTCGCGACATACAATTATCACCGAGGGCCTTGTGCAACATTCTAAACGTTTCGGCACTAGAAACTTGATTCCGCACACAAAATTTAATGGAACTTCTTTGTTGAATAATTGTAAAAATCGCCGAATGCACTTTTTGTACTTCAGAAAGAGAAGCGTATACTAAACCCTTATGATTATTTTGATGTGACATTTGGCACTGATGTCACTGAAAGTCATACCAAACTAGAAAAAAAAAATCGACGAATGGATTTCCGCGCGAAATTTAAATTAAAAAGTCTTACTATTTTTGCCCATAGTATTATGTCCAAAACAGATAACAAAACATTTTTCAAAACGGATCAATTATTTAATACGTTATTTTCCACCTTGTGAATTAATCGAGGCTATTCCCATTGTTGATTGCGATTTCCAATTTACTGTAATAACTGTTTCATTACTACGAACCAGCAACGTAAAACTGGAACGTTAATTAGTCATGGTTGTTTACTAATGCATTCTCAAAGCACCGTGGATAAAAAGGTCGCATTTCGTATAGTGTTTTGGGGAGGGTAATAATCATCATTAGATATAACGAGTATTATTGTTAAAATTGTATTATATTTTTGCCAAAAACGCCACGCACACTGGAGTGTGGGTGTCGATAATTATGATTCGATCTTTTCATTCATTAAAAATAACCTGTAAAAATGAAATGATAGGTTTTATAGGTTATAAAAAAACCTTTGACTCTTCATCAATTTTCTGCAAAAGCGGAGCTCTGTAATCAATTAGGCGGAACAAGTGTTGTATAATTATTGGTCAGAATTTTAATAGTTAGCTTCATCGAATATCCTCTTATTGCATCCTGCATGCAAACGCTTATACGTGTGTAGCGTATTGGTTTTGCAACATTCGGAGCCCATCGGCGCTGCACTCCGTTGCAGTTGCATAAACGTATTGCGACATACCCAACGCGGTCACTGCCGTTGTGGGCGCATAGTTAAGGGCACGCCGCACCCTTCGCCACTCCAATAACAAGCTGCTAGTGATGTGATTATGGCAACTATGTATCGATACAATAAGCTAGTGCTATTCTGCAATACTTGCAGTTAAAGTGTAATTGATAAAAGCGTACAAAATTTTAATATTAATATTTACATGATGATCTGAGCCCAGCCACCAATAATATTAAAGAAATATGCTCCGGCCGTATTACTAATTTTTAGGTATTTTCGATATGAAAATTTGTATAAAACGTTATGCCGAGTTATAACTCATAAGGTAATTATTTTCCAAATAATATTTTTGCTAACAATTATTGAATCCACTATTAACTTATTTTAAATGTGCCATCGATCGATTTTTATAGAATATGTTATTATTTTCGAGGAAACGTCGATATTTTCCATTTGTCGATAGTAGAACACCACCCAGATTTTAACACACGCACGTACATCGGTACGTATGTACGTAATTGCACGCCTGCATATGACAAATGATTCGAGAATGTATTAAATATTTTTAATGATTCTCAGTTTGGATCCTGGCAATGCTGTAACTTCCAGTTTGTTAAGATACCACTTAACCACGATAATGCACCTTCGTTAAGTTGTGAGACTTTTGTCTGAAATTCGTACTGGTTCTATGGATTCGTAAGCATAAAGCTTCGCTAGCACCACATATTGGAGCGTAGCGGAATACCTAGAAAAGAAATCAATAATGTTTAATAAATTTTAAATTTCCATAAGAATGAAAACTTGCAAAAAGCGCGCGCTTATTGATTCAATGGGAAATACTATAGAGCCAATGTTTTTTGGTTATACCTTTTTTATTTTTCCGAATTTCAAAATTCAGTCCGTCACGATCTAGTCTACTCACATACATTTCGTCATTGAAACTGATCCATGGGAGCTTCGCTCGCTCCCCTCTAATTAGACAAACTGTAGTAAGAAAAGCATTGCGTAAACTGGATGTGAATAAAGCCAGTGGTCCGGATGGTATACCAGCCATAGTACTTAGGATTTGCGCTCTTGAGTTAGCTCCGGTATTGACACGCCTATATCGTTTATCTATGTATATAGGACAAGTGCCAAATCCTGGAAGCTGGCCTACGTGCAACCTGTGCCTAAAAAGGGCAGTCGTGCTGATCATGCCAATTACAGGCCCATCTCGGTCACGTCCATTTTCTGCAAGATGATGGAACTTGTACTGAACCATAGGCTCCTGTGGTATCTAGAAGAAAATAAACTCCTTAGTGACCGACAATATTGGTTTCGCCGAAACCGATCTACTGGCATTTGTCACTTACATATAGAGCGAAACCATCAAGAGGCATGGTGAGGCGCTTGTCGTCTCTCTTGATATCTGCATCTGCAACGGTGTAGCATGAAGGCCTAATAGCAAGCTTCCGTCATGTGGACTTCCCACTGGTTTGTGTGCCTGGATATCGGACTTCCTGAGAGATCGGTCAATACAAGTTTACATTGACGGTAGCTCGTCGCACCATTATTTGGCTATCAATGCTGGCATACCTAAGGGTTCCGTACTCTTTGAAACATTTTTTCTGCTACATATAAATGACCTGTTTTTACTCGGTATTTTGGGGTACACAGATGACAGCACGGTTGAAGAGTGCTATATATCTGATGCACGAGCCAGTGCTGAACAGATCCAGCGTCATAGAGAGGCGATAGTTAGCCGCATGAACCTATCTCTACAGGCAGTCTCCAAATGGGATGATGCCAATCTGGTAAGGTTCAATTCGTCAAAGACCCAGACGTGGCTTTTCTCCGCTAAAAAGAGTCCTTTCGACTTGACTCCTACTTTCCGAGGTGTATCTGTGCCGATCACTGACCATCTTGAGCTTCTCGGTATGTCTTTGTCACAAACTCTCAATTTTGGCTCTTTCATTGAAAGCAGGGCTCAAGTAGTTGCGAAGATGAGAAGATACTTCACGCCGGAACAGTAGCTCATTCTTTATCAAGTGCAAGTTCGATCGTGTATGAATTATTGTTCTCATCTTTGAAAGTTTCCGTCTGATACCAGCTCCAGACGCTTAAGTCCATTGAGAGGAGGGCCAAGAGGCTCATCGGCAATGATGATCTATTTTATAAAAAGGTCAAAAACCTTGAGCGTAGACGGAAGGTAGCTAACCTATCCGTTTTTATAGGATACATTTCGAAGAGTGTGCAGCAGAATTGCATAGCCTTGTTCCGCCGTACTATTTTTTTCATCGGACAACCAAACTTACTAATAGGCGACACCATTATATGCTAGATATATCAAAGAGTCGCACTTAGCGTTTTAGTTCCAGTTTTGTGTACGTACCGCTAAGGAGTGGAACTGCCTAAATCTGTACCTTAACAAATACAACTCAGGGGTCTACAAGTCACGAGTGAATAGGCAAGCGCGTCACATCCTAGATCGCATCGTCGCTAACCATCAGGCGAGATAGTGGTTAAGCGCCTACCTATTTACTATATAAAAACTACTTTTTTATCATCATCTCAATGATAATAAGTAAATTTACATTTGTACTTAGAAATATATGTACACTACAATCAAATCAAAATATCACTTGTTTGTATCATTCGTGAAAAAATCTGGACAACGTAAAAGTCATAGTATATTTAATAGAATTGATATCTTATGATGACTAGCTTAATTCAAAATTACAAACTTCAGCTTGTTTCTAATGTTAATAAAGTGGAAAGAAAATATAAATGGTATACCAATAATAATTAATAAACAGAACATACATTTTTTATATAAATGCAAATAAAAAGCAATCATTAATTTTAGCGAAAGTGTAAATAGGCTCTGTAAATAGCGCGCGAAAAAAAACAGGCAAGTAAAACTTTACTCTTTGTTGCTTTTGCTCAACCTTTTCTGGCCTGCGGCGTCTGTAGTCTTTAAGACTATTTGTAGCACCGGAGACAAGCAGATTTACAGCGTAATAATTTTAAAGTTGCAAATTAATAAATTTATTTGGTGACAAAATGGGCTTAAATCATCGGACCACCAACGTGGTAGATGATTTATTATTCGCTTTTAAAAATATCCCAACATTTTGCTTGCCTTTTACGGCATTAATTCAGAGTTATTGTAATTATTTATGACAATTATGGAGTGCTATTTTTTTTAATGAAATTTAATCAACTTATTAAAAAATTGGACTTAATAAATAACCGAAAATACTTTATTTGAATATGAAGTAAAAAATAATATTAGGAATTACTTTAGTCATTATTTAAGGTAATCAGAGCTTCTGAATAAAAAAAATGCTTGTAGCACGAGACAAATACATTATGTACATAATACATAAGTATTTGTCTCGTGCAACAAGCATTTTATTAACATGAAAATTAATTAATTTAAATAAATCCAGAGAAAAGGTGGGCATGAACCACCCTTATTCTTTCTTTTTCCGAGTGAGTACTCTTCCAAGAACTACTGAGTCTTTGACAAACTTATTGAATATTTCTAAGTGGTTCTTAGTTGAATACCAAAGCTATCTCTTCTAATTAAAAACATACCTACATCATCGAATCTAATAATTTTACAAGTATCAAACAAAGGATAAAGAGAAAATTGCCATGTAAAAAAACAACTTTTCTCAGGAGTCAGGTGTGACTGACCTACTGATTCCAGTGACAAGTTCTCGTTAAAATATTTTTTTATTATAAAGTAATTAAGCATTAAGTACAAGGTCTACTTAGGTTTATTGTTATGTATTTGGTTTAATATTTCAAGAATAACGCGTTAATATGTTAACTTTCTAATCTTCAATTCTTTTTACAGAGGGTGACAACATGCGGTCCTGCGTGTGGGACGGGCATGAACGCAACAGGCGCGGCGCGGAGGCTCGCTTCCAGTCTACAGAGCACAAGCACGGGCTCATTGCCCGACTACGGCACACAGATAGTCGACCCTTATCGCCTGCTCGAAGATGACCTCAACGGCATATACGAGGACATACGGACGGTATGTTGATGACAATATTTCCTACAATATTATAACTGACACCTAAGTTAGTTACGTAGTTTAGGTATTTTACACTGTATTTCTATAGAAAGTATATCTCCATACGAGGCCTTAGGTTTAGATAACATGCAGTAACGTGTGTGTAGCAATTGGGTGTGTGTATGTGTGTTGTACTTACAGTTTTTAGTTATTACTATGTCTAATTCGGGCAAGCGTAGTGATCTTGACTATGTACCCATGGTTCTGTGTTCGAATTTTGGTAGGCCATATCGCTCATTTGGTGCAACAGTGACGCAATTACACTTTTGGTCAAAATTACATTTCTGAAAAACATCGACAGAATTGTATTTTTTCTATTTTTCGCTGGAAGCTAAATGAACCTAAGAAAAATATACGTTTGCGGTCATATTTTGAGATAATGCTAATTTAAAAAAAAAATATTTAAAATCCCTACCTAAAATTTCCCTCTTCTTCAAAAACACAACATTTACAATTGCGTCAGTGTTGCACCAACTGAGCGATATTATGTTTGTCCGATAATCATAAGCAGTTGTTTTTGAGTCATAATTATTTAAGCAATTATTTATGTATTCTATACATTATGAAATGTCCAATTCTGCTCTGTTTCGTTTGAATCAATTTATTGGTATCTGTTGTCCTATTTATTTATTTGATTATATAATTAAATTAATGAGAGCATAAAGAAAGAATGAAGAAAACATCGGAGCGGATAGGCGATGGTTGGTGATACCAAATAGGGTGTTTTGATATTGTAGATAACACTAGTTTAAACAATAATCATCACAACCTCATATTAGAAAAAAATAATTTATTATTGGTTTAATAAATTGTGTCTTAAGTTTGTAATCGAAATTGCGAAAACACTATATCTTCTAAACATACATCTAAACATCTATCGTAAAAACCAAACAAATAATTTATACATCACAAACATAATTATATCCGTCAGATGATTGAACCCGTGACCGCTTAACCTTTTACCTATAACATTCAAGGTCTTTAGTCATTTTATTAACAATTATACTCACCAGTATAGTACATCGTTATAGCTGATTAATCATTGCTGTCAATTAATTTCTTTGATTCTTAAGTGATCATTACTTTTGAATAGTCCGGTAATATTTTTGCAAATCTTTAATTAATGACTTTAATTTGTACTAATAAATTTGTGAGAACATCTCGAGCGTTTGTTAGCTAAATAATGATCAATATTAAAATTTAAAATAACTTTTATTTGTCTGTTATTACTTGTAATTGATTTATTGAATTTCAATCATGAAAATAAATTGTCAATATGATTGCAAGTCGTGTCCGTCCGTCAGCCCAAGTGTGTCAAAGTCATGAGGCGCAGGCATAGGCGTACAGTTCGCGGGCAGCGTTACACAACGTGAACATAACCATTGAGATTTGGTTGTTGCTCTTAGAAAAAATAATATGCATTTGAAGAGGCCTTATCATGACAATCAGTTACTACGGTTCTACGTATAATATGTTAAAATTATATGTCTGTCTTTAAGATATATCTATTTTGTCTGTTCTCTCTGTTGTGAATTTCAAAAAAGGTTTAAGTAATAGGCAATCAAAGGAAGCGAAATTCACGCAGTGATGGTAATTAAAAAGTGATTACTGTTCTCCTAGATATATTCCTACTCAACCCATTTGGCTTATATACCCAATTTGGGCTTTCTTTACAAAATTTCCGTTTGTGTGATTTATGTTTTAACTTTGCCCAGTTTTCGGCTGGATGTTCTAGAAGGTATTGATTGGCCTTGATTATTAAACCTGCAGAAGGTGGGATTCAATCTCGCTAAGACCACGTGTTAGTGCATTGAGTAAAGGGTTTATTGGATTTTTCATTGAAACAAAAAGCGCGCGCTGTTTGAAAGATTTCATTCCTATGGTACTTTAAAATTTACTGAACATTATTGAATTTTTTATTTATTTTATTTCAGTATTACGCTCCACTCCAATATATGGCTAGCGAATTTATGCGTAGCCTAGTACATTATCAACAAAGTTAATATACTTTTATATTCTATATGTAATATAATCTATATTACAAGCATTGTTTAGTTTGAAACTTTAGAATTGATATGAATATTCGGGTCTTTATTTATTATTATTTTCTCTGTTAATATTTTACAATAACTTTAATAATTTTTATAGAATTATAGTGTATAAATGAATTGAAAAATTAGGAAGCCATCTGTTACAATGTTATACCTATATTACATTGCGTAGAACAATTATCTTAAAAGTGAATTTATCCTTATAATAAAAAGAATAAAACGAGGACACAATTATTTCCTTGTTTTTCATTTATAGTCTCGAAACAATTATTACTATGTAGTACTATTTATATCTTCAATAACTTAGTAGCTAATTTAAATAGCCTTTAACTAGATACGCCTTAACGCATGTGTAAACATTTAGTTCTGAAGATGATAAAAGCTAAAACTTATAATACTGGTCTTACAAAATTTAACATTTTGTGTGCCTTTCTATTAAATACTATATTTTTATACCATTATGAAGTAACTGACTACGAAAACACAAATACAATTTTTGAGTTAGCTCTTATTTTTTAAATATACCTAATATACAAAATTTGACTTAAGTAACATCTTAAAGTTCAAAACAATCTATTAAAAAAATATTATTATTTCTTTATTTTAATATGAAATTGGGAATTTTGATATTTCAACAAAATATGAAAACCAGTTTTAATAAGATTTTCACTTCTCATTCGTTTTCGTTGATCGCTTTCAGGGGTAACTCTACTCAAATTCCAGCAGTAGTCCGCTAACATTGATGCATACCTTCGTCCCTGGTATCTCTTTCCCACTGACGATATATCGTGGTGGAATCGTTGACCATGTTCGTCACTTAGGTACATCACCGCAGTTAGAAGAAAAAAAAAACAAGATGAGAATGATGAAAATGAAACCCTAGGGACAAATTGCAACCCAACTGTTGATACTTTTCAAAGAGATTTTTTACAAGATTAACATAATTTTGAATTTTTTTATTGCTCAAAAAAACATGAACAATTTATTGCTCTAAACAATTCCCATGCTTCTTTTTCAAAGTTCTGCAGAACTAATTCCAAATTTTGGTCTTTAGAATCCATACCACCGGTATACCACGCTTCGCTTCCTCTTTCTTGATATACTCACCCATTGTGGGTGATGGTATCCACGAATGTCTTGATATTTAATTTTAATTCCACAATAATGAAAGTAATCAGTTTCTAAACGCTGAGTTATTGAGCATCTTTGGTTAATAAGGGTCACGTTACCATATATGTAGCAAAAATTGTCTGCACTATTGAATAGTTGACGCGACATAATGAAAGCTGTAAATTTTTCTCCAAAAATGTAATAAAAACGATGATCACGTTTTAACTGGTAAACAGACAGCGTTAGACGAACGCTGTCTGGCAATAAACGAATAAGAAATATTAATATTTCCCCGGATAATTACTAAATATTTTTAACTGTCATCATTAATGTGATAAATATATCGAGATACCCGCTATTATATAAGATATGGCATAAATGAACAATAAGAGCTAACTATGCATTTTCACTTACATATTCTTTCACTTTTATAGCTTTAGCTAGTTAAATACGATAAATGTAATACATTTTAATGTATAAGGCAAAATTTGCCGTAGACCAGTGTAATTAGCCAAATAAAAACGCTTATAATGATTATATTTCGATAGACAAACACTTTTTATGTTTAACTTGCAGTTATGTTTTTATGAAATAAGGCATGTGACCCTAAACCGATGATGAAGGGGCCTGGTCAGAGGCAGCCTCTCGCTCGCCTACTTTCCGTTTGGAAAACTCGTCTGGAACTAGGCCCCTGTGAATGTTAGTTGCGCATTTCTAAACGCCTGCTTCCTAACAGAGACGTGGAAATGTCATATGTGTGCAGGGCTGTCATTGTTAAGAAAAAAAACGTACCTACAGCCTGTTTATCCTAACTTGTCCTATTTGGTAAACAATCTTGGCACTCCTTTTTATTGAAAATGCAGCATTAAAAATCAACTGATAACTAGATTCAATTGGTTTCAGTCTATAATAACGATTTATTGTAATAGATTATTGACTTTGATTATTATTTTATTTTTCAATGGGTGATTTTGTTAAAAAGTTGTGCCAAGATTGTTTACCAAAAGGGACAAGTTAGAATGAACAGACTTTACCTATCTAAATCTGATTTAGAGACCGCAAGTTTTGCGATTTTTTATCGACTCATTTCCTTTGTTTTATTCATAAATTACAGGTAACGTTTAATTGTATGTTTATAACAGAATTGAGTTCTGTACTAAAATAGAATAATAATAATCGGACGACTCACTCGGATTACTTAGTCTCAAATTAAGTAGAGCCTGTATTTCTGTTTAATACTAAATAATGATAAAAGCATAAATAAGTTACATAACCATCATGATACGGGATTCGAACCCAGGACCGTTGATATAATAGACATGATCACTACCGTTGTACCAACCGTTCTGCAATAAAAACAATTGCACCTATTTAAAAGTCATTCAAAAATGCTTAGCTATCAACTTCTAAATAATATAGTATGCTTTATTGTTAATATTAAACCTTAATTGGCAACCTTACTCGTAGTAGGCTCATGTAGTTTCATTTCGTAACTTGCGGGTTTTCGGCATCTTGGAACGTGTTTTATCATTATTACGTAACACATAAGTTAGACGGAGAAAATGCTTTTCAAATTGTGGACTTAAATTATTGTCGACAAGCCAAAAATTACAAAATACATCAGTAAATAATATAATAATAATAATAATACCTTATATCTTTTTATCTATATATAATGGTTACTGTAGATTGAATTATAAAAAAATAGTTGCTTTCCAGTACCTACTGGATTAATCTACCTAGATTAGTATGTATCTAAAATAATGAATTAACACTTAATTCTATAATTATGTATGTTCACAAGTCAATAGCGATACGCTCATTTAGTCGTTATATGTTGAGCGGAAACCAAAACGTATTAGTTAAACGTAGTTGGTAACCCGTGGGTACACCAAGAGAATGTAAGGAGAACCCTCCGTAATCCATGGTAGTTAGACTATTAATTGAATTGAATAAACTAAGATAAAGAGGACACTAACAGAAAACCTTCATTTATGACACGTCTCGAATAACGAAATGGCAGGCGTTGACTATTTTGCGTATTTATATTTGGAATATAATTTCGGTTATGAACGTCACTTATTATTTAGTTCGACCATACAATTACGCTTACGTGCATTTTATCCTGCTATAATAAAATTGTGTCACCCTAATTAGTTTAGGATTAAATTAGATTGCTTACAATACCAAAATAGGATCATTTTTCCTCTATAGCCCATCGGGGGTCACCGTTTTAACTTCTCATCATAGGCGAGAGACGTTCACGGAAGCCTATCCCAAAAATGTGGAGGATTTGCCTTAATCTCCGCGCTTAGCAATGGGGATTGCAGTAAAAGATATTACATTTACATAACTTGTAAAGCTCTGCTGCCCCTTTTGTAGTTTACGGGAGGCGTATGGTAGTCACCTCTTGTATCATTAGTCGCTTTCTACGACATCGTTAATTACGGTATCATTAAGTTTTCTATTCTACTCTGTCGGATAACAAAATGATAAATCGGTTACCGATTTTATTTACCGTTCTATAAACGATGTGCTAACTCGCGTGTAACGCTTATTTCAGCTCTATCCTGTTAAGCTTATGCTTAATTTTGAAGACCTTCAGGAGTTGAGGCTTTGACCCTCCGGCCGTCGGACTATTTATTTTATAAGATTGTTTTAATAAAAAATAAAATATTTAGTTGAATAGCAAAATTACATGCAATATTTTACAAAAATACTACTTGCATGAACAATCATACGATTTTATTTAGTAGCTAGTTTAGGTAAGTATACGATGTGCAATTAAATACAACCCACAAAAATACAGCTGTACACCTTACGAGATGGAAAGTACGACTCGTGAAATCATAAGAATCTTGACCTTGTTTTGGCTAGCCGGCCAAAATTTCGCATTCCATGTTATTTCCAAAAGTCGAAATCATCAAAACCTGTTAAGGGTAGGGCAGAGTCATTCTTGTACGATCTTATTAAACATGTGTTAGCATATAAAACATTATATTTCGAATAATGAGTATTAATTTTGAGAACCTTCATTCCTAATTTGCATACAGATGTTGGGCTGCTAAATTGTCACATGTGGTTAAATTTCGTTTGATTTCACATTGGCATGTAGTTTCTATCATTTTTAAAGGCTATACCCAAATATTATACCAGAATTTATATAAGCAAGGTTTTGAGACATGTTAATGTAAAATTTCTGAGATAAATTCGCGATAGTGGTTCTTTATTTCAACTGCGCCAATGCTAATATTAATTCATTAGTAATTAAAGGTCAATCTTGTATTTATACAGTCAAATTTTTTTTTAATGCTAAAGAGTTACAACACTTTCAGTTGCTGGACAAGTTATTATGTCAGGAATGATTAATTTTTTAAAGTCAGGGTCTTGTCAAATTGGTAAATCAGCAGGTGGTTTTACGACATTTGGATCTGTTTCTTCGCAGCTTCGCCCAAACTGGCGGTATTTTAGTAGTAGTGTCTTCCATACAGTTTTCGTTTAAAGTACAGGTTTAACGGAACTTCTTTTTTTACCACTCACCGTAGTCCTATGTACAAAACGTGATTCCACTTATGCAAACGACGATGCGTCCGGCCACCACACAATAAAATTAGTTCAGAACACCCATAATGAACATTAATAACTTTTTCGCAACAATAATGTCGAGATTCGCATTGTCCACAATTGCGAGAGGATTTGCGTCAAGTAATTGCATATAGTATGATGCAAGTATACAACGTTTTACTTAAATGAATCATGAATAAGTTTTGTATGTTGAAATGAATATTTTCCGATTACGCGTAGCAAGTTCTACGAAACCGTAACGTGCTTTTGTGGTCTACGAATATGAGCTACGATATTTTTACAGTTTCGTAGCCATAAAGCTAAAATAATGTTTTATCGTTTTATAAAATATGTCAAAATTCTATTAAATAGTTTCTGTAAAAATAATAATAAATTAGGGATATCTCACATCAGCTTTAATATTTTATTGATAAATTAAACAGAGGTTGTGGTTTGGTTCAACAAAGTAGTATGGCATTCTTAGCAAACCCTCCACACTACGCGGTATCGTAAATAGCGAATAATAATATTAATCACCTTCTGTACCTTCGGAGGACGTACCTTCCTTTGACCAGAAAAATGAGCAGCAGCGTTTTCCGAAGTATGGTCTTTTACTGCGATCTACAACCCGCCTGCCAAGCTTGCGGATTATGGTAAAATTTCCCATTTTTGGAGAGGCTTCTGTGCATCAGTGGACGTGTTTAGGTTAAGAGGAGGAAACAGGATTTTTAATATTAATAATGGGTTATGGATACAATACTTACCTTATCAAATTAGTAAAATACTATACATAAATAAATCACACTGGAAAAGTTCTGCAGGGAATGTCATCATATACATATTACGACGACCGTTTGGTGCAACGGTAGCTATCCTGCCTTTCGCACCACGCTCCTGGGTTCGAATCCCGGAAGGGGCAGATATTTGTATCATGATTACGAGCATTTGTACCTGAGTCGTGTATGTTTGTATATATTTCTATGAATATAAATTATTTATGTATCATATATGTTTGTATATCCGTTACCCTAGTATCCATAACACAAGCCTTAAAGTGCTTACTTTGGGCCAGATTAGTTGGTGTGAATATAGGAAATATTTATTTATTATTATTATTATATTACTAACTAACCCGGTCACACGTTGCTATGGTAACGTTAATTGATTATAAAAACTGTTATTCATAGGCTTATGGTAACTATATTAAATACAAACTACTACTACAATACTATATACAAAGTCCTTCTTTTATATAGTAGAGATGATTATTTGAAGGGGGTCTTTGGCTTCTTCTTCTTCTTCTTCCGTTTTTACCGCTGCATCAGCCGTGAGTTTAATCAATGTTATGCATTGTAAATAATAAATTAGGATTTTTTGTTTAAATAAATATATTTTGTAAGTATCAAAAGATTCGATCCCAACTCGACTGTAGTCCTCTTGACCCACAGGAACTGGAGAAGAACACCAATCAGTCGGAACTTAACACCATAGCGACATATTATTTCGACGGACAAGGCAAGGCGCTCAGGCCTATGGTCGCTATTCTCATGGCAAGAGCTGTTAACTACCATGTATACGGTGAAAATAGGTAAGTATCGTTACACTATTTTTACATTTATTATTATTTATTTAAATATAGATTTCTGAACTGCTAATTGCTGAAGAGTTTAACTCAATTTACGTGAATACATCGACATTATACCTATTTCTGTCGTAGAGATTATTGCTTACTTACAAAAGGTTAGATACCTTATCCGCATTTAGGTTGCTGACCTTGTCCGTATTCGTTAGGATATATAAGTCGAGGTAAAAGAAAAAATTAATCACAATTATTTATTTTAATTGATTTAATTAACTTTAGGGTTATTTTCACTATTTTTTCCTTTAACACACCATAACAGACCCTTCTATTAAATTTTTCAGCGGTTAGGAATGCAAAAGTTTCTACTGCATAGATCAAGTTTCTTAACAAATTAATTAATGTTTCCTTTTCTTATATTAATTTCTTAGTTTTTAGTAATTTAATGAAAATATATGACAGGATTTATGTACGAATAAATGTTTAAAGTATATTTGATAAAATAAAAAAACGTGTACTACATGAAATTTTCTTTGACCAATCGTCATAATATAATATTGTATAGAATTCAACGAAACTGGAATTGCTTTTCCTTGGTCTTCATTTAAGCACTATTTTTAACGTCGGTATTCGTTGAATGACAAGTTACTCATCGGAGGCCAAACGGTGGGACCTTATTGTGCCAAGCAAATCAATGAAACCACCAACGCTAATCTCATAATAATTAACGTGAAAAAATATTTTAATAAGAACTCTATAGTTGGTTACATTAATCACCGCAGATAACTACATAACAATTGCTAAAATGCATTTGTGTTCTCTAGACCGTAGACGAAGTGTTTTCGGGGTCAGGCTAGCATAATACACAAGGTTAGTCCTATTCATTTTATTTTTATTGTATAAAGCAGTAATGTTCGCAAACAAGTAAGTAATAATAATTAGAATTTAATAATTTTAATAGGAAGTATTAGATATGTAATTTCGATCGGTCTATGACGACACACCGTACACCTACCGTGCTTGTTTTTCGACCAAAGTTTACCAAAAAGTCATTGTGTAGTGTGAGAGTCTAATTCAATTAGTAGTGGAAATGTTAGTGCAGCTCCACAAGTGTTGGTGGTTTTAAATCGACTGTTTTGTCTAGATAATTGTCTTTATAAGATCAGCTGATCAAAACTATTTTTTACAAGTTATAAACAAGTGCCCACATTGCAATTTTTATTTGGTTCCACTAGGCGGGAAGAACAATATTTACATATTCGGATTTGAGAGTAGAAACATCTCGCGGTGACCCTCAGAGCGAGTTTGCTGTGCCACTACCATAAGCATCACGGTGCCATCTTCCGGCGAGTAATTGTTTTTTTACTTCACACGATCTATAAAATCTGAACCATAAGTAATGCTTAACTGCGGTGCGTACGGTAAGTTTCTTTCGCCGCCAGGGGCCGTTACATGCAGCATTTGACCGATAAAATATCATAAGGCCTGCCTTGGTTTATCAGACAAGGTTCAAATAAAAAAAGGACTGGGTTAGTCAAAGTTGTAAAAAAAAACTCACGAAGGGTGAAAGCCAGACTCCAGTCAACGGCATCTGCGAAGGTTCTGGGACGGAAGCGCTGTCAACTCAGCCTGCCCCTGGCTGCTCCACAACGAGGGTGCAGCAGTGCACTGCGAACGAATAGGTGCGTGTGCAGGGTGTGATCGAGTTCCTCCAGAAGTTCACCGAATGTATGGCGGAGATGCGGGTCATTCGAATGGAGATGACGCTGCTACGTGATTCATTTGCGGTTATTAAATTACGCCTCGATTGTCTGAATCAAGTTCAAGCTAGAGCTCGACGACCGGAATCAGAAAGCTGTACTCTCGGATCTGGAGATCGGCCACCTTCCGGAAGAAAAGGGGAAGAACGTCATGTACGCCGTGACCGTGATGTTCGCCGAGCGTGTGGGCCGGCCCCCGGCCGAGACGGGGGGGGGACGTTGCCACCTGCGCGACGAGTTGCTGCGCGCGTGCGCCGCACTCTCCGCTACCGGCAGGGCCCACGTATTCATCATAGGGATGTTGCGGATGTAATTTTTTTCACATCCGCGGACGCGGATGCGGATGCGGATTTTAAGGCCCTTTTCCTGTCATGCGTTTTTCCATCCGTACGCGGATCTGGTCCGCATGCGTGCCGCCCGCAATCTATCATACATATCATACATGTTTTTACTATCATGCGGGCAGCCCGCGAGCGGTACGCGGATCGGCTGCGGGCGCACAGCCCGCGTGCGTTCTACTCGGACGCGGGCGGCGTTCTTCTACTCTCAGTGTTGTTTTTACTGTGACGCGGAACGCACGCATGGTTATAGACGCCAACAAAAATAAAAATTGATATGGAGAGAGTGATAGTTGAAGTGCACTTTCGTCCTGCATTGTGGGATAAGCAAAATGCTTTGTATAAAAATCGCTATGCAGGAGCAGCTGCTTGGCTAGAAATTTGCCTATATATATATATATATATATATATATATATATATATATTGATAATTTACATTAAACATACCAGTAAATTGTCTGGTTTCAAGATATGGATCTACTCTGAATTGTTTTTTATATTTGTTTTTTTTAAATGATATAAGCGGTAATCACTTTTTAACGTTCATTTTTGGACACGAGTGTACTCACTGGCGACACGCACGAGACTGCAGCGAAACGGTAAATCTTTGTCCTGCGTGTGGCCAGTAGCGTGCTATCACCCGCATGCGGACGAAAAAACGCATGACAGGAAAAGGGCCCTTAGGAGGCTCACATCCGCAGAAGCGGATGCGGATGCGGAACTGTACAAAAAACTTAAGTGTTGGTTTGGTAGGGTAAAAAGCAGTAATATTTATCCTTTCTTTATCTATACATATAAATAAAATTGGAGTGTCGATTTGTAATATTGAAATAACCGTTTTTTACTACATGCATATGAATATATATACGGTGCATACACCAAAATAACATGTTTTACAATTTTTGTCTGTCTGTTTGTTCGGGCCAAACTCTAAAATAGCTGGACCGGTTTTGACGGGACTTTTATTGGCAGGTAGCTGATGTAATAAGGAAGTACGTTAGGCTACTTTTATTAAAAAAAATAAAATAGAAAAATAAAGTAATATCGTCATGTCCAAGTACTATCCAGTACCGCCCGCAACTCACGCACATGCCACCACTGTGCCGTCACGTCGGGCGCCTCCCACCACTTCTCCCACCACTTCTCCCACCAATGAAACAATATCACAAGGGCTGCCTATTGCGCGGGTTCAGAACGCGCGAGCGGGCTATTGCTGATTTTTAATAGAAACAAATTATAATAACTGAGCCACGGCAACGTGTGGCCGGGTCAGCTAGTTTAATAATAAAGTAATGAGTGAATTACTATTATTGATTAATTGTTTTAGTAATGAAATTAAAATATTGGAGCATTATATTTAATGAAAAGTAGAATGGCCGCCTTTTCGGACTCCAGTCTGTTTCGCAAGGGTTCGTGTATTAATCCTGCGCTACTAAATAACTGTTCACTTGGAACACTGGCTGGTGGCGCTGATAAGAATTTGCGTGCTTTTTTAGGTAACAGTTTGAACTCACTTTAATTAAAACTCCAACATTTAAGCGGACTCTTTTTTATTTCATTTTTTTTTTGTTACGAAAAGTAAGTAACTCCTTCTTGTGAATTGTGTCAGGGCTGACAATTTCTGGTGTTTCCTGACTCTCCTCAACATCACTTTATGAATCGAGCATCATAGTAAGATTACTAATTAAACAGGACTGACGTCCTGTAACCTGAGGTCTCTAGTCGTTCCGTTCTGTTTCCAGGAAATCTGTCATTCTCATTTTCTTCGCTCTTTCGGTACTTAGAGATATTGTTCGAGAAGCCACGATGTCTTTCGTGTTTCTGTTAGTCTTCAATATACTTAGGTAACACGGAAAATGTTAAGAAAAATAAAAACGGCTTAATGAAGGAAGTTGCCAATACTTTTATTGTTTTTCGAAGTAATCTCCGTTCCTCTCTACACATCGTCGCATTCGAGGGAACCACTGAGAAAAGCAGTGGGCCCGTTCGTCCTTAGGGGTCTCTTCTTTAGCATTTTCGTACGCTTTCACCGCATCTTCAGGGCTCGTAAAGCGAATAACTCGAATTTTATGTTTAGTTCTTGGGAATAAAGAAAATTCGCAGGGCGCCAGGTCAGGACTGTATGGTGGATGACTCATTATCGCGACACCTGCCATAGTCAAATATTCAACAGTCCGTTCTGCGGAGTGCGCTGAAGCATTGTCGTGGTGAAGGAGGATCCTGCTTCGAGGGCGCTGCTGTCGATTTTTTTCTAAAACAACAGGCAAACAGCGATTGACATACCAGTCTGCAGTAACTGTCCTTCCATCTTCTAACACAACTGTCGCGAAATGACCCTTCCGACCAAAGAACGAGGCAATCATCTTTTTTCCTTGACTTCTATCTTTCTTTACCTTAGTTGGCCGATCCTCAAAAGGAAACACCCACTGAGCTGATTGTCTTTTGGTTTTGGATTCATAGCAATATATCCAGCTTTCATCACCTGCTACGATGTCAAATGCAGCATTTGAGTCACCGCCGTTGAACTTATCTAACATTTGCCGACATCAGTCCATGCGAAGGTATTTCTGGCCGTCGGTTAAAGTATGGGGAATACATATGGTACAAAGCTTCTTGACGCCTAAATGTTCGTGTAATATTTTTTGAACTTGACTCATACCAATGCCTAGGCTTGCCCGTATCTGCTGATAGGTCACTCTCTTATCATCCTCTATCATGCGTCGCACAGTACTGATGTTATCTTCAGTAGTCGCTGTTAAAGGACGTCCTTCACGCGGATCATCATTGAGATTGATACGTCCACGCTTAAACTCGTTAAACCAATTGTAAATAGTGGCACGAGATGGGGCTTCATTAAAAATGCTATTCGTAGCCTATCATAGCCTTGTTATTGAGTTTACCCATAACGAAAGTCATAATAAATTATTGAACGAAAGTTTTCTCGCGTTAGGTTAATTTTCACTTGTAACAAGAGTGTTAGATTTGCCGCCAATTCACAAAAACAAATGACAAATGAATGCAATACATTACATTAGATTACCAAAGAGTTTTAAAATTGAAATTCGAAAAAGTTTTCATTAGCAATGTTTCTAACTGGTCAGTTCTAAACATTTTCAGTGGTACCCACGTATCATCTTCAATCTTTTACTCGGTCGACACGTGCCACTCGCCGGCCCCACCTGTTTCTTTCTTGTCGCATCCGCATCCGCATCAGCTCCGCATCGATTTATGCGGATGCGGATGCAGATGCGGATGTCTAAATCCATGCGGAAGTTCCGCATATGCGGATGCGGATGCGAATATTCGCAACATCCCTGATTCATCAGCCAGCGACTAACCCGCCCGAACAGCCAGCTCTGCTATCGCGTCTGCGATGAGGGTCGGAGGCCGCAGTGGCGACACTGCTGGACGAGGCGGGGCCGTATCTTCGCTCGCCAGGGAGACAAATGCCGGCTTTTTAGTTTCGCTCCGACGAAGACCTCTCTCACGTTTTTTGTCCTTCAGATAGCGTGGCAAAATTTGACACCCGTCTCAAATAATGTGTAGCCAGTGTAGTATAATGTGTAGCCATGTGTAGCTCAGTCACTGAGCAAGGAATCACTAGAAAAGGCAACTATTTTCACGTCACAAGTACTCTTCACCGAGTAGGTTTAACGTATTGTTTTTTGTTTCTGTTCGTGAACTCTTTTGTTTATTTTTTGTGTTAATTTAATGTATTTATATTTTTTTATGTTGTATGGTAGTTTGTGGTTATAATAGTGATTGATGTTGTGTATGTAAATGGTTACAGTTCATTTTATTCTTTATTTTGTATAACATGACATTAATTATGAATGACTCCCTCTCTCTCTTAATGTGCTGTCGCCTGTGGGTATATTTTTGAGTATCTTTTAGCAATACATTTTTATATCAATTTTGATGTTATAAAATTTAAGTAATTTTGTTTTTGTTGATTATTAATTCTCTCTGTTTTTTGCATTATCCAATAGCTATTTATCAAAAATATTTGTGATTTTCTCTATAGACAATAACCACTCCTAAACCTTCTCTTTTGCGAATCTTGTTTTCCAATGCTTTAAGTATTTCAATCAGCTGATTATCTAAATAGCTATTTAGAATAAAAATTAAATGAAAATTAAGTTTGTTCAATAAGAGTGCAGCGCAGCTATTCGAACTCAATAATTTAGCGGCAGGATTTTCCTTACCACGCAGTTGTTATTTCAGTGAACATTATTTAAAATCCTTTAAAGTAAATCGGTACACTTGCATATTTAACAGTCGTTTTTATTTCAATAAATGAATACTAAAACCTTTGATTGAAGAGTATGTTCACGTGTTTCATTGATGCCACTGACTGCTTTTTACATGTGAAGAATATTTAAATTAATGCGATAAGTGCCATAAGATATGACGAGTGCGTCTAGAATTATTTATAAATGAATAATATAACCATGCGCATACTAAAACAAACCTTGATCGCTTGAGAATTTAGGGCTGTTCATTATAATTACCTTTAACGATGATGTCGTTTCATAACTTAACTTGTGTCATTAATTAATCCAATAATTACTACAGATTAAAGGCCCAAAATAATTATAACGTGAGTATATAATTATAACGCGATATATCAATCATAAAAATCAAGTGATTTTATAACTAACAATAGTAATAGCGTTCTTTTTGAATAGATAACTTATCTTATTATAGAAAAATTGTGTTGTTATGAATCTGATCATGATATTGCGTGATAAAATTTATTTATTACTATTTATTTTCGTCCTTACTGTTTCGTTATTTTATTATTTGATTTAATCAAGAGTTCTGATAAAAACCACCAAAGGTCGGTTAAACGGAACGTAAAAGATTAAAAAAAATATATGAAAATGAGATTCTTCATAAAGATACATTAATGTGTTATACATTAGATGTTGCTACAGTACAGTAGATGTTTTTGAATACACCTACTGTATTAGTTATTATTCATCTATTAGTCACTTATTTATACCTAATATTGAAGCATAATGTCTATTTTTTAGTTTTATTACCGGTATTTGAAGTGGAACAGTACTTACTAATCATGTAATTTCTGGGTCGGGTTTGTTCTGTTACCTATGGACTATTATATGAATGTTCTTTCATAATTGATAGATAAAGTAATGCAGCTATGTAACAAGTTAAACTACTAGAGTTCCTTTTTTTAACATCTATACGTTATATCCATTAATCACAAACTTCGAAGTTAGTGTTTCAATTATATTTTCTACTACATATATGTCACATGTCGCATAACTTAAATTGTTTAAAAGTTAACGAGAAATTCACTGTTTTTAGAAAACTAAAAACAATTTAACGAAAATAGTAATAAATACATTAATATTAACGTCACGGTAAAGTTTACCCAACTACGGCAGAACCGAACCGTAAAGAAGAGTAATGAAGTTAACAGTTTCTGTGCATGCATATGTTTGATCATAGCTCAGAAACCTCGGGCTGATTTAGCTAATGAGATATTAGATTTTCTTGACTTGATCTTGATTAGATCATCTTGACTGCCCGATAGTTATGGGCTATATGACGGCATAGTAAATTCATTACGACGCCCTATAAAGAATGGAGCATCCCCTGAAAATATTACGTATTGAAATGAACTACATATGTTGGGTATCAGATGAAAGTGCTAATGGCACTATATATATAATCTACCTGCATGACTCTTTAATATGTCTAAGAAAGACTACGCCACTGGCTAAAAAAAAAAAGTATAAATAAGTAAAATCAGATTAAAGCGAAAATATATTAAAAGTAGACAAACAAGTTAGGCATGGCATAAAATTGTTACTAAATGGAGTGAAATCGAAGGTTCATTTTACTTTTTCTATTTAATTTATTACATTTGTACCTGTTGTGATGAGAACCTGAAACCTTTATCCTGTGTTAAGTACAGCTGTAAACGAGAATTATTATCGGCGTTTTTATAATATCTTTTAAATAATAAGTAGAAGATTTTTATTGCTGAATTTTACAGTTCCCAAGTTTTTAAGCGAAGCTTTTTATTGTCGGTACAGTGCGCTGCTACCATCGCAGAGGCAAGTGGCGATGATCAGCGAAATGATCCACTCGGCGTCACTCATCCACGATGACGTCATCGACCAGAGCGACTTCCGCCGCGGGAAACCCTCAGTCAACGTGCTCTGGAACCACAAGAAGGTAATCCGTCAACCACCACTAATCATTATCAGTCTTTTGATATGCTTACTGCCCTATCGTATCGATCCAAATACCGTAGGCAGAATAGGCTAACCCTGTGCCCGATTGGCGGGTGTTAACAACTGCATTTGCCACCTGGACCAATACGTGCCTTCTGAAGCACGAAAGACCTTGAGAACCTTTGAGACCTGCGAAAGCTGTCAAAACACCGCAGTTACAGATCGAACGCGCTATCTATTGCTCTAACGAGTTCCTTGTACCGAGTTATAATAACGAATAATGTGTTAACCACTGCTCCATCCAACTCCGCCACTTACATTTTGTTAAGAATTACTGTGGCATCATATGTGTGGGGAAAGGTTTTTTGAATTGGTCCTTGTACCAGAGGATAGTCAACCTTGTGATGAGGCTGACTAGTGTCTTACGACGAAATATTAATAGGCGCCTAGCTGAATGCAATGCTAATTTATACATATATTTTATTAAACATAATATTTATTGAACTCGTTACGGACAAAGTTTGCTGTTGCCTAAATTCAATTCAGTAAAAAATGTATTTTGCAACTCGGCATTGTTTTAATTTTTATTTCTATACTCGCCCAATTATGTTTCAATAGTTTACAAGGGTTTTTTTACTGAACACTTGTATGACTTCTAATTTTTAGCTTTCTTTTTGATAATTATTTAAAAAAAAAAATAATAATATATAACCTATACTTGCGGCTAAGCATGTTTACATTTTTTGTTTTCAACACTCCCCATGTTTCCAAAGCTTTACTTTCAGAAGAAATAAAACATTAACTCTTGTTTTGAAGGCGATATACTCGTATATGCTTTCTACTCTTTGATATAGGAAAAGTTGATAAAGCTTGTATCGTCGGCTCAGCCAAATGTCGTCCATTGCTGGACAAAGGCCTCTCCTAAGGATCTCCACAATGACTGGTCCTGCTCTGCCCGCATCTAGGTCCTTCCTTCGACCTTGACCAGATCGTCTGTCCACCGAGTGGGAGGCCTGACTACACTTCGTCTTCCAGTCTGTGGTCGAGTTCTGCCCCAACGGCTATCACTTCTACGAGCTTTGTGCCCCGCCCACCAACACTTAAGTTTGACAATTCTGCGGGTTATGTCGGTTATTTTGGTTCCCCTACGGATTTCCTCATTTCTTGATTCGATCACGTAGGTGACCTTTCGAGGCCCATTACAGGGGATCACGTCTCCTATCATCAAGAAATCGGTGTTTACCTAACAAGCCATTTGTTGCAATTTTTAAACATCCTGTTTTCTCCATAAAGCTTCAGAATTATTCTGATGTCTATGGTGCATCCACGTCTTCGATATATTTGTGAAACGACATTATGCAACATAATAACAATAGTTAATAATTTTTGCAACTACACTTGTTGAACATACGGGCCTTGCGCCTCGACTTCCTAGTCACCAAGACACTATAGTAAAATTTATTTAACTTGTCCAAACAATATTGTAAAAAAGGCAATTTTTACCTACATAGAAAATATGTACCTTGTATAAGCTGTTAAATAAGCAAATTTATATGAATAAAGATTTACCTTCTGAAATTCCCTCGTGATAAATATTTTTTAATACAAGTCTAAGTCATATCGTCAAGGTAAATAAAAAAATTGATAAAATCTATATGTAAGATATATATTGTCGCGGTTTTGTTATAGAACTTCTTGAGTTCTACAACTTCACTATAAAAATTATTTAAATGTCTCTCTAAATTGGCAGTACCGTTAAGGCCGTGTTTTTTTTAGGCTTTAGTTGTAATATGGGTCATCGATGAAATATTATTTTATTATATTATATTTTAAGGACTTGATATATTTTCCCCCTATATAAAGGTCCTACACAGATTAATATCGCTTAAGTAGTGCAAAAATTGTAAAATAAAATAAATTCTATTAAAAAGTTTAACCTTCTTTTTCAACGCTTTCTGGAGTCGCTTCTCTAAAAATATTGAATTGTGTGTAAGATTTTTTTGTAGTTAAATATCAAAATCCAAGTTTTTGAGGGGGAAGCTCGTACGATACTGTAAATACACACAAAAGTTTTTTCGATTAGCTTCTTATTGCTCGACTTTCCTGGAATCGTTTTTTTACCCCCTAAGTCATATTGCATATATTACAAAACAAAGCTATCTGCAAAATTTCAGCTTTCTAACTCCAAGTTGTGGCTATGTCTTTAATAATAAATAATAATAATATTTCTTACATTCACAACTATTAGCCTAGCCCAAAGTAAGCACTATAAGGCTTGTGTTATGGCTACTAGGCTAACAGAAAGACATATATGATACATAGATATGTAATATTTATAGAAATATATAAATACCCCTGACTCCTGAGTCATGCATGCATTTGGTCCTGTACAAATGCTCGTGTTCATCACACAAATATCTTCCCCTTCCGGGGCTCGGACCCAGAACCATCGCTCGGTGCGAAAGGCAAGATTGCTACCGTAACTACTATAACTATTTTTTTGCATTTTTTAATGCTATCTTATATTATGTTATCTTATTTAATATAAAAATACTAGAAAATCTCGACTCGACTAACAAGTAAATTCTCAGAGCAATTGAGAGGGCATTGAACCGGTCATCAAAAGGTTGCGGGTTGGATTCCCGCCTGAAAATTTACTTGTGACCCGAGTCTACTTTTTCTGGTATTGTTCTATTAAAATATTTTATTATGTCAAATATCACTGAAAAATGCAAAAAATTGTTATAATAGTTACAGTCACAAATTATAAGGTCAATTGGTAACGAGAATAGTTTTGTTATTTTCTAGAAAACTGTGGGATTTCATTTTATTCTTACGTCAATAGTGCGTACGGGATGGTAAGAATTTTATAATATTAATACCCCATGGGTTTATTGAAATCTCCGTAGTTATCCCTAATTTGATAAAAATATTGCCCATGTCCACCCTGAAAATCCAATCTAAATATTGGTGAATTAATTCTCCAAACATTACTAATTCACTTTATTATATTAAGCTTAAGCTGTTAAACAAATTTCATGGCATCTTACCAACGATATTACCGTTTTGCAGTTCTGATTATAGCGTTTCGCATTGAAATTAGAGTTTGAATTAAAATGATTGGATTTCGAATTTGAATCTCCTTATTAACAACTAGCGACCCGTCCCGGCTTCGCACGGGTGGACAGAATTCTTTAATTTTTTTCTAGCATTCCATATAGCCTATGACACTCAGCAATAATGTGCCTTTCTATTGGTGAAAGAATTTTTAAAATCGGTTCAGTAGATCCCGAGATTACCCCTTACAATTTAACAAATATACAAACACACAAACTTTACTGCTTTATAATATTAGTATAGATAGGAAGTCTAGATTTAACAAATATTCAGCTAAGGTTAGGTGATGTATGTATATGTTAAGATCAGCGTCTTGGGTTTAAACATATTTAAAGTAGTCTTGAAAATACATTACAGTTTTATGGTTCCTATTCTTCATCGTTCGTACGTAGAATACTAATGAATTGTACTTCAAATGCTTTTTATATCCGAGGAATAACTAACAGACAGTTCTTTATATGGGCTCAAACTCATTCCTATATTTAAAAGACACGTCGTGTACATCCCAATGTAGCTTCATTGTGGAAAATACAGAATGTCTTAAGTAATTGTGATAACTACACTCGGCGTCAAAAAAATCGCACCTCTAAGAAAATCACGTTCAAATGGCATTAACTCTGGATATGCACATGCAGTCGTATTAATTATAATTTTATTTAAAAGGTTACTTAATTAACTTAATAAAAAAACATTATTTTTCATTATCAAATAAAACCTAAAGCAACAAATAAAGGGTCACAAAAATTCTAAGGAAATTTTGCTGCTCGGGAGAGTCGCGAGTTGCGCTAACTTTGTGGGTATAAAGAGGTCAACACGGGTTCAATGTGGGTCATTCGCTATTAAACCGTTGAAGGGGACACACGCACTGATTTTACTGAAGAAAGAACATCTGGAAAATGGACACTACAGCTGATGAGGCCGCTCAAGTGGTTGCACTACTGCAAGCAGGGGTGCGGCAGTGTGATGTCGCCCGGCAACTGAATCTGAGCCGTTTTTCGGTTCGTAGAGTCTACCAGCGCTTTTTAGAGACCGGTGGCTATATCCGGCGACATGGGTCCGGTAGACGTCGCTGCACTTCGGAAAGAGACGACCGGTTCGTTGTGTCGTACTCTTTGAGAAATCGCTTCTCAAACGCTGTTCAGCTGCAACAGGAGCTCCAGGCAGTTCGCAGACGCACCGTGAGTGTATCCACGGTTAGAAGAAGACTGAAGGAGAAGAACATAGCAGCCCGCAGAGCTGCTACAGGTCCAAAATTGACTGCAGCGCACCGACGAGCCCGCTTGCAGTTTGCTCGCGACCACGTCGATTGGACCATTGAGCAGTGGGGAGCTGTTCTCTTCTCAGACGAGACACGAGTGTGTCTTTTCTGCAACGACCGACGAAGAAGAGTATACCGGAGGCAGGGTGAACGTTTCGCTCAAGCCTGCATCCAGGAGACGGTGGAATATGGAGGCGGATCCTGCATGTTCTGGGGCGGTATGTCGGCTGCCGGCAAAACCGACCTGGTCTGCGTCTCCCGGACCGGAGGTGCTCGCGGACAAGGGTCGCTGACTGCGCGCCGCTATATCACAGAGATCCTGGATGTGCATGTGGTCCCTTTTGCCGAATCTTTTGGCGAGGGGTTCACATTAATGCACGACAACGCTCGCGCACACACTGCAGCCATCGTGAACGACTTCCTGCGGAGGTCCCAAATTCCTGTGATGCAGTGGCCAGCGAGAAGTCCTGATCTGAATCCGATAGAGCACCTCTGGGACCATCTTAAACGTAAGGTTCGATCTCGGGATCCGGCTCCTTCGACTCTAGAGGAACTCCAAACCGCGGTGATTGAAGAATGGGGTCTTATCCCTCAAGAAGAGCTCCTGAAGTTGGTGAGGTCTATGAGGGACCGTATGGAAGCCGTCATCAGGGCAAGGGGGGGTAACACTAGATTTTGAGTTAATTTTAAGACACTTTTTGTACATTTTTTTTGTAAATTATCGATTATTAATTAGGACTTAATTAAGATTTTTTATTATTTTTCAAATTTTTATGCTTTTTGTATAATTTTAATTAAAAAAAAGATTGCACTTAATTGTTGTTTGATGCTCCTTTTTGTTACCTTTCTAATGATACCTAACACTATCCTCTATATAAGGTTTAGGAATTTTTGAATAAGATTTTTATAAGGTGCGATTTTTTTGACGCCGAGTTTATGTGTAGGATGACAACATGAGAGCTGAGCTTTCCTAATCATGCATTAGCACATGGTTTAGTAACCATACAATCCCTAACTATTAAATATTTTCAATATACTGTTAGATTTTTGTGTATAATAGGTGATTTGAATGCAACTATTAAAGATTAAATACAAACAATGATAAATTATTATAATAGATAAATACTAGAAAAAATCGACTCGAGTCACAAGTGAATTCTCAGGCGGGAATTCACTTGTGAACTGAGTCGATTTTTTCTAGTATTTTTCTATTATAATAATTTATCTTATAAGATCGCATTGAAAATGCATAAAATATATCAAAATTATAATACATACAATGATGTATCACGATTTTAATAATATCATTAATTTTATGTATCGTTTACAAATTTTTTAATAGCCAATATTTAGCCCAATGCATATTATCTCTCTGATTTGAAGGTCATCGTTTATTGTTAACCTAGATAAAAATAATTTAATCTCGATGCTTAAGAAATTTTGGTCGTGTCGTGAATTGAATAAATAATCTTCATTTTGGTGGGACACGGTTCTTTGTTGACACACTAAACTAGGAACGTACGTCCTTTTTATTTTTTAATTGGTACTTAATTTGAAAGAACTATGAAATATGATTCGTCTAAATATATAATAAATATTTATTTTTTGGTTAGTTAAGATTTGACTTTAAAATTTTTTTATAAAAAAAATCACCAGGATATTTAATGGCTCGCCTTGTCGTTGAACAACATAATGAAATTGTAATAAGAAAGTGTAGTAATTCAAGACAAGTAGTCGAATAAGGTTTCCAAAGCACGAACGAGTAAAAAGGATGTATTCATTTTAGATATATTTAATGAGATTTTTTTTTAAAAAGCTTGTTCTTAATAAACTCATACCTACTGACCGACTGCGCACGAATACAAGTCTACATTGGAATTACCCGAATATTTCATTGGTATGCATTACATGTTCTTTTTGTCGCTAGCTGAATAGAAACAGTTCATAAAAGGATAAAAAAGGTTTGTCTTCATCGGTATTTTTTATCATCTGTTGAAGATCCTCTTGTAAATATGAATGAAGTTAACTTGGAATGTAGTAACAAGTGTTAGAAACATTGCTCTTGAAATGAAAAAAGCAATTATACCTTTTTTGTCATATAATAAGACTTGCGACCGCGACGCCTGTGAAAAATGTAGGTTAAGATCACGCCATTCAACTTGTAGTTCATTGAAACTTGCTTACTTTGAAGTAGGATAAGTTGTGAGTTTGTAACAATTTCTAAGAAGCTGCTACTTTCATTTAATTAAAGCTTAATTTGATTCACATGATGACAGCCATTCAAAGAAATTAATATGAAACGCGATCTCTATGTCCGTAATCAAAAAACATTTTGCATAAGTTAATTCGCCTTCTATCAATACGTTGTTACGTCTAATAATAACAATATTTTGATCAAACGTTATCGTTTATTGCTTAAGCTTTGTTAACACAGTTTACCCATTTGGCGTACAAATATTAGTTTTCGTGGAGTTCTTCTCCACGAGCTGTCAATTTCGCTTTCATCTCCCATAGAAAGCTATTTTTGCGATGACCTCCTTGTTCGACGTACTTTTACTTTTTTGTGAAGGCAGATTTTATTGATTCAATTTTATCAATGTTGTTATATTAGTAAGTAATACATGTGAATATTATTGGATTTTTTATATATACTGCCAGTCTTGTAATTTACTATCGCAATATGGAACCAGTTCTCATGTTGTCAACTTTTAAATGACTTATGTTTGACATTGAAACGAGTGATGCCGCATCAAATGGGTCATCAAGTCAGTCGCAGGTTGTTGCCCCGCCACAAGTAAGAGCAAATACAATCTGTTGTAAGTAGTGCGCGTCGTCACCGTCGCCGCCGCCTCGCTCTGGCGTGACTACCACCTATCAGAGCTTCCATAGCGACATTTGCTTTCCTTTCTCTCACTCTGTATACAAACGAGATGGCAATAGGCCGTGGCGTTTCTGTTTACTATGTGTGGCAGTGGAGAGTGCCGGCGAGTCTGAGACGCGCCTTACATACTTGCAAGAGGCCGAAAGCTGGACGACCCTAGGTGAAAGTGCCGCACGCCATCTCACCCAATGGTTTTGATATCCGCTCATTTTTGATGAGGTCGTAACACATATGCTTTTTGACTTCATTGAGCTCAATAACTTTAGTTGTGTGTTATCATTTTTTATGTATTCGAAAAGAAAATTATACACTTATAGTATCACTTATTGTGTTATCTCATTGAAGCTATTCACAGAAGAGTCAAGAGACAAGAGAGTAAAGAAGTCACAACATAGGTAGAAAAATCAAGATAACATATTTTGGATAACTTTAGTTGAAAGTCGAAGCAAAAGTTAAACTTGGACTACTATGTGTCAGCTCTTAACTAATGTAATGCAACGATGACTAATGAGGTTAACTAACCTCTTCAATCATTGTTTCACGATATACAGCGCAAGACGTCCCGAATCAGTGAAACGCTTCGCGACTTTAAGTGGCGCATTGCAAAGAGCATTTTTATTAATGTATCTCATTGGCAGCTTGATGCTTGTCCAGTACTCAATTAAACTGACTCAACTCTACAGAAAGCCTGCTCCTTTCGGCGCTATACGGTGTAACTTAACCTTTTTCGTTACCACGTTCACACCTTCACTGCTGTTTATGCGTTTGTGTAATGTATAAAAAATATAATATGTATATTATTCTTACAAGTGCCTTCCGCGTCGCATCGCATCTTGTCTCTGTGTGAGCTAGCCTAATCATCGTTATGGATAATTGTCAACGGTTGCCAAAATATTAAATAAAAATTGCCTTAAACCTCAACCATTTAAGTAAAGAGAAGCAGCGTATAACGTATCAAACACGTTCGTGTCCTACGTAATCTTTCATATATGAATATATTGTGTGTACAAAATATATTATGCCCATTAGTTTGGTCAAGGCGATTTTCGTAAGCATCGTAACAAGACACAGTCTGTTCATGTTTTGTAAATAATCGTGTTAGGATGTTTCATTCAAGAGGTTCATTAAAAGGAATACGGAAGTTTTTCTGTATAACCTTGCCAAATCGTAAAGTACAACATAAACAATGCAAAACACACAAAGACTTACTACAAATTCGAAAATGAGACTGAAATTCATATTACTTTATTTAATCATAATAGTCTATAAATGATTCTACGGTCGCATTGTTAAACTACCATAATATTGCTACAAGTAGGCGAATCGCGTTTCAAGCGTCCTTCACGAATAAAACGCCTGTCTGCGATTAAATCTTCCGGCGGTGTAATCTTAGTTTCAAACACCTTTGGAATCAATAACTTGTGCTGTTATTAACATCTCTCAGAGCCGTGCGACTCTATTAAACACGTAGTTGTGCAATTTGGAACCAGCTGACCTCAGCCAGGCACACACTGCTTGTGCGGCTGTTTTAGTAGTGGTAGTAAGTATGAAACGTTGTTTTGTTACTTATGAATAAAATTCATATACCTATCGAAATTATCATCATCAGTCCCGGTTTCTATAATACTAATCACGTAACTAAAACGTTTTTTTTATGACAAACTCCATATGAATTTAATGTTAAAGCGTCCAATTTAACTCGTGACTACGGAAATAAATAAAGAGGATATGTGTTTTAAAGACATGTAAAACTGTGTGTAAGTCTTTTGTTAGATTAAATGGTTTGTTTTAAAATCTCAGGGTTCGTAGCCTTGACGTTTGTCTGTTTGTGCCTAAATTGTAGATAGTCGTTGTTCTAATTTTAAAAGGGATGTAAATATTTTTTTAAAGATTCAGTGATACCTTTTTTGTACATCCGTCTCACACTACAGGATGTTAGCCGACCACTACCTACGAAACATTACATATTGGTGCCTGCCGGAATATTTGAATTATGTTATCCAAACAAGTAAATTATTTGCCGAGTGGATTTTCGTATCTCGTTATGTGAGTGATGTGTACATAATTCGGTAACAGGGTGCGCCCATTTAAATTTAAGCACTTACTAGTTGCCGAGTACTCATATAAGTTTAATTGCATTGGGTAATAATCAATTATTTGATGTATCATTTATTTATTATTTATTATTGGGTTTCGTATGGACGTTAACACAAAGCAATGTACTAACAGGACATAACATAGACTACAGTTTTTTTTGCAGGAGTGACAAGGAACTGTGTAGTAAATTGTCGTATGAACCAATAGTAAAGTATTGTTAACTAATCATTTGCACTATACTTACATTATCAAAGATACAACAATGTATAACAAAAGATCATTGACCTTAATGTAAAGCTTTTTAAATATTCGTCAAATTAAAGATACGTGTGCTTTAAAGTAGCGCAGACAATAGTGGCGGTCACTGGGAACATGCAGTATCAACGTCAGAATCGTACCTATCACAGCGATGTCCATTGTTCAGAATATGTCGTGTCCTTATTGTTTCACAGTCTGCATTGCGGTTTGAAGTAGCAAGCTTTAAATAATTACACGTGGTTGGATTTTAAAATCAGTTAACTTAATATGATTTCAATTAATAATCACTATCTTATTTTCATTCTTGTTCTTTCACATCCATTTTCCGGTTCAAAGTAATCACTGTGAGGCTTGTATTATGGATACTAGGGTGACAGATATACATACACATATGATGTTATATTCGTAGAAGTATATATAAATACCTATGACTCAAGTACAAATTCTCACATTTATCACACAAACATTGTTCCCTTAATTGGGTTATGATTATGAGTGACAATTTTTCTAGGAAGAGTACATTTAAAAATTAGAATATTTTTAAGGGAAAACAAAACAATAAATTATATTTGACGATGTATCTTTTTATTTTTTTGATTTAAAATGCCATATATCTGTCATTAAAATAGGTAGGTAGGTAGGAAGATGCTGTCTGGGGGCTCGGAGATGCGGTTGCTTTTTCTAAGCGTATTTTAAATCTTATAGTAATATATAATGATTTTATTTGTTAAAACGTTATTTTATCTTACGTGTTCAAACTAAATGTATACAGTTAACAATTTGTTAAATTTCACAGATTATGGTTATCAAATTGTCAAATTTCTAATGACGTATTTCTAAATAAGATTAAGTAAAACATATTAACATTTGCATAGTTGGCATTATGATTTACGGTCAATAAACTTAGCTCTTGTTCAAAATTGTTACCCGCGACCATATTAATTGATTATGCAACCACTTTCTAATGTTCACAAAGTGCCTCTTATGTTGTACCGTTGTAATAAAACAGAAAATGAAATATTTATATCTCTTAATTTTAAAGTCTTTCTTATAACTCTGGAATACCTACCCTAAAAGGAGGCGTACATGGTGTAAAGCCAATTTTATTTAATAATCTATAACCGGATTACATATTCGGGAAGATTGAGTGGGTATTCAAACACTACAACTTTCTCTTTACTTCATTTTTTCTTCTTGTTAGGGCCTTTGCCGCGATGGGTGAAGGATTTGGTTGTCTGTGGGTGGATAGAAGGACCATAAATTGTGAGTTTAAATAAACTACTGTAATGTTGATGTATAACTAGTCTAAACTTGAGTTGCCCGTCTTGAATTCCGATGTGTTACTAATATTTCATTTTAGTTAGTGGGTTGCCTTAGTTCTAGCTATTTAGTGTCCCTTATCTAATCAGCGCCACCTTCTAGGACTAATTTAAAACCTTTCAAACTTCCATGAAAAAATAAAAATTACTTCAGATAAAAATAGCAGCAGTTTAATGCTTTGATTACCTAAAGAAATTTATTTCTACTGTCTGTACCCCAAAAAAAACAAAAGAATTCATTATTGAAACTCTACATTGTCTGTATGTCAGCGTTATAAGTATTTTTCTTTCAAAGTGTAGGTATAGGTAACTAATATTAAACATTTCACTGGACATTTTAAATATCCAGCTTCTGAACATTCGGCAGTTTATGCTACAGATTCTGACGTTCGGAAATAAAACAACCTATTAGGTACTCCAGTCGACCTACATAGAATCATGAATTTTAACAAGACGCAAGTTCTTGAGGCACAACAATAAATATCTCAAAATCTTTAATATTTATAATGAAACAACATTTTTTTTTTATTTTAAACTTATATTTGCAGTTGTAAAATTGATGGTGACATCGATGTATGGAAGAGAACTTTATTAAGTACAAGGTTTTTTTGCATTTCAATTGTTGATTATGAATTTCAGTTTGCTGACTAACTTCTTACCAATTTTGTTGTTATTTATCAACACAAAATATGTGTTTCGAATACTTTATGGGAGAAGCTAAAACTCTTACAAAATAGGTAAAAACTTTAATACTCAAATCCTGTTTTAGACGAACTACCTACCTCTAAGATTGTACGAAACTAACAACGGCGATTTGGATTCGCACATGTCCTTGTTCAAGTGACTCAGCCAATCGATGTAAATATCCCTTCTTAAATCAAATATTTATGTTATATATTTTATAAAATTCATTATTTATCTAGTTAATATTTAACAAACGTATCAGACCGGTAGGCCGTCTATCTCTTTCTACCAGGTGGATTTTTATCAAAAGGTCGCTAAGTAGACAAATAATTACGTATACAATCTGTAAATATAATATTGATCTGAAAAACCCACTGCGTGTTGAAACGCCGGTTTCTGTTTAAATTATGGATTAATCGACGTGCCCTCCATATACTAGTTATAATTGATGGAATGCCTACATAATTGAATGTCATGAACCCATGATAAATAACTTCGATCCCATAAAAAGAAAAAACCACCGTGAGCCGGAAAAGAAGATGCATTAAATTGCGACCCATATTTATATGCAAAATTTGTAAAATGAACTCACCACACAATTAAGTATATAATACGTCTTATCCGGTCGATGACTTTTTGCATAAAAACTAGCTCCAGATGCAATAAATGTAAAGTTCATGGATACCTGGCATTCACACTCAAGCTTTTGGATTGTTTGTCAGTTGCATAAATGTTTTATTTGTATTTTTATTATTATTATATTTTTATATTCCCGTTTAATTGATGCCTATATTTCAAGAAGTTGAATAGTGACTAATGAAACAGCATATTTTTTTCACGATTTTAACATTTGACAAATTTTGTATTCTATATCGAGTTTTATAAACGGTCTTGAAGTTGGATCACCGCAATAACATTGTCTAGTCGTTAATATATGTTTAATTGTCCGATTTGGACTTTTTTGATAAGATAACTTATCTTACGTATGAAAAATGTCATTTATCAGCGGTGATTGGAATTATTTAAATGCCTTTTCTTGAGTTATGTAAAAGTCATAAAACCAAGTTGACTATACTTTTGAGTCATATTAAAAATTATAAGAGTTCTTATTAAGTTCATATCTCGTTACTCAGCAAAATGTTATTCCTTATATTTTCATGCTCCTTCATTTAAATCAATGACATCGTCATCGCATGAACGCTGATAAAACTAGATGAAATAATTCATGCAAAATAATTGCTTGTAAATAAATTATAATATGCTGATAAATTTTTACTTTCTACAGTATACAGTATGACGGTAACGATGAAAGCAAAATTCGTATAACACTTTCCTCGCATGACCTACTGTGCCGTGTGTTTGATAAAAATGTGTAGTAAAAAACTGGTCTTTGTAACTGTATTATGCGAGCAACGTCAGCGGGGGACGTGGGTCAGTCACATTACCGCTGCCGGCGTGCCACCTGCGACGTCCGAGGAGGATAGGGTTGACCTCATCTCACCTCGTATCTTGATAAAGAAAAATTAACAATCACTTTAGTTCAATTTACGACGATACTGTATTCTCCAACCTTCGTGAATATAATTTGTAGGAATACATAAATTAATATAAACTTTTTGACCAGAACTGGGATAGATTTGATTTGCGACACTACACGGTAGACGGTACACGGTATACCTACTTCTTCTAAGTTCTTTCTTTATCAAGTATAAATATAGCATTGATAAGGTATAATGCTGGCACATGGCGGTAGGTACACAAATGATTGCATGATTTGTCGAATGTCATCCATGTGTAGACACACACTTGCCAATTTGGTATAATTTGGCAAACTTAACAAATGCGAAATGTTGCTTCCTATGCGAGTCTTGTGTTCAGTCGCACATCAAAGGCGGCCAACTAGCCAAATGTTTGTGTCATGTGTCCACACTTGGACTTAAGCGGTAGTAGGGATATGGTATTGAAACTAAAGTATCGGTACTATACTAATGAGTACAATTGCAAGAAAGGTAATCAATACCGGTATCGTACTCGCATCAAAAGTATCGAGTTCTTCGGGTATCGAGTACTTTTTGTTTGACATTCAGTATAAAAAACACGTAAAATAGTCTTCATTCATTAATTGATGACGGGCGGTGTCGGCAATTCGACGATTTCAAGCGCCCATTTGCGTCTGGAGGGCGACGCCTTGCTCATTCCAGCCATCCTAGCTCTGCCAGGAACGCTCCAAGCGCCTTCACTTTGGTGAACTTCCCGGAGATGCCCTTCTAGCGACGCGAGATATTTCGCCCCATAGTGGGCCACTCCTTCACATTAGATTAAAATTATTAATTAAGGGCGGCTGTTTTTTCCACTACTATGCGTCCTCTGCATAAAGGGCTGTCGGTGGTATCTAGATTTAAAAGGTGCCTTTTAAATGGCCATGACCAGTAATACTTAGCTGTAGTAGAGATCTAAAGAGACCAGCATCCAACCATGACATTGAGAGTTTTGCTTGTCTTCACGTCTCTAGAGAGTCCCAATGTTTCTGAATAAAATTAATGTGTGTTCACGGATTCTGTTGCTGAACCAACTGAACGGAGATGACAAGCTCTGGGCATCGGCCCAGAGCTTGTCATCTCCGTTCAGTTGGTAGTTCAGTTAGGTAGTTCAGTTGGTAGTTGCTAATCGTAGCACAGTGTCAGAGCCCTTCCGTGCCTACTGATCAGCTGCCTCAATACCTCGTGACCCACTTTGTTTCTTACTGAAAACAGATACTTGTTGACTTTGTTGTAATCAACAAAATAATGAAATCATAACACTACTATTATTGTGATAACAAAATAATTTGTTTTTTGTGGATTATGTATGGTGACGACGAATTATATTGTAAATGTCGTTACTTCAAAGATAAATTCTTATAATAGTAAAGTTACTTCTGTTAAAGCTGACGAATTTCTTGCGCCCATTCTTCTTGTCAGTTAAAAGACGTCCTGACTGGGTAGTACGTAATAATGTTGGACGATTCAAAAGAAATTATTTTAAGTGCATTAAAATTCAGTTATTTTCATTTCATTTCATATGACCTACCTACCTTATTATACCTACCTTATTATACCTACCTTACTATATACGTCTGCATTTAGGTCTAGATAAGATTCATGATGCAGGCTCGAAGCGACTCGTTAGCAATACAGACCTTGTAGAACCGACTTGCTATCGGAGAGGATTTTGATATTGCAATCTTTTACCATCTCTGGGGGTTCTTCGTATCAATTAGGATGCACCAAAATGATTTTATAATTAAACTTTACGAAGAAACCACAAGCAATGATTATTTAACTGATAAGAATGAACATACGTAACGATTTGTACGCGAACGAATAAGGAATAAACCAATCAAATGTATTGAATGAAAGCGTACAAACTACTACTGTTGCGCCAAACGGTCACCAAAATAATAACTGTAAAAAATATTGTGTTATTAATAAAGAATATAGTATGATGCTACACATTGCAATGTAACCCTGCAGAACATTTAAACTTAAAAACTGTATAATTTATATTACTTATTTATATTCTTATGAATAGCAAGTAACCATCAGCGTCTTGCCTCTCATGATCTTTAAATTACTTTGTGTTTTATAAGCAGTTAGTGGTAGCAAGTATGCAAATACATAATATGTACTACCAACTTTAAACATGTCCGCCGTCGTTGGCAATAAGTCATTTATGAATAAGCCAACATTTGAAATTACATTTGTCTAATTTGGCATTTGTTACCATGTATAGTCGTGTAGTTTGCGATATTAGCCTATGTGTCAAAGGTTTGCCAAACTAAACAAATATGCCAATGCAAATGCCTACAGCCATGTGACCCAACGTGTGGAGTTATCAAGTATCTCTATCTATATCTATAATCTATTACTACTATAAATGTCATTTACACTGTTTGACTCTTGTATAGAAATCATAATATCAATAAGGCATAGGTACAAATTGATAAAGATAGATTTTTTCATAAAGAAAAAACTAGATGTCAGAAATATTAGTAAAGTTTTTTAAATTAGTTTATTACTTTGAAACTGATTTCCGATGATTTTTCGAACATGACTTGTTTAATTTACGTAGTAGTACGTATTTATACCGCAATAATACTTGTGAAAGAACTTCTTATGTCGAGGTACGTTCGCGCCTAGAGAAAACCGGATTCGATTCATTCAGCGGTTTCCAAGATTAGACAGAATATAGACAAGACAGTCATCGAAACTTTCTTTTGATTCAGTCCATAGTTTTCTCGTTTAATACTTTTGTACTATCTATTTATATATAATGACATTAAAGTTTTGTAAATCCCTAATTTTATGCCTATTAGTTTGAGTGAAATGTTAATAATCTAATTTTTTTCGAAAGATTTGTATATTAGGTGTCTGCATAACATGGGTGATGAGATTGAATATTGCCCGCTATGATGAGAGCCTTGAGACTCCGTGTCAAGGCCGCCTCTCATCTTCTAATCTAATGCTTGCCTACGTTACTACGTCCACTTTACCGCGCGGGGCTTGTAAACGTGTATGTATTATAAGTTGTTAAATCCATTCAGTGACATTTGTGTCGAGACGCATTTTAACAAAAACTCAGTAAGGAAAAATGATAAAAATATTTTCTAAAGTAAACGTATGTTTATTAATTTTGTACTCAAATTTCGGACCCAGTCATCAAGAAATTTGTTTTTCATATTTTTTTAAGTTATTATATTTACATTACGGTATCTTGTATTTTTATAATAGTTGAAATTATATCTTTAGTAATACATAAAACACGAAATCCCGGCCGTTATACCGATGTAATCAATTAATTCGACATATACGCAGAAGTTATGCGAAAACCGGTGCTTGCCTGCACGTGCCGTAACCCTGCCCGGCAGGTGTGTCGAAACGGTGTATGATGGCCCGGTCAGCTACTAATCGTCACTAGATACTAAACGCGTTTCGTAACCACCGGACCTTCCACTCACTCGAAAAGCTCGATATCGGCTATTAATTGATTTATCGATCAGTAGTATTCCGTACTTTTGTAGTGCTCTTTTATGTATAACTGCCAAGCAAACAAGGGCGGATCCAGCTTTGGCGCAAGGGGGGGGTCAAATAGTCGTGGTCAAGTCACAAGAAGTAACAATTAAATGTTGATAATAATTGATACAGGTAAAAAGTAGGTATTTTATTAATGTATGTAAGTACTGTACCTACCTACCTAAATTTTTAGAACACTATTCCTTATATTAGAATTTTAAACCTGTGTAAACTTAGCACCCAACTTTGGAAAATTTGGTTATTTTTATTTTTTTTCGAAAGATTTTGATTAGTAGTAGATAGTAGTGAAGTTATTTTTGTTAGTGGTAATGCCAAAAAAATAAAAAAAATAGTAAAAAAATGTCATCCCCGAAATTAGAAAAATCTGTTGTTTCCGGTTGTTTCTCATAGATAAACGTTAGTAGTGGATTGTAGTGCAATTTTATTCGTAAGTAGTAAAATAGAAAAATAAAAATGTTTCGGAGTATTTAAAAAAAAAGATTTTATGACGTTAATACTGTTTCAAGGCTTATACGATTACTACTAACGGTAGACATGACAGGGGGAGGTTCGTAGACGTTAGTAGTGAAAGATTTTTTTGATAGTAGTAAAGAAAAAAAATTACTAAAAATACTTTACTTGAGTAAAACTTGTTTGGGAGCAAAATTTACTGGATAAAGTCTGTTTAAATATTAAAAAAATACTAGGAGCACTTTAGTTGAGTCAAATTCTTCCACTACTAACCTCCACGAACCCCTCTTAGTCAATTCTAATGTTTTTAGTAATCGTATTCATCTTCAAACAGATTTTATCCAGTAAATATCGGTCCAAAACAAGTTCGATGCTACTAAAGTGCTCCTGTAAAGGAGTCGAAACGTCAGGATTAAATATAAAATAAAATAAAACATGCGCAAAAATCCGTAAAAATGTGTATTGTTCTAATGTGTAATGTGCGCGGAAGTGTAAGAACTAAATAAGTTCTATTCAACTAATGTGCTCCTAGTTATTTTTTTTCTTTACTACAATCAAAAATTCTTTCACTACTAACCTCTACGAACCCCTCTTAATTAATCCTAACGTTTGTAGTAATCGTATTCATCTTCAAACAGACTTTATCCAGTAAATATCGCTCCAAAACAAGTTTGATTCAACTAAAGTGCTCGTAGTAATTTTTTTTCTTTACTACTATCAAAAAATCTTTCACTACTAACGTCTACGAACCTCCCCCTGTCATGTTTACCGTTAGTAGTAATTGTATAAGCCTTGAAACAGTATTAACGGCATAAAATCGTTTTTAAAAAATACTCCGAAACATATTTATTATTTTTTTCTATTTTACTACTAACGAATAAAATTGCACTACAGTCCACTTCTAACATTTATCTATGACAACCAACCGGAAAAATATAGATTTTTCTAATTTCGGGGGATGAAATTTTTTTACTATTTTTTTATTTTTTTGGCATTACTACTAAAGAAAATAAGTTCACTACTATCTACTACTAATAAAAATCTTTCGGAAGAAAAATAAAAAAACCAAATTTTCCAAAGTCGGGTGCCAAGTTCACACAGGTGATTTTGAAAGCTTTTGACTTAGTACCTACTTTATTAACTTTAATAGTTCATTGAAGTAAGTTTAGTCGTTCCGATTGAGGTTAGGTAGGTCTTGCTATAAGTAAGTCAAAACCTCAGACTAAGTACATATACCAATGGACTCGCAATGTATTAACTATGGCACAAATAAATTTGTGTCCAGTCTGCCATTACAAAGCACCGTGTGATCGCGCTAAAATATTAGTCAGTGAGCATTATTTGTGAATACATTTTACAGTTCTATATTTTTCATTGAATTTTTTTATGTATTGTATAAAAAAAAACATAGTAAGTGTGGAATCTTGGATGCGGTGTCCCTAGTTTTTGCCGCTATCTTAGAGCACCAACACAAAGGCCATAGCAGGACAAGAACGGGTAAAGTGCCCCCGCGCGAATTATCTCCGTATTTTTTTTTCTATAATTGCTACCCACTTCAGGAGTAATTCCTCAAATTTTCAGCCCCTAAAAATCAACCCTTTCTAGAAAAGAATAAAAAATAAAATGTATAACTCTCGAACGGGTGAACCGATTTGATTGAAATTTAATCACGTTTCAAATTTCATCTAGACACTTCACTAAAAAAATTGTTGTAATGAAAGACTAAACATAAACTCTAAAAAAAAATTATTCTTTGTTTAATTTTTTTTTTTCAAAAACTTTGAATCGAGGAACAGATACAGAAAGATGTTCTATAACTTTTTCTCATCAATATAAATAATTTAAAAAAAAAAAAATTTCTCCGTCATATGTAAAAAAAATTAAAAAGTGGATTTTTATTTTTTTTAAATAAGTAATGTGCGTCGCACAGTTGCCCAAATTTTTTGTGGCTTTCTGACATGGCCAAGAACAAAATATATTTTCGCCAGATCTTTTGTTCTCCGACGTCATGTGTAAAAAAAAGTACATTTTTATTTTTTTTAAATAGGTTATGTGCGTCGCACCGTTGCTCAAATTTTTTGTGACTTTCTGGCATGGCTAAGAACAAAATATATTTTCGTTAGATTTTTTGTTCACCGACTTCATGTGTAAAAAAAATTAAAAGTGGGCAAATCTGCAACGCACGTAACCTATTTAAAAAAAATAAAAATTTACATTTTAATTGTTTTTACATATGACGTCGGTGAACAAAAAATTTGGCGAAAATATGTTTTGTTCTTAACCATGCCAGAAAGTCATAGCCTATTTTAAAAAAATCTACTTTTTATTTTTTTTTACGTCGGTGAAAAAAAAAAAATAATTTATTTTGATGAGAAAAAGTTATAGAACATCTTTCTGTATCTGTGCCTCAATTCAATGTTGTTGAAAAAATATTTCAAACAAAGAACAATTTTTTTAGGGGTTATGTTTAGTTTTTCATTTCAACCTTTTTCTAGTGAAGTGTCTAGATGAAATCTGAAACGTGATTAAATTTCAATCAAATCGGTTCACCCGGTCGAAAGTTATAATTTTTTTCATTTTTTTTAAATTCTCTTCTGGAAACGGTTCATTTTTAGGGGCTGAAAATTTGAGGAATTACTCCTGAAGTCGGTAGCAATTATAGAAAAAAAAAACTGAGATAATTCACGCGGGGGCACTGCATCCGTTCTTATCCTGCTATGGCCTTTTTCGCAGTATTTCATGTCCTTTGCTATCCATAGTCTAAGGTCGAAACACAGCGAGCGTAAGTGTCACACGCAGATGAAAGGTGGGGCGGTAAAATTAAAATTTTCAATTCGTTCGTTTCCGAATAATGCATTCGCCATCGTACACAGTATTATATTAAATTAATAAAATATTGAAGGTACTTACATTAAATATATCTTGTGACAAAAAATATATAAAAACATTGTTTAACAATTTTAATTAGTCGTCTACCTAGGTCCTGGACTTAGCCCAGGGGGGGGGGGGTCATGACCCCCATGACCCTCCCCCTGGATCCGCCCTTGCAAGCAAATAACTAGTTACTCAACGGTGATATAAAACTAGTTAAGATTTGGTTCATGGAATAAAAAGTATATTAAAAAGTATTTATTAAATACACTTCAATAGACTTTATAGAGCTATCATGAGTGGTGAAGGATAGCTCTATAAAGTATACACTGCATTTGACTAATAACATACAGCAGTAGCTACCTACCTACCTTCCTACAGTAGCTGCTCAATCGAGTATGTGCATAGTATTATTCCCTTAATATGAAATTATATTTTTCTTCTTTTTTATATGGTATTTTATGATATAATTACAAACGGTTGTCAAATATATAGTCATAATGTTAAAAACTTTCGTTATCTGGTAAATGTAGATTGTCGAAGTCCACATCAGCAAAACTCCTAATTGAATTTAGACAGCGAGAGCGTAATACGACGGTGAAGTGCCAATAACACCTAACTGCTAAATTCAAAATAATACACAAGCTAAAAAAACTTTTAATTTCTTAAAGTTAAAAATTAGTTACCAAACTAGTTTATTTATTCTTTAACTTGATGCGCTTACAACTGAAAATACGATTACGAAATTTCATTAAAACATGCAAATAACAAATTTTAATTGGAAATGACAAAAAGTGAATCTCTCGACGAATGTCAGTTAGGAGGTATTGGCACTTCTCCGTCGAATAGTAGTATTTTTGTAGATAATTATGTGGTCGTATCGTATTTAGTATCTACACTTTCGCGTCCACTCATTTTACCGGATCACGAAACGCGTTTTTTTCAAGTTATTATTTGTATCTATAAACATAAGTACACAACTGCAAGTATGTTACAAATCGGTAAAAATGTTTTATTATAATATTATAAAATAATTAATTTCTTAAAATTCTAGTAGTTAGTGTGTGATATTAATCATTGATTTAAAAATGGACAGATTATAAAATAATAAAGAAAAAGTTTTAGCACAATAGTTTTCCCCAATTTTCAAAGATGTATGCATTAAGTTTGTTTGTAACTTGAAGACCGAGGCGTAAATTGAAAGATATAAAGTGATTGCAAAACTCTATATTGATTTATTAGTAAGGTCACGAGTGTCGCAACAGAGCTTGCTAGGGTTAGAATTTAAACAAACCTTAAAACGTATCTGCAGTTAATTCATAAAATTCTGCATTCATACTGAAACAGGTTTAGGTAATTTTCTCTTATACGTTTACGTTTGCCTATTACTTGCTTAAATTATGCGTTCTTTAGCAAGAATTCTCGGAACCTGTTTACCAAACAACTGGCAATAAAAATTGGTAAATACCTGAAATAAAAGAAACCTGCACGTAGAACATATTGATAAAATATGTATGTGTCACTGAAAGGGAATCGATGAAGCTGTTTGTGTTGATATCACAAGTGATGAATAAATTATGCGTTTTGAAGGATAAGAGGGGATCGAAGGCCGGCAGCGCAACACATCCCGCCATTCACCTTCCGCACGGCGCGACTGCTCAGCGCCACTGTCAAGGCTATCTATCTTGCGAAACACTTCATCGCAACGCACCGCCACCGCCCCACTATCTACTTACACCAGACTGACATTATGAAAATAATGTCGCAACTAGCCGCTCCGAGACTGGCCTTCGAACCACAATCCTGAGATTAAAAAGTCAATAGTGCACCATCACGTATTTTAAATAAATTATTGCCAATATTCATCGGGTGACATTGAATCTGCACTGCCGCGATCTTTCTCTCCTCTTGCGGATTCCACTGAAATATTAAAACGTGAATTTGTTGTATTGATGACCCCATGTTGCTTTCGGTGCAATGCGGAACTCGGTCATCCGGGGTGACTGACCAAATTACCTTGAATTGAGAATTTATAATCAGTTCATTAAATAGCCCTTTGAGTGCCCAGTAAATACATAATTATGCGTAGACACATCTCATAAAGGTATTTTTTCTGCATCTCAAAACTCCTGCCACGTCTAATTGTATTACAAAGTATAGTGTGATGAATTATAGAATAGAAACCTCAACGCATGCAGAATTAAGATGGTGTGAAATCGTAGAGATTTTTCTGGTAAATTATTCATGTGGCTCACGTTGCGTTGGGTTGACTTTCGACGCACTCATGAGAAAGCCTTTCACTCTTATTATGGGAGTTACATATTTTGTATTTGTAATTGATTTTAAGTCCAATTATTATTAAATCAAAGTCTTATTGTCACAGACTTGGGACAATTATATTTTCTTATTCATTCTTTTGAAGCTGTTTGACTAGATTCATAAATTAGAGTATTTGTCTTCTTACATCCATTACTTTGTTCTTTGGAAATTCAACTTCTATTACTATTCTATAGAGCTAGAATCTATTGCTTTTTAATTGTTGTTATTTACCAAACCTTGAGCCGAATCTTAAGATTGGATTCAATAAATAACTCAATTGATTAATATTAATGTATTATTATTAGTTGTTCATGTCGGAATTCAGTAGATAGACTAGTTGGCGTTTCGTGCCGGTCGCGCGGGCGCATGCGTGTAACGGATGCGTTTTTAGTCCGGTTAGTTGTCGGCGGCCGGAAAGTGTGTTAATGCGTGCGCGATTTGCGCAACCAACCGCATACGATATGCGCCATCACCTGCTCCCGTATGGGGTCCCGTTATTATCCATATAAATTATATTATATACCCAGTTTTAGCACATAAACTCCTAATAAATTATGTAAGGTCGTTCTGCTGCGGTTATCGGTAATATTTTCCTATATTACCTACTAAACACGCTATCAACTTTCATAAGTTGTAATCAATCTATGAACAGTTTGATATTGTCATGAATAAGTTTGTCATGAATACCTTTTGTGTGTCAGATGACGCAGTGTCCACTTATTCCAACCATGCCGTTTTATGGAAATACGCACAGCGTCACCATCTGACCACTTTCACATTGAGTTATCTTGCTATTGCGCCCAAAGGTCACTCAGCTACGAAAGTAGATTGCGTATCAGATAAAATAAGAATAATTCGTTCCATTTTTGACCTTTGCTACTTCATTAACACATTCTTGATCAATTTCTAACAGTTTCTTTATACAAGGTCTCCTGTACTAATCCATGCTCCGACCTACATAAATATTATTGTATTAAATAAATATTAAAATGAATAATTATTTAGTGTACTAATAGCAATTCAAACAGAATCAACACAGGTACAGAGGCGTAAAACCTTGCTCGCGGCATATATATGTCAATTGCAAAATTAAATAGCTATTGCTAAATAAGACTATTTATAAATATCAGCCGAAGGAAGGTCTTCGAACCACAAGAAAAACGAATCTTTTGCGCAAATTTCTATACAATCTGTGTATAAAATATTTTGTAATATTTAAAATATGATTTATAACCACATAACTAACATGGTTTGAACGTAGAATGTAGCAAAGCAGTGATCATTTAATAAAATGTTGACGAAACTTTTAAGTCGCTGATTAGAATTGCTAATTTAAAAGCAATGTCAGGAGATTTTTGAAAATGTACCAAAAACACCCTACACATGATCCGCTTTGCAAACCGGATGCAATATTGTGTATTAATTCTACTTAGGGCCGATTTTTCAATCCTCAGATAAACAGTCAGATAAGGTTTATTCGATAGATAGCAAAATAATGGATTGTTCAATAGTCAGATAGGTTTTATCCGACGAATAACTCTCTTATTCAAGGAATAAATTTATCTGGCCCTCAAACGGCCAGATACTTGTTTATTCTATAGATAAACAGTAACTTTGAGGTTAGTTTTCATGTGATTTTTGGTATTAGCTGGTGAAATGGATATTTTCGATACATTTGACGATATTGCAATCGAGGAAGAAGTCATAATAAACGAGTATATAAATCAAAATGAAAGGAAAGAACGGATTGTAAGAACAAGAGTCGAAAACTTTAACAAATGGGATTCAACAGAATTCCATCGTCGATTCAGACTTACCAAAGAATCGGTACAATATTTGCTTTTCCTTGTAAAAGATAAACTCGAGAACAAAACACAAAGGTAAGTTTTTATATGCTAACATGCATATGATACCTATAAATTGGATTTGTTAATGTACCTAAATCCCACCTAAATTTTGTTTCAGAAACCAGTGTATCTCACCTATGTTACAACTGCTTATCACACTAAGATTTTTTGCCACTGGGAGCTTTTACATCACTCTTGGTGATTTTGGAGGCATACATAGTTCTACTACATGCCGTATTATAAAAAAATGTGTTGATGCCATTGCATCTTTGAGGTCAACTTTTATCAAGTTACCACAAACTGTTGAGGAACAAAGAAAAGTTCAAGAAGAATTTTATAAAATAGCCAGATTCCCTCGAGTGATATCAGCTTTAGATTGCACTCATATAAGAATTCAATCACCTGGTGGAAACACAGCTGAGGAATATAGAAATAGAAAAGGTTTTTTTTCATTCAATGTGCAGGCAATGTGTTCTGCAGATTTAATTTTCCAAAATATAGTTGCACGTTGGCCGGGTTCCACCCATGATAGCACAATATTTAATAATTCATCAGCTAAATTCCACTTTGCACAAGGGGACTTTCAAAATGGAATTATACTTGGAGATAGTGGTTATGAGCTAAACAATTACCTACTTACTCCTTTTCAAGAACCTAATTCACAAGCTCAAAGTCTTTATAATGAGTCACAAATCCGGACAAGGAATGTTATAGAGAGATGTTTTGGTGTGTGGAAAAGGCGTTTCCCAGTTTTAAGCATAGGTTTGAGATGCAAACTATCACTCGCCCAAGATATCATCGTAGCCTGTGCTGTTTTACACAATTTGGCAAGAATGAAAAATGAAGATGAGCCACCCAATGATCCAGAGTTACAAATACCTCCTCAACCAATATTCGCACCCACCATTGCCGATTCCACTAGTGATTATAGACATTTGACAAGGGACATAATACTACAATATTTTCATAATCTAACTTTGGAATGAGTCAAAAACTAAAAAGATGAAAGAGAAGAATAATTTTGTCAGTACTATTCTAAATATATATCAATAAATTTTTTAAAATTTATAATGTTTTTTGTTTAATATTCTTACTATACACAGGAGAAACTACTATTTGTAGACAAAAACTTGTATGCATACTACTAGATGACATCCAGTACTAGAAATTTTTATTCTATATAGCTTCTATATTAGAGAATGTACAATCAATGATATTGTATGACTTGACATGTAGTTTTGTGCTATAGTTTTTGCTTTGAGTGTATTATCACTTTATGATTCAAATAAAGAAAGTAATATTTTTTACCATAGGAAGAACACACAGGTACATGTGTACAACAAAACCAGTAAAAATGATCATGAATATTTATTATACTTGCATATTTTTATATAACAAATCATTTGTAACAACAGGTGCAGAATTTAACTTTTGCATAAGTATAGTATGTATCTCTTGTTTCCTCTTCTCATCATTCATAAGAGATTGAATTTTCAACAGATGTTCTTGTTCTTGATGTTCTTGCTCCTTTCTAGCAGTCGCTATTTGCAGTTGAACAAGTTCCAAACGAGCAGAACTTAATTGGTCCAATTTGGATGTAACACTTGCTCTGTCTGGTTTCAATATGCTTGAAACTTTAGTTTTTAAAGCTTTTGGGTGCCATTTGTCCCATTTGTTCTCTAAAAATATATAAAAACAATGTAAAAAATTAGTAAGTAAATAAATATATCTGTTCTTCAAGAAAAAGGGAAGTGTTTCTTTCTCATAAATTATATTTTAACATCCCACAGAAGTAAACAAGCAGACATAAATTTATGTTTGTATTTTTAAAATAAACTTCAATATTATAATTATAGATGAAATACCTTTATGCGATTCATTGTCATCCTTATTCAGATCAAAAAGAAATGAGTCGTTCATATCTGAAACAATCAATAAAGTTATGAAAGTAAATATTTAATATATTGATTAGCTTATACACAATAACACATGCAATACCTACCATGTATACTAATATTTATATCTTGAGTTGTGTCTTCTAGAATGGTATGTTTTGTAGGTTCATTCATATGAATGGGCGTCATTTCTGGGTCTACTACAACTATGTCATTGATTTGAACTGAAAATGAAAAAAACAAAAATTAGCGTTGTATAGTTTATTATATGCTTCAAAAACAGAAAACAAAATGTAGTATGTACATACCACTACTACCACTTGCAATTGTATCACTGTCATGTCGTGATTCGAGCCCTTGAATATTTGAGCATATGCTCATCACTTTTTCTTCCACACCAGTAAATTCAGGAGCATTGGATGGACCTCCTCCTGTTTTATACATCTCCTGCCTTTGGTTTGAGGATTTCTTTTTAGTAGCTTTTTTGAGTCCTTCATACTTTAACTTTAACGTCTTCCAAGTTCGCTCTATTGTTGAAAGCCCACACGAGTTGAAAGACGTTTCAATTTTCTTCCATGCAAACTCTTTGTCTTTGTTTATAACAGCATCCGTCTTTTTATTTTCTATTATATGTTTGTATCTTTCGACCAAACTCACAAGTAATTCCACCTCAGCATTAGTAAAATTAGCAGATCGCTCTCTCTTTTTGTTTTCCATGACAGAAAAATAAGTATTATATAGAAATGAGCGAAAATAAAATAGTCCAAAACACCACGGCACAAGCACAACACAACACAGCCAAACAAAGCAATCTCAGGACGCGCGCGTCTGTTTGACACATGTTTGACACAAGACAATGACAGCAATCAAAGAAATAGTCTGCCCTGCTCTAACGTTTGTCTACTTTGTATATTTGTTTCACCATCGTGAAGTTGGTGTTTTTACAGATGAGTTAATCGGTCAGTTAGTTATTCTCAGAATAAAAATTGATTGAAAAACTGACAATCACTTATCAGTGGAATAAAGAGTCTAATAACTTTATTCCTCTGGTAGTTATTCGGACTTTTATCCAGCGATTGAAAAATCGGCCCTTAGTTAATAAAACTCGTAAGCGAACGCAATGTTTAGTTGTCAGATTTGTTTAAATTGAGAACAAATCTTAATTGAGATTGAGACTCGAAATATTTGGCTACAAGGCAAATAGCATTACTACAAGGCAAGGATTACTTTCATAGTTATTTGAAAAAACAATTCTTAAAATTTTGATAAAATAATTAGTATTATGCAATATGTTACAGTTTGTGTGCCGTCAATGTCACATGGAAATCGCGCTGCTGCTTTAAAATGTTGATGAAATTAGAAACGTTTTATTAAAATGTTAAAACTTTTAAACTAATAATATTGCTTGGTGATTTAGAAACACGCGGACGAAGTCACGGGCAGCACCTAGTATATAAAATAAATCATTATAAAAGCTTCATTGCGGTTTTAAAATATATTTTTAATATTTCCATAACGTAATAGTATAATTCTGAGCTTGTGAAATACGTTGTAATGATCAATTTGAATGTTTCTGTGAATTATATACCAAAATATATTTAAACTATTATGGTAATTAAATTCAATTATAAAATAAACTTTTCTGTTAAAGTATTATGATTGAGAATGAAACGTAAATAATTGACTGGCCCAAGTGAGAATCGAATCTACACTTTCCGCTGTCCGAGTTGCGCAAACAACTATATGTATAGTTAAATCTATGAAATTTCTCAACGCTTGTCACTTAAACCACCCGTATAGCGGAAGATGTGGCTTCATGCGATTTTGTATTAACTTATCATTTAAACTTATTAAAAATATGATGAAAATGAGAATTGTATAAATAACTATAACAAAAATTATAAAAACTGTTAGAGTATTATAATTTTCTCTTGGAAGTATAATTTAAAAAAATTATAAACATTACTGAAGTAATGACGTGTCCACTTGACAGGCTTTTCGAAAGTGAATCTTTAGAACAGGTTCGCTTATTCATACGGGTAAATCTTACCGGTTGAAAGTAACTATAATTTTATGGTTGCGACCTTGCTTTCGAGATTTAAGTTATTCCTATATACATGTTGTCATGAATTCCGGAAAATAAACATAGAAACACTTGTCAAAGCTAAAATTAATAAATGGTTTATGATTTATATTTAATAATTATGTTAACTTTCAACAAAACTTGCTTTGGCTTTGAAAAGATAATGATAGTGGGATATCCCCCTGTTTCCTACATCGGTTGTATGTAGGTGAGCAATGCGGGTTGGATCTGGGCTAACCGGTGTCCAGTGTTTATTCATGAGAGTCGTGTTATTAATCCCAGAGCAATTGACGGGTTAGGAATAGCGTCCACTGCCACTGCTCTGATACTTTAATACTATTACAATATAATTAAACTCATTCCATTAAAAATATTTATTAAAATATTTTAATATATTTGTATCATTATTATTTTTGTTTATTTAAATAACGGGGTAAGTTGCACCTTCTTGTCATATTAGGATTTTGATAACTGTCAATCAGGTGTGCTCAAAAGTATTTTATTTATTAAGTCACTACAGCTTTTATTTACAGTTTATTTTACTACAGTGCCGTGTTTGTTTGTTTATTTATATCATTATTTTATAATAGTTCTTATCGCAGCACATGTTTGGCTATAACTTGCTTGACCTAACAAAATAAACTTAAATAAAAGTTGAAATAACGATTTACTTACATATTACTTCTGGTTTGATTAGGTTGGTCGTTTAAACCTGAAATAAACGGTTATAGAGAGCGGAAATGGCTCTATTTATAGAATACTAGCGACCCGCCCCGGCTTCGCACGGATGCAATGCTCTACTTTATTATGCATGTATTATACATACAAACCTTCCTCTTGAATTACTCTATCTATTAAAAAAAACCGCATCAAAATCCGTTCCGTAGTTTTAAAGATTTAAGCATACATAGGGATATAGGGACAGAGAAAGCTACTTTGTTTTATACTATATAGTGAAAAACGAGTCACAAAGTGTACCTCATTTTGAAGTTCTTTAATAAATATTTAGAAAAAGTCAGCGGTGTTTAATTTAAATTATAAACTATAGCAAAACAGTGGAAGGCGGCCTTAACTGGCACTAGGCGCAGGTTGCCCGCCAGCCGTACCGTCGCTCGTAAGCGGCGAAACATGCGCACGGCATTAGTATGCGGCTTGACGTCGCATCACAACTTTCTCGACATTCTTACTGACAACACGAGAAATTAGTGCCACTGTACAGCATGGATTGCAATGCTGCTTCTATTATAACTTTATTGATAAATCACCTAAGCACTAAAGAAGTTTTCTTATATTTTCAGCGGAATCCTAGATGACCAAAGTACCTACTAACGAAAGTGCTTTATGTTGCGTACGAAAGGCGTTGTTAATTACGTTCCACAAGTACTAAAAAATGTATCAGGTTTATATTTGAGAAAATGTTAAACTTGCAGCGTAATTTTAACAAGTTAATTGCAAAGAAACCTTAATTTAAGTCGAACAAACTAGTTGTCATTGAACTGAATTATCAAATGCAGCTACAGTGTACAACGTGGCAAATGGGTATCTCTTTTGAAATTGATATTTCGTCCTATGTATAGTTTGATAAAATTATTCTTTTTAATCATCCACGATAACTGAAGTTACAGCGATATATCAAAGTGATTTACGAATTTACTGTATTTTGATTATACAGCCTTGACCTACCCTGAACAACTAAACATTAAGATGCACCATCGTGCATTATTGAAATGATGATTGCGGCTTGATGTAATAGGAATGTCCACCTAGTCTATTTTGCATGGAATTAAAACTCATTTTTTTTCCAAGATAGGCATTTTATAGCTTCAAGTTGCGGAATGTTGATGATGGAAAGTAATGCAAGTTTTAAAGGTTGAAATGACACAACTCTCAAATAATTAAACATTTTTGATGACTAAAAGTAATCATTATAGTAATAAAAGTAGTACGCTCATAGAAAATGTAATTGCACATTGGGTACTTATACAACACTTAAGGTTTCGCACTCGGGGCGTAAGAAACTGCAAACTCGATTTACGTACTATCATAAGAAACATTTCTGACAAAACTCCGTTTAATGTAAAAAGCCCCTGATACGATAAGGTGTATTATGACCAAAACATTGATAACTATAGCAAATGGCATGTTGATTGCAGGTGGCGATGGCCGGCGACTTCATCCTCGCCGTGGCGTCGATGATGATAGCTCGCTTGCGCAGCGATGATGTCACACTCGTACTTAGTCAGGTATGTACGTTGTCCTATTGTTTACATAAGGAAGCGTTCGACCGGCTTAATGGTAAGTGGTCGCTAACCACAGTCTATGGATATTTGCGACACCAAAATGACCTCGTTACCCGCTAATTCTTTAGAACTAAACGAATATTGTTCGTTTAGCGTTAGAGATATAGCAAGGCGTTGGTTGTGTGAAAGAATTGATAGTATATACTAGACAATATAAACGGGGCTTTAATCCGGGGTTTCCCCAATCCATGATATCCCATGATATCAGCCTTACGACACGTACTGCTGGGCCTTAGGAGGAGCCTAAGATCTCCATATATATCGCGTTCCTACACTGCTCGTGTCCAACGGGTTTCCGCAACTCTACCAGATCATCGGTCCACTTTGTGGGGGGTCTATCCATGGTCCGTGGTCAAGAAGAAGGTTTTTCTCACTATGTGTTCCGTCTACTGCCAGTTCATCTAAGCAATCCTTCTAATTTCCATTCACCCAATGCAAGAGGACTATGGTAATTATTAGAAATTCAAAATTGAATAAAATATTGATTCCTGCCATTTAAAATTAGACAAATAAAAATCAAAGTTTATCCATTATACTCTTTTTTAATAGTATGTCAATTTTAGCTCGCAATGGCACGCTATAGTTATTGCGAGTGTGAACGTACATAATATTATTCTCGTCTCCCAGCGGGGTAGTGTAGGTAGAGGCTCAGAATATCCAATTTAATCAAACCTTACAAAGCTCCCCCGGTACCTCTATTTTTAGAACTAAGCAATTTTGGTTAGTTTGGACATTTTTGATTCCAGGTGGTGACAGATTTGGTACAAGGCGAGTTCATGCAGCTTGGTAGCAAGGAGACAGAGAACGAGCGGTTTGCACACTACCTCACCAAGACGTACAGGAAAACCGCGTCGCTCATTGCTAATTCAGTGAAAGCGGTAAGTTAAATCTTTCATACATATTGTCATAGAAATTGTTGCCTACGCGAAACGACTGATAACTCCTAACTTTATAAAACATCACTAAAAATAAATAAATACATTATTACATTATGATTCGACATTTCTCTCTCTCATTGCTCTTGTCATAACCCAACTGGACGATAGCAGCTGTGTATAGGATAGGTGCGTGTATGATACTACGGGATCGAACAATGTAAAATAAGAATTTATCGAAGTATGAAAATATAAGTTTCGTAACTGAATTTGATGTGCATACAATTTTTATTAAAAGACATCGGACATTTATATTAAAATTGTCTCAAAATTTATAAATATAGTAAGCACACGGCATATTAAATATGTTTTTTTTTGGGTAATCAAAATCACTGCATTTAGTGACTTTATGATTTAAGGCACAAAGGCATTGTTGAATTAATATTATCTCAATATAATTTATCTATAACAAAGACCGTAATTGAAACTTAACTTCAGTATAAATATTCATTTAATAAAACAAATCTATTCTATTTATAAAATTGAGTCACTATATTTGTGTTACTTTACATCAGTGACATAAATTACGGATTAAAATTCCATTTCCCAATTTTCATTTGTTTTCTTACAATAAACAATTAAGCTAATCTCTTTACAAGACTTAGATAGAACATAGATTATAAACGATAAATATGTAACGACCTTTTGGTGCAACGGTAGCGATCCTCCCTTTCGCATTGACGATCTTGGGTTCGAGTCCCGAGACGGGCAGATGTATTACTACGTATCTTATATGTTTATCTATCCGTTACTCTAATATTCATAACACAAGCGGTGTGGATTTAATTTTTTTTATTATTTAGCACTCAAATATTACATGCCTATATTGATGTTCATTATTGTTAAAAAAATATTTAGTTAAATGTATTTAGGTACAACAAATGAAAACTTCAATAAAAAAGTATTATCATTGTAAAATCTTGTTTCATTGAAATGAACCTAAAAATACAGGACTTGAAATTGCAAAAAACCAAACAGGAACTGTGTAATAAATAATGGAATGAAAGGCATTAACCGTGAGGGGAGAACCCGACGAAGGTACTTTCCTTATACTGTATGTCATCCGTTTTTAATGAGAGTGGAAATTCCATTGAGACTGAGAGCGATGGCATTTTGATATTTCACTCAGTAAGGTTAATCATCTTCCATATTAATCATTAAAAAATAATACTTAGTAAACTTGGGGTTTACTACAAAACATCAGTTAACGAGAATTCAAGTTAAAGTTATAATAGTTAGCGTCATTTTTATCTAATTTTGTGTGATGGCCATATCATCTAATAAACGCACGTTTTAATTCATGCGTCACAAAATGTCATGATTGTTATTAATTTTACAAAAAGGTCATTTGTTGCAAGTACGATTTGTCATCAATGTTTATTAGCGTGTTTGTTAAACAAGTATTCTATAGCGTTAGAAAAGAACACAGTGATTTTGTAAAGACTATACGGAAAATTCAAGGTCAAATAACTATGATAAAAAAAATCTTTTTAAGCATTTCAATTTCAAATTTATTTTTACTTCGCTATGTTTGCGAGTGATTTGAATTTGACACATAGTTAAAGTTGATATTTTGACATATAACATACTAGATGTGCCCCCAACTCGTCCGCGTAGGATAGTGACTTTTGGGAGTATTTGATTTTTTTGAGCTAATATTTTGCAAATAAAACATACACACATTAAAATAAGCTATTTACTGTATTTTACTTCAAATAGCTTATTAAACACGTTGACTGCCAACTACTAGATAACTCGTAGATTGCGTTCTTTGCTAGGACGCCGACTACGAGCTTTCTCGTAGTGTGTTTACTTGCCATATTCGTGCAGCTACAGTTAACCTCGTAGTATATCAGTGCTATTATGGATAATGGCTTCTGGGAAGAGAATAAAAATTCAATACTGGCTTAATAACTATGTACTATAATTAGAGTTTTTAATAATATGATATGATTAAATGACATTGGTTTTTTTAGACTGGAATTCAGATTGCCGTGGCAGTCAACGTGTTAAGCCATTTTTATTTAACTTCGTGTACAAAACGTATTTCGTTTTTCAACCTTTTGCCAAACAAAGTTCTTGCGGGTTTGATACACGTGAGCATGCCATATAGAGTTGTCCATGGGAAAAACATTTTTGTTCTAAATGAACAACTGAAACTTTAAGCGTCTGTCCTTGAGCTTTATTTATTGTAATTGCAAATGTTGCTTTCAGGGGAAACTGAACTCTTTTTAACTGAAATGGCAAAACAGTCGGAATTATTGGAATACGGGGAAACATTTTATCCTTTTGCCATTCCAGTCATGATTGTAGCTTTTTTAATGTTGTGCCCCAGATGTGTAATTTGTAGCCGTGTACTATTACATAGCCCTGACGCGTCTAGATTGTAGAGTGATAGTCATAGCCTCAACTTATGGGAAGGCACTCCTGATAATTTTAAAAATTCAGAAACTTTATAGGTTATCATGTGACTAATTCAGTGTCGATCACATTGTCTACTGAAAGGTATTCGACAACATCCTCCTCCACGTCTGCCATGTTTTGTTCGTTTATATGTTTTACTACCAATGATAAGTCGGCGCCAAAATTGCTCTGTCACACAGTCATTCCCAATTGCCCATACTTATTTGGAGATCAGGATAGACATTATATATCATCTGCATTATCGACAATTTGACAGAACTCACGTTTCAGTGTAATCATGTCGTTACTGTCTGTTGGCATCAAATCTTCTCCGATTAAAAAAAACAGCTGAATATTGCCGTTATTGAGAATCGTTGCGGAGATGTACTCGCATATTTGAGAGGGAGATAAAACTTTTTTACGTGTACCCATAATACAGATGCTTTCAAACAAGCATTTATGTCATCTTCCGACGTACCTCTAGTAATAACCGGGAGGGTCTGTCTAAAGTCACCAGCCAACCACCATCCCTCCCATGATACCGTGGTTGCCTTAGATATCTTACGTTGTGCGATCTACTGCTTCGATTGCTCTTTTGTGGGACATTGTACGTTCATCCCAAACTAACAGCTTACATTGCTGTAACATTCTTCCGCGCTCACTGCTTTTGCTAATGTTACATATTGGCATTTCCTCATGAGCTAGTTCAATGGTAGTTTTACAACTGAGTGTGCTGTTCGTCCCTCACTAGGTAGCGTAGCAGCTATTCCAGAGGAAGTTACTGCAACAACAACTTCTTTATCTTTCCGGATTTGGGCTAATAGTGAATAAAAAAATAAGTTTTGCCAGTCCCGTCTGGAGCATTCAAAAAGAACAAACCTTCTTCGTCACAGTAAATTTTTTACAAACTTTGAATGACGTATTAATTTATATCTAATCAGTCTAAAAACTACGTTTCAAGCTACTAGCTTCAAAAATTACGTAATTTATATACAAACGTTCGTCGTCGTTAAATTCGCGATAAGGGTCACAGTACGTGTTGTGTTATAAAGTGTAGAAACAATAGAAAAAACAGTTCGTGCAAGTTTTATTTGTTTCCAACATCAAAATACAATTTCAATATGTAGATGTGTAGGTTTGTACTAAAATTTAACGATGTTTTGTAGGGAGTTGGTGTCACAGACGTTTGTATTATGATCAGAGCTCTTATTAACTAGCTTTGTCCGTTGGTTCCTAGCTCTCCAACGTCTCTCACATGGTGTGCTTATACTATTTTTTCCCTCTTTGCACAGTTTGAGATTGGAAATTTATATCATGTTTTATCGATTCAAATCCCGTACCTGTTAAAACATACCTATGCCTATTTTTTTTAGATAATTTCATTTTATTTAGCTGAAAAACAATCCGGAAATCGTTATCCAACCATCCAGTTGGCATAATTTGACAGATCTCAAGTCCACAATAATTGTGGTCACTACGGGTGCTGTCATCATGCACACAGCGAATAATAGAATTGAAGATTTTTTTCTCATGTCATATATTCGAGTTTTGTCAGAGATGTCAAATGTCAGTTGTGAGATAATGCAAACAGTAATTGTCGAGGTCCTAAAATAGTGTGAGTACTGTAAACGTACGGAAATCACGTGACTATTGGATCGTTGCCCAATTCTTGACATGTGGTTAAGTAGGAGTTGTATTTTCGTTGGTGATGTACGTTGATGATGTTTTTGGTATGCTCTAGGTGGCGCTGCTGAGTGGCGCCGATGAAAGCACGTGTGAGCTGGCGTTCCAGTATGGGCGCAACCTCGGACTGTCATTCCAGTTAGTGGACGATTTATTGGACTTCGTGTCTTCCGCACAAGCCATGGGCAAGCCCACCGCTGCAGATTTAAAACTTGGCTTAGCAACAGCACCAGTTCTTTTTGCATGCGAAAAGGTAAGACCATTATTGACAGACCTGACTTTAAAGTTATTTTTTCGGGGTGGACTTTCTTAAATCGACTTCATACTTTCGTAACTTGTAAAAACTAAACGTTGAAAGTTTAGGTTAGATACGTTTCAATAACCTTTATTATTATCACTGACCATACTCCCTATTTCAGACCAGATAAATGAGTAAAAATCACAGTTGGTGTCAGTGTCATAGACAATACAATGATCACGAATATGACGACTTATGGTGGTTCTTGTATGACACTGACAAATGCAACGAATTCGTCATAGAATAGTGTTTCCCATTACCCTCTGAGTATATAAAGTCCGTCTTTGATAATGAGAAGTTTTTTATTGTATGTACTAACGAACTTAATATATCTTGAAGTCGCTTTGAAATGTTCAGACTTATGTACTTATTAATTTAACTGATCATTTTTAACTGGCATGTTCCTATTTACATTTTTTAAAGTTTAACAATCCTAACCTTAATATTTCGAGGTTATTTATTACATATCTCTGTAACTCCAACTTTAAAAATGTAACATTAATTATCTTTTTGGTTAGTCTAACAGAGTTCTAGAAGTATCATTCAATTTCTTCCATGGACGTGCTCTTTCAATAGAGGTCTGAAAATACATAGGAATTCGCCAGTCTTCTTTGGTTATTTATGTCACTAATGTAATTTTTTTATTATAATTAAATAAACGTGGTTCTCAAATCCTTGAAAAAACCTCTAAATAACCAATCTATATTAATTAAACATACAAAATTTTGAAATTTGTAGTGTTTCGGTACTTACTGTTCCTTAAGAAGAAGTAATAACATTTTTGAACAAAGCACATTAAGATTTACACATTGACGTTTGGCCATACCTCATGACATTTTTAAAGAGATCATTGTGTCGGGTACATAGTCGCGGCAGGGAAACAACCATTGGCATTTAATTTTTTAACGTATTGCTTTTCACTCATGTTTAATTAATGGAATATATAAGGGTAATATAATTTTTGATTGATTAAAAATCCCTCTATAAAGTTCCAGACATACTTAGGTTATATTTCTATTGTGCAAAATAATCCTAAGATGTGAAACTTCACTTTTAATAATATAGTTGGCACCATACACATAAAATTAATGTAAAATAATTTTCCAGTATCCGGAGTTGAACCCGATGATAATGAGGAGATTCCAAGAAAGCGGCGACGTGGAAAAAGCTTTCGAACTCGTTCACAAATCGCGAGGGTTGGAACAGACGCGATTCCTCGCACGCAAGCACGGCGCAGAGGCATCACGACTCGCAGCTGATCTCGCCGACTCCCCTTACCAGAAGGCACTCGTTGTAACCACCGACCTCGTCCTCAACAGGATCAAATAGCATCCTAATACTCCCCACCATCTCACCCCGCGAAACGCTTTCGTCGGTGCATGGACATAATCGACCGACGGGTCATTGGCTACTGCAGTGTCAAGTGAAGAGTTCACGGAGTGGTTTAGGGTCGTCGTAGAGTATAGCTCGTCTATGAAGCGCGTCGAAACTCGCTGTGTAGCGTTACATGTTCGTCTGTAAGTTGATCCCGATTGTGAACCAAATTTAATAGCCCCGAATTTTTTTATCCATAAATTCCCATTATTAACGATTATGCGACTTTAAATTGATTAGGTAAAGCCTATATAAAGATCTGTCTTTATAGCCCATGTGATCAGGCAAAAAAAACGGATAACTATTATTAATAGTTCGCAACTATATAAATATAAATCTTAAATCCCGGCTCAAAATCTTTTTCATCTTTGTTAATGTTAATTTATTATATTCAAGACTGGTGAGTTTGCAAAGTAATTCGAGGCGCAGAGGTGTAAAGCGGTCTAAAAGTGTAGAAAAAGAATGCCCAACAAAATAACTTTTGATTGGAATCTCCAATCACTGAACGGTGACACGCGCTCGGCCGACGCAGCGAACCGACACACAGCGACGTTATCGTAGATATTTTACGTCAAGTTAATAATATGTGCCCTGATATTGTTTATATTAACGAATTATATCCTACGTAAATATATAATTTTGTTATAATATTAATGTCGGTCAGTTTAACTGATTTTTTAGAATGGTATCCGCGACGTATCAAATATTTATGTATATTATATACGTACGTATAGAATTGTGTATAGTCGTTTTGCATTATTGACGTTTTACTCGTTTTATATATCCCTCACTTATGTGACCTGATTTAATTTAAGATAGTTTTCTACGAGAGTACTTGGGATACCGTGAACTATCTGCGACCGGCTGCAAGCAACTACCGAACGTGTATTGCTTGAACTAGAAAGTAGAGCTTATTTTCACAGAGCAAGACAATTTTAATAACATCATATTTATGTACCTACCTACATACTATTGTTTCCTACTTCCCTATACAAAAGCTGTTCTCTTCGTTCCTCTATTTTAATATTGTGCAATCTTATAGACGAAGCGTTAGAAAGTACCTGTGTTAGTGCACATATTAACTTTCATAGTTTCATCATCAGAAAATTATCGAAAGTGATAATTCCATTTGCTCACGTTCATCTATTTGTTATATTTACGCTGTGTAAATACTGAGAGTCATTGGATAAGTTACCCGTGTTTATCTTCAAAACCAATTACCTCAATTTCTTTAGTGTACTCGTTACATACTAGAGGTGTATATGTTCTGTGTAGTGTTAAATTGTAGGTGTCGTATGAAGCCGCACAATATTTAGACAAAATTGGTAAAATCGTTAAGAACTTGTAACATGTTATTAGATAAATTAGGCGATAGAATTGTAAATAATATACTTACGTTGTTTAGTTCTGTTACGATAGTACCGGCGGCGTACTAAGAAGATATGCACCAATAGTGCAGTATTTCTGAAACTTTCTCTCGAGGTTCATTTATTTAACAAAATATTAGTCATTAATAAGATAACGGTAATAGGGCGGACAGAATAACTGACATAAAGGAATTTTGTAAAACCTTAAGCCTTAAGGTAAGCTGCCTTTACAATTATTAACATTTTCATATCTTTTATTCTAAAATTTTTGCTCATATTATCTTATTAGCTAAAGTGTTTAATACAATAATTTACAGTCTATTCATCCTAACTTGTCCTATTTGGTGAACAATCTTGGCACTCCTTTTTATTGGAAATGCAGCATTAAAAATCAACTGATAACTAGATTCAATAGGTTTCAGTCTATAATAACGATTTATTGTAATAGATTATTGACTTTGTTATAATTTTTATTTTTAAATGGGTGATTTTGTTAAAAAGTTGTGCCAAGATTGTTTACAAAATAGGACAAGTTAGAATGAACAGACTTTATGTTTAGTTTTGAACTTATAAACATTTAGTAGGATGTTTCGATAATGCGCTTTTTATTTGTGCAATAAAAGCAATATTATTTTGATGACTTTTTTGTTAAAAGGCTTACCGTTTTACGACTGTCCTTTCGAGTTTCATTAGTAATCAAACTTCTTGTGAAATTTAATGTGTATTCGCTTTGGTTATTCTGACAGCCCGACAAGAATAAGAGATGAAGATGTATGTTTTGTACATTCAATGTTTAAAATGGGAGTCAATGAATTTTATTTATATGTATGTACATGTACCTAGTTCATATTATTTGTAAATATTATTACTCTGTAAAATGATAAATCATGAATAATTATAATATAAATATTAGTTACATAATATTGTTTTATTTCTGTTTGTGCTGGGTATCGCGATGCTTTTATTTAGCATTTTTTGCTTGAAACATTATTTAGTTCCCTGTTTACTAAAAGTTCTACAACTAATAATACAAATACTAGTTAACTAAACGTGTAGAGTATGAGGCCATCCCTTTAATTTTTGTGAATAAACAAAAGGCCAGAATAAATGAGGCAGTGACCGAATCTCAGTGCTTTAGCCCACGACTCCACTGGGTAAGGTTAAGTCGGTCGTATTCGCATTTTTATCCTGGGAGTTTATACCACGACAAATGTGAGTGCAAGCGGAACCAAGAAGGCCAAAAAAGAAAGGAGTTTCGGTATAGTGTAAAAGTTGTGTTAAATAAATGCAAGCGAAACTAAAGAATTATTGTGCTAGAAGACTAATGGATGGGTGGGAGGGCAGCGTGATGGATTTGAAAGTGTGCTGGGAAAGTTTGGTGATGAAAGGTTCAATGAGACTGACCCTCTCAATGAGGCACAAAAAGATCCACATGTATACTAGCGAAAGAGGAAATGCGAGAAGTCTAATTGATTTTTTTATTGTAGATAATTAATTTATAACACACTTAAAAAATCACAAAAATCCAAATAACTGTAGCATAAAAGTAAAGCATTAATTGGAGCGGAGCGAGCGAAGCTCCCATGGATCAGCTTAAATGACAAAATGTATGTGATGCCATAACTATGAGTTTTTAGCCGATTTTCGTATTCTTTTTTAATTAATCGAACCAACACGTTTAGGACTAGATCGTGACGGAGCCCGAATTTTGAAATTCGCAAAAATATAAAAGTTATGACCAAAAACATAGGCTCTATGGGATTTCCTATTGAAACAAAAAAGGGCGCGCTTTTTTGTAAGTTTTCATTGTTATGGAATTTTTAAATTTACTCAACATTGAGTGGGACTACGTAACTAAGATCAATTCAAAAATCAATACAATCGAATTTATTATTACATATTTTATATAGTGTTATAGCATTCAGGAGAATGCGCCTTTTTTCCAAACTGAGCAACATAGATTCCTCTAGCTGACAAACATACGACTGCATGAATACCCCGGTATCTAAAGTTGACATATCGTAAGAATTTGCGCTGAACATGGTCCATTGCCTGTTCTCACTTTTAAAATATGGGGTTCCAAATCTGCACGGCGTATTCCAATTGGGATCTGAGAGCATGTCAGCTTTAAGTAAGGATGATTTGCTAATGATCAAGGTATACTTGCATCATCATCCAAGGGATCATAGGAAATGAACACTATGTGTGCTGCTCTAGAAAGGAAAGGCATAAAATCAATATTAGTAAGACAAAAGACAGCAAATACAAACACGTTTCACGTGCGGTCTATGCAACGACCTTACCAATTAACCATGTCAAGATAAGTTATTTTGTGCGGACAGCTATAGAAATTTACGCCAAGTTCTAAATATCTGTTCCATTCATGACATTTTACAGGAATTCAATATTTAAAAGAGAGCACTAACTATTTAGTTTTATTTGTGCTCAACGAAATGCCCGTTTTTCTGAAAAAAAAAATACTGCTTACAATTTTTTTATGGAGCGAAACATTAATTAATACTTTGTATAACCAAAATTAATGCTTTGGTGAAATTTTCTCTAAAAGCCGTCAAAGCAAAATAATTTATATTTTTTTAAATTATTCCCTTTTAACATTAGTTTGTCACTATCAATTTTTACTAGCAATTTCGTTGATCTTTATTTCCTTTGAGACACCCAGATCTAAGAAATGTTACATGGTCTAAAAATACACCTTAAAGTAATATAATCTCGCTTTCATTATAATTTTGTTAGCTTTTTATCACCTAAATATAAGCGCAACCATTTAAAGCTATAATCATCGATAACGATCAATATCTAAGAATTATTCCAGCAAGGTTGTGTTGAGGTTTTAAATATTGTGAGGCACAATTTAATTATTTGAATTCTCTTGCTTTATCCAACTTTGATGGTGGTGGGTAGGAAAAAGGAATAAATAATCATAGAATCACTGTATTTAGATACAACTATTGTATTTCAATGTAAAAGTATTGTTCAAAACCAAGCATCAATATTTTATTTTTATAATTGGAATGAATCCTTTATTTACACGCATGTTATTATAAAGAACAATACGTAGTACTATAATAGGCGGTCTTATAACTTCTAGTGATCTCTACTTTTTCTCTTTTGAGTTGCTTGACTGGGTGTTTAATTCAATCTTATGTGTTCCCTTTACTGCCATATAGGTATATGGCTTTATGAATTAGATCAATATTTGTGTCGAAAATTATAAATTCTTACATGAATTGTTTCCTAATGGTTAAATTGGTATGTATACTAAACACGGCAAAAGAACCTACCTACATATAGCTTCGTCGACGATTGACGAATTTAATTTTGACATCGTTTGGCAAATGGTAATCTGCATGACCCAGTTTCGCGGAACATACCAGTATCCGATGTTATGATTGCAGTAGGAATGTCCTGCGTGCTCACCAACATCGATCGCGCCGCGCGTGGCACCGCCGGGACCACTGAACGCCGCCTGATACACAACACTAAATACAGTCCTTAGGAAAAAGGAAAAAGTAAGGAGGATATTGCTGACACAATTTTTAAAAGTGACCGCTATCCCTTTTGCCTATCGTGTAGATTATGGCAAAACTGGCTTTCATTCCGCTGTGAATGTCTAACTGTTGAATCCATTCCTTCTGGTACACTGTATACCAGGCCTTGCCAGAATACCAGCGCCGATGCACTGTGACGTGTCACAGTGTAATGGCATTATGCTGAGGCAGGGTCCTGATTGGCCATCATAAATATTGTTTGTTTTATTTTTTTATAGTTATAATATTTTTAACTTATAATATATAAAATGACTGTGTGTTATGGGCCAATAAAAGTCTTTCTTTCTTTCTTTACCAATGCAGTTTACGTGGCTTTCAACTACTTACTCATCGCAAAAAAAATAATACTATTTTCTTTGTCCTGCCAAAATAAGTGATAAATACTGATAATGAGCTATGCTATAGCTAGTATTTTACAAAATATATTTCGGTATTTATAAGAGGATTAGCACATTTAGTGAATGCTAAAAGCAAAAAATAAACAAAATAAATCTTAATAACATATTTCCTTTTTTTCCCAGTTTGGTTACTGTGAGATGATTTACTCTATATTTTGACCAATAAACAAGGAGTCTTACCTGCTAACTCTTATTACGAAAGGAAGAATGGTGAGTTAAATCTCCAAAGAAATGCTTTTAAAAAAATCTGTTCAGATGGGATTCGATCTCACGCCCTTCTGCCAGACCGGGACGTAACGTACCGTAACCGTAAAGTTATGAATTAATTTATTATCTGTATCTATATTGGCACATTGAAATTGAATTGAAGTTTTATGAAACACATGTTTCCTATGAATTCCCATGGATCAGCTTCAATGACGTAATGTCTGTTACGCCATAACTTTCCGAGTTCTTAACCGATTTCAATAATTTTTATGTGGAATCGAATCAACAAAAATTTTTAAATTTATATTTTAAATCATTTTATTTAAAAAAGTTATGTTATTCGCAAAAATAAAAAAGTTATGACCAAAAAACATTGATTCTATGGGATTTCCCATTGAAGCAAAATGCGCGCACATTTTGAAGGTTTTCATTCTAATGGAAGTTTAAAATTTACTAAACATTTTTTTTTATTTTTTTTTAGTATTACGCTTCAATATATGGTGCTAGTGAAGCTTAAGGCTTAGCGACTGCATCGACCTATTTATTGTTAAAAACTTTAATATAAAACTATCTATGCAAGTACTTAAAATGTTTTAAGGCAAACACCGTTGCACTAAACTTTATGATTCAGGCCCAGATAAGAGTTTGCTTTTTAACTCGTGCTTTCCTGAGGCTATAATTGGAATGCAGTAAACTAGATAGATCAGTGCGGTCCTTAGAAGTTATTTCATTTTTCTTTGTTAGATGTAAAGTCCCATCGTAGAACCTTTGAATTTATTTAGTTTTCTCATCATTTAAACTAATCTCTATGTTTTGGACCTTGACAATAGCAGAAATCTCTACAATTTGTAACGAATTTACGTACTTTCGTAGAAATTAATATTACCAGTTTAGTAGCTGTAGGAAGTTATCTACCTTAGGATAAGTCACGCGACCTCGAGGATTTGCAAATATCTTTAGTTTAACTTTTAAATTTCTAAAGAGTCACCGCTTCGGTTTCACTTTTTATTAATATATTGTTGGGTTATTGTTGGTTAAGTTGGAAACGAGTGATTTTTTTTTAGTTTTAATGTTATAGTCATGGCGAATGTTTTTATACATCGCTTACCAAGTTTCGTATATTGCAGACAGACGGGTTGGTAAGTAATTGCCTAAATACACTGAAAATATCTTATTTATTTATTTATTTCAGGGCAGCCAACAAAGCACACACCATACATAAATGCTATACATTATGAGAATGCATTTCACAGTGTTGCCTTTAAAGTTATAAAAGAAGACAGTGCATGTTTTAACTACTAAAACACAAAACTCGTTTTTGGCATAGTCAGCAGGAAACATTTTTAAAATTTAGAATAAGGTGTTAGTGTCGTACTCAATAATGACATTTATGTTGTTATTCATTTTCTATTTTACTTATTTGCAGGCTAGACAAAGCAACCTATTATAAAGAGAATAATTACTAGTTCATAAGCCCATTAGGTCGTAGCATGTAGAGTTAGACATGTTGATGTATATTTTGAATTTATATATTTTGAACAGTTTTCATACTTACTTGTGGTGTGATCTATTTCTATTAAATTTAGTTGGCGAAAAAATTACTTTGTAATAAATGGGATAAAATTACATTATTTGAAAATCATTTACATAATTATTAATATAAATGCAAATAATTGAAAAAAAAACATTTAAGGTAAAAAACACTATTTAGTTCTGCACATTCGCGGCTACTCATTGAAATAAACTCTTTTTTTATGTTTAAACTAAAAATAATAATTTCTTTCACGTTTAACCTGACGTTTCAACTCAACTAATGCATCTATTATTCTGTCGATTACAGGAACAGAATCGAAACGTCTGTATTTTATATAAAATTATGAAATAAACATCACAGTAACCCTTAAAATATTATTTTAGTAAATAGTAGGAGGGGTATGCGTAAGTGAAAGGAAATATTTAATACCGCTTTAAAATGATAATTTATGCTATGGAGGAGCATGTTCAGCATGGAGTATATACATCTATATAAATAGTAACATGCAATGTTAAAAACTGAACCAAAACCCCGCACTCCGCTCCTTATGTTAATTCGCAACATTGAAGGGGAGGCTTCCTCAATCGATTTGCAATATTTTTTGCTTAGTCAACCATTTTATTACTTCATAATTTTAGATACTTCGTGTGTTCATGAATCTTGAAAGCAGTGATTAACTATAATACCTACATATAATACTACTACTACTAGGTGTGTGTATATATATATATATATAAATGTTACCTAATTTTTACCGATTAGAACTGATTATTATTGATTTATAATATAAGTATTGATTTTTTAAAACCTCATTAGTTTAGTAAAATGAGTTTTCAAAGTTGATGTTAGCTGCCATCGACCTATTTGTAGCGAATAAACGTATTCAGGCGAATGTATAAATGTATTTAGTACCTCAATAATATGAGTAACAATGCACCATGATTTGCAAAAATGTCAGTACAATCCTGAAAAAAACCCGAAGCAGTCGTGCGTTGTCGTCAATTGTACGGTTCAACAAACTTTTAGTGTTTTTTTTTTATTACAAGTTGGCAAGTGAACATTATTGTAAGTAAATTTACCGTCAAAGCTTCCTATGTGTGGTTGCAATATTGTTATGCAAAAATAAATTCGATTTTATGTAGTTACTCTCAACTGGTCACTGAGTTGCTTTAAACCACTGCAACCGCAAAACAAGGAAATCGGCTCTTTATTGTTTCCTGATTTACCGTACAAACGGCTCCAATATTTCAATAAAGTACCAGCAATTATAATAAACATTTTGAAAATGCACTCGAATGCAATAAATCCGTTCAGTCATCTCGATATCTAAGAATGCTAGCTTAATACACAATTAAATACCTCTTTAATGAAACAAACTTTATTGGTTGTTGTAAATTCATGCCATAAAAATGGGAAAATAAAAAAAAATGACTTGTAAATGGAACAATGAATTTACTGCATCTGTTTTTGTTTTAATTTCTATTCTGTCATATTAAAAGGTATTTAAAAGACGTTTCTACTGTTCAATATTATTAATTTTAATATTAATGTAGTTTACAACTGAAGAACTAGTCCAAACTTCTTACAAACGGCCGTACTTACCGTGATACGGCAAAGACAATCGACGTTTCACTCTCAACAGTACAAAGAAAATCGCTCCTTACCTAATAGACCAATAACAGGCAAAGCCAGGTACAGCACGAGAAGTTTGATACTTAGCAAACACAACGTTTCGAAATTGTCACAGGAACTGAACTTACAAATCTTTATTGTAAGTCGAAATTCCTTTTGACGCCTCGGAGAAAGTTACCTAAGTGCATGGATTGTAAGACGACGACTTTCTGAAATTAATTTAAAATTGATTTAGACCTGCGAACGGCCCTAAACTCACGTGGTCATCATATTTCAAGACTCGGGTTTGCTTGGAAGTGGTTGAATTGGAGGTTAGTAAGAAAATGGTTCTTTAACTAGCTAAAGAAAGAAATCCTAAATGGCCTATTTATGAGTTCGACCTATTCGACGTTGGCCTATTTATGAGTAATTTAGGTGAGAATGCTGTTTTTATGAAAAACAATGACCAGCCTTATAGTGGTTGAACTGTGAATGACTACTTTCTGCCTAAAGTCAACCTTAACCTAATCCGACAGCAAAATCCGATCATGCTTCGAGAGCTCAAAATTGTTCTCGTACAGATTCCTGTCCTTCCCATTGGGGAGATATAAACATGGTGTAACACAAAATACTAAAATTTGTTCTACTGTTGTTTTAATGTTGTAGTTAATTATGTTTTTCTATTTCTGTTTTCTTGTTCTTTTATGAGTTTAATACAAATATAAAGTGACTAATATATTTTATTACTTTAATTTAAGAAATGTATAGTAGTCTATTATTTCACAACGCTAGCCTTTTTGTGGCCCAGATTTTTTGTTTCTTGAGTGTTAGGTACACTTCTATTTTCGAAAGTCCTCGTTGGTATAAATGACAGTATATAGTGTTCGGAATCAAACAACTCATACGACGAACGTTTTCCCTGGGATTGCCAACCCTTACACTCTTTAAGTATTTTAGTACCTGTTCTGGAGAATCGAACTAAACCGCTTGAGCACCTAACCTTATACTCCTATCTTCAATACCATGTAATAAACAATCAACCGCCTGCCTACCTGTTATTTTGCAGCGATGTAATAGATTCAGTTTGGAGTAATAGTATTGTTCAAGTGGTTCTCCAAAACGGACCTTCAGCGCAAGCATTTCGGTTAATAGTTCGGCAAAGTTTTCGCGAGACGGGAACGATTCAGCTAATTTTGATTTCCATTCTGCCCATGTGTAACGAACGCTAGGTAGACTTTGATACCACGACTTAGCGAGACCAGAAAGCTTGGGAAGCGCGTAATGAATTATTTCACGTTCATTCCAACTATAAATTTCTGCACATTCTTCGACCTTGGTTAACCAATTGACAATATTCTGATGTTTTGAGAGAGGGTCGAATTCGGAGATAACATTATTCGAAGCTGTAATTTTACCTTGACCTGACTTGGCAATATCTTTAAGAACGTTTACAAATTTGCAAAACATGTCATTGTCGTCAGAGATCTTAGGACTATGTATTTCATACCTGGTACGTCGCTAAGGTGGAGGGGTATCCTCTCGTGCATGTGAGAGTTCGTTAGGATTCACTGGTTGCGGGGTGTGGCTCCAGGCACGTTTCTTTCTCCAGGTTTGCTGATTATCATCGTATTTTGTCTCCATAGATTGTTTACTGGCACGCCGCTCTATTTCTTGATTCAACTGAGTTATGGAGAATGATTTCAGTGGAATCATCATGCTTTCATTACGCTTGTCATTGTAACAAGCTTCCTGATAAGCGTAATCGTCGAAAGAACATTGGACCCTACCGATAACTTTAGAACACCCCACCCGCGAGTGTTGCTCTGATTTGTCATTTTCAGATCTGTGTTTAGATCGCGAGCGTTGCTCTAGCTCACTGCTTGCGTCCATGCGTCCGATCCTCGAACGTCGCTCTAGCTCTCCGCTCTCGGTTCCATATTGAGGTCGCGAACGTTGCTCCAGCTCATCGCTCGCGACCATACGTCCAGTCCTTGAGCGTCGCTCTAGCTCACCGCTCTCGGTTCTGTATCGAGATCGCAAGCGTTGCTCTAGCTCATCGCTTGCGACCATACGATTAGTCCGTGAGCGTCGCTCTAGCTCATCGCTCATATCTACCCGTTCAGATGGCAAACGTCGCCCCTGCTCGTTGCCCATGGTCGTACGCCGAGAAGACTGAGAGTACCGTTCTATTTCGTCAATCAGTAACTGGCGACGCAAGCTGAGCTCCTCATTCTCGTCATTATCCTTGTCAAGGCGTCGAGCTAATAAGGATGGCGATTGTGCTTCAATATTTGAAAATTTTTCATCATTGTAGGGTCCAATTGTATTGCTCACTTTGTCACTAGTTTCGTCCATCCTGAAACTCGAAAATGATCGGGGTTAGGACACTTACTTACTAAAGCTTCGAACATAGGCAGTGTTTCTATTAACACATTTACTTCCACAGCAATGGCATCGATTATGAGAAAGTCAATACATGTTTTATATAAAAGAAAGGTATCATATTCGATATATTAAATTAGGCAAGGATAACAATTTAATAAAATGAATTGACAAGTTACTCGATGGGGTAAGCAAAAGCACACAGGAGCACAATAGGCTTATCAATCACTATCTGTTACATCCAGAGGGCATTCTAGGCAAACAAAAGAACTAGGAGTTAGCTTAAGACATATAGCAAGCAGTCCTTAAAACAACCTGGCTTATCCAGAGAAAACCGCTGGATATGTACAGAAAGAATCATCGATCCCTGCACGCCATGTCCACAGGATAGCCCTGGCAAACATGACGCACAGGAATAGACTCTCTACTGATTGAGGTATCTCTCTACAATATGCCTTTGTATATTCACCAAGCAAGCCTGGCAACACGCAAGGGGAACGCTGATTATTACCCACTATTTCCAGAGAGTAAGTTGCCCGGGCAAAACGTAAGCAACAATAAGCGTATCCAAATAACATAGTCTCTTATATATATGAAAAAAAAAACTAGTCGTTTAAATTATTAAAACAGGCAATTAGTAGTCGTAGTCAAACTCTCATACCAAGTAGCCCTGGCAATGCGTATGAAGGACTACAGATTATTGCCTATTATCTCCAGAGAGTAGCCCTGGCAAAATATAAGCAATAATAACCCTATCTAAATAACCTCGTCTCCCTTTTTCACATAAAAAGAGACCATCATTTAAGAAAAGATAAAAAAAAGTAAATAATACTCATGGTAAAGCTTTTATAACAAGATCATTGCAGTATCATTCTGTAAAATGACCTTGCATGTCCACCAAGTAGCCCTGGCAACATGCAAGGGGGACCGCATATGATTGCCTATTATTTCCAGAGTGTAGCCCTGGCAACATATAAGCAATAATAAGCATATCCACTGTTTTGTATTTCAAAAGGTCGTTAAAATAAATTCCAAAAGAAAATAATGGTCATAGAAAAGCTCTAATATCCAGATAAAAAAAAGAAAGAAAAAAAAAATGTATTACTTACGTGGATATTGCAGTGAGAGTTTTTTTCTGTCTAAACTCTCGTATATCCCACTTCTGAGTTGTTCGGAATCAAACAACTCATACGATGGCACGAAACTTTATTTTACTGTTTCAGTAATAGGATACAATCTTCAACAACACTTGTCCTTGTAAAGGTCCGACTTATTCGACGACTCAAAATGAACTACCCGTCTCGACATTGCAATCGCCTCAGGTGCCTTCCCTAGCCCTGTTCTTTGGTAAACTCTTAGAAAGGGGGCGCGCGATGCAATGGCGCGGACGGTTATTAGTCATGTAAGATACTATTTTAAGATTAAAGATGCATTATATGAAATCTATTACGATTGATAAGTATTATTAATAATCGGTAAGTAGATAAAAATACGTATTTGCAAGCTTAGAATAGCTTAATAATAATTAAGAAAGTAATTTAACATTTGATTATGTCTTAGTAAGGGGGCACGCGATGCAATGGCGCGAACGGTTATTAGTCATATCAGATACTGTTTTATGATTAAAGATGTATCTTTAATCATAAATTATTATAGATTAGTATTATTACAATTGATTAGTACCATTAATAATTGATAAGTATATAACAATACATATTTGCAAGCTATTCTGATAATAATTATAAAAGTAATTTAACAATAGGTTTTTATTTTAAACTAGCTTTTACCCACAGCTCCACTCGCGGTAATATAGGATAGCGATTAAGAGCGATCCTTCTCGAAAAGTACCTACTTTTTCTCGATAAAATGTACACTTTGTTTTTTTTCTGTACCTTGGTAAAGTGCATGCAAAATTTCATGATGATTGATTGCGTAGTTAAGGCGTGAAAATGTAACAAACAAACTCACTTTCGTATTTATAATATAAGTTAGGACTATTAGGTTTTTAGTGATATGATATATAGCCTCAGAGTAAACAGGACTGGAGTAGCCATTAGTCAATATCTCGTACATATTTTTCTGCCATTTTTTGCGGGGGGTGAGGTTACTACTACATTCAATGCCAGCACACAGGAACAAAAACTCTTTGCGTGTTTACAAACGCACACATGCATAATACGACAAACATATTTAAAATACACGCACACGTGCTTAAAATAGTGTGTTAACGTTCTATTCAAACACACGAATGTCATTGTGTGAGAAGTGACATGACATAGCACGAGAATATCGATATCGATAAATCAGTTTCGTTCAATGAATGAATTTATTAACTTTGCGTTAGTATTCCTACAAATACAAATTGAAACTTGATAGTTTATTGCATTTAAAAGATATTTACAATAGGTGTTATTATATATATAGAATTCACTGTGGACCCTTTTGCGTATACCCATAATGGAAAGGAGGAACGGTGAATATAGTTATATTTCTCAGATTTTTACTTTGACCGATTGATTATTTGTATTTTTTTGCGATTTGCTTACATCACTTTTTGCAGGTATTTCCTTTTCAACTTATTTTTTAACCTAAAATTAATACATTTAAATGTAATAAACTAAAACTGTTATAATATTACATGTTAATATCTATTTGAAGCATAACTAGTTATATAATAAACTAAGAGGATCATTCAAGGATAACGTTGGCACAGCATGGGCAACTAATCTTCTTCTATTGTTAGATAATTTTTGAAACTGAGACGGCTCAATATGTATGGAACATATAGTACTTGTTCTTGAAGATGCCCAAGATGCCCTATTACCTATTACAAGCATGAATCCATTTTTTTCGTATGCTGTATTCTTTAGGAAAACTGAATATGAAAAATTAGATGTTTCCGGGCATATCAAAGCTTAAAGTATAAATACCAACAATTAGTATACCGCCTAGGGGCAGAGTATATTTGCCTGAACTACACATACCGATCATTTCTAATTTTAATACTGCAATACTATCGTCCAATAGCTTTCATTTATGTACAAATGACTTTTGGTACCACATACCTTACTCCTAGTATCTTGAAGTATTGCAGTTGGACAAGCCGGTTTTTAAAAGGAGCTATAAATGCTACAATATTAATAAAAAACTTAACTTAAATGTTGACGATGACATTTAGCTATTACCATACTAAAATGTCATCAAAATCCGTCGCGTAGTTTTTGGGTGATGCGTGCTCAAACATACATACAGACAGACAAAATGTTCAAAAATTAGTGATTTCGCTTCCTCTACTCTCATTACTAGCCATTTGGTTTAAGGTGGACTTGACCTGTTTTATTCTATATCTTTACAGTTTTATTCTCGTATGTATAATATCGCAGGTAAATAGTATAATTCCACACTTTACATACGGCGTCATCAGTTCAAAATCACATACCTTATTCTTATTTGAAATCATCATTAATACCTGGTAATAATTACTGAAACAAACTGTAATTTATCTAAGCTGTGTTTTATTATCGTTAAGAAAAAGAACTAAGAAAAGGGTATGTGTTTTTTAAACTGATGACGCCGAATGTAAACTGCGGAATTATACAATTTCCCTGCGACATACAGATTTAAATTAAAAATACATATTTCCAATTTAAGTATGATACTTGCATTCATTCATTCATTACTCACTCGTAAAATCACAATATCGATGAAGTTGACATCACTATTGTGCAAATTAATATTGTACAAATTAATAAGGGTTGCTGATTACAAAATAAAAACAATTTGTCCTGTGGCTCGAAAAAAAATTTTGGTTTCTCGGAAATGATCGGGTGTGCTGGTTAGACGATGGTACCCTTTTAACCGTGTCTTTTTTATGAAGTCAGGGACACTGGAAGTATATACAGCATTAGTACTCTTAATGTTTATGAGCGCCGCCCAGCATGAATAAAAGGACAAATAGTTTGATTATTATTTTAATTAATTATTTTATTTATTATTTTATATTTCCATGTTGTGTGGCAAAGAATAGGCTTCAAGCAGCCGCAAAAGTGTAGGTATGTACTTAATACTAAACTAAAAATAAACACGCAACGTACATTGTTAAAACGAAATTATAATTGGTAATTAATTAATACAAAATTACAGTTATTTATTACCAACAAACTTTTTCTAATTTTTGTCTTAATTAATTGAAATGCGATAATGGTCAACCCTAGGTAGTCTCGTGGGGAGTGCAGCCGTGACGTCATCAAACGAACTTTGAGCGCGAAATTTGAAATTGTAGTCTGCTAAAACATGAAATTATGAATTAAATAATAATCAAAACCTAAAAATTATGCTTACAAATGAAAGGTGACACCATCTTTTTGCATACTAGATATTTTCGAATTTTTTTTACAGTAGAAAACAGCACAGGCAGGCATTTTCGTGGGAGCTCTGCACGGTAAGACGTTCTGATTATTGTGGTTTTAAAATGGCGGCTCAACTAGTTTTATATAACGCACAGGATTCCGACGCTTGTGCATTTGGCAGAGGGGTAATGTTAGGCAAAGGCTACTCCAGTCCTGTTTACTCTGAGTATATAGCCTATCATTTGCGTAAGCGCATGTTTTTACCATATACTAAATTTTATCAAACAAACATCAAATCTGTTCTTTTAAGCCGAAGTATTTTTCAAATGATACAATCTATATACATATATAAAAGTTCCCTGTCACAGTGTTTGACCGCGATGAACTTCGAAAGTACTCAAACTTTAATTCATATTTATTGGATTCGTTCCCACTTAGGGCATAGCATAGATTTCAATTAAATACATAGCAACGCGAAGCAGGGTCAGTTATATACTTAATAAAAAGCTTTTTTCAAATTCAATAACGAACAACAAGCGATTGATGTCGCTACTTATTTAATAAAACGTACATCACACGACACGCCAAACTTTTGAAACCATTACCATTAACGCTACGTTATGGGTTATTCGTCTTCATGGTTGTTACATCATCTACAGTTTTGACCATATTCATACAACTTAACGATTTTAACGAGTTGAAACAATATATTTACATTCAAGCGAATGATAAATATCATTTTTCTTGTGAGAGTGTGTATGTAGGTACTAGAAACTTTCGAAAAAACTTAAACATGTGGTAGAATATAAATTTTAATAATACTTTAAAATTTAAAATGTCAAATAACTAATAAACAAGATATTTGAAAAGTATTCGAAGTAATTGTCTTAGACCACCTTAAATAATCAAATGGTATATCACAAGAAATTTTGGTAAATAAAGTGAAAAGTAAACAACTTTTATTCCTTAAATACCGGTTGCTAAACCAAAGATTTGAAATGAAAACTTGTTCCAGACATTAACTTAATCCCGGTTTAACCAAATTTCATAAAAATTTGGTTAATTTATTAGAAAAACAAAAAAGTTACACCCGTGATTCATTGGAAACGTGCATTGAAGCGTGCAAGCGGCCGAGTTTCAGCAGCGAGTCATTTCAGGAGGTCACAGTACTAGCTGAAATGCCGACCGGTTAGAACAACTACCACGATGATACATTTGATTGCGGCAATATCTTTTCTGCTCATAAGTCTGTTGCTTAATCATTAGTTTTGTGACATGAGAATTCTTTGTTGGGTTAAGTGAAACTATAGTTTAAATGTTTGCTTTGCACTCACGCCGACTGCGTAGGTAAGCATTGTAATTTGGTCGGTTCACTATAGATCTTCGTTGTATTTTATAGCACGCACGTCCATTGTTGTAACTTTTTCTTTGAACTTCCTTAGTTACCTACTTTATTAACATATTTTAAGCTCACTAGCGTTTGGGGAATTACTGAAACGTATTTCAGTAAACAAATGCTGTAATAATTTCGAAAATACATCCTGTTAAGAGTAGCTTGCCTCTATAGATTTTCAAGTGGATTACGTCAAGAGCTTTTAAGTAATGAAGAAGCTAGCAACTTAACAAAACGAAGCAAAACTTGAAGTGTTGAAAGGGTAACCTCTGCAACTTACACTAAACTAAGCAGAATGTCCACTTAAATACAAAAACGATAGCCGTAATAATTGAAAGACAGCTTTTAATGAAAAGTCTAATGGTTACTTTTTTTGGTCGGTACCTACAGAATGAATGAACATTAAAAGGCCGATTTGGTTTGTTGTAACGTATTCTTTCGAGCAGTACAACTTAGATTACAGTACGCCGTTAAAACTGAGTCCAGACGGTTATTAATTAGCTAAAAAGAAAAAATCTTTATTTATTTAGTAGTTTGTATTTTTAAGTTTATAGATATAGATAACTCTTTTCATTTTAATTTTTTTTATTGTCTTGGCTAGTTTATAAGTGTTAATATTGTAATTTACTCCTTTTTGATATTGCTTTTTTTTGTTTTAAAATTTGTTTAGCTATTCTAAAACTGTCACATACTAGTGGAGGTTTATAATAGGCTATTAGGTGCTATTTAATTATTAAACTATATTAAGGGCTGTTAGCCTTCCAAAAACCAATAAATAAATAAATTTATACATATCTGATAAGTTTCCTTTATTTTATATAATCTGGCCTTTTTAAAATAAATTATATACCTACTTAACATAAGTATGAGCTATATACCCACCCAGTGTACTAATATTCTATTTGTATGTACTCTATACTTATGATCTATTTGTTATGTTTGGCAATAAGATTATTCAATTTTAAAATGCATATTTATTATTTCTATTGTTAATTTTTAAAGCAAATAGACTGTACTCTACGGAATTAAAGTAAACTTGTTTAATTTATCTTTCAGTTCTATGTTTATCTAGGTTGTTGGATAAAATATAGAAAATACTACTATATTTACTAAATTTTGTTTCTATAATACACCTCATATAAGTCATTTAGTACCGATATCAATTGTCAGAATTAAAGAATCGAATTCTGATGGATGTCTTTTGGAGATAAAATCTTGTGTCATACGAATGGTGGTTATCAAAATTGAATTAAACTTTATATAGATTGATATAAAATAAAAATACATTCAGGCGGCTGAGTGCTCCTACTTCGGGGTCGGCGCGTCGAAGGGCACGTGAGCGGCGGTTAGCGGAGCAAACTCGCGCTGAGGGCGAGCGTCTGGCCCGCGAGCGCAGGGAGCAGCGAGTGCGTGAGAAGATAGAGCTGCAGCGGCAGGTATCGGATGGTATTTTACTTCGTCACACACGTCATAAGGCTCTTCGATGTACCCAACATAAAATGATTACATTATATTTAGAAGTTATTACTAGATAAACATCATCTTGACTCAGGTGTCTCTCCACTTTTTAAGAAAGAAGTTGAGAAGAAGTAAAATTAGATAATTTTGTAATAATTCCTTTGGATATAGAAATCCAGCAGTTAAATAATAAAAAAAGATATAAACTATCAGTATATCTTGAAATGAGTTTGATGTTTCATGGAATGTATTAGGGATAAGATTAGAAATTGCCGTTTCTTATTAAAAAATTCTTACAATATTAATTTAAGATAAAATATAACTTTGTGATAGAATTCTGGGGACCTCGAATCAACAAAGTTTGTATTTAGGAATTTATTTGTAGGCATTTTGTATTGCTTTTTGTATTAACTCTTTTGAGTACTAGAGTTTTCGAGTTAATATTGTGGGTAAGCTAACGTCAAATCATGTCGCTAATTCCTTGGTAGATTGACAAGGATCGGCTTCCACCATCGCTTTCAAAAGACGTTATATTCGTCAAAAGTCAACGTCAAATTTAAAAAATAACACCCCATATAATTTTAATTAAAAGTGGCCAGTACGTAAAAACGGTAATTTTATATTGAAACCCCCTAGTTTTAGACTGATTTTTTTTGTTTTGGTGTATGGTATGGGATTTGTAGTCGAATGTTTTACGTGTAGGATCAAGGCCATGGAGGTTATAAATCACCTTTGTAATTTTATAGTTTCGTTATCATCGGCTTAATAATGACGTCGCTATACGGATAAATACCATGACAAAAACCCAGGATTCATGAAGATTCGTGGACGAAGGTTGCTTATGCAAACGGTAGCAACGGTTTATTGTTTTCTCCACCTATCTAATCATTTAATTTTGCAAAAATGGTTTAACATCTACAGCGCATTAATTACTGCGCCATGAAACCTCTATAATAGAATCCATGAATTCCTTTTCCTTTAGTCAAGGAGATATTTTGTAGTAAACGAATAAATAAACATTTTTTACTTGGTGGTAAACTGAAATACAAAATAAAAGACAAATATTTGGAGTTTTGTCTTTGTGTTTGCAATTTATTATAAGTCTAGTTATTATGAGAACTTATAATGTGACAGTAAATATTACCAAAACCAAAGCAAATACATGCATCAGATAAAATCACCAAGTTAGGTATATTTATGTAATAAAATAAAAAAGGCCTTAATTTCATGTAAATCTATATTTTTTATCAAAGCTGGTTACCTACGCCTATGCCTAATAATAAATATTTACATCGCAAATTATTTTTATTTAATTATTTTTTATTCTCGTTTGTTCTTCTGAAATATATTTCGCTTAGCAAGTGTTAGTCGTAAGACAATCTAAATTTTACGTTTCATTTATTAAAATTCTGAAAGTATTTGAGACTTTATTTTAGAAAATGCAAAAGCATAATAAAAATTAGAAAATTGTTTTACGTATAATAACAATAGTGGATAATAAATCTTGTCCGTCACCTGTGAAAGTTATTTTGTGGTCGTGAAACTAGCATTGTTTAGTTAGAAGCAAACGCTAACAGGCCATAAAAATATGCTGGCTATAGCGGTCTATAGTATTATCTTTTTTCTATGATAATAATGTTAAGATTCAAAGAATTCTAGTGATGAATCAGCTATTCACACTTGTCTTTTATATTTAGTACAGAATCTCCAGTCTTTTGTTGTTAGTAAGTTAGTGTTGTAAAATATATCACATTCGGGCGCAATTACTAAATTATTCCAAAAGACCGACAAGATCAGGATAAAATGACTTTTATTAAATATGAGCATTTATAATGAAAGTCATCAATAATGCCAGTAAGCAAGTAGGACGGGTCAGAACAGTTGTACTGGTTGCTACCCCTTTTTTTTTTGAGATGCGTAAGGGATATTCAATTTCGGAGAGCAGGATTCGAGTCACGGTTCTTCCACTGGCCGACCACAGATAGTTGGGGCCCAAGTGGTGAGCAAGCCACTCATCTCACAAAAAATCCAGGGGGTGCGCCATCGTGCCGGTTGGCGCTCGGATGAGAAGACTCGATGGACACCCTTGGAGGGCTCGGTAGTCCCTGTAGCCTCCGGTTTGGCTATCCGAATGGAACTCTGCCTGAATTTGTGTTTAGTGTGAGTGCATAGGTATCTTCTAGACAAGCGCGTCGCATCCTATATCGCTTACCATCAGGCGAGATAGTGACCAGGCGCCTGCCTATTGTCTATAAACAAAAAATAAAGGGAGTCCTTGTAACGAAAAGAAGCAGCGAGAAATTTGGCAAGGGCTGTTTTTCTCTCTCTTGTAACATGGGACGAATTACTTTATTTAAAAAACTTTTCTAGTACTATAAAAGATGCATCTAATTTTTTTATTGTTCGCTTGGAACAGCAACTTTATTTTTGTTTTTAGTGTTGAACGAATGGCTATTACTCTTTATATAATTTTCTTTTATATATTTTAGTAAGAAACAGTGAGAATATCAATTTTATTAAATAATACTAGAAGAGAATCTCTAACAGTAAGCGCGCCCTGGATTATTTTGAAGGATAGATAGATAGATAGATAATTAGTTTATTTGCATCATAAGACACACACACGTTTACAACAATTAATCTTAACATATACATATAAAATTTTAAAATTAAGCGTGCGTGCCGCAACGACGCAAAGGGAAAAAGCTCAGCGATACCTTTGCTCTGAGAGCTAAGCACTGATTTTGAGCTCCTACCCCAGAGAACGCACGGGTCTACATGTAACAGCGCGAACGTGTTAACCTACACAATAAATATTATAATATAACAAATAAATAATATCATAATAAGAAAATAGATTAAATTCTAATAGAATAATTAAATAATAGTTGATGAAAAAAAATGTGAAAACATTATTATTGTACATATTATTTTGGGTTCTTAAATTTGATAAGATCAAACATTAGAGTGGCAAGATGTAAGCGCCTACGCGATTCCATGTTCAACATTGAAGCGTAATTGATATAAGGTGACACATGCGTGCGCGGCGGAATCTTAAAGCAAAAACGACAGCATGCATTCTGGATCCGCTGTATAGAAGAAATACGTTATATCATATTTCATAGAATCAGACGTTACTTGGCGGAAGTCCATATCCATTAGTAAAGCAAAAATATTTAGCTTACTTTCGCCAAATCCAAGCAAAGTGCACCGCCCGCCCGCCCGCAAATAAATGCATAAAATGCATCTGTCTGCAGTTTCTGCATTTATTTGCTTGCACTAAATCGTTATTACTGAAAATCGGTTATAAGCCGGTTATCGGTTACGGCATTCGCGGTGAAACTAAGTTCACTTGAAGAGGTATCTTTATGGGAATTCCATTCTAGTCAAGACTCTGACGTGATACTTAAACATTTTGTAGATTCTGCCTATTCATTTCGCCTGTTTTCGCCTGTCTTGCATTTGGTATAGAGAACGTTACGCATTTAGTTTTATTTGAGTAAAGTTTTAGTAAAGCAATGAGTTACCATGGAGAGAGCAATATTTACACAGTAGAGCACAATTTCCTCTGTCAGTCTTAAAAATAAAAAGAGACGCCATCTGCAAACAATACTGTCTTACATGAGTTCTTAGGAAAATGAAAAGAGAAGACTTGGTTTATTCCAGCACCGGATACCGATTTCTTTTGTGAAAGTCCATATTTTGCTTCAGGCTCAGGTGAAATTACTCAGTAAAACGTGTACAGGATAATGAATAAAAAACAATCAACATTGCATTCTCTTGACCGACCTTAACGCCTTAACTTTTCCACCTTTCTTTTGTATTGACGTATATTTAACAGGTCTCTTTTGTCTTTCTTTTGTCTGGTAACCACATTTTAAAGTATTTAGTTCTTACACTTCCTCGCACATTACACATCAGAATAAAACATTTTTTTTACGGATTTTTGCGCATGTTTTATTTTATTTTATATTTAATCCTGACGTTTCGACTCCTTTACAGGAGCCGTGATCACAGGATGACTAAGATGATGACTAACATCATCTCTATCATCATCAGTCGAAACGTCAGGATTAAATATAAAATAAAATAAAACATGCGCAAAAATCCGTAAAAAAAGTGTTTTATTCTGACACATTTTAAAGCTTAGATGGACAGCACAACATCTCGGGCACCTACGCAATTTAAGTTACTTACTGTGAGTCATTTAAATGTCCGTACCGAATGTTTATGACTCGTGACACGATTGAACAAAATAAAAATTATAAGACATTTACGATAACAGCGACGTGTGAACTCGTAGCAATATGGTATTTAAGAAATTTCACTTTTTTAGATCAGTGCCGGCGTCTCATACACAGTCGATTGCGGAGTTGATGTAACAGAATAGCTATTTAGACTGCTGTTTTTTGCTTATGGAAAACGACACGTTCTCAAGGAATAAGCAAAATTTTCTTTCTTTTTTTAATTAATATTAAAAATTCGTTATACACACTTATAAAACAAAAATTGTGCGTGTAGGCTCCGACGCGTGACTGGAGTTTATTCCTTGACACTTGACTTAAACGATTATCTTAAATTACATATAATTGGCAAAGGAAGTAAATTAATTCATATATTTATTCATATTATTTTGATCAAATATATAACTTAAATTATTGTATTATTATTTATATTAATTATATATATATATATATATATATATATATATTTTGAAATTTAACGGTATGAAAACTTGATTAGTAGTGAAATCAAACGTTAACAAAAGTGAAGGGTGACATTTCCTCTGCGTAATACACTCGCACATCTTATAGCGCTCCCCGTTCCTTAGTCTCAAGTACACATTTACTCTCTTTCTTTTTCTTTCTCACTATAGATTGAGTTACGGTAGAGTTTATCTCTGTGTCGGATACAAAGGAGCAGACCTGGTGTAATTCATGGTTCGATGATAATCTTTCTGCATGGCCAAGTTACGAGTTTTGTGTTAGATTTCAATAAATAAAATAATAATTTATCATATAATTGAATAAATGCAAAAAATATATAAAAAACATTAAATTATTTTATTTAATGATCCCGAATGGAATTCGTGGTGAATGAATGAATTCGTTACACCGTCCCGATGGGTCGTGTAACGAATGATTTCTAACAGACAAATAATTAAACAATAACAAATGTAGTTACAATATTAATAAAATTGTTTACTATTGGTTTTTAAAAATGCCTACCCACTCCCAATTTAAAGATATTAATTTCAGATATATATTTTGGGGAGACAATTTAAAATATACTCTGGATAAATAGGACAAATTTTTTGAACAGTCTTGTAAATTTACATTTTTAAGTATTATGTTTACCTTTATATACCCTAAATGGGGAAGTGAAAAATACATAATCGCGTAACGTACGTTTACTTAACGCTCCAACAATAAATTACAAATTTACTAGTTAGGCTGTGAATAAGTCAAAGGAAGTTATTGCATCGTTATATAGTTAATTTGTGAGTGTTTATACGCATTTATCAAGACTAATAATGGTTGGAAAGTGCAAAATATTGTGATCGAAAATCTTCTAACAAGAAAAATAATCACATCTACCTAACAAACTAACAGTTTAATAGCGCATTCGACTAAACGCGTAAGCGACATCCATCGCACGGCGCTTACGCCCTTTTTCCCGCGGGGAATTAAGTTTGGGTTCTACGAGGTGGGCATTTATTTGTGTACCGTTATCAGTTTTAACGTTCGAGTATCTTAGATTGAGATTGTACTGGAGCGTTTAATCAATATAGTAATATTTTGCGCTTTTATTACTTTCTATTTATTTTTTTCTTTCTACAAGTAACAATAATACTAAGATGTTAAATGAAATGAAAGTCGTATGGGGCTGTTGTACAACGGAAAATGATAAGGAGGAACACATCATATGCACCGAGTGTTCGAAAGCCTATCATTTGGCATGTATATCAATTGATTCCGAACAGCTTGACTGGTTATGTCCTGTTTGTGTTAGCAATCGTCCAAAGAATGTGAACAACGATAGTACACCGGTTCGGTTCGATCCCAACGTTACTGTTCGCTCGACAAAGAGACAAGCTTTATCATCTCCCCCAAATACCGAACCAAATCTTGTCACTCAAGATGATGTGAGGAGTATCATGAATGACGTTCTCAAAACTCATATGGCGTCACTCATAAAGGAATTGAATTCCTCAGTACGGGTCATGTTAGATAAGGAAATGAAAATAGTTAAAAATGATATTAAAGAAATGAAGGAGTCAATGAATTTTATGAGTGAAAAATTTGATGAAGTTTTAGAAGAGCAAAAGAAGGCACAAGTTGTTATAAAAGGATTGCAAGAAAATAATAATTCCCTGCAATCGACTATATCACTTTTACAGTCGCGCGTAAATCAGTTAGAACAAAACGCGCGATCAAACAACATTGAAATCCAATGTTTGCCTGAACGCAAATCAGAAAATATATTAGAAAATGTCAAAAAAATTGGAAATATTATAAAATTTGAAGTTGCTGAAGGAGATATATTACGCGTTACTAGAATCGCTAAGCTTCAGAAGGACAGTCCTCGTCCACGCTCTGTTGTAGTGGAATTTAAAAGCCAGAACATCTGAGATGCTTTTCTGGCTGCCGGAATAAATTTTAATAAAAGAAATCCAAATGATAGATTAAATAGCAGCCATCTTGGCTTTACTGGCAATAAAACTCATATTTATATATCAGAACATCTGTCGGTAGCTATTAAAGCGCTTCATGCAGCAGCTAGACAAACAGCTAAAGAAAAAGGATTTAAATATGTTTGGGTCAGAGGGGGTAAGGTCTTCATGAGAAGAAACGAAAACTCAGGATACATTGTAGTTAGGGATTTGGAATCACTAGCTGCTATAAAGTAATCTTAGTTTCCAATATATATATTTCTTTTACTTGTAAAAAGGAGTGTACTATGTTATTATAGTGTATAAAATTCACATCACTAAAGATATACTATCAGAACACTCGTGGGTTGAGAACTAAAACTAATAATTTTTATAGAGCTTTGGCTGAGTCTAATTTTGATATCGTAGTGTTAACAGAAACATGGCTAAATAGTAATATTTTAAGTAGTGAATTGTTTGATAGTCGATATAATGTTTTTAGAAGGGATAGAGAAGTTTGTAACTTCCATGCGTCGAAGGAGGGGGGAGGCGTACTAATAGCAATTTCCAATACAATAAAAGCTAAGCCGGTTGAGTTATGGCATAGTTCTTGTGAGGATTTGTGGATAGTCTTAGATATATTGATTTCTGGCTCTATTAAACAAATTGCTTTATGTGTAGTGTACCTTCCTTCACCTATAAGTCATCACATGCTTGATTGTTTTATAAGTAACTGTAACTCGATATTTGAAGATTTTGATGGTCACGTTTGTATATTGGGTGATTTTAACTTACGCAATATTGATTGGAAATTAATAAACAGTTCTTCTAATAACTATCAGTTAACTACAATTGGTCAAAAGTTGATTGATTTTATTAATTGTAACAATCTTAGGCAATGTAACTTTGTTCCTAATCATCAGGATAAGGTGCTGGATTTAGTACTCACTGATATGGAGTTTTGTAACGTACAAGAATCATGTGATAGCTTGAGTAAGGTTGATTGCTATCACCCTCCCCTTTTGATTGGTATAAGAGCTGGAGTAGTTGATTATTTAAATTATAATGTTACATTGAATAGATTTAATTTTCGAAAAGCTGATTATAATGCAATTAATAGTGCTCTTGCTCTTATTGACTGGTCAAAACTGTCAACAGTCAATGAAGTGAACCAAATGACTGAAATTTTTTATACTGCAGTTAAACAAGTTATATATAAATATGTTCCTCAAAAGAAAATGCAACGATCTCAAAAAGTGCCTCCGTGGTATAGTGGATGTTTAATAAAGAGACTGCGTGAGAAAGAAAAAATCAGAATCAGATACAAAACATATAACAACCCATTGGATAAGATAGAATTTAAAATTTTGAGTAAAAGATGTAATTTAATAGCCACTGAATGCTACAAAAAATACTTAAATCATATGGAGGATTCAATTGCTCACAATACAAATTTCTTTTGGTCTTTTATTAAAGCTAAGCGAGGAGGATCCAGTTCCTATCCCAATACTATGACTGATGGAGAAACTACAGCAACCGATGGCCTTGGTATATGTAATCTCTTAGCACACCGTTTTGCCCGAGTATACAACAATTCAATTAGACAGAATGACAATAATTACAGAGAATGGTCTAATCCTGATAGTTTAAATTTAAATGGAATAACTTTAAGTGTAGAATGTATAGCGGATACCCTTAAAAAGCTTGACCCATCAAAAGGCATGGGATCAGAAGAAATACCGCCAATGTTTTTTTAAAAATTGTGCCTCAGTTCTAGCCGTCCCTCTTTGCCAAATTTATAACAAGTCCCTTAGTACAGGAGTCTTCCCAGAGGTGTGGAAACTTGCAAAGGTGGTGCCGGTGCTTAAATCAGGTGACAGAAATTCGGTTGAAAATTATAGGCCTATGTCACTGCTCCCAACTGCGTCACAGGTATTGGAAAACACTATTTATCCTCACATTTTTGAACATGTAAAGTCACGCATCTCGTGTCATCAACATGGCTTTATGCAATCAAGATCTACTGCAACCAACTTAGTCACATTTGTAGAGGACCTGACACAAGCCTTAGATGCCCGTTTAGAGGTTGACGTGATATATACCGATTTAAGTAAAGCATTTGATAGGGTTCCCCATTATATTCTATTGAGAAAACTATTCGATATCGGCATTGTTGGAAACCTGTTATAAATTGTTTAAATCTTACTTGGAAAATCGAAAATTTTATGTTGTCGTTAATGGTTTCAGTTCGGATGTTTGTAGTATTAGCTCAGGGGTGCCCCAGGGCTCAATTTTTGGCTCTTTATTTTTCATCATCTTTATAAATGATGTTGTCGAGTATTTAAAGCATTCTACTCCATATATATATGCTGACGATTTGAAGCTTTCTAAGATACTACGGAGTGAATTAGACATGGAACTACTTCAAGAAGATCTAGATGGTCTCCTGAGTTGGTGTGAAAAGAATGGAATGAACATAAATACCGAAAAATGTTTTCATGTCAGGTTCTCTAGAAAGCAACACACCTTTCAATCGAAGTACTTTATCGGTGATACTGAGATTAAGCAGGTAAGTTCAATTAAAGACCTTGGTGTAACATTTGACCAAAAACTTACTTTTGAGGAGCATATTGAAAGTATAACCAAAAAAGCGTCTAAAATGCTGGGATTTGTTATTAGAAATAGTAAAGAATTTCGTCAGCTACATACAAAAAGAGTTCTTTATAATGCTTTTGTTACAAGCATCCTAGAATATTGTAGCGTCGTATGGAGGCCGCACTACGCAAGTCACTGTTTGAGATTGGAGAGACTACAGAAACGATTTTTATGGCATCTAGCATACTCAATAGGTAAGCGCAGAAGAGGATTCTCATATCAGTCTAAACTGAAATACTTTAAGTACAGCTCTTTGGAAAAACGACGCATTATTAATGATTTAATATTTTTATATAAATTACTTAATGGTAAATTGGACTGTCCTCAATTACTGCAGAAGTTTTATTTTAGAGTCCCTGCTAGAATGACAAGATATCAAGTAGATCCGTTGGTGCCACCAATGCGCACAACTGTATTCGGCTCTAACTCTCCAGTTCCAAGACTGTGTAGACTATTGAACTGCTACGGAAGATCCACTGACATTCATTCAGTGAACATAAACATGTTCCGTAAATACTTACAGAACTCCATAGGTGATAACTAGAAATTATAATTTGTTATTGATACTGTATTTATTTTTTTTTGTTGGTATGATGCTTTTTGTTAATATTGTTTTCCTTTTTTTTAATTATGTGGAGTACTTGTTTTTTCTATTTTTATATTTTATTGTAATTGCAAGATATTTTTAATTAATTTAATTGCATGTGGTGTTTACCTGTCATTAATTGTACACTTAGTTAGTTCCTTAATATTTGTTTATTTTATATTTAGTGTAACAATTGTTGGTAAACCATCCTAATAAAATAAATAAATAAAATAAATAAATTAAATTACATATTCCGATACTTTTTTGATATGTACCTTTACTTTACTACCTTGTTTCCAAAAATAACCTTGAGTATGGCGCTAGGCTCGTGAGGAGCTGGCGTCTTTCGAGCCGTGGGGCCGCGCAGGCGGCGGCGCTCCGAACGCAAGAGGAGTGCGGTTCACCAATTTGCGGTCCACCGGCATCTATCCTGAGGACGAACTCAGGGTAAGTCACCCTCATTATAACTGCTTTTATAATGTGATCATACTGTATGATTGGATTTTGAAGATAATATCCGAAATTACCTTGCTGGACAATCGGCATAGACATGAGCACATGAGATATTTTATTTTCATCACACAATTTACATCAGAACAAACTTTTATTTGGTTTTCATACATCCTCTAATTTCACTTAATTATTACATCGCGATTTATGCTTCATTACTAATACGCTAGCCCCAGGTAACACCAGGGACAAGCTAGTCGCTGGTGCTACCTTTTAAAACCTTTGTCCGAAAGAGGAAAGTAGACCTGCATACCAATCATTCCCTCTGATTCGAAGTCAAGAACAGCTTGTTTAGGAATAGTAAATACCAACTGGTGAATTTATATACCAGTAGATGACCAAAATTAAATATATTTGGACGTATTTAAATACAACAACTTTTCTTGTAGGTCCCATGAAATTTTTCACCTTAATATTATTATCTCTTTTACTATTTTATCACTTAAAAAGTGAATACATACCGGAGTAACGGAGGCTTATACAAATAAGACGTTTTATATAAGTTTAAAGTTATTGTTACCACTTTATGTGGAAGAGAAACCAATATTATTCTATTCTTTATTCCGAAACCGTCTGGCAGTTCGACAATTCGTTATCAAAATCCTTAAAATAGCTAAGATTCTCAATAAAGAATATTTCATAAATTCAGATAAATAAATCAAAAAATCACTACTGATTTGAAAATAAAAAATGTTTTCTTTTTCATATTTGTGTCCATATCGCTCATGCCTACGGTTATCAATAATAAACTAAAATATAGTAAAATAATATTTAATTTGTTAAAATCCCAAAGGAAAAGTTATCAGGTTTAATTAGCTTATTGATGGATATAGTAAGTTTCCACGAAACTGTATTAAAGTTGAGTAATGTTTTGCTTATTCTCAGTATGATTATATTTTATTATTCAAGTATCAGCAGCGTTACTATTGTGCGAATGATTACAACTCATTAAGAACAAAGAGTCACACCAAACTTCTGACATGCCATATGATGTAACGAGACGCGTAGAGACATCAACATTAGTAAGTTTCTACCAACTCTTTTGGTGACATAACACTGTTTACATTTTTACACAATTTAACCATAGTTTATCTCTGCGACCGGCGTGCAATCAATGCGTTATGCGAGCCTTCACGCATGTTACTACAAATATGAATACCTATCTCTTCTTCGTCAAGTGTTTACATATGAATGGCTAATGACTTCTTTGCATCCGCATTTGAATACAAGACAGCGTTGTATAAATAAAGTTTTACAATAATCGTTAATAAAGAAGTAATAAATTAATTGTTTAAATCAACTTTATAAAAATACTTTCTGTACGGAACCGTACAATTTTATGAATATCATATTAATTATGAAATAATGTTGTTAAGTGACGTGTGCTTATGCACTCGATTGCCCCGCGAGTGCCAATTATAAATCGAAATATAGTCAGTGCAATTACGGCATCATACACGGGCTGTTTCATTTATCGTCCTCCAATTTATCATTTTCAATTTACATTATCATTTATTATCAATCTTGTATGAACTATACAAAGTTTTCAAACATTTGAAAATATTGAAATATTGAATTCACAAATATATTTTAGCAAATTGATACATAAAAAGTAAACCGATCATGTATAATTAGTTTGTTTTCCTAAACAAATTTACACATCTGGTTTGTGGACATGGTTACAACAAGTTACTCTACTAGCGATGTGCCGAGTACGGCTTGACTCGAATCAGACTCGATTCCTGCTTTGGACTCGCCTATTCGAATACCAATTTATTTTGATTCGAGTACGCCGGACTCGATTCCGGTACTCGAGTTAGGAAGAATCAATATTGTACTCGCTGTCTCGAAACTATTATGCGAGTCCAACTGACTCGAATCTAGTATTGGAGTTAGCGCGACCCGCTCGTACTCGATTTCTGTTTACTTAAGCAATGAAGTGACACTTAAAATAAAAGTACATACTAACTGCCTAATAGAACAAATACCTAAAGTTCTTAAATACCTAGCTTCTAAAATGACCTCTTTTTGTTAATAAAACAAATAGAACTTGATCTCTTTAACAGAAATTTTCTGGTTCCTAGATATCTCCTTAATTTTCAAATGTTTCTTTGTTATGTTTAATGTTTAAAAATATTTTTTATTAAAATGTTTGTAGTGTTATTATGCTAAGCCTAGATACTGTTAGAAGTTTACTCCTTTCCAATTTTTCCTTTTGTACTTAAATCGGAAACAGACTCGAGTTCTGGACTCGAATATCCAGACTAAGGTTCTTTTCTCGAGTCCAGGACTCGAGTCAACATTCGAAACATAGAACTCGAGTACTGGACTCGAATCGCGGAATCGAGTCATGATTCGAATACCGTACAAACTGACTCGAGTCGACTCGATCCTAAAAAACAACGACTCGGCACATCACTATACTCTACCTTTATTTACAAAGATAAAACTACTAATGCGAATTTTTTGTTGGTTTTACTTTTACGTCAGTCTGGGATGAAGACTTTCTGTATAAATAGAAACTTATGACATTTATATTACTATAGTACAACTTATTTTTTCTCAATAACAAGTTCTTCAGAGGTACTTCTTATTGGGGAAATGGAAGATATCAGATAGAAACCTTTGCATCATTCTTGATAAAAGAAAAACAAAATCAAAAAGAAGTATACAATCCCTTTGACATTTTTTTCTAGGGAGTTTGCCAATACGAGCCGTGCTACCGTTTTCCGACGCCTCGTCGCCGGTATCGGCGCACGCCGCTGCGCCTGCACGAAGATCCGCAGCTCTGTTACGCGTACAACTTGCGTCAAAGCGTCGAAAACGATATACGGTACAAGCAGACGCCCGCACAGCAACAGGGCTACAAACAGATATTGGGTACACAATTATCAATTTATTTGTTTAATTATAAAATTTCTTGTTTTTTAAGAAGTCTTGTAATCAAACAGTTACAATAACAAATACAGTTGTTAGTTTTTTATATCTAAATAAGTTATTATTTTTTTATTGTTTTTGTATTAATTCCTGATGTAAACATTACAAGTTTGTAGATAATTATCTTTTGAAAAAAAAAATGTTTGACAATATTTTGGTGCAACGGTAGATTTCGCACAGACGGTTTTGGGTTCGAGTCCCGGTAGAGTGTTGGTGTTTGTTTAATGAATACGAGCATTTATATCTGAGTCATTTAAATATATATTGTATTTCTATGTATGTCTAACCGTTATCCTAGTATCCATAATACAAGCTATACACTGCTTACTTGACTAATCCCTGTCTTGTCCCTGTAATGTGAATTATTGTGAATTTGTGTGAACGGTGAATTATAAGAAAAATCAGCAAGCTATTGTTCAACCCGTCCGTTTTCTAGGCCAGGGTGAATAGGCACCTTCTGGGTTAACTAGTTCCATCGTGGATTCTGTCTTAGCCCCGTGGTTGATTGGGATCAAGAGCGAACAAAAAAACATCTAAATTTTCATGCAAATGAAGTCGCGAGTAACAGTTATTATATAACACACTAGCGACCTGCCCCTCGCACGGATGCACTGCTCTACTATATTATGCATGTATTATTCATATAAACCTTCCCCTTGAATTACTCTATCTATTAAAAAAAAACGCATCAAAATCCGTTGCGTAGTTTTAAAGATTTAAGCATACAAAGGGATATAGGAACAGAGAAAGCGACTTTGTTTTATAATGTGTAGTGATGTTACAGCATTAATGAAAGAGACAGACAGATCATCCCTATTAATGTTAAATTAGTGCGGATGGTGGATGTTAACTACTGTAGATGCGTCTCGGCTTAAACAAGGAGATTTCTAATGCACGAATGAGCTCCAGATAATAACTGTTTTGGTCACCCATCCACTGACCGGCTATTGCGAAAGTTTATGGCCACTGCAATTGCTGGACAAACTCGCTTACTATTCTTAACTATATATTCTAGGCTGTAAGCTCTATATGTAAAAAACTCGTGTCACAAAACTCTGGACCTACTGAACCTATTTTAATTAAACTTCGTAACCATCTGTTATTTGAACTAAAATTAAAAGTTTTATTTTAATTTCTAACACAGCAACGTGTGGCCAGGTCAGCTAGTGTATACGTTGGACTACGAACGTAAAATGGTAAAAGTAAACTAGCTGACTTATATATATATATATATATATATATATATATATATATATATATATATATATATATATTTCGATTGTTACATTTACTATATGTATTTACTAGTGAGTTTGTTCGTCAAAAGGCCTAGCGTAGAAGAGTTCCTTTTTGATGGAAAATCTTGAACACCTGCGATTGTATTTGGAAATATTATGCCAAAGACATCTACTTTATTTTAATTCTTATTGATATAACATAATCTTCGTATATGTGTAGCTTTTTCATAGGATTATAGGCAATTTATCAAAAAAATCCGATGAATATTAATCAAAAAGAAAGCTGGCATTGTTTGCGTAGGTGTATCAATTCATTGGTTAGCGTAAGTAGTCGATAAGACAAATCAACGAAAAACATAATCATTAAGATGATATATCACTATTGTTTTAGATGATATGGTTGACAAAAGAAAGAAAGCTATAAAAGATGAAATAAAGCAGACGTTGGACTACGAACGTAAAATGGTAAAAGTAAACCCTGGTATTTTATGAATTTCAACATTTATGTAAACTGTACGATATTTTACTTTCAGCACACTATGGAAGGACCGTGGGGAAGACCAGGTCCTGGAGGTGCTGTTTGGAGGAACCCTCGTGACATCGGTCTAAATTTCTCAAAGTCTATGGTACTCAATGCCACCCTTTCACACAATAAAAAACAATGTCGTTAGTGTGCTTACAATACAACGAAATCATCATTTCGTTATCACTCATGCAATTCACGTTAATAATTTTGTTTCTGACTTACAGTGTTTTAATTAACTATATTATCTGTTGTACCACCCGAAGTGAAGCTGAACGTCAATAATAAATATAATAGTACAGTTTAAATTATTGAGGACTGTACAAAATTTTTCATTTTATTTTTAGGGTTGGACAAATAACGAAATTTTTAATAAATTACAAGGGGATCATAAACTCTTTAAAAGATCTTCGCTGGCTTTACCCAATGTAAAGAGAGACGACGATACTAGAGATCAAATAGAATCTGAAAAAGAAAACATGAAACCTTCTAATGTTGATAAATTACCAGACATAAATAAATCTAGTGGCGTCAACGGGAATAGTCCAAAAGGTGACGTAAAAAACGATCAAACAGTAAACGGCAATGGCAAGGGAAAACGTAGTCCAAAGAAAAGTAAGTTTGTCAAAAGATTATCCAATGCTAACAGAGTTCAAAAAATTGTGCTGGATGATGACTGCGGATTCATTGACAAAACTCATCATAACGTCGATGTTTGTAATGGTGCAGAGAAGAAATTGACTCCAGAGGCAAATATTCTTCGTGTGACCGGGGGAATAGAGCTTGTGCCCCTGCTTGCGAGGAGAAGACGCGTTGGCGCTCGTACTTTGCCGTCCAGTGACGTCACTCGTCCTCCCGAACAACATTGTCAGTAAGTATAGAGCAATACCTGTTAGGATAATTCAATTAGCAATAGATAATAATAAGAATATCTCTATCTTTGAACAACTGCACTTTGTAGTGATAACGCAAGTTCCCATTATTTATCTCGCGGCCCATTCGTGATTACGCCTGGGCAGAACATGATGTATATTTATTTATTAGATAGGTCTCTGTTTAGAAAATTGATATATCACTACAAATATTAACATTTTTATTAATGCTTTGATTTCGTCGATAAAAACACGTTTTATTGAGTTTTATGAACAAATACTGAGATATTCAAATAAGCTTTTTATAATTGGTTCATAATATGGCTAGGTGTAACTTCTGTTGTGAAAGTGGTCTTAGTATTAAATATATCATTCTTGTAATCTACCGAAGAATAACGCTACCCACCTGGCGTATCTTAATCATAAATAATTAATAATCATCATATGATACATCATTAAATCACCGAAATATAAAATTTAACTAAAAATCATATTTAAGACATTGGATATTTTAGCAACGGATAGTTAGCTGCTGTTTTCTATGTATTAAGGTTAAGGCTTTCAAACAAATTAATATTCATGATTTTATCTACGTTTACTAAATGTCGACAGATGTAAGCCTTACATATTTTTTGATTAATTTGCATAATTTCACTGTTGTAAATAATTTATATTTTTAAACAAGATGCGTCCATTGACACTAATGTGGTAGACAACAACCACACCTTATCGCAGGGAACAGTGGACAAGCAGTGGTTGCGTTTATGTATAGTTAATTGTTTTATTTGTGATATATTGTTTATTTATAATAAATACAACAACAATAAATAGTTTTAAAAGGCACGGTTTCACTGGAAGATCATGTGGCTTGCAATAAAGAATATGAATATGATCCACTGCGGATGGTATCATTAAACGCTGTCGGCTTGAGCAGCAAGGTGTAGCGCGTATGTCTAATATCAAGAAACAGGGTGATATTGTCCTATGTGAAAATCTGAATTCTTCCATCAATTCATGCAGGATGAGTAGCTATTCAGCATTCACACCCTTGAATCATAGAACGAACCTATAACATGATCATGATTGAAATGAGGAGCTCACAGACACTCTGTTAAGTATTATTTTAAATAAAGCGCGCTTACCTTCGTTTTCCTACCGATTATCTGGCAAGTCGAATGAAGCCACATCTCTCCTCGCACTAAATATTTCAATAATGCTACGAGATACAATTTTCTAACAACAAAAACAGTTTTGAAAGATTGCAATCTTAAAATACGTTATTTTTCTAGCAATGTGCGGTATACTCACTGTCATTTAAGCAATAAATTATGGAAGGTTATAGAAAAAACATTCAAATGGAGAGTAATTAGGAAATAAACATCATTAAAATATTCAATCAACACATGCTTGTGTGTTTGTTTCAATCACATTGATTGCTTGTCTATGCCATCATGCACTCGACTGTTATTTTCGTCACTATGTGATAATGGTAGGCAAAGGTGCCTCGGTATTCAGTGGTCACGTTTGACCGCCATTGAAGTTTGGCATTGCGTCACAGCTTTCTATACGCACAGTATGTGAAGATTAACGGGTTTCATTAGCTGAGTAATCTATCCGCCACCAGCTGATAATCATCTCGTAGGTTGTTAGATGTACTGCGATAACTGCATTATTTAGTGGTTTATGATGTGCCTCAGCCGAGGCTACGTTTGAACCTGCCGACCTTTTTATAGGTCTAAGCAGTCATCGGACATGTGACTACTCGTATGGGACGGTATTTTGAAACTTCATTGTGGTATTTTGTAACAATACGTCATTCGTTGTTACTTGATATTAATGAGTTTTAAGTCAGCATTGAAAAAGTAAGTGTTGATAAGATTTGACTTTTGTGGCACTAACTATTTAGCTACAAATTATTTGCAACTAAATAATGGCTGACTGGCTTTGTTTTTCTTTGGTATGCGTTTAAATTTGAAAGTATCTACGTATTAATTACTATTTAATTATAACTCGACTTGTTGATAACATATGCATTACATTATAAGTAAGAACTCCAAAAATACAATTATGGAAATTACATCTAATGTAGTGTAGCGTTTTTTGAGTGATAACAGTTCAAACGTACAGGCAGATAGACACAATAATTAACTAAAAAAAACCTAAAAATATTTACTTTGGCCTATAAACTCCCTTCATATATTTTTTCTTAAATATCTGCTATGTACAGACATCGGCCAGTTGGAATTAACAGAACTAGGTGCCAAAATGGCTTTATATATGGCATTTAAAAAATTTAATACATATCCGGCAGCTTACAATGATGAAGAATCGCAGCAAAAAAAATCAGGTGATACGAGTCGCAGTTCAACTATTTCAACCCCAGTTATTAATCCTCCCAAAGATGAAAATATTATTGCAAGCGGAGAAAGCAAAATGTTCACCTTTGATATAGATATATATGATATGAAAAAAATTACACCTTTGTGTCTCTTGCAATTCTAATCAGGAAGTCATTAGTTACGAGCTTTCTATGCTCATCTCATTCGATCTAAATGGGACAGCAGAACTTAATTTAAGGGATTTACCCGAAACAATTAATTTAAAAAACAAATGTTACAAATTGTTGGGTGTCACTGAATTTGTTCCAGCGAAGTTGCCAGGTAATCTCGGTCATTATAGGGGGCATGGTTTTATAAACAACCGTATGAATTGCTATGACGATATGATGCAAAAAAAATATTAAAGTAGAGAAGAACCCATTAATATCCATACCTTGTCATATGGAATTAGTAATTCTAATTTTGAAAATAGACAATCGTAAAATCATTTTTAACAAAAAAAAATCGAATGTAATAATAAAATTATAAGCAAAATACAAACATATTTTCATTTTATTATTACTTTTCATTTATTTTAATGTAAGTATTTGAATAAAAATGTGTTTGTCTTATGATTATCTATCTATCTATCTAAAACACATTTTCTAATTTAAATAACGGTCTTTTATTAAACATGATAAATTCTGGTCACCCTACAACATTACCTCCTTTAAAAAAATATAAATGGATTTTCTCTTAAAGTATATAGTTTATAGCAACGGACGAAATTTCATGTTTTAATAAAAAAAATGTAAAAAACATTGATCTAAATTGCTTCAAAGGAAGAGGTTTATATCAATCTGTAAAGCCGCATATAAGGAACACTCAATTCAAACGTTTCAAAAAAATCTCCTTTCGTTTATTTTTCAAGGTTAAGCTTTTTGAGCCGTTATTTCTATTTTACGAATTCGCGAAATAGTCAAACTACAAGATAAAAATGTTATATTTAAGTCATTCTTCGATCATACGCACATTTTGTAGACCACTCCGTTCAGACAAGTAATGAATTGAGTGATCCGTTTAAACCGCCATTAATCTGCAAAATATGACATCCTAGCGAATTGGTAATTTCTTAAAAGATTTAAGAAATTCTTTACTAAATTCTAAAATAATATTTTTTATCACAGAGTTAGTACTTTCTGAGATTTAGACTATGCACATTTTTTGACATGTCTGGATGGAGTGTTCCAGTTTTTTGGTCATAACAAATTTAACTCAAGTTTTAGAAATTTGTGACCCCATGCTATAAGTTTTTACTATTGTTTACTAAATTTCCTATAAATCTCTCTTCTTTTACTAAAAGTTGGAAAAAAGAACACTCGGTGCAGATGCACATGTTTGTGGTCCATATTAATTAATAAAAAAAGAGTGAAATACATATTGATTGTTGCACAAATTAGATATTTCCTTTTTAACCATGTTTTTTACTTTTTTGTCGTCATTTGCCAAGATAACCAAGAAACTTACTCGCTAGCAAGCCACATAAAACTGGCCATATGATAAAATTTCTGCACAAAAAAAAAACACTTACCTTAAGTTAACTCCAGCATATTTGAAAGTTTTCGGAGTCTTATTTATAGCGAACTTTAAACAGAAATTGGAGCATTTTAAATTCATAAGGCAAGGCCAATAATTCATTGGGAATCAAATAGATGCCCGGGATACACAGTCTTACTCAGCACATCCAGTTAAAATATTGGCCTTTCCTTTGCTTCTAATTTGGAGCCATTACATAATTCTGTGCGGTCTCTGATTCCGAAGAATCATGACGGGAACAGCCTTTCACAGGATAAGCCTATGATATGGTAAACCCTCCCGGAGTGTTCCATGGATTAGAAAATTTCACTGGATAATTTATTTTCATTAAGGAGCCTGCGAACTGAACCGTACCTAAAAAGACGTACGACTATTTTTCCTCTGTAACATTCTCTCACGGATAACATTTTTAGGATCAATGAATTACGTTTTTAATAAGCTTATATACTTGTATTCTTCTTACTTTAAAAATGGTGGACTTTTCGTATAATATTTCAAACTTTTTTCATGCCATGGACACGTGCTTCAGCATTTTATATAATGCTGAAACTAGTGTCCACTTACTTCTTACCAGGAACCTATACCGATGTATAAGCATTAAATTCGATAATTTAATGCTTTTTATTTCCAAATTAAGAGATCTACCACGTATTTCGAATATCATGTCATTAGTGAAAAACAGATTTCCATACAACAGATTGTCTTCTATTTCAATCCCTTAAAATTTCCGAAATCACGCTTTAAACTCTCCCAATTCTAAGTCTTTAGAGTCACTCAGAATAAATCCTTTTATGTTAACATATTAGACACCGTCACATACATTGATCCCATAGTAGGTACCGAAGTAGAGCTCTTATTATGTAAATGAGAACCAATGAAGACTTCTTAACTACTCAGACAGACACTCTACAAAGAATCGTTCTCTAGATTGACGCGATTAAAAACTAAATCTGAGAGATGGCGACGTCATGAAACTGGTGTGCCAGCCACGAGATTACGAAAGTCGGCATTATTGTTATCCTCATATTTAAATCTTTTATACAGGTGGCGAGAAATCGACGTTCAATATTTGAGAGATTTGAAACATCAAATGCGAGTGAAGAGCCAACAAATAGAGGTAAAAAGTATACTTAATAATTTCATTTATTTCAAAAAATGTCCAATCGCTCTTCATTAAAATAAACTGTGATGAGTATTAGTAAAATCCCAATGTAAATGCGTAGATAATGGGCAAATACGAAAGGACTTTAAAGTGGGTATATTTCCACTCAGGACGGCAGCCTAACTTGAAGAATTAACTTAGGAAAGTGAGTAAATTCTGTCTGACAGATGTTAGTAAATGGAAGAAATTCGTAAGAATTATTGATTTTTTATGTTGCCTTTTTGATTTGGTTTAGGAGAAAAAGCGAGATTCCGCAGAGAGTGTGCGGCGTCATCATGAGACATGGGATTCACTATGGGGCAGACCGGGGCATGGCGCGCCGGCACAACGCGGCCGATATGCTCGCAGCAACCTCGCTCAGCTCTTATACATCACGCAATGATAGGATGGTTCTTTGAGAGAACTCTGACGACGGACGACATAGACACTAATCATTTCATATTTTTTTAGTTTTTTGCATATTTACTTTCTGTTGATTGTACGAATGTTCAACAAAGAGACCTACGCAAAGTATTATTAAAATGCACTTAATTAACTTATTTTGAAATAAGTATCCAAATTTTATTTACACACCCCTGTTTTTTATGCATTTAACTGACAAGAAAATAAAACACTATTGTTCGTATGTCACGGTAACGCTGTTGAGATATTTATTTATTTATTCAAAATACTTACTGGCTGACAGAATGTTCCAAAACGCCAGTAAGCTTAATCTAACAATAATAAAAAATAATTAATCAAATTTTATCAAAATCACGAATATGTACAAAACAATGAAAAAAAAGAATTAAACTCGAAATAAGAAAATAGAATAAAAATTAAAAGCAATTTGTGTCAAATTAAAAAATAAACTATAAACCAAAATATTATACATACACAAGATTTAGGTAATATCAACGTTACAATATATACAGTTATTATATGTCAGTCAACATCATTGAGATAAATATGGAATTTATTTATGATATATCCTAATTTGTCAAAGAAAATGTCAATATCATTGTGCCGAGCGAGCAATATTGGCGATTTCATTATCAATCCACTTAATAAAAAGATATGTACATATTTCAACATTATTCGAAATAAGACTAGCCTAAAGGAATTACCGAAAAATTGTTAAACATATACCTACTCTAAAAAATTATTTAAAACATCCTAAATAAACAGTAACAATACGAACAATTTTAGATCTTTCATAAATAGTGCCAACTAATTTATTTGTGCCTAATGGGCGTTAAAAGGTAAAAAAACTTAAAGTAACTAGAGTAAAGCACTATACTAGATAAAACATCTATGATTCTTATAGTATGAAAAACAAATTAGGTACTTATACGAAGGTTGCCTTTTATATCTCGGGATTGGACAACCCTAGTGTTGCAAACTGGCAACTGAAAGCTCTATCATAAAGTTTGACGTTATACGTACTCAGAACGTTTTCACACACGACCGCTATTTGTGTTGTTTACAGTAAAATAAAAGATTTATCTCGGTCAAAAAATGGAATTAAATCGTGAACATTTTCGTGCGATTATTTTTTACAACTTTCGACGTGGATAAGCTCAGCAACAGTGCATCGATGAACTTAATTAAATTTTTGACGATGAAGCTCCATCAAGGACCAGTGTTTATCGATGGAATGGTAAATTCAACCGAGGTCGTAGTTCGTTCCAAGACAAACGTGAAGTTATAAGATGTTCCGGAAACCATTGATGTTGTGCGCGAACTGATATTGAAAGATCATCATGTGACCTATCGTGAGATTAAGACAACCTTAGGCATTAGTGGGACCAGTATACATTCCACATTCCATGAACATTTGAATATCAAAAAAGATTTGTTCGCGCTGGATCGCAAACTATTTGTCAATCGTTCAAAAAAGCCTCGTGTCGATCGGTCAAAAGAAATGCTCAAAATATACGATCGCGGTGTTTCGAAACACGTCTATGATATCGTGACAGATGTCGAATAGTTGATTCACAGGGGCCGACTGTATGGGTGGGGTATGATGAGCCAAATCCAACTAAAGTTGTTCGCGCACGAAGCACTTCCAAGCAAATGGTCGCTTGTTTTTTCGAAAAAACTGGACATATCGCAACCGTACCACTAGAAAAACGCAGAACAGTCAATTCTGAGTGGTACACAACCATTTGTTTGTCTGTTGTCTTTCAAGAAATGGGGAAAACCAACCGCCGAAGACGGATCACTTTTCACCACGACAACGTGAGCTTTCACACATGCGTCGGCTCAAACAACTGCATTTTTGAGCACTCGAAACGTTGATGTGATGAGTCATCCGCCGTATATGATTGAAGGACTTGCTTTTATTCCCGTACGTAAAAAATAAACTGAGAGGTCAACGTTTTTCGACACCTGAAGAAGCGGTTGATACGTTCAGAATGCAAATCAGAGTGGCAAACATGCTTCGACAAATGGTTCAAACGCATGCAGAAGTATATAGATCTTCATGGGGAATATTTAAAAAAACAATAAAGCGATTTTCGATGATTAATATTTGTTTTTGTTTTCTTATCCCAAAATATAAAAGGCAACCCTCGTATATATACGTACGATAAATAACATTTAGTAAAAATTAACCACTTAAGTAAGCCACGACTTTAGTAAAAGTTTAACCTACCTTCACAAATTTATTTTCGTCTATATAGGCCTGTTATTTATATATATTAGCGTAAAGTGACTATGTTTAATAAGCCCTGTAAATTATATGTAATATATATAAGTGTGTTTAGTTATTATATCTCCTTAACTTTCTTAATTAGACAATATAGTGTTATGCTAAGTTTACGGGGGCTATCAGTTACGTCCATACTATTATTGGAGCATGGATCAGCTTCAATGGCGAAATGTCTGTTACGCCATAACTTCCCGAGTTCTTAACCGATGTTAATATTTTTTGTGTGGAATCGAATCAACAGGTTTAGGACCAGATTGTGACGGAGCCCGAATTTTGAAATTCGCAAAAATTCCCATCAAAACAAAAAAAAAATCTTCTTTTAGGTATTACGCTCCGCTCCAATATATGGTGCTAGCGTAGCTTTATGCTTAGCGACTGCATCGCCTAGTACAATGTGTCCCGTCACCAGTGTCGAAGCCTTTAATGGTGTGAAATATGGCATTTTTTATCAACAAATTTTCCCTCAAATTTTGTTGTTCTAACTAAAAACAAAATGGCGGCCGTAAGCCGCCATTTTGTTTTCTTGGTAACCAAGACCAGGGCTCTCATACTAATTTGACCACCATTTGTAAATGTCCTATCAACATTAAAGAGGTGCCATTTGATAACTAAACATGTAGACAACAGTTACACAGCCATTATGTTTCAATTGTCATGGAATAAAAAATAGAAAAAAAATATTAAAGAAAAACAAATAAATTCTTTTTTGTGTATTTTTTAGGGGCACTTTGTCGATAAAAAATGCCATATTTCACATCATTAAAGGCTCCGGCACTGGTGACGGGACACATTGTATATACATTGACAGAATTTATTACATCAACAGACGATGGAACTTGATACTGTCATTTCATTGTAGTATCGTAGTTTTATTAACGGACAACAATGCAATTATTTGCAATTACTAATGGTCTGGCTGGACTGTACCTAATGGACACATTCCGATTGCACGCATATCAAAGATGCCTACCATTACAAATCCTGCCGTCTCAAGGTATCTTCTAATTATTCGACACTTATTCTAACTCCGTATCCAAAATACGCACGGCCAAATTTATGCAGATCAAGCCTTAAAGTATTATTAAGGGGAATAATAAGACATCAAACTTTATAAAGACCGTCCCTGCTCGATAGATAAATAAGTATATAACTATTATAGTAATATCAGTTATTTACGGGATTGTTACCATGTACCTTGTTATTGAGTTACCGATATTTCGGCACTGTTGCAAGTGCCATGATCACGGAGCGACTGCGAGCGACTGAAGTGAGAATGTGAACAGTGGTACAGGTAACGAACGCAATAAGAGACTTCGTCGGAGGGTAGACCGATATTTCTGCCAATAACAGCCTACCCACAATTACTTTAGTCGCTCCGTGATCATGGCACTTGCAACAGTGCCGAAATATCGGAAACTCAATAACAAGGTACATGGTAACAATCCCGTAAATAACTTATATTACTATAATATTAGTGACCATGAAAGTTTAAAACAATATAAAGTATATAACTAGTCTGGCCATAAATACTGTTACATAAAATCTTTTCTTTTTTCAACTCTTTAATTATTTTGAATTTGAATTTTAAAATCTTTCGATTTCGCGCCATTTCATATATTTTTCGTATTCATTATCAAATTACAATATGGAATGGGGTGTTAAAGAAAACATGATTGCAGTAATCGCCTTGCACAAAGTGGGTATGGAGCTGTCGGTCATATTTGCTCATATTTGGTCAAAAACTTGATATATATCTTGTACTATCAACACTTCCTCTGTCGAAGACCACAAAAATCGGGGCGGCCGTGTGCTGTTAGGTAACTACAAAGGCTGATGTTAAAGCTAGATTTCATCGAAACCGAAAAGAAAGCAAAAATCTTATCGCGAGAAATGAAGAGTCCCGCTAGGACTCTGACGCGTATTTTAAAACTAGACCTGAACCTCGTTGTTTATCGTCGATATACAGACAGGATATGCCCTAAATTAATCTTTATAATTAAAGAGAGTGGATCGATCAAAATCCCTTCTGTCACGATACACCCGTGAAAGACACAGAAATATTCTCTTTACCGATGAAAAAATTATCACGATTGATGAGCGTTACAATAAGCAAAATGATAAAGTGTACGCTCATAGTTCTAAGAAAGCTGCTCAAGTGGTCGGAAAGGTACAAAGTAGTCATCATCCTGCGTCATAAACTTACATTTTTGTGAAAAAGGAGTGAAAACTTCAGCCAAAGTGTATTAAGAGACACGAAACCTCTCAGCAATAAACTTTGTAAAAATGTGACGTGGACTTTCCAGCAGCACCTGGTCACAAGGTACGAACTGGCCCTCATCTAGCCCAGACCTCAACCCTTTAGACAAATTATGGTCAGTTTTAGAGGAGATGGCCTGCTCTAAACGACACGGCGACATCGAGTCTCTAAAATTTTTTTCTGAAGCCAGCAGTGGCGAAATTTCCCATCGAAACAGTGCGTAAATCCATAGATTCATGACCAGACAGAGTAAAGGCCTGTATAAAAGCCAAAGTGGGCTGTTTCGAAAACAATATCTTTTATTTTTGCTGGGATTTAATAAATATGTACGTATAAGTTTTAGTATTACATTAGTACATTACTTCATAATGCATTTTCATTTGTAACAAAACTTATGGCCGGACTAGGTACATCAAAGTAAAGAACGTAACGCACTTAATCAGGAAGTGTGAATTCAAGTTTGTTTTTATAGCGTTTCTTTAATATTAGCTACAAATAAAATACGAAAATTTGCAGCGCTACAGACGCACTGCGGTCAAATATTGTTTCATCGATCGACTAGTGATGGTAAGTTTTATGGGATGTTATACAAATGAATCAACGAAAGATAAGTTGACGATACTAATGCTATGGCGTTTTTTCTTTGGGACGACATTATTAACTTTTTTCCTTACTTACTGGTAATGAAATATTAATTTTTTATCTGTTTTCATAATTAGTTAAAAATATCAGCAAGGAAAATGGAAAAAAATGCAAAACCCGTTAAAAAATATTTAAAAAGTCAATGTTCCTAATTGTTAACACTTATTAATAATTAAAAAATATTTGAACGAATGGATTAAACCTAATCTTTTAATTTAAAAGGAGCAATAATTTCACGGCATGCCCATTAGTTATTTTATTTGCATCCATGTTTTCTTGATGTCAAAACCATTTTTTTATAAATTCAATATCACTTAACCAGTAAGAATTTTGCTCATTACATACTTGTAATCTGACATTATGTATTTCAAAGATAAACGAGCCAAGACAGCACCTTTAGCAGCATGTCCTCTTCGGATTCTATACTTTGTTCCTAATACCTTTGCATAAAGAAACTGTAAGAAAATAATAAAAACATCTGTTGATCATAACTTTTGGAAAAAAGATTCGATTAGCGTTCATAGCAGGATTTCCATAGTCCATAGTATTATTCAGGATACCATGTAATCAACCCTTTTTTTATTTATTACAATGACGAACACGAACGTTATTCACTTTCTTTCTTTTTAACCAATTAATAAATAACATTTTTTTCCATGTTCCCAACTGGTAAAAATATTCTTATTTCAAAACGAGTCAGGAAAAGTGTTTTTTTTTTAAATGGTTAACAATGTGGACCAAAGGGTTGTTTTGTGTAAATTAACAACAAGTAAAGTCTAGTTAAGTTACAAAATAGGATAATTTAATATTTTCTTTATTTTTTTTCAAATAGAAAATCGTACTATATTGATAATTACTTCTGCTTCTGTCGTTTTCTTTGTTAGTTTTCTAATAAAAGAGCCGATATTTATGTTTTTTTTAATGCTCTTACATTATATACCTTAAAACCACGACATTAGATAGTGCTCCATAGATGTGCTCCAGTCGCGCTGTTTGTAGCCGCTAATGTGAAGAGGTCCTTAGTGCGACCATACCATATTCGATTATCTATAAATACTGGATTTCACCGAGACGTAGACTAACAAGGCACAGAAATTATTACACACAAAATTACAGTCAAATAGTAAACAACTGTAAAATAGGTATTTTTTTACATTTAAGTGAAAAACCGCAAACCGACAAAAGCTAATGTACTGTAGAGTAATATAAGTAATTACACCATAATAATTTAATTGTTTTATTTCAAGAATCATTTCGTAATTACTTTGCGGGAATGACTTTGTTACGCGCGCGGCATTGAAACTAAGTTCAAAATAACTTAAAACCTCGTGAGGTTTTAACATTGCTTAATTCATCAAATACTTTGATAATATATTGTTAACTTTGCGTTCTAATACCAAAGTTATTTTTATATCCAAAAAGATAAAAAAATGTAAAGTCAACGGCGTATACAAAACAGCCTATACAAAACTGTCATATTTTGATATTCGATTATCAGCTTATTTAAAATACATCACATAGAGTTTTTTATCAATTGAGAATAGTTTTTGGTAGGTTGACGTACATTTGCAAAATATCGATGCCTAAAGGGCATAATGGAAGAAGCGTAATTTTTTGAGAAATATAAGTTATGTCTTTCAGGTGGCCATTTTTTGCGTCGTTCTGAGTAGTCACATAACTCTACGACCTAATTTTTGTTACTGAAGTAATTTGTGAAGTTATTCGAAACTATAGTTTTTAGACTTTTTTTATTTAGGTGGTTAGTTAAATAAATAAAACAATGTGTTTCAAAGTGGCGACCTAGGTGGTTTTTCCTCTTTGACATTATATATTGATATTAATTTAACGTTATATATCCTGTTTCGCATAGAAATAGTTATGTAAAAAAATATCGGTTTCTTTCATATACCTGCAAATAATATAATTTATTTTAGCACAGAGCTTGCACTGCTTGCACTATGGGTACAAAATAAGGGGTATAATACATAAATAAGAATATATATAAACATTTTCGGGAACAAATGCTTATATTCATAACAGAAACAAGTGCTCGTACCAGTATTCGGACCTAGGACTGAACTAGCTAGCTTTGCACTTACCGACCTTCAAATTAATAAATATTTGACTAAAAATATAATTTATACAATCTGTAATAACTGTGAGCTATTAATGTCAAAAACCAAAGGGAATGTGCAAGTAAAACCAATTAACTTGGGTTCGAGTCACGGAAGATGCATATGTTTGTGTGGAGAATACGAGCATTTTTACCTCAGTTATGGAAATTCATTTATATTTCTATAAATACTAAATATTTATGTATGTCCATCACCCTAGTATCCATAACACAAGCCGTATAGTGCTTATTTTGGGCTGCACTAATTGGTGTGACTATAAGAAATATTATTATTATTATACTTAACTAAATCATATAAATAGCTGGTTGCCAATTGATGCTATGTCGGCGTTTGTGGTATAAGTCGCCACAGTAAGAAAAAGTAATTCTGAAGGCTAATAATAAATTTTGCATGAAATTTTATTGCCAAAACCATGAACCATTACTTCAAAAATTAGATATTTAGGGAGATATTGAAAGAAAACACTTCGAAAAAATATACTCTTATTGAGCGTTAAATTACCATCACATTGCCTATAATAAATGTACAACAAAATATATACTTAATTTTGAAGTGTTTTTAGTTATTTTGTTCGTTTGATTAGGTTAATGTATAGTGTGTGTGAAGTTAGACTAATTAATTACAACATGGTCGATTTTATTTTAAGACGCAGTAGGCTTCTAACTTTCTTTAAATTTATCTAAAAGGTCTTGATATAGCATTGAAACCTCGAATTGGAATAGGCGGTTATTAAAGCAATTAAAAAAAAACTTGAAATCTTTGAAAAATAACCATAAATACCTACCTACTAGCCAGAAATTACATAACACACTTCGTTAACTCGCTTGCTACTCTTGCACAATCGATGCATAGAAATGCACCTAACGGTATGTTAATGCTATGGTGACGATCAGCAGCATACATCCATGTAAACATATAAACATTTTTAATGATTCGGAATTCCAACCTAATGTATTCTGTAGAGTTGTTCCGAAAAATTAATCAATGCGAGTGGACAGGGATAAGTAACATACATATCTCGTGTGTTCATAAGTTTTGAGACGAAATGGAATAACATGTATGTACCTATGTTTAAAACTTTAACATTTTGAATTTGAAGTGTAAGGATAGGTAATATTTGTTTAGTTTATGGTTAGGTGATATTATGTAATTAGCTACATTTCTGAAAAGAATGCGAAAAAAGCGCGGGCGATTGTTAACAGGGCGCACGTACTTGTTATTGGTTAATTTTCAATTTATATTTCAACTGATTAATTGAGTTTTGAATGTATATATTAAAATAAATAATAATTAGTTAATACTTTATATGGTTGTGTATATTTTGTTGTTTATTTGGTAAGTTTTGTATAAGTGGGAGTAGTCCCCCGATAGGATGTTATTTGATAATTCCTACAAATGTAAGTGAAATAAAACTGATGCCTCAGTAACTAGTGTGGGTGGTTCAGAGTCATTAGAGGATCAGACTTCATAAATCGATAAAAATAGAAACCGAAATCGTCATGTTCATTCTCATTATGTTAATAGTAACCGAAATTGTCAATGCATAAAATAATAAAAAAATAATTTAAGTATTATAATAGAAAAACACTACAAATAATCGACTCGGGTCACAAGTGAATTCTCTCACCTATCTGCATATGATCTGAAAAATGCATACAATATATAAAAATTATAAAAAAAATAGTTTACTCGTTCAAGGAGCCAGTCAAATTTGCACCCAGTTTCAGGTCTGACTTGTCACAATAGAATGTCAAAAGATTACATTCCATCATTCCAGTTAACTCCATCAATAATAACAGATAGATTCAAAACCCACAAAACGGCCCCTAGTCCTCAGCGGTCCCACTATCCCGGTCTATTTTAGCGGTCACAATAACAGTAGAGCAGGAAGTGCGAAGAAGCCTCGTTAGATGCCAGGCTATCAATCCCAACTACCTTTGGCCCTGGCTACTCGTCGGTCCGCTTATCATAAGCGGACCGACGAGTAGCTCGTTGAACTTGAGTAAGAATTGAGCAGGTTGCGCTGGATATTGTAGGATTGTGTGTACTCAATGATGTCTCTGTAATCAAAGCAGTGAAAACAGGAAGCGATCACCGAATGGTAAGAAGCACATTGAATATCAGGACAAAGCAAGAGTGATGTCATCTACGCCTGGGAGACTGCGAAAATGTGGACGACTACAATGACAGATTTGTGGAAATTGTCCAAACGGCTAGGTGTAAAGCCTTCAAAACCTGCCGTTTAAAAGTAACCAAAAAGATCTCTGGCCTCACCAACAAGCTCATGGAATACGGTTAAAAATTTATACTGCAGTCCTCTGAAGATGCTGCTCAGTGTCGTCATCTCCAAGTCCCTGACTCGTGACCTGTGTCAATTTAATATAAACCATATTAAAGAATATAAAAGCGATTGACAAGGGCTCAAAGATATTTAAAAGGGATCAGTCTGCTGACCAAAGTTAACTGACCAAGCTGAAGTTCGAGGATGGCAGAGACATTTCGTCAGTCTAAAGTGTTGGAAGTGGTCTAGAAGTTCTACGGACAATTGTACATGAGTGTACGCATATCTGTCAGTAATCTGACCGAGGAACGACCGAGGACCAATAATAAGGAACCTGGTGATGATGGAATCATGGCTGAGTTTCTGAAATCTGACAGAACGCCAGTACTAAAGGCTCTTTAGTAATGGCGTTCGATTCATCGATGGCGATCGTTCGAAAGAAGTTATTCGATTCTGTTATACTCGAGGTACAAACGCCTACGGCACAGAAATGTGGAGGTACTCTTCTTCAAAAAAGGCGATAAAACCATTTTGAAAAGCCATGTCTACAACCTGTTTTCGAGAGTCACTACGTCTTTATCGTCTCGATTGAAGGTTACAATAATTCCAACCCTTTGAACAAGCTGGTTTCCGTAAAAGTTTCATTACCATAGACCACATACATACGCTGCGGTTGATTATACAGAAGACTTAGGAGTATTGTACTCCTCAGTCTTCTGTATAATCTGCCGCAGCGTATGTATGTGGTCCATAGTACTAAAACATATTTGTAGAAAAACGTAGGTACGTAGCTACAGTTTTAAAAATGTTTCACTTTTAAATGTAGTCATTGAATCTTTATTTAATATAGAAGAGTACTTGACATTCGGTAAGAGAAGGAGTCACTGGGCTTCATTTTTGTGAATCTGGTGTAAAGTTGAAGTTACAGAATTATCAGAATGATATACTGCAATCGGAATATACTATATTTAATGCAATCACGAAAACAGTCAAGTTTTGCCGTAAACTACCTGATCTGAATTCATTGGATTTTTCTTTGTGGATCAAATGATTGCTAACGCCATGTAAAAAAAGTAACGTAAACCTGGATTTACTTAAACTTTAGTCAAAGAAACCGAGTGCATTCCTATATAAAAAAAAAATGTTTAAAAGACTTGTATTAAAAACAAAAGAAGCCAATTATTTGTTATTGATGTTAATACTATCACAAGTAATATTTTTTTTTATTCAATGTATTTTATTTGATCTCAAAGTCATGCACATACTATAAAAAATTAGTCAATTCATATCTGAACTTCATTCAAATTTATTTTGTTTACTAATTCGTCATCGTCAGCGTATTATTTTATCAACTTGGAATAGTAATTTTCCTGATTAATTGACACTCACTTCTAAAATCTGGAATTTTGTGTTCGTACAGAATGAGTATATACGTGCTACAGCCGCATTCTCGAGATGTCTGTCTAACGGTAGTTATCGAGCATTTAAATCGTGTTTAATTTAACATTAATTTCAACGTTAATGAATATTATTAAGCATGGACGGCCTGCGACGACGGAGATATTTGTAAAACAAACAGAAAAGTGCGTATGTAAATGACGCATATGGAGAAAGCACCTCAGTGAAGCAATGACGGATAAGGTAATAAAACCTGACATTTTAGTCTGGGGTACGGCTATTATTGAAAATTCATAACTTTCTGAATCAGTTTTCCCACGATATTTAGCAAACGCTAATAATATTCAACTGAATGAGATAAAAAGAATCTTATCAATATTAAGACTGATAGAACTTCTCAATTGAAGGTTGATTTTTATTTAGTTCTATATTTGTCGACTTTGTTATATTTATATACTATTACTAGCTGACCCGATCACACGTTGCTGTGTTATAAATGAAACCCGCCTATGTCCTAAGTTGAAACAAATGAAAAAATTGAAAAAAAAATACAAAATCGGTTGAGTAGTTTCCGAGTTCATTGCCTTATAATATATATCTTATCTTAATATATATAAATCTCGTGTCACAATGTTTGTCCTCAATGGACTCCTAAACCACTTAACCGATTATAATAAAATTCGCACACCATGTGCAGTTCGATCCAACTTGAGAGATAGGATAGTTTAAATCTCAAATATAGTCGCAATTTTAATTTATTGCTAATTATTTGTCTGTTATTATTTGACAGTCACAATTATCTGTTAACTCCAAATTATTCTAACAGATGTCGATACCTTTCGACTGGGTTGAGTAAGTAATCAATAGATGGCGCTGCTATGGTAAATCTACGAACGTGTCATATAAGCTACATTTTAACCGCAAGTAGTTCGTTTACCGGACGCTAGATGGCGCTAACGGAAAAATATTTAATAATAGAAAAAATTTAAAGAATTTTGTCCACCCGTGCGAAGCCGGGACGGGCCGCTAGTATATATATATGATTTTACTTATATACATACCTGCATCTGCATCGTGCAGAGGACGGGTATGTATGTACTGACTATCATACATGTGATATAGGTACTCATAGAATAAATAATTTCTTAATTTTTGTTCTTACGAAATGGAGCCTGGGGCTCTATGACCATTTAACTATAATCCGTCATTGTAATTATATTTTTACTTTATGAATTAAAAGAACTAAAGTCTTTGAAAAGTTGCGACAAAAATTCAAAATAATGAATTATTCAACAGACAGCTATTAAATGCCAAAATTCTTTTATAACTACTGACAATGTGTGTATTGTGTTTCTGATTGGTTACCTAATTTATTGGCGATTGATTGAAGCGCTTTGTTAGTATGAAAAGACACAACGCAATTTTTAACACTAAAGGTAAGAAAAGTTACCTTTTGTGACAGGTAAAGATTGCGTAACAAGTGATTGGCTTATTGAGTATCACACATAATTGTATGAAAGTATTTTTTTTTTATAAATCTTAATAAAGCAGTATAAGAGGAAGGCTTTTGTTTTATTATTGCCTTTGAGGAGGATTTTACTGTTAGTAACTTTAATAAAATACTCGACATTAGGTACTACGCCAAAAAGCGACTTAATCTTAAACTTTTTTTTTAAATAGAAAAAAGGTTAGCGCTTGTCGCGACGCACAGTGTTTTACAAACCCCAATTTTGTCGCATGCCCTTCTTATTGTTAAAATCGTTAGTTTATATAATTCTAAGCACTACAGTGTAAATCCGGCATCGATACGACCTTTAGTTTCGAAAAAAAAATGCAAAGTTTCTCTCCCTATATCCGGGTCCGGGAAATCACAAAAATATAAATAAAAAATAAAATTAACGATTATTAAAAAAAAAATTAAACGTTTTGTTGACACTCAGAACAACAAACATTTTGTCCATTTTTGAAATTTGTAATGTTAACAGATTATGAAATGATAATTGTTTTGTCGTATATCTTTTATATTTATTATTTCAAGTATAATGCCATATTAGAACGAGATATTTATACAGTATATCTTTCATACGTTATTCTATCAATATTATGAATACCACAATCTAATTCCGCGTTATTGTATCCTAAATTGTATTTGTCAGGAAACACAGACTCAGGCGAAGAGTTCCACTCTTTAGCGTTACGGGTCACAGAATTGGAACCAAAACGCTTAGTGCGACTATTTGGTATATCAACCATATAACGGTGGCGTCTATTTGTAAGTCTGGTTATCCAATGAAATTATAAGGACGGTGGAATAAGACTGTGCAACTCTGCGAAATGTATCTTCCGAAATATTTATATACTATATAAAAATTTCGTGTCACAGTGATTGACCGCGATAAACTCTGAAACTACTCCACCGATTTTGTTTCATTTTGCTGGATTTGTTTCAACTTAGGAAATAGGACAGATTACGTTTTAATTCATAACAAAAAAAATGCAAATTATAATAACAGAGCCACAACGACGCTGGGTGAGCTAGTATCCTATAAAAAACGGATAGGCTAGCTACCTTCCCTCTATGCATCAAGGCTTTTAAAATTATTATAAAAAAGATCGTCATTGCCGATGAGCTTTTTGGCCCTTCTACATATGTATCTACAGAAGAAATGCAATCAGGTAATTCAGCGTTATGAAATCAACTTGTTACTAATTGTAAGAAATACATTAAGAAAATTATAATCAGAAAATAGTCTCTCCTTTGGCTGCCTGTTCAAATCCATCTGTTTATTAGTCTATCTGATATCGCAGGTAGCGATAAATTACAAATGTGTTGCTACATTAAATGCTCGTTAAAGTGACATTTGATTTAAGCGCATTGGAGTAAGCGTTAACTAAATACTCGCGCATTGGCTCCCACGAAACGTGATTATAAAAACGAGTATCGACGCCTCGAGTGACGTAATACCAGTGTCCGCTGTCACCAACTCTCGACAACTCTGCTGAGCCTAAGGTTAAGGAAAAGAAAGTTCGCGGCGGACTGGGTGCTGAGCTTTGACCCCAACACAATATACTACGATTCATTCAACTGTTTTATTATCACTTTTAACAATATTTCTACTTCGCACTTAATCACATACTTTTATACTAGTGTCATTGAAATCTTACGTATTTCCGTAGTTAGTTACTCTACCATGCAAAATAAATAAAAAAATCACTATGTTACTGATAACATCCGTACTTTGGCTGCGCCGTTTATGAATGTAATAACATTAATATGTTCTAAGTCAGAAAAGCTTGAAAAATAGCTGTCGTTGAAAATGACGCTTTAAAATCTTTATAATCCGCGTATATTGTGCACGTACACTGTGCTTTTTCTTTAAGATACTTAACCTTAAGATTTTGCTATAATATTCAGGGATATTATATAATCATCAAATGAAGAATACATTTTACAGGTTTGATACGGAGGATAGATAGCAACCTTATGGTGCAACTAAAAAAGACGCAATTAAGAAAGAAGGCATAAAATTTATTGAATATGTTAATCATTATTTGAAGACTTTTAAAAAGGTCTGTCCTTTAGCAACAGCCAAACTAATCATCAATCTGAAAATAAAATTAAAAGTACTTGGAATATTATTATTAATCAGGAAACCTGTAAAATTAAATTTAACGACATTTAATCATAAAATTATGAATCAAATGAAGAAATCGCCAGTACGTTCGAGAATATCTTTTCTATAGTACCAAGTGCGATCACGAAGAACCTTAATTCGTCCCCTAATCATGCAGTTACCCTCCTGGAGTGCTATAGTATCTTTCATTTTCCACACATTAACAGCGACATAATTGTTAAAATATTTAAATCCAGAAATATATAAACGACAGAACACTTATGGGGCATTTTAACTTATTTCGTTAAATCAATAATTGCTTCCACTGGTCCACAACTTGCTTTTATTTTTAATAGATTTAAGATGAGGTAGTTTTTCCATATTTAATGAACTATGCCAAATTTATCCCTCTTTTCAAGTCTAGGGACAAATCTGACCCCAATAATTTTAGACCATTATGCATTTTGCCAGCTTTAAGCAAAATCTTTGAAAAATTTATATATAAATAATAAATAAATAAATATTTCTTACACTCGCACCAATTAGCCTAGCCCAAAGTAAGCACTGTAAGGCTTGTGTTATTGATACTAGGGTAACGGATATATGATACACATATATGATAATACATAGATATTCATATAAATATATATAAACATCCATGACTCAGTTATGAATGCTCGTATTCATCATACAGACATCTGCCTCTTCCGGGATTCGAATCCAGGACCGCCGGTGGGAAAGGCAGGATCGCAATTGACCATAAATCTGACGACCTTTGCACCAAACGGTCGTCAGATTTATGGTCAATTGTAGTCTCATTTCTGTTTGAACAAACTTTTTAGTAATAAGCAATTCATTATAGTAATATAAGTTATTTTCGGGATTGTTACCATGTACCTTGTTTTTAGCGAGTTTTCTGATATTTTGGCACTGTTGCAAGCGCCATGATCACGGATCGCATCACGGACAATCCCGTAAATAACTTTTATTACTATAATGTTAGTGACCATGAAAGTTTAAAACAATTCATCTTTATAAGATATAGATGCACCACAGATGCTGGCGTTGCATTTTTAAAACACATTTTTTATGCCTGGGAGGAAAAGCAGGACATAACCGGTATTTTTGGTGACCTCCTGGAGGCGTTTGAGGCAACCACAACACATTTTTAAAAAAGTTGAAACATTATGGTATCTCTTAAAATTCCTTACGCCTTAAACAATATCTGGTTGCAAAAACACAAAAAGTTGTTGTTGGCAACGCTAGGTCTTCTGGAACATCCATAACTATGGGCATGCCACAGGGGTCTATATTGGGCCCATTACTCTTTCTTACTTACATTAGTGACCTTCCTTATTTGACAAAGAACTTTTGTGAAACAGTATTGTTTGCTGGTGATACCTCTTTAGTTCTTAAACCTGATAAAAGAAATATGTGTTATGAGGATGTAAACGATACTGTCTCCAAGGTATTACACTGGTTTACTAGTAATAATCTAAAGCTTAACTTGAGTAAAATCAAATGTCTAAAGTTCTATCTACCAAATGTAAGACAGGTGAATACACCAATAAGGGGTAGAATTCATGGAATCCAAAAAATTTTTAGGTATCACTTTAAACGCGAGTTTACCGTGGGATCCTCATATTGATGCCTTGTCAAAGACTCCGCCTCGTACGCTGTTAAGAAATTATGGCTCATATCTGATGTTGAAACAGCAAGAATGGTTTACTTCAGCTACTACTTTTCTGAAAATAATGTTAACCATTCGGTCAACACTAGAAATAAAAATAAACTTGCTGTTTCAAGCTTCAGAGTGCAAAAACGGGAGGCTCATTTTTAGGAAGATGCGTTTTATAATATGGTGCCACACCGTGTTTTCTAAAGTTAATTTTTGTAATGCATTTTTAACAAGCGCTAGGAACGTTTTCTTAATTTTAAAAATCTGTAACATATTGAAGGGAAGAAAAAATTGCCTTTGCCGAGTTTCTTGCGGCTTCTTCTCGGTACAAGGTCTCCCTTCGTAGACTTACAAAGCCATGGCATAGTTGACTATAATAAGAAATATTCTTATTTCTATTATAATAATTTATCTTATAATAAGAAATAAAATTTATTTGAGTTCAATTTGCAACACAGCACATAAATAGGTAACTGTTACAATCAAAGGGTCATTGAGTGTTATCGTAACAGTAATATTTTAATTGCTAACAGTATCACTTGATTTCACGCACACACACTTTCAATTTTATTCAATATGAGCATTTACAATGTATTTAACATTGTAAATGCTCATATTGAATAAAAAGATAATTTTTGAATGTTAATAAATATGGAATAAGTGATGAGATTAATAAAATATAAGAATATTTAATTATTTCAATCGAAAAAGTACTATTACAAACAGTAATAAACACGGCTCTACTAGAATCCACTACTCTTTAATGAGACACTAAAACAAAAGTGATTTCCAATCAACAACATTTGGTAACCATATCTGTTTCCAGTACATTATATGTATATAATACAGCATTACTATAAACTAAACAAAAAAATATTTGGAAAAAAATATCACTATTGCACTATTTGTATTAAACTAAAATGCTTTTAAGATCTTTTGAACAGTTCAAAGTTTTGCAAAAATTTAATGATAGGCATTAAATTTCATATAGGTACTTATTGACGATATAAAATTATTATATGTTGTATACTGGCACATTAGCAAAAACTTTAAAAAGGTTTTGCTATAAAATTGAATATATCCTGTACTTCGTATTTGAACAATGTTTGAAATTAAGATTAAGTTTAATCACTTATCCAAAAGAATCTCTATCAAGATGTTATTGAATCCTATAGGACTCTAGTGAAAAATATGTTAAGAATTCTTCGTGTATATTATTATGTATTGTTTACATTTTGTGCACATTTAATTCAGTAACTTTTGTTTTGTATTTGTTAAATAAATTCAACAAATGCTTTCCCCCATCCTCCGATCCCCACCATCTGCCCAACATCGACCATACATCTTGCAAAAATATGTCAACAAAAATGCCTATGGGAATTATAAATCACAGATATTGCGTACAGTGAGTATATCGTCGAGGAATCAATAATGAACGGAGGACAGGTTTGTAAACAGTTTATCGTAGCCGTAGCATCCTATGAATGTTATTTTACACAATTAGTGGTTGTTTCTGAAATGACGGGCCACGACAGCACAGTGTGCTTTGAATCGTCGACGCGGGCGCCGGTGCGCGAATCTAGTGTCGGACCACGTTCAGTAGTGACATCGACAGGACGACAAGATGCGCCTAGTGAGTACTAGTGTTAATTAAGTGATTAATTTTGTTGTGTGCATGTGAATAGTGTTGATTACAAAAAAAAATACAAAATTATTTCAGCCTAATTTTGTTGTAAATAAATAAAATTATTGCAATCATAAATTTGAATTAAACAGATAAATTAGTGATTTGTAAAATTAATAGAAATATTCTAATCATTGAGCTTCTTATTTGGATACCGTTTTACGTGATGCCCGTTGGTTTTCTCATGCTTTTTAGAAAAAATATGTCAAAGATGATATTCTCTCCTTCATAAAGCTTATGTATATCTGAAGTTAAAAGCTAAAAAGCTTAATTATTAGTAAAACAAATTCATATTATTGAAGAATTAAAAGCTTTGTTACTATCTGACATTAATTTTAGTTTAAACTCTGTAAAAACTTTAAAACTATTATATAAACAAGCTTGATGATAATTTTATGAAAAGAAATTTTCTTACTTATGTTAATAACATGAAAAAACTTAATTAACCCTATGATAAATGTGATCTAAATCTCGCGACTCTACGTTTACCTAAATCAACAGAATTATGCGTGAAAATTATTAAAACAATGGTGACTCTGTTACAAAATTGGCATCTTAAACCTCACTTTTACACAATATTATTGCAACAACTATTTGATGAACAAATTGTGTTTTCTCTCACGTAGCAGATGAGCGTCTTTTATTTAAATGACATAACCTTTCACTGCACTGTCGCCATCGAATTGTTTTCGTTGTTTGGCGAATATTACTAAAAAATCATATCAGTTGAAAAAATCATTAACAAGATTTGGAAGCAATTAAAAATATAAAAATTTTAATTGCATTGGACCATGAAAAAATAAGGCTGTTCTTTATTAAAAATACAATAAGAGTTGGTTTATACATTCGCACGTATAATACAGTTCACACATATAAGTGATATTAAACTCTATATCTTTCGTGTGGAGTTCGATGGCGTGCCAGCCAGCGTGCTCGGCGCTGTGATTGTGAATCGGATGGGTAACCGCATAATTATTATTACAGGAACTTTTGTACTGCAAAAGATTCGTTAAGTTGTTGATCCTGGTTGAATCAACGGTTCTTATTATACACCAAATAAGAAAAAAGCCTATGTGGTTAGTTAATGCCCACTCTCCCTAAGAATAAAGTTATGATTGTCGAAGAGATCTTGACATATTCTCAAATCAATAAAACTGGCATACTCGCTGTCTGCTACATAAACTAAATGAAATTAATGAATATGAATAATATTTGGCTTTACTTTAGATATAAGTGAAATGCTTTGCTTGTGTTCGAAACTCATTTTGACAATTCGTACAAAATAGCTTCCACAACCGATAATTTTGTTAGGAAAAGAGGATTTTGATTAATGGTTGATTAATGGTACTAATAAACTGCCCTGTCGTTCATAGTAAAAAAATAGTTATGCGTGATCCTGGTTGAATCAACAGTTCTCTCATATCATCTCAGAAATTGATAAATTAATTCCGCATTTGCGGCAGGAGAAAAAAAGTGTGCCGGCAGGCGATAACTTATTAAAAAGAATATTATCGATGCACTTTCCCCAGAGAATGATGTAAGAGCATGCGTGACGATGCGATTCTCATAAGGTTATAAACTGTTAAGGATTATGCCGGATATAAAATAATTGTATTCCTAAAAAATAGCTGTTTTTGTTAAGACTAAACACATTATCCATCTAATATTATTTATCGCTTGAATGTATTTTATACACGTCTCATCTATTGTTATGTAGTATTCGTCTTAAAAATTGTAACAGTTAGCTATTTTAAGGTTAACAATATTATGTAAACGAATATTGGTGTCCCTAGATAAATCTATATCTATAAAAGCAAAAGGTCACTCACTCATCACGAAATCTTGTAAACTACAAGTGCTAGGAGACTCATATTTTGTTGGTTGTTTGAGTTCCTTTTAGGACTTAGCCCCTAAAGCAGTAAAACAGAGTGGCAAAGTTTGTATGAAAATTCTATAGTTTTCAGAATAGGTTTTCCAAATTATTAGAAAATACTCATAATTTAAAGAAATTAAAAAGTAGTTAATCATTAACCGACTTCAAAAAGGAGGAGGTTATTTATTTTTTACATTTGTTCAGGCATAATTGCGTCATATATAAACGGATTTGCAATTTTTTTATATGAAAGGGGGTTATTCCGAAGTTGTCCCATTACAATTTCATTTAAATCTGATGAAAAGTTTCGTAGCAGACAACGAAACTCTTCAAACATTGATAGTAAATCAACCTCGATTGCTGCTATCGCATAAATATGCATTGTTTACGCAATCAGATAACATAACATCACGCCTGTACCTTCGAAAGAGATACAAAGATGAGTATTGAAGTTTTATTGTATAAAAAATTTAATACAAATTATTTATAATTCCATATTCATCATCGTTTTCCCTAAAACTAAAGATGACTTTTAAAGATCACTTTCGTTGCTGTAAAACTAGGTATTCCCAACCCCCATACAAAATCTTTAGTATATATCCTAATCATAAATCCTTTCTTTTTAAATATGACTGGAAACTGAGAAATGAGTGACATTTCAAAAACGATGTAACCATTATTTGTTTCGAAGACGCAGCGCGGGATGCCCCGTCATAAGGTATTGCTATCCGAATAGGCAGTCACGTGGCAGTCGTCGTAGTCGCACAAATCGAATGTACGATTTTTTCTGCGCTTTGTGCTGCTGGATTGATTTTCACTTTCGCAAATTATTTATTTCTGTGCGTTTAAATATACATTTCATTTTTTTGTTACAAATTCTGAAATAAATATTAAAACACTGCCTTTCAATTTGATTTTAAAGTTTATTCTTTTTACTTACTTCTATTTTTGATTGTTAATTAAATTTACGTTTGTTTAAAAATGGACGGAAAAATTATAACAGTCGTTGTCGAAGGATTACAAATTCAATGCAGAGTGGTTGAAATACCTGGTGATGGAGCATGTTTATTTTCGTCTCTGTCTTATTTACTTTATGACAATACTTCAATGGCTGCTTGACCGATCTGGGACCCTTTATGGTACGAAACACCTTTACATAGCCGATATAGGTAGGTTTCATGCTTATGGTTGCTTGCGATCATAAAGCGGCTTGAGAAATATTTCCATGTGAACTTCGAACTGTTTCTAGAGGGCAGACTTATTGCATAATTTGGGACTAAAAAGAATGCGTTTTAATGAATGACATTTTGATGTGTTCATTCAGGTTCATTCCTGTTGAATCGCCTAATTTACAAAATGTTGATGCAATAGCGAGTGAGACAACTTTGAACCCCTGCACGGCTGTGTTACCGCAACCTGTATCCTAATCAGTAGATTACAATTAAAAATTTTTCTTCGAATATGATCAACAACTCTGCACCGATAGATACTGAAATTAATTTATCTTCTCATGTGATTAAGTCACAAGTTAATATAAGTACGGATAGTTCTGAAGAATCTAGCGTGAGTTTACCGGCAAGAAAGGTAAAAAACGCAGAAAGATGTTGACAGACAATATTCAGAGGAAACAAAAAAAAAACTGCACCTAAAATTATTCCAAAAATCATCCTTAAGTGAACCGGAAAGCTGCAAAACATATGCTCATAATTATCCTGAGATGAATCGGGCAACTACTGAAAAATATGCCCATTATCATCCTGAGATCAACAGACAGGCAGTTGTGAATTATAAGAAAAAGCAGCAACCATTTGTTTGAGAGAATAAATTTATGTCCAAGTGCCACTATAACTAAAAAAGTTAGATTATTATGTTTGGACCTTAATCCTGTCAAAATGGGTGAACAGTTATAATGGGATGCGGCATATAAGTAGTTTAAACTAATACAATGTACGGTTACCGTAAGACCGGGTGGGCAATTTTCTCATATAGGCACACATCTAAATTATCATGCGAACGAAGTCCCGGCTAAACGCTAGTACATATTATAAATGCGAAATTAAATCTCTCTGTCTCATTCGATTTTACTGCGAACTATCTCAATAGGATTTAGTGAAACTTGGTACGAAGATTGCTTGAACCCTGGAAAACTACATAGGTGTTACTCCCAGGAAATATCATACGTTCTTTCGGAAATTTTAGTAAGCGCGATATAGCCTAATTTTACGTTAATTAGCGTAGTCGTGGGTAGACAATAGTTAAGCATAAAATTCAGATTACGTTAGTCATTTTGATTTACTTTGTTCACTAAAATGTTTAAAAATACATATTACTTAACTTCTTAAACTAGGTTAAAATTTGAATCAAACATTGAGACAAAAAATTATACTACTTTCGCTGCATATTTATATTCTCGATTTACGAAACAAATAACCAATATAAATAAATACGAAATGTGACACACAGTTTAACACGGAGTCTTATGCAACAGCCAATTTTTTACATATAGCACAATTTATACGTCAAACACATGAAACATGTTCAAGTAATTATAAAAGTAAAAATGGTATAGTAGTGATCCTAGCTTGTACGCCAAAGATCCCGGGTTCCAATCCCGATAGGGGCATTTGTTCCCAAATCATGGTCGTTTATATACTATATTTATGTATTCCACACATCGTTCATTTGGTGCAACATTGACGTAATTGTAAATTTTGTGTTTTGCAAGAAGAGGGAAATATATTTTAAAAACATTTTCTTTTTTAAATTAGCATTACCTTAAAATATGACTACAAACATACACTTTTCTAAGGTTAATATAGCTTCTAGCGAAAACTATATGAAATACAATTATGTCGATGTTTATTCAGAAATGTAATTTTGACAAAAAGTGTAATTGTGTCATTGTTGCACCAAATGAGTGACATTATTTAGTACCATTGTACATGCTCTGCTTACATAGTTTAGAACTAAACATTTGTTGAGTGTCCAGAATTTATTTATATATTAAATATAATATATAAAACAAGGGTAGCATGAAATATTATTCATATACATACAGTTTTCTAGTTCTCTAATTCTCTATTGGTTTCCAACGTTGGGTACACTATCAGTTATTTTTCGCCTGTAGTAATTGACAGTACTAATTAATAGTAAGCAATATTGTAAAGCTCTTTTTAAGAAAACGCAATTTAGATTCTTACCCAACGCCGATGGGTCAGGGAGAATAGTATTATAGCCATTTTCCACCGTCTATAAGCATATTAATTTATAAGTATATAAGTAAGATAAGACTCAAGAGGTATTCATTTTATTAAGTTTATCTACTTTTTTTACTTTATTTCACAATATTATTATTGTTATATAACTTTACTGAATCCCGGAACTGTATTTCAAGACGAGTTGTCTCGGTCGGTGCCAGGTTAGGTAAGGAGTACTTAATTGACCCTACGTACGGTGACCTAGCCGGTACTCGTTAGGTAATATGCCATGCAACATAAAACTTGTGAGGGTAAAATTTTCCAAAAGATACCTACTATTTTGTTGTGCAAAGAAGTTCACAAGGTAATAACTTCTCTATAATCGCTAAATTACGCGATTTCCATATAGCGACGGTCGCAGAATCCACAAACTCAGTTTAATATCGCTGCAATAAAATTGTCTACAATCGTTATTACTATGTAGACAATTATCAGAAATACCGCACTTGCTGAACTACTTGCAGCATCTTTTCAGTACAGTCTCCCGAACCAGAACGTAGAATTTGGAAGCAATGGCACAGTTGTAACTTTCAATAAAGACACTACAAATAATTGAATAAAATGCGTTTTTTTTCCACGGCACCCAAAGATATTGTAATATTAGAGCATAAAAAAATAATCCATATTTTGACTGGTAGAGAGAAAACTGTCTGCAGCCAATGGATTTATTATATAGATATATTAATTATGATAAGTGTAGAATAGTTTTACGCAGTGACAAAATGTAGGTTTTATTTCCTTTATGTAGTTTTTTTAAGAAATATTCCTAAGTTTTTAGTCGTACGGTATGCATTCGCTGGAACGAATCGTTTTTGCATATACTTTAATAAATCTAATGTTCTTATGTGCTGCTACAAATTCACCGTATACTAGATTACTTTGAGTCACTTTCGTTATTATATATATCTTATGTTAATCGCAGCTACTGGTGGCAAGCAAATTACTTGAGAATGGGACAATCTCAAATAGGAAATATTACATACAATGGTTAAACGATTAACAGCATATAATAACTCTAACAACCTCTAGTAATTGTGACTAACAATTGGATTACGATTTGCAACTATACGTAATGATGATGACTTTATTATATTCGACTGAGTATTGCGTGGGTAACACTTTTACTTAAAGTGTGCTATTGTAGCTATTGCTAAAGGTGTGAAGTTATTTTTACGGTTAAAATTTGAAAGATTTTGTTTGAAATAATGTATTGGCAACTATATTGAAATAATAAATAATTCTTACATTCACACCAATAAGCCTAGCCCAAAGTAACCACTGTGAAGGCTTGTGTTATGGATACTAGGGTAACGGATAGACATACATATATGATACATAAATATGCAATATTCATAGAAATATATATAAACACCCATGACTCAGGTACAAATGCTCGTATTCATCATACAAACATCTGCATCTTCCAAGATTCGAACCAGGACCCTCGGTGCGAAAGGCAGGATCGCTACCGTTGCACCAAACGTTTGTTTATCCATACTAAATACATCTTTGTTTAATTATTTAGTTTTTACAAATTTATCATTAAATTGCTGTTTATATTTAGTATAGCAATAAATAAAATTATAAAAAGACAAAGACAACTTTAAAATAAGACTATCCGTGGTAAACTTATCCGCTAGCGGACAAAATTGAAACTATGAGAAAGATATTGAGCAAAGTTTAAAGTGTAGGTAAGAAAGTACTTACTCAAAGGTAATTAAGCGGGTACATGTTGTACAGACAAAGTGACAATGTAAGTTCAAATAATATTTGGAGTTTTTTTATTTTCTTTTAAGTTAACGAATGTTTAAAGCTATTTCGCGAAATAAGTTTACAATGATTAAACATCATCGCAATTTATTAATTACATCTTAGCTACAAACAATTATATTTACGTTATATTTAACACGTAAGTAAGTAAAAGTTATGGAAAAGTTATTATAAATGCTCTTTTAATGTGCCTCTTTCTTCATTAATCAAGATGAGTGTTATAAAAAGTCCAAGACTAAATAAGGCAGCATTAGCAGTATAAACAACACAATATTAATAAACGAAGCTATCTGTCCGCCATAAATCACTAACCAACTTTTACTTTGAACTTTTCGCAACGGTGCTTTAACATTTCCTATGCAGGTACAGTCGTGAGCACGGTCAATATGTCTAAATGACAGGGTTCAACCAAAGTAATCAGAAATATCAGAGCAGCTTGAGTAAATCTATAATCTAAGATCATAGTGGTTTGTGTGTTTGACTGTCCGCTCTTTTTCCTGCTCTTTTTCCATTGTATCAATATCGTTACCATAGCAACGCGTTAACCGCAAGTAGTTCGTCTACCGGACGCTAGATGGCGCTAACGGAAAAATATTCAATAATAGAAAAAAATTAAAGAATTTTGTCCACCCGTGTGAAGCCGGGACGGGCCGCTAGTCTGTAATCTAAAATCACAAATTTGTTGTTTGTGTGTTTGTCTGTCCGCTCTTTTCCCTGCTTTTTTCCATTGTATACGCGTTACCATAGCAACGCGTTACCGGGTCAGCTAGTTGGTAACAAAGTTTTTAACTTTAAGCATTTTCATATACTAAGAAAGCGTCATTAAAAACCTTTTTTGGCTGTTCAAATCAACTCATAGTAATTATAGGTGGTACAGAGATATTAAATATTATAGCTAAAGCATTTGCCGAAAGATGTCAAAAAGTTCCAGTTATATAATGATAGTGTATAAAATGAAATCAGATTAACTGATTAACTTATCTAATATTTTCACAAAAAGTTTAAACGAAATAACAAACGGTTCACAGGTCAGTTTGTTTTAAAGACGTAGATGCAATAAATGTCAATTGTCGATAGAGAGCTTTGATCCGAGTTAGGACTTATTTAACTGACTGTCAATAGTTATCAATAGTCGCTTCATCAGCGCATAGATGTAGGAGAAAGAATTCGTGTACATCACACCTCAGCCATTTTGGGCAGATTTTACGCCGTGAGAGTGTGAAAGTGAAAAGTTTTACAATTTTGATATTTTTCTCACGATCTCTTACTTCTGATGAAACCATTCTTGTGTATATTTTTTCCGTAACACAATTAATTAATTAGAACATGATAATTTACTATTGTTAATTAGCAATTCTTACATTTTTTTACTTGCATATGTAATTGCGATGATATACAAAAGAACTCTGGTTAACTTTATAATGTGTGTTAAACTACATCCAAATATGTGAATTTAATGAACCAATATACATTAACAAATCTGTACGGTTAATGTTAGCATTATATTAATAAATAACTTAAATACCACCATATTTATATGTAAACTAGCTGACCCAGCCACGCGTTGCTGTGGCACAGTAATTTTAAAGATTTTTTTTAAATAAAAATAGCCTAAGTTACTCCTTATTGCATCAGCTACCTGCCAATAAAAGTCCCGTCAAAATCGGTCCAGCCATTTCAGAGATTAGCCGGAACAAACAGACAGACAGACAAAAAATGTAAAAAATGTTATTTTGGTGTATGTATCGTATATATATATTCATATGCATGTAGTAAAAAACGGTTTTTTCAATATTAAAAACAGACACTCCAATTTTATTTATATGTATAGATAAAAAACAATGTTTAAAATTTTAGGCCACAGTATTTCTAAGTATATTAACTGAGATATTAACTGAAATAACTCAATTATTGACTTAGCTTTGTGAATCTAAGTAGGTTAATACATTAATGGAATTTCATAGTTCTTTTACGACAACCATTACAATGACCGATGTCGTCCTTTAAATCTAATGAGATTATTTAACAATGCCATTTGGTTTCCAGTAGAGCGTGTAAGAAAGGCGTCTGCGGGGTTATACGTGGTTACCTGGACAGCCAAGTTTGGCTTGACGTATTTGATTAAGTACCTAGGCTACCCACAAAGGTTACGAGAGGTTACAGCTAACATGGCAGTTGTGTAACTCAAATTCTTCTTACTCTGAGGTCAGCAGAACAATAAACATGTTTATACAAATACGTCTATTTAGATGAATGGACATAAAATAACGTTTATTTACAAGCATTGTATGGTTATTGACTTGACGAAATATTATGTAACTTAAAAGTTACGGATACAACTTTTTGGGCGGTTACTAACTTTCATTTTACAAAACCAGCTAAAATGCTGTTTTACAATAGTATAATACTGATTTGATGTACTAAGTAGTTACTTCAAACCGTTATTGATAATCTAGGACTCTAACAAAATAAAATAGCTCTTAGTACTAACTGCATATGTGCCCTCATTCCACCGAAGGTAAGGCAAATAATTTCGCAAACTAATACAGTTCATAACATTATGGTATGCTAAGGAGAGCCACAAAAATAACATATGCAATGACTAAAAAAGCAAGAATGTTACAACTGTGGCCATATTGGCCACTTATTCACTCAGTACAGTAAGTTGAATTGTAAACATCCACTGTAGATCAGATTTCCTGGCAAATTATAATCTTGATTTTAGTCAAAACCTAATACCAACTGTTCTAATATGGGATGAGATCTGCTGAGTTCTTGGAAACTCAAAATACCATATAAGATTGAATCAACGATAGATAAATAGGCTTCTTTAGCTTTAGTTTATTCACACATAGAGCACAGTTGCGAAAATGATGAAATTTTTTCAATTATATGAATTATATTATATAAAATAAATTATTTTAATAGAAAAATAGTAGAAAAGTCGACTCGGCAAGGGAATTAAAAAATAATTGAAATTATAAAACTATATTTTATAATGTCAATTACTTGCGTTTAAACGAGGCACAGTGATCGCTAATATATAAAATAATATGTTATTGGTACATATACACACGTTCTTATGTTGTGACCTCTAGGTACAAGCTTATTCCTCGATGGTTTATTGCGAAGTTAACTGCGCCCTGGGCAATGTTACGCTATAGCTGTGGAACTTTCGAACAACATTTGAAGCTCCTATCACCCATTGTCTTCGGTGCTTATCTAAATAATTTGAAAAGATTCAACGTCAAGATTGACACTATATTAACAATGAGATAACAAAAATTTTAATATGTAAAGGTCGGGTCAGAAAATGTTTCCACCTTATGGCTTACAATCACGTGTACAACTTTCATGAAATTTCACCATCATGATCTCAAGCCTCAGCCAAAACAGGAGGTTTACCATAATTTCCACGCTTGGCAGGCGGGGTGGAGATCACAATAAAAGACTATAACTCGGAAAACGTTGCTGCCTATTTTGTAGTCTACGAGTTGTGTATGATGATCACCTGCAGTTTCGAGTTGCCTTTTACGACATCCGACCGTGAAAGGGTGGTGCTATACTAAGTTATTAAGCCCGTTTTCTAGGTGTAACTTAAGAAAAATATGCAATTCTAAACTGCTGGTTATATGTCATTTATCGTATTTATACAGTACTAGCGACCCGCCCCGGCTTCGCACGCATGCAATGCTCTACTATATAATGCATGTATTATACATATAAACCTTCATCTTGAATTACTCTATCTATTAAAAAAACCGCATCAAAATCCGTTGCGTAGTTTCAAAGGTTTAAGCATACATAGGGATATAGGGACAGAGAAAGCGACTTTGTTTTATACTATGTAGTGATTCAATATTGATTATATAATATATTGTTTTTAACTTTCATGGTCACTAACATTATAGTAATATAAGTTATATACGGGATTTTTACCATGTACCTTGATTATGTTTTTATTGAGTTTTCTCTATTTCGGCACTGTTGCAAGCGCCATGATCACGGAGCAACTGAAGTAATTGCGGGTAGGCTGTTATTGGCAGATATATCGGTCTACCCTCCGACGAAGTCTTCTATTGCGTTCGATATCCGTACCACTGTTCACATTCTCACTATTCACTTGAAACTGTTCTTGACACGCAACACTTACAGTATCGAATTGATTATATAATGAAACAAAATTGCTTCGCTTTTATGATTTAGTATTTATTTATCTAACTAAAGGTTTACGTGTTGATGAGCTGTGTTTTTTTAAAACCTTTATTTCTATAAGATAAATTATTATAATAGAAATAATATAATAGAAGATAAATTATTTTATGCGTTGAAAATGCATAAAATATATAAAAATTATAAAACCTTTATTTCTGTTGTACTGTCGTTTGTTTCTGATTTCCGATACACAAGTGCTTTAGCTACCTAACTTGGGTTCAGAATAATGTATGTTATATTGTCAAATATTTATATTATAGTTTATTTGTATTATATGTTTATATAAATTGCATTTTCATTTGTAATAAATCTTATGGCCGGACTGGGTAATAAACAACAATATCGAATAGATATAAATAACCTCATATAGAATTAGTAATTCGTTATTTTGCTGGTCTGACAGTGTAATCATAAAATTTGTCACGTCAATGGCCAGAAGAGTATGTAGCATGTTCAAAAAAGTTTATAAAATAAAAACTAGTTTTAAGTAAAATTATTGTATTGTTATTATATAATATAAAATTGGATTATAATTTTAAATAAATTATTGTTAACTACCATGTATACTTTAAAATCACGCACACTCACGTTCATATAATTAGCGACTAACTTCATCCTGCTGGTTTATTCTATGTCGCTTTTGCGGCCAACTTCATCATGCTAATTTTGTGTCACAGTGATCACGCGCATCTTAAAATTTCACTCTCATCATTTTTTCATAACGCACCTGAAGAAGTATAACTTCAATAATAATATACAATTATGCATACAAAAGGCTGCTATTGTTTCAACATAAAGATTTTCTATTTACATACTTTTGAAATAAAAGTTTAGAATCATATCATATCTTGTTTTATATTTTGTTCAAATTACGCACATTTCTTTTATTATAGTATATAGGATTTTAATAGAAACGAGGCAGAACTTCCATTTATCGATTGCCTTCGATTTCACCTTGTATTTCCATGAATTGATAGAAGGGGCTAATAAAGCCATGTATGTGATCTACTTACGAATTTGGTCACAATAGTTTATAAAAGATGTCTGTAACATGATACACGACACGACCACGACATCTTTTGTGTAGATCGGCAATTGCGTGCTTGCTAAATGCCTGAGCTATAGAGAGACCACGCGTGTAATACATCTTATGTCAAGTGTTCAAGGCAGAAGAACTCTTACTGGTTTTATTTTAAATAATAATAAATGTTATAATTTTTTCCTTAACAAGATTTATATAGGTCTTGATCATCATAATCATGTACTTTAGGGACGAACTTTACGAGTCTTTACTATTCACTAGGGCGTAATTTTGCAAAATTCCAGGGCCAAGTAAGCTTGATACCACTGTTTTCGAAAATGGAAACGACACATATATTTTTCTCTGTAAGAAAATATCTTTCATCTAAAAATCTTACAAGACTTGTAAAACGTCAGGATAAATGTGATTTAGTTCCCAAAAAGGCAAATTGATAAAAGATTTATGTAGTACTCAAGGTATTCCTTTCATTTTGTTATCTAAAGTACAAAATCACCCAACCGCCGTTATTATATGAAATAGCTCTGATCGAGATAGTGAAATTAAATAGGTACACCACATACTTGCTCGAAAGCCCCTTTCACTAGGGTCGCGTTCTTCAATTAAGATATGATGTCATTTATTCTTTTCTATTATAACTTTTAACTGTGTTCATACGGCGCTCGAGTTCACTTTCTTTTTTTAAAACATAGTGTTTATTAAATTTACCAAATTGGATAAATTGGATAACAAATCGTATGCTATAATTTCACAGTCTAGTTCGACTTGCTAGAAGCCACTACGTCGAATCATCTATGAGAATGAATTAATCAACACCTTTTTAAAAGAATAAATATTTTTTAATATTGTCGGATTGTGCATAAGAACCAGTTACATTACTACTCTCAGAAACAAATCGACATGCCAAGCCATTGAAAGCGAATGATTACTCACCAGAAAAGGAACTACTTAGATTTTATAGTATAAAACATCTCTCTTGTCCACTGACAGTCACGCGAGGTACGGTTAGATAAACTACTGTAATAAGTTTCCCACGTAAGAACAATGAAATGGAGTATTTATTTTGAAGTTTTAACATAGAAATCAGAACAGCCGAATATGCCCTCACTTTTTATTTCGGAAGTAAATATTTTTAGGAAGTAAATAAAAAAAAATAACGGCTAGGGACAGACGAACGACACTCGGTCGACGACGTCGCAGCCAAATGGTGACGACGGCTACCATCGACAGAGGTCTACGATGTCGTCGACAGTCCACGTTTAAGTCAGTTATTGGCAAATAGTTCAAGCTAACAGACGTAATTTGCTGTTATAGTTTTATACTTTTAAGTATTTCTATCAATTTGAACATATAATTTAACCTTCGCATACCTGCGCCAATTTTTGTAACACATATATTTGGAGTCCTGTTACATTTTTTTCCAAGAAAACCCATATAGATAATATTTTATCTTTAAATTTGAGGAAAAATATTGTGCTATGCAAAAACTTAATTATTAATTATTTAACTAGATATCAGTCTATCTCAAAACAGCCTTGAAAATTGCAAGTTTTTGTTTAGGTACTACAAAAACTTAAACGAAAGAAGAAAACTTAAAAGAACTTAAACATTTTTTCTTCAAAATAAAAAAAGAACTTTTACAAATTAAAAAAAAACACTTATCATACGACATATAAATCATTAGTTGACTTAGTTATCATATTATTTCGAGTAATAATATCCACAGCGACCAATTTTATTACTGTTAGAAATTACTGCAGACTTGGAACCATCCAATCGACATATTTTGGAGAGTCTCAACTTGATGGTTCTTGGCAAGGATGCGTTGAAAGCTCGTCCTCACAGTTGCGAGTTGAGAAGATCGTAGGACAAAGCTTCATGAAAAATCCTACGACAAATTTTCTTGCTGGGCTTGTTTTGCAATTATATTAAGTAGGCGTTAATATCTGCTATGTTCATCAGGCTATACCATCACCATGGGCCATCTTTTAACACTGAACAGGCGATAATATAGTAATTTTATACTTACACCAAAAGTTACGCCTATACTCGCGTCGGTTTCACGGACCAATTGTCGCCAAAAAGATCCAGACGTGCGTTAAGCCGTGTATGTGTCTCTTTAAGCGTTCAATGTGCAAATACTTATTCTGACAGACAGACATTAAAGTTAATTTTGGATCTTTACAATTAAACTTCATTTGAGTTAATTCGTAACTCACAAGCTTTTATTACTTCAAGCTTTTGCTTTTAGTGGTTACTTGGGGGAACAGAAAATTGGTTGTCTCGGTAGTACTTTTAGTTCCTTTGAAGGATTAAAAGATACTACTGTATCTTTTTAGTGTTTGTAGGAACTACTGTTCCTCTCAATTAACTACTGAGACTAACTTGTAGATATGTATCTACATCTCAAACACGAAATGAGTAGGAAGCTAATTTGTTTGTAGAAAAGCCCATAGCCCACGGTTCGCGTATACAGGCTGTTTCTTTTAAGGTGTTGAGCTGGTGCTAGGTGATAGCTGAGTATCATACATATCGATTTAACCCCAGTGTTTATATAATTTTTTTTTTCATTATTTATTATGATTTAACGACTGAACGGCTTTCAAAAATTATAACTTTTTTTGAGTAAGCTTTTCTTCGTAGTTTTTTATATACAATACCTTTTACTTGTAGTTTTATGAGTAAAATAATCTCCTTCCTAACTTTGATACAAAATGCAAAAAATTCGATCAATAGTAAAAAGCTTGGGAACAAACATGACAATAGAATTTTCAACTTTGAAAATAAATTAATTAAAGAAAGACAAAAAACATGCAAAGATAATAACAAATTATAAAATATGGAAAATACAAGAATTCCGATTCACCACTTTCAGTGAAAAATACCCCATAAAGCACGTCCTTTTTTTGTATTATTATGAAAGCTAAGGCTGTTGCGCAGTTTTGAAAGTTAGTTAGAAGCTAAGGAAGATCTTTATTTAATTAATTTTTGAAGTTGAAAATTCCATGCTGTCCTGCTTGTTCTCTATCCTTTTACTGATCAATTTTTTTTGCATTTTGCATCAAAATTAGACAGAAGATTATTTTACTCATAAAACAACAAGCAATAGGCTTTTTATTAAAGTAAACTACTAAGGAAAGCTTACTCAAAAAAAGTTATAATTTTTGAAAGCCGTTCAGTTGTAAAATCATAAAGAAATTATAAACATATATGGGGGTCAAATCGATAGGTATGGTACTCAGCTATCACCTAGCACCGGCTTGACACCTTAAAATAGACACTCTGTATATGCTAACATATAACCTAATTGGCATAGGTACATTCAATTCTAGAAATGGGAATTTGTGCAAAATCTGCACGTAAACGTAAACTTTCACAAGATACCTTACCGCGATTGTCAACACGTGTTTATAGTACTTAAGTATTTATGTATTTTCTTGAATGTATTAGGTATACCTTGTATGGAATATAAGGGCGAAAAAGTTCAACAACTTCAGAAAGCTATGAGAAATAATCTGAAATGTTTAAAGAAAGCAACAAATTATAACTTATTGTTTACCTTCAGTAATTGATTGTATTTGGCTTAATTATTTAAATAATTTTGTGTTTCTGATTAATACTCAAAAACTCTTAAAATAGAAAACTGAAAAGATCGCTCATGGCCAATTATGAGAGACCCCACATATGTAACATACAAATGTATAAATAGTATTTTTCAAAATAGACGTATTGAAATCATAGGTAAATCAACTGCTTGATCAATTCATCAGCAATTAAGAAGGCACTGCGACAAAAAAGACTAGACTGTTGATGGAATTCGCAAAGCTGAGGACGAGCCTTAATAACCAAACTGTTACGGCGTCTGACACAATGTGCCAGAAAGGCGTGGATTTAAGCCTCATCTGAAGATAACTTTTTCTACTTAGTTTTTCCATTTATTAATACATTTCTGACGTAAAGTAGCGATGGCAAGTGTGACTACCTTATCAGAGATGTGTGCTGGTTAGAGAGTATAGTCAGATTTGAATTCAAGCTCGCACTGTCGAAGATCCGATGAACCACCCTTATTAAATTTCTTAACCTCCACAATCACAGCCGATTGCACAAACCATTGCTCCACCATCTAATTAAGAACTCATAATTTTTATCGACCTAAATCATTAAATTCATATTCATATATTTCATAATGAATAATTATTTTTCTCTAAATTATTCCATAATTTTCTGTAGCTATGGTTATATAAGTGGACATAGGTAGCATTATGGTTTTCCTACCAATTACCTTTTAATTTTGGTTAATGAAATCTTCATCGACATTTTTATAAATAATTCAAACTTTAAGGGTTTTGATAGTTTCGTGATTTTTATTTGGTTTTTAAATTTTAATAAAGCTGACTTTGAGCAAATTGATTACAATCTTGAAAGATAATGGTACTTTTGCATTACATTAGTTAGACCTCTTGGACGACTTAATTACGGCTTTTAAGCATGTTGGTAAAAGTAATAATAGAACTTAAGAATTTCACTAGACCTTGCTCTTGTTTTCAACTACACGAAGAAGATTATCGTACTTACCAATTTATTTAGAATGAAATTTAGAAATTTTAATGAGGTATAAATAAGTTTATATAGTTTGGTGAAACATGAGTTTTTAAAAAGGTACATTTATTTAAATAACATAAATTAACTATTTCTTTTTGTGTCCTACTGCTTATGTAACAACACATGTAATAAAATCGACTTGTTTGCATCTAATTTGGTTTGGTGCTAAGGTAAAGTCATTGTTTTTCTAGTTCTTACGCACCGTAGATATCTAGATACCTTATTAGGCCTATATAAAGAGGTTGTCAGTATTTCTGACCCGCGAGCAAACCACGTTCGATTAACCGTGAGATAACGAGTTAGACCTTAGATCGACACCAGCAGCCTTTAGAGTCTGCTCTTGAAACTTAAAGATGAAAATCTCGTAGCAAGCGGTTCTATGCGTCTGAACTGGGATTTCAATTTGTTGCGGATCAAAGTAATTCGCAGTACGAACACAGTATCGCCTATATCATACCCAGTGTATAAATACCAGCTTCGATGATGTTCCTTTGGAAAGCAATTTTAAGTCGAGTTTCATTGGACCAATTAGGTTTAGAAAAATCTATTGACTATCGGAACGCCGAGTTTGAGTATGATTTCGCTTGCATCTATACTTATAGATCATAAATATGTTTAATAGACTTCATTACGGCACAGAAACAAGCTAAAGGTTCCAACCGCTCGCATGAATTTGTGCTCATCTAGTGCACATAATATGGCTGTAAAAATATATAATAAATTGCCAGGAAAATTATTAAATGAAGAAAATAACTAACACTTTAACAACAGTTTAAAAGAGATATTGTTAAATAAATGTTACTATAGTCTAAAAGAATATTTAAATGATAAAATAACCGTTAAAGGATAATATAATACATAATATACACATATATAATTCAATTGCCTACTTATACTGATTTATTTATATTTTATCTATTAATTTGGTATAAGCATTTTTAATATGCAATATTATAATAAGACCTCAATTGCTTTACCCTGCTGGGTCCATAATGTTCTTTTTATAAAATGACCACCTTTGTATTCACTTTATGGCATGCAATAAAGATTGAATTGAATTAAGTATTTTTTACATCCGCAACACTTATTAAAAAGCATTAAGCAAGAACATCCTTATTTTAACAGCAAATTCTTAAAATGTCAACTTTACTTATTTCTTTATCCAATATCCTAATGACAACTAACTTATAGTCATAAAGCATTATTGTTTTATTTATAATAAATATTGGACAACATTACAGACATTGTTCTAAAGCCAAAGCACTTGTGTAGAAATAATGACAGTACCACAATACCCAGACTCGAGCCAATATTGAAAAATCCGTTTTCTACTTTGGGTGCCTTACTGGCTGCAGATAGAACACGGGACTTCGGATTGGCTTTACCATCCAAACTGGTAGCCACTTCATCACGGAGGTCGAAGTCAGTAAAAATATATGCTTAATTTATTTGTATTCCTAGTAGTCAATAGCCAATTAACGTCCTCAGTCAGAAAATTCATATTTTATTTAAAATTTGTGCGCTGCGTGTTCAAGCCACTGATGCAAACTCTCAAAAGGTTTCTGTTAGCGCATTCGAAGAATTGAACACAATTGAACAGCGCCATATAGTGAGTCTCCATGGTTTCTAAAATTAGGAGGTTCTATAAATAAAATGTATTTGCGGCATTTTTAAGAGTAACATATAACATAAATAAAACTATGAAGACATTTTTTTTTATTATTTGCATAACTAACAATTCAAATTGTTTTCTTACAACACAGGTGAAAACAGGGGTAATTTTTTTACTAATGGTAAACTTTCGATTTTGACCTTCCTCGCCAAGTGACATTTTCACATGTACCTACAAGCTAGCGGCGAAAATATAACTATATTTAAATGATGATATTTTTTTCATCTTTATACAATTTTAAAAGCCTACATTTTGCTCAAAGTTAAGCTTAATCTATTTGTGAAAACCGCCGAAAATTTGTTTAAAAGTTTCGAAGATAAACGTATAAATGAAGACATACTAAATTAAAAATTATATGTATTTTTTGTTGCGTACTCTATTTTATAAATCCCAATTTTTTGAAAAATTAACGTTGTCACATGGTTTCTATTGCTTTTTTATATCTACCGTTAGATTAAAGAAAAAATAAGACAAAACACTTGGGCCATTATTAGCGGCTGGTATAACACTAATGACATGACAGATCAGGCTGAGACAAAACTTAATATATCTTTTACTATATGCCCATTCTATTTAGTTGCGTTGTGATATAGTGTACCAGTGCAGTGGGCGCCCGACGGGGTCACGGAGCGGCGGAAGAGCGGCCTCACGAAGTAGCTATCTTTTATGCATGCTGTTATTTAAGTATTACAAACAAAGATGCCGGTTCTACGTGAGCCACATTATACCCGCGTCTTGCTTTCTTTCAGGAGAAAGGTGCGTCTTATTGCATTGATTCGTGACTTCGTAGCTATATGTACATATACAATACTTAGTTTTAAACATCGTTAAATCGACCTGCGATGAGTATCAAGAACATGTAATTACGTTAGTTGTGATATCACTATGAAAAGATATGTTCCTACCTAGAGAAAAATAAAATTCCCTATGTCACTTCTCCAAACCAATTTCAATAATGACATTCAATAATTTTTAAAATTATAACTAATTTTTCGATTACGAAAACTGCTTGTCTAAAGTTAGTGAGTTATAATGAGTTACGATATTCTTAACCATAAGGTTCCATCCGTGATTAAAGTGGTCAATCGAAAGTCATCATTAATTTCACTCTTAAGATATTTTACGCAAGGAATTTCGTAAATATTACGTGCCCACTATGATGTCTAACGTAATTCTGATGATTTATGCAAATTGACAAAAGTGCCATGGCGGAGGAGAGAAATCTCTGTCTAGGCCAACTGACGGTATCGTGAGCTTGGTAAAACCAGAGATTATATACCCAACGCATTATAACAACACACACAGGTATATAAGGTGAGATGTCGCAAGATGAATGATAAGCATACAAATTGTAATTAACTAAAACTATGAATGAAAATTAAACAAAAATAATAATAAAGATAATGAGGCATTACAGCTATACTTATGCTTTGCCTACATATTAATAAAAGATTCTACCTACAAATTTCACTTTAGGCAATCCTTTTCGTGAGCGAGCTCTTTCAAACAGATATTTGGGAACATGCATGCCAAATTAATAACACAATAAAATATCAGGACAGTGTTAAATAAATAACACCTCAATCATATCGCTACATTATAGATCATATCAAGTTATTGGTCTACATAAATGCCAAACTTAGTTAATGATTTAGGTAATTTAATTTAAAAGATTTTCATTTTAGTAACAGAAGGATTGTAAATGATTTAATAGGTATTACGAGCCTAGAGAGGCACTTATACTTATTAATATACCGATTATAAAAGTCATTATTATACAGTGAAATCATTAAATGAATGTCAATAAAAACTTACCAATCATTACAAACGGTTTTGCGGCTGAAATAATCAATTAAAAATTTTGTTTAATAGCTTAGTTGCACGGAATGGCGTGGCGCAACAATGAAACCGACCTCGTTATAATCACAACAAGTAATAGTTATTTTTACGGGTTTAATCATTGTAATGATACAGTATGCCCTGTCAGAAGGCATCTACATTCGTATAATAATTGCCTAGTATCTCGACTTCACCCGTGTTATCTTACACAATGCAGTTAGGTGCTTATGAACTATTGTCGTAACTGCAATTTTAAAGGGGCAATGAACTAGAAGCAGACTTACTACTTAATGATTTAGATAAAGTTCCGTTGTTTGAAGGAGAAAGATATGACACATTAAGGTATAATAACGCAGGGTGACCAACCCCTCAGGATTTTTTAAAGAGAAACCCTTACACAAACAAAGAATGCTCTAAACAAATAGTCAAATAAAAATATATAAGATTGATTGATTGGACATCTCTCATTATTAGAATAAGTAATTGAAAAGAACAACAATAGCGATTGTAAAACATCTGCACTCGCGTATGTTTTGTTAGAAAAATCCCAATTGTAGGTACATATTTTCAGAGATTATGATCAGACCAGAGATTAATTTCTTTAATGTGGTGCCAGATTACAAATCTAGACTCAAATAAAGGATTTATGTAACGGTGAAGTTACACCTTCTTCAAATATGTCTTCTTGGTAATTAAGTTACTCCATCCAAGCAATGATATCGTAATCGTAATAATACATCATTACGAACCACTAATCTGTTTCACGGCCTAACTATTAAACTATTTTAATTTGTAGCCTTATATTAGAGTGATAAATAGCCGGTGTAATTAATGATTACTACAATCTACGTATCATATAGTTAGTTTAACTGAGACGACCCAAGCAAATGAAGTTTTCTAAGGCTATTCATACGGGCCGATTACCTATACAATGATTGTCTCATCAATAACTGATTAAACCAACGCAACGATTCAAATTCAAAATCCTTTGTTGGCCAAAACTATCTGCTAAACCTTAGGTCAGGTTAAAAGCGAATTTCCTATTTTGTTGACAATGAAGACATGATTTACGCAATTGTAAGCTATTGTGCGTATATTGCATAGGTTCTTTCGACGAAACGGTTTGTAAACACGCCTACATTCTTATGTCAGGTCGTTTTGTTGAAACCGATTGCTTGCCTTATACCCAGGATGTGAACGATGTTTCCGTGTCAATTATAAACAGCGATAAGGTTCCACTCCATAATATTGAAATATTATTAAATAATATTTACTAATCATATTACAGGTTTGTTTTACCTCTATTATTCTTGGATGCCTTCGAAATTGCAGTTCTAAGTCAAAGTAAGCTACAATTATCATGTAAATGCGTCAATGAACACGCATATATGTAACAGTTATTAGTAGAGGTGATATGAAATAATTTGTGTTCACCTTTTGCCACTGACTGAATAGTTAATGGTGATTCTCTTGCACAACACATCGTTTTTTTTTAATTTAGAATGGGTTCGTTCTTCATAATCAAGCCCAGGGGCTAAGACAGGATCCACGATGGAACAAGCTAACCCAGAAGGTGCCTATTCACTCTGGTTGTAAGAAAGTAAAGTAATGCGGGTAACTTCATTTATACTTAAGATTAACCTATAACCAAATACTCTACCAGACCTAATAAATTGTTTAAAAAAGAGCATCAATGGGCCGTTTGTAAAAAATAGAATTGGTTGATTATGTCGGTACTATATCAGTGAAATCATCGCCATTAATCATTGCAATGAGAAAAGGATTTAATCAATCGGTGAAAATATGATTGATTAATGTGTAATTTCAAATTTCTTAAATATATATCAGTAATAATTTTCCTCATAAACATAATTATGAAACTGATTCCGATTGGGCTAAACTACTACCCAATTAGGTGAAATTCTGTATAAGAACTTCACTTAATTGGGTAGTATACAAAATGTAAAAATACACTGCGTTATTATGGTGTATTTTACATTTATGTATCGTTACAATTTGAAGTGTATTGTTACAATTTAACGACCGCTTTGGCCAAGCGGAAGTGATCCTACTTTCGAACGTAATATTGTAAAACATGTAAAATTACAGTTTTTATTTACAAAAACTTATCTTGTTCTAATTTTAACACTTTGAATAAAAGATTTTTTGCAATAATTTACAAATTTCTCCTGAGATGGTTTTCCTTTAGTTGTTTTAGTAGTTTTTTTTTAATCCCACGTTTTACTTATAGGTAGTTGTAATAATATTATGTAATTATCAAGACTATAAATCACATTTCTTGAACTTTATTGTAAGATAATTGAGATAAATTGACCTCTTGCCATGCCTTCAATGACGGAACCGACACTGGACTTTTGTAGCATTTGTTGCGCAATTCTGTAAATCGGGCTTGAATTAATTTATCTTTAAACTATCAACATAATTTTTTTATGTTTTTTTAGCAACCAAGTAAAAGAAAATCAACATTTAAAGTAAAGTGTAGGTATGGCAAACAGGTACACCTAAAAGAGAAAAATAATATGCCTTTTAACACGTTTTCATCAGACACTCAACGTCCGCGTGCAATGTCGGTTGCTACTCAACGTGTACATTTGCGAAATGAAAATTTCTCCGTAAAATACGCCCGTGTAAAACTTATTAGGTGTCTAGAAAACTAAAAGTCTTGTACCAAAATAAATGCAGTTTATATCAATATAACATCATTATTAATAAACTACATTATTTAAGCTCTATTTTGTTACCAATAAGCAATAACAATGTAATAAAAACAGTACATTTTGTAAAAAATATTTAAAAAAATTGACACAATATCACAAAAAAAAAATTAAAACGGGCGGTTGGGTTGCCCTATAAGTTTAGTTATTCATTGACAACTTAAGAACAGAATTAACTAGAAATAAGTTTAAACAACTCTGTTAAAATTTTCTCATATAAAAAGGATACGTCAACTGGGCTGTCACAGTCGCGGTATTGGATCAGACTGTAACTAAAAAACCTACCTACCTATGTTTAAAAAGTTAAAATTCACCCGCTTCTATTTCTTGTATCATCACGAAACTTGGTATGTGTATGTAGTTTAGATGACAGTACAATAGTATGGTACCTATAACCGAGCTGGTCTGATGATAAAGCTCGAAGATGTGAGATGGAACCCTGGGATACTTTGCTAGTAAACTAATCGACTTTGGGTTCATTAGATTCGTCATAACAAATCTTGTTTATTTTACCTGATGACGAGACCTTTTTAGGTTTTTAGAGCAGTTAAATAGACACAGATAATCTTATTTTTTAGTTTTTGAAAGTATTCTTATTTTGATCTCTTGTCCACCTATAGTAAAGTTATTACCTAGCTCTATATTTAGGTTATTACACAACTCTTTCTTTTATCGAGTTATATATGTATATCTCGAGTTTTTTAAATGTTTTTACTAGAAAGCATTTGCAAAACACTTAATTTTTACATAATATCCATGGTCTGGAAAATACAGAGAGCGAAACTTTATGCATTTTAATGCTATACGAGTGCATGTTACATTAATGCAAAACAAGGAAAAAGAAATACAAAATACTTGTATACAAATACAAGTGAATAAAGTAAATAAAGAAATACAAATAATTGAATACTTGAAATGCAAATTTAATTATTTGTGTAATTCACATAAGCGCCAACTTCGCTCTGCTGATTCTCTTGCTCTGTCTATTCCTCTCTACCGTTCTGGTTTTATGTCAAATTCTTTCACACTCCAAGCTATACGTCTCTGGAATGGCCTCCCAGACTCTATTCGTAGCTCTCCTAGTAGGATTACGTTTAAAAAGAAAGTTCACGTTTTCCTCACTGAAGGTTTATAGTAATAGTAAAATTACTATAAACCTTGAGTGAGTGATGGAATCATCATATTTTTGTAACTTATTTAATGTATTTAGTTGTATGTATGTATGTATGTATATATATATTTGGTTTATATATGTATTGTAATATAGTTATATACGTAATTTATGTATTGTATATAATGTAATATGCATGTTAAACTGATAAGTTTAAGTATATATTGTTGTATCATTGTATCCGTTTTTAAGTTTCTTTTTTCCCAAAGGTTGACTGGGAGAGAATGCAATTAGCATTAAGTCCGCCTTTTGTACCATTTTTTTTTATTTATGGTCAATAAAGATTTTTAAATAAAAATAAATACTTCGTCTGTCACAAATAGAAATATTTTCTTGTTTTTAAGGGTAAATATAAAACGGCAAATATGTTTTCCTTTTAGTATTACATATTGTGCGACATGTTAACATACGTATTTCGCAAAGAAATTTTCGTGTCGTCGCAGATTATGTCATATAGGTACGTGGGTGCGGGGCGTGCGCTATTGATTTTGACATTCGTCGAGACTTCTCCGTGACTCTCATGTCGGGTGAAAGCGTACCACGAAGCTCATGGTAATTTTGCAACGAGTAGCCTGTTACACCCTGAGGCTGTAAATAATCACCCGCCTATAAATATTTCGAGGCGATACTGATCTTACAAAATTGTAGCTAAAAGGTCACACTTCCAATGAAAATAAAAGCGCGATGAATGTGACGGCTTAATTTATGGTAGAGGCACAGAATTCGTCGTCATTATGAGTTAATTAACAGTGTATATAAACGAAAGCAGTTAGATGCAATGTTTTCAATTTACCTTTAACCTGGTTTGTCATTCTCAGATAGGTTAAAGGTAGAAAATGATATATTTATTATAGAGTTACTTACCAAACTTATTTGTTTTATGAGATATATCAATAGTTTGTAGAGTGTTTACAGCATTAAGTGGCAATGTATTATACTCTTTCTATAATTACTTATATATACTCATAAATGTTAACTCTGTCACTGTTATCGAAAGTAAGAAATTTCTTAAAAAATAGAAAGTATTATAATTTTAGCTTACAAACACATTTCTCATCACCAACATAGCTGTTTCTTTAAAAAAGTATGGTAAAAAGTATAAATTATTCTCCGAGTCTGCTTTTTGAAACTTTTTGGATAATGTATATATTATGCAAATATACCAAAATTCGAATTTATTATTTAAATCGTATTCCCGATTCGACGCATTGGAGATGATATTATTAGTTGTGTAATCGCGGCACAAGAAAACGTTATTGTTTCACATTATACAGACAACGTAAGCATAGACTAAAAACATTAGTATCGTGGAAACATGGAAGCGGGTGCCGTAATCGCTCGATGATCACATCAGACGCAACGCGATCCAGTGTAGTGGATGATGTATGTACATTCACGGTATTATTAATATTAACGCCAACATCAACAGTAATAAATATCCCTTTTATACTGTTTTTTGCACAATTATGCTTATTATATGCATAAATGAAAATAAGGAATAAGCATAATTTTATCGACGGAAAAAATATAAATATGACTTTTTTTTTAAATACTTGTTCAAAAAGAGACTCGTCCCACTGTTTCATCTGGAATGCCTTTTGTTTCACAGTTAATAACAAATGTCGAAATAAAGTAATGGCTATAAAAATTATAAAGCTAATATGATGTGAAATAAGTAAAAGTTATAATAAAGTACATACGAGAGAAGTTTTATTGAGTTTTACAATAATTTCCAGAATTTATTAGAGAAAACCTGATATTGTTTAATATATCTTAATTAAAAATTTCAATTAAAAATTAAAAAATTGTATTATAACGAAACAAAATGAAGCTTACTTTTTTATATTTTTGCATTTTCTAGTACTTTAAACATTTATCACTTGTAAAAATGTTTCTTTCAAATGCGTGGTGGTTCCTCTCATTGATAAAGCGACGCTGACCTATAACGACCTATAAAATTTCGTCGGATGTTTACAAGGCTAGGTAGCTCAACTGGAACCGGCCATACATAGGTTGCGGGTTCGAGTCTCGCCTCAGAATTGTGAGCAGAATCGATTTATTCTAGTATTTTTCAATTTAAATTTATAAAACCTAAGTTTAAAAATGACACCATTTTGATCACACTGGGTGACAGTGGAGAAATGAAATATAAATATCTAAGACAACATCACATACCGTTGTTGCGACTTTAAGACCTCGTATGTGTAAAAGTCATGTTTACGAGATAATCGATAAAAAGTGTATACTGAAAAAAACGTGAAGAAACTAACTCCAACTCTTTGTTGGAGTAAGTTTGAAAAACATGTGAAGAAACTAACTGAAAAAAATGTGAAGAAAGTAACTCCAACTTTTTGTTGCAGTTGGTTTGAAAAAAATGTGAAGAAACTAACTCCAACATATTTTACACACGCAACGACGATACCTTGTTCTGACCCCAAGTTAAGTAGCTAAAGCACTTGTGTTATGGAATTCAGGAACAACGACGGTACCACAACACCCAGACCCAAGTCAATATAGAAAAAATCGTTTTCTAGATTGACTCGGCCGGGAATAAAACACGGGACCTCGGAGTGGCGTTAGCATTAAAAACGGTATGCGAGCCATTCGACCACGGAAGTCATCAAATAAAATAAGTAAAAAATATTTTTAAATTAAATATACAAAGAGCTAAAAAATAACTAGAAAGGAAGGGGATCACATTTTAATTACTAAATTTGACCCAATCAGGGCAAGCTAAATAAAACCATATAACAAAAATTCTCCTAATTCTACCTTTATTATAACTTTTCTTAACTTAGTACCCTATCCTAAGCATAACTCAAACCTGTTTTTCAATCGTACTAATCGTGACTAAACATTCTTTTGAAAAGCCAATGCACCGCAATGCGGTCACCAAAACACTCGTTTGGGATGACACAAACTATGCAACGCTACCAAGACGCTGTCGCAGAAAACCGTAATTAATATTTGTTTATTTAAACAAACACTAGCTGTACGAACACAATTTCGTCCACGTAAAATTTATGGAAAACATGTCTTGAGAATAATAAAACCAAATTGGGGATGTCCGTTTTTTAAGTTAGTCAAAAAATCATTCGTCCTTTCTTGGTTCTCAAACTATATCCCTACAAAATTTCATTACTCATTCCATAGTTTCTCAGCATATTCTTATTAAATTTTAGCGTTTCCCATGTCTCCGTCATCACTGATTTTATGTTTGTCAATTTTATTTTAGAAACTGACTTTATGAACGGCGGAATACAATAACTAATCACAATATTTATGTTTATTACTTCAAGTTTTTTTTTGAAACGGAATTTAACAAACAACTTATATATGTACATATTTCCATATATCCTTATCATCACATTTTCATTTTTAAAATTGACGAAGTCTTACAAAGATTTATTCTTTTATTTCAAGTGAAATAATTAAGTTCCAAAAATTCCTTTTTTTGTGCCCACCTACTTAAGTCATTAAAGGGACTTTCGTGGAAAATTTACCCAGCAATTTCGGCTGTGCATTATTTTTTCAGTCAGCCAGTCAGTATAAATATGGACTATAATAACTAGAAGTCAATAAACTATTATACTGCGGCCGTTTCTATAATTTTATATAATTCGACATTTTATTAGAATAAATATTTACAGCATACTCTTTTTTATTGTTACAGGCATTGGCGTTTGTTTCATATACTTTGCTGCTGGGGATAGCAGCGCAACAACAAACAACAGATACAACCGAAGATGATAAACTCAACAGCATTGATCACAAGCCTTCTGTGAGATTAGATCCATACATACGAAAAGCCTTATTAAAGGCTCTTAGTGAATTAGAAGAAAGCGAAAACCTTACTACTGGTATTGATACTACAGAAGAGTCATCTACTGTTGACTCTTCTATTTATCGAACTGACCCGATCTCAGAAACATTACAACCTCCCATTCCGGAAGAAAAAATACAGATACATTCATTTGTTGTCAACGGCCAAGCTGCATTTGCCAATAGCACCAACGTGACACCAACTATTATAGATAACAAAATTTCCATTCTTAGCACAACTGCAGGAAACGTAGAAAATCATATGACAGCTACTCTTCCAACACAAACACCATTTAGTGAAATATTTCAAACGAAAAGTTCTGTCAACTATCAACAAGCAAGGAGTATTCAAACTACTTCAAAGAGTGATAGAAATGAGAATTCAAATAACATAATAGCTACCAAACCCACAACAACTACAACAACCACAACGACAACGACTACAACCACAACGCCAAAAGCGACGCACAATGATGATGGTGAAAATATTGAAGAAGTGGACAAAAAAGACGTTCAAGTTTTTCAAGCTCCTCTAGTCGCAGCTTTTACTGTGCATCAAGATGCTCAAGGCCTACCCAAAAAAGTCATACCTATCTTTCAACAGACAAATGGAAAGACTTCGTCAACTACTCTTCCGTCAGGAGTTTTATCTACACAATTCACGAGACAAACTTCCACGACTCCTAATATGAATGTTAACCCAGTTCACCGCCCAGATTTCATAGAGCAGCAATTAGTTTTGCAAAAACAATTAGAAGAAAAACAAAGAATCTTAGAGGAACAATTACGCTTCTTGCAACAGCAACAAAAGCAACAGGAGGAACTTTTACGAAAACAGCAAATTTTATTACAACAGAAAGAAGCCCAGAGGCAACAACAAATTCTTTTCGATCAAGAACAACTGAAAAGGCAACAACTTAATGCAGTTAACCAATTGCAAAATCTACAAAAAAATTTACAACAAATTCCTTTTTTAAATCAAGACCTACCACGCCCCCAAAACTCACAGGTCTCTATTCAACCTAGCGTTTCACTGGAACAGAGCAACTTAGTGGGCAATCAACAGCAATTGCCGAACCGCGAAGCAGTTGATTTTTTGCTTCATCTTCGCAGTCAACAATCTGAACAATTTCCTTTGCAAGAAAACCATTTACCCCAAGGTATCAGCAATTTCTTACAGCCCAACCCAGTTCCAAATTTTCCGGCGCCTAATTTCAATCAACTCCGATTAACTGATCAATTCGGTCAGCAAAAGCATCGAGTATTCCGTCAAGAAAGTGGAGTAGGTAACTTTGGCCTCAATAATCAGAACTACAATAGATTTAATACCTTTAACCCAATTAATTCCAACCGTTTTTTTCCTTTAACTAGACAGAATCCATTTAACCCTGATGTAGAGTTAAAACATCTTTTGGTACAAAATGGCCTTAACGGCAGAGGTCACGAGGATTTGAATATCGTCACTAAAGTTCTATCTCTCAATCATGGAATACCTTTGAATGGCAACACCTCCAACAAACTACAGTTTGATAGTCGAAGACATATCAGGCCAGTTGCATAGGTAAAGCAAAATTTATCAGAGTACAATCACTTGATAACTCTTACCTGCAAGCTTACAATTACGATGGCTTTCAATCACTCACTGATGAAGAGAAAATAAATTTTATTGTTTTAATCTACGATTTTCGTCAATAGAGGACACCAAAGAAGCTCTGAGCAGTAAAACATCATAGAAGTTTCACCCTCCATAAATTATAGTCTTATGTTGCTTTAGATTTAATGCAATTATTTATTTTATATCGAATATGAACTGCCATAAGTAGTAAATTTTAGATAGTTTTAAGTCAAAGTTTAATTTTGAATGGGTAAGTTACATAAATGTAACAATTTACATCATACATATCATGGAAAACATTGTATAAGTGTCTTTTTACAGAATAACCAAAATAAATATTGGTACACCAATAAACTTTTTATTTTATATCTATTTATTTTATAACGTCTTATTTCTTAGCTAAAAACCTGAGTCAACATTTATTATAAGAAATAAGTATTCATAAAAATATGTGACAACTTAAAAAAATATATATTCTTGTGTTTTGTGTACTTCGAAGTAGAAATAAGATTAGTGCGTACATTAGCATACTACTAAGATTGTGTGCATTATTTTCTTATATTCCAATGTGCATTTTAATAACAGCAATATTTCCCCAGTCACGTAGTAATCGTATGCAACTGCCTGACCATAATTTCATTTAAAGCAGTGTCCTTTTAAAAATACTTTTTATAAAACTATTTTCAATAATATATATGTATGTGGATAGTTATGCTTTTTTCCTTGTTATTGGTTGGAAATATTTGAATTCATGTCTTCTTCCTTGATTTTTATTAATCCTAGTGTGACGTTAAGTAGTTCTGATGATGAACTTTGAATTCATAATAAAACTTTTATACAAATATTTCCAATAAAATTATAGTTTAACATAATTTTGGAGTAAGTACCTAACCCATCTTTTTAAATTACTTATCGATTAACTTGTTATCACTAAATAGTCAATGTTTAAATGACTTGAGCCTTATTAATGTAAGGCCCTATGCGCACGACTGCTCGTAAGGTAAGCGTATCGTAAAATTATATGTAATTTAAGACTTCGCATACAAAATGATAAGTGTAAGCGACAACCCTAGTTTACACGTTCGTCTGATGCACATGTGAAATTCGCGTGTCGTCCTTTTTATTCCCTGTATTGCGAGAAAGAGATTGCGAGCATTCCTCGCATGCAAAACGAGCCCGAGTGAATTTAATATAGAGTGCACAGTCTTCTACTCGTGACAACGTACAAGGCGAATACGTTACGATCTGTGTGCGAAAGGGCTAAGGTTGACATAACATGAGCAATTAAAATGTATATTTATATATTTATCTTACAATAGTAGGTAACCGTTTGTAATTCACTCTCGACATATTGTTTATGCGCAGTGCTTTAAGTTTTCCGAAAAGATTTTAAATTAATGTAATAAAATTAATAATATTACCAATGAATTTTAATAAATAAACAAACATAACAATTGGTACAAATTCTTAAACTGTTACATTGTTAAGATAGGTAGATCTACATAATTCCTTTGAATATTAAAAACAGTGGGATTCTACCTTCTTTGATTTTAGAACTATGTTAATATGCTTGATTAGTGACAAATTGTAACCTATACCTAGTTAAACAATATTTAAGTCATAGATATAAATAACTGATTTTTGTAAGTTTGTAAATATATATACATTGAAATCAGTATACTCAATGAGATATTATTTAATTAACCTGTTTCCAAATAAATAACAGTCACTGTAGATTGTACCTACGTCCGTAGTCCGTATGTAATGTACGGATAGAAAGCACATCAAGCTACCACAAACTGATATATTTTCTCAATCAATATTAAATTAAGCTGAAGTGTTGGAGTGCTTCATCTGAAAATTAAATTGGCATTTTCGTATAGCTTGATATGCTGTTGACTGTGCCTATTTTCCCAACTAGCAAAGTTCTCCTATAACATAAGAGATGCTTTGCAGCAAACCTTATAATATGTAGCACCAGTGGCGTAGCTACCAAAGGGCTAGACAGTCCAGCGCACCAGGGTCTCCAAGTTCAAGAAGACAAATTATTTGTGGTCAAAGAACAGTTTTATATGTATCTCATCGATTGAGATGTCAGTTTAATCGAAGTGGACCGAGTTCAATATCCACCAATACATATACTATGGACGTGAACAGGCTTGTGACATAAGCATTTAGCTTACCACGATGGGTTAAGGGTTATAATAATAATATGTTTGACGCATTTTAAACATTTAATAAGCAAAGACGATATAAAGACGACGAATAAGGACGTGGTCATCAAGAGCTATCAAGTGAGAAAGGCAGATGTTTTCAACAAGGAGGTATATTCAAAAAATGGTAAGACTAGCTCAATTGTTGCCTGTAGTATATAGGTAATGGTAAAGAGCAATTTTTGAAAAATAGCGAATGTTCAAGTCAAGAAACTATGCAAAACTGATAGACAATATTTGCTTAAATAACGCAATGTCCAATTTCTGGAAGGGTGTTAAGAAATTAACGTAAACACGATACACTTCACAGTAAAAATAACTTTGCAAGCAGTTACCTCATTACTCTGACATAATATTAAAAACATTATTTTTTACTTTGATTATTTTCGAGGTAGGCGCTAATAACTGCGACACAGTCCTAAACTAATTTTGTTATTAACGTTATATGTTCTTTAGATATTTATAGTAGGTACAAATAAAGAGTATTCTTATTATCAATTTTAACTTAATGAATATAATGAAAACGTATATATAAACTAGTGGACCCGGCAGATGGTGTCCAGCTCCATTTACGGCGAACTGTTCAGCCAATTTATGCACGGGGGACCAATGTACTCGAAAACTTTCATCAGAATGGGGTTTTGACGGAGTTAAGTGACAAAGAAGAGAAAGAGAGAGAGAGAGAGAGATAGATCTGAAATGAATACCAACTACTAGAATAATTAACATACTAACAGAATTACAATAACTAGATTAAATATATTGTTAGGAGGATTACTCCAGAAATGAACTAGGCGTAGATAATTTAACGAGAACTGGTACCTGTAACTGTAACTGCTGTAACAGTATTTAGTGACAATATGGGCAATAGTGTAGTTAATTCTACTGTAACTTCACGATGAAACTACAGACCGTGACCGTTTCAAAATGGGACGGAATGTGGGATGTCCAAGTCATCAGTTTAATTGTTAATAAAACGTACTCGTAGAAAGTAGATATGTAAAGCAAGTAGTAATCGTCGATACGATTATTGTGTGAAGACGGTTGTTTAAATAAATAACCGCATTCACACAGGCGCACGCAACAACAAGACCCCCTTGGATATACCTATACAATAATCTGTAAAGACCCCTAAGCGTATGTCGCAGTGCTGTCAATCGCGGATGCCGCGTCAAAACGAGTGGATACGCTTAGAGCATGGATACCGGTTTTAGATGATTTCGAAAAACGGAATTATCGGACTAAAAAGTCTATATCGAAAAACAGATATTCAATTTGATAATATCGGTTTTCTCGATATTATTTACAACTGCTGCTTACAACTTTCTGCAATTTCGTCAAGTGGACTTCCTTGAAAACCTTGAGCAAGATATTGCTTTTAAACTATTCAATAATGCTTTTTGTATACTGAAACAGGAATTCTGATCAATATTCAATAATACATCAATATTAACTGTGGCTGTGCAGGTACATTTGTAGATAGCTTAAACTTCATTAGGCTTAGCTACCTTCTTTTTAATGGGTTTGCTCTTGTATCGCTAACAGGTAGGTACAGATGCACCCCTGAAAGTAGCAGTTAGGTTGAAGAGACTTCGTTTTGCTCTGAACAGGCACACTTCCGTTTTGGAGGCGTTGATATTTTTCAACAATAAATATATTACTAACGATAATATACAAATAAAACATTTCGATCAATGTCAACTTAAAGAAAAAACACTTGTTAATTTTCTGTCACTGAGTTGGTATGGACTGCACGCATCACACGAAAACATTACTTTTGAGAATGCCCGATTGTGCGAAGCGTTGCTGTAGTTGAAACATTTAACGTTAAGCATTGTGCCGCATAATGCACTCTAGTGCTGTAATTGGAAAACTACCTTTGTACGTGCTTAAACTAGGTTGTATGGGCTTTGTACCCTTTGCCTATCCTTATGAGAAAACTTAACAAAAAAGTAAAAATATATGATTGAATACTTTACAGGTGTTTGGTGTTTTGTACATGAATTAATAATTTAGTTAGTGTTAAGTGAATCAATTACATTTTTTTTCTGTATGGTAGAAAGAGGAAACAATAAAATAATATAGTTTGTATTATACTAAGAACATGGTTATCATGGATAAAAGCGAGAGCGTTGGCACTCTAGAAGATCAGGCTCTTAAAAGGAAAGAAAGGCTAAAAAATCTTAAACGAAAGAATCCCACCAATGAAAATACGGCTTTTAACACCACTGAAGCAGTCGTTCTTCCGAAGTAAGAAAACAAATATAATAATCAGTTCCAATACATTTGACAAATGATTACTAAATTATTATAATAGAAAAATACTAGAAAAAAAAAATCTACTCGGGTCACAAGTGAATCTCAGGCGGGAATCGAACCCGCAGCATCCCGAGTCGATTTTTTCTAGTATTTTTCTATTATAATAATTTATCTTATAAGATCGCATTGAAAATGCATAAAATATATAAAAATTATAAATGATTACTAGTTTATCACCAAAACAATGTTTCAATTCAAAATAACTTATAAAGTACCTATCACCTGAGCTTGCCTTAAGGGTCTAGTTCTAAAAAGAAACTTCAATTTTAAAGTGATTCCTTTAAAAATATTTGTTCTTAAGCAAAACATTTCATTAATGAAACCAATGTAAGCAATCATAAGTAAAGAGTGTTTCTTTTAGATTGGTTATTTATCCACACACTATAATAACTCTTGGTTTAAATTCCAGACCAAAATTTAGAAGTTACAAACCTCAGGATGAGCAATTACAAGAGGCAAAACTAGAAGAAGCTCAACCATCTCTTGTTGAAGATGAAGTAAAGGATTTGCTTGAAGCTGGCAAAGAAAAAGTGGGTAACCAATTCAAAAACTTATAAAAACTTATTTGGTTTTATAATCATTGTGTTTAATAACTAATATAATAGATGTTCATTTTCAACCAGTTTTATCAGTTTGGAAGTACATGTATATAACAGTTGAAAATGCCATTGGTTGGTTGGTTGATAGTTGGTGCAATGATAGCCATCTTGCCTGGGTTTGAATCCTAAAAGAGGCAGATGTTATGCATATACCCACAATATTTTTAGGCATTTTCATGCACACACACATACAGTCAGACATTGACATAAACACATATATACTATCATATACATAAAAATATAGGTATTATATTATATGTGCTATCTATTAGCTTAAAAGGAGGCACTGTTTATCAGTTTAAGAATCCTACATTTTTGTGAAAACCAATAAAAACTCTTTTTACATACATCTTCCAAAGCATACTCTGTGGTCTTGATCAATACTACTGTTAATGCTGTTCTAAACATACATAATTATGCACCTATACAATAGTTTAAAGCAAAATCATTTCCCTCTTTCTGTCCCTATGTCTGCTTAGATTGCTATGCAACAGATTTTGATTTTGTTTTCACTATTGTTTTAATGATTTTTTCCATGTGTTTTATACTTCGGAAAAGATAACTTGATACCTGTGACATATGTCGAAATGATATGTCTACAACTGCACAATATTAATGTAATCAATCATAATTACCGATTGTCTGTGACTTTTTTATTGAATGCTAAAAATAAATGAAACAAAGATATTTAAATAAAACCACTTTTACTGGATTCAGGATGCATTTTATTTGTTTTTTATATTTAATCCCTATGTTTCAAATTTCAAATAAACTTTGTTTTACGTTCATTGCTTTTATTTGTCATCGGAATAATCATTATTCCAGACACTGGAACAAATTTTGTAGATGGATCATTAAATCTTGATCTGATTGTCTGTAGTTTTTTGTTGCTTTTCAATGGTATTTGATTGTCTTAACCACCTGCGCCATGTTGTTCTCTACAAAACGTACACAAAAGTACGACTTTTTAGGACTCTTTAAATATATATATTTTTTATTGTTGTCAAAAGTAAATAAAACCATAACATATGAACAAAGAAAGTTTCTTTTGCATGAACTCTATTTAATTCTTTTCTTAATATAAATTTTTCAGGTAGTATTACAAGACTTGGATATTTCAAGCTTAGCTCCGAGGAAACCAGATTGGGATCTCAAAAGAGATGTAGCAAAGAAACTAGAAAAACTAGAGCGGCGAACACAGAAGGCTATTGCTGAACTTATATGGGAAAGATTAAAACATAGCGGAGAAGACAACCTGGGGGCAATGGTAACAATGTCAGATAATAAACCCACAGACGATGATTAATATGTTATAACTTAAATTTATAATAATTAGGAATGGCGACTTTGCTTGCCATAAAAATTAGGATTTTTAAGATATCATGTCATATTTATACAAAAAGAAAACAGTGGAGAAACCTATTGCATTTAAATTGTTTTATAATATAAAATAGTTTTAGAATTAAATATTATTTTTAATGAAATGTCTGAATTTAATTAACTTATGACCAAATTTATAATGAGGTAAATAAATGTATATTTTGAAGGTAAAATTAAAATACAATAAAGGGTAACTTTCGTAAAAGTTAAATTTACTAAAACACACTATTATAGCTATAATATGTAATAGCACAGTATATTAAAATATGATTAATGCATAATTTACATTATATGTAATAGGATTGTGGTCAGTCTGTTAAAAATCAAAAAGAGCTATTGCTTCATTGTTAGCTAATAAAATAAATTAAATTTGTACTTATCTGTTCTAAATACATATTAAAATAAAAAATAAATTAATTGTTCATCATCATTGACTACTTATGCCAGGTATTTGATTTAGGACAAATAAAAGTATACATTTAACCCTTTTAGTGCCAAGGAGCGCCGTCGCGCTGCCCTCGCTAGTTGTGAACCGTCACCGGCGCCCGCGCGGGTGACGGCCGTGTTACCGTGTTCGTATTTTTATTCATTATATTGCATTCTAACTATCTTCGATCGCATATTTTTTATATAAACATCGTTCTTATAACTCTTGTTAATATAAATTATTTATAAAAATGCACTTTTTTACTGGCATTTTAGCATATATTGGTAATATATGTATGGCACTAAAAGGGTTAATTAATGATATGTGAATTATTTTGTTTCATTCTGATACCGTCTTCCAGGATAGTCACACATCAGTCACTTTATTTCTATCCTGCGTAAAGCTAAGCTGTTGCAATATTATTTATGACCAGCCAGGAAAATTTGTCCGATGGTTGCGGTAGCTTGAAAACAAAACCATTTTCTAGCCAAACTATTGTTAACTATCATTACAAATGCAACCTAATTATGCTATTAAAAACTATATATTAGATAGTACCAAATTATTGATACTAGCAATAGTATTGTCTTAACTTACAGATAACATTTTATGAGCAACTACATACACCACAAACTAGTATTAGTTCACAAGCGGTACCAAACGATTTAACAAAAGGGAGCTGCTTTGTAAAACTGGAGTTAGAGATTATGTAAAACAGCTAATTATTCAATTCGTCTGCGACACATCCATAATGTTAGAAATAGTACATAATGTGTATATTCACTTCAGTTAATTCCGGGAAGTAAATAATTTTACAATAACAGATTTTGTGCTAAGTATGTATCTACATATATACAAATTTTATGCCTCTGCAGTAGGGAAATAAAACCAGCTAATGATGATAATATATGTAACTATTACAATAACATTACGTTTATACAAATCTTTGAAGTAAAATTCACCTTTCCCAGAATGCACTATAAACCAACGAAAAATCACTGTAAGTATAGAGCGATGAGAGAATTGTTAAAACTAATGTTTTTTTTTTAACTATAGATTATGACCGTCTTGTAGACCTAGACTATTATTTAAAATTAACAAATTATCTACGGTCTTGCAGTGGAAACATTTTGATTATTTTTACAATAGCAATATTAAAAAAATAAAATTTATTTTTCTTATAAAATTAAGTTTTATATATTATAACGAACTGCCTAAATTTTGTCTTCTACTATTACGGAACAACAACAAACGGACATTAAAATGCTTTAAATTTTTAATTTCACGAACGAATCAAAACTCATTTTTATATCCCTTCTGTTTAATCCCTTATATCTAAATCAAAGCGAGCCTCTTATACGCTTCTTACAGTAAGACCTGCGGTAGTTTAAACTGGCACTTCGTCGTTTAGGCTAAGCAAGTGCGCTGATAATGCTATAATAAAAGTTATCACATAAATTTAATGCTAAAATGGAATCCACTCAACTACGACATCACCGCCGTGCTTGAACGGATTTGAGTATCTGACGAATGCATAGATTGTGTTCAATCAGGAGCTCGAGGGAAAAGCTCAATAAGACAAATAACTAAAGTAGTATTTTAAATTCGAATAACACCCGTTTGTACGACCACCAATCAATCTTAAAGAGAAACCTGCACATCTATAAGTTTGTAGTGTGTGTGAACGCCTTAGTGTGGTCAAATCATTGTAATATGGATATTGTATTAAAAGCAAGGCTATTTCAGTACCTACTTGTTTCTATGTGATTTATTTTAACTACTGTATTTATTTTAACTCCCGCTATACGACCTTTGCTGTATTCTCTGTCCGTGTTTACCCAGTAGAATCTCTGTAACGACCCGGTTCAATATTATTAGGAAATTTGTACAGAGTTCCAGTCTTTTAATTTTAACTATGATTACTATGATTACTACCTAAAACATGGATACATATTCACACAAGTCTAAGAATTGCAAGCGAATTTCGATTCTATTGGGTATAAACATACGTAACAACTGTACATTCTACTGTCGAAATACGTATAAATAGATGGGGTACCCACTTTAACCTCTTTAGCTATATTTATGTTCATAAGTGTTCAGTAATAATAACGTAATCATAACACTAACTACAAAATATTTCGGAAGTACTGCAGAACTTTTGTTATGACCCCTTCTTCTTGTAGATTTTGTTGGGACAGTTTCTTCGTCGTCATCAGGGTCTATTTCGTTGTAGCTGAAGTAGTTGTTGTCTATATTGTAGAAAACCACCCTGTCGCCGATCGGCTGTATAGGCCTAAAGTTGTGCGTGATTTTGCCGTGCATTGACTTCAATTCCCTGAATGCTTTTATCTGTAATTTAAGAAAATATACATTATGATCATCTTATTATATCCCAACGTCTGGAGAACAAGCCTTTCTTATGCGTGTAAAAAAACGTATGGTAGAGTATGCCATAACCTGCGCTACACGGGCTATGTGAAGAATAGTGTCTGATATGGACTGCGGATGCAGTCGAGACTAATAGCATAACGGGCCATCAGAGACGTGGACAGTACGGATTGTAATTATGTCATTCATCCGATGACTGGCTTTTACGGATGTTACTTATATGAAGTAATGTTTTATTTCATATTGAAAAGCAATTGCAAACAAAATGTAAGTATGCTTTTATTAACACAGTTATTATTATTATCAAAAGTAATTATTAACAAAAGAAATTATAACTAAAAAACAATCAACTTCTCTTTTCTCAAAGCAGTTAAATAAAAAAAAGTTAACAAAAAAATATAACGATGGAACAAGATGGAATTAGCAACCTTCAAAGCTAATGCTAAGCATAGCTAATTAATAATATTAATTACTCTCGACTAATCCCCAATTAACCCAATAAAAATATAAATCTTAATGGCGTTTGCCGTACCTTAGATAATTGGCCAGTTATTTAGGAATTCCCCGAAAAATGAGTTGCAATAATTTGTCCCACCTGGGTGACAGTTCACCCTCCTAATAGGGGAAAAATACCCGGGTTTGAAAATATATATGTAGGTGAAATACAAATTTAATTCCATAATTTTAATTCGAAAACGATGAAATTTTTAAACTGGTTTCCTGTGCTTTTATTTTAAATAAATAATTTGTTTCTGTTCCTTAGATAATACCGTAACTTACGTATCTATACTCTATCCATTTCGACCTGAGACAAAAGGTAAACAAACCATAAAAAAGGTTCTTTAAGATGTCAATTTTCTTCATTGCCGGAAGGTTTGATCAAAAACATACGACTATTCAATATTTTATTATTCAAACTTTTTATATTAAGATAACTAAGAATTACTTGTCACCTTCAATAATTTTCAGTATTTTTACATCGATGTTAGGTATATTTTTTGACGTAAGTTTAGATTACTATATATTTGCTATTAAAGACCTAAAATGAATAGTGTTCTAAAACTTTTACGCATTCATAATACTTTCAAATGAAGATGAACAACCATCACATACTATAATGTAGAACTAAGTGTTTAACAACCGGGTTTAGCCGGATTATATCCGCCATTTTTTATTATCGATCAACTATTGGTGCGAGTGCGTTCTCTCCTTGATTATTTCGTTGTTTCTTGTTAATATTTGTTATAATTGTCGTTTTTGTTAAGTTTTATTGTTGTGTTATGTTGGTATATATTGTTATTGTTGAGTTTTTGTTATTAAATCGTTTTTGTCAGATAAAATGAGTGAACCTGGACCAAGCAGCGCTTGCACTTTTACTTCTGGACAACATATTTAAGTACGTAGAGGAAAGTTGGTCCAAAGATTCATATCCTTAGAAAAATGATGTCGTGAACAAGACTGCCGAGATAATGGGAATATTGCAGGCCTATTATAACTAACCTAATTTGAATAACTTTTGAATTAATTTTTTTATTCAAATTAGTAGTATCATTTGGATGAATAGCAATGATAGCTTGTGTTTATATACACTTAAGTAAGTTTATATACCTTTTTCCTTTTTTAAAAAATTAACAACCTTAAATATACCATATTTTTTATCCCAAAATTAGATAAAAAAGTTTGAGAACCACACATTCTTTGTTTACATTTTGTCTCAGATCGAAATGGATAGAGTATAGTGTTCTAACTATTCCATATTCCAAAGTATAATAGATTTTCCTTTAAGGATGTCATTTTTGATTGAAAAATAAAGCAAGTTTTATTTTTGATTATACATATTTAAATTACTTCTGTTTCTTGTTGATTCTTTTTTATAGCTATACTTTCCAGTATAGGTATAAAATTCATTCATTTTTGGAATGCCCCTCAAGCACCCCACGCGTGGCTAATGTCTCCCAGCCCATGTTGTTTCTTATTAAATTTTTACACAAATTACGCCACGTTCCTAACAGCTTTATGCTGTAGGTGTTATTAGGACATGTTTATATAGGTTTCCATTTATATAGGTTACTTGTTTGAATCTGTGAAAATCACTTATCAGACGGAAAAACACAATATCACTTCGTTCTTCTAAATCTAACGGCCGACAGTAATGGCCTCGCTTCGCGGGAAAGCGAAGAATTACCTAGCTTTCTTGTTTAAATAGGAAATGCACTGCATAAATAAAAATAAATACTGTGTGCACTTGGGAACTTTTTAACTTTTTTTTTTCCTATTAAACATCTACAATAATAATTCTATTTTGTATGTGTGAGATTATGCATAATATGTGCTGGAACTGATGTGTGAAATTTGTATGTGTGAGATTATGCATAACATATGCTGGAAAGATTATGCATCCTTACTAATATTATTAATCGGAAAGTGAGTTTGTTTGTTTGTTTGTTCCGCTTTCACGCCGTAACTACTGAACCGATTGCTTTGAAATTTTTCAGACGTAAAGATAAAAGTCCGGTTTAAATAATAGGGTACTTTTTATTCTGGAAAAAAATGATATTCCCGAGGAAAAACAAAAATATTGTTTACTTGATGGATGGATTGTAGATGGCGCTGTGTATCGTTTAAAACAAGGTAAAATATTGCAAACGAATATAAACATGTAAATTTAAAAGCTAAATGGCACGATAATGAATCCCCGAAAATGAGGAATTCCCGAGGGATGGCGTACAATTTGTTTTATCGTCTAAACTGTTTTTTTACATCTACTTATATGTTGCAAATGAATATGAACATGTAAATTTTGAAGCTAAATGATACGAAAATGAATCCTCGAAAATGAGGAATTCTCGAGGGATGACGTACAATTTGTTTTATCGTCTAAATTGTTTTTTTTTTACATCTACTTGTCCTGAAATCACTAAAGTCAACTAATTACTAATTGGTATAAGTATTAGTTACGTTATTTAGTTCTTGAGGTATGCGATAGATGCCGCTGGGTGTTTTTTAAAACATGGTAACGATGTGTTTTTTAAAATACATAAGAAGTGGAATGATAGCTTGGAAAAACATTGTTTTTCGCATGGTCAGCTCTATGTAGCGTGTTCCCAGGTTTCCAGTGCCCAAAATCTGCATGTTTTTGCTCCACAAGGGAAAACATATAATACAGTGTACCATTCAGTTTTGGTTTAACAACTAATTGTATCCAGCGTTACATACATATGAATTACGATCAGTAGTTTTACTTTCATTTACTGCCCCAGCTCTAGGATGTACACAATAAATGCTAATAATTGTACTATGCTTATAACTTTCGCGTTACTTGCGCGATACTTTTGCTTATATTTTGATTTTGATATTTTGGCGAAGTATTATCGTAATTGAATTAACGCTACGGCAGCACATTAAATACGATCAAATAAACATGGTTTGTTATTTATTAGTTAGGACGCAATTCCATTTACGTTTCATTATTTATTATTATTTATATTTAATTATATTATCATATTATTTATTATTTAATTATCAATTTTTATGCGATAAAAAGTAGCATAAGTAGAAATATTACAATTTGATCATAAATACCTACCGCTATAACTATCCATTTTTCTAATATCACGTTCAATGCCACCGACTCGCAGGATCTATGTCAGTGAACCAGGGATTCAAAAACACCTTTATAAGGAGACACTTTCATAAGGGTTTCACATTGAATCTGTTACAGAGTTATTCCTGTATCACTTATTTGGGTGTTTTGAACCTGTTTTGCGTCGAACACTTATAAAAGTGTAAACTGTTTTACGTTTAACTATCTATGTGTATACATAGTACACCAACATAGGCATTTCAAAGTACCCAAATGATGAGTGAGCTGTCGCATAGTTATGCCAATGTGAACCTTATTGGCTGTAACAGATATTAACACTTATGAACCGGTATTTTCTAAAACAGTTCAAAGTGTTACAGCTTCTTTCTGTTTAACTTTTAAAATAGAAATGAAAAACAGTGTTCAGAACACTATTCGGATACCGCTAAAATCCCTGCAGTGAACTCGCCGAGCGAGGCATTGAACGTGTTAAGGTCTCGTCGAGAAAAAAATTCCTTTCGATGGAAATTACTTAAGTAAGTACTTTCCAATACTATATAATACTTAATAATAATACTTGGGATTTAATTACTAGGCTATTTTGATTGGCACAAACATGTACCCTTACCGAGGTTTGTACCTGGGATCCTTAGTGCAGGACAGAATCAACACAATTGCCCCAACAAATTGTACGTTCCGTCGTATACAATACCTGATCCTGTGCAAGTCTTATGGGTTGCTCAAAGTCGAGCCAGATGACGACCTCGGAGCAGGGCGGCGTGGTGAGTGAGCCGCGGTATGTAAAGTAGCGGCGCAGATCGTACGGCAAGATATTTAAGAACGAGAACGGATGATCCATCATCACGCTTGAGCGCGGCTCGGTCACCTTCTGTAGAGCTTCAGTTATCTCGTCGTACGCCGGATGCTGGTGACGGTCCAGCTACAATTGCACACAATCGATTAAGGGCAGGTTACCCTGAACCGCTTAACATAATTGTCTTTAAGTAGGTGACTTGTGATTTTTATTTACAACCGACTCACAAGTGAGATTTTGGGGTTTCCTACTTGAGTTCGAAATACCATTCTGGGAATATTGCTACATCTGTGAGTTGATATGGATGTCTTAAAATTGCGATGTTGCGATGTTGTTAATTTTATTTCGAATATTTTTCTGCGATTTTGTACTAAACCTCATCTGTACATACCTATGCACAACGTGGATGACGAAAATATAAGTGATGAATTCTTAAGGGAAACTCAGAGAAGGGAAATAAATAAAATACCTTTTGAAATAAAATTGAATCATTTTTTCGTACAATATCAGCTTGAGTCGGATTTTTCCACTGATAAAGCAAATTAGGTTCTTTGTCAAGTCAAATTATCAATAAAATTAAAGGTAAATTTGATTTTTCTAGTATGGGTAAAAATGCTGATTTCTACATCAGATACTGAAAAGACAGAAAACAGAAACAAGACAGAGACCCTGAAAAACACTGAATTCTTACGTGCTATTTATGTATTGCCCATGAATTGCAATACATAAGCATGTTTCAGCTATTGATTTTTGCAATATTGATTTTGTTGCGAATCACTAACCAGATGGTGTTTAGATTTTAGATTTTTTTTACTTTTTATTTTTATTATTTCATTATTTATATAAAACGAAGACAAACCATCATTATAGTTGACTAAATAAAAACTTAAACAAATGTTTTTTTTATTTACCATTCCATCTTTGATATAAATATATATATAGGTAAGTATTATGCATGAAAGCTATCGTGTTATCGATGTTTCAGAATTTTATTACATTTTATTGTATCGAACAAAAAAGCGTCACATAAACAAAGTGTTGTATACTGGCTGGCATATATGTAAAACTACATGTTAATCAAAATTCTTACGATGTTCTATGTCACTATAGACATTAAGGTTTATTGACTTGGTTACCAAATATATTCTTGTACACACGCATTTATAAGTTTTCTTTATCAAATAATATTATTACAACATTCGTTATCAGCACGAGGCTCTAGTATAATGAGTGATCAAATGATGCTATAAACAGTGAGGATAAATATTATTGGATCTCTGCTATGCGGGACGAATATAACGCGTTAACAAAGAAAAGTACATGGACATTAGTTGATAAACCTAAAAATAAATCGTGTATCAAATCCAAATGGGTATATAAAATAAAAAGAGATGCTTCAGGTAATATTTTAAAATATAAGGCGCGCTTAGTGGCCAAAGGTTTTACGCAAGTGTATGGCGTAGATTATTTTGAAACTTATGCGCCTGTTGTACGTAATTCTTCTCTTCGAACACTGTTAGCATTCGCTGTTCAAGAAGGTTACAAAATTCGCCATATGGATGTCGATACGGCTTTCCTTAATGGAGACTTGGATGAGGAAGTCTACATGTTACAACCAGAAGGCTTCATTGATGAATTGCATTGTGACAAAGTTTGTTTATTAAAACGTTCCATTTATGGCCTCAAGCAGGCGCCGAGGTCTTGGAACATTAAATTAAAACAAACATTGTCAGCTATTGGTTTCACGCAGGCTCCCTCGGAGGCATGTATATTTAGAAAAACAATAAATGAAAATGAAACTCTTTTGTTGGCCGTGTATGTCGATGACATAATTTGTCTATATAAAGAAGATGTCACCTTTGACAATTTCAAAAGTGACATACAAAAATGCTTCTCTATTAAAGATTTAGGACAAATTGAATTTTGCTTAGGTATGAATGTAAAATATGAAAATAATTGCCTAAAAATTTATCAGAAGACATACATCGAGAAAATAGCAAAACGATTTAATATGAGTGATGTGAAAAGTGTATCTGTGCCGCTCAACAAAAGATTAGAGAAATCAAAGGAAGAATACTCTTACGACTGTCCTTACCAAGAGTTGATAGGATGTCTGATGTTTCTTGCTGTAAGCACTAGGCCAGATATTGCGTTCACGGTGAGTTACTTAAGTCAGTTTAACACCAAGTATGATGAAAGTCATTGGAAATGTGCTAAACAATGCTTAAAGTATTTGATAGCAACTAAAGACTTAGGTATAACTTACAGAAAGAATACGGATTGGATACTTCGTGGGTATTCTGATGCTGACTGGGCAAATTGTACCGAAGATAGACGGTCATATACGGGATATTATTTTAGTATCGCGGGGGGACCAGTTACATGGGAAGCACGTAAGCAGCCGACCGTAGCTCTATCATCTGCTGAAGCAGAATACATGGCCCTTGCCAGCGCTGTCAAGGAGGCTTGTTTCTTGAGGCGTACGCTGAACTATCAGGTGAGCTTCACAAAGTTGTTTTGTATTCTGACAGTCAAAGTGCACTTACGTTAGCCGCCAATCCTGTCCACCACAATCGCACAAAACATATTGATGTTAAGTTTCACTTTATTCGTGAAAAGGTCAATGATGGAACGGTAACGTTACGTTTCTTATCGACGGATAAGTTACCTGCTGACATACTGACCAAGCCTTTAGGGCGCATCAAACATAAAACCTGCCTAGATGGCATGGGCATCACATAAATTGATATCGACTGCAATTGTAACTTAAGTTTTGTTGTATTGTAGTGTAATTTATGTTTTAGTTTTATTTTAATTTGTCTATGCTATTATGTTGTTTCTTTTTATTGCGAATGTGCTACTACCTTGTTTATTGCTTTTGCGAATTTAGATTATGGGGGCGTATGTTGTATACTGGCTGGCATATATGTAAAACTACATGTTAATCAAAATTCTTACGATGTTCTATGTCACTATAGACATTAAGGTTTATTGACTTGGTTACCAAATATATTCTTGTACACACGCATTTATAAGTTTTCTTTATCAAATAATATTATTACAACACAAAGCCTCCTCAGTAACATGACATCGATATAGAATATCGATGTAACTACATATATTCGCAATAGAGTTTCGAACAGGACGCCCGAGAATCTGAGATGATGAAAATAAAAATTATAGAATCAACTAAAACTTAGTATGTAAAATGTAATCTAACTTCTTTTGATTTGACGCTCCGGCCAGAGTAAAATACATGGGCATTTGCTTCTAGCTTTAGATAATTAGTTTATTATGCGTAAAGGTAAAAAAAAATATTGCTGTAGCGTGAGTCAATAAGTTAAGCATTTTAGTAAGAACGTAGTTTACTATTTTTGGTTTTCGGCGTCCAATAGTGAACAGTAAATGTTATCACCTCATAAAAGAAAGCTAGAACTGTCAGGCCATCAGGATGCAGAACGGCTTCTTTTACACTGTGGTACTCCTCTTTGTAGAAAACCATATGAAGCTCCATGGGGAAACTGTAAGAAGTTATAAAACAAATTATTCAAGTTTTATTTTAAAAGCAGGTATCCATAATATTTGGGGAGCAAATATGTAGCCTTTTCCCTATGTAGGTAGGTACTCCGAGAAGGACTGAAAGATTTGTATTTTTTATTTTTGATACTGTCGTTTCGGGTTATCGTTCCTCTACAGATTTTATGGAGGGATAACTTTTTAATTACTAACCTGCGGTGGTTGATTTTGTCCTCCGAGCCGAAAGTATCGTTGTCACCCCAGTGGAAGTGCATCTGGCTGAATACGTAATCACCGTCCAGTGGGCCCCCACGGACCCTTGGATGGGGCTCGTTTTGAACCTCTATTAGCACTAAAAATTACGAATAATATGCATTAAAGGTATACATCAAACCAGCTTGCAACTATAAGTATTGCATTATGAGCTCTAGTAAATATCGATAGACAGTCCTCATAGCAAGAATTAACCAAAGAGAACATTATGCTTCGCTCTATTGAAATTAAATCGACGACTTTTTGTTTATTTTATTTAATTATTTATACTTTATGCACATTTTGTACAAACGCGGACTTAATGTCTTAGGCATTTCATACCAGTCAACCTTAGGCTGATGTGGAGACAAGTAAGAGGTAGGGTGCACAACAAATGTAAAAAATATATATATAATTACATATATGCATATAAACTCTACTTAACACTCTCATACTGCCTTTTCGAGTAAGGCAGGCCACCTATATGTTGCACTAAGCGAGATAAGCAGGCTGTACGGGCCGCCGGTGTACCGCACGGCCTTCTGCACTGAAAATATCTATATATGGGTGGCGGTAAGAGTGTTAAATAAGTACTATAAATAAATATATACCAAGTAAACGATAACTGTTATGATTGTTAATGACGATTGTTAAAATTTAACAGGTAAGTAGCTTCTTGCTCTTTAAGAAATTTACGCAATTTATTTTTAAACAGACATTGGACAATCTGATATCTAAGGGAAGGGCGTTCCACAGAAGAATAGGATAAACAAAGAATGATTAATATCGGAGCGATGAGAAGAACAATCAAATAAACGGTTGGAAACGGAGATTTTTATCGTGAGACACTTCTCACTAATTTATGCACTCATAAGTACTGGAAACGCGAAGTTAGGTAAGGGGGAGCATTAGGGGAACTTAATATAGTAAATAGGGTGGTCAAGGCCCGCATACTTCTACGCTGCCGAATGGACAACAGTTTAAGCAAAGATCGGTGGGCGGACACATGATCATATTTGAGGAGATTAAAAACGAAACTAATGCAGCTATTTAGAAGACTTTCGAGCTTAATAAGTAGATCTGCATTCAGGAATTCAGACTATAGGAAAAATTAAGGTCTGCACAAACAATGCCTTGACATCAGCAAGTAAAAAGTTATTAATACACCGCAAAACGCCAGTGGTCTTCTTACAAATACTTGTATACTTGTGATTGGCAGTTTAACCTAGAGTCTTTATATAAAGCCAGATCCTTGATACTTGGGTCAACATAAATTGAAGCGCCGTTGAAGACAATAGGAGGCAGATTGGTGAAATCGACTCTGAATATCATGCGGGGACCACCCACCAACAAAGCTTGACATTTACCCGGGTTGACGGCAACACCAAACAGTCAGACCAGGACTTAATGTTGTGTAGGTCCCTATTCAACGCATCGATGTCATCATTTATGCTGTCAACAATTGCCTGAGCAAGTGTAAAGTACAATATATCTGCAAGTCATCAGCATAAAGATAATGCGAACAGTGAAGATTATATGTGATAAAGTTAATAAAAATTGAGATAAGAAGAGGAGAGAGTATGCCATCTTAGGGAACACCAGTATCTAAATTACGCTAGGATGAGGTTGCTTCATCTGACTGCACTGCCTGCTGACGTTCCCGAAGTTAAGATGAAAACCATTTTAATACCTCATCAGAAATCATAAGATTGAAAAATATGGAGAGAAGGATGCAGTGACTCACGGTATTAAAAGCGTTTGAAAAGTCAATAAGTTTCTAGACGGTTACCTTACCATCCTCAACTGTTTCCCTAATATCACCTGTCACTTTAAGGAGTAGGGAAACCATATCCAGGCCTAAAACTGGACTGAAAAGGACTTAGAAGGGAATTCTGATGGATAAACTGATAGAATTGTTTGTGGACTCAGGCCTCAAGCACTTTGTACATGAAGGGTAGGATGGAAATTAGACGAAAGTGATTGGGATGAGTTGGATTAGCAACTTTCGGGAGAGAATGGACATAGGCTTTACGCCAAAGGTTAGGGAAAACGTCGGAATCAAGAAAGACGTTAATAATATGCGTGATAACAGGCAGAAAATGTTCCAATAAAGGTAATCTCTTTCGGCGACTACCTACAGCATTAGATTTGATCAAGAGGATAATCTTTGTAACCGGAGAAAAATTAAAAAGGATTATATTAGGACGCGTTAGTCCTGTTAAAGAAGCAACAGTGCGTGAGGAAAACGCATGATCAAGTTTCAATGAAGAAGTGAAGTGGACAGTAAGATCGTCGAGATCAATTGTGTCGGGCAGGTCTTAAGGTCGCAATTTGCTAATACCGTAGATACTTCGAATTTTAATTGCAGGAATCACTATTTTTTTCTCCTTGTTACTGAATAACATAATGACAATGAGTGGTAAAAGGAGTCGAAACTTTTAAAAGTGAGACGTTTACTGTTGACGGATGACTCACGCAGTAATGCGAAAAAAGTTGTCTCCCTGGTGCATAGGGGCGGCAGAGCTCGAAGCGAGTAGGTGAGCGAGACGATTCAGCCCTGGTTGGTAGGTTCACCGAGTTACATGTGTTAAAATTTCGGTGAGTGCAGACTCACCGAAATTTTAACACATGTATCCATTGAGGGTGTTATGTTTGTTTGTTTCTTTTGTCATTTTACTTTATTTTATCTAAATCTTTCAAACAAAAGCAACTAAATGAAAATCGGTTCATCCGTTCAATAGCTGACCCCTCGTTTTTGCGTGGGGGTTAAAAATAATCATTTATATTACGTGTAATTGCGATTGGCGTGTAGCTGTATGCCTAACTAATTAAATAAAATAAATAATAAAACTACTTATATAATTAATATGAATCTAGATTAAAAGCCTCGGTCTCTTTCATCATTAATAACAATCTCAAAATTGAAAAGTAATATATACCTCCTACTGCCTTCTTCGGTTACAACACTTTAAGAGATTGTTGTTTTATTCAGCTTAGCCATAAAGCTATCTTACTGTGTCACTGATATGCAATAACACGTTAACTAACACTACATTCGATGGCAATGAACTCCAAAGTCAGTACCTAGTTACTTACTTAAATAATCAACGTAAAAAGTGTATCATCACAAAATAAGTACTTAGTTGCAAATCTGGGGATATTATTTATTCAAATGTTTTCACCTATCCATATGTATCTATTAAAGCTATGAAAATCGTAGATAGGTAACAAAGATCAAAGAAAAGCTAAAAAAATCAACCGTTCCTTTAGAACTATGGATTTAGTTTCAGTTCCGCGCAATTAGGTCAATGTAACAAAGACAATTGGTAAAAGTATCCTCGAATATATTGTGAATTAATTATTACATGAATCCTATCGAACCAGGTTCGATTATTCGGTTCAGAGTAATGTCGTCCAGGTTTCATTTCAGATTTATTTCAGAGACATGAGCGTTATTAACACAAAATAACAAAAATAAAAAGGATTCCTTGGATGTTCGCCCTTGGATGCTCGCCGAAGCTCACAGCTTAATACGTGCAGTGTAAACGAGGTGTAATAATCGAGGACCGAAGACGAGCTTTAAGAATTTTATTTAAATTTTAAGACTATGACTTGAGGAGGAATTTGTCTTCATAAGTGAAGGACTTTTTCATAATTCCCACAAACATTTTCTACCTTCGTACATCCACTATTAATGGATATTTTATTCTAGAGACCGTGGATTCAATTCTTAGAATCCGGATTGTTCTCATTTTATGTTTATTCAGAGGAATTTTAAGCACGCCTGCACCTAATTAGATGGTAATAAACTGTTTTTTCTTTTATTTTGAATGTTTTCGCTTTTGATCCCTATCAAGCCCGGGGGCCTAGACGGGTTTCACGATGGAGCCAGCTAACAAGGAAGTTGTAAGTTAATTAGCTATTACTAGCGGCCCGTCCTGGCTTCGCACGGGCACGACAAAATTCTTTAAATTTTTTCTAGCATTCAATATAGCCTATGGCACTCAGCAATAATGTGCCTTTCTATTGGTGAAAGAATTTTTAAAATCGGTTCAGTAGATCCCGAGATTACCCCTAACAATTTAACAAATATACAAACACACAAACTTTACTTCTCTATAATATTAGTATAGATTATTAGCTATAATTAATGAATATTTTCAGTGTTGTAGACTGCTAGTCATCATTTGATGTTTAATATTGAGACAATTATGTAGTTTAAACAGAAATGTTAATGTAGCGCAGCCTTTTCAACATCTAATTGCAGAAAAGAAACGAAGTTATTCGGTTAGCTGAATATGTTATCCAGTGCTATGTCTTAGAATTCCCATTTCCCTACCCTCACTTCATAATCGGTGTCATATAGTAATCGGTATCGTATATAATATTTTCTATAACAAGAAAAGAAAATTCGTGCACATTTTTTAATATAATAAAATGTTTGAAAATTTATGCAATAAAATTAATATTTAAAGCAGTCGTTTCATTTAATTACGCAACCATGTTTTTTATTATATACATACATAACTATAAAACTTAAAATTCAAATAAATAAAAAAAAAACAGCTTATATTTAGTTAACCTTATCAAGAAAGACAAAAACCTGTATTGTTTCACTTAATTTAGAAAATAAAATAAGAGTTAAAAAGCTATAACGAACTTGTGCAATCAATAATCTCAAAGAAACTTTCGGTCATTTCATAGTCAAATACTTACCTTTTAATTAACGGGCAGTTATCACAACATTGTTTCACTTTTTCCAGTCTTGCATTATAAAAAATAACCTTATAAATACTTACTTACCTAAACCTAGAAATATCTTACTACCTACCAAAATAAAATAAGAAAATCAAGTTTCCTTAATTTATCCTACCCACCAGTATGTCCGTTATTGGAGACATGTACTCCATCGATGGAGTCATCGAAGCCTATAAAAACGATATCAGGTAGCGTGACCTGCTTGACGCGTAGCACATTGATGTTGATAGGGCTCTGATGCTTGCCAGCGCACTCGCGGTATCTTTCACCCCAGTGTGTAGGTCCTGGAGATAATAAAAAATCCTTATTTATTATCGTCGTTTTACAGAAAAAGACATTTTATAACATTTTTACAAAATCTCAAAACAGTTTTTATTATGTAAAGAAATTATGACTACAAATAAATAAACTTGTCTCCGGTATCAGATGATTGTAGGGATAGGTATCTAGAAGATGAAGAGATGGAGCTGGCGTCAGCTCAAGAAATACTTGAAAAAATTGAAGGGGCGTGGACAAGGCCTCGGTACCTTAAAGGTTAATTTTTTCTTGTAAAATTTTCATTACATATTAAAATCTAACAGTAAAGTGTTTAAATAACAATAAATATATTTATCTATCTTCAAAACGTATAAGTATTAAAATAATACTATGTAATTATTGGTATTCATTGTTTTGTTATGTTCATGTGGAATACTTCATTTGCTTAAGTTTTTAGTTTTACTGTTGCTTGTATGTAAACAAACATTTGTTTACATTTAATCAACAGCAAACACGCTCATATGACAATTTACATTCGAATATGACTTTTCAAAGCACCGACACGAATTACGGTAATTAAGGGTCAAATATAAATCATATAAGTAACTCATAGGTACCTATCTACTTATATTTTTAGAGTGCTTTTTATCTTCAATATAAGACATCCTACTAAATAATTAAAATACTGACTAGAAATTCTATTTTTTTAAATACAATCTTATATCAGCATCTTTATCATTTAATAGAATATCCTCAAAATATTATTCAGTACAAGTAATTTATTTAACAAATGTTAAGAACAAAATCAACTTCGTCACATGACATATAGAAACAGATATTATTATTGTATGCGCTAGACAGAAATAGAATACAGGGAAAATTATTACTACATATCACTTTAATCAATATTCTCCGCCTACGGTTCAATGGCTGCAAAGTATTACGTTCGTCAAAGATAAAGTTTACATTTAACAAACATTATACTTTGAAGTACTATGGCAATCATGCAATGAATGAAGGACTTTCTCAAAAGTATTATTAGAATAGAAATAGTAGCTGAAGCTTATAAAAGAGTTAAGACGGCCGTAGATCAAGATGTCATATTTGCACCAGATAAACAAAATTCAAACTTCGACGATGTTTCTACGTATGTAGACCCACTCGTGACACAAGCATTCAACTTGCCACCCAGAGTTAATTGGATTAATAATTTGTTTAATAGAATTGTATATTTGAAAAATGTAAGTTAGACATTTAAATAGACAAACAACAATTTTACTCACCGATTACACCGTCATAACCGAAGTCTTCCCCCCTCGTCAATATAGGCGCTGGAAAGAAATACATAATAAAAAGTCATATTCTACAAGAAACATACTTAACTTATTAACTAGTGATGGCAAGGACCCAAACTTTTTAGCCCTAAATTTAATGCGCGTGTTTTTTTAAAGTTAGTTACAGTTATTAAAAAGCTTAAGGTTAAAGTAATTCAAAATCATTAGTCTTAAAAATGACTTTAAGATTTTGTAGACTTCAAGCTTCGCATTAAGAAAGCTCTTATCATAGCTTTCTGTATGCGAAGCTTGAAGAAACTAGCGTTTCGAGGGCTTAAAAGCCATTCAGCCTTTCAGCCGTCTAACCATTACAATAAAGCGGTGAGCCTTCAAAAAGGACTAAAATGCTCAGGCCTTTGAAATCACAACTGATCATTTAGTAGTTATAGTCATCGAAAAGTATATTTTAAACTTTTCGATGACTTTTCAACTCATCCAAAATAATTTTAACTATTTAAAAAAAAATACGTGATAATATAAAAGATATTCATTTTTAGTTTAAATATATTAAGGTAGTATAGTCTTATAATAGGATAAAAAATAAAAAATAATTTATTTTTAGACAGACACCATAGATGTTAGTGACAAATTTATTTAATTTCTTGATTTCGGTTTTAATTTAATTCCATAAAAAATCAATTTAATTATTATATTAAACATTTTAATTAATACATTACTATTGCATCTACTCAGCTAGTTCATGAAACATGTATTGATAAATAGCCCGAGCAGAGCCGAGTGCAATCGATCTCCTACTCAGAGTAAACAGGACTGGAGTAGCCTTTGCCTAACATTACCCCTCTGCCAAATGCACAAGCATCGGAATCCTGTGCGTTATATAAAACTAGTTGAGCCGCCATTTTAAAACCACAATAATCAGAACGTCTTACCGTGCAGAGCTCCCACGAAAATGCCTGCCTGTGCTGTTTTCTACTGTAAAAAAAATTCGAAAATATCTGGTATGCAAAAAGATGGCGTCACCTTTCATTTGTAAGCATAATTTTTAGGTTTTGATTATTATTTAATTCATAATTTCATGTTTTAGCAGACTACAATTTCAAATTTCGCGCTCAAAGTTCGTTTGATGACGTCATGGCTGCACTCCCCACGAGACTACCTAGGGTTGACCATTATCGCATTTCAATTAATTAAGACAAAAATTAGAAATAGTTTGTTGGTAATAAATAACTGTAATTTTGTATTAATTAATTACCAATTATAATTTCGTTTTAACAATGTACGTTGCGTGTTTATTTTTAGTTCAGTATTAAGTACATACCTACAATTTTGCGGCTGCTTGAAGCCTATTCTTTGCTACACAACATGGAAATATAAAATAATAAATAAAATAATTAATTAAAATAATAATCAAACTATTTGCCCTTTTATTCATGCTGGGTGGCGCTCATAAACATTAAGAGTACTAATGCTGTATATACCTACAGTGTCCCTGACTTCATAAAAAAGCACGGTTAAAAGGGTACCATCGCCTAACCAGCACACCCGATCATTTCCGAGAAACCAAAATTTTTTTTCGAGCCACAGGACAAATTGTTTTTATTTTGTAATCAGCAACCCTTATTAATTTGTACAAAATTAATTTGCACAATAGTGATGTCAACTTCATCGATATTGTGATTTTACGAGTGAGTAATGAATGAGTGAATGAATGCTTTTTCTTAACGATACTAAAAAACAGCTTAGATAAATTACAGTTTGTTTCAGTAATTATTACCAGGTATTAATGATGATTTCAAATAAGAATAAGATATGTGATTTTGAACTGATGACGCCGTATGTAAAGTGCGGAATTATACTATTTACCTGCGATATTATACATACGAGAATAAAACTGTAAAGATATAGAATAAAACAGGTCAAGTCCACCTTAAACCAAATGGCTAGTAATGAGAGTAGGGTCAAGGCGGCAACAGTGGTTATAGCGGCAACAGTGGCGCACTGGTCGTTGTATCAAAAGTATTATAGGTATCTTTTTCTATTTCTCACTCTTCGGAAGGTCTCCTGATAGATACTGGTCACAACCAGTTTCCCTGGGTCAACCATGTAACAAACCCGTGTTTAAGTGATTTCTTTGTTTTGACGAAAGAAAAAGTGAATTTTCAGGTGAGATATACTTGGTATTTTTTCACAAACCTTTTGTTTCACTAATGGACTTATATTTTTGCTAAGTAACAAACTTCTTTGAGGTCATTTTGGCGTATACTGCACTTCGATTTACGTAAAACCATCACACGTGGAATGAGTTAAATCCAAAATGGCAGTTTTGTACACAGTGGCTCAAATCATTTGAGTTCACATTGGTTCAGGATCCACTGTGTACTACTGGTACTGGATAATAACTACCCGGACATTAGTTTAGCAAAAATCAAGACGTAATATTTTTTCTTAATTTTCCCTTTTAGGATGACTTGACCATCAAGGCCCCGTAAAATAGGGAAACACATAGCTGACATGAAAAAAAGCAAAATTATATTTCTTATGTGTGAATGAAAAGTCACTTTGAGACTGAAGTAGTCAAAAAGTTACCTGATTATTCATTTTAAGGATAAAAATTTATTTTGTTTGATAGTTTATGCAAGATACAGAAAAAGTTTTCTGTTGATGATTAACTAAGTCAAAAAAAAAATAAGATAATTTAGTAAATTTTAAATGTGTAAGACTGAACAGTCACTTTGAAGTGAAGTAGTAAAAAAAAACTCTTTTTCGATGTAAAACTTATTGTTTGATTAAAACAAAAAATAAAGATCGATAAAAAGCAAAAAAAAAACATTTTTATTTGAGTTATATTATAGATGATCCACTGTGAACTTGCCTGATTCACTGTAAACTGGGGGCCGATTCACTGTATCCCACCCCCAGTACACAGTGGCTCAAATGAGATTTTTTTTTAAATGCTGTTTATTTTCTAAAATATTACCTTGTTTAACTAAATCGATTGGAATAATCAATATACATTAGTTACGCTATAATTCTAATCCTTTTACATCTTTCCAACACTCACCCACATCAAGTTACATCACTGGAAAAAAAAAGTGACCCACTGTTGCCGCCTTGACCCTAGAGGAAGCGAAATCACTAATTTTTGAACATTTTGTCTGTCTGTATGTATGTTTGAGCACGCATCACGCAAAAACTACTCGACGGATTTTGATGACATTTTAGTATGGTAATAGCTAAATGTCATCGTCAACATTTAAGTTAAGTTTTTTTATTAATATTGTAGCATTTATAGCTCTTTTTAAAAACCGGCTTGTCCAACTGCAATACTTCAAGATACTAGGAGTAAGGTATGTGGTGCCAAAAGTCATTTGTACATAAATGAAAGCTATTGGAAGATAGTATTGCAGTATTAAAATTAGAAATGATCGGTATGTGTAGCTCAGGCAAATATACTCTGCCCCTAGGCGGTATACTAATTGTTGGTATTTATACTTTAAGCTTTGACATGCCCGGAAACATCTAATTTTTCATATCCAGTTTTCCTAACGAATACAGCATACGAAAAAAATGGATTCATGCTTGTAATAGGTAATAGGGCATCTTGGGCATCTTCAAGAACAAGTACTATATTTTCCATACATTTTGAGCAGTCTCAGTTTCAAAAATTATCTAACAATAGAAGAAGATTAGTTGCCCATGCTGTGCCAACGTTATTCTTGAATGATCCTCTTAGTTTATTATATAACTAGTTATGTTTCAAATAGATATTAACAGTTTTAGTTTATTACATTTAAATGTATTAATTTTAGGTTAAAGAATAAGTTGAAAAGGAAATACCTGCAAAAAGTGATGTAAGCAAATCGCAAAAAAATACAAATAATCAATCGGTCAAAGTAAAAATCTGAGAATTATAACTATATACGCTTTGTTAAAAATAATGTTTCAGAGTTCCTCTTTTCCATTATGGTTATACGCGAAAGGGTCCACAGTAAATTCTATATATATAATAACACCTATTGTAAATATCTCTTAAATGCAATAAACTATTCAGTTTCAATTTGTATTTTATGGATGTAGCCTTCGAAACTGACTGTTGTAGCGTGTAATATCATCATTAATTTAATTTAATTTTTAATACATAATGTAGGAATACTAACGCAAAGTTAATACATTCATTCATTAAACGAAACTGATTTATCGATATCGATATTCTCGTGCTATGTCATGTCACTTCTCACACAATGACATTCGTGTGTTTGAATAGAACGTTAACACACTATTTTAAGCACGTGTGCGTGTATTTTAAATATGTTTGTCGTATTATGCATGTGTGCGTTTGTAAACACGCAAAGAGTTTTTGTTCCTGTGTGCTGGCATTGAATGTAGTAGTAACCTCACCCCCCGCAAAAAATGGCAGAAAAATATGTACGAGAAATTGACTAATGGCTACTCCAGTCCTGTTTACTCTGAGATCTCCTATCATATTCAGGATTCTGTTTCGATTGTCTCACACCCGCCGCACCAAAAACGCTTTGCCATAACGAATAATGGCATAGAAGTCGTTAGTGCTCGCATCTGCAAACATTCTAGATGCACTAGAGTAATGTGGGAGCCTAAAAAGAATCCTGAATACGTTATTGTATACAATTCGCAGAGCATTGTAGACACTCTGAGTGAAATTAGCCCATAAGCTGCATGTATAAAAATCTTGACAGTAAGCGTTAAATAATGTTACCTTGACTGGTGCTGAGCAACTTGCAAACCTATGTGCCAATATATTTATTACCTCGAACCGCCGATGCCTTGCGTTCCCCTTCTATACCAAAGTCGGAGGTTATCTGTGACAATATGCCCTAGGTTTTAAAATTTTGCCACATGGCTCAAAGCAGATCCATTCAGGGTAACAGTTGGTAATAGGCCCCTTAAATTTTTCTCTAAATAACATACATCGACTCTTTATAGAAATGTACTCGTACATTAAACCACGAGTTTCAGCATAAATGTTTCACAGATTATATTCATATCTATAAGATCTATAAGTTTCATCAAGCCTCTCAATGAGGGGCGCAGCAGGACCATATCGTCTACATAACTAATTTTATTAACACAAACTCTTGAAAAATCAGTCCTTCTGTGTTAAAATTATAGGCATGCATAAGTAGTAGCGATAAATGTATATTTGACTTGTAATTGCAATCGCCATCGTACCAATTAAATCAATAGTAATTAAACTTTTTGCATATTATACTTATAAATAAGTTGTTAGGGCTTTTTTGATACTGATACAATCGTTTGTAATGGAAATATACTTAATGAGGAAAGTCTATTGTTCAGTAGACAAGTCGACCAAGAGTTTGAACAGTGTTCCTATTAATAAACGGTCATTTGCATAGAAGCATTATCATAATATGACATCATCTATTCATATAAACGGGGACATAATTAAAGGAATTAGTTTTTTAACATCACCGCTATTACGTTTTTTACGTACCTACTTCGAAAAACAAACTTTTCGACAGACTCGAAATAAATCAGCATATTCTATACAAATGTTACACTAACTTTTTGATGTAAAGAGGTTAATGAATAGGCTTTATATCAAAGTAATATTTAAGAACTTTAATAAAACATAGAATATTCTTAACATCAAATAAGGGTGTTATATCTATACTAATATTATAAAGAAGTAAAGTTTGTGTGTTTGTATATTTGTTAAATTGTAAGGGGTAATCTCAGGATCTACTGAACCGATTTTAAAAATTCTTTCACCAATAGAAAGGCACATTATTGCTGAGTGTCATAGGCTATATTGAATGCTAGAAAAAATTTAAAGAATTTTGTCCACCCGTGCGAAGCCGGGACGGGCCGCTAGTCTTATATAAAACCAACCTGGACCTTAATCTATAGTCTTATAGATATATATCTATAGACCAATCCAATAAAAAATGTTCAAAAGATAAACAATCTTGTAGTCCTCTCTAGTGTTTCTAAGGCACTGATTAAGAAATTGAAATGTATTGTTCGACAAATAGGTACAACTAGTTCGTAAACATTAATAACTACATAATTCTTATACATCCGCAACTATTGCACATTTTACCTTTATCGGATTAACGACACGTTTATTTTATTTTATTTTTTTATATTTTATTCGAATTTGTTTCGTCTCCCTTACAAGAATCGTGATCACTGAATAACTAAGGCAATGATCGTCAGTTAGGTGCTACTACCTTCCAAATTTTAATCGGACAGGAATTTGGTTAAAATATTAACCAAGAGTTAGGAAATTAGCAGTCCTTACTCATACAGGGGACCGACACCATCTTTATTTTTTATAAAAAAATTGTAAGATGAACATAATGATGACAGGGTACCGCCCTGTCTGAGTTTCGCCAGTTCTTCTCGGAAAGGTCGCACATGTATGACGACCATTAGGTATTTTAGTCATCCTGTGATTATGGCTCCTGTAAAGATGTTGAAACCTCATAGTATAGCATAGTAAATCCGTTAAAATCAAATTTAAATTATAAAGATTAGTAACTTTATTATTTTCGTTTCATTATATAGTTATTAACAGTGAAAGTCTATGTACCTAACGTAAAAGACAAAGAATTATTTAACTTTTAAACACATTTAATTGAAATGGACTACGACTAAGTATAAATACCATAACCGAACAAAAATAGCATGCAATATTTCACTTCATACGTACTTTAGAATACATGTTCCCTTTGTATTCAACGTTAACACCGGAACATAGTTATTACATTATCAATGATCCGCAATTCGCATGGAAGTTGGTATTGTATGTACCTGTTACCATGTTCTGTATCTAGTTTTCCGCATACGTTTTCCATAGAATCATCAGAATAACCTAGAGTCTATGTAAATCTAGAATGAGATATATAATTATTTTTGATTAGTTCCTTTGATTTTTATAATTATTATTCGAAGTCAGCTGTATTACTGTATACTTAATTGAACTAGCAATGAAATAATTTATAGTAAATTACGTTCAGGAAAGATGAATAAGATTTAGGTAGGTATAATGAGTACCTAACATGCAAAGTTTAAATGGGAACTATTTATTTGTGATTTACAATCTATTACAAAACGCACGTAATTTCTAGTAAATTATGAAGTGTTCTTACTTAACACACGTTCTGTCGGTTATGAGTAAGTAGGTATATGATTATGAATGATTAAACAGATGATTATTCTGGCCAAGAGTCATCGATTTTGCTTCAATTTAGAATAATAATTCTTCGAATCTTCAAATTGATCCAAAAAAATATTCGTTACAAAGGTAACCAATATTTTAATAATAATATAAACCAAAGTTAATTAGTTAAAGCACTTGTTATATGTAATTCAGAAACAACGTCGAAAGATTTGAAAATTGATTTTATAAGGCAGAAGAGCTAAATTTAAAATACGTAATTATGGCAGAAGAAAAATATTGAATGGAACGTGTGAAAGATCGAATGAGTGAGTATTGAATGAGTGGCGAATGAATGAACAAATTTACTTTAGCATTTACTACTCATATTAATTTCCTTTAATGTAAATTCTATTGAAATCATTATTTTAATAAGATTATTTTTTGCTTATTACATTTAATTTCAAATTCAACACCGAGCCAATATAACAAAGTTTGTTTGTATGTGTAGTACGCGTGTGTAGCGTTAGGTACCATGATACAATATATATCCACCATTGTACATCGAAGATAATTCTGCAATTTTTTTCATAATTTCCGTAGTTACCACTTAATGCTCTTAGCTTGTAGAAGATATCTGCGGAGTTCGTATGTACGATCCTTGAAATAATTTTATGCCTTTTTTTTCGGCGATTTATCAAGGTCGAAACTGAAGCAATTTGAGGGTCGGTCTTGGCGCTTTGTTGTACGTATGCCATCAAATGCACATCTAAAGAAATTTAACGGTTAACAATATTTTAAAAAAGTTAACAATATGAATAGAATGGCGTGTATTTTTATTTGAAATTCGCTTAAATTTAAGGTGCACAACACACTTTTTGTTGTACCACTTATGTTATGTTTATTATGTCACCATTTGAATCTAATGTTATGTTGAAGAGATGGTAGTTACCGAAAGTATAACCAAAGCTACCTAATTACCAATCCTACTAACTTAGGGATCATTTTAAATACTTATAAACTATGTAGAGGCAATTTTTAGTGTGATCGAAATACTACGCGATAAACTTATATTGCTATTACAAACTCTTTAACCATCGGCACCAGAGTCTTAGGTAAGTATATGAAAATCGATCAATTGGTAACAATCGATATTTTTTGTAAATATTAGTCCATACTCTTTAAAATCTTAATTAATTGGATAAATTTTAATCTACTCAAACCTATTATGTTTTGTATGCCCTACAATTTTATTTGGTACATTATGTGAAAAACAATAACAAAATTGCCTAGTCCTCTTAGACGATGAATAAAAGTACCTTCATCTTCAAACAGCATTATTAGGCATTGAATGTAAATAATACAATCATAATAAATACAAACACGAGTAAAATAATTATATACAGAGCCGTCTTTTGGTGTTATTAGGCATCTCTATATTTCATTGCTTGTTCAAAAGTAATTGACACTTATTTAATTTTAACAAAACTCACTTTATTAGTGATCCAAATAAATTCAAACGAGTTTTTTATTGCTTCTGGGCAAACTAGCTACATCGACTTCTTCTTGAAACCAAAATTTTAGAAAAAGCGCATTTTTAATAAGAAAATGTATCAAAGAGCACACAAATCATAATAGGTTAGGGTAATTATATAAAGAATATCTTTATAAATTATTGGTTTATTACAAAAATTAATAACAATCGGGCACTTTTTAATTCGGTTAAGCTTTCCCGTACGCGAGCGCACTATATTGACTTTTTCGGTCAAAAATTCGGTCGTGTGACGAAAAGCTAAATTCCGAAAACGATGAACTGGCTATTACACATTAACGTAAATTTGAATGTGTATGTATGAATTACTTGCACTGTTTTGAGATAGTCAAAAATAATTTATAGAATGCACTCTACTAAACAGATATTATCGCCACTCCACAGCCTTTTCTTACTAACCTTGACACTTTAGCTTAATTAATAGTAAGCGTAAAGATAGAATTCATTAATGTGTAATAGCTAGAAGCAAAAAAGTCAATCGGTTTTAAATATTGTCACGCGCTAGAACACCAACAAAAAAAAGTTCTACTTCGATGTAATTGTTTTTTTTGATTCCCTATTATAATTTTCACGGCTATTCACGTACCGTAAAGGCGATTGCAAATGGGATCGGTGCAGCTAAATGTACGTACCGTAACGACCAACGACGCGTGTCAAGTTCATTGATAAAAATAAATTGAGTAATAAATTACCGTATTTACCTTTTGTACAAAATCACTGGTCGTTTATATCATCGATGTATTAATTTACACGTTTTAACGCCTTGAGACGTCGTAATTCCTTTTACGCACACTTGTTAAATACCAATTAAGTTACACTATTTGTATCTTTCATTAATCTAAGATAAAAATTATAATCTATGATGATAACAGTACCATTTGTAATATGTAAAAGAACTTTTAAAAACATATGATAATTTCATGAATTATGTACCTATAAACCCCAAATAAGAGGTAAGCTACGGATACATACAAAATTATCTAGCTTAGCAATAATTCCATGTATTTATCATGGCATGCATAACTTCTGCAACCTTTAGAAGTACCTACTTATACAGCGGTGGCGTTTTTCAATAATAAAATCGATCATCATCACGTTTTGCGCGGCGAATAGGTACCTATTTTGATCTAAAAAATAATATAAAAGCTTTTCCCGGGGATGAATGTTTCACTGCTATGAATTCTAGTAAATAAGATAACATTGTTTTGTACGTTAATGCAGAATCCGAATCCGAGTAAAGTCGACGTCACATCAAACTATATTCATTTAGACGTAGTACCTTCCTACCTTATGCTATTGTTAACTATAGATATCATATTATTTCTTAGAGCGTATATCTTGAAGTGTTATAAAGCAAACCAATGCTAAAGCATAGCGATCACCCACAGAATTGATAAAAACCGTCACTACTACACGATTAGAACTTCTGGGAACTAGGTAAGGCGTGACGAAGTTTCTATATTTATAATTATATGGGCCCAATGTAAGTTTCCAAATGTGCAAATGTTTTCTCGTTTAAGTTAAAATTTATTTAAATTCACACCCTATTGTCCGAGTACTAAGGTCTATCATATAAATATTAACTCAAACTCAATTCTAAGTAACGTTTGCATATTCAAAAACATACACTCAAATTTCTTATAATAAGCTACAAATAACTAAGTATTTAATTTATGTCAGAACTTATGAATTCCTGTATAAGATGACTGTTAAATACATCAACCCTTAAGATTCTGATTTACATAGCTCATATTAAAAGCTCATGCACAGCTTATAAATTAAATGGAAATCCTTTTTTAATAATAATAATATTTCTTACAATCACATCAATTAGCCAAGCCCAAAGTAATCACTATAAAGACTTCTGTTAAGGATACTATGGTAACGGATAGACATACATATATCATACATAAATAAATAATATTTTCTAGTACGCTGGCCTACAGCGTAAAATCAGGAATGTACTAGAAAATTTCGACGAGTGTTCGCAAGGCTCGGTAGCTCAATTGGGAGAGCATTGGACCGGATTTCCAAAGGTTGCGGGTTCGATTCCCGCCTGAGATTCACTTGCGACCCGAGTCGATTTTTTCTAGTATTTTTCTATTATAATAATTTATCTTATAAGATCGCATTGAAAATGCATAAAATATATACAAAATTATAAATCTAACATGGCTGTTTCATCTTAATCGATTGACCAAACATTTGTAAAAATGTTTCTTTCGAATACGAGAGGATGTTCCTCTCATTGATGAAACAACGCTGGCCTACAGCGTAAAATCAGGAATGTACTAGAAAATTTCGACGAGTGTTCGCAAGGCTCGGTAGCTCAATTGGGAGAGCATTGGACCGGATTTCCAAAGGTTGCGGGTTCGATTCCCGCCTGAGATTCACTTGCGACCCGAGTCGATTTTTTCTAGTATTTTTCTATTATAATAATTTATCTTATAAGATCGCATTGAAAATGCATAAAATATATAAAAAAATTATAAATCTAACATGGCTGTTTCATCTTAATCGATTGACCAAACATTTGTAAAAATGTTTCTTTCGAATACGAGAGGATGTTCCTCTCATTGATGAAACAACGCTGGCCTACAGCGTAAAATCAGGAATGTACTAGAAAATTTCGACGAGGGTTCGCAAGGCTCGGTAGCTCAATTGGGAGAGCATTGGACCGGATTTCCAAAGGTTGCGGGTTCGATTCCCGCCTGAGATTCACTTGCGACCCGAGTCGATTTTTTCTAGTATTTTTCTATTATAATAATTTATCTTATAAGATCGCATTAAAAATGCATAAAATATATAAAAAAATATAAATCTAAATAATATTTATAGAAATATATATAAATAGCCAAGACTCAGGTACAAATGCTCGTATTCATCACACAAACATCTGCCCCTTCTGGGATTCGAACCCAGGACCATCGATGCGAAAGGCAGCATCGCTACCGTTTAACCAAACGGTCGTCTAAAGTTTTGATATATGTAATTTAAAAAATACACTTTTATGTGTGAATAGGTTTGGAGAGGGAAAATGAGTAAAAGTAAATTTTCTTGAGACGAAATGGCAAAAAATTCACTCATATAATTGAGTACCTACTGAAATAATTTATTCAGTCACCATTTAATTTTATGTTCGTAAGCAACTAGCGGTACATCAGAAATAAGGACCAAAAATGTACGTAAAAAACTAAATTCCCGTGTGCTGATTGAAAATGCAGTAACTACTAAAATATTTTTGCGATCAACATTTAATTTGTATTTGTAAATGACAAGCCCTTAAATCAGAAATTTGGATCAAAAATGTATGGTAAGTACCTACTAAATGCCCGTGTACTGAATTAAAAATGAAGATAGTGTAGCATGTCGCGTGGCCCTGTTGTTAGCCGCTATATAATTCATGACACACTTGCAACGATTGATTGCTCGTTTTCGCATCGTGTCTCGGTTTAGGCAATGTGATTTTTTTTATTTCATTATTCCTACTAGGTAATACACCGTTATTGACCATAATAAAAAATGATCTCCAAAAGGCTCTGTGGGTTAAACAGGCGCTAATTAGAGTCTTATGTATTTACTACTTACATATTATAATTTGACAATTTTTTTTATTAGAGAAGCTCTAAGGCTATTATTTGTGAAAGTAACCAGACCTAATTGACAACATGAAATAAAATATACAATAATTATCGGAAACCGTTCTGTAATAAGGTTATAAAAATATCAGATTTTAATGGTTATTTAAAATATGGCACTATGGAATGTATTGCCAATATAAAAATAACTAATGCGAATGCATGTAGGTTTGTGACTCGTCAACGTCTCGTTGGACAGCAGCTGTGGGAAAGCACAATTCTGCCTCAAAATGTTTAGATGATTTAGATTTAACAAAAAAAATCAGAATCAGGGTCACGTTTTTTATTATATTTTTAATTAATAGATATAAACAGGCACTTAGTTTTATTGTGTAATGCCACTGTAATCTAAATGGGATCAACTCCTGTGAAGTTAAAGTTTTGAAAAGCCGTGTTGCAATAGGTAACCAACATTAAAACAACCAGGTACTCAATTCAACCATAATTCCTAAATCGCCCTCAAACGTAATCACAATTATTTAAAACCACGCAGAGTCCTTCCTTCTATTCTGCAGGCAAGACCGGGGTCACAATTTTATTAAGGTTGTCTTAGAATTTTACTCGAGGCTCTTGACATCATTCGACACCATCATTGTGTTAAGCGTAATCTTCTGGAACCTTTAGTGTTGACGGCATTCAGAAAAAAGCAAATTTGAAACAATGGAGGCGTGCAATGGGGCCTTTTCGGTAACGTTTCATTTGGGAGGACCGTATACAACAATCGTCATTCATGCCCGCTCGTCCTAAACGATCTTCCGTTAAGGCGGCGCTAAAGTATAAAACAATGATTGTTATTGTATTCGATAAGAACTGATGAAAACAAACTACCTTATTAGGAGAGGTGCGTGATATTCGCGTACTTACACAATCTATTATTTGTGTTAACACTTTAGTGTAATAAAGATATATATAAAAAAGCAGCAGCAGCTCGTGTGAAATTGTAGGGTCATTGAATCAACAGATTTCATATGGCAGTAAGTTCAATGAAAATCAAAAATACTTCAGTAGAAAGAATTGCATTGCAAAAGACGTAACTTTAATTTGATACAGAAACCGTGATTGTTTATGAACGCAGAGTTCAGTGTCGAAAGTTTACACCCTGTGATTGAAATTTGGTACAAAGCGTTAGTTTTGATTATACCTAATACAATTATGTGTCTTTATCATCATTTTAAATCCAACATGGCCGCCGCTACGAAGTAAGCAGCAGTTCAAAATTAGTATCAAACATAAGGGCTTGACAAGTAAAACACATTACACTTATGAAAAAAAATCTTATCGATAAAAAACAAAATATTTAAAAATATATGTTTGTTTTGGAATAGAATGATACTAGCCCCTGATTATTCTATACATATCTACTTTTTATGTTGACTTCTTAACTCTCGTCTTTACGTTTGTGTGTATTATGTTTTTATCAATTTTTATGTCAAAATATTTTCAAATCAAGATTAATTCAAGGGGGATTATACAATTTTTCTTATTATTTATCACAGCCCAAGGGTAATCGATCTAATAAGCACACAGGCTGTTTGGTAAGTATTAAATCAATCATACATTATACCTGTGATTTGCCAAGCTTAACCTTCGCCATAAAAGATTCTAAAAACTCAGGAGATCGCTAGTTCTTAGGAGAGCCTAAAGTTATTCACAAAAATCGTAACTTGTACTTCTACTTTCTATAGATAACCGTCAACAATGTGTTGCCTATAATGGCTCTTTTTCGAATTGGTCAGATATTTCAGCAGGTGTACCACAAGGTGGCGTGCTGTCACCTCTTCTTTTTTCTATATTTATTAATAACATTTCCTCTGCTATCTCTTCCTCTTTTCACCTTTATGCTGATGACCTTCAACTCTATAGACACTTTTCCCTATCTGAAACTGCTAATGCGATTGATACCTTAAATCAGGATCTAGCATCAATTAAAGCGTGGTCTGCATCTTTCGGTCTTTTAGTCAATCCCTCTAAATCTCAGGCTATAATAATTGGCAGTAGCAGGCTTAGGAGCCAACTTGATTGGAATCTTATACCTCCCCTTAATTATGACCAGACTCCAATTGCATATAACGACAAGGTAAAAAATCTTGGGCTGTTCATGGATAGCTCTCTGTCATGGTCTCCTCACATAGGTCAGTTGAGTAAACGTCTGCATTACTCTTCTCACTCTCTTAGGGACTCCAATACTTTCTTCCCTTTAAAACTAAAATAATGCTTGCGCAATATATCCTGCTCCCCATTTTCGACTACGCAGACGTCTGTTATCTGGACTTAACTGTGGATCAGCTGAATAATCTCGAACGTCTCCAGAATCTAGCCATCCGGTTTATATTTGGGCTGCGAAAATATGATCGGGTGTCAGAGTTTAGAACTCGATTAAAATGGCTGCCAATTCGTATGCGCCGAGACATGCACATTCTTACCACCTTGTTTCAAATCCTAAAAGACCCTAACTCTCCTCCCTATCTCCGTTGCCGGTTCCAGACTCTTCCCCCTCCTTCTCGCCCTAGGCGGGCCTGCATTACTAAGATGCTAGAATTGCCTAAAGCGAACACCAAATTTTTTCACAACTCCTTTTCATTCCGAGCGGCACAACTCTGGAACAAACTTCCTTTAGGCATCCAAAACTGTACGTCCATCACTTCCTTTAAAACCAAACTGAAAGATCACCTTCTAGCACAGTTATCATAGTCTGAACATAACCAACTTACTTACAACCTATACTTTAGTTATCTACTTTATCTATTTACTCAATGTGTAATTTTATTTATTTATTGTATTTATGTAGTATATAGTTAGTTCCTATTTATGTAGTATATTGACATAGTATAATAGCTTTTTTCTTTTTTTGGATTTTGATTGAGATTATAATTTTTTATTTTATTTTATGAATATTATATGATCTGCACTTTTAAGTTGTCCCGCTTACCTGTTTCATCACCCACATACCCTTGGTTGGCTGGAAGAGATCTCTTTTAGAGATAAGCCCACCATTGCTCACAAATATATGTAAATGTACTGTTTAATTACTTTACAAGTGCAATAGTGTGTGCAAAGAGTATATATAGATAACGTAGCAAATACTTATATTTTGTTAATTATACACTGATTTATTTTGTTAAAATACAACCACTACTTTTGGTATTCTCATCTTATTTTACACTACTACTAATAAATAAGGTTGGTAGGTAGCACACGATAGATAATTGTAACTTTAAGCTTGTGGTAAAATATCACGTGGCACTGCAAGGTGAAACTATTATTGTTATGGATGATTGCTTAATAACAATAAATAGCGTTCAGACAATAAAAAATATGATCATTATCTTAACCAAAAGATGTTTAGGACGAAAACCTTCCCTAAAAATGGGGGCTGAGCCTAAAATTCCACCAATATCCATTCGGTGGTCTACGAGAGGAGTATCGTGATTACGTCCATTATCTTGTTAAACCTAGTTAATTACCTTAATGAAGTTTTAATTACATACAAATAATTAACCTTAAATAAATTACACCTGCCACTGTAATTTAAAAGAAAATCGTTTGGTTCATAGACTATTATTTAAGTAGAGGTTTTAAAAACTACACACGTATAATTATTTCCATAATGAGAATGATTAGAACAATTAAAAATAAAAGAAAGTGATAAAAATGAAAAAGAAAGAAAATAAATAGAATTCAAATGGAGTTAAAATAAATACAGACAATAGCACACCAACTTACTTTAAACTGTAATTTTTTCTCAATTGATATTGAACTCTATATAGGTGTCCCTTTATATAGAATTCGTAGAATTGGGTCAAACGAAAGCTTGAGGTAGAGCATCACTAGGTCTACCCGAATCACCGACTAATATCCCGATAAAAGACACAAACAAGAAAATAACAACAAGAAAATAATAACAATAATATAAAAGTAATCGGTAATCGGTTTTAAAGTATTATGCTCACTTCTTGTATAAAACTAAGGCCTGTAACCGCGTGTGCCATTAACATTCTTTAAAAAAAAATTTTTAATACAGTTTTCAATAACATTTTGATGATGTTCTAGTGCAAGAAGGGCCTAATTAAAAAGAAATAATAGATCATGAATATAACTATCTTTAATAGGTAAATCAAACAACATGTATACGTTAATATTTACAAACTAACAATACCGTTACATAAGTACATGGGTACCTTTATAGAAATCACATTTCGTAAACTTCGATAGAGGGGGATCTTATATTGTTTGATGAATAACCATAATTGTAATACCTACATTTAAGGTAAGTACTTATTTACAATAGATACAATAGCTAGGAAATCAAAGCAGTGCATCACGCAATGGTGTGTACAATAATAACACTCACAATAACATCGCTTTTTTGTCAGTTGCAATATTATTCAAAATTACCATATTTGTAAGAATTGGCATTGATGATTAAACGAGTCAGTGTAGTATTCGTACAGATTAAAGTGTTCATTCTTATTTATACGATGCATTAATATAGATTTGGGGGAGATTGATGGCGCAGTTGGTAACTTGTTCAGCCTTCCATTGCTCGTCCATCGTCTTTAGAGCTCTTTCATCTATAAGGAGTGAGGACATTAATAGTTAACAGGCTGATATGATGATTTGCTACGTTATATTGTAGAATGTGGGTTATTTTTACTGTCCTAGAGTTTATAATTGTTATCTAACCTTAGTCATCTATGCAAAAAAATCATCCTGTCATCCATTGGAATTAGGTCTCTCTAGTAGAGTAGAATGCAATTTAGATTTGGGCAAGAGTTAAACGCGCGCAGAACAGGAGATGAACTGGTGTACGTGTCACATATGCTAGGTGCAACGGTGCCGCTTATTCGAAGTTCAGTTCCATGTATACATTTACTCTTTAGTTTACACGCACGGGGTAAAGGAAGCGTTGCCATTTCTAGAATCAGAAAGCCGGACTTACTCCCAAAAAAAATATTAGGCATTGAGGCCGAACGCAAAAAATTCTAATATAAAAGTTTTGTATAACACAGTTTTAATCCATATTTTGAATAACATATTTTCCTTTGACATAAATGATTTGAAAAGTCAACATCCTTACTAATATTATAAATCGGAGTGAGTTTGTTTGTTTGTTTGTTTGTTCCGCTTTCACGCCGTAACTACTGAACCGATTGCTTTGAAATTTTGCAGACGTAAAGATAAAAGTCCGGATTAAATAATAGGGTACTTTTTATCCTCGGAAAATTGATATTCCCGAGAAAAAACAAAAATATTGTTTGCTTGATGGATGGATTGTAGATGGCGCTGTGTGTCGTTTAAAACAAGGTAAAATATTGCAAACGAATATAAACATGTAAATTTAGAAGCTAAATGATACGATAATGAATCCCCGAAAATGAGGAATTCCCGAGGGATGACGTACAATTTGTTTTATCGTCTAAACTGTTTTTTTTACATCTACTTATATGTTGCAAACGAATATGAACATGTACATTTTGAAGCTAAATGATACGAAAATGAATCCTCGAAAATGAGGAATTCTCGAGGGATGACGTACAATTTGTTTTATCGTCTAAATTGTTTTTTTTTACATCTACTTATCCTGAAATCACTAAAGTCAACGAATTACTAATTGGTATAAAGTTACGTTATTTAGTTCTTGAGGTATGCGATAGATGGCGCTGGGTGTTTTTTTAAACATGGTAACGATGTGTTTTTTTAAATACATAGGAAGTGGAATGATAGCTTACACTATTTAGTTCTTGAGGTATGCGATAGATGGCGCTGGGTGGTTTTTAAAACATGGTAACGATGTGTTTTTTAAAATACGTAAGAAGTGGCATGAATTATATGAATTTTGTATCCAGCGTTACATCGCGCTTCTTAGATTTTTCCGTGGAAATGAGAGGTTTTCTTATAGTTGTGCTTTATACCGCAATATAACCGAATTCCACGCGGGCGAAGCCGCGGGCGGAAAGCTAGTCTTTAATAATTTTTTTTTTTTTTACAAGCTTTGTATCTTATATTACTCCCTCCGCACCACTCACTTAAAAATAAAAAGCACAATAACAGCTAGATGGACCGGATGCAGTCAAAGGTAATACCAGAGGTCAAAAAGCCTAACATTGTCCGGTTTGAGCCGGACGGATAGCAACGCTAGTAATAAGTTGCGGACGGACGCTACGACGATGACGCCGCGACAAAAACTCGATTGTGTGTAAATTTTTAGGTAAAAAATACTATTTTGATTGACATGCAAACAAATGACTTGGAATCCTCTATCACGTTTTGTCTCATTTATTTATTTTATATATTTGTTTTGAGATACCTACCTAATTTAATTCTTAATTATAAATGCAAAAGTAATCGTGAAAAATGGAAAAAAAAGACAATAGAGACTGCGAACTCGCAGAGTGCATGTAAGTCGAGTGCTCTGATAATAGAACCAATGCTATAAATATCAGGTGCTATAGAACTTATGCGCCGTACAATAAACATCAGCCATATCATACTTGATCAGAGAATTTTATAATGGAAGTGCATTATAATTATAAAAATATACGACTGAAAACTTTTAAACGATTATATTCATCGGACACATAGAAAAGGGTTGCGTCACCAGTGGTCCGGATGGCGTACCAGCCATAGTACTGAGAACTTGTGCTCCTCAGTTAGCTCTGGTATTAAACACGCCTATATCGTTTCTCTAAAGCTAATAGACAGGTACCAAAGTTCTAAAAGCTGGCCAACGTGCAACCTATGCCTAAAAGGGGCAGTCGTGTCGACCTTGCCAATTACAGGCCCATCTTGCTCACGTCCATTCTCTGTCTGTGTACTGAACCAGAGACTTCTGTCGTATCTACTATCCCACTGGTTTGTGTGTCTGGATATCGGACTTCCTGAGGGATCGTTCGATACGATTTGTTTTTGATGGTAGCTCGTCGGACCATTTGGCTATCAATGCCGGCGGCCCTAAGGGTTCCGTAATCCCTGTAAAACTTATTCTGCTTCCTATTAATGACCTGCTTTTGCCCGGTATTTTGGGATACGCAGATGATAGCACAGTTGCTCCCTCAGTGCTAATTGCATCACTTAAATGGATATACTCTTCCGAACGCAATTTAAGTTGATTAAACTTAATGAAAGTTAATCGCTCTATTTCGATTTTGTCGCAACTACATGTCTACGCAATATAGTTGAAACAATATGCGTAATAATACATCAAAATAACCTTCTTGTTAGTTTCCTCACCTGAAATAAATACAATAAAATAAGTATTTTAGAAGTAAAACTCACGTTCATATTCCTTGAAAGGATAGACAGAATTTGATCACTAAAACCCCGAAGTCACTTTTAATGTTCTATGTTATCGGTACTCACCATTTAATGGATTAACTAACACATCAGCGGGTATTGCAACGTGTCATATGAACGGTGTGTTTCATATATTCTTTTAGTTGCCCAGTATTGTGACGTGTAAGCACAATATCGCGTGTTTCCACCAACAATCAAGATTGCTACTTCTACTTCATCTAATTTGAAGCATTAAATGTGCGTTATGGGTTCCAGCTGGTCGTTTTTCGCTCTGGTCACGACTTTGTAGTCATCGTTTGACAGGCGTTTTAATTAGTCTGAAACAGACTGACCAATGCATGATGTTCATGAAGCAGTTGCTGTAGATCTTGAAGAATTGCTCTTTTTATTGCTGTTTTTATCTCTTGACGCCGATCAAGTTGCTCCTCCACATTGCCCATGAAGTATATTTGTAAGAATTTATGTTGTGCATCTTCAAGAGGCTGTAAATTATCCAATTCCATGGTGAATCTGGCCTTAAATCTGTTAGTCGAGAACAAAGTCAGTATTACTGATTTAAAATCTCACGTTTCTAATGATACTATTCCTTTTTATTAGAGACAAATACAGATACTTAAAAGATTACATTTAAGGATTTTTTAAAGTAGAAAATAAACATTTATCTTAAACGTTACATTAAATCCGTGTTCTTTTGGAATTGCCGCTCTAAATGAAGTCATTTGAAAACAGCCATTGTATTTTTGAATGTTGTGATTCTGGTGTTTTGTCGCGCAAGGAAGGAACTCAATGGCTCTGGTGGTGGAACCAGTAATCGCAATTTCACTTTACCATTAAAGCAGGACAATCCAGGCGTTTCTCCAACAAACTGCAATGCCCCAAACTACGTCCATTAGACCAATGCAAACGAAAGGATGCGAGCTATAGTCAATTGTACAATCGTAAAGAAACGTTGCTTGGTTCAAATCAACACTTGAAATATTTCTTCTTGCACTTCGAAGAATATGTCGTTATTGATCTGTGTGTTCTTATCTTAATAAAGTACTCAACTTAATATCAATTTTGTATTCATTGTATTACTTTCATAAAATATTAAAGTAAGTTCAGCTAATCTGTTACACGACTTTCATAAATATTTGACAACCAATAAATATAAATAAAAAAAATATAAAGGGAAAACGTTTTTGTATCATTTTATTTTTTAGTCAATTTTCCAATGTTTTTAATAGTTATTCCGCTATTTATGGAGACAAATACAACAATTCAAAAACCATGACAATCGGTCCAGCCGTTCTTGAGTTATAAGTGTTGGAACAATCCCGAGTTTGTTTTATATATTAAGATTACTACATACCCAACTTAGAAACATCCTCTTCCGTAGTCATAAAAATGTAACATTAAGGGCCTGTGCACACTGTGTTTTTTAAACGCGACGCGCGTTTCAAAAACACGCTTCGAAAGCGCGTCGGCATCGGCAGCGTGATTTTTATTTATTCCACAGAGCAATTATTTTGCATATTTAACATGTTTGTATCGATACAAATGCGAGTTTGCATCGTTTTGTTTGTACCGATTCAAGCGCAAGACTGAATTTATGCAGGTATTCAAAGTAGAATTATGAACATTTATATAAATTAATGGTCAACCTGCGTTAAAAGCGCGTCGACGGTGCCTTTAAAAAACATGGTATGTACAGGCTTTAAGATATATTGTCGAACGACTTTAAGGTCAAGAATAACTGGTAACAACCTTTTTTTACACTGGTCACTTTATTTAAATCCGTGTTCAGTTATCACGTTAGAAATGGACGCGTTTAAATTAGCTTTTTTGCAGATTTCTACCGAATAGACTCATTATATAAATAAAAGCATAAAATACCCATCTACATCATAATAATAACCAGTTATGGCTTACATTGAACCGATTCTTGCTTAACGTAGAAATAAATGCTACTTTAACAGTCTGTTTTATTAGTCCAGTGAAAATTCTTTACGCATTTGACCCACCGCTTTTTATTAGCGGCGGATGGCGTTGTGAATCTCACTTAAAAATACTGAAAATCTCCGCTAAATTTAGAACACGCTATGTATAGATAACATACAACAAAAATATCTATTAATATTCTCAAAAATGTATGTACATAAGTATATGTTGAAATGGTCTGAAGAAAAGATATAAGAGTGGCCAAAATGAAACTTATTTACGTTCGAAAATAATTTAATATTTTTCTTTATTTAAATTAAAAAGTAGCAGTTAAAAGTCTTGCTTTAATAATTTTTCAAATTAAACTTGATCGGTGCGGTATGACGATATTATTAGGATATAATTACAAAGATTAAATAATTATAGTATCGATCAACTACAAAACTTTGATGTATGAAATATCAAATTAATAATGCATCAATATCATCGATTCGAATGTCGATACGATATTAGATTATAATTTCATAATATCGTATATGTATAACAAAGTTGACGCCCAGTGCTTGCAACTACTACATTTGGTCGTAATATTTAATTAAATACCCGTACCTTTAGGTAATGAGTGCTAGTCTAGATTAGTGGTTTGAGCTAGTCTAAAATAGCGGCATCCGCTGTCTGTTGCATACGAAACGTACACGTAATAAAGTTTTTTTCGGGATTACACATAATAAACCTATTTTCGGAATATTACTTATGTTATTTTAGTAAATAGGGGTATTTATCGTAAACAAATGTAAGGGAAAAACGAAAATTTCAATTCGCTCCTACGTGTGTGTCTTTCTAGCAGCTAAAGAATGATTAAATGGCATTAGTCATTATTTTGGTACGTTGTATATCGTGTTTTGTTCTAAATCACCGCCAATCTTAAAGTTATACAGTTTCACAAGTTTTGAGAGAATGTAATCTCTGATAACATTGAAGCACTTACGCGTGGGAAAATAGCAGGTCACGTCCCAAATTAAGACATCAACGAGCTCCGTTTCCTGCATCTTTATTGAGTGGGATTTATCGTTCGATGTTACCAATTTGTGTCAAACGAATAGTACATGAATGATAAATAACTACTCCACTTGCCTAGACAAAGGTTATTGAGCTCCTGTGTTTATATACCAAAGGTTAGTAAATTAATAGGACTTCAGTTACTGTAAATAATAGTAGCTAAAGATTTGTATCTAAATGCAGTTATTCGCCTATGTCTGTAGTTCCAAGTGTGCTTTTACTTATTCATTTATTTATTTCTCTTATTTATTCATATCTTCATTTTGTGAGGTAATATACAAACTACCTCTACTATCCAAAAATAATATATGGTTTTCCTTTTTTAAGCTAATCAGAAGTTGAAACTGTGGTAATTATATTTTAATAATTTAATGTTGCTGCTTCATTTCTGCACTTTATTATTTTTATACTATTATCAAATAAATATTGTCCTAATTTTATATTTTTTCCCGATTGCACAACAGTAAAGGCAAGCGTATCTATGATGTATGGGGTTCTCTCTATCCTCGAATACCCTATTCTAGTTGTAGGATAGATTTTAATCGGGGTTTTTTATATAAAATTAAAATGACAACAGAACATACAAAACGAAAGGGAATAAAAAAATTCAAAAAATACACATAGACAAAAAATACGACACGATTATATTGAAAATAGCAACTTGTATGTAGAGATTTTTACCTTAATTGGTTTTGCAATGTGATAACGAATAAGTATCACACAAACGCAGTCTAGCTTCACTTAAACAAATCTTACTTAAAAAATAGGGAGAACCAAGTTGGATATTCAAAATTTTATACAAAAAAAGTTTGATCACGTATTTCTCTGTGTGATTCAAGAGTTATAATTAATTTATTAAATTTGTTAAACTTATATATAAGTCTTTTGATTAGTTTATCTTGTATTTTTTCAATCATCATTTTCAGTTTACTGCGGGTTCCAATAAATAGATACATATTCTGAGATAGATCTGACAAGAGAATTATACATATAATACTGGTAAAGTATCTGGATCAGTAAAATCAATGGTCTGTCTAAAAATAAATCCGAGTATTTTGTGCCCTTTGCTTGTGATATATAGTATAAGTGCGATTAAAAAAGTAGACCACTGTCTAGAATAATATCCAGCTCCCTCACCTCGATAAACCTTTTGAGAATTATCTCATTGTGGCGGTAATTGCATACTATTGGTTGGTTTCTGCAAAAGTTATAAAATGACATTTATCAATATTAAGAAAGAGTTTATTAAGGCGGCAATATTCGAATAATCTATTTAAATCATTTTGTAGTGATATGCAATCGTCAATGAATTTTCAGTAGGGAAAATGTTAGTATCATCAGCAAACAAGAAACATGTAGAATTGGAAAAACACTTGATTACATTATAAATAAAGATGTTAAAAAGTAAAGAGCCAAGGCGAGCGCCCTGCGGCACACCAGACGTTAACGGAATGAAGTTAGAATTGAAGACCTTGATTGTAACAGCTTGACTCATGTTCTGAAGGAAGGACGCTAACCATCATAGAAGGTCGCCATGTATTCCGACATCTTCTTGTTTGCAAATTAGTAATTTATGAGAAATCTTATTGAAACATTTAAAATAGTCGGTATAGGTACACGGCGTCAATCTGCCAACCTTTGTCCATAACATGTAACGCCTGATCCAGGAATTCATATAGATTAGCTTCGATGGTGCGCCAATCGACGAAATAAGGTCTTATTAATAGGAAAATGGAGTAGTAAACTATTTTCTCGTAGAGTTTTTGTATGATGGAAACTTTGGAAATACCCCTCTAATTACGGACGTTATGCTTGTCGCTGCTCTTAAAGATTGGTATCATTAGAGAACGTTTTCAGACGAGTGGCTGTATCCCCTCACTGAAAGAGCTCAAAAAGTAAAGAAATTGGTAACGCCAATTGTTCACGCCACGACTTTAATAACAGTGGATGCAGACCGTCGGCTCTTGGTTGTATCGAGGTGTAACCAATATTTATCAACTATTCCTGGAGAAAAGTCTACAGCACCGATAGTACAGTAGATATCTTCATGGGAAACAGTTACACAAACATCAGCTTCGTCAGTCTCAAACACTGATTGAAAGAATTTATTAGAGGAATTCGAGATAGATAAACCATTTGAACCAGTTGTGTCATCTAAGCATAAAGTTTTAGGAATTACATTAATAATTATATTTTTTTGAATAAACAAATGACCAAAAACGGTTACTATTTTTTTAATGTTGTCCCGAGCCCCTGAAGATGTTTGATATTTTTACGAATTTTAGTAAATAATATGTAATCGCCTATTCGTTTATATGTTTTCCATTTTTTGTGAATATTCAACTTTTTGACTTTTCTGTTAACACTGTCAACCCGACACTATCAACATTTTAAATAAGTGTCCACTCTACTAACGATAATTTTAATTACACACGGATTAGATTAAATTACAAGTTATTAACTCATTCACGGACACTCCGCCTATAGCCGTAAATCTAAGTGCTTACAATATGACACAACGCCTTAGGCCGGTAAAGTTCAAACAGCTAAAACGGGCATATTGCCCGTAGCCAGTCCAATTACTTTAACTATTGGCGTGTTGTGACACTTGATCACTTGGGTTCCTTTGATGCTGAATAATTGGACCTACAGGCGATATGCCCGTTTTGGCTGTTTGGACTTTACCGGCCTAAGGCGTAGTGTCATATTATAAGCACTTAAATTTACGGCTATGGGCGGAGTCTCCGTGAATGAGTTAAAGTACAAAAATATTATGTTGTGACCAATCCGTGAAGCATAAAAACATGTTTAAGTGCCCAGATTATTAAAATATGGGTTGCTTGAAGTAATGCCCAATGTGTGATTGCTACACCAGTCGGCGTCTCGAATAGTTAAATCACCCATTAGGAGAAAATCGTAATCAGGAACGACTGTGACGCTTCCTAATAAACACATCCTGATGATGCACAAAATATACACAGCTTTCGGGAGTTATTCCATTTTCTATCTAAAGTAATGTTGTCATTAGCGATCTCGCAGAGCGAGAGCAGTGATGGCAGGGCGCGCACGTAGACCGCTTGGCCGCGGTGGCGCGCCGCAATGAGCGTGCCGCTGCCGCCCTCCCTCATCACCCTCTGTGCGTCGTAATCCTTACCGGATCTGTACACGTCATATCGAGAATCGAACAACCAAGTTTCCGATAAGCAAATAAAGAAATAAGAAATTCTTGGAAAGCTTTAAGAAAAGGGTGATCAAACAAAGTAATAATATATGACAGTGGCGCGTAAATAGGGGGGGGGGGGGGGGATAAGGCACGAACTATGACAGGGGCGGCAAAATTGGTGAACTGCCCCGGGCGGCAATTAACCTATTTACGCCACTGATATATGATGGGACCAATGCTAGATTTTTTACTAGTAAAGAAAACCAAAATATGATGATCACTGTTATGAAATAATTTTAAACACCTAAAATAATTAGTATTGATTTAAGGAGATGTAGGGCAGTAAACTTTTATAGTTTATTAATTCTTAAAAAAATTTGTATAATATTTTAATTCAATTATAACAAAACGGCAGTAAACTACCTGCGTTCGCGCCATATTGGTTGACTACACGCATTTCCACAACAAAAACTGACAAAACATCGCAGCATTCCACATACAATGACAGCCTATATGATGTCAATATGTTAAGCATAAAACCACCGATGTAAATACAGGTTAAAGCAAGCATCTTTATGAAAGTTTTTTTACGAATTATGATTATAACAAAAGTAATTCACTTAATAAACATGAAATCCAAAATGATACACCACAAATACTATGTGGCTATTATTTAAATTGCACAATACCTCATTCTAGACTACATCGGAGCATAACAACACGTAAAACCCAACACAAACAAATTAATAGTGCTAATTTTATTGATTTTCGCGCTTTCTCGGAGGTCATATGAATAACCCGTGACTTATCACTCTTTTTGACCATTACCGTGCAAATGTGTACCCAGCAATAACTGTACTTCTTTTCTTACACTTTCGATTTAGCTTGTTGGAGTAGGTGTTTATCTCAGGTTCATCTTTTAACCTGGGATCGTTTGCATAAATGTAGCCAACAAAACCAGTGAATCCAAGGTCACTCACTCGTCTTTAAACCTTTTAGTTTGCGAAGACAAGTCAGAAAGTCATCCTTTTTATGGTGGGATTGCAACATTAAAATAATTGGTTTTACATTTGTAGTGCTGCCAGCCTAGCATGCGCTACTTGAGCTATCTCGTGCACGATTGAAAAGAAGTTTGTCGATATCGACATACATATATCTTTTTCCCTAACATGTAGACAACCTGATGTTGTCTCTTAATATATTATTATAATCTACTTTATTATCTAACCACATCGGTATGGTTCATTCAATTAATGTTGTGTTTTATTTACTTTTCGGACGACTGACTGAACTGAAATGACTAAAACACAAGAAAACGGGTCGACAAAAGGACAATGCCGATTTTTGTATGGACTTGTGACCGGAAATGGCCAGAGACGATACAAACAAATATAAGTAGCTAAAGCCTTCTAGATTAAGAATTCGTTGGTTTCAGTTTAATTTTCAGATTTGTAATGGAGAAAAACGAACTTTTCTGAAAACATAACCTAACATTTCAATACCTATTTTATAATACTTGAATTAGTATTTTGCCTATTATTTCGCTCTTATCTCATACTAATCATGTAAAAGAATCGAATAAAACACTATGTGACTATAAACATCTTCTTTTCATGGCTCATGACTGGTTTATAGATTATATTTATGAAGATACCTATCCTAGTTTTTTATCCATTATAAAACTAATAATTATTCATCATGCAATGTAATAACCATTATATTGCATCGGTAAAATGTAAAGATATAGTATGCATGTAAGAAGACTTTCAAGTATGTACCTATGGGAAACCTCCCATAGGTAGATACTTGAAAGTCTTCTTACATGCATACATACAGCTCACGCCCGGCCTGTAGAAGGGGTAGGCAGAGACTGGGGTCTGTTTATCAATGAAAAATCATTCTTGTTTTTACATTTAACTAAATTCATAAAAATGAGATGTGTGCAATACATACCTATGTAGTACACATATCTGATTTTTATAAACTTAGCTTTAAATTGCAAAAGAGGAAATTGCTATTATTCACTGTTTTTAATAAAACATTGCATGTTATTAGTTCTCATATTTTATTCTCTATATATATATAGTACTCTTATGTTGTTTAGTTTCCAATATTCAATTAGGAATAAATGGTTCAACACATTGGATATAATCAAATTAGGCAGTTCTTAAAATAAAACACCTGCGGTAAATAAAACAACTTTTTCACAGTTTTTAGCGCATAATTTATATTTAATCAAGATGTTTCGACTTCTTTTACAGGAGCCATGATGTTTAAACTTCTTTAGAGGAGCCATGATGACAGGATCATTAAGGCAATGGTTGTGATATATGTTCCACTACATCACAATTTTTAAATCAGTTATATTCATGCTATTTCTCTATTAGTTCTCACAAAGCAAGCATGACAAAGAAAGTTGGCCGGTCTCACCTGTAAAATAATTAGTGTTTTATTTAAAGTTGTGGCAATATTTTGTGTTCTTTTAATAATCACACTATATATATATGAATAATTAAATGTAAATTATACATATGTGAACATTCATAGAAAGGTGTCAATGAACAACTAAATAGGAAACAGGTCAATTACATAGAAAAATGACATAACATAGATTTCTGGTCAGATGCAACATCCACACATGGCAACTGTTTAAGAAACTATGACAATAATATTAGCAGATTAAGTAATAATAATAGTGACAGATATAGGCAGTACTTACAGTTCTGCGATGATGCCAGTATGAAGCAACGGATGTTTGTGGACTGCTTTTCTAATATGTCTTCTAACACAACCAACAGATCTTCCACAACCAAAATAAATACTGGCATGCCCATATTGTCTTTCTCTCGAGTTGGTTGCAATGAATCTTTCAATGAAGTCATGACAGGCACCACAAACCAAATCCGATATCTGTTTACAAAGAATACAAAACATTTTATTTTTGAAGACATACAGAAATATATTTATATCTTAATAGTGTGTGTGTATGCAAGCATCTGTAACTAAACAGTTGATAATTTACCTGAAATGTTAACCATTCGGCCAGAAGAGAATTCATGTTCTTGATGTTATATTGATATGGAATGTTAATACTGATAACACAAGTTGGTTCATTTTCCACATACTTTAAATCTAAACACTCTGTTAGCGAGCTATATTAGCTACAAATAGTTTCAATATTAGTAAAGTAATAGTACAATATTATACAACAACAATAGTATAAAACACTTCAAATGACGCTAACCATACGTAGGGATCCACAAAAAGTATCGATACCTGAGTATAGGTACTCGAAACTTTGGTTACGATACCAAGTAATTTAGTATTCGATACTTTTTAATACGATACTGAGTAAGAATCGATACTTTTCATGGTACTCGATACTTTTTATGTTCTTATTAGTCCAATAATCATTGCTTGTGGTTTCTATGTAAAGTTTAATTATGAAATCTGTTGGTGACATCCCAAATGATATGAAGAAGGCCCCAGAGATGCTCGGAAGGTAAAGGATTGCAATACCAGAATCCTCTACGATAGCAAGTCGGTTCTACAAGTTTCGTGTAGCTACCGAGGCACCTTTTAAATCTAGTTATCCCCGACTGCCGTTTATGCACAGGATGCATGTTAGTGGAAAAAACAGCCTCCCGTCTTAATGTAATGTGAAGAAGTAGCCCACTATCGGGTGAAATATCTCGGGTCGCTAGCATGGCAGTCTCCGGGAAGTTTTGACCAAAGTGATGGCGCTTTTTTAAGTGCGTTTATTGATTTGAGGTTAACTGTCGGTATGTATTCGTTTTATTTGTCTATGGCATAAATTATTATTATTTTTGCATTATTATTGGTAAAACAGTTTAATTTAATGGTTTTTAATACATTACTTATTCTTTATACAGATATATATATATATATAGTAAATCTATTGTACGCATGTTTCACCCCCACACGGAGCATCATCAGGAGCTGTTGGATCGTGCAATAACGAGCACTAAGTGCACTAAGTGTGTAGTAGTACTCGTTATTGCACGGTCTAAGAGCTCCTGATGATGCTCCGTGTGGTGGCGAAACACGTGTAGAGTAGTTGGTGAAGGTGCCGGTGTCTGCGGTTTCTGCATTTATTTGCGGGCGGGCGGACGGTGCACGCTGCTTGAGTTTTGCGGAACTAAGCTACATATTTTTATTTATAATTTTGAAGTCGGTGCCAAGTAAATGCTACAACAACCCTACTACAATATCAAATTACACACTAGTACACACAATATTTATAACTACTATATATTCACATTAATATATTCACACTAATATATATTCACAATATTATTAAATATATCAAAGCAATTACAAAACAGTAAAAGTATTAGAACAATATATGAATCGGTACCTACTAAATATCAAAGTAACTTTTTAAATATCATGTACCTAAGTACTGGCTTACAAAACTACTAGTAAGATTGATAATATCTATACACAGTTATTGTTTTACTTGACACCGACTTCAAAATTATCAAATAATTATATAATAATTTCTATTTAATTAAATGGAAATACGTATTACTTTGTGCGAAGTAAATTATTTTTTGCTTTTTAGTTTACTTTTTGAAGTCGGTTTGTTTTGTTATTTATACTGAATATCAAACAAAAAGTATTCGATACCTGAGTAACTCAATACTTTTGATGCAAGTACGATACCAGTATCGATTACCTTTCTTATACTCATGAGTATAGTATCGATACTTTGGTTTCGATGCTCTATCCCTAACCATACGTCACTTTTTTTTAATAAATAATGTTTCGCTCTTAGCGCTTTTGGTCTCAAACGGTGAAATGATAACATATATAGGCTATTAATATATGCATATATTTCACATATATTTATTTAAATGTTTATATAAGTATGTAAATATATTAATCAAAAATAAAGGACGGCCAAAATGCTGATATCCAAAGCCATGGCGCAGTAAAGCAATATCACAGGGAAGTGCTTACTAAGCACACACAACTTTTTATTGGTTTTTAGATTCGTAATCTGCTTTTAGATAAGTTCTACACGTTAAAAATTGTATTTTTATTTTTAAATTAAATTAGTAATAATTTCATTATTGGCCATTTCCGGTCACAAATCGGCATTGTCCAATTGTCTTGTTGCATATGCTGGGCAGGCTGGTGTCATTTTAAGTCGCTATTAGAGTGAGAAAATCAATGTTACCATCTAAATTTAAGTGAAATCCACAGCAATCCGCTAGACACTTAGTAAAATGTAATAAATTTTCTATGTATGTTATTATTTGTGTAAATAAAAATATTTTAATAAAATCATAAATTATTCTTGTATTTTATATATATAATCCTGATAATTCGACACCTTTATAGGAACCGTAATCACAAGAAGACTAAGGTAATGGTCGTCATACATGTGCTACTTACTACCTTCCAACATTTTTATCGGACACATTCATAACTATTGAATTGTTTTATTTCTCATTTATTTTATAATTAGTTTAATTAGTCTCGCGGTACATTCTAAGAATAAATAATAATAATAATATTTATTACAATCACACAAATTAGCCTAGCCCAAAGTAAGCACAGTAAGACTTATGTAACGGATACTAAGGCAACGGATATTCATACATATACCATTCGAAAATAAGTATTATTTATATAAATATATATAAATGCAAATGACTCAGATAAAAATACTTGTATTTGTCACACTAACATCTGCCCGTCTAACTAACAAAGGACCGTCGCGTCGGTCTAAAAGGCAGTACCGCTACCGTTGTACCAACGATTGCTTATGTTTTATGTTGGCTATATGTTCTTTAACTTTTTTTCTTCTTCTCGTGTCCCTATGCTTCCCTATGTTTGGTCGATATAGGAGAAAACACAGTCCCGTGTGCAGTTGCTGGAACTGCCATCGGGCGCGTCCCCCGGGTGGCGGATTGGGGAATGGCCTCCAGATATGGGGGCCACCGGCTTGACCGGCGCGGACCAAAACCAGCGGCGACGCGGTTCGGGCTCGGCTGGCGTCCTGGAGATTCCGGGTAGCGGCAGTGCGAGCGAGGGCGACGGGTCCTAATGTTCATGAAGCCATGATCAGCTGGACAGGCAATCTTGCCAACCGTCGGCCAACCCGTTACCCCACGTTAAGCGGGGCCGGGGGGGGGTATGCCCTTAATTGGGTGACCCTGCGAGGAGAAAACCTCAATAAAAAACCCCAACCCCAAGCTTGTTGTCGCGAATTGGCGAGGGGGTGAATGGCTGGAGGGAGTCCAGTTGCTACACGGCAACGGAACAGGGGACCGGCAGCCCCCCTGTTTCGAGAACCCTATGCTTACCCGGTACGGTGCCTCTGCCCGGGTGGACCTTACAATGCAACCATTCTCGTGGGAACAACATGGATTCTTATAAAAATAATACAAAAACCCTTTCTGACGTAAGTGGGCCTGGCTCAGGCGGAACCGAGCAAAACCTTGATGATGGGAGGCCTAGCTCAGGCGTAAATGAGCACAAAGATATTGGTAGCGAGAAGTCCAGCAGGACTACCTCTCCGGTGATGCACATCTTCCCGAAGCCAGGAGTGAGTGGTAAATACAGCAGAAAGAGGCCGACAACCCTAGCAGCCTCAGACGCTTTAGACACCGACTCAGGTGAAGATATCGACAGCGGAGCTGCACACCCGAAGATATCAGCTGCCAGCCGTGGAAGAGGAGGTCGCTCCCTAGTTTTGGGGGAGCACTATGGCCTCGCCAAAGCAAAGGCAGAGATGAAGCGAAAAGTACGCAAGGATGAGGAGGCAGAGGCCATCAGAGCATTCGAGGAGTCGGCATCCGACATCACGGACCCTCCAAGAAGATCGGCACGCCTCTCCCAGAAAAACCCATCGCACCGCGAGGAGGAGATGGACACAATCCCTGATGTGACAGCCACACAGTCTCTTCTCACGAAGGTTACGAAGAGTGTCAATGACATCGTGTCGGTCGCTAAGACCAGCAAAAATCTAAAAGGCACGAGTCACCGCACGTTAATGGATGCGGCGGATACAATTGCTAAGGCCTTTGAAATGTTTTTGGGGCTCAATACTAACGACTGAAGAGCTTCGCCGCTTGCAGGCCGACAATGAACGAATGTCGCATGAGATGGCACTCATGCGTAAAGAGATGGCTGCACTGCGGAAGAGCCGGGTAGAAAAGCGCTCCCACTGTGATCACAGCAACTATCAACAGGTGTCTGCAGGCATTAACGAAGAAATGGTGGAAGACATAAGACGTTCAATCATGATGTCGGTGGGCACCATGATGAATGCCCGTTTCGAAGGTTTAGAAAAAGAGGAGCGACTCCTCCCCCCGAAAGTTAGGCGCCCGCCTTTGGTAGCAGACAGGAGAAGGGAAGCGGACATCTCCACCACACCTACTGCACCCCCTTCTAGAGCGGACTCCAGCCGGAAAGCGGACAAGCTTGTCTCACCCACCGCCAAAACGGCCTCCGGGGGTGGTTCACTTGATCCGACAACAGTGACAGATGTACCCTGGAGCCAAGCGGTAGGCAGGAAAAAGAAGCTCAGGCAGGCTAAAGCAGCAAGGGCAGCCACCGCGGCCTCCACTCCTACGGTGAGCGGAAAACTGAAGACCTCAGGTACGGCGAAGACCTCCCAGCCCTCGAACAATCCACCACGGGTTAAGAAAACTAAGGCGAAGTCCAAGACTAAGCTTACCCCTCCGAAGACCTCGGCGATCATCATAACCATATCGCCTGAGGCCAAAGAAAAAGGGATGAGTTACGGCGAAGTGATAGGAAAAGCCAAACGAGACATCAAGCTCTCGGAAGTCGGCATCGAAGGCTTACGTATTAAAGAGGCGGCAACGGGGGCAAGGGTCATGGAGCTCCCTGCAAAAAGCGCGGACAAAGCGGACGCTCTCGCAGACCGCCTGAGAGACGTGCTAGGGACAATGGCCACAGTAATACGCCCGACGAAATGCGCAAGTCTAAGAATATCTGGATTGGATGACTCTGTGAGCGAAGAGGAAGTGCGACTGGCTGTGGCTGAAAAAGGAGGCTGCTCAGCGGACCAAATCAAAATCAGCACTATTAAGACGGGCGCCGCGGGCATGGGTTCCGTCCTCTTGCGGTGCCCAATAGCTGCGGCTAAGGCGCTAATTGAGGCAAGGAGACTCCTAGTAGGTTTGAGTTCGGCACAGGTCAAGGCATTAGAGCCCCTGCCCATGAGGTGCTACCGATGCATGGGCTTGGGGCATACAAGTCAATGGTGTCCAGCACAAGTGGACCGTAGCAAGCTCTGTTTTAGATGCGGAGAAGAAGGCCACCAATCAGCAATCTGCAAAGCGGCCACTATAAGATGCGCGGTATGCGCTGATGCAGGGCGACCATCCGGACACATTATGGGTGGATTGAAATGTGTCCCCCCTGCCTCGAAGCGAAAAGGTGCTCTCTTGACCCGAGCTCCGCCAGCGAAAGCACGAGATGCTCCTGTAGAGGAGGTTGAAATGGTTGATGGATAGACGCCCTATCAATTTTCTTCAGGCGAACATCAACCATTGCGCCGCTGCACAAGACCTCCTCCTACAAACCACAGCGGAGTGGGAAAGCGAGATCGCAGTGGTAGGAGAACCATACAGAGTGCCTTCGGATCCCAATTGGCTGGGAGACACCCGCGGCACTGTGGCCATCATGGTTCGGCGTGGTCCTCAATCGTTACCGCTCGTACTCAAAGAACGTGGGGAAGGGTACGTAGCAATAAGCTACGGACCTATTAACATCATAGGGGTCTACTTTTCACCAAACAGACCACTTCACGAGTTCGAAACCCTGCTTGCGAACGTAGGGGGTGCTTTGGAACGGTTGTCCTCGTCGCAGGTCTTGGTGATGGGGGATTTTAATGCCAAGTCTGCGGCATGGAACTCCCCAGTCACTAACCCCAAGGGCACTGCGCTGGAAGAGTGGTCCGTAGCTGCGGGGCTCTGTATTTGCAACAGAGGCTCAGTATTCACTTGTGTACGCCGGCAGGGGGGGTCAATAGTGGACATAACGTTTGCTACCCCTGCCGTCGCCTCGCGTGTGTCTGACTGGCGCGTGATTGTAGAACAGGTGTCACTGTCTGACCACCGCTACATTAGGTTCCAGCTGCTGCCTTCGAACCCACGGAATGTGCCCACCCAGCCGGGTACACAAGCTTTTCCGCGATGGTCACTCAGCAAGCTCAGACCGGACCTAGCAGAGGAGGCTGCTATCGTAGAGAGCTGGTGCTGGCAGCAAGGAAGCCATGACGTTGATGATCGGGCTGAACAGTTACGAACATCAATTCAGGCTGTATGCAGCACTGCCATGCCGCGTGTAAAAGACCACCCAGGCAAGCGATCAGTATACTGGTGGTCCCAAGAGCTTGCCGAACTGCGTGCTGCTAACATAAGAGCACATCGTGCCTACACGCGTTGCCGTCGGAGAAGGCACACAGCGGAGGAAGAAGAGCGTCTTTACATGGCACAGAAAGCTGCAGCAGACGCCCTGAAGGTCGCCATTTACAAGGCAAAGAATGACAAGTGGAAGGAATTTATAGGAGACCTAGACAGGGATCCGTGGGGGCGCCCATACCGAATGGTGCGGAAGAAAATGTGCCACCAAGCCCCAGCCACTGCATCAATCGACCCACAGCTCCTGTCTGGCATTGTTTCTGGACTTTTCCCGGACAGCGCCGCAGAGGGCCCTCCTATCATTGCTCCAAGGTCACCGGAAATAGCAACCGAACATAGCTACGCCCCAATAACCATCGAGGAGCTTCAAGCAGCCGTAAGCGTTCGCGGTAAGAAAAAAGCCCCAGGTCCAGACGGAGTTCCCGGCAGAATCATTCCAATCGCCATGAAACATCTGAGCGAACACCTGCAGGCTCTTTTTAAAGAATGCTTGTCTTCGGGACGATTTCCGCAACTGTGGAAACAAGGCCGGCTTTGCCTGTTACAAAAAGAAGGACGCCCTGCAAACTCCCCCTCCGCATACCGCCCTATCGTCCTACTGGATGAAGTGGCAAAGTTGTTGGAACGCATTTTGGCTGATCGCATCAAACAACATCTCCAGACGGTAGGCCCTGATCTGTCCGGAAACCAATATGGATTCCGGCAGAAACGCAGTACCATTGATGCCATCATGGAATTAAGACAAATAACGGAGCTAGCGATCCAGCGAGGGGAAAGTGCCATGGCGGTGTCTCTAGACATCGCCAATGCGTTTAACACCCTTCCTTTCGGGCGCATAAAGGAAGCGTTACGCCATCACGGGGTGCCAGAGTATCTCCAGAAAATCGTCGAGGACTATTTACGAAGCCGAGAGGTTGTCTTCCAGGGCGAGGACGGAAGCCTCCTAATAAAGCCTATGCAATGCGGGGTTCCACAGGGCTCGGTCCTTGGCCCTCTTCTGTGGAACCTCGGATATGACTGGGTCCTTCGTTGCGTCCCCCTGCCTAGAACCACGGTTCTATGTTATGCGGACGACACGTTCGTAGTTGCCAGAGGGTACGACTACGCCGATGTCGCCAGGCGAGCTGAAGTAGCAACAGCGCTGACTATAAGTCGCATCGAGCTGCTAGGCCTCAAAGTAGCGCTGGAGAAAACAGAGGTTATGCTGTTCTACGGCCCACGAGGCAGACCACCCTCCGGTGCCAGCATAGATGTGAATGGCCAAAGGATCGCAGTCGGCCCGCACATTAAATACCTTGGCCTCACTCTGGATAGAAAGTGGTGCTTCGAGGAGCACTTTCGGCGGCTAGCGCCTAAATTAATTGGAGCTGCGGCGGCACTGAGTAAGCTGCTACCGAATATAGGAGGACCCAGCGTTGCCTGTAGGAAGCTGTACGCCGGCGTAGTGCGGAGCATGGCGCTCTACGGCGCCCCTGTATGGGCTGACCGCCTCACCCCGGAGGGCAAAAGACTGCTTAGACGGCCACAACGTATTATAGCGCCTCGGGCCATCAGAGCATATAAGACGGTGTCCGGAGCAGCGGCAAATGTGATTGCTGGCATGCCCCCGTGGGAGTTGGAGGCATCAGTGCTCCTGGAGGTGTATCGCAGCCGCGCTTCCGCGAGAGAACAAGATGAGAACCTGGCGGTGGAAGAACTGGTAGTCATCCAGAGAAGGGCTAAAGAAACCGCTATGCGGCAATGGTCAGCAATGACAGAAGATTGCGAGGCAGCTGGGAGTCTGGCCAGACGGACCCTTCGAGCCTTGGGTCCAGTTCTAGAACGCTGGCGAAGTCGTAGGCACGGTAGACTGAGCTACCGTTTGACACAGGTACCTGTTTCAAATTGCAAGAAGGGAGGCAGCACCGGACTGCCTTGAATGTGGAGCGGAAGAGGATACGGCGCAGCATACCTTAGAGATATGCCCTGCCTGGACGGCACAGCGCCGGGACCTAACAGCCGCGATTGGTCGGGATCTCTCGCTTCCCAGTGTCATCCACAAGATGCTGGATAGCGAGATCGCGTGGGAGGCAGTCGCACTATATTGCGAGGAAGTAATGACCGCGAAGGAGGCTGCGGAAAGGGTGAGAGAGGACGATCCTCTAGCAGACCCCTGCCGCAGACGCAGGAGAGGACGAAGGCAGCGCGAGTTTGATCGTCTTCTCCCACTCGATAGTGGTGGAACTGGGATTGGCTCCATCTCCACCCGCGGAGGCCAGCGCGTGCCGGGCTTGGGAGGTCCGCCACCTACACTACACAGGCCTCCGAGGACTCGGAGCGTCCGGAATGTCCCGGGACGCTCCGTAGTACTCCGTTTCCCGGCGGAGTACAGAAGTGTCCGCCTAGGTCGGACGTCAACCGATGGAGCCGCGGTAGTGTCCGCGAGGTTTCCCGTGACCCCATCCGGTGCCACTGCACTGTTGTACGACAGTCCAGTGCCACCAAGGTGACTGGAGGGACATCTTGGAGTTTTTAGTGGGTAGGCCCCTACGCACCAACCTGACGAGCTTTTATTGTCGGGTAGGTCCGTAGGGGAGAGCCCCACATAACTTCCGCCGCACTCCCAGCGGCGGAAGTATGCGTAACGCATTTCCTCCAAGTAAAAAAAAAAAAAAAAAAAAAGGAGAAAACACAGTCACAACGATATTGTAGACACCTGCTTCTTTGAAGGGTATATAACGCTTATGTTTAACAGATCGTATGAATTGGTTAATCTTCCTGGCTGGTTTAAAGTAAGTATTGATGGAGACCCTCTTCAGAATGTTCCCAAGCTTGTCAGTGACTCCCTTCATGTAAGGAAGGATAGCAGGTTGACGTTATACTATGGCTGGTTTGGATGGGTTAGCTCTTGATCCCAATCAAGCCCGGGGGCCAAGACAGAATCCACGATGGAACGAGCTAACCCAGAAGGTGCCTATTAACCCTGGCTTTGAAAATGGACGGGTTATAAGTTTTTGGAAATACAGTCGCAGGGAGTAATTTCCGCTCCTTTGCTGTGCGTATTATGAAGGAAATTGAAAAGCGCTCGGTGTGACAGGTAGGAATAGCAACCAAGAAAGGGTACGGTAACCTGCAATGCGTCTGGATGTCCGTTGGAAAAAAGGAGATGGCGGTATGAGCAAATGCAGCTCTTGAGCACACTCTCCAAAGTACAGTCTGTAGAAAATCGACAGACAGGCAACTTTGCTGCGATGAGCTACGGTGTGAAGCTTGCTCTTCACCAATTTGCTGTCACCGATGAGCTCTGCGCTGAATCGTGTCTAGAGCAGCAAGTTGGTATTTTGCTGAGCCGTCCCAGAGGTGGCCACAATAAATATTCCTTGCAAGATCGGACTTGAGCTTTATAAAGCGTTAAAAGCTGTCCTTGCAATTTGTTGTCTTGCAAAATCGTTTGAAATGTTCAAGCGGCTCAAAATTACTTACGTAGTTAGCTTAAGAATTTAGTTATTATTAAGGTTAAATTAAAAAGATTTATTATTTTTTTGTTTTCAGTTTTTCGGCGGTTTAATTATTTGTTAAAAAAAATTATTTTTTTAATCTTTAGTGGCTTTTATTTAATAATTACTATATAGGTACTTAATTTTTTATTACCATTTTTTGTTGTAATACACAACTCCGCGTTAAAATCGGTGATTTAACAATAAATCACCCCTTAGAATAGGAACTTTTTGAAATTTATATGGGACTGACTTCGAGGTATACCCTATCGAATAAAAATTATCGAACTATAATGATCAAAACCAGACTACTCTGTAAAGGGTTATACTTGGTCATGCATGACAATCAGTGAGATAACAATCAATTATCCCCTGTTTGCCTACCCTTAGGGTCGGATTATTCTTTTACCAAATTAATATGGCGCCAACTTCGGGATATACCCTTTCCATTAAAAAAAAGAATTATCAAATTCGAATCGGATTTTTTATTGTAATACATAAAATAAAAAAATACGCGTTGACATGAAAACCTCCGTTTTTTTCGTCCCTTAAAAAGGCAGAAACCATAACTGTGTCCTCTACGTTCCTTTTGTATAGATGCACCGGTGCTATAACTAGGGCCTTCTCTTAAGTCCTCCCTGAAGAACCCATTGCTACAACATACACTTGTAGGTAGAATTCACCACTCTACAAGGCTTGGCATATTCAAGTATCCTTCTAGTGATAATAATGCAATCTTGTACAGGTGAACATGTGAATAAAGACTTGACAACGAAGCTAGCCATAGTTTCATCATCATGTAGGTCATTAAGATTTTTCACTGACAAAATGGAAGGAATTCTTCACATAGGCATTAGTTTTACACCTTAGTACATCACGTGCTATAATTACGTGTGGTACTTCTGGTTTAAAACTCAGAATCTTTAATGTGTGATATTCGTCGTAAGGGAGGTTAGGTTACTTTGTCACAAGAAGGATAAAACGTTTGAACGTATTGCTTCCATTTCCTTCTTTCTCAGATTTCTTTACCGTAGAAGATCGTCTTAAAATTTATAAGTAAGTAAGTATAAGTTTTATTTTCATGGTGGTCACAATAAATAACAAAAAAAAAACACCAGGTAAATAAAAGTTTTCATACAACATTACGTTCTGTGTATTTTTATGACAGTTAAGACGTACTTTCGTTAGAAAAATTCATCACTTGCACAATTCTTGCACAAGTATTAACCTATAAATAGTATAAATAATAAAACTTTGTACGGCATCTTATGATTGTTATAGTCGATTATAGTATCTGTGTTTCGTTGTAACCTATATCAAATACAAATTGTGATTTTAGTTTCTTTTATATTACTTACTAGCGGCCCGTCCCGGCTTCGCACGGGTGGACAAAATTCTTTAAATTTTTTCTAGCATTCAATATAGCCTATGACACTCAGCAATAATATGCCTTTCTATTGGTGAAAGAATTTTTAAAATCGGTTCAGTAGATCCCGAGATTACCCCTTACAATTTAACAAATACACAAACACACAAACTTTACTTCTTTATAATATTACGAGGGTGGATTGAAAAGTACTCGGCCTAACCAAGAAAACAAACATATACAAAATCTATTATATTTTTATTTTTCTACATAATAACCATCAAGTTCAATGCACTTGTGCCACCTGCCCTTCCAAGCATTTAGACCATTGAAAAAAAATGATTCTTCCTTAGAGTCAAAATATGCGTCTACTGCTGCTTTGACCTCATCGTTTGTCCAAAATCGTTGACCTCCCAAGTGCTTTTTTAGGTTAGGGAACAGAAAGAAGTCTGATGGTGCCAGATCAGGTGAATAAGGTAGATGCGGTAAGAGTTCAGAGCCACAGTTGTTGATTTCAGCAATCGATTTCACAAACCTGTGCACACGGGCGTTATCTTGATGAAACGGAACTCTTCTTCTAATCATTCCTGGACGTTTTTCTTTAATTTCCTCTCGTAAACGACGCAGTGTGATGCAGTAGTAATCGGTGTTTATAGTCTGACCCCATTCAAGATAATCGATCATAATCACACCCTTCGAGTCCCAGAATACTGAAGCCATTACTTATTAGCCGACAAAATCGACTTAGCCTTTTTAGGGGGTGGTGAACCAGATCTTTTCCACTGTTTTGATTGTTGTTTTATTTCCGGTGTACAGTAATGAACCCATGTTTCGTCCATGGTAACAAAACGATTAAAAAATTCATCTGCGTCGGCTTCAAATAACTCCAAACAGTCGCGTGAAATAGTCAATCGCGTCCTTTTTTGTTCGAATGAAAGCAGACGCGGAACCCACCTCGCAGACACCTTGTGGAAACCCAACTTGGTGACAATGATGTTTTGAGTGCGTTTATAAGAGATGCCTATAATCTTGGCTATCTCTCTAATTTTAAATCTGCGGTCTCCCATAATTAAATCAAGCACTTTTTGAATACTTTCGTCAGTAGTGTACGTCGAAGGCCTTCCAGAGCGGGGTTCATCTTTCACACTCTCTCTCTACCAAGTTTGAATTCTGCTATCCATTCTTTGACGAATGAATATGACAGAGCAGATTCCCCTAATGTACTGACCATATCATCATGGATGGCTTTCGATGATAGCCCCTTCTTTTGGAGGTTTTTAATGACGGCACGCTGCTTGATTTGCTCCATTCGCGGAAATTACGTCCGATTGCTATGTTAATAAGTTTATAAAATCAAAACTAGTTATCGCACACGTTTCAAACTTCACACAATTAAGTAGTCTGAATTGAACTAAATAATGTAGGTAGATTTGATTTTCAGAATTGAATGTATCTATGTTAGGCCGAGAACTTTTCAATCCACCCTCGTAGTATAGATTTACCATTAGTTTTTAATAATTAAATGTAACGTTGATTATTGAATGATTTCGCGTGACAACGTAATAGAGTGGTAATTTAGGCTGCGGATCATAAAATGAGCTCTTTATACTAAGATATCTTTCACTACAAAATAAAAATATTGAACCCAAAATGAAACGGTGAACTAGTTTCTCGAATTGCATTGCTGCAATATTAAACTGTTAAATTTGGTTCAAGTCCAAATGCCATAAATTCTTTTTATGGTCGTTGCATTGTGGCTGCAGCCAACATTTAGTTTAATTATATCATGTAAATAAATGAGCCCCGTGATAAGGTACGTAACGTCTAATTCGTCTCAGCCGTGACACAGTCTATTTGCAAAACGAATGGGTATAAAAAAAGATCATTAACAACATGGTAATGAAATAAAATGTCTACGAGAAGGTATTCAAATTAGGTCTTAAGCGTTATAATAGTTTCGATTCTGAATTTGTTTAAAAGTAGGTTACTGATGAATACATAAAATCTTGAGTTATTTCGGACTAACGTACGGACTAACTTGAGTTCTAAGCTTTCCTAAAAATACTCAAGTTTTTCTAAAACGTAGATCTGATTATCCGATTGGATTTAATACAAGTATTTTAAAGCTCATGTCAAAACTCTCGAGACTGAAGTTCTGTCAATTAGAACCGAAGACTAAAATTAAGACTAACTCTTTCAAAAGGGTCTCATATTTTCATAAACAAATCAAAACTAAGTTCTATAAGAGAAATAAAAGTCCTAAAGAAAGAGATAAACTTTTGAACTCCATAAACATATTAATTATATTATTAATTATTAATACATTGTTAATAAACAAATTTAAAAACAAGAAGTTTTATCTTAACTGTATAACAATAATATTAGCATTATGAAGCTCCTGGCTAAACTTTTTCAGGTCTGCGTAATCTCGTTATAAGGATCAAGGACACGATTTGAATCTCAGTACTTATAAGACTCTTCTTCTTCTTCTTTCTCAGAAGGACTCATAACTCGCAAGACTCGTGATAGTCACGAGTCCTAAAAACAAACTTGACAATCAAGGTTAAGACGAAATGACTTAAGTCAATACTCTTTATAAAGGTGCTTTCACCATTCGTTTTTCTATAATAAAGGAACTGGTGTAATTGTTATATCAACTTTTGTTGACTTTTATTGAGCAATCCAACAATCTCCAAACATGAAATAACAGGTTTGAAAGCCAAAGAGCACGCATTGAGTGACTATTTCGGTTGGTATTATTTAACCCCATATTATACAAACAGTTGAATGTCTCCAATTATGGTATCGTTGAATACACCATGGCCGCTAAGTTACCAAGGTAGTAGGTATATTCACAAAATATACCTTGGTAAGATGGGTGCCCTGGCAATTTGGTTCTAATTTTTTTTACCTAAGCTACGAGCGGGATTTCCAAAAGTGCCTAAAAGGCAATCAAAAGCATCTTATACAATACAATTAATATCAATAAAGTACCAATCGAAAAATATAAAAAAGGTTTCATTGCTAAATCTAAAGACGTGAAAAGAGGAAGGGACAACTGTTATAATCAAAAGCCCAATTTAAAAATATATGTATATAGGTACGCATAAGAATTTTTGAAAATTTATTGACTGAATGTGAAAAAGGGGTTGAATCTTTCTAAGCAAATTTTTAAGCAGACTTACTTTGTAAGAAGTAAGAGCATTGCGTGAACTGGACCAATAAAGTAAGTGGTCCGAATGGTATACCTGCCGATATACGATCCGGGCGTATAAATGGCGTTTCCATGGTCATCTTAAACACATATGTATCAAAATGATAAAATCTGATTTTGTCAAAAACTTATCGACGTCCATTATACCATATATCTTTTTTTTATTATCACCGATAACACCGATTTGAAATGGTTTTTTCACATGAGATTTGCTTAAAATGAACCCCAATGCGGTAATGTGACTGATGAGTACAGATAAAAATAAGTGCATGGAATGAAAAGTCTTAAAGAGGTTGTATTACGGTTGCTAGGGCGAGGACTTAGCGATGCAAAGCAAAGCACTTTCCGTTTAACTGGACATCTCGAAGGCTTTTGACAGGGTCTGGCACGCTAATCTGCTGCGCAAGTTTCCTGTGTATGGTATCCCCGCTGACTTTTGTAGTTGGATAGCCGATTTCTTGACAGAACGATCGATCAAAGTAATTATCGATAGCTGCTCCTCTGACTCAATGGCTATTGATGCTGGAGTTCCTCAGGAGTCTTCAGGAGTCTGTTCTCTCTGCGACACTTTTCCTGTTGCACATCAATGACCTATTGATACTGTCGTAGATAGATACCTGTCTAACGCAAAAACTAGCGGTGACGACGTGTTGTTGATGTGAGAGATTGAGCGAACGAACCAGAGATTAAGCCACGTTTCCCAGTGGAGTGGCAGTAACCTTGTTCATTTTAACGCGTCCAAAATGCAAGCGTTTCTTTTCTCAGCAAAAAGGAGTTCATTTAATCTCACTTCTACTTTCCGACGTAAATCTATCTGTTTCTGACAGCCTCGAGCTTCTTGGCACGTAGTTGCTTTCAAGGCTCAAACTGCAGCTAAAAAGTTGGGCGTCCTAAATAAGTTCCAGCGATATTTCACCCCGGGAGAGCTTTTAACTCTCTATAAAGCTCATGTCCGATCTTTCATGGAATATTGCAGCCACCTCTGGGAAGGCTCAGCAAAGTACCAACTTGCTGCTTTAGACACGATTCAGCGCAGAGCTTAGAGGCTCATTGTTGAAGAGCAAGCTTTATACCTTAGCGCACCGCCGCAAAGTTCTTTTTGTGTTATTATCTTAATAAATTTAATATTTATGTTTTATTAATTGTATTACTTTCATAAAATCAAAATTAAGTTCGGCTTATCTGTAACACGCCGTTCATTGACTGTTAGGCGGTACGAAGTTCGCCGGGTCAGCTAGTACTACTATAAAAAATTAACTGAATTTCGTTTTTTCTGGAAGTGCTTCTTAGACCCGGTGAATGGCACTCCGATTAAGTTCCGAGGCATTCATTTTTTAGGTATGCAGAACTGATGGATCTGTTAATGGTTCATAAAAATACGTCAAGCACGAAGGTTGTAAAAAGAGTCTTGACTATTTCGATTTTATATGCATTTGTTTTTATATTGCTTTTATAGTATTGTATAGTTTTAGTTTATTCATACCCACAGCCTTCAAATGTCTTCTTTTTTTTCTTTTTCTTTATGTATGGCTTGCACGATTTGTGCCTTTAGCCAGTGTCAAGTAAGTAGAATTGCCAGTTCTTGAGTAATTCCTTAATTTAATGATGATGAATGAACGGTAAAATATATTTTTTAGTTTCAGTAAATGTGTGGGGTTTTACTGTAAACTCCCCGTGGACTTCTTGAGAGAGCAGGAAAAGACAATTTCCGCTGCTTTGTTACAGTTGCTAACACTCTTGTATGCTCACAAACACTTAGTGGTTAATACTCCACCATTATTACGCACTAAAATCCACAACGACACAAATTTTAACAAGAGAAACAAATCTCCAATGTGACGCTTCCCACTCCCACCAAAAAGTGCCCTTCAAATGTCAAAGTAGAATTCTAGAAATAATGCTATATTATTGCACTGCAAATAACGCTGTTTTATTTCATAAAGATAAGGTACTTTACCTCCTATTCACATTTGCAAACGTATTCGCAGGGCCTATTTAGGTATATAAAGAGCAGACCAAAGTGAAGATAAAAATATCCGTTATCAATTAACCGTTCTGCATTTCTTGCTAGTAAGTATTATTAAAATTACTACTAACTGTTTCAAAATAATAGCCGAATAGCTTTAATATTTATTTTGAAATCACAAGATTGTGGGAACTTATGGACCGCAGGGTTTAAGAATTACGGGAAGCCATATGGAGCTGCTTATTCAAAATATTTTTATATAATTATATTAAAATATGTTATGTTAAATAAAATCTTATAAACTGTTTAAAAGTATTTATAAATTTACAAATAATCTTGTATTCACGCATAAATAATAATAACTAATAACTATGACAAAAGTATTCAATCGACAAGTAATCTATTAACAGTTTTTACTTGCATTTTTTAAATTACAACCAAACAACTGTGACGCGTTTACCGACTAAGTACAATAAAAGATTTAGAAATTTTCATTGCATGCTTCAACAGACTACCGCAAGCCGCAGACTCCTTACAACGCATATTATTAGGTTCGCAAATGGGCAATAATTTGATGTTATTAAATAACTTGAGTGAGTATTACTTTGTGACCTACATTACGATTTGCATTAGAATAAAAAAGAAAGAGCGATAACACTTCATTTTTCCTTTCGATTTTCGAAGACGCGTAGAAAACTCGTAAATATTTACAAGTTTTCTACGCGTCTTAACTTAATGTAAATATTTACAAGTTTTCTACGCGTCTTCGAAAATCGAAAGGAAAAATGAAGTGTTATCGCTCCTTCTTTTTTATTCTATTCATTTCGCGATTAAAATTTTCGGAGACAATTAAAATTCATTAAAGCTAATTGGTCAATTGCTCTAATTGGTGAATTTTTGTTTTCCTTTTTCATTAATTTCCTTTCCTTCTCAATTGACTGTTCTCATGATGACTATCTGTAGAAGTTGCCATTTTTTTTGGATTTACCGTATTAATATGAGTAAAATAAAACAAAATGCGAAAGTATTATTAAAATATCTCTAGCAATGAACAAGTTGTGAGACTTTAAAGTGTCGCTTCCAATAATAATATCGTAACACGCTGCGTATAGTTCCCGGCATTTAAGTAGTGAATAATGTACCTAAACTTGCTACTGCGCATGTCACGTGATTTCAAAATCATGTTCAACTTAAATGCCGGGGATTATACAAGCGTGTGTGACCTAGACGACGCGGCTCATATTCGCGGAACTATAATAATAGTAAATTGTTTATTTTCCAATTAGCTTATATATCATACATAACTTAAGTAACCCCCACACTAGGCTATGCCTTTCCTGTGGGGGAAATATACGATTAACATAATATGATTAAAAGTCAAACACAGTAAGTTGTTGTTCTTTGTAGAACATATTATTTAAAAAACTAAAATTTTGCAATAAAAACTATTAAATTAAGTATTAAATTTTCAAACTTAGAAACACAACTTTGCTTTTTTCACCATTTCACAAACATAAGACGGACGTTCGACTAATTTTAAGCAAATTTTATACATTATAATTTTACAAAGGTTTCATCAATTATAGTGAAAAGCAAAGCATAAATAATAAAAAGCAACTGTGCGTAAATAAATAAAAGTGGGCGAGAGTCATAGGATACAACAATTTCGGATAGGTACTCGTAAAATGACGTCCACGGCAAGTCGGAGACCACAATTGTTCGCGCTCTAATACGTGAATTTAAATTATCTATTTCTCTGTAATTCATTAATAGATATGTCTCAGTAATAAATTAGATTTGATATTTTTATGTTGAAAATAGTATTAATAATATAATTAAACTTCTCTATTGCATCACTGAATTGCAATTTTTAAAATATTAGTCCATGGTCAGTTGATTTCAGCATATTTGCCAATCATAAAATTATCTGCCCTGCCTTATGCACTGTACTAGCTGTAAGATTTATAGAAAAATGTTATAAAATTGATGCCCAGTTTAACGAATTCTATTACCAAACTTATATACCAACCTACTTAGGATATAAAAGAGCTCTCAAACTGACATGTTAAAGAAATTTACTGAACAGTGTTTTAAATTTATTTTATTTAATTTGCGTTCGTAAACTTCAAATCTATCTATATAAACGAAACACAGAAACCAATTCCTGACTTCAACACGCAATTTTATCAAATCTTCCCTTCAATTTTACAATTTTACTTAATTAAATCTGTCTACTGTGTCTAACTAAAAAGGCAGAAATAAAAGTTTCATGTATTCAAATTTAAGTATTTTTTAATATTTGCTTGGGATAACTAACGATTGTTCAATATTGTATGTATATAACAAACAGGCAATAGAATAGAACAAAAACTACTAATTACACAAACAGCAACATTATTCACAGCTTACTTAAAATTAAAGTACCATGTGCAGCATAAAAGAGATTACTATAAGATATAAAATACGTGTGTAAAAAACAACCACGCCTCCGAGCCCTCAGATGGGATTCGAACCCACGACCTTTCGCAATCCGGGCGACTGCTCTGACCGCTGAGCTACCGAGACGCTGGCAAACGTGTCGAATTTTACAAACGTATTCCAACTTCTACTATGAGCTAGTATCGTTCCACCAATGTTGAACGCTAACTACCTTCAACATTGAAAGTAATATTTTTACAAATATTAAACAATCAATTAAGATGGAACCAGCTATAATTATGTTTTTATTTAATTTTTTGCATTCACAATGCAATATTTCTATAAGATATAAAATACGTGTGTAAAAAACAACCACGCCTCCGAGCCCTCAGATGGGATTCGAACCCACGACCTTTCGCAATCCGGGCGACTGCTCCGACCGCTGAGCTACCGAGACGCTGGCAAACGTGTCGAATTTTACAAACGTATTCCAACTTCTACTATGAGCTAGTATCGTTCCACCAATGTTGAACGCTAACTACCTTCAACATTGAAAGTAATATTTTTACAAATATTAAACAATCAATTAAGATGGAACCAGCTATAATTATGTTTTTATTTAATTTTTTGCATTCACAATGCAATATTTCTATAAGATATAAAATACGTGTGTAAAAAACAACCACGCCTCCGAGCCCTCAGATGGGATTCGAACCCACGACCTTTCGCAATCCGGGCGACTGCTCTGACCGCTGAGCTACCGAGACGCTGGCAAACGTGTCGAATTTTACAAACGTATTCCAACTTCTACTATGAGCTAGTATCGTTCCACCAATGTTGAACGCTAACTACCTTCAACATTGAAAGTAATATTTTTACAAATATTAAACAATCAATTAAGATGGAACCAGCTATAATTATGTTTTTATTTAATTTTTTGCATTCACAATGCAATATTTCTATAAGATATAAAATACGTGTGTAAAAAACAACCACGCCTCCGAGCCCTCAGATGGGATTCGAACCCACGACCTTTCGCAATCCGGGCGACTGCTCTGACCGCTGAGCTACCGAGACGCTGGCAAACGTGTCGAATTTTACAAACGTATTCCAACTTCTACTATGAGCTAGTATCGTTCCACCAATGTTGAACGCTAACTACCTTCAACATTGAAAGTAATATTTTTACAAATATTAAACAATCAATTAAGATGGAACCAGCTATAATTATGTTTTTATTTAATTTTTTGCATTCACAATGCAATATTTCTATAAGATATAAAATACGTGTGTAAAAAACAACCACGCCTCCGAGCCCTCAGATGGGATTCGAACCCACGACCTTTCGCAATCCGGGCGACTGCTCTGACCGCTGAGCTACCGAGACGCTGGCAAACGTGTCGAATTTTACAAACGTATTCCAACTTCTACTATGAGCTAGTATCGTTCCACCAATGTTGAACGCTAACTACCTTCAACATTGAAAGTAATATTTTTACAAATATTAAACAATCAATTAAGATGGAACCAGCTATAATTATGTTTTTATTTAATTTTTTGCATTCACAATGCAATATTTCTATAAGATATAAAATACGTGTGTAAAAAACAACCACGCCTCCGAGCCCTCAGATGGGATTCGAACCCACGACCTTTCGCAATCCGCGCGACTGCTCTGACCGCTGAGCTACCGAGACGCTGGCAAACGTGTCGAATTTTACAAACGTATTCCAACTTCTACTATGAGCTAGTATCGTTCCACCAATGTTGAACGCTAACTACCTTCAACATTGAAAGTAATATTTTTACAAATATTAAACAATCAATTAAGATGGAACCAGCTATAATTATGTTTTTATTTAATTTTTTGCATTCACAATGCAATATTTCTATAAGATATAAAATACGTGTGTAAAAAACAACCACGCCTCCGAGCCCTCAGATGGGATTCGAACCCACGACCTTTCGCAATCCGGGCGACTGCTCTGACCGCTGAGCTACCGAGACGCTGGCAAACGTGTCGAATTTTACAAACGTATTCCAACTTCTACTATGAGCTAGTATCGTTCCACCAATGTTGAACGCTAACTACCTTCAACATTGAAAGTAATATTTTTACAAATATTAAACAATCAATTAAGATGGAACCAGCTATAATTATGTTTTTATTTAATTTTTTGCATTCACAATGCAATATTTCTATAAGATATAAAATACGTGTGTAAAAAACAACCACGCCTCCGAGCCCTCAGATGGGATTCGAACCCACGACCTTTCGCAATCCGGGCGACTGCTCTGACCGCTGAGCTACCGAGACGCTGGCAAACGTGTCGAATTTTACAAACGTATTCCAACTTCTACTATGAGCTAGTATCGTTCCACCAATGTTGAACGCTAACTACCTTCAACATTGAAAGTAATATTTTTACAAATATTAAACAATCAATTAAGATGGAACCAGCTATAATTATGTTTTTATTTAATTTTTTGCATTCACAATGCAATATTTCTATAAGATATAAAATACGTGTGTAAAAAACAACCACGCCTCCGAGCCCTCAGATGGGATTCGAACCCACGACCTTTCGCAATCCGGGCGACTGCTCTGACCGCTGAGCTACCGAGACGCTGGCAAACGTGTCGAATTTTACAAACGTATTCCAACTTCTACTATGAGCTAGTATCGTTCCACCAATGTTGAACGCTAACTACCTTCAACATTGAAAGTAATATTTTTACAAATATTAAACAATCAATTAAGATGGAACCAGCTATAATTATGTTTTTATTTAATTTTTTGCATTCACAATGCAATATTTCTATAAGATATAAAATACGTGTGTAAAAAACAACCACGCCTCCGAGCCCTCAGATGGGATTCGAACCCACGACCTTTCGCAATCCGGGCGACTGCTCTGACCGCTGAGCTACCGAGACGCTGGCAAACGTGTCGAATTTTACAAACGTATTCCAACTTCTACTATGAGCTAGTATCGTTCCACCAATGTTGAACGCTAACTACCTTCAACATTGAAAGTAATATTTTTACAAATATTAAACAATCAATTAAGATGGAACCAGCTATAATTATGTTTTTATTTAATTTTTTGCATTCACAATGCAATATTTCTATAAGATATAAAATACGTGTGTAAAAAACAACCACGCCTCCGAGCCCTCAGATGGGATTCGAACCCACGACCTTTCGCAATCCGGGCGACTGCTCTGACCGCTGAGCTACCGAGACGCTGGCAAACGTGTCGAATTTTACAAACGTATTCCAACTTCTACTATGAGCTAGTATCGTTCCACCAATGTTGAACGCTAACTACCTTCAACATTGAAAGTAATATTTTTACAAATATTAAACAATCAATTAAGATGGAACCAGCTATAATTATGTTTTTATTTAATTTTTTGCATTCACAATGCAATATTTCTATAAGATATAAAATACGTGTGTAAAAAACAACCACGCCTCCGAGCCCTCAGATGGGATTCGAACCCACGACCTTTCGCAATCCGGGCGACTGCTCTGACCGCTGAGCTACCGAGACGCTGGCAAACGTGTCGAATTTTACAAACGTATTCCAACTTCTACTATGAGCTAGTATCGTTCCACCAATGTTGAACGCTAACTACCTTCAACATTGAAAGTAATATTTTTACAAATATTAAACAATCAATTAAGATGGAACCAGCTATAATTATGTTTTTATTTAATTTTTTGCATTCACAATGCAATATTTCTATAAGATATAAAATACGTGTGTAAAAAACAACCACGCCTCCGAGCCCTCAGATGGGATTCGAACCCACGACCTTTCGCAATCCGGGCGACTGCTCTGACCGCTGAGCTACCGAGACGCTGGCAAACGTGTCGAATTTTACAAACGTATTCCAACTTCTACTATGAGCTAGTATCGTTCCACCAATGTTGAACGCTAACTACCTTCAACATTGAAAGTAATATTTTTACAAATATTAAACAATCAATTAAGATGGAACCAGCTATAATTATGTTTTTATTTAATTTTTTGCATTCACAATGCAATATTTCTATAAGATATAAAATACGTGTGTAAAAAACAACCACGCCTCCGAGCCCTCAGATGGGATTCGAACCCACGACCTTTCGCAATCCGGGCGACTGCTCTGACCGCTGAGCTACCGAGACGCTGGCAAACGTGTCGAATTTTACAAACGTATTCCAACTTCTACTATGAGCTAGTATCGTTCCACCAATGGTGAACGCTAACTACCTTCAACATTGAAAGTAATATTTTTACAAATATTAAACAATCAATTAAGATGGAACCAGCTGTTCCATCTTGTAATGTTGAAGGTAGTTAGCGTTCAACATTGGTGGAACGATACTAGCTCATAGTAGAAGTTGGAATACGTTTGTAAAATTCGACACGTTTGCCAGCGTCTCGGTAGCTCAGCGGTCAGAGCAGTCGCCCGGATTGCGAAAGGTCGTGGGTTCGAATCCCATCTGAGGGCTCGGAGGCGTGGTTGTTTTTTACACACGTATTTTATATCTTATAGAAATATTGCATTGTGAATGCAAAAAAATTAAATAAAAACATAATTATAGCTGGTTCCATCTTAATTGATTGTTTAATATTTGTAAAAATATTACTTTCAATGTTGAAGGTAGTTAGCGTTCAACATTGGTGGAACGATACTAGCTCATAGTAGAAGTTGGAATACGTTTGTAAAATTCGACACGTTTGCCAGCGTCTCGGTAGCTCAGCGGTCAGAGCAGTCGCCCGGATTGCGAAAGGTCGTGGGTTCGAATCCCATCTGAGGGCTCGGAGGCGTGGTTGTTTTTTACACACGTATTTTATATCTTATAGAAATATTGCATTGTGAATGCAAAAAATTAAATAAAAACATAATTATAGCTGGTTCCATCTTAATTGATTGTTTAATATTTGTAAAAATATTACTTTCAATGTTGAAGGTAGTTAGCGTTCAACATTGGTGGAATGATACTAGCTCATAGTAGAAGTTGGAATACGTTTGTAAAATTCGACACGTTTGCCAGCGTCTCGGTAGCTCAGCGGTCAGAGCAGTCGCCCGGATTGCGAAAGGTCGTGGGTTCGAATCCCATCTGAGGGCTCGGAGGCGTGGTTGTTTTTTACACACGTATTTTATATCTTATAGAAATATTGCATTGTGAATGCAAAAAATTAAATAAAAACATAATTATAGCTGGTTCCATCTTAATTGATTGTTTAATATTTGTAAAAATATTACTTTCAATGTTGAAGGTAGTTAGCGTTCAACATTGGTGGAACGATACTAGCTCATAGTAGAAGTTGGAATACGTTTGTAAAATTCGACACGTTTGCCAGCGTCTCGGTAGCTCAGCGGTCAGAGCAGTCGCCCGGATTGCGAAAGGTCGTGGGTTCGAATCCCATCTGAGGGCTCGGAGGCGTGGTTGTTTTTTACACACGTATTTTATATCTTATAGAAATATTGCATTGTGAATGCAAAAAATTAAATAAAAACATAATTATAGCTGGTTCCATCTTAATTGATTGTTTAATATTTGTAAAAATATTACTTTCAATGTTGAAGGTAGTTAGCGTTCAACATTGGTGGAACGATACTAGCTCATAGTAGAAGTTGGAATACGTTTGTAAAATTCGACACGTTTGCCAGCGTCTCGGTAGCTCAGCGGTCAGAGCAGTCGCCCGGATTGCGAAAGGTCGTGGGTTCGAATCCCATCTGAGGGCTCGGAGGCGTGGTTGTTTTTTACACACGTATTTTATATCTTATAGAAATATTGCATTGTAAATGCAAAAAATTAAATAAAAACATAATTATAGCTGGTTCCATCTTAATTGATTGTTTAATATTTGTAAAAATATTACTTTCAATGTTGAAGGTAGTTAGCGTTCAACATTGGTGGAACGATACTAGCTCATAGTAGAAGTTGGAATACGTTTGTAAAATTCGACACGTTTGCCAGCGTCTCGGTAGCTCAGCGGTCAGAGCAGTCGCCCGGATTGCGAAAGGTCGTGGGTTCGAATCCCATCTGAGGGCTCGGAGGCGTGGTTGTTTTTTACACACGTATTTTATATCTTATAGAAATATTGCATTGTGAATGCAAAAAATTAAATAAAAACATAATTATAGCTGGTTCCATCTTAATTGATTGTTTAATATTTGTAAAAATATTACTTTCAATGTTGAAGGTAGTTAGCGTTCAACATTGGTGGAACGATACTAGCTCATAGTAGAAGTTGGAATACGTTTGTAAAATTCGACACGTTTGCCAGCGTCTCGGTAGCTCAGCGGTCAGAGCAGTCGCGCGGATTGCGAAAGGTCGTGGGTTCGAATCCCATCTGAGGGCTCGGAGGCGTGGTTGTTTTTTACACACGTATTTTATATCTTATAGAAATATTGCATTGTGAATGCAAAAAATTAAATAAAAACATAATTATAGCTGGTTCCATCTTAATTGATTGTTTAATATTTGTAAAAATATTACTTTCAATGTTGAAGGTAGTTAGCGTTCAACATTGGTGGAACGATACTAGCTCATAGTAGAAGTTGGAATACGTTTGTAAAATTCGACACGTTTGCCAGCGTCTCGGTAGCTCAGCGGTCAGAGCAGTCGCCCGGATTGCGAAAGGTCGTGGGTTCGAATCCCATCTGAGGGCTCGGAGGCGTGGTTGTTTTTTACACACGTATTTTATATCTTATAGAAATATTGCATTGTGAATGCAAAAAATTAAATAAAAACATAATTATAGCTGGTTCCATCTTAATTGATTGTTTAATATTTGTAAAAATATTACTTTCAATGTTGAAGGTAGTTAGCGTTCAACATTGGTGGAACGATACTAGCTCATAGTAGAAGTTGGAATACGTTTGTAAAATTCGACACGTTTGCCAGCGTCTCGGTAGCTCAGCGGTCAGAGCAGTCGCCCGGATTGCGAAAGGTCGTGGGTTCGAATCCCATCTGAGGGCTCGGAGGCGTGGTTGTTTTTTACACACGTATTTTATATCTTATAGAAATATTGCATTGTGAATGCAAAAAATTAAATAAAAACATAAAAGAGATTAATACCAAAACAGTCGAACTATATGTTCAACATATATAAAAAAGAGTATTCCTATATCAGGGTCAACCAAGTATCATAATAATTATTAACAAAAGATAAAATGAGTAACATGTAAAGATCTATTGCGACAGCAGGTCGGAGGCTTTGGACTTGAAAGAAAACGCGGAGAGAGAAGATATCTATGTCATGGCCACTAAGGTGTTTATTGTAGGTGGCCATCATTCTGGGAAGCGGAGCGCGCAAACCTGCGTTGCTGTTATTAGTAACCAGGATCAAATGATCTGAATACACGCATTTCGCGAATGCAAGTTGATGAGCTGGATATTCTATACTTTATCCCTTCAGTTAGATCAGTACAATCATATTTTCTGTGCATAATATTGTGTAAACAAAGAACATCAAAAAGTGTCCTTTTCGACTACAGTTGTGTTACTAAAAACATTTGTAGTGGCTGGTTATAGGATAGTTTTGTTCTTCAATATTTGTAACATATTCGACTAAGGAAATTTCGCTGCACCGACTCTTGTTTATCATGGCATAGGTTCCAAATCACCGTTGTGTATTCCAGTTGGGACCTTACTAATGTCTTATAAATATATAAGTAGGAGTCTGGTCGTTTAAAATGCTGGTATGAGAGCATTATAAAACCATATAACTGGTATGCTCTGGATATAACGTAATTAATACGATTTTCTAAATGCAATTCCGAGTCAAGAAGAACACCGAGGTCGCGTATAACGCGGACTTTTTATATTTGAAGATTGTTAAGCGTATAATTGAAATTTATTACGTTTTTCTTTTTTGTTGTAGTAATGTGTCTACACTTTGCAATACTCAGATAGAATTTGTTTGTAATGCAGAATTCACTTAAACTATAAAGGTCATCCTGCAGTTACACACTGTGATTAATTGTCCTAATTTGCTTGAAAACTTTTAGATCGCTGGCATAGAGTAATAAATTACTATGTAAAAAGCATTTGTCGGTGTTTCATGATCGCTGTTTCACGAACCCGTGTTGCTGTGGTATTATAGCTTTGTGTAGGTAATTATTCATTAATTGCATTGTACAGGCGTTATATTATCAGCCTTCCAAATATCGGGAACAACACCCTCTATGAGACATATATTATTGAATAGCAATGTAAGGGGTACACTGATCGTGTTGAATGCATTCGAAAATTACACTTGTTTTATGGTATTGTTTTTTGTGTTTTTCTACGAAATTACTACTAAATTTCTACTAAATGCCTACATATAAGTTACTCAATTCAGTAATTATAAAGTCACTTTTTCATTGTCTTCGTGTAGTGAATCAACTGTAAATTTGATGCGGAACTCCGCTCAAAAACAGCTCCATAAAGCTCCTAACCAGGTTGCAAATGGTAGTGGGGTCGTCAGATTCTATATCAGTATTTCATGGTGCGAGGAAAACCTTTTTCATCGTGCTTATAAACAAACGCCCAGAACTGTTTTAGGTCTTCGCGCATGCCCTTTTCTACAGAGGCAATATATTTATCGAAGCACTTGACTTAATTTTTAAGCGCTTGTTATAAAAAGAAAACTCTTCATAGTCTGTGAGATGGCAAAAGTGCATAGATAACAATGGTGCATACATTGATTAATGAAATATATTTTACAAAAAAAATCGATTTTATATTCCTCCCATACAAAACGCTAATTTCATATGTCAGGAGCTAATATAATGCGTTTATTAAACATCAGCAGCTACGGTATGGCTGTCAGTTCTCGTCGGGAGACCTTGTACCGAGAAGAAACCGCAAGAAACTCAAAAAGGACTTTTTTAATCTCTTTAATAAATTTGCTAAAAAAAACGAAGAATAGTTTTATTGAAAAACTTACTCTAACGATGAAAAGATTATTACTACTATATAATATACTATGGTACATACTTATAGAAAAACATAGAGCTGTCCATTTATTGTTGTTACTACCCAGTGAATCCTACTGTTGTCTGGAAGATTTTGCTATTAACGATAATGCAGACGATTGTATCATTTATTCTATTGTTCTTTTCTTTTTCATTACTATGGTGTATGTACAATAAAGCATGTTATTGTATTATAAATAATCACCGTTGTAATAGCCTTTGTGCATGAGTATAATTTAACATTATTTTAATTTTCAAAAGGTAATTGACAGACATTATTTGAAAATTTGTTATATTGGCGCGGAATCTTGAAACAGCAAGTTTATACTTATTTCTTGGTATTATTATACAACTGTGTATATTATTGTATTTATGTTTAAACGCAATAATATTTCTTTCCATAGATAGAAAATAATATATTTTATTTTTAATGATAGGTCAATATATTTTGCGATCTCATGATTGTTTTTTTTTAGTATTATAAACTTGGAAAATTTTCTCTAGATATACCTAATTAATAAATTATATTGTACAAATAAACATGTATAAATTTCACACACATCACTTTAAATATACACATTTTATAAAATAACAATGAAAAAGCTAAATGAACGTCACTCAATATGAATCGCTCCTTAAGCGAGGTTTTCCATTTCAATTTTGTTACATAAACTTGCATTTGAATTTAGCACATCAAATTATTAAAATCATACATCTTACCTCAATACCATAAAGTAAAGAATACTAATCCTCACCCACTGTTAACGTATTCGCTATGCTCAATCAACAATATCAACCATGAACCGAGTCTGTAGCTGAATTGTCAATGTGAGTGTTTACAAAAAAATAGCGCAAAATCATCTCTTCTGTCGAGTACTATTTAGAGTATCTACCTCGTATTTAGAATCCCAACTTTTTACAACGTACCTGTAATTGAATGATACATTACAAAGCAATAATTCTAACGACGATTACGGATATTAAAATGTAGTTTAGACTCCAAACTTATCAAAAATAATCTTTAAAATCCATTGGAAATATAATGTTTACAAAACTTAAATAATTTCCAGCATTAGGTTTTAATGAAAAAAGGAATTATTTTTTTACAAAGAGATTATTTTCCGAAATGTGACGTAATTTATTTTTCAATTCGGAAACTTTTATTGCTCCTGGTGTTTTAAACTTTCGTGGTCACTTATTTAGTATAAATTATAAGGGGATTATTGTTACAAACATGATAATAAACATATTTATCATATTTGTAACTAAATCACATCAAAATGGGTAAACGGTTTTTATGGGATTCGGCATATAGATAGATTATACCGATACAATGTAGGTACACTTGCCGTAAGATCGGGTGGGCAATTTTCTCATATAGGCACACATTTAAATTTACGAAGTAATACAATAAGTATACATTTATAATGAATGTCTGAATGAAGACTGTCTTAGCCCATGTGTTGACAAGTCTGTGACAATACGGTAAATTAAATCGAGGTCCTTGTCAATGTAGGCATATACTACAAAAGTAGACTGACAGGAATTAAAAGGCCTGTCACCACGTGTGTCTGAGTTAGAGTTGTTACCATCGATCCTGACGGAAAAAGCTATTTTCTTAGGGAAAATGTATCCAAATGATTTAGAAAGTGACTTAGTTCAGGAATACCTACACTTTCAATGTCACCATTCTTCTGAAAGAAGAAATTTCGATAAGTCCAGATTCTGGATTAATAAATAGTTCCGTTCCTGCGAAAACATAATTTAGAGAGCATTTATCTATGCACAACAGCGACAAATTTTTCGGGTGAGAGAAGCTTTTCTTGCTTGAAACGGGTAAAAAACTGTCTACGATCTATTTTAAGTCAAGAAAAGTTAAACTCCTTAGCTCTTTTGTCCATAGAGATATTGAGGAACAAGATTATTGAGCCTGTATATCCTGGAACTATTTCTTGGGTAATCTTCACTAAATCATGGGTTGTAAAAATAATCAAGAAACTGACAGAATGATCTCCTAGTTCACAATGATACTAATAACAGAAAAAAGCTGTTGTAATGAAGGCGATAGAGCACAAATCATAAAATTGCAATTTTATTAACAGAATAACATAATTAATTTGATAGCGGACTAAGGTATCGAGGACAATATTTCAGAGAACCTGTCCTCTGAAATATTAGGGCGGCAAAAATTTAATAGCTTAATAGCGGCAAATATGTAAATCCGTCACTGGCTGACGATAATGATAGAGGTGTAGATGTAGAGAAAAGCAACTACGAACTACAACGACACTACGGTGTTTCCTCAAAAGTTAAACAAATATCCCATATTTCTTCCATTATGATGAAATAGCAGTAAAGTTAAGATTATTATGGGATCGGTAATGGCCGTAATAATCTTGCCTACACGTATGTATGTTTTTTCATAAAAAGAGTGAAAGCCTTATGCAATATGAAATCTCTGTCTCAGTAAAAAACTGAGACAAAGATTTTTGTTGCAGATAACCTTCAAACGCGGAGGTGAAATAAAAACCTTGAAGCCTGTTTTTTCAAGGCTACAATTTGAAGAATTTTATACTGGACGCTGCAGATTTCACTGGTTTGGAGCCAACATGGTTCGAAAATGCCAATTTTTGCTAAGTTTTTTTATTTCCTATTTATTTATTGTCCTGTTTAAGTTAATATATGTAGGCGCTTGCTGTAAAAAAACTAATTCAACGCTACAACATATGAAAAAGAAGATCGAATTAACAAATTGTTTGGCATAGATCGCTTTGAGCGATATAACCATCCATTCTAACACTTTTTAAGTTTTCTAATGTTCGTTATTGTCCCAATATGGTGTTATGAATAAAGTGTTTTGTTTTCTATTGTATTATAATCTTTTAAGAGAGTAAGTAAAAGAAGCCAAGATATGTCTACATGGATATTAGATAAGTATTCAAAGAATCTGTAACGAAGAAAAGAATATTCAATAAATCCATCAAAGAAAATGAAAAAAAAAATTATGTGAATTTTCATAGTTTGTTTGGAGGTCAGTTCTAAACAAAGAGATAGAATGAAGTGATAGATTGAAAGGAACGTGAAATATAAATAATTCCAACAACTGGGGACAATAACTTTTGTTATTTAATAAAAGTTTTGTATATAATCATTGCGTCAATATGTCCCTGCGTTTATATTATGACAATTGAAATGTCTTAATCCGCTTTTATATCGAGCTTTCGGCTTTACTTTAGTGAAAGTACCTAAAACATAATACGTTTTTGTATTCTTTCCAACCACAGGGAGTGACAGAGTATTGTAAGATATTTCAGATTAAGCTGACCCCATAAATATACCTACCCCATAACTCGTCCCAAACCAATGTTCGCCGAAAAACATTAAATAATTGTATGGGTATTACAGGCTTATAATATTTAACTGTACTTCTTGCGTCGAACTATGTGTATAATAGCTTTTGCGTCAAACTTGAAAGCTTCTTGGTCATTAATTTTGCGAGATTCGTACACGAGACGACGACTTCATTTATATACTTTATCCACAACTAAAATAAACGTATCGAAATATAATGAAATACACTGTTATAAAATAGTTTATTGTAATAAGTTTTTAGTAAAATACTTAGACTGAAAACAAATACGATTGCTATAAGACAAAAACGAAAACGGATAAATTTTTCGTTCATTATATGTATGTACCAATATAGATAAGTATCATAATGGAAAAGTGTCCGGTCCATACATAACGTAACTAAATAAAATAAAGCAACTAAACTAAACCAGGCAACGTTTGGAGGTCATTATTATTATTTCTAAATACGATATTAATGAAATTATATTTTAATTTAAAATTATATTACGTATTAAACATTTTAATAAATTCATTCTAAATTATTGTTACAGATATGCATTATAAATTATTACTATTATTAGATAATTAGAGTATTCTATTTCACGCTTACAGTTTTATCCTAAAAAAAATATTTAGGTCACAGTAACATTTTCCTTCAAGAAAATATTAAAATTTCAAGTTTTTCATATAATTTGAATGTGGTTGTTTATCGTAATCAATCAACATCATATAACGATATATCTAGCTCAGATGTGACTGATATCATTTTAGAGAAAGGAACTTTAAATTTATATTAGTTTCGATTGTTTCTTCGATTTTTTAGAGGCAAATAGAATTCTAGATCTTTTAAGGAACTAATATTAGCCTGACTCTAGCAATAATCTTCTCAGCCTCCTTCAGCCTCCCCAAAATATGAAAGGTTTTTTCCACAATCCTTGCTTAATAGGTAGGTTAGAAATCGCAGTTAAAGACCATAATTCGAAGAACGCTGTTGTCCATTTTATGGTCCACAGGAAGTGTACCTACTCTCTGTGGGTGTACCAATACGACGACCTCGAGTATCATTTGCCGCTTTACGGTACCCTTAAGTGTTGAGAGTTGGTGCTATTCTAAACCACAGAATAGGTTTGACCCTAGCCACAGAGTAGATAATATCCCTAGCCATACAATATAATAATCGTAATACAAATAGAAGATACCTAAATCAAAATAATAACGGAATAAGGTTGTTTTATTTTTCAGGAGCTTCCAAACTGATTATCTTTTTAGGTAGGTACATATTTTTGGTGTAATTATATTATATGTGTAATAGTTAAAGAATAGAATAAATTAAATTAATTTCGAAATAATTTCGTTCTGAAGGAGGCATAGATTTTTTGGAGTTAGTTACGAACTAGTACATGTTAGGTAAATTTTTTGGTAATTAGTATAGGTAATTTAATTCACTATGATATACCGACGATTTTGACTCTCACGTTTTTTTTGGAAAAGCTTCAATCTGATAGTATAAATTTATACTACCTATATTATTTATTGTTCTTAAATTTATTCTTACATGCTTTTATGCGCATTACTGCTGTGAAGCACGAGAAACTTCAGTTAAAGTAATTAATTTATAATCCAGAACATAGGTTCTGGGTTCATTTTAAGATATTTATTGATATTGAAAAACACATTACATGATTTCTTTTTGGTTTCGCACAATTCTATACAACACGCAGTTTTCTATTTATTTTCTTTTGCTATACCTACTCGTTTATACATATAACGACATAAAACACAAAATTTAGCAACAAAAGATCACATATGTATGTACATATATATATTAATGTTAATATTTTGATCATAATTAGGTATAAATAAACCTAATTACATTCAACAACGCTTAACCCACAAAACACTGACAAAATGCCTTAATCTATTGTTAACATTTTATTCCAACAGATAGGGATCGAACAAATTGTACCTACGGATGTCTGAAACGATCTTATCATGTTTTTATTAATACCAAATTTTCTGGGAGGGTGATGTGGTGTGGTATCCGGCAAAGTAGTATAGCAATAATCCTTGACATTTAAGGGTGTCGTAAGAGACTGGAAGTAATCACCAGGTGTATGGTGATCTATCTTCCAGGTATATAAATAAAAATTGATGTTTATTTTAGTTCCCCATGCGATCCGAAATCATTGATCAGATTGTGATGAAACTTGATGATTTGTTAAGTTATTGTATGCATGCCAGAGAAGGTTTATATATATAGTCAGCAATTAAAATTGCAAATCATGCCGGGTGCAACTAGTCGACTATTAAATGGGCAGCTGCGTTTTAAGAATTATGATCTTTTACTGCGGTCTCCAACGTTAGATTATAGCATATCCGCACTTCCATTTGGGTTCCACTCCCACAAGAGGGTTCCATCTAGCAGTGGACGTCTTCTGGCTGAGCTCAGTACAAAGTCTTGTGAAGTCACACAATTAGTATGGATTGTCACTTTGTTCTTTTATATTTTTGAGGATCTGTGTTCAGTTCTTCTTCTACAGTTCTTCCGTGAAGAAATAATAAAGAACGTGGTAATAATCCCGTTATGCTAATATACCAATACAATCATAAAAGTTTAAAATATATAAATTCAGAAGTGTTTTTATTTTAAACGTTTCTAATGTAAGCGGCTGTAAACTAAATCAAAGCTAGATTTGTAAATCTGGCGTTTATTAGCATTAACGTAGTTTGAGAGCAGCGCGGAAAACAGGATGTTTTTTTGAAAAAACAACTGAAAAATGACTATAATTTTATTTGGCAATTCATATTCATCAAACGATAATAATTTTCATTTGGCAGGTATAGATATCTATTGAATAATGAATCCTTATGAATAGTTAACTATATAATTTAATTAATAACACTCCAAGACCAACTCATTCATTTAATATATATTTTTTTTTAATAAAACTAATTGCGGTATGCTTCACGACTCTCGCTCCTAGAGCATCCGTGGGGGTACAAGATAGGTACAGCAGAATATTAAAATTATGTATGGTATTTAACAAAATATTTATATTTATTGAGTAACTTTTACGTAAAATTACTTCCTTATAAACAAGTCATTATAATTGCAATTTAAAAGAAAATTTTGGCACAAAATTCTTAATAGGGCTTTGGCAGCTGTTTACATGCAATTGCTATGCAGTTTTTCTATATGCTAATAATAAAAAACCTTCTCTAATAATTGATAACTGATGTTCCTAGGATGTAAGCAGATTAAATAGAATACCTAAATTGAAAACATTTTTTATTGGGAAAATAAAGCATACACTAACTGTAAATAAATGGTTGAAAATAAAAAAAGGTGATTTAAATATTCCTGACAAAATATTTCTTACTTAATCAAAATATAGCCACAGTCAAATTTTATCTAATTTCTACATAAAGAGAACGCTTACCTTGCGAAAGAGCGAGTGCGAAAAATGATGATATTGTTAACTGCATCACTGTCACAACAATATTTTATTTTATTGAAAACCTTTTATTAATCTTACTGTTTTCACTTTTTATTTGTATACTGCTCTAAATGTTATGAATGTGTGATTTTATGTCAGGAGTTAATAATTTTACCGAGCGCTAACCGTTATTTACTACGACTGCAAGTATGCCGCGCTTGATATTCACAAGACAACTGCTCGTAGAGACAGAACGTTCGCGCTTAAAACACTTATGTCGACCCCTGCTTTTAAAGAAAGGACGTTGGGTCTTTTCGGTGTTTTAATTTTTCAAGCAATTACATATTAAACTGTATAAATACTAATCATTTACGAGTAAATTTAATGTTAAGCTGCTTTCACATTTGTTATAACAACAATTTGTTACGTTTCTAAAAAAAAATCATTATCCGTTTTTATGGAATTTTGAAACAAAAATCCTTCTCTCAAAAAAAATAGATCACTAATTTTGATTCTCACGCTTGCCAAAATCCCTAGAATATAAGAATTCATCGATAAGATGTGGTGGATAATTATAATCATAGTTGTTATCACCTATAACTGTTATGTATTTTGAATAACAACAACAATGTTTTCTTTCTAATTCCCATTATTATATATCTGGCCATAATATACCATAATAATAATATTATAAAAAGGAAAGATTTGTATTTATAATTTTTATATATTTTATGCATTTTCAATGCGATCTTATAAGATAAATTATTATAATAGAAAAATACTAGAAAAAATCGACTCGGGTCACAAGTGAATTTGTCCGGTCACAAGTGGATTTCCAAAGGTTGCGGGTTCGTTTCCCGCCTGAGAATTCACTTGTGACCCGAGTCGATTTTTTCTAGTATTTTTCTATTATAATAATTTATCTTAAAAGATTTGTATTTTTGTATGTTTGCAATGAATAAACTCAAAAACTACTAAGCCGATTTCAAAAAATCTTTCACCATTGGAAAGCTACATTCACGCTGAGTAACATAGGCTATATTTAATGCTAGAAAATTTTAAAGAATTTTGTCCACCCGTGCGAAGCCGGGACGGGCTCTATATAGGTACCATAAAGCTCTCGACGACTAATTAAATAAGACTAACTTGCAAGTTAACTGGCCAAGGTTATTAAAAACGGAGTAGGTAATATATACCTATGTCGATAATAGAAAAATAGTATTGGAGGTGCGTAAATATTTGAATATGATAGATAACGGTGTCCGAACAATGACTACAATATCTGTGATCCTATTAAACCCACCTACATTTTATACCGTATGTGAAACATTTTACGACTAAATCGGTTGATTTATTATATTATAAACACAATTTTTACAATCCGCTAAACTATAATAACTACAACATACTTCATAATGCGCACAGCAAAGGAGTGGAACTCCCTCCCTGCGTCTGTATTTCTGAGAACTTATAACCGGTCCGTTTTGAAAGCCAGGGTGAATAAGCATCTTTTGGGTTAGCTCATTCCATCGTGGATCCTGTCCTGTCGTGGCCCCCGGGCTTGAGTGGGATCAAGAGCGAACCCATTTTAAATTAAAAAAAAAAACTATGGGATCGGGTTTTTAAACAAAATAATAATATAACTTACATTCACACCACCTAACCCAGCCCAAAGTGGGCACTGTAAGGCTTGTGTTACTGAAACTAGGATACATAAATAAGTTATCGAAATGGTATTCATTATCAATCAATATTGTGTCCTCTGAATTATCGTAGTGCCCAATCCGGGTCCATAGTGGCCAATATTTAAATTTAATTTGATTTTATTTAAAATTTCGTGTTTTAAATTTAGAATTTGATTTAATTTATTCGGGTGGTTTTTTGTTCAACACTTTTTAACCGAATAATATCAATAAATATTGTTAAAGTCTCCTCTTTTATTACATTCTTATACCCCACGGGGCCCAAAATTCATTATTCTTGTGACATCATTATTTTTATAATATCTTATTATACTTATGGAATGCAATGAACAATTTGAATTGAATTAATATTCATAGAAATATATATATAAATACTCATATTCGTCACACAAACATCTGCCCCTTTCGGGACTCGAAACCAGGATCGTTCGGCGCGAAAGGTAGCGATCGCTATCGTTGCACCGAACGGCGTTCAAATAATTATTTCAACTTATCTCCACGTTTCAGACGTACTAAAAAACGTAGGTACAGCACATGTACTTACGTTTACCTATTTCTTTCTAATAAAAACCAACCAAGGCGAGGTTACACGCGAGAAGACGAACTGATGCAGTCGTCCTGTTTCCTGTACAATGAAAACATGTTTCACTAGTTCCTAATAGGAATTCCCACTAGGTCACGACCTCATTAGGTAATGCAGTCTTAATCATATATACAGTGTCAATTTAAATTATACTACATATTATAAAGGTATTACCAAACACTCTGTGTATTGAGAAGATACAGTGATTAAAGAAACATCAATTATTAAGATAAGTATTCACTTAATGTTTGATGAATAATACACTTTGCATAAAAACCAAGGTTAAGTTGGATACCATAGTACCATAAATTGAAAAAAGAAACATTTTAATCGCATGATTAGTAAAAATTTAAATTTTATTTCATTCATTTTTAATAAACTTATTTTTATTTGATTTCATTGACCCAAGCATAATTAGTCTAAAATACTGATTTAGAGATGTAACGTAAATTAACATGAAATAATTACTGTTTCTCTTGTCCGTGACCGCAAGTTAACGCCAAACTAGTCTGAAAATCTATTTTAAGGAATTCTGTCTTATAACCCTAAAGGATTTTGATCTAAAGTCGCATAAGTTAAAAAGACCGATGTGCCCGATCAGGACTGTAAGAAACGTTACCCAAGACTTACCGGTGTGATGTCCAGAAAGTCCCTTATTTTCAGCACCGAATGCGCGGGCGCGTTGTCGTGGTAAAGCAGTAACTCACGGAACCGGTTTTGGTAGCTTGTTGCTCATTGCAGTGACAATTTCTGGCTGGCATTGCATAGTATACCATTCGGCGTGGTTTATTGATTTGTAATGGAGTCGACACCAGATACGCCCCGTAGGTAGCAAGTGAAGAAACTAGCCATCGAAATTTTTTATTCGCTTCTCTTTGATAGGAGTTCGGTTCGTTTTGAAACAGCCAAACTAACCAGTGCTTTGTTTCTGAATCGTTTTGATAAATCCAGGATTCGTCACCAATGAGAATGTCGTAAAAGCGCCGAGACGACAGATTTATGCTTCACATTTATTTTATAATCATGTCACGGTAGTACCAAGAACATGAAGAGGTGACGTGGGTGTCAGTTTAATAATTGAAAAATTCGACAGATCAGGGTCTAAACTTTCTTCGGTAACACAATTGGAAAAGTACTTGCTTGGATAGGGAGGGGGTTTTATTCTAGTTTTTTTTGTAGAAATAGCTGTTTTTTATTTGCATGCTAAAATCCGAGGATTTTAATTGAAATATTCAGTGAAATAAAAAATATGTTTTGAAAAACTTCTAGATGATGGTCCGATTATGGGCAAGGATGTCTGGTACATCAAACTGAACCATTCTACTTTCCATAGAACAAATGGAAGCTACCGATCCAACATATCAATCATTGGACGGGTGCATAGATTTTGCGTTTGACTTTTTGTAGGACGTGTTCGTTCCTATAATATAAACTTTGTACGATTTATTTTCCACCGACTAAATGTGGTGAGCTTAGTCACGTTACCATAGGTTCAAATCTGTCTGATACAGGTTTAAAGAAAAACACTGCTGGACTTCACACATTTATTGTATTTTTGTCTAATAAAAATACTATATCATATATAACTATAGTAAAGAGTATATCTACAGCAATTGACAGTCTTGCTGGTTGTACACACTCACCAGAGTACAACATTATAAACTCCCATAACGCATTTCGTGCACTTTCAAGGATTTATTAACAGGATATTTTAACCTTAAAATATCATGTTAGGATATTTTAACCTTAATTTACAGCCCTATGACAACTACATATCTTAGTTTTGAAGAAAAAATCTATACTTCCGAAATAACACCATTCAATGGGTAATTAATATGTATTGCACTACTAAAACAGAGAATATTGACATATTCTGTATTACAATGGGGGTTTACTTTAGTAAAAATTGTATGCTTTAGACAACATGATCCTAGATTTCAATATTAGCAATATACAATGCGGCATTTGCTTGATATTTAAGTACTGAATATAAGTTAGGGACACCAACAAAATCAGCGATGATTCACAATTTGTAAAAGGATTTTTTGCTCTGCCAATGTACAAACGGGCAGTCTCCTCTCGTAATAATTATAGTGCGAAAGATAACTGGAGTAGGGGAGCGGGGGCTAAATGTAACAGGGGCAAGTAGTAACAAGCATATTTTATCTAGAAAATAGAAGAATATTCAACCTATTCTATCATATGAGCGCGATCAGTATCCCGCTGGATGGCGCAGGAGTCTGTGTTGACCAGGTAATGGACTTTTTTGTTTACACAAAATTAAATATCGTTGATTTCAAATTGTTCAGCAGTTGTTGATTTATTCAAATACATTTAGCATTTTTTTACTTCTATTATGTTAACTATAATTTTACACCAAATAAGGGATATATTTTTTTTATAAAAGTTATTTCAAAAAACCTTGCAGTGGGTTATGTTGCAACACTTTCATGGGGCAAGTTGTGACTAGTCACAACTCACCCCTTATTGATTTATTATTTATAATAATTAAATGGGGCATTCTTAAATTTTTTCTTTTCATATCTTTAACACTATTTTGTTGAACTAAATTGAACTATAAAAGAGAAACTGAAAATGCATCTGAAAGCTAAGATATGAACGAATTGCCATCTGTTGAAGTCTTGAAAAACCATTGCACAAAAAGCTGCAAAACATTTTGAATTGTCACTATTTATAGCGATAAAAGAAGAGTAACAATAGTCCGATATGTCAAACCCAGATTGGTTTTAAAGAGGAAGAAAAAGCTAAAATATCTGAGTACTTGTTTACTTGCTCCAACGTTTACTTTAGATTGCTTTCTTTGAAGTTTCTATTGCTAAATATGCTAAATAAATCTTTAAAAATAAAAAACTGGTTTACAATTGCTACTGTTACAATTTGCCCCAAGCCTACTACTCTAGGCAACTAGCCCCAATCGTGGTTAATTTGTAACACTCGTCACTTTTTTCTCAGCTATTTTTACAAGATTTCGTAAAAGGTTTGATCAAAATTTTATTTGAAATCGACAGTTGAATAGAAGCTCATTCCAACAGTACTGCTGAATTTCTTAAATACCCAACAAGTAAGCTTCCATAGCCAAGAAACCAAAAATTGTTACAGCTAGCCCCCGCTCCCCTACACAAGTGCCTACTAATATAAGGAAGATTTTAACTTCTTTAAGCGTAGAGCGACGGTCTACTAGGTCATTTCTGCAAAGTATTTTTTTTTCATGTACTCTATGTCGCAGGATAATGTGCGCTGCCCTCTTTATCAACAAGCCGAATGTCGTAAGGAAAGTTTGCTTACAAAAACATTGTTTTAGCAGAATTAAGTGAAAAAATAATGAGTGATTCTAGCTGTGATTATCTATACCACATAGAGTCGGTTTGTTTACATTTTTTCTAGTCTCGTTGGCACTAATATAATTAACAAAATATGGCTTTCTCAGTACCTAACGTTCAGAGGAATGCTATATGGAAATCATACATGTTAAAAAAAGTGTTAATTTTGTCTTCATGAATAACAACGTGTCACGAATTTATATTAAATTTAACAATAAAATACATTTTTTTTTGCAACATGACATGACTAAACTATTATTAGTTACACGCAAGCAAGCTCGCCATGCATATAGGCAAATGATTTCATGAGAACTACTTAGACTAAGTTATTATGTACACAATGTAACCAAAATAAAACGGCGAAATTATATTAGTCGAACTCATTTGTAACATTTACATTTAATAGAGATTGTAATTAATAAATTAAAGATTATTATTATTCGTATTATGTATTCACAGGAATAATACCTTAGAAATAGATCATAGCCGTTATATATAACCCTATCGCCATTGCTATACCAAAATAAATGTAACAACTGCACCGCCAACAATTCATTTTTTTCACAGGTCATATATAATTTACCATTTTACGAACACAATATATGAAACATGCTGATGAAATGTTCTGATTTCACAAACTTCTACCAATGTTGTCTTTTTGTGTTTGTGTACATGTCTACAACAAAAATCAATGTGTACTCTTGTATTCTACAACTTGCCTTACATAGCTAAAACATGAAACAATCTACAGTTCTACACACAGCATACATAGTATGTACAATCGTAACTATATACACAAATACATATTATGGCAAAGATATTAAACGAGAGCTCTAATTTGCCGTACCGTAAACACGAGTTAGTATAATGTAGTATCGAACTTGGAACAATAGTAAGCTATATAATCTTTTTGCAACTAATTAGCTAAATACGTGAAAATATTTTTAAAGCATTTTTGTTAAGGCAAATTCTAATGCATATTCGTACTGAACGAACTAAGCACATATTATTGGTAACTAATAAATCTTATTGCCATACAAATGAGACTATTAACTCGATTTATTGAAATATTTAGTTCTTACACTTCCGCGCACATTGCACATTTGGAGAAATCAACTTTTTTACGGATTTTGTGCATAATTTATTTTATACTTAATGTAAGGAGTCGAAACGTCAGGATTAAATATAAAATAGCGCATAATTTGCGCAAATCTGTTAAACAGTTGTTTTGTTCGATTTATTGAGACCTAACATTGTTAGTAGTAGTTTTATCTATAAAAGAAAATGCAATAGCCCACACAATGTTCCATTGGGTCCAACTTTGTAGTTAAGAAGCGAAAAAGTGGCTACAGTCGGTCGTACGAAGACGAGCTAGAGATGTTTTTCTTAAGCTCGCGGAAAGCGGGACAGTGCACAGTTTAAAATAATTCGCGATCTTTTACAAATATAGTTCGCGTTTAAATGTATTCGTACATTACACTACCTATATATTTATAGAGTTAGATTTTACTGTATTACTTTGCGTGCAAACAAGTTTAAGGAATAATTATGTCAACATAAATAACGTTCCGATCAATAGTGTTTAACTCTTTTCCAACCGTCAATCAATTTGGAACCTAAAATATGTTTATTATTTAGTTCGATATTACTGCAAGAAAACATAACGTGGTATTTCTAGAAACTTGTATGTACTCGGTGGCGTTTTGTGCAGGCTGGCCTTATTTTTGAAAAAAGGAGCAATAAAAAGTACGACCTTTTATTGCTCCCTAGCTTAGCTTTCGCCTAAGCAAAACTATACAGTCGAACATGAACAGGAAAAACATTCTTTCAACCAGCAGAAAAAGTAAATAGCTTTTTAGGTGAACAGTTATAAAGTAAAATAATTTCAGAAAACCAGTGCTGTATCCAATATCAAAACTAAAAAAAAAAACTTTACTGTATTAATTATTTGCTCCATATTGTGATATAATCTAAAGATTGAATTTGCTGTGTAGGCAGCGAGCTCATACTTATATAACAATAGCTCCATAACCTAGCGGTAATTTAAAATACATTTTGAGGCAAAGTATATATTTCAATTACCGTTTTCAGGACACTGTTTAGTGTTCATTATTGGAGTTCGAGGGTTCAGGTAACAGTTAGTCGAATGACACCGAAATAATAAATTTCATTAAAATATAATCGCAATACTCGAATATCAGTAGGATAACATACTTGTTTGTGTATGTACAAATGTGATTGTGCGTTATGAATTACTAAGGGTAACCAGAAAGGGATGACTCGTTGATTAATTGATATGTTCCAAGTCGTTTCGTGACATGATGCAAGAACTGTGTGAAGCCCTGTGAGCACATCTCTAAAACACGTAATGTATGGAAAATAACAATATGCCGCAACTACAGTTGCTGATCTATACACCATGTCGCAAAAATATTTAATTTACACGGTTGTATATTCATATAATCATAAATATATTCATTTGTACATTATACGTGTGATTTTTTCTTATAAACTATTTACAAATTAATACAACATTTCAACCTTCACCTCTATTCACAATAGTTATCTAATCAATTAAAACTACAATAATCAGGGCTGTAGAAACTAAATTAAGGAAATTAACAAATTTTAGAATTTTCATCATCTCACCTAATGCTCTATTCCTTAGCTGACGAAATCTCTATCTACTTCAAATTAATTTAAAATTATATGCTACCTATAATTTGCGAGTTACATACAGAATAAAAATACTATAAGACAGAGGTCACATAAACTATTTTCTTTTATTGGAGGATTTTAAGAGCACTTTCCTTGTAACTGGCAAAATATCAGAGTGTAAGAGTTAATGAACAAAAATCAAAATTTTTTCACTACTTAAACACAGTTCTATAATCTAAGATTTTAAAAACAACGGAAGTTCGACTGCCAAATGTACAATAAGGATTTATCAGCTCTTTTAATTATAACTTCTGATTTTAAATGCACTCTATATGATACCTATTTACCTGTTTATATAGCAATTTTAATTATATTTACTCTAAGAGGATTCCAAGCTGTCAGTTCAATATTTATCATACATTGTGAAAATAAATAGTATTGTTTAGAAACATAAATACAAAGGATTTATTACATATTAACTAAGACAAGTAATAACAACTTAAAATAGCGTTTCTAATCGCAGTTTGAATATTTCAAAATATGTTATCTAAACAGCCATATTGTAAAGATAACATTTTATTTACAATGTTATACTTAGTACTCGTTATAAGAAACCTAGCCTTTTGGTATATAAATACTGCCCTGAACAACATCTGCAATAATACAATTTCAAGCGGTCAGGAACGCAATGAAATATTTATACAATCGCTATGATAGAATTATTTAAATTCACTTGTATATGTAATATTATAAATGCACAAATATTCCTTCTCTCAATGGTATATTATATTGTACTGAAGTTGTACATAATCTGACTTTATTTGGTAAAATTATAACGATTTGAGAATATTCCTGTTGAGAAGAATTCATGAAATTTTCATTACGTGTAGTTAATTCATATAATTCTGTGTGTTCCATTATCCTAATCTTGGTCTATTACAAGAATGCAATGCATGTTGGACGAGAATAACAATTTTGCCGAGATAAAACATCCGTAACTCGTGCTAAAATAACATTAAGTCATACATATAATCATGTAGTTAAACCGGTCGAATCTTCTCTTTGGAAACGCAATACTGATAAAACATCGCTACATTAGAAGGCTGAAGTAAAATGGGCTTTCTAAATGTCTTCAAATTTTTAGGAGCCCCTCCCTAAATTGGAAGCACTAATATCTAAGAACCATTTTTTTATAATATCAATATACACAGTGAACTTCAAAGTTTACAGAATATAATATATACATTATATATATACAGGATTATTTTTAAATAACATGCAGTTTTTAATATAATGCCATATCGAGCAAGTCTTTTCTTTTCTTTATTAAGAGCCTCTGCACACCACGTTCTAATAACGCACCGTCGACGCGCGCTTGTATCGATACAAGCGCGATACTCATGCACGGCGAACGCAGCTTAGCTATGAATTTATGTAAATCATCAAATACCTTTGAATACTGCATAAATTCAGTCTCTCCTCAATCAGTATCTGTAGCGATCTTGTATCAATACAAACGCATTAGACATACAAAAACTTGCTCTGTGATATAAAAAGTAACACGTTGTGACACAGTTCTGACGCGCGTTTCTGAATCGCACGTTGACAGTGCGTTTAAGAAACTCGTGTGCATAATGCTATAATATTTATAGTCTTACAAAGTTGTACTAATGACCACGATGTAGCAAGTCTTATAAGAGTGCGCCAACGACTAAAGAACTCAAGCCGATTTTTTTGTCAAAAGTTAAGCAATTATGTACATAGATAAATTTTATGGTTACTAAAAAATAACCCTGTGTATTTAGTATCATCACATAAAAACAAAGTGTAACTTTCATTTTTATTTTTAATCAACTATGTTGATCGTAAAGTTATTAAGCTCTGAAGTGCAAAAAGTGATTTTACACACAAGGTCAGAGCGCAGCTCTAGTTTCCTTATTTCAAAAATTGATGACACATTTAAAGTAATCATTGTGTAGGCCTCAGTAAGCATAAAATAGTGACCACCTGATCGGAAACGCTTTTTCAGTTACTAAATATACCCGAAAAATATTGTGAAATACTAAACTAATAAAGTGCCTACGTTTAGTAACTTCAAATGTAGGAATAAAACCTAGATTTAAAGGTGGATTCAGACCGCATTCCACATAAAAATCTGCAAATCCTGCATACTTTACTTGCTAGTTGTTAGTTAATTTAAAACATTTGCATATTTCTTGCAATAAAAATGCAAAATATTTTGGTGTAAATAAATTACGACCTAAAAGAAGACACGGGTACGAAACCCCCTATTTATTCTAAATGTGACTTTCCGTTATAATTTAGGCTATGTAAATAGGAAAATAAATTAAGAACAGAGTGAACTTTGTAAGGGCGTGTGATTGTAATATGATCTATTTGAATTTACGCACGGATTTTTCCACCTATTTCTACCAAAATATTTCCCCCAGGAGAAATAGATATCCATGAATTTCTACTAAACAATCAAGACCATCCAGTTTTGAACGGTAATGTCGACATTTAACGGTAATAACATGACGCAATATATACATATACATCGTATAGTGCAGTACTAGACCCCGGACTGAACGCATGCCAAAATTGTCAATTTAACGACTAAGTATTGACATATGCGATTAATGTCATCCATTTAGGAAATGATTCTTAAATCTTTCACACAATATTAAAATATATTTAAAGTGTTAAAAAAATATTTTAAACGATTGAAAACGATCCGATACCATGCACGTAATCAAATACAAAAGAAATCAAATATATAAATAAGGGAAAGCGCAGGATTCAGTTTTGAAAAGTATCAGTGCTTTCTAACGAATCAACAATTAATATTGAAAAATTATTTACAAATTAACAAATGATTTGTTTTTGTAATTATTGAATTGATATTATAAAAAATGTTGTATTAGAGTAGTAACAATGAATAGATATCTTTTTCCCTTGAACGAAATATTTTTCTGAGAAAAGAATGGAATAACAAAGTCCGCACGATTCACGCTGTATAACAATGCGTGCGTACACAGATTCTACATAGATGACATTACACAGATTCGAAGCTCACATGAGTTCGTCGCGCGTTTATTTAACGCATAGTTTTAGTTAAGAATGGAAACTATAAGAAAACTGTAAACTATTTTACCTTAACGCTGCACTTTTGAGTTTGAGCTTGATCTTATCGAGTCTAGAAAAGGGTCGAGCAGACCTGCGGTGGACCCGAAGCCCATCGTGTCGCTGCCGTTCAAGCAATTAAGAAAATGACTTCTCGAAGATTACCTAAAACCTCATAACAAATACACAGTTTTTCTTTTTTTCTTCTCTCTGATTTAATTTGTTTCTTCACTTGTACCAACTAATCTTGTAGTTGCGCATGGATATGCGCTTTGTACAATAGACTGTATTTCATATCAGTTTTTATACTAAAGCACTGAAAGAAAGTATTGTTCGATTACAAAAAAAAGAAGTGGTACGTTAAAATTCACCATGAAGTTTGGTTTGAACTGTATGTTACATATAGCTCTAAAATCATTGAGAGAAAACTATTATGATCCTAAACACTTGTTGCTATTTCCCGTTACTTCTGAAAATTTACAAAATTCACCACGCAGCTAGAATTAAGCCGCTTAATAAATTCGGTAAAGCCTACCAAGTAAAAAAATATTGCACTTATTTAATACTTTATAAAGATTAACTATAATAAACCATCTTTTAAGGTGGATAGACAATAGAGATTGTACCGCCGATGCGAACGCGGCCTACTCTCGAAATCGGTATTCATCTTTATCAACTTAACCACATTATTTTACGGATTTAATTAGTACGTAAGATTTTCTTGACGTTTCAATAGGGTTACACTACTAACCGTGGTGACAAGACGAAAGATTAATAAAAAGGAAATATTATCTGATAAAAACCCGCATGGTACCTCATATGTAAAGTAAGTACATACAATGGCAACGCGAAAGTTTAAAGTTGATAGAATTTCTATTGTATGATGTGGAAAAAGCGTTTTCGATCACGTAGGAGCTATCCGTTTTATTTCACTGCGGACTCAAAGTTTCCTAGGGCGAGTGAGACGACGTTTCTTGCGATCAGGCGTAGTGTTAGCAGTGTCATCGGAGGCGCGGCGGCGCGCGGGCGGCGTTGCAAGCTCGTCAGCGGACTCCGCTTTGGCCACTTCTTTGGCGGGCACTTCCGTGACCACTTCCGACCCCTCCTGGCTACCGCTAGCCACGCTCGCGCTGGCTTCTGCCTCTGTCACCTCTGCACTTGTACCGGCAGCCCACTACCAAAGATATTTACATTTATAAAATCAAAGGAGAGAAATAATAATATAAATGGTCTACTGTAAGTCAATTCAATGCCGCCAAAATTAATTTCTGACGACAGGTTGGTGCATTCCATCATGTTTGTGTGATGAGACTAAGCATCTGTATGTGCAGTCTTATTCATTATTCAGTGGAAGAAGTTAGTCTATGATTAAATAAAATTATTTTCAGTTGTTTTACTATCTATTATCTTGTACAAAAGTCAAGTTGATTAACGATGCATGTTTAGTACCTGAGCCAAGGAAGAAGCTGGCGAGACGCGCAGCGATGCCCCGCACTCGGCGCACAGCGGCGGTACTGCGGGCGAACGCGAACGCCAATATTGTAACTCCGTTTTGCATTTATTTAGTTCCTGGAAGAAATAACATTATAAAACTAAGTAAAATGTTTAAATATATTAAAACTTAGTGCTCCTATATAAGCATAATTGCGCGCCGAAAGAGTGTAGCATATGGCATAATTAAAAGAGCGCCCAATGATAAACATAAAATTCTTACACATAAGCAAATAAATGTATTAAAAAAATTATGCTTTAACACTATTTCACACAAAAACACAGTCAACAAAGATCGGTGAGTGAGTGTGTGTGTGTGTATTGTCTTTTTACTAATCTCATAGCAAAAAGATGTTTTAAACCTTTTGTTAATATTTTTACTTTTTATAACTCTGACCCACTAAGAAGTATTGATGGATGAAGATTATACAGGTATTACCAAACATCCCTGTATAAAGATGACACATACTCAATTAATATTTTTTTATTATAATTAAAATAAATATAATAAATACAATTTGCAATTATACCATTATCAACACTAGTTACTGCAGAGGAATCATTCTCTATCATCAGGTAAACAAAACACTTTACTAAATTGTAATTTGCTGATGTAATGCCTTTTTAGAAGTTGTGACAAACAAGTACCAAGTCTCGAACATAAGAGCATATAGTGGTGGGAGTTTAACAATATGACATAAGAAGACATCAGTTTATCTTCTCATATTGAGTAGCAAAACGACTACTTTATAATGTCGACCGAATCATGCTTACAAGTTATTGTAGCCGTTATAGCTTTTTTTCGATATTGTTAAAATCATACGAGTATTTAGTGAGCCTTTGCAATCTCTGTTAAGCAATACCTATTGTAATATACCAATATCTTTCTCATTATTAAAGATTTTCTAAATGACTAGGATAACAATAAAAACAAACATATTGTAACTTAAAAATCGGTCAAATGCGCTCCTTAACTATGATAAAACGTCACAAAAACCTACTTTTAAATCAAAACTGATCAAATCTTACATTGGTTATTTACAAGACAAAACTACGGCACCAAATCAGACTCAAGGATTTAGTATGGGACGTCAACCATATTAATTTTACATCAGTTGTGTGAATCGCGGTATGAATCGGTGTTCCTAAAGTTTTTAATCAATTAAAAAGCATAAAATGGATGAATTTAGGAGGAATTATGAAGGAAACGGATATAACAAAATCTTCATGGAAGTGCGCCCAGAAAAAGTTTCTCGGTATGTAAACTTTGTTGCCTAGAATACCCCTAGTATTCAACCTTCAATTCAGCCTTGAATACACCTAGTAATTGAACCTTTTATAACGGTCACATATTAAGTAAGGAGAAATAACTTTATTTACTTTGACATTGTTAGGTTTAAAGGGTGTTTTAAAAATGGTATCATGGTTTATTTATTGATCGCGAAGTAATATTATTGCCTGGAAGAGATTGCTGTTTAGAAATAAGTGCGCCTTTTATGGGCTTTTACTGTGTATTTTTTCTCTGTGATGCGTTTTTGTCTTAATGTGCAGTAAAGTGTCTATTATTATTGTTATTAATTATAATACCATTCTTCGAATTACTTGTACTGTCAACAGCATTTACTGCCCAAACTACAAGATTTTAAAGATATGTCTAGACTCAGTGAACTATAAAATGAGCATACAGAGATGTGTGAAATGCTTGAAGAAGCATTTCGATTCATTGACTTGAAATTCCATGACTCGATTGACTTTTTATTTCTTTATACAAGTTTCTTGTAAATATGCAGTTTAAATTTGTTGAAATGGTACTGGCATTAAAATTTCATCTAAATGTTGACGAGAACTGGCCATTACAACTACCTCTAACTAATCCTAGTTGTGATTTTCAAACTCAGTCAAATCCAAGAAAATCATTATCAAAAGCAGTCATATCTACGTTTGTCAAATCCAAATTATAATAAAGCATTTTCAAATATATGTGTATGGGACTTGGGTTTTTAATTAACAAAATCAATTAAAAAAACTACATAATATAAATCACGCGCGTTTAAAATTATACATAAGTGGCGTTGCCATGTACGGAATTTGATTTTCAGAGGCTACTGTCGTTTTAGTAAAACTCGAGTTGGCCGTTTTTTATACCAAACCTCTCATATATCTCTATGGATTTACGCTTGCATTTCCCGCGCTATTTGAATTTAAAATAGAAGATTCACAGTTGCAATAAGTTATTGAATTAAAGCCAATGCGAAAACTAACAAACCTTTATGCAATACATTCATAATATAATAAGAAAACTCACAACTAAGTTTGTTTGAACTGCGATGTAATTAGTGATCGATATCCAAGCGGCGAGACTATCAGCCTTAGTGTTACACACATATCTTTTTAGTGTAAAATTATATCACATAAGTATGTTAAAAACAATGTGAACATTTTGTCATCCACACACAGAATTTAATAACCTAGCCCAAGTTACAGATAGGACTAGGTACTACAGTTTTACTTTTTGGTAATGTATATTGACAGTAAATAGTAATGTCAATTGTATAGTATAATACACCCATATCTCTTCAGATTATATTGCTTAAGCAATTTAAATGTTTAAATAATTGAACATTTTATAAATATGTGTATCTGTTTACAGATATTACCATATTGGAAAGGGTGATTATCATCTAAGTTTACATAATAAAACCCAACAAATAATATTTATCACAAAGAAGTATCTTCAAAAGATCTTCTCAAAAACTATTGATATTTTATGTTTTCTGCACAGATAGAAAGTGAAGCAGATTATTATCCCTGTATTTTTAATTTAGATTTTATTTTTTCATACCTTGTTTATATTCGGACAAAAGCACATCAACCATCACTCAAAATAACAAATTACTCAAAATATAATGAGTTTTATTTGAAAAACCAATTGGAAAATCACAGATAGTATGTTGTGGTTGACTGTATGGTGTAATTTTTTCCAACCGATTTTAAGCTTAAAGTGTAAAATTTAGAGTTCAATATCACTGAACATATGTGACACTTGATAGAGTAATGTGCTGTTGTCTGTAAAAAGTGATATCAGTTCACCAAGATGGGATATAGATTGATCAACATGTTGTATACATACTTGTAATAAAGTTTGAAACTTGCGGCTTGTCTCCTCATTTTTTTTATCGTAGTCATCGAGACGATTTGCGTACTCCAGAGTTTGCTTTTGTTGTTCAGCTATCTGTTTTTGCTGTTCTGCAATTTGTTTCTGTTGCAAAGCAGTCTTACGTTTACAACTCCTTAGATCACTACGTAATGCTGAAAGCTGATCATTGTATCTGAAAAAGAACAATAGATTTGTAGTGTTACAAAACTATACTGTAGCAGATTTACAAATTTCACCAAAGAGAGATTGTAGTATCTATTAAGAGACGACGACGCGAAGAAAACATAAATTATCATTTATCTTTAAAAAAAACAGGTCGAATAAAAATAGTGCCCGACAGAAGTTTCGGTTTCGGCCTAAGGTTCGGTTTCGGCCTAAGGTTCGGTTTCGGCCAAATACCAGCCCAACCTTTCGGCCGCAGCGAAACTTACAACATCGTACTTTTGGGTCGCGTTCGGCTAACGTCGGGTGCGCTCGGCACGGCTGGCAATATGGCATCCCTCGCCTGACTCCGCTGTTCTAAGTTGCATCTCATTTACATGTGCATTTTTGGAGGTGTTAAACAATGTTAAATTAAAGTTATGACTTTCAATAAGAAAACGAAGTAAGAAAATTGTAATGTACAACATATACTAATTATAATGTTTGAATCTCTTTAAAAATAGAACAATGAACATTCAAAATGTTATACAGAACAAAAATATTTCTATAAGTAAATTTGAATCAGTTTCGAAACTGGCTGTTTGTGATTTTAATAAATTATAGTTAAAAAAACACGCTTTTTTGGTAACCCGCACTAAAAAGTAAAAAAATGTATATAACAATTAAGTGATTGACAAGAAAATTAATTTCATTGTAATAAAGATTGTTGTATTTTCTTTATTTATTACCAAGACAGTTTTCATTATTTTTACATATTTCGAAATGCAGTTAGTGTAAGAAGAATATCGTAGAACGCATCCGACGCTTACACTTGTTAAAATGACATTATTTTTCAATGAATAAATTATTAATAATTTATCTTTGGTTTACCATAAAACGTGATTTTTAGTTTTTTTAAACTATAATTTATTTTTATATTTTAATTCGATCTACTATAGAAGCGTGATTTTCTTCGTAATCCATATCATTTGATATAATTTTTCAGTGTGTCGTATTTTGATTTTTTTCGAAATTTCTCTGATGTCATTTAATTTTATATTTAATAACTGTATTCTCAACGGGCTCTGAGAAATGTTCAAAATATCAAAAAAACTGACGTTGTAAAGAGGGAAAAATCGTTAGAAGATTTCGTTAAAAGCAAACAAATTTACAAACACAGGTGAAATTAATAAGTGTTAAAAATAAAACTGAATATACATCATATCTTATTTTGTGAATAAACTTGTTTTATTTTATTAAACGGTATTACAGTTAATGTTACATTTTCACTTTTTAGGGAAGTTTAATTTAGACCCAGTATCACTATGAAAATGTTAAAAGGTTATTGCCCATTTTGGGCCCACCCTGGACATCATTAACAAGGAAATGATTTTGTACATAAATTTTGTCATTTAAAGTTATGCGCCACTGCAATAAACTTTATTTCGATAAATAAAAGTATTTTTTTTTATAAATCGTCATAACTTATGTAGCAAAATGTTGCCAGCCCGTAAATTACATTTTAGATATGATTTCACATTAAATATCGATACGAATCAATTGTGATGAAAATACATTCAACTGAATAAATAAGATGTTGCATAAACAACGTAGTTCATAAACCAAATAACAGAAAATATAAATGAAAATAAAGCTAAGGTTTTTATTCTGTAATCCAAAGAAGGTAATGAAATAAGTCGATTAATCGATTTGGTGCTTTATATTTTTGGTTTCCTTTAGTGGCAACACTTGTTTGTAAATCAAATGTCAATAATTCAAAATAATTGTCATCTGTCATGTCACTTGTTACTTACGCTCAAGCTGATCTGTTTTGATTGCAATTTCGATTTCTTTAACTACGACCTGGCTTCCCTATACAGAATTAATTCTGATCTTTACCGATGACTTGGGCTTTGTTTTACGGACTCAGTTGTTACTATCAACGACGACTTTAGCTTTATTTTATGGAATGTGTGCTCACTATTAACGACGATTTTGGCTGTGGAATCAAGGATCACTGCTGCATGAAAGTACTTTGGTATATTGGTTGGGCTAGATATGAGTCGAATATATTACCTCTTGCACTGTTTTTTAGATGATATGTTGATAAGGAAGAAAATCAGTCTTTTATTTTTTGTAATTTCATTGACTATAAATTTTATGTTTCTGTTTGATTGTTCTTAATTATTTGACTAATTTCATTAGTATGCATAAATGATCATTTTAAAATAATTGTGCGTTAGCAAATAAACCAACGTATTTTATATTTGTATTACTACTACAGTTTGACTTATCAATGTGCTTATTTCTGTCTAAAATATAAAGATTTTTTTTTAAACAACTTAATCGTTTTTAAGTTTTTGGATAGGAGAGTAAGTTATAAAATATCCAGGTTAGTCTGTGGTGCTTAATAAAAATATACTATTATATACTAGCTGACCCGGCGATGCTGTGGCTCAGTTATTATAATTTGTAATATTTTTTTATTGTAAAAAAAAATTGAAAACTAACCTATGTCCTAAGTTGGAACAAATCCAGCAAAATAATGAAAAGTCATCGAAATCGGTTGAATAGTTTCGGAGTTCATTGCGATCAAACAGTTACAAGGAATTTTCATATATAAAGATTATTTAAATAAATGAAAAAACACCTAAATATATAGACGCTGTTAAGCATTCGTGTGTTAACCCACACCGAGCTAGTTTTGAGTAATCAGCTGTTAAATTTTTTTGAGAACAATCTTCTTTTTTTCGCTAATGTTAAGCAAAAAAATATTGTTATGCGGTATCATTTTTTTTGTTGAAATGCATAGATTAATAAAATAAATTTATATATTATAATAAATTCATTATTGAATAAAAAGAGCTTAAAAATGGTTGATGCTTAAATTGCTGAAGGGTTTATTATTATAATTAGCATTCATGTGTTATGTACCTTAACGCATGAATGCAAAATTCTGATTTGTTGTTTTAAAATGAATGAGTGTATTCATTTTTAGAAAATGTAATAAAATAAAGTTCTAACATTTTAAAATTTTTATTTTCTTATTTATTTAAAGTTTTATTGCTATAATATGCTTGGATATATATTACAAGTTCTGCTTAAAATGAGAAATCCAACAAGTTAACACTTACATATTTCAATTATTAAAAAAAAATTAACAAAAATTTTTATCCTATTTTTTATTATTATTTCAACTATATTAAATAAAATCAATATAATTATATTTTTTTGTATCCACCAGACTGTACAAATCTATTACACTAAGTAACTGTGAGTCTTATTCTCTTGCTTTGCTCTACTGCTTACTTTTATAACATAAAACTTCTTCTTAGAACATTACGTTCTACTTAGGGGCCGTCCATTAATCACGTGATGTTTTTTTTTGGCATTTTTGAACCCCCCTCCCCCTTGGTGATACATGGTGAGGTTTAAGACTCCCCCCCCAATATATCACGTGTTTTTTTAGTACCTACAAAGACTTTTCATTTTTTTTTAATACAGGTATAAGTATCATATAATTTTATTATAGAAAATTAAAGTCTACAATAATAACGTTTAGAGGTAGACAGAAAGGTTGCAGGATGTTTTTGACTTGATAAAAATAATGAAAGAAATGCGAAAAACTTTTTTGTACTAATACATGAACATAATTTAATGTACAGTATCCTCGGACCACGGATTAGCAAGACTTTCTTCAACACCAATAACTGGATAAGCATCTTGCAAGTCAGTTGTTGGCACAGTGCTTTGTTGAAGATCAACATCGGTTTCATCAAGCCACTCGGCGTCATCATCATCATTTGGGGTGGTTGGGATCTACCTCGGTCCACCCCGGGCAACGGCATCACGGACCAACTCGGCCCGTGGTGATGGCTGATGATCCCAGCAGCGGTGGTAGGCTCCGTAAGGGGCCGCCTAGCTAGCGACCACCATCCTGCCAAAATCCGTCGTCAAGCAGCTCTGCTGCGTTCGGTCGGGGGGCGGGAGTACTAGTGCCAATGGGGGTTGGTAATAAGTCAGTTGCGCAGCTTAGAACCGGTCTTGGTATCTTGGCAATGCTGTACCAGGTAACTTATTCTGGAGGGCAGCGGGATCCGAAGCACGGTTTTAACCATTGGCCGACCGCAGTTAGTAGGGGGCCCCACTAGCGCGCCAGCCACACGTGAAAGGCTGCTCCGCCAACTCGCGAAAAATCCCGAATTGCTCCACCGTGCCAGTTGGCGACTGTGGATGGGAGGACACGGTGGCCATTTCGGGGGTTTTCGGGCGTCCCCGCAGTCTCCAGGTGAGTTCCCCTCTGTGGTTAGCTTAGCCTAAGAGTAATTTGATGGTCGACTGAGTAGCGTCTCAACTACCCCCCAACATTCACCATCATGAAAAGAAGGAATAGGAAAAATCTTAAACAACGGCTGCACTTCCTCCCATTAAAAGTGCACCTCGCGAACATCAGAGGACTGTACTCAAATCTCGATCCGGTCCATCACCATCTGGAGACTGAGAAGCCGCACCTACTCTTCTTGACGGAGACTGAGATAGCAACCCCGTCGGATGAGGCGTACCTCAACTAGCCTAGTTACACGCTCGAGCATAAGTTCAAGATGTGAGTTCATCCGTAATGACATTTGCTTTAGTCGTCTCCGATGCTTTGAAAAGACCGGGTTTTCCGTTATTTGGCTTCTGGTGGACACAGGGGTAGAGAAGAAGCTCTACATCTGTGTTTACCGATCGCACAGCGGTGACCGGGAGACGACTCGGCTCATAGAGGCCGCCTCACAGAGACGGCAGACTTGGCAACTCAGCGATATCCAGCGGCGGAGCTTGTTTTTCTGGGAGACTTCAACGCTCACCATAAAGAGTGGCTTTTCCCATACCAGAAAACTGGCCATGCTGGGAGAGAAGCACGACGATTTGCCTTGCGCTAAATCTTACTCAGCTGGTGGACCAAGCGACGCGAATTCCAGATATTGCTGGTCATACACCCAATTGTCTTGACTTACTGCTGACAATCGGGCTCAGCTCCACTGGGAACGTCCGACCATTGTGTGGTGAAATCCGTATCGATCTGCTCTCCTCCGGATGATAGCCCCAGGGGCATGAGGTGGGTATGGCGTTACGAGTCAGCAAATTGGGACGAGATGCGTATGTTCTTTGTATCTTATTCCTGGCGGCAAACTTGCTTCTCTTCGAAAGATCCTTCGTGCACCGCTGATGCGATTGCAGACGTAATTCGGCAGGGAAGAAGAGAGCCTATAATTCGGCCGCCAAGTCAGGCAAAAGGGTAATTCTCAAGGCGAGATTCGACCACATCAGCCGAATAGGCACGAAACTGTCATTCTACCCGAATGGAAGTAAACAGTTCTGGTCCCTTTCGACGTCAGTCGAAGCGAGTTTCTGCCGTCCTATGTTACCACCTTTACTGAAACCTGACAGGTCACTGACTCATTCTGTAACTAAAAAGCAAGCTTATTAGCCTCTCTGTTTGCAAGCAGTTCCCGTCTAGACACCAGCTCTCAACAACTACCAAACAAATTTCGCTGTGATTCTTCAATGTCGGCGATCACAATTCAGAATAAGCAGGTGCGTAGAGTCTTACTTAGTCTGGACGTGAATAAGGCCAGTGGTCCTAATGGTATACCAGCAAGAGTACTGAGGTATTGTGCGCCTGAGTTCTCTCCTGTGCTAACACGCCTGTATAGCCTCTCTCTCAAAACAAAAACCATACCAAAATCCTAGAAGCTTGCCAGTGTGCAGCCAGTACCCAAAAAGGGTAGTCGTACCGACCCATGCAATTACCGACCGATCGCCATCACTTCCATACTATGAAAAGTTATGGAAAAAGTGCTGAACAGTAAGTTGCTCTCGTACTTAGAAGACAATCAGAATGTTGGGTGTTCAAATCACGTCGGGATCACCACTAAAGCGAATTAGATCTAATCCACTATTTACAGTTTGGTTAAAGAAGCGACGAAATTGATAAATGAAAGTCCTGTATAGATCACTGAATTTGTCTTAATAAACTTGCAAATATTACAATACCATTCATTAAAGTTCTTCGTATCAGAAAAATCTTTGCTGTCCGAAAAAGTCAATTACGTTTTATTTTGATTACACAGAGTTTGTAGCCAACATCTACAGATTAATAATCATCTCACAGAGTAGTAATACATCCGCCACAATCATCTCAGTGATGGTCATATGGCTTTCGCCGTGGACGTTCAACTGGGGATCTTCTAGTTTATGTGACGCACTGCTGGAGCGAGGCCCTCGAGATGCACGGCGAAGCACTTGCTGTGTCAGTAGACATCTCGAAGGCTTTTGACAAGGTTTGGCACAGTTCCTTCAACCTCACTCCTACTTTCCGAGGTACATCTGTACCTGTGACCGACAGCTTCGAGCTTCTTGGCATGGAGTTGTCGTCAGATCTCAACTTCGGCGCCAACATCGAGTCCAAGACTCAGACTGCATCTAAAAAGCTGGGCGTCCTAAATAAGGTCAAACGATATTTCATGACGGGACAGATTTCAACTCTCTATAAAGCTCAAGTCCGATCTTGCATGGAATATTGCAGCCACCTCTGGGATGGCTCAGCAAAATACCAACTTGCTACACTGGACACGATTCAGCGCAGAGCTGAGAGGCTCATTAGTGACAACAAATTGACGAAGAGCAAGCTTCACACCTTAGCTCACCGCCGCAAAGTTGCCTGTCTGTCGGTCTTCTACAGATTTTATTTTGCAGGGTGTGCTTAGGAGCTACATATGCTCATACCGCCATTACCTTTCTTCCATCGGACATCCAGACGCATTGCGGGCTACCACCCTTTCTTGGTCGCTATTCCTGCCTGTTGCACCAAGCGCTTCTCGACTTCTTTTATAATGCGCACAGCAAAGAAGTGGAACTCCCTCCCTGCGCCTGTATTTCCGAGTACTTATAACCCGTCTGTTTTAAAGCCAGGGTGAATAGGCACCTTTTGGGGTAGCTTGTTTCATGGATTCTGTCTTTGCCCCTGGGCTTGATTGGGATCAAGAGCGAACCCATTCTGAATAAAAAAAAATATTTTCGCGCACTACGCAGAGAATCTCTCTCGATCTACCGTTCGATCGTCCCGTGAGGATGCGGGAAGGACGAACATTGTGCATTTCTAGACTTTTATTACTCGGATTTAGTTGCTTGTGACAAGAATTCACATGCCCTTTGCTTTTCTCTTTGTACAGAAGTAGTTTTCGTAGCTTTCGTTTTGTACGCGTTTGACGAAAAAATTAATACACGTAACGCCGCATTTCGGTTCAGTATCGCGCATTTGCGTAAAAAGTAAATACACGTGATATATTACTAAACCCCCCCGCCCCCCTTGTGATATTTCGTGATTTTTATGGACCCCTCCCCCCCCTTTCGAACCTCACGTGATTAATGGACAGCCCCTTAAATAAAAAAAAACAAAATAAAACTTTTTCATTTCTTTTCTTCTTTGCATAGGTATAATGACGAAATGAAATGGAGAAATTTAAATTTAAAATTTAAATATTTAATAGGTTAAATTTTAAATATTTAATACGTTCATATAATTCATATTTGTCGTGTGGGAGTCGAACCCATAACCTCCGACATTGCCGTCCACCAACTAAAAGCAAATGTTCAAACGTACATACACTTCTAGAATTATAACTCCTTTTTATCTTTGTCGTAGCTGGATAAAATGGTTTTAAATGAAAGTATCCAAGCACTAACGAATTGAAATTGCCTACTTTAAAAAAAACACTTTTAGAAATTAATATGTTTTCAGTTGAGTTTAGCCGAAACTCTTCTACGTTTAATTTAGAGCTGAACTGATCAAAACTTTTCTTTCCACTACATGGTTTCGTCATTATAATAAGAATTTAATGAATTTCTGAACACATCTAATTAGATTTATGTCAAAATTTTAATAAAAAACTTATGTATTAGTGTGGTCAACAAGTCCGCGCAATTCTTACCGCCCTCAGATACCCGCGCTCGCCCTATTTTGCATTTACCTATGTGTGTTGCAGTATAACACATTATTGCTTTTTGTTGTGGTCTCATTAGATTTTGGCATTAATAATGTAAGGCACTTATGACATAAACGCTAAATGCAAATCTTAATTTAGAAATTAAGCAATAACGATTTTTGTACTCTAGAATATTCTGCGATTTTTTTTTCAATAAAATGGATTGCACTATCGTAAACCTTATGATCTAAAGAATAAAACTGCATTCATAACTCAATACCCGATTTTCTGTGGGTTAACACACCAATGCTTAACAGCGTCCATATAATATACCTATATATGCATACATTACAGGTGGAGGATAGGACACTCTTAACATCGCAATGGATAAATTGATTTATTAAAAAAGTCATTAATGTTGTTGACCTTGGAACTTGTACTAGACGTGAGAATATCATACATAATATATTACCGTAAATAAAAAAAAATAAAAAAAACTTACTTTTTCATCCCTTGCTTGATCCGATGTATCCTCTTTCGGAGGACCATGTTGCTCTGGGGAGGCGGCGGAGAAGGCGGCAAGCTTTCTTCCATGTACATATTTAGCGAGGACACGCGCCGGTCCCCGGATCCACTGCCGCCCTGCTGTTGCTGCTCAAACCCACTGGGCGGGGGCGAATCCAGGCAAATGTAGGACTTACTGCTTTCGCCCGCTGAAAAGTGCGTGAGTAGATAATAATTAGAAAACAGAGTTCATTGATATCAATGTCTGCTGCGAAGTTTAGCATTCTACCTGCTGTGGGACTGTCGGGCGTTCGCACTTGTTCTTTTAAAAACCGGACAAGTGCGAAACCGAACTTCGCACAAAGAGATCTGTTCAAAAGTAGGAATTATTACATCATTATTGATAACCTCGTCTAACTGTATAATGATTTTAGTAGCTTATTGCCAAAACCGAACATTTTTTTAGTTACATATTTTAGCATATTTTAGTACCGATTACCAGACTGATGGAAAGTCAGCGTCCACCTAGCAAGTTTTCTACAGACAACCATGCAGTCACAAAGGAAAAACTATATGGCAAGCTATGATTTAAAATCGGGGGCATTATTTCACGTGAAGCGAGCAGCAATAATTATGTCAGATTTCGGATTTTGTTAAAACATATTTGGAATAAATGTACTTCTATACGAACTGAGTAGACATAAATATTTTTTTTATTTTTATATAACCCATTTATCATTTTATAAGAGATTGAAAAAAGTTTTCAAAATCTATAACTGCAATTTATTAAAATGATAATAAATAAAGTAAAAAATTGACTTTGGAGAAGAATTAAATGTTTTTCTTTGCAGATAATACAAATTCGAAATTTTTTGTCTTGAAGAAAACCGGAAATAAAATTCTCAAATCAAATCTTAAAATGTAGCTTGTAGTCTATAAATAATGCGTGTAGAGTTCTGGAATGGAATTTGCATTCATTTTGAAGTTAGCACGGACTATAATGCGATGTCGACGCACTGAACGCCGTACTCGCAATCTATTAGGTCAGCTGTTTTTCGAGCGAACGGTTTAAAAAACGCTTAATTATGCATAAAGTAAATACAATTTATCTTGGTACATAAAGTTAAATTGATTTTAGGTATTTTTCCATATTTAGAGTAAATATAATAATTTTCATCGAAGTATATGTGGATAGGTCATTGAATTAATTGTCTCAAAATTTCTTGGTCTTCTCGAATTATTTTTATATTTGTCCTCTTCGGGAGTAAATAATTCGTCTTGGACATTTTGTGAATATTACTCTGCGATGGCATAAGATCTGCACTGGCTCCCCGGAATGATTAATATCCCACAGCGTGCACAAACATAAGCACGAGATGAAACTTTCCAATTTGTATCTAAACTAATGGATATTTTTCGCAGATTATTCGACTTCCGATGAAATGGTAAGTGGAATGTAAATATTGAATACCGTAGAAATTCATAATGCTCCGCTTCTCAATCTCAAGTAATCTCAAAAACTCTTAAATATATTTGCATAAAATTAAATATCACTACGTAGGTGCTAAAACGCCAACTAACAATAACGAATAAAATTAAATGACGTAACTATTATCTGTCCCGTTATTTGATTTAACATTCCTTCCATAAATGGCAGATGGCGCAATTGGTCATGATTGGTGTTCATAAATGTATGTTGGTTTAGTTTTCAGTTTACAATAAGTTGTTTTTGGTATATTTTACATATATGTTAAATTAATAATTTAACATACATATATGTAAATATACCATATATAAATTATATATAATAGATATATATCAAGGCAGCTTGTATTTAATTTATGCAAAATCAAGCGTTTTCAAATCATTCACTCGAAAAACAGCTGACCTAATAGATCGCGAGTACGCCGCTCAGTGCGTCGGCTTCGCACTATAGTCCGTCTAACTTCAAAATGAATGCAGATTCCACTTTACACAACTTTAGACGTACACTCGGCGTCAAAAAAATCGCACCTCTAAGAAAATCACGTTCAAATGGCATTAACTCTGGATATGCACATGCAGTCGTATTAATTATAATTTTATTTAAAAGGTTACTTAATTAACTTAATAAAAAAACATTATTTTTCATTATCAAATAAAACCTAAAGCAACAAATAAAGGGTCACAAAAATTCTAAGGAAATTTTGCTGCTCGGGAGAGTCGCGAGTTGCGCTAACTTTGTGGGTATAAAGAGGTCAACACGGGTTCAATGTGGGTCATTCGCTATTAAACCGTTGAAGGGGACACACGCACTGATTTTACTGAAGAAAGAACATCTGGAAAATGGACACTACAGCTGATGAGGCCGCTCAAGTGGTTGCACTACTGCAAGCAGGGGTGCGGCAGTGTGATGTCGCCCGGCAACTGAATCTGAGCCGTTTTTCGGTTCGTAGAGTCTACCAGCGCTTTTTAGAGACCGGTGGCTATATCCGGCGACATGGGTCCGGTAGACGTCGCTGCACTTCGGAAAGAGACGACCGGTTCGTTGTGTCGTACTCTTTGAGAAATCGCTTCTCAAACGCTGTTCAGCTGCAACAGGAGCTCCAGGCAGTTCGCAGACGCACCGTGAGTGTATCCACGGTTAGAAGAAGACTGAAGGAGAAGAACATAGCAGCCCGCAGAGCTGCTACAGGTCCAAAATTGACTGCAGCGCACCGACGAGCCCGCTTGCAGTTTGCTCGCGACCACGTCGATTGGACCATTGAGCAGTGGGGAGCTGTTCTCTTCTCAGACGAGACACGAGTGTGTCTTTTCTGCAACGACCGACGAAGAAGAGTATACCGGAGGCAGGGTGAACGTTTCGCTCAAGCCTGCATCCAGGAGACGGTGGAATATGGAGGCGGATCCTGCATGTTCTGGGGCGGTATGTCGGCTGCCGGCAAAACCGACCTGGTCTGCGTCTCCCGGACCGGAGGTGCTCGCGGACAAGGGTCGCTGACTGCGCGCCGCTATATCACAGAGATCCTGGATGTGCATGTGGTCCCTTTTGCCGAATCTTTTGGCGAGGGGTTCACATTAATGCACGACAACGCTCGCGCACACACTGCAGCCATCGTGAACGACTTCCTGCGGAGGTCCCAAATTCCTGTGATGCAGTGGCCAGCGAGAAGTCCTGATCTGAATCCGATAGAGCACCTCTGGGACCATCTTAAACGTAAGGTTCGATCTCGGGATCCGGCTCCTTCGACTCTAGAGGAACTCCAAACCGCGGTGATTGAAGAATGGGGTCTTATCCCTCAAGAAGAGCTCCTGAAGTTGGTGAGGTCTATGAGGGACCGTATGGAAGCCGTCATCAGGGCAAGGGGGGGTAACACTAGATTTTGAGTTAATTTTAAGACACTTCTTGTACATTTTTTTTGTAAATTATCGATTATTAATTAGGACTTAATTAAGATTTTTTATTATTTTTCAAATTTTTATGCTTTTTGTATAATTTTAATTAAAAAAAAGATTGCACTTAATTGTTGTTTGATGCTCCTTTTTGTTACCTTTCTAATGATACCTAACACTATCCTCTATATAAGGTTTAGGAATTTTTGAATAAGATTTTTATAAGGTGCGATTTTTTTGACGCCGAGTTTATTATTTATGGACTACTAGCTACATTTTAAGATAAAAATAAAATATATTAAACAAAGTGAATGAAATCTGATTTGAAATATTTACTTCCGGTTTTCTAAAAGAAAAAAATCAATTTTCGAATTTGTAGTATGTGCAAAGAAAAACATTTAATTATTCTCCAAAGTCCACTACTTACTTCATTTATTATCATTTAAAAAAAAAGTACATATAGCTTTTGAAAAATTCCTTTTTCAAATTTTGTAAATTATTTGAACTGTTATAAAATAATAACTGGGTTATATAAAAATAAAAAAATATGTACGTCTACTAAGTTCATATAGAAGTACATTTATTCCAAATATTAAGAAAATCCGAAATCTGACATAATTTACGCTGAAATGTAATTCTGCAGTACACTAATAAAATATTTAGTTCTTTTACACTTCCGCGCGTATCGCATATTTAAAGATAAGATTTAAGATCTTAGTTTTCCTATGGTTACGATGTAGAGTCGAAACCATAGGATTTAAAATATAAAAACAAGAACGTCGTGGATCCAGAAAAAGAGGTTTTTAAAAGTAATCAGCCAGATATATCAAGACTACGCTTATAAAGAGTAACGTTTAGAGGAAATGGCGTCAATTTTACTTGGACTGCATTTGGGATTCAATTTAGAGCCATCGCAAACTGGGCGACAAGTCGCCGCGTCTATTCGCCACGTCTTGTCGCGACGTTATCTTTTGCATTTGGCGTCTTGTCTGCCACTAGACGCGGCGACAATTAGCGAGCGCGCGCGCGTACCCAAGTTTGTCGTCGCGACTCTGACGCCAAGTGTGCGAAACTTTGAACAAAATACATAAAATTGTCCGCCGCAGCCTGTCGTCGCGTCTAGTCGCCGCTATCGCGTGTCGCCTATCTATACTTTGTCCAATGTAGGATGATACTTTTGACAGGTGTCACTTCCTTATTGCTACGTACTAAGGTTTCGTTTGTTTCGTTATGTTTGGCTTGACATTGCAATAGCAACTTTATACCCTCTATATAGGTGTCAAGTCAAAAGTATCATGCTACATTGGACAAAGTATAGTGTGCGCCTACACTTAAGGTAGGCTACACTACTCGGTTGTAGGTAGGTGTGTACACACATGTGTCGTGTCGGGGCCGACTGTGATTACGTTATTTATGAACAGTGTCGATCAAGCGAATTTTTGCAGCGCCTTTTCGTTCATAATATTTCGTTCGTATTCTGTGGGTGACTTAGAAGATGACCTTCAATATAATATTTCGTTGATGACACTTTTTGAAAATAAAATAAAAATGTTGAATTAACTCTATACATTTGCTTAGACACACGTACGAACAAGTTCTATTAGCTCTTCTTATTAATTTTTATAAATTCGATTATAAGAAAACAATGAAATTAATTTTCAACAAAATATACTGCGCCCTCTGCTAACTGGCTTATGATCGTTAGAAACATTTGTGTTGTTTGTGACGCGTTAGAACACCCACTAACACGTACACCACTCTGGCGTCTTCAAGGACGAAGACAAGCACGAGCAGTCGCCACGACAGCACTCGGTCGCAGAATGATCTGTTGTGGCGCTGACATTTTTGTGCTTTTGTGTGTTGTGTACAAATTTGTATATTTTGTGTATAAAAATATGTTTCTATCTATACTAAAAGTCACGGCAAAATAGTGTATTTCTAACTTATTTTATCCAAAATCACAACACGTTACACGGATGAACATCAATATGCTCGCTGTCCTCATGGCTTTATAATATCTTAGCACCATATAACCTTTTTTCTTTGTTGTCATAATCACGACTGACATGCAAGACGGACCTGACTGTTCAAACTGCATATGTTGAATCGTTTCTTAGATATAATGGTATAATTCGGAAAAACATTGCTGACGCTTTAAATTGTTCTTAGCTGAGAAACGAGGGGTTCAAGGCATGTGCAATACGGAATACCACCAGATGCGTCAAGCTTGCGATATTTTATTCTCGATCGGCGTAGTAACTCATAACTCATCTACATAAGATATGTATCTATACTAATATTATAAAGAAGTAAAGTTTGTGTGTTTGTATATTTGTTAAATTGTAAGGGGTAATCTCGGGATCTACTGAACCGATTTTAAAAATTCTTTCACCAATAGAAAGGCACATTATTGCTGAGTGTCATAGGCTATATTGAATGCTAGAAAAAAAATTAAAGAATTTTGTCCACCCGTGCGAAGCCGGGACGGGCCGCTAGTAAATTATATTGAGCCTGATATAACAACTACCATACAACATTTATAAGTTATTAATAAATAAATTGTTCCAATATTAAATGGTTTGACATATTAGAAATTCAGCAAAATATGCTAGTACCACGTAAACAGCATTATGACATCTTTGTTAAGTAAACTTTGTCTTTTAAACATGACTTAGACTACTTAGAATATTTGCACATAATTTACATTTAATCCTGTCGTTTCGACTCCTTTACAGGAGCCGTGATCTCAAATTGACTAAGGCAATGGTCGTCAATTTCCGATTAAAATATTGTGAAAGTAGTAGAAAATATATGACAACCATTGCCTTGGTGATCCTGAGATCACTGCACCTGTAAAGAAGTTTAAACGTCAGGATTAAATATATTATGCGCAAAAAAACCCTAAATAAGCTGTTTTATTAAAATGTGCAATGTAAGCAAAATTGTAAGAATTAAATAAACTGTGTCATTAAAGCAAATAAAAATGTTTTAAAATTCCATTACATTTAAATTTTGCTAGCTATACCTAGTACATGTTGTCAAAAATCACCTATTATTTATTTGATAAGAGGGCAAATTATATTAACTTACGTTAACACCATTTTCCGTGTGTTATGGTATCGTTTTAATACATCCTATACGATAGTTGCAACCAAGTCAGGTATGAGTAATTAGCAGTACTACATAATACTTACGAGAAAATGCTGTAGTAATGTCAAAGAAATCTGTTCCAAAATATGTAATCTCTGGTAGGTTAGGTTCAATATGTTCTTTGAAATATTCCATGGCCATAGTTGTCAAGTCAAACAACTCATCGGTCACTTTGTAAGGTCTTGCTAATTTAGTAGTAGTCTTCAGATAAGACAGAATACTGTACACTTCATCCAATATCTAAAACAAATATGATAGTTACAAATAATTATTAATGCACATGTATCTGCAGATTGATGTAGTGGTAGATATTTGTTTAACTATGTTTGTTGTTTATTTATGTCATTACCTGAGCAATGATGTTTCTTTGCTGAATGCAAATAAAGAATAGCTTTCCAAAATGCCTATTATATGGATTTGGAAAAAGCTCTATAGTGTATTATCCACCTCATATCCAGACCATGAACAATCACTAAACTCGAAAGCCAACATCGAAATGTCTGTCTTACCACCGAATGTGATTTTACAGATTCCCACAGATGTCCCAGCAAAGTAGTACCATTAGAAGTGATTCGCAATTTGACGCTGACACGTTCCAGTGATGTATCGTCACCGACGAAGTTTATAAAAGCCGAAGAAAACATATAACAATAATACCACTCTAAATTTTAAAAAAACATCTCTTTCGTAAAGTCAACTATTAAATTGTGATATAATCAGCATATCGAAAATATAAAATATTGAATAGCATTACTCTAGTATTAAATTAAAATCTTCTTAGTACCTTTTTTGAAAACTATCTCAAGAAATATGTCCTACTAAGATTGTATCTGTTTTTATTAATAATGTTTTTAGTAAAAAACATAGCGAAATAAATACAGTGGTTTGTTTGCCAGAGATAATTTTCAAACTCCGTGGGGATAAGCCGAGCCGTCACATAATTCTCAATCACGTACGATAATGCGACCTCCAACAACTCTCAAAAGACTAGCGGTTTTTAAGCAGGCGCAGAAATACGTCTAAGCAGTACATCCCTAAATTGAAAAAATATTATATGACTTTTATAAGAACTCAGTATACAAGCATTTAAAAGTATAAACATCGACCCAGCGGTCGATACTAACAGATAAGAGCCATTTTGGCTACATAAACTTCGGACTTATTGTTTTAAATAACAAATAAGAAAAACAATAAAAGCAAACCCCATCAACGTTTTTTATTTATAAAATACTACCAGTCCGCCTCGGCTTCGCACGGGTAAAAAATTATAAATTTTAACATATGCACGCACGCACGCACACACGCGCACACACACACACACACCTTACTTTTGCGTAGAGGGTTACTAAAAAAGAGTACATTATAGTTTGGATATTTTTTTAATGTTATTTGTATTTTTTAATATTTTATTAATTTATTTTTATTTATAATGTATCTACAAAACAAGCCATTAAATTTATTGGGTCAGAGCTTCCCTGTATACGATATTTGAAGTCTCATAAATCGATGAACACCGGCTGCATGCACGAAAAAGTGTAAGGTTCCGCCTGAGCCAAGCGTGCAAGTGAGAGCGCGGAACAAGCAAGAGCGCGGAACATACAAGAGCGCGGAACTAGCGATAGAGAGGCACGATCGGCCTAAACGTTCGACTTGTGGCGCATCTATCTCTCTTCCACTTCATAAAGTGAAAAGTTAATGTGGTTTCCATTGTTTATTACAACAACTTAATGTTAATTTATCGAAAAAAAAAATCAATTAACCCCTTCTAAGTATTATACAAAATAATGATAATTCAGCGAGGTTGTGCATTGAGCAAAGCGGAGCACACTGAGCTGTTTCTGTAAAGGGTTTAGCTGTTCTTCCATAGGCAAACTGCCCCCGATAGGAACCTATTTCGTAATCTATGTTATATTGTAGAGGGTACTAATAGTAGTTCATCGAGTAGATATTAGCACTATATCTTCGTTAATTGAGGAGCTATTTGAAAAAAAGTGACCGGAGACGACTTTTTTTCAAAGATATATATCTCTGTTGATTTTAAAGCTAGAAAAATAAAACAAATTTGAGTTTTTATGGTACACTTTACAGTTTATTTTACATAAATTTCCATGGGCCAAGCCTAAATAAAAATATTAGAATAATGCAAAAAAAAGTTTTATTGATTTCTATCTGATAGAATTGAATTACCACTTTGAAAAAAAATATACAATAATCATCTATACCTTGCCTAACAGCATGCCAAGTTTCATTAAGATCCATAAGGTGCAACATATTTAAAAAAAATGAAAGTAAGTGGACCATCTTTTGACCACTTGTTGACGCTTTCAAATTGTATTAGATTTTATAGTACCTTTCTATGGTATCGGCAATAATATTTTTTAACAAAATAGCGTTTTAACAACTTAAAAAAAGTGCATTAACGGTTGGTGGTGTAACTAGCCTATTACAATATTTTGTCGATCTACTTTTATAGGGACTAGATTATCAAAGTGCCCGCGCGTGCATGTTTCTACATGATCACAGTGCATAGTCGTGGTACACTTTCGCTGTTATTATTTGTGCAGTTTTACGAATTTTTAACTCAGAGACGTATGGTTTGTTAATTTTTTTAAATATTATATAATAAACCAGTGAATAAAGCAGTGACCTAAAAATATATTGCCTATGTCTGGGATATGTAATAATTGTGGCTTCATATAGCGGAAGACTGGAAAACGAAAGAAACCATTGCAACTCGAAGATGAAGTGCGTAAATACAACGTTCCTCAAATGAAGCTACTTAAAGTTGGAGATATTCTGTGTCATAAATGTCGATTAATTCCGTATGCTAAATCATCGGCTACTGACGACACGCGCCCAAAACCTTCCCATATTGATATAGAAACAGAACGACGTGATACAGTAAAATCTCTTTATTCGCGGGGTTTACGTTCCGAAAATATGCCGCGAATACAGAAACCGTGAATATGGAATGGTAATTAGTATGGAATTATAGGGGATGCGTTCCAAGTTCCAAAATAAAACAAATATATATCAAAATAAAATCAATTTGAGCTGTAGCATTTTTAATTTGCCTCTTAAGAATAGAGCTCCTTTCCATAGATCGATCAGCTTTCATGATCACAAAGTTCATTTGCGTTTAAACTTCACTCAGACTTTTAAGTTAAATGTACTCCTTACCCAGCGGACCTAGTTCGATTCTCGTCGATGTACTACGAACCACTCTATTACCATCAGAGGTAATTTTTTTTTAACTTGCTTTTATGTAGTGACGGTAAGGTTTATTTTAATTGATATTACTCCACTTGGTCAAATCTTTCATAAAAGCCGCCTCGGCACATACCAGAACTCAAATGATGCCGCTACTTTAATAAATGACTGAATCTCTTTCTATTTACCGATTGCATCCGCGAATAATGAAATTTTTAGCCGCGAATACAGGAACTGGGTTGTAATTTTTTCACCCGCGAATAATGAAAACGCGAATAAGGAAGCCGTGAATAAGGAACTTCTACTGTATTTTACAATTTGAATCAGCGGACGAAGAAGAGGATTACTATTATGATGATAATGATGAAAATGAAGACTTTTGTATACGTCACAGTTCTGTTGAAGACTCGATGATACTGCCGTTAAAAAAAGTAATTTCAACTCATAAGTATTGTATTTTGTGTGGCTCAAAATCTGATATTACAACGTTACAAATAGAAGCTTGATATCAGGCTTTTGTTGAATGAAGAATTTTCATTCCGATCGAGTCGAATATATTACGTTCTGCACTGTTTTTATATGATATGTTGGTCAAATATGATAATGATGAAAATATAGATACTTAATGTATAAAGTTATTTTTTTTATATACCCCAATGACTACAATTATATAAAATATAATGATAACATCTTTCTCACTTTATAGGGAAGGAGAAATTCTTAATTTGCCTCATAGAAGGTCACATTTCCTATCTTAAAATGATTTATTTTCCACTCTGTCTAAAACAATGGCGACCTTTTCAATATTTAATTTTGATACCTGATAAACTTAAGATTTTAAAAAACTTAATTATCATTCTAAATTTTACTGTTCTTCCTGGGACCAAGACTATGGAGCGTGGGCATTCCCCTTTATAGATGTATGTGATTTGAAATTAACATGTTTGAATGTCAAAAATAAAAAATATTATGGTAATTATGAAATTATATGACATGAGCTGGAGTGGGGCAGATATATCCAAGCAGTAAACACCCCAACGAAAAGGGTCATATGGAGTTAGGTTAAGTTATAACTATGACCAACGTCGAGATTTTGAACTGTCAGGAAGTATTGATTTTATAATTTTTATATATTTTATGCATTTTTCAATGCAACGTGGGAAAAGATAATCCGGCCTGAGAATCCACTTGTGACTCAAGTCGATTTTTTCTTATAGGAACTATTGATTCAAATTGTCCTTCTTTCGTTTAATAAATCTATTACTAACTCAACTGTGTTTTTACATATATTAAGTGCCTTATATCAAAATATAAAACTTTCAATATTTACTTGTAGTCATGGATGTTTGTATATATTTCTATGAATATTACTTATTTATGTATGATATATGTATGTCTATCCTTTACCCTAGTATCCATAACACAAGCCTCAAAAGTGCTTACTTTGGGCTAGGTTAATTGATGTGAATGTAGGAAATATTTATTTATTTACAATGAATTAATTATACTTGGATTATATTTTGAACTAGATAATATGTCATTCGATACATTAAACTGCAGTATCCATACTAATATTATAAATGGGAAAGTGTGTCTGTCTGTTTGTCTTTCTTTCACGCAAAAACTACTTAATTGATCATCATGAAACTTCGTACATATATTCTTGGAGGTATTAGAAGTAACATAGGATACTTTTTATTCCGGAAAAATAAGTTGTTCCCGGGCAAATATTTTCTTACCTACAGCGATAAACAACATCCACGCGGGTGGAGCCGCGGGCAAAGTCTAGTTATGAATATTTCTTATTTAAGTTTCAATATTTTAAACATTCCTATTTTTAGTGTAGATGTGTTAATTGTCAATACATACCCATTTAGATTGTATTTAGTTAACATGAAAAGGCAGCAATTTCATAAGTTTTTAAGTCAAAATCACATCCTTAAGATAATTGAAGACAAAAAGTAAAAATTGCCTTTGAAGAAACTAGAACTAAATCAAGAAAGATAAAAAAAGTAGTCTTACCTCTCCTGGAAAGAAACAACAGTGTTTCCTCTCAATGTGTTTTCCAAAAGTCATTTGTAGCAGACTTAATCGCATATGCAGAGTTTCAATAATGTCAGACTCACAAGCAAGAGGGTGGCTTCTCCGAGCACTTTCTCTGCGTGGCATTTTAGCTTTTATGGATTGAAATCTATGCAACATTTGATTTTGTAGCTTTTGAAATGTGTAATTTAAAATGGAACTACATATTGTGTTGAATTGGCGATTGACCTGCAATTTAACGCTCATTATAATATTGTGATTTAAATGCTAAGACTACAATAAACCATACTTATAGATAAAATGTGTTAAAAATCTCCTCATGAGGTGTTCAAACCCATCTTTTTAACAAATCAGATCAGAAACTGTTACTGTCAGGCTACCACTGTAGCCTTTTAGTGACAGGTTATCCATCTAGATAAATTTCACCAACTTTCTTGGTTTTGTTAAAGTGACTTCAATACTACAAATGAACTACATCATAGCAGTTGATTTTAAAACAATAATATATGACAAATTATCCAACCACCATTTTTTCCACATTAAATCTTAGATAACTTTTTTTAGATAACTTTGTATTTAACCAAAGAGAACATCACATAGCAAAAATTATCTCCATGATTTCATACAATGTCTATCTATGAATGAACAATGGCAAATAAATTGCAAAAGGGTGTTTCTCCCCATTTATCTGTATGAAATGTCATCTAACTAAATACTGATAAAAATTTGGTATTTTACTGTGTATTAATTAGTGTAATTTACAGCTATACAGCCAGTCTAATCGAAGTAAATTGGAATTATGAAAAACAAAATCATAATCATGCAAACCTATAAGATCAAAATATGTTTAATCTACTAACTACAGAATGTTTTATAGAACCCTAGGTAAAAACTTCTTTCTGAAAAATTATTTCAAGAAATTCAAAGCTAAAAAAAATTGAACATTAATGATGAGATCAAGCAAAAATTTCAAAAGTATTAACCATTCTTAGCTGAGATACAGATTTGAAACCCAAGTAGCCAAAAATCTTTTCAATAACTTCGATAGGAAGATCCAGAAAATTCGTAGTGTACGACTTGGGAACTGGTACAATTGTGGTGCACTTTGAGGTGGAAGCGTGTGGTGACGATCCGCCCGGGAGCAAAGCGCTGGAATGTCGAGTCACGCGAGATACAGCCACAGGCTCAGCGTGAGATGGACCAGCTCCCTCGTTATGCCCACTACTGCCCACCACACTGCTCATCTGTCTCGTAGATACCATCTTGTACAGTTTTTTTTACAAATTATCTCTGAAAACTAAACTTTTTCTTAGCTACCAATCTTTTTTCGTCAAATAATAATTAAATAGTGTTTAGAGATAACAAATATTTATAGTCTTATTCTTTTATGACTATTAGCGAATCTAAAGAATATACTTTTATTATAAATATCAAAACAGAGGTGAAAATAAATACAATTATTTCTGAGCACTCTTCCAAGCGAATTCTAAAATGGAGGCCATGGATGGCTAGATCGCAACTAATCACTTGAAAATTCATGTATGATATCAATGCACAAGCCAACCAATAAAATCAATAATACGACTAAATTACTCACTCAAGAGTTCATGCACATGTTTTATTAGTTAGTCACAGTAATATTACAACAAGAAAATAATGGAAACGCAATTGCTTGGTGCGGTACGCTTTCTCAAAAAAATATATTTTATAATATTAAGTGTTGCCACCAACAAGTTACACACAATGAACTGTGTGTTATTTTATTACATTTGCTTTGGAATATGACCCACAATTCGTTAAATTTTTCCTAATAATTCCTAAAAGAAAATTACCACGAAATATTATTTAAAACGAAAGGATAAAAATTGCAAATAATGAATTAGACATATTTTCACATAGCTACGCGGAGCAACTGCTTTTGTATATCGTTAACAGTAGTGAATTATAAATAAGTCCCGAGAGAAAAGCAGGAAATTATTTGTAACAAATTGTATTGAATAGGGAACAAGTAAGGTATATGTAAAAAGCATTTTCAATAGAATAGTGCTTAATACTACGTATCTATGAACTCAAGCTACGGTTCACATAGTTATTGAAAGTTAGATATCACAATTTCTCTTGAATTCCCTAAGATCATTAATTAAAAAGGATTTTCCAAATCCTTTCTCGTCTGCCTGGAAGGCAGAGCATTAGCCAGATTCTACGTGTTAGCTTCTATAACAACGGTTGAATAACAGTGTAAATTCTGGCTTTGGTTCATGTAAATTGCTGAAATTTATCAAATGTTATGTTTTATAAATCGAACATCTTTGCTGATTTTAAAATAAAATAATGCCTTTTTTACATTAAATCATAAGTAATGCCCACGTTTCACTAAAATTCAAGTATCGCTAATATTCTTTAATTTGGTGCATAATTAGTTGTGATTCTTACCATAAATACTTTTTTGCACTAGATGAGACCATTCCTGGTTAAGGGATGATAATGGTATATAAAATAGATCACTTTATATACTAGGTCTGCAATACATGCTGCTGTTTGCAAATACCGAGCGAAGCAATTAGATTTTTGAAGGGTGATTATTCCTCGATGGTATGTCCGATTTCAAAACTTTTTTTTGCACTTTAGTCACGACCACGATGTGAGTTTTGGCGCCAAATTTCATCAATGTAGTATCAGCGGTTTGGCTGTGATCAGCTTTTGAATTTTTCTTACGGTGATTATTCCTCCATGGTAAAGTCTATATTTTTTTTACATAGCCTATGTCCGTCAGGTTATAATCATGTATGTTCATGCCAAAATTCGTTCGAATCGGTTGAACTGTTAAGTAGCAGGAGGGAGACAAGCGAAATTTGTGAGTTGCCTAAAAGAGAGCTTCGCTCAATTAGGTCTTTACCTATGAAATTGCCGTTTTTCATTAAATAAATGAAGCATATTTTTTTCTATATTTTTTAATTTTATTAATTAAAGTAATCACCAGTATCATCAAGAAGCTATGATGAATTACACCCGCGTTAGACCACCAAACAGTGACCATCACTTTTCTAGGGGTAAGTTTTCGTTTGGGGCATTGTTTGGGTGCTGAACCAGGGTCCAACCAACTTGCTGAGCGCTTACGATTGTCGAACCGGATCCATAAGTAACAATGCGGTTCAGAATACCTTCATTTGTATGCCTGTTGAGCAGTGCAAGGCACGTCTCGACGCGTACTTCGCTCTGGCGATCATTGAGTTCGTGGGGTACCAATTTGTCAAGCTTTTGACGTGACAACGTCTTATAATTCGATGGAGCCGGCTGCACGCACGAAAAAACATGACTCATGCGGCGTTACCTCGCTCTGAGGCGTTCCATTTAAGGCTTGAAGTGCAAGCGAGGGCGCGGAACGAGAGACAAAGAGGCACAATTGGCCTCCGCGTTCGGCAGCGATCCATCTATCTCTCTCCTACTTGAGTGAGCGATGCGTCCGCGTGGACAGTTGCTATACAATAGCCTCGTGGCGCCCACGCGTCTTCTGATAAACCATAATAAAAATGGCGGCTCCAGCCCAGAACTGTTTTCAACTAACTTTTAATTACCGCTCACGCGCCTTTCAGAAACCCATATGTAAAAAATCTTGATAGATTTTTAAAATTTCGCGGGTTATAGAAATATTTTTATTAGATTTTTAAACCAAATATTAGGTAACAGTTTCCGGTATGCTACCATTGGCAGTGACAATTGACAGACGTCATTTCGAAAAAAATCGACGGCAGTATGGCTGGCTTACGAAAACGTGGTAAGTAAATCTATTTTATAATGATAATCCGTGACTGTCGGGTATATTTTTATACAAAAAGTTGCTAATTAATAGGTACCACTTAAAGGGAGTCAATTATTTTGCATTTTAAGAGCTAAAATTCTGCGAAATCTTGGTTTTAAATAATAAGACTTTTAGGAAGTCTGTTGGGTCGAAGTTAGTATCTATGCAAAAACCTTAATGCTTTTGTTTGTGGCTTTAATTTATTTGTTTTGAGAAAAATTTACAATTAATATAACATAAAAACGCTACTTACCTTTAACTAACAGTTCTTCGTATCTAGTCTATGAAGCTACACTTATTTAGCACTCTTACCTACGCCTAAGGTGTTTTGTTCATAGGTTTGCGGGACGATGAAATCAAATCGATTGTGAATGATGGTATTCTGGACAATTCTCAGTTTGAAGACGAAGGAGAAGGGGATGCAGATTTTATAGTAGATTATGGTGATAACACAGAAAATAGCTCGTCAGACACGAGTTCAGAAGAAGCACTATGTGATTTAAGAAGTCAACTATAAGGAAGGGACATACAGTCGACTCTCGTTAATTCGAAACCCGAGGGACTTTTAAAATGTTACGAATTATCGAGTGTTTGAAATATCAAATGGTTCGAAATTTGTGAGAGAAAATAAATAAAACTTTGAATTATTAAGTGTTGAGCAATTATTATTTATTAACTGCTATTCTATAACAATGTCAAAAGTTTAGAGGTACATTCGTGTATACATACATGTATTCATAATGTGAATTAATTAATCTTTTGAAAGAACTCTGTTATAATGGTTTGCTTCAAAGCACATTGCTGCTGCTCAGACTGCTCAATAACTTTATTTAAGAGAAAAAGTGCCTGAAATGCTTTTTCATCAAAAACAAAGGCTCGTGTACGTTGATACAAGTTTGAACTTGTCGCAGAATGTACTTACAATCTTTCTGCCTCTTTCTCTCTGCCACTTTGAATTGTCGAGTGTTGGACGCCTATGAGTTCGAATTAACGCGTCCTTTTGTTATATAGCAATGATTTTTTCGTTCGAATTACCAAGTGCATAAAAATGTATTGATTTAGTTCGAAATATAAAGAGAGCCTGTAGGGAACTCGTGATAACTTTGAATTATAGAGAGGTTCGAATTATCGCAGGTTTGAATTAACGAGAGTCGACTGTATGTCACAGATATTGACACAGATTCTGAAAATGATGAAAACCCAGAACAAACGAGAGGTAGAGGACGTCCCACGATAGTCCGAGTTCCGTCTGAAAAAATGAGACGAAATGGTGCCAAGCATCTACCGGAAATGGCAGAGGTTCAAAAACGGTGCAGAAAATGCCATAAGATAAAGACTAATGTGATGTGCACTAAGTGCAATATATATTTATGTTTTACAAGAAACAGAAATTGTTTTAGGGATTTTAACTCCTAAACTGTAAACAATTGAAAGATTGACATGATGATTAGAATATAAGGAAAAGTTCGGATACTTTGTATATTAAGATTTAAATTTGAGACTGGTATTTTGATATTTGTTTTAGATAATTTCTATTGTTGTCTTTATTGTAATTGTTTATTATGTACGAGAATTTTGACTTGTACTTCTGTTGATGAAAGGAGTTTAATTTAAACTATCAAGCAAGAATTTTTGATGATAAGAATTAAAAGAATTTATTATAATTAGGTTTTTATGGGTAAAACCTAAGACTTGTAATAGGAGACTAATAAGAAGAAAACCTGTAATAGAAGTAAGAAAAGAAGAGTCAATTAATTTAAAAATAAACTAAAATTAACATACAAATCCTACAAATTTTATTTAATTTGACATCACTAAATAGTTACTTTTAGTCTAGTCACTGTGGCCCAATGCCCTTTGTAAAGAACAAAAGGTGGATAAATAATTGAAACTAAAAACACATGCTAACATACCTAATCCTATATGTACCCTGAAAGTTTCACTTCAAAGCGGTAACTCTAATACATAAAATTTTCATGGATATGACAATAACAATTATGTCCTATAAGAATGACAGTCGGGCCATAGTCAAGGAAGGTCCAAAAAATCTCTGGGCGCCACGAGGATAGTACATTTACATGTTTTTGTCAAGTATGAAGTGCAGTGAAAAGTGAATGTGGTGTCAATTGTTTATAGCAACGATAATTGCGGCGATAAAGGTAATGATTCTTTCGATATTAAATATATGTTCAGTTGATGAAAATGAATTTTCGACAATACATTGTCGAATATTCGTGCTTTCATCATTAAAATGAATAGCATCGGTCCGCTAGTGCAGCAATTGTAGGTTATGCTATAATTGACAAAACTATAACAATAAGTTAACAGAACTATTTCACGATGAGTAAAAATCAATGACTTTACTATTCAATCGACATAATTATCGAGCGTAGCTATGATTACAAAAAATTAAAACATAAATGTTAAATCTTCCACATATCAACAACGTGTCTAAAATGACAGGTTGGACCAGCCAGCCGTCAAAGGGAACTATTTTCTCCTATACAAACACGGGCGGGCTTTGCACAAGCTAGAGTTACAAAAATTTTAATGATGTTTCCAAAGGACATCATTCAGGCTTCATACAAATTTGGGCTAATTTTTTTTTAGCCGGCCAACAAAAAATAATTAAATTTTATCATAGGCATAATTATAATAAACATTTCGTATTATGACAGTAAAGCTCGAAACCTATTGGTTGAGATGATAATCGGTCTCAAAGTATTTATTTTATTACCTACGGCTTGCACCCGGCTTGCGGGGTGAGCTCGTGATTTCCAGGTAATCAGTTATTGTTAATGGTGTGCGAGCGAGAATACGTTACAAGTACATTTACCTGCCGAGAAGTGTGAGCAAGAGGCATAATAGGTATGCGAGCGAGAAGACGTTACAAGTACCTACATTTACCTGCCGAGCTGCAAGTGTGAGCAAGAGGCAAAATACACCTACTTAGTCCTTTTCGTACTTTCGTTCGTTAGTTTTCCATGCAACTCTCGTTACATCGGACGGCTACTTTCACTGTTTTCGTGGTTTTTAACATTGATTTTGTTTTGTTTGTTGTTTTAATTATCGTTGAGTTTTTGTTTTTGTAAATGCCTATCATGTGTCGATTGTGGACAATGTAAGGGCTCCAATGTATTTAGAAATAATACGGGAAAGGGTTAATGTACCGAATACATTGGCGGATCTGGTGAACAGATACAATTATAACCGAAGACGTGCTCCGTTTCGTTCCATTAACGTTGATGCGCTTGAGGTTCAATTCCCCACATTGACACAAGAAGATCTTATCCTTTTTGCACTTGGTGTATACCAAATAAAGCAAGCTAGGAGTTACTATGCGGAGCATTTGCAGCCAAATGGTATGTTCATCGTTGAACTTGGCGACCAATTACCCACAGAACACATACGAGAGCTAGAAGGAACAGACCTTTACGTATTGCGCGGTAGAATCCAGTCCCGACATGTCCGTTCACGTTCGTATAACGTTTATATTGGCATAGATAGGGCTCTCGAAGGGCGACAGGCTATAAAACACTATTACTGTACATGTAACATTGGCCGAAGAACCATTGGCTGCTGCTCACACGTCATGTGCATTGTGTGGTACATGGGGTTTGCCAGGCAAGAGCCAACGATACACATTCCCGCCGAAGGTTTAGAAGATATTATTGTAAGGCCAGGAGAGTTGTAAATATTGAATAAAAATATATGAAATGAAAATAATATGCATTATAATTAATAAAAAACCTGTACATAAACGCCTGCATGGAGAACTAACGAACGAAAGTACCTACGAAAAGGATTAAGTGGGTGTATTTTGCCTCTTGTTAACACTTGTAACTCGGCAGGTAAATGTACTTGCAACGTCCTCTCGCTCGCACACCATTAACAATAACTGTTTACCTGGAAATCACGAGCTCACCCCGCAAACCGTAGGTAATAAAATAAATACTTTGAGACTGATTATCATCTTAACCAATAGGTTTCGAGCTTTACTGTCATAATACAAAACGTTCATTATAATTATGCCTATGATAAAATTTAATTATTTTTTGTTGGCCGGCTAAAAAAAAAATAGCCCAAAATGGGTGATGTCCTTTTAAATTTTATGATTTATGAACAATAATTTAATCACAGTTTATACTTGTAATAAATAATTCAAAATTATTACTTTTTTACAACAAATTTCAATTGAATTTGCAAAAAATTCCATCAGTATTTTCTTATGACGTTGTCACGTTCAACTGTCGTCAGTGAACCGACTTTACAGACAACCGATTTTTTTTACCTTGCCAATTTGCCGCAAAGGGACCAATATTGTTTTGATGCTAACGTCGAAAGCTGCTGCTAATTCAGCCGTAGATTGAGTTTCATCAGCTTCCACAATCTCCTTTAATTCGTCTATTGATCTATTGATCGTTATTGATCTAGCAGCGATGACATAGGGACTTCCCTATGTTAAGTGTTAACAAGAGGCAAAATACACCCACTTAATCCTTTTCGTAGGTACTTTCGTTCGTTAGTTCTCCATGCAGGCGTTTATGTACAGGTTTTTTATTAATTATAATGCATATTATTTTCATTTCATATATTTTTATTCAATATTTACAACTCTCCTGGCCTTACAATAATATCTTCTAAACCTTCGGCGGGAATGTGTATCGTTGGCTCTTGCCTGGCAAACCCCATGTACCACACAATGCACATGACGTGTGAGCAGCAGCCAATGGTTCTTCGGCCAATGTTACATGTACAGTAATAGTGTTTTATAGCCTGTCGCCCTTCGAGAGCCCTATCTATGCCAATATAAACGTTATACGAACGTGAACGGACATGTCGGGACTGGATTCTACCGCGCAATACGTAAAGGTCTGTTCCTTCTAGCTCTCGTATGTGTTCTGTGGGTAATTGGTCGCCAAGTTCAACGATGAACATACCATTTGGCTGCAAATGCTCCGCATAGTAACTCCTAGCTTGCTTTATTTGGTATACACCAAGTGCAAAAAGGATAAGATCTTCTTGTGTCAATGTGGGGAATTGAACCTCAAGCGCATCAACGTTAATTGAACGAAACGGAGCACGTCTTCGGTTATAATTGTATCTGTTCACCAGATCCGCCAATGTATTCGGTACATTAACCCTTTCCCGTATTATTTCTAAATACATTGGAGCCCTTACATTGTCCACAATCGACACATGATAGGCATTTACAAAAACAAAAACTCAACGATAATTAAAACAACAAACAAAACAAAATCAATGTTAAAAACCACGAAAACAGTGAAAGTAGCCGTCCGATGTAACGAGAGTTGCATGGAAAACTAACGAACGAAAGTACGAAAAGGACTAAGTAGGTGTATTTTGCCTCTTGCTCACACTTGCAGCTCGGCAGGTAAATGTAGGTACTTGTAACGTCTTCTCGCTCGCATACCTATTATGCCTCTTGCTCACACTTCTCGGCAGGTAAATGTACTTGTAACGTATTCTCGCTCGCACACCATTAACAATAACTGATTACCTGGAAATCACGAGCTCACCCCGCAAGCCGGGTGCAAGCCGTAGGTAATAAAATAAATACTTTGAGACCGATTATCATCTCAACCAATAGGTTTCGAGCTTTACTGTCATAATACGAAATGTTTATTATAATTATGCCTATGATAAAATTTAATTATTTTTTGTTGGCCGGCTAAAAAAAAATTAGCCCAAATTTGTATGAAGCCTGAATGATGTCCTTTGGAAACATCATTAAAATTTTTGTAACTCTAGCTTGTACAAAGCCCGCCCGTGTTTGTATAGGAGAAAATAGTTCCCTTTGACGGCTGGCTGGTCCAACCTGTCATTTTAGACACGTTGTTGATATGTGGAAGATTTAACATTTATGTTTTAATTTTTTGTAATCATAGCTACGCTCGATAATTATGTCGATTGAATAGTAAAGTCATTGATTTTTACTCATCGTGAAATAGTTCTGTTAACTTATTGTTATAGTTTTGTCAATTATAGCATAACCTACAATTGCTGCACTAGCGGACCGATGCTATTCATTTTAATGATGAAAGCACGAATATTCGACAATGTATTGTCGAAAATTCATTTTCATCAACTGAACATATATTTAATATCGAAAGAATCATTACCTTTATCGCCGCAATTATCGTTGCTATAAACAATTGACACCACATTCACTTTTCACTGCACTTCATACTTGACAAAAACATGTAAATGTACTATCCTCGTGGCGCCCAGAGATTTTTTGGACCTTCCTTGACTATGGCCCGACTGTCATTCTTATAGGACATAATTGTTATTGTCATATCCATGAAAATTTTATGTATAAGAGTTACCGCTTTGAAGTGAAACTTTCAGGGTACATATAGGATTAGGTATGTTAGCATGTGTTTTTAGTTTCAATTATTTATCCACCTTTTGTTCTTTACAAAGGGCATTGGGCCACAGTGAATTTGCAAAAAATTCCATCAGTATTTTCTTATGACGTTGTCACGTTCAACTGTCGTCAGTGAACCGACTTTACAGACAACCGATTTTTTTTTACCTTGCCAATTTGCCGCAAAGGGACCAATATTGTTTTGATGCTAACGTCGAAAGCTGCTGCTAATTCAGCCGTAGATTGAGTTTCATCAGCTTCCACAATCTCCTTTAATTCGTCTATTGATCTATTGATCGTTATTGATCTAGCAGCGATGACATAGGGAAGTCCCTATGTCATCGCTGCTAGATCAATAACTTATAAGTTTTGGTCTAATGGATGTTGATCTAACGTTTTCATATTCTTCAGTGTTACGTAGAATTTTATTATAAAAACTGTATTCAAAATAGTTTTTCTAAAGTTGTAAGCTCTCGTTTACTGTGCCAGATTGTAGGGACTACTGCATTTTATTAAATGATTTTAGAACTGGACAACTGGTAGTTTTTAATGAGCTGTCTCTTTCATTCTAAGAAACGATAAATCTTCTGCTTTATATATTTTTTACATCTGATTGATAATATTTTGAAACCTTGGGGTGGTTGGGATCTACCTTCTAGCGGTCCACCCCGGGCAACGGCATCACGGAACAACTCGCCCCGTGGCGACGACTGATGATCCTAGCGGCGGTGGTAGGCTCCGTAAGGGGCCGCCTGGCTCGCGAAAACCATCCTGCCGAATTTCGTCGCCAAGGAGTTCCGCTGCGTTCCATCGGAGGGCGGGAGTGCCAGTGCCAATGGGGTTTGGTAATAAGTCGGTTGCGCAGCTTAGGACCGGTCTTGGTATCTTGGCAATGCTGTACCGTGTAACTCATCCTGGAGGGTAGCGCGATCCGAAACACGTTAGCCGTTGGCCGACTGCAGTAAGTAGGGGCCCCAACTACCGCGCTAGCCGCGCGTGAAAGGCTGCCCTGCCAACTCGCGAAAAATCCCGAAATTCTCCACCGTGCCAGTTGGCGACTGGACGGGAGGACAATGTGGCCATTTCGGGGGGTTTCGGGCATCCCCACAGTCTCCAGGTGAGTTCCCCTTTTAGGTCAGCTTAGCCCAGGAAAACTTTTATGGTCAAATCCTATTCAACATTCACCATCATGACGAGAATAGGATGAATTTAAAACAACGGCTGCACTTCCTCCTATTTAAAGTGCACTTTGCGCACATTAGAGGACTGCACTCAAATCTCGATCCGGTCCATCACCATCTGTAGACCGAGAAGCTGCACCTATTCTTCTTGACAGAGACTCAGATAGCAACCCTGTCGGACGAGGCGTGCCTCAACTACCCTGCTTACACACTTGAGCACAAGTTCAAGATGTATGCAGGGGTCTGTGTGTTCGTCCACAAACACATGTGCTGTAGGCGTCTCCGATGCTATGAAAAATCCAGGTTTTCTGTTATCTGGCTTCTGGGGGACACTAGGGTAAAGAAGATGCTCTATTTCTGTGTCTACCGATCACACAGCGGTGGCCGGGAGACGACTCGGCTCCTAGGGTACCTCACAGAGACGGCAGATTTGGCAAATCACCGATATCCAGCGGCAGAGACTGTTTTTCTGAGGGACTTCAACGATCACCACAAAGAGTGACTATTCCCATACCAGAAAACTGACCATGCTGGAAGAGAAGCGAGACGAATTGCCCTAGCGCTAAATCTTACTCAGCTGATGGATCAAACGACGCGAATTCGAGATATTGCTGGCCATACACCTAATTGTCTTGACTTCCTACTGACAACTGATCTACACAAACATTCGGTATCGGTAGCTCCACTGCGATCGTCCGATCATTGTGTGGTGAAATCCGTATCGATCTGCTCAACTCCGGATAATAGCCTTAGGGGCATGAGGAGGGTATGACGTTACGAGTCAGTAGATTGGGACGAGATGCATATTTTCTTTGCATCTTATCCCTAGCGGCAAACTTGCTTCTCTTCGAGCGCCCCGTTGTGCACCGCTGATGCTATTGCGGCCGTGCAATTTCCGTCTAAACACCGACTTTCAACAACCACCAAACATATCTCGCTGGAATTCTTCGATGTCAGAGATCACAATTCACAATAAGCAGGTCCGTAGAGTCTTACTTAGTCTGAACGTGAATAAGGCCAGTGGTCCTGATGGTATACTAGCAAGAGTACTGAGGTATTGTGCGCCTGAGTTGTCTCCTGTGCTAACAAGCTTGTATCGTTGTGCTAAAAATCCTGGAAGCTTGTCAATGTGCAACTAGTACCCAAAAAGGGTAGTCATGCCGACCCATGCAATTACCGACCGATCGCCATTACTTCCATGCTCTTTAAGGTTATGGTCAGAGTGCTGAACAGCAAGTTGCTCTCAGACTTCTTCTAGTTTATGTGGCGCACTGATGGGCCGTGTCCCTTGACATCTCGAAGGCTTTTGACAGCAAAAGATTTTTTTTTAGATTAGTTTTAAAACTAAAATTGACTACTTATCTATATACAGGGTGGATTTTTGAGATGAGAAATGACAGAAATCGCCAAAAACTTTTCTCATACATTTTGTATGGAAAATGTTCGGATCCTATTTCTTGCGGTGATCTCTCTATAAATCCTATTTTATGCTTTTAGGGGGACTGTAATTTAGATAAAAAATGAATTAAATCCTTTTAACATTGAAACAAACACAAACATATCTAATTATCTGAACTACACTGGGTTAAACTTTTTCTTGTGGCAAGGTTCAATAAAGCGGCCACCTCGAAGCCCCGATCTAACGCCTCTAGATTTTTTTTTATGGGGCTATCTAAAAGACGAAATTTATAAAAAGAAATACGACAGTATTCAGGAACTCAAAGATGCATTGAGGAAGATTTTAAGTAACATCCATCCCAGAAAATTATCAGCTGCTACATCCGCAGTACAAAAGCGACTAAACTTATGTATTCGTGAAGACGGCGGACATTTTGAACAATTTATTTCATAAATAGATAAGATATTTTTTCGTTTGCTTGTTGGAAATACATGTTAACATTATTTAATTTAGTTTTTATTTAAATTACAGTTCCCTTAAAAGCATAAAATAGGATTCATACAGAGATCACCGTAAGAAATAGGATCCGAGGATTTTCCATACAAAATGTATGTGAAAAGTTTTTGGCGATTTCTGTCATTTCTAGTACTCATACCTTAAATATGAATTTCTAGTACTCATACCATAGACTTTTGATCCCTACATGAAATAGGATCGATAGGCTTAAATTTTTTTTTTCTATTTATTTGGGTAAAAAAACGGTAACAAAATACACAATTTACTCATGAGATTACAATATGATAAGAGACAACAATTAAAATGTATATGTCGAAGAAATGGGGGAACCCCACTTTTTTAAAATAAGCAGAACCGCTGGCATATCACTATACCACCGGTTCTACCACTACAGTTACAAAGCTAACCTAGCAACTGCCTAAACTAAGCGTTATCTTATTGCAGCATTATTCATTAATTCTATTCAGTTCGAAAAGTACATCCAAATGGATCTAAAGTTATTTATTCTATTGGTAGAATAGTGATAATAAGTAAGGGGCATCTATCGAATACCAAAAACACAATTTAAAAGGTCCAAGCACTATTTATTTCATAATGATGAGTTTTAAGAATCACAAAATTCAAATAGAAATAAAAGCCAGTCTAAATAGCCTAAGCTAAGTTTATCGAACATCACAAAGTTGTTGTAAAATCGTTATAATAAGCAAGGGAGCTATAGAATATCAAAACACTATTAAAAAGTACCAAGCACTGTTTATTTGATAATATCAGTTATAAGAAACACAGTAAAATAAAATTTTCAGAGAGAAATAATAGCTAGTCTGACTAGACTGTACTAATTTTATTTCAAATCACAAAGGTCTTACTTACACGTGTTAACCGCTCGAAATTCCCAATAAGAATGACTCAAAAATTCGTACATCTAGCATTATGCATCGCCATCTTTCCCGCCAACACAATTATCAGGTTAGAGGCAAAAGTGGCGCTGCAAACGCCTTAGTTTACACATTAGCGAGCAAAGGTGGCGCTGCAAATGCCCCAGTTTACTTTCTTAAAATAACAACTTTGAGAAAACTCGGTATTAATCTTTATCGTGCAATTTCTTAATTCGTTTCATGATTTACAATGCTAGTTTGCCAATAAACAAAAGCCAAATAAGCAATAAATAGAAATAAGTGACTTACTTGTCAAAACACCATAGTGGTTTTTGTTAAATAAAACTATCCTCTTAATAAAAATTATCCGTAAAGTCACAATTTAGTTTTTGATAACAATTTCTTAATTAATTTTCTCATTTAACAAAGCACGTTTCTTTATTAAGAGATTAATCTAAACAATCTTAAGAAATAAGTGTTTTACTTTGAAACATCATGGAAGCACCATGATGTTTACTTAATCAAAACGATTAATCTTTATTAAATAGTTATTCGAAGAAGCATGTGCATCATTTCTTTTTGTTTTTAAGAATGAGCAGGATTTTTAAATTACTTTAGACAATCGTAAACTATCACATTAATTCAATCAAATAATTGCCTCGAAGTGTGTTCGCGGCGACATATATAATTTTTTAAAACGTCTCTTCCACACGAGGCTCACTTGCCAGTCTGGCTTTGAAAAAAAAAAGAAAAAGAAGCAATTTTAATTTCCCTTAAGTATATAGTTGAAACAAAAAAGTATAAAATTATATCAAAGACGAATTTTTTGCTATCTTAGCATTTTTTTTTTGCTGACTGTGACTTTTTTCCAAAATCTGTGAATGCAGACCAGAATATCTTAAAAAGTTATGGATAGTTGCCTAACAAAGTTTTCTTGTAACTTTAATAGTTTAAGTACCTGGCCTTCAAATCCCATCTCAAAAATCCACCATGTATATTTTTTCTTTTAATTTATTAAAATTTATAAAAAAAAATATTCTTAATACTATAAAGTTGTGGTTTAATTGCTCTCACTGGTAAAATCTAGTTTCTTATGTAAATTTAAACACGAGAACCGACTAATATAGCACACTATAACGAAATTAATTAAAGTAATGAAATTGTGGTTTTTAAGTTTTAGGAGTGTATAAAAAATTTAGGGCGCTGAAAATTAATTGATTACCAAAGGAGGCGGTAAAACAAATAAGTTTAAAAATTTCTGGCCTAGACCAAAGTAAACACTATAAGGCTTTCGTCATGGATACTAGGGTAATGAATAGACATACATTTATGATGCGTAGAAATTTGTATATATGTATATATATCCATGACTCAGGTACAGATGCTCGTTCCGGTACTCGAACCCAGGACCATTGGTGCAGGTGAAGGCAGGATACAGATACAGACTCTTACAATTAGCTTTTTTCTTAGGTTTGACCACTGACCTCCATAATACATGGCATGGGTTTGGCATAATGGAAGACAGAGTGTACGAAACCCATAGAGCGTGGCATCATTAATTATTTCTTATTCACATGATGAGGGGGCTGACTTGGGAATGATGAATGATCACTTTCCCTAGCTTTCAGTAAAATGTGTGGTTTTATTGAAATCTCGCCACGGACTTCTCGAGAGAGCGTGAAAAGACTCCTTCAGCTAATTCCACCTCCGTTTCTCCCGAATATTTAACTAAAACAAGTAAACTAACGCTTCCGCACAAAAAGTCTAAAGGCGGAAACATATTTACGTGTTGTAGCGTGGTGTGATGCTTACTGTCGTGTCGGTGAGTATGCATAGTAACGTGTCGTGTCGTGACGTGCTCTACCGTTATTTCTGAACAGTACTTAACAACCCTTTGCAGCATTCAAACATACATAATTTTTTCTTCTGATTCGGATAGTGATTTCGATGAAGACCTTCAATTTCTCTTAGCAATGATAGTTCTTGAGGGCAAAAAAAGAAAAGAAGATACTGGTTTCACCCTATAAACAGATGGAGACAAGACAGGTGAATTTCATCGTCTTGTTAAAGAATTAGAGAGTGACGAAGAGAAATTTCATCAGTACTTTAGAATGAACAAAGCACAATATGAAGAAACCCATTCGCTGATTGAAGAAAACATAAAAAAGTACATACTGAATTTCGCGAACCCATAGGTACCTACTAAAGAAACACTTGCGTTATGTTTAAGATAAGTTTTATTGCTTTGAAAAAATATAATTGACTATGCTGTTGTATGAATTAGGTTTAACAATCATTTATCATAAAACTAACATATATGAAATCAATATTTAAGTAAACACACTCTGATGTCTTATTTATTAGTTTAACAATCATAATTTTATCATTCAATCATAAGGTAACCCGTGTGGAAATATTTTTCAGAAATAATTTCTGATTTACTCCGAAAAAATTAGAAATTTTCTTATAATTATACGAAATATTCAGAATCTTTCTCAAATTTGAAACATGTTTTTTTTTAAAGTTTCGCGAAGAAGAAGAGTAAGTCGGAAGAAAAAAATTTTGTATATTTGAAACTTTTTGATAATTTCAGACTAAATTTGAGAAAATGGGAAAATTCGGTTTGATGAATTTTTTAACAATTCAAAGAGTGTTAGAATAAAGCTAGGATAAATATGACTAAGTTTGAATATTTCAAGAAGGTTTCTGAGAGTTTCAGAGAAACTTTATTCGCTAAGAAAAGTCTCTCAGTTTTTAGAGAATTTCAGAGAGTTTCAGACTAAATTTATCCTTATTTTATTCTGCAACTCTCTGAAAAGCTCAAGAACTCTCCAAACATACGCTTCAAATTTACTCAAATTTAGTCTGAAATTATCAGAAAGTTTCAAATACCTATACAAAAATGTTTTCTTCCGATTTACTCTTCTTCTTCCCGAAACTTTCTAAAAAAACATGTTTCAAATTTGAGAAAGATTCTTAATATTTCGTATCATTATAAGAAATTTTCTGATTTTTTCGGAGTAAATCAGAAATTATTTCTGAAAAATATTTCCACACGGGAAACTATCATTTTCAAGTTCATCATCATCAAAATTTATACTCTGATAGTATGCCATCAAGTCATCTGAAACAACAGGTTGTGAGTTTAATCTGGATAGAAATGATGATGACTGGATATAATATATGTTGGTGACTGAGCGTGTATAGGTGACTGTAAATATGTTGGTGCTTAAACATCTGCAGGAGTTTGGATGTATGTTGAAGACTGATGCTGTGGAGTTGACTGGATGAATCGTTGAGAGTCGACAGAATTTGAATCATCATGTTTTTGTGAGCGAGATGTGGTTGGAATGGATAATGACTCGATATATGTGGGTGACTGAGCGTGTGTAGTTGACTGGTTGTATGTTGGTGATTGAACGTCTGCAGTAGTTTGGACGTACATATGTTGAGGACTGATGCTTTGGAGTTGACTGGATGAATCGTTGAGAGTCATCAGAATTTGAAACAGCATGTTTTTGTGAGCGAGATGTGGTTGACAACGATGATGACTTGATATATGTGGGTGACTGAGCGTGTGTTTTTGACTGGTTGTATGTTGGTGATTGAACGTCTGCAATAGTTTGGATGTATGTTGAGGACTGATGCTGCGGAGTTTATTGGATGAATCTTTGAGTTGTTATTTTTATAGGCGATCTTAAAATCTTGTCTCTGTGTTCCATTTGCCGTATTACTGCTTGGGAAATAGCGGTGTGCAAGTCTAACTTTATTTTTGTTTGCTCAAGTTTTGACAGCGCTTTTACTTCTTTGCTCATACTAAGGAAGATTAAATCAGTTTCGTCCATGTCTTGTCTAACATTTTGTTTCTTAAATCTTGGGAGGATTTCATTAAATCGTACAACTCTTGTAGTTTGGGTTCATGATTTATTTTTCCACGTGACGTACTGGAATGAGATTGACTTCCAGTAGTACTTGGACTTGCTATAAGACTTTCGTCGAGAGAGTCCTCTGTAGGTGGTGATTCCGGTGTAGGTATCACATTTGTTTTTGTGTTCCTACATATTATACAAGGAAGAAGAAAACCTATGCTCTCTTCATGTTTCCAGAGCACTAACGCTGCCACAGCCTGTCCACTTTTCTTGCACTTTCGTCGTTTCAAAGCGCTGGCGAAAGCATTCCTTTAGTTTCGCCCAGTCATCCTTGTATTTGTTTACTGTAACAAATAATATTTTTTTTTTTTCAGATTTTAGCTTCTGGACACACTTTTCGATCGTTGGCGTTCAACTTTAGCATAGGATTTTCGACTGTTAGTACTTCAAGCATTGTGTGGAGCCTTTTGGAAAAATATGGCACCTATTGTAATGCCTACACCTTCAGAAAAAATGTAGAAGGACATTGCAAATAACTTTAAACAATTTTGGCATTTTCAAAATTGTATTGGATCACTAGATGGCAAACAAGTTAACACAATTTGTCCAAAGAACGCAGGTTTTTATTTTATTTATTTATTTATTTAAAAATCTTTATTGACCATAAATATAAAATGGTACAAAAGGCGGACTTAATGCTAATTGCATTCTCTCCCAGTCAACCTTTGGGAAAAAGAAACTTAAATGCGGATACAATAGAGATATATACTTAAACTTATCAGTTTAACATACATATTACATTATATACAAAACATACATTACGTATATAACTATATTACACTACATATATAAACCAAATATATATATATATATATATATATATATATATATATATATATATACATACAACTAAATACATTAAATAAGTTACAAAAATATGATGATTCCATCACTCACTCAAGGTTTATAGCAATTTTACTATTACTATAAACCTTCAGTGAGGAAAACGTGAACTTTCTTTTTAAACGTAATCCTACTGGGAGAGCTACGAATAGAGTCTGGGAGGCCATTCCAGAGACGTATAGCTTGGAGTGTGAAAGAATTTGACATAAAACCAGAACGGTAGAGAGGAATAGACAGAGCAAGAGAATCAGCAGAGCGAAGTTGGCGCTTATGAGAATTACACAAATAATTAAATTTGCATTTCAAGTATTCTGGGTAGTGGGGATTATTAACTATAGAGTACAGTGAACAAAGTAGTCTCGACTGCCTGCGCTGACGAATGGGTAGCCAATTGAGTTGCGATCGGTAAGCAGAAATATGATCATATTTCCGCAGGCAGAAAATAAAACGGATAGCATTGTTGATAAGGCGGTCCAGTTTATTAAGAAGCTCTTCATTTAAGTCAGGATAACAGACATCAGCATAATCAATTAGTGGGAAAATGAGGGAAATAACTAGTGCAGTCTTAGTTTTGATGGGTAGAAAATTTTTGAAACGGTTTAAGAAACGCAAAGAAGATGTAACTGAACGGCTCACCTCAGCGACTTGAGTAGTCCAGCTAAGGGAGCAGTCGATGTGTAAGCCGAGATTTTTGACACTAAGATTGACAGGGATGGCAGAGTTTTCGTACATGATAGGGCGAAGGGAACTGTTGTCAATCTTAGCAAGTTGTTTCGAGCCGCCCACAACAATAGCCTGACATTTTGCCGGATTGACCACAACACCGAAGTCTGCTGACCACTTACTGATGCTTTCTATAACTATAAATAAGGACGTTCCATAGTTTTACTTGCATAAGTTGACGCTCAATACAAATTTATCATGATTGACGTAGGTGCGTATGGTCGAAACAGTGATGGTGGTATATACGACAAATTTTTGATGGGAAGATCATTTGAGCAGAAAGCATTAAATGTATCACACCACAGGAAGAGCCATTCGGCGCAACGCCCGCCCACCCTATACACCTGTGTCCCCCCCAAGACATCTTATTTTTTACTTCAGCGCAATAATGGTCAGCGCTTGAGTTTCGTGCCGCGACTTATACACGAAGGAACGCGTAGTTTACCGATATATGGAGGAAGTAAGTTTAACTCAATGTAATAATGTCAATTACTTAACACTAAATCGCTAGCAACAACACATCATAATACAAACACAATCATTTATATTTTTACCAAAGGAGTCCTATCTCAAGTTGCCCTCAAAGTAATCACTATAGAGTCCTGTCTTGAATTGTGCTCTTGACAACGCTGTGTAAACGAAGGAACGCCTAGTTTACCGATAAATTAAGGAAACAAGTTTAATTTGATGTAAAAATATCGATTCTTTAACAAAAAAAAAATGGCTAGCAACAACACATTGTAATACAAACACAACAAAATACCTAATAATTAATAAATTAAAGGTATTTTATCTTCAAGCTGCTGTGCCCGAAAGAGAAAAATTACATGTACATTTTTTTATTAAACATTTTTATAAATTATGATTTCCAAAATAAAGCTGCGAATTGACGATCAGATTTTCGCATCAATTGAACTGACGTCAATCCAAAATTTGATTGTGAGTAGTGTTGCCCAAATTCAGTCTTGGTCTTGCAGTCTTGGTCTTGTTCTTGCGTTTTTGCAAGACCAAGACCAAGAACAAGACCGCGTATTTTTAGCAAGACCAAGACCAAGACTGACCGTGCAAGACTTGAGCAAGAACAAGACTAAGCCTGCAAGACTCTTGCGTCTTGCAGCTAGGACTTAGCGCTATTTCACGGAGTAGTTAGGTGTAACAGTTCGGTGTATAGGTACGCTTAGGAATTCTATGAGACGCAAAAAACTGTATCAAAGAATATGAAAAACTGGATCTATGCGCATTACGACTAATACCATAAACATACCTACATAGCGAATAAAAAAATATCCATTAAAATCAAACTGAGTGCATGCATAGTTATGTTTTAACCATCGGCACTTTGATAATGCGGCATCAAAGGTTTTGTACTTACTTCTCAAAGAAATTTGCTGCTTTTCGGAAGCACATGGTTATAATACACGCGCCGGCGGCTTCTTTTGAAATCATATACAACAATCGTTGCCGCCGCGCCGAAATCACAACATTTGACACTATTTGATTGCCGCCACAGGGCGTAGGCGTAGGTATACTCATGCAAAATAATTTCGAATTTTAAGAGTACCTACAGGTGTTCCAAAGAATAAATAAGTTTCAGAGTGCTTATAATGAAAATGAATACATTATACTGATCACGCAAGTAGTATTATGATTAGAATAAAATGGTAAGGATAGGTAGTAGATGTCATAATAATTTATTCTAGTAAGTATATATTATAATATTGATTATATGGTTTTAAACTAATTACTTAGGTACTATTATTGTACATTTAGTCATTATATTTCTTAAGTTTTTACAAGAAAAAATAGCAAAAAAGTGTTCAAATATCACCCGTTTGATAAATATTGTAGCCACTTTTAAATATACTTGAAACGTGTAAAAAAATTCTACATAATTAATAAAATAATATAAAAAGCGTAGGTACTTACCTACTAATAAAATAAAAAGCCTGCGATTTATTATTAGTAAATAATCACGGCAGCCGAGAGTGTGTCTCCACTTTTGAATACATAAATCATAACCAGATCACTAGAGCCACTTCAAAAAAGAAATTTGTAATTCCTAGGGTTCAAAATTATTTTGGTGACAGAACTTTACAGAAGCGTATACCATATCTTCTTAATTCGTTGCCCGAAACTATTAGATGTGAAACGGATAAAAATAAATTTAAAAAAATATTAAAAGATTATCTGATGACTACTATTTAACACAACAATTGTATGTTTTTATTTATTTTTTTGCATTCACAATGCAATATTTCTATAAGATATAAAATACGTGTGTAAAAAACAACCACGCCTCCGAGCCCATCTGAGGGCTCGGAGGCGTGGTTGTTTTTTACACACGTATTTTATATCTTACAACAATTGTATCTTATTATTATCACCGCTAAATTTTCCTTCAGTTTGTTGTAATTCAGTCTAAATCCAATTATTGTGCACTTAACTTTACCTGATACAGTTATAGTTGTATTATATACCTACATAATTATAATTATAAGCTAAGAGACTAAAGATCCCTCAGTCAAACCGACAAGTCGGTTTTGTGGGACTAAATTGTATCTTTGTATTTTTTTTTCTTGTATATGAAATAAATAAATAAAAAAAAATAAATAAAAAAAAAAAAAAAGTATTTACAAGCAGTGCCCGCGACTTCGCCCACGAAGAATAGTAACTTTGGAGGTATAGTGACGTTCAGGATTTATTTATTTATTTTAAAACTTCTGTCATCAAACATACAAACAAACTCTTCAGCTTTATAATATTAGTATAGATTAGTATAGATGTACGCCAAAACATTCACTTATATGTAAAGAATAGTGATTGGCACTAATTCTTTACATATATTTTATTCACGCGTCGCGTCTGTACAAGTAGGTAATAATCTGTGTTTGTACGCCGCACGCGGCATCGTTTGATTTGCGGCGGCATCCTTTTAATAGAGCCGGCACGTGGCGAGGCGGCGCGGTAGAAAGCAAGGAAACGTACTATAAACAAAGGAATTATTTTAATTCCAGTCATTTCCAATTGAGCTGTGCTTCGAGTCTAACTTAATAATTGTTTTTACTAATTCTTGTTGTTTTCTAAAAACGTATCACGTGTACAATTTAATATGAGTGACGAAGATTCAAATTATTCTAGTCCGAGTAACGAGAGTTTGAGTCACAGATCTAAAAGACCCAAAAGCAAATTTGAGGAGTTTTTCGAAATAATTCATGCATCCCAAACTGCCTTGTGTAAATTGTGCCAACATAAAAAGACTGAAATAAAAATGAAAAACAGAAACACTTCAGGCTTAAGGAAACATCTAATATCTTTCCACAAAAAGGAATCACAAATATTTCTTCCTGTTAAACCAAAATTAAGTGGAGATATCACAAGCTTTTTAGTAACCGCTGGAAGAAGTGGACAGGTAAGAATATATTTTTTTTATATGAAAACTCCAGGAACTCAAAAAAGTCTTTTTTGAACAAATGACTTTAAACTGACTTCGGAATATTTTATAGATATTGATAAAATAGTAATACATAGGTACATATTTCGCGTCATTTTTAACAATGGTCGAAATTGTCGCTACGGGAATTTTAACTCCGCGTAGCTGTTCATGCGATACTTTCAAAAACGCCATTAACTTACGTAAGTATTTTTGAGTTAGTGGTGTTTTCATCTAGGGGTGCGACATATTAAGTATGTAATTATCGTCTTAAATATTTTTATAAACACCTATATTTTCATTTGTTTTCATAATCGGCCAGTAACAACTAAGTACTTTATTTTGGTAAATTACAGTACAGTGCAACCTTAATATAACAAATGTCAATTTAACGATTTTCTCGATTTAACAACAACAAACCTCCTCCTCCTAAACGCTCAAACCTAGTATGTTTTAAATAATAACACAAGATTTATTGTTTTATTTCAGTCGGAAAACAGCAGTGACAACATCACGACAGCTACAGTTGATTGGGTAGTGAAAAAATATCTTCCCTTCTCATTTTTCGATGACGAAGCTACACAAGTATATTTTCGACGTATTTGCCCTAATATGGAGTTTCCTAAAAGGTCTACACTTAGAAGGAAAGTCAAAGAGCGATTTGAAGAGCTCCAATTTAATCTCAAGGAACGACTTCAACAATTATCATCTAAAATGTCATTTACCATTGATGGGTGGACGTCAATTGCTGGTAGGAGTTACTACGGGGTTACTATGCATTATATAGACAACGAATGGAAGTATCGATCTGTAGTTCTTGATTTTATACCATCACGCGGTCGACATACTGGGGAAGATATTGCAACGATTTTCCATGAATGTTTATTGGAATATGGCATAATTGATAAAATACAAGGTATCACGGTCGACAACGCAACTGCAAATACCAAATTTATGTATGAACTGGGCAAACAGTTGCCACACTTTGATTCAGACAATCAACATTTCCGGTGCTTTGCTCACATTTTAAACCTTGGTGTACAAGATTTATTAGAGACCTTAGCATTACACTGTGAGTCTGACACTAACGCGCAAGATCAGCAGTATGAAGACTATGCAGACGAAACTGAGGAAGATGAAGAATATGCACCAAATATTGCTGACTCGCGTACATCTGTAACAAAGTTACGCAGTATTTCCAGTAAAATAAAAAGAAGTGAGATAGTGAAGAAGAAGTTTCAGTCTGCTTGTGAAGCAGCTGGCGTGCCATCAAATCTAAATGCCATTCTTGACTGTCCAACAAGATGGAATTCCACACATGATATGATTGGATTTGGTTTAAAAGTGAGAGCGGGCATTAACATATTGTGCAGTTCTGTCACCGAATTGAATGATTTTCAAATCACAGCTAGTGAATGGCAGGTACTCGAAAAATTACATAAATTTCTAATAAACTTTAAACTTTTAAGTACAAAACTTGGTGGAGACAAATATGTTACATTACCGCTAGTCATTGTATCATTCAATCTCTTGCTAGATAAAATTGAATCCATGGTAAAACAGTTAGATGAGAAACCTAATCGATCTGAAGTGGATGAAAGGCTCATTCTAGCTTTCCAAGCAGCTCGAGACAAAATGCTTAAACATTATAAGAAGAGCAACTGGATTTATTGTACTTCTTTAATTTTAGACCCAAGGCATAAGGCTCAGACTTTTGACCTGACAATGTGGGGGAAGCAACTTAAAACAGAAAGTCTGCGCAAGTTCAATGAACTTTATGAAGAATATAAAAGTCTACACTCACTGAACAAATCTCTGGAATTGCCAAGAAAAGAAAATAAAGTATGTGATGAAGATGAAGACATTATAGACTTTGATAAACTCTATGAATGTCCCTCGACGTCATCTGGATCTTGTCTTCAAGGCTTAGTGATAGACGAGTTGGAGGAGTACCTGAGAAAACCAAGAACTGCCAGCTCGGAAGACATTTTAGATTGGTGGAGGACGCATGAGACAGAGTATCCGACTTTATCGAAGATGGCCCGTGATTTTCTCTCAATACCTGCAACTTCAGTACCTGCTGAGAGATTATTTTCTAAAGCATCATTAGTAATTAGAAAACATAGAAATAGGTTAAGTGATGAGTCAGCCAGATGGTTACTTTGTATTAATTCTTGGTCAAAAGAATTGATATAAAGTAACATAACCTAATGATAAAGCTGTTGTGTACTGTTATGTTTGATTTGTGTTGTATTTTATTTTTGATTGAAATAAATGATAAATCATAAAACTCTTTTATTAAATTTCATGCAAGTTGAGGGTTCAATCTCTTTCTAGACAGACATTGTTATTTAAAATACAGTCAAGTTATTGTAATTAATTTGTTTTTTTACATGTTTTAGCAAATGTAAGCTTATAAATCATAAATGTTTATTAAGAAACAGTTACTTCCATGGAAAACGACATATAGGTCAGTTGATTTTTCGACTTTCTTATCAAATCTTCAGTTATTTATTAATCTGATTGATCTTTACTATGGCTATGTTAATTCAAGCTCACAATGTTCCAATTCTAATACGTTTTTCTAAGATTTAAAGTAAACTTTAATAAATAGCAATAGACTAATAGGTAATTGCAAGACTTGCAAGACTCTTGCTGCAAGACCAAGACCAAGACCAAGACTGCAAGCGCAAGACCAAGACCAAGACCAAGACCAGGTGTATTGGCGCAAGACCAAGACCAAGACTGGCTAAGTCTCGTCTTGTTCTTGCATTTGGGCAACACTAATTGTGAGTGTCGAATCATCACTCCAGAGTTGTAACTGACGACGCGCCTCGTATTTCCGAGACTATCATAAATCCAACTCGGCGCGTCGCGCCAAACTGATCGTGAGTGTGTGATCGTCAATCTAATGGCGTCAGTGCGCTCGCAACGCCCGCGGTGATTAAGCGTGTTGTTGTATATACCATTAACTCCGATGCTAAGAAATGAAGAGTGGCAGTCAATCTCTCATGAGGGTTACTATTAGCCCTCACCTATGAACTTATATGAGAGAACCTATGTTCTCTCATATTAGTATCCTGTTTGGCAATATATGGAGTTACCTGTTCTAAAAGCTTCAAATATGTCAAATTATTAAAATAGAAACATACTAGAAACAGTCGACTCGGGTCACAAGTGAATTCTCAGGCGGGAATCGAACCCGCAACCTTTGGTCCGGTCCATTGCTCTCCCAATTAAGCTACCGAGCCTTGTGAACACCCGTCAAAATTTTCTAGTACCTTTCCGGTTTTACGCTTTACGCCAGCGTTGTCTCATCAATGAGGGGAACATCCTCTCAAATTGGAAAGAATCATTTTCACAAATGTTTGGACCATAGATTGAGAAGAAACAGCAATTTAATTTTTAAATTTTATATATTTTATGCATTTTTTCAATGCTATTTTATAAGATAAATTATTTTAATAGAAAAATATCAGTAAAAGTCAACTCGGCTCACAAGTGAATTCTCAGGCGGGAATCGAACCCGCAACCTAAGGTTAACATGAGTGAATTAATTCCTTTTTTAAGCCTTTCTTTCATCCATTGCTTTCTTTCTTGTTTTTTGGTAAGTATAAGGCAACAAATAGAAGCCGCAGTAAGAATTCATGGTTCTTCTTTAGAATCAGAATTTATTTTTTTTCGACACAAACAGGTAGTACTCCTCCCAACAGCCCGGACGATTGAAAACTGAAGAGCCGGAGTGACGCCAGTGAATGCGGAAATCGAGTTGTCCTAAAACCATTTAGAGTGACGCCACAGTTTTACGTCTGGACAGACGCGAAAAACTGATCGTCAATGCGCAGCTTAACATATGTTTTGAAAAATAAGACGCCATTTTTGTCTAGGAATCAGTGCTGCGATTAGTTAAAGTTTTAACTCCTCAAAAAAAACATTTATTTACATATTTATAACATTTGTTGACAATACGTATTTTGAAAATAGTCCTGTCATTTAACAAACGAAATATGAGTAAAACCGTATTTAAATTAATTATTTATTTATACTAAAATATAACTGTAATTCAATTGACGACCGTTTTGTTCGTAACGACGGTCCTGGGTTCAAATTTCGGAATGGGCAAATGTTTGTATGATGAATACGAACATTTGTACCTGAGTCATGGATTTTTATATATTTCTATAATTATTACATGTGTGAATGTAAGGCTAGTTGGTGTGAATGTAAGAAATTTATTTATCTATTATTTATCTATTTATTTATGTATCATAGTATGTATGTGTATCCGTCACCCTAGAATCCATAGAATAAGCCTTTGCAGTACTTACTTACTTACTACGGGCTAGGCTAATTGGTGTGATTGTAAGAAATATTATTATTATTAATCAAAACTTTTTAGCTGATTTTTGGGAGCACTTTTTTTAAGGGTAACACGGGACTTTTTCCTGAGCATATAATACTACAAAACTAAAATGAGCGGGATTTTTAACGTTTCTTGTTAACATTTTATGACTCTACAAATCGGAAAACAATTAAGTAGATGCCGCTAGTTGTTTCGTAATGCAATTTATTACGAGACAACTAGCGGCATCTAAATGTTTTCCGATAAACAACACTATTATTATGCGTCAAAATTAGCATAAAGCTTAATATGTATTAAACTTTCTTAATTTAACAGTTAGCATCTACAGTCTTGCGCAAAGACAAAATAATATTGTATAACTCTATTTTTTATAGTTAACTTGCTATGTCCCATAATACTGGGTGTGATTTTACTTTGATTATTACGCGCTCCGTATCGATGTTCATCTTCGTGGCGCCTGTACCTTCCGACGCGTGTACGCGCGCGACAAGTAGCGGGGTGCTCAACTGATTTGGAGTAACAAATCCGAGAACGGTCGCCTGCGCCCGCGCTTCTCTGCGCTGCTCATACTATTTTCAATACAGACACGCGTGGGTGCACCCGCGTGTAGTTTAGCGTACGCCCTAAGCGCGGTGTCTACGGCGCGACGGAACGACCGGGTCGAAGTCTGCAAAATTCGATGGAATTCTTACACCAGTCAGAGTACAATCAATAAATATGAACTTCCCTTCATACTTTTTTGCGGGCTAAGGGCAAGCTGATTACTCACCGCTCAGCCGCCCTGCCTACTTTTTCGCCTCCCGCCAGCCCCGCCCGATGTTTAGCAAAAAGGAGGACTTACAGTAGCTAAGGGAGGACGGGAGGACAAACAAAACATAAAAAAGGAGGACATGTCCTCCTTTTGGATACCATCTGGCAACCCTGATTGAACGTAGATCGTCTTTTTAAACCGTTCGTTGATTCAACGCCTGGTATCGCTAATCTGTGAGACAGATCGAAACGTCATGCAAGTAATGGAAACGTTTTCTAGTTTTCTTTCTTTATATTGAAGTGGTTCTTCTTATAGCTGGTGATTATTAACATAACCTTCAACCGCAATATGTATACACGTTGTGGAAGTAGTGGTTCCATACAGAATATACATCAAACTCCGTCATCTTCCAATCAAAATACTGGTGTGTACAGTTTGCCTATTATGTTATGGATAATTTTTATTAGCGATATTACATTAATTATAGGCGTTTTCCAGCAGAGCGTTTTCACATATATTGGGTCACTTGCAGTTTTATTTTCTCCATCCGTCTTTATATTTATCAAGTTGCGTCTACCTGGTATTTTGGTTTTGTGACTTAAAATTACTAACATCAGATAGGTAATCATATATAGAACTATTCCTTTTCTTTGAGATGATGTCTAATATTAGCGAAAAGCCTGACCTAGCAAGGTGAGAAAGAAATTAGGATTAAGTAAAAGGAAATGAAAGTTAGGGAAGGGACTATGATAATGGGTAAGGAAAGCAGAGTGGCAAGTAGGGTTATCAACCCTTTTTGTATTTGTCTGATGATTGGCTGTCAGCAGTCACATGCGATCCAGAGTATGGATCGGTCCACTAGATTCGGTTCTTCAACCAGTGAAGCATTGATAAACATATCAGCCATACTTTTTGTATATTCAATATGATACCATAGGGCAGGCTACCTTTATTAACTGACTGCTCACTCATACCACATTGAAGAAAATGAAGTTTACATATACCAAATAATAGATGGATACATTCAAATTTAAAGACATTTTGCATATGCATTGCAAAATATGTTTTAAATCAGATGAAACAAATTAATTTGTTAAGAGAATGAGTAATTAATCAACCATAGTAAGTTAAATATGATTAGATTATTTTCAAGATATTAATTAGAACTCAAAATATTTGATATACTAAAATGTAAAGTGAACAAAATCAACAAAATGTGACCTAACAGTTTTTAAAAATCAAATCGGATGCCTTTGTTTAAAAAAATGTTTATAATTTACTATGAAATTGAAGTGATATTTTTAATCTATTATCACTATTTTTGCCTATTAGTATATTTGCAAAGTTATGTACATCACAGATATTGTGGTGTGTGGTAATTTTTTTTAAGTATAACAAGTATGATAAGCAATATTTGGGTGTTTCTCTACTATTTGGAAACCGGCCCATACAACTGTCCTAAGCAAAGTTTGTTAAAGTATTGTAATACAAAGAAGGGTAAAATGAAATAAGTATTTTCAAAAATCCCACTTAATATCCTTTTTGTTTTTGAGTTATCAAGGTGTTTTTCTCAACCCGTGACAGGGGGAATGTTATAATAAACTAGGGGAAATTTTATATGGAGTAAAAATCAAATTTTATTTATCTTTTTCTTTCCTTTTTTTAGGATCATTTTTAAGTTGTTGATATCACAAACATTCAGATATACGTTTCTGTTCTAATATTTTTCCTCTTATTTTGGGTGGCTTCTTTTTCGGTGACATTATTGGTAATTCTACCTACAGAAAAAGACAATATTGTTAATTTTGTTGTTAATTGAAGCGAAGTCTGGCAAGTTACTCGTTACAAAACAGGTCCTTGTGACACATAACAGTCATTTGTGTTATGAAATGACAGGGGACTGTGGCCAGGGCACTGTTATATTACCTTTAAAGCTAACTACCATAAAATTATATTAAATGTATCACGTTTAAGACACATACTCGGTTACATACTCGTCAAGTAATTTATCTTTTATAATAATTATAATTAAACTTCTTAAAACATTACATAAAAGACTTACCACTGGACTGGTTCAACTAGCGGCTAAGACACGTGATTTAATCACAAACACCGTTGACACTTAACAAAATAATGTTCTCGCGCTTAGCGCTATAATGCAACAAACTTTACACCCATTGCGTTACATTTCACGATCTAAATGTCCGCGCCGACACAAAATGAGATTTCTGCTGATTTTTATTTTTTTTTCAAGATTGACAGGAGACTACCTATTTTAAAATTTTGAGGACAACATTGGTATATAAATATTTTATATAATTAATGATTTTAAAATTACCATTGTAGTTATTAAAGATTCTTACTGTATTTAAGTATAATTTGTACGTGTTTTGCTTAATTAACAATGACAAAAACAATAAATATTTCTGATAAGATTTCTATTTCTGAAAACGGGATACTACAGTGGACTTTGTTTTGAGGTGTTTAAAGTTCATTTAATAAGAGATTAGATTTTTAAACAACTAAATGAGCTGTAGCGTGCTGAGAATATAATATACATTGTTATGATAAACCAAAAAAACCAAGAAATATCAATAGCTTATTTATAAAATTTGCCTGGGAAAACGATTAGTGGAGAAACACCCATTTATATGACTTTTTTCACTCTGAATGACTAAACTTGTGAAATAAATTTTTGAAAATTATAAATACACTAGGTTAAAATTTATAGTGTCCATTAATTTTCCTTATTCTTTTATGGTTTTTACAGTCTTATGGTGATCTGTTTTCTTAAACAATGAGCTAGTTATTGTCTCTGGAATATGACAGTTAGTTAAAAAGACTTCTTCTTCTTTTGGTTAATGGCTTGTTTTGTGACTTCACAATTCCGCCAATGTCACGTGAGTAGCCTTTACACGTGCGGGAATATTCTGCATTAAATTATATATAAGAATAGAGACTTTATAAGCTCTCTTTGTAAGCTCTTAGCGCAGGTTTACCTAAAACAAAGATATAACAGCACTGGATATCACAAAGCATCACATATTAGAAATTTAGTAAAATCCAAAATTCGACAGTTAAATGAGGCAGGGTTATCAGGCTTGTTCATAGTTTAATATTGTTAATTGCCAGGAATTTGGACAAAATTTCGATAAGAGGAGGGTTTAACATACTAAGGATGCATTTTATATTAGTAGGAAGAGGGGTGTCATGAGGAAGGACATCATAAAGGGAAACAGCTAACTTTAAACAATTGAAAAAGATGTGGTCTGTAAAAAGACAATATTTGGTTAATAATTTTCATTAATTGATAGTGGTACCAAAGTATTGACATGTAAAGGCTATTAGTTTAAAAGATACAATTTATTGAAGAATCATAGAAAATCGAGAATGTATATAAAAAAACGAAATATAGTTATATAGTATAGATACAAAAGTATCCCTTGTTATTTTATATAATTTAAATATTACAATACAACACAATACAGAGTTTGTGTTATTTGATGAGAAAAGTTGTGTAATATTTAAATTAAAATGACATTTCCACATATAATTTATTTTAAATCTGCCATTGCTGTGAACAAATTGTTTTCAGTATTGTTTGGTTAGGTCAGAACTGTGATCAAAACAAAGTGTGAGCCGAGCGAGCAAACAAAGTGAGTGACCGGCAGTGTTGTCTTTCCAGTAGCCGATAGATAAAGAAACATGAGATTAAAAGTAATGTAACAAAACAACTTTAATACTTTAAACCTGAACAAAATCAAATCTACAGCTTTGCTGTCCATTACTTAGCTTGGACTTTCTCATAATTCCTGATTTCCTAAAGGTTTACTTAAAATATTTACTTACCAATTATTGCTACCACAAACAAGTCTCTAACAAACAAAACAACCATTTTAAACGAAACACAAAGTATGAGAATCAACTCTTCTAAATTAAATCGTAGCTTAATTTATTTTTATCTTTGAATCTTAGTTTTCAATCTCCTTCCCTTCTCAATTCCAAAACTCAATGTTAACTACCTGCCTAATGGAAAATACAATTCTGTGTTAAGGAGCTCATTTGTTCACTTTTAAGGTATTCTGAAACCAACTTTATATATATATTTCAATATACAGTCGAACCTCTATAAGTCGAACATCAAGGGAGACGCCAAAAATTTCGAGTTATAGAGTTTTCAACTTATGGAGGATTTCGACTTAAGCGGATTTTGATTCGACATAAAGAGTTTGAGGTTTATTCTTATAAATTTTGAGTTAGAGAGGTAAAATAAATAAAAATTCAACTTGCAGAGGTGACAAACATACATATTTTTATTTATTATAAATCAACATTATTTCAAATCATTTTAAAATAAAAAATATGGCATTAAAAAAAGTCAGTAATTTTTTTTTGCTTTAGATAATTTGGTTGTTCTCTATCTATAGCATTGTCTAATCTATAAAGAGCAGAAAATTCTTCTTCTTCGGAGTTACTGGTCTGCTCTATAAAATTACGTAAGGTATTCAATGCAGTTCGCGCCTCTTTGATGGAAACCCATGGAGCGCATGTACTATTCACGTCTTCTATGTCATCTAAATCATTAGTATCGGTTTTCTGAGCTACTGAATCGATAATTTCGTCATCAGATAATGTCCCAGCAGTCATAACTCCATCATCGCACGAAACAAAGTCCTCAAAGGATATTCCTGATTCAGATACCACTGCGTTCCATTCTGCAGGAGGTGAAATAGAAATATCGGTTTCAGCTACTACTGTTGATGACGATGAAAAACCACAGTGTACATAACAGTTTTTTATTGTAGTCGCAGTAACATTTCGCCAAGCTTTATCAGCCATTCTCATGGCTTGCAATACATCTATAGTAGAATTCTTTTTTCTTCCATATTATCCAACATGTTCCTGACAACTTCTTTTCGATACAATGACTTGAAGTTTTTAATGATACCTTGGTCCATAGGCTGTAATTTTGATGTGGTATTGGCAGGCAGGTAATGTATTTTAACAGCTTTCATTTGTGGAATATCATTGTGAGCTGTACAATTATCAAGGAACAACAAGATTTTTCTTTTTTCTTTGGCCATTTTCTTATCAATGCTTATGAGCCAGTTTTTGAAAATTGCAGAAGTCATCCATGCTTTTGTATTCGCTTGATATTGCAGTGGTAGTGATTTACATCTTGAAAAACAACGAGGTTTTTTAGATTTGCCGATGACTAATGGTGAGAGTTTTTCTGTGCCCGACATGTTTGCTCCTAGCAGGATAGTCAAACGTTCCTTGCTATGCTTCCCACCATGGCATTTATCATTTTTAAAAGTTAGATTCTTATCAGGAAGACATTTAAAAAACAGGCCTGTTTCGTCAGCATTGAAGATATTGTCAGGTTCGTAACCATGTAACAAATCTTGCAATTCACTTTTCCATTTGTTACAGGTTTCAATGTTGACACTTGCACTTTCCCCACAAACTTTTTTATAAACAAGATCCTGTCTTCTTTTGAATTTTTCTAACCATCCATTACTGGCTCTGAAATTAACGAGTCCCAATGATTTAGAGAATATTTGGGCTTTTTCTTGTAACAGTGGTCCACTAACACTGATATTTTGGCTGCGACACTGCTCAAACCATTTAAGTAAGCACTCCTCCAAGCCCGGATATTCTGCAATTCGTCTTCTTTTGCAGGACAAACTTTGACCGTTTTGTATTTTTTTCATGATGTCTGATTCATTTTTTATTATTGTTGAAAGAGTACTCATTGGCAGGCCAAATTGTTCAGCAACATCTTTTTTTTTTTGACACCTCTTCACAGCTTCGAGCACTTCTAATTTTTCAGCAAGACTCAAAGTTTTTAGTTTACGTTTCACAGCACTCATGTTAACTGTTGTACTAATTGATGTGTATTGCAGTAGAACCAAACTACATCTGACAGTATTTAAGTCGAAAACAAATGACTTGCTTAGCTAAATTTCAAAGGAAATCAAAATTGAACACCTGACACCAAGCAAGCAAACACGTGTGCGTGAGTCATAAATTTATTATCGTATACTCCTAAAATGTTTTCAAGTGTACACAATAGTGTACACTCACATTGTCGGCAAGTTCTTAAAGTCGGTAACTTATTTTTGTTCGAACAATAGAGGTAATAAATTCCAAATGATCAAGTTGTAAAGGTTGTAAAATAAAACGTTGCTATGTTCGAGATACAGAGGTCAAATTTAATTTTTCGAGTTATAGAGTGAAAATATGTACCAAAATGGCTTGGAGGGACTCGGTGATTATTTCGACTAACAAAGGGTCAAGATTTCAAGTAATGGAGGTTTTGGTGTTTGAAGGGAAGGGAACAAAACATTTTTTCGAGATTTGGAGGTTTTTGACTTATCGAGGTTCGACTTAACGAGGTTCGACTGTATTTGTATTTACCACTAAACCTTTATCTTAATATATAAGAAAAAAGTGTTAAGTGTATTTTCTTTATCTTAGGTATAGAATTATTCTGTAGCTAGTTAATAATTTTATTTATAGAGGATGAGGATGACAGTGGAGATAACAAAGCATCAGCTCTTAGTTTCAAGGAAAGAAGAAGAGAAGCTCATACACAGGTAACCGATATCTATTTTTATAATTACAAGAAGATTCAAATTCACATTTTAGATATAAAAATTATCCTATAAAGTTTGGTCAAGTAGAAGTCCAGAGGTAGAGCATTACTAGGGCTACCGGAATCACCCCATGTTTGTTAGCGGTTTATCGTATTTAATTTTTTTCACAGCGGCGTCAATTATAAAAAAAAGTTCTTTTTCTCAATTAGGTGAGTAACATACTTTGCATGAAACAACATTGTGTTTATAGTTCTTACACTTCCGCGTTTATCACACCTTTAAATGAAATCACTTTTACCGGATACTAAGCGCGTTTGTTTTTATATTTTATCTTGACATAACTAAAGTAATAGTCGTCATACATGTGCAATATTATAATCGGCACAGTTCCAAACTACAAAATTCACAGAAGTTTTATTTGTTTTTATTAACTTTTTTGCATTTACAATGCAATATTTGTATAAGGTATAAAATACGTGTGTAAAAAACTACTACGCCTCCAAGCCCTCAGGTGGGATTCGAACCCACGACTTTTCGCTTTCCGGGCTATCCGCTATCGTGGGTTCGAATCCCACCTGAGGGCTCGGAGGCGTAGTTTGTTTTTTACACACGTATTTTATACATTATAGAAGTTTTGTTTGTTTTATTTAGCGTTTTATTCACTTATTTTATAGTATTTATGCTCACTGCAAACTACTTAGTCTACCACTTGTTCGAAAATTGGGAGACCCTTCCGAGAAGAACTGGCGAAAAAAACTCGGTCAGGGTGACCAACCTATGGAGGTGGCAAAAGAAACCAACAATTTTATTTTTGGAAATTTAGTAATTTGGAACGTGCCCTAACTACTAAATTTACACAAAAAAGAGTTGTGCCAGCCGTGTGGTGCCGGCCTAGAATAGCACTACTCCCCTCTCATCCCGTGGGTGTCGTAAGAGCCGACTAAGGGAAACCTCACCTAAGGAGATGGGCAGCAGCATCTCTTTATGCGTACGGGTCATACTGCGATCGCCAACCCGCCTGCCAAGCGTGGCGATTATGGCGAAACCCCTTTATGGATAGGCACACCAAAAAACGGCCCCTAGTCCCCGGCAGCCAAACCATTCCTAGCTACGATAGCGGCTACGGTAACGGTGAGGCAGGGGGTGCGAAGAATCACCGGGTAGGTTGCGGCTACCAACACCGACGACTGGACCTGGCAACTTATAACACGCGCACATTGAGGACCGACGCGAAAATTACAGAGTTGGAAGAAGTTATCGGCAAGTTACACTGGGACGTCATCGGGTTGTCTGAAGTCCGAAGAGAGGGAGAGGACACGATAATTCTGGACTCCGGTAACTTGCTGTACTTCCGGGAGGGCGACCAACTGTCTGTGGGTGGTGTGGGTTATCGTCCACAAGGCCCTCGTCAACAACGTGCTATCCATCGGCCAGATGCTGGCGGACTTTATGGAGAGGGAGAACCTCTATATGATGAACTCCTTCTTCAGGAAGCCCGTAACTCGCAAACAGTGGCGGCTGGTGAATTATCGAACTGGTGGTGCACTTTATTTGCTCACTAGGTAAATACGGTTAGAAATTGCAGAATCTAGTTGATTACGAATATCAACCGTGCCTAACACAGACAAACTCATAACATTTTGTGGATGTACTTGCGAAGAATCATGTTTTTTTTTTTTTCACTCAAATGCGTCAAATCCTTAATTCCAGTTTCTGTCCAAATCGATTCTCCGCCAAAAATAATGCAAGGAAAACAAAAGAATGCATTTTGATGCTCACATCCACACAACCATTTTTTTCTATTATACATTTCACTTTTAAAACTACGCGTAAATACTTTATTTTTCGATTTGCACTCTTGTTTTAAATTTAAAAAGGGCCTTGGCGGTCCAGCCAGTATATCAACTTTATTTTGAAAAGTTTTGTTATTGTTTTTAATATAATCAATGTTTATGCTCATTTTCACGTATATCACACACTGTACACACAGTATAGAACAGAACCAAACCAAAAACAAACAATTACTTAATGTAAACAAAAAATAATTAGCACGTCACAAACGCGAAACTATACTGATGACAAGAGGTCAATTCCATCATCCATCAAAGTTCGTCAAACATCGGGTGCTCTCGGTAATCTTCGGTTCGCACGTGTGGCGCTCGAAAACGAACTCATTGCTCGGTACATTTCTATGAACTATCTTTTGTTTCACGCGTCAGGCATGTTAGCTCGAACTCATACAAGTTTAGCAAAGAGCTTAAATTGTTTCGACATAATTGGAATTGTATTTGTTATATATATATATGTTTGGTTTCTAGATATTAATATGGTATGTAATTTAAAAATAAAGATGAAATATTATTTTTTAATGTTTTAATCTTTTGGATTGGCGGTTCAGCGCACGAGCGCACTTAAGGTACAGCCGCCACTGCTCGCAAATGGACCTGGATAAGTCCCGACGGCAAGGTCAAAAATGAGATCGATTTTATCATGTCAACGAGGAAGCAAATATTCAATGACGTCTCTGTGATCAACGCTGTTAAGACAGGGAGCGATCACCGACTAGTAAGAGGCACATTGAATATCAACGTGAAGCTTGAAAGATCGCGACTGATAAAATCTACGCTCCGACCAGTGCCGACCCAAATTCAAAACCCCGAGCGCTTTCAGCTCGAGCTCCAGAACCGCTTCGAGACCCTTGATAACAGCATAGATGTGGACGATCTGAACGGCCTGGTGGTGGATGCTGTCCATAGGGTAGGGTCAAAATACTTCAAAACCCACCGTCCCAAATTGAAGAAACTCTCCGCACATACTCTCGAACTCATGGATAAGAGACATGAAATGAGACTGCAAGACTCAGCGGATGCCCTACGTTATAGACAGCTTAATAGACAGATCTCGAAGTCGCTGACGAGCGACCTTCGTCAATTTAATACCGAGCGTATTAAAGAGGCCATAGAGCGGAACAAAGGCTCCAAAGTGTTCGCTAGAGATCTGTCTATTGGGCAAAGTCAACTGACGAGGCTGAAAACTGAGGACGGCAGTGTCATTTCATCGACTCCTGAAATCCTGAGAGAGATTGAGAGTTTCTATAGGCAGATGTATTCCAGTATTACACCAGGCCAAAGCAGAGCTCGAGATCCTAGAGCCAAGCTTACCCGACACTATACCGAAGATATCCCGGACGTCAGCCTGTACGAGATTAGAATGGCCCTCAAACAACTAAAGAACAACAAGGCGGCGGGAGATGACGGAATTACAACAGAGCTTTTGAGAGCGGGCGGCACGCCGGTACTTAAAGTCCTCCAGAAGCTCTTCAATTCTGTCATCGTCCAGGGCAAAACGCCGAAGGCATGGAGCAGAAGCGAGGTGATTTTGTTCTTCAAAAAGGGCGATAAAACCCTACTGAAGAACTACAGACCCATCTCGCTTCTGAGCCATGTCTACAATCTGTTTTCGAGGGTCATTACGAATCGTCTTGCTCGCAGGTTTGACGACTTCCAACCTCCCGAACAAGCCGGTTTCCGAAAAGGCTTTAGCACCATAGACCACATTCATACGCTGCGGCAGGTTATACAGAAGACCGAAGAGTATAATCGGCCACTTTGCTTGGCGTTTGTGGACTATGAGAAGGCCTTTGATTCGATCGAGACTTGGGCGGTGCTGCAGTCTCTCCAGAGGTGCCAAGTGGACTACAGGTATATCGAAGTGTTAAGGTGCCTGTACCAAAACGCCACTATGTCGGTCCGAGTACAGAGCCAGAGCTCCAATCCTATCCAACTACAGCGAGGAGTGAGACAGGGAGACGTTATCTCTCCGAAACTGTTCACTGCTGCGTTGGAGGATATTTTTAAGCTTCTGGACTGGAATGGACTTGGCATCAACATCAACGGCGAGTACCTGACGCATCTTCGGTTTGCCGATGATGTGGTCCTAATGGCTGAGACCTTGGAAGACCTGAGCACCATGCTCGAAGATCTCAGTAACGCATCCCAACGAGTGGGTCTCAAGATGAACATAGACAAGACGAAAATTATGTCCAACGCCCATGTTACACCCGCTCCAGTAAATGTTGGGAACGTTACACTCGAAGTTGTTGACCACTATGTTTACCTAGGATATACAATACAGTTAGGTAAGTCCAACTTCGAGAAAGAGATCTCTCGTCGAATCCAACTCGGGTGGGCAGCGTTCGGGAAGCTGCGATACATTTTCGCGTCCAAAATACCTCAGTGCCTTAAGACGAACGTCTTTAACCAGTGTGTGTTGCCAGTGATGACTTATGGCAGTGAAACGTGGTCGTTCACTATGGGTCTTGTGGGAAGGCTCAAGATCGCTCAGCGGGCAATGGAGAGAGCTATGCTTGGTGTTTCCCTACGCGATCGAATCAGAAATGAGGAGATCCGTAGGAGAACAAAAACCGCCGACATAGCTCAAAGAATTGCGAAGCTGAAATGGCAGTGGGCAGGACACATAGCAAGGAGAACTGATGGCCGTTGGGGCGGAAAGGTTCTCGAATGGCGACCGCGTGCCGGACGACGCTCAGTGGGTAGGCCCGCTACGAGGTGGACCGACGATCTGGTTAAGGTCGCGGGAAAACGCTGGATGCGGGCAGCACAGGACCGATCGTTGTGGAGATCCTTGGGGGAGGCCTATGTCCAGCAGTGGGCGTCGTACGGCTGATATGATGATGATGATGAAGAGTTGTTAGTATGTAGCACATGTATCAAGACCATTACCACCTTGTCATCCCGTCAAATTTGTCGAACCGTGAGGATTATTTAAAAGCCATCACAGTTAAGTTGGACAATATAACGGCCCAAAAAAATATTTAAAAAAATGTTTGGGAGTCATTGAAGTAGCCCTAGTGATGGTCTACATCTGCCCTTCTGTTTAGCCTATTTTTGGGACAGTCTAAGTAGCCCTAGTGATGCTCTACATCTGCCCTTCTCTTTACCCTATTTTTGGGACAGTCTGTATATAATCATACAATTTTAATTAAGGTGTTATTGTGTTTAAATACACACATATTGTGTTTTAATTTGAAGTGAATAATTAAATATTATGAGGAGCTACATTGCACAGCAGTAAGTGTGTTGGGCCTATGATTACAATCTTAAGTGACATTTACAATTGCTGGTCAGCCATTATCCTGGCTGTATCAGCAGTTATTAGCACACATCAAACTGCACTAAGCCTGATGATAGGTTTCTGTAGCGTTTCCTTTAGTAGGCCCTGTACCCTTCAGTGGGAACATTAATAAGCCGATATTGGTTATGATGAATTATATATTTTAATTGACTATATAATGCAGGCTGAACAAAAACGAAGAGATGCTATTAAGAAGGGTTACGATTCTCTTCAAGAATTAGTTCCTACCTGTCAGCAAACTGATGCATCCGGCTATAAACCCAGCAAAGCAGCAGTAAGTAACTCTAATCTTTTTCCAATTTAATTATAAAAGAGTTTTCAATTTCGGCCCAGTCCATATTTAAGATTTTTATAAAATGGCGACACCGCATAAATCCTATTACATAGACACATCAGTAAGAATCAATCATAAAATAACTGTAGGCTTGAAAGTTTAATTGTTCGCGTTAGCTTTGTGTTGGCAAGTGTTGTTTTGTCAAGACATGCTTTATGATACTTATTAATTAGTTGAAAAGGTCAGAGATGTGTATGTCTGGATAGTGGTAAGTGGAGATCTGTGATTTCTGCCTGCCCCTGAGGGAATAAAGCTTGATTTTACGTAAATATGTATCAATCGTCAAAATAAAATATATTCATACTCTTACACTAACATATAAAATAAACTGATAGTCGTAGTAATATAATATTAATTATTTTATCGTAGTTGCCATCAACTGTCAAACTCAAAACAATTTAAAAACTTTTGAGAAATATTTATTTCTAAAAAGTTTTTACTAAAATAATTCAATTTGTCTCAGGAGGCAGGCGGGACTCGAACCCATAGCAGCCTCTCTTTATTCGAGTTAGTGCACTTCGAATTAAACTACCGAGCCCTTTATAGATTAGTCCAATTTTTCCAAGTGTTTCTTACCGAGAATATGAGGATATAAGGCTGCTATTCTGGTTTTATGTAACATACAAATTTGCTAGTTTAAATGTATTGATTTTGTTCTAATCAGCAATTCAGTATACTTATCTTTACTAACTCGTTTGGTTTTATCATTTTAAATATGAGACTTGCCGAATGATACAAAGCATATAATTTAAAATGTAAATATTTATAGTCTCACATACAATGGTTGATGTGTAAGTTATGCGTAGTGCACGCTGCGGCCGGAACAAGATGAGTTCAAAAATTGTCAAAAATGTATTTAGCTGTGTCTTCCTAAATCAATTGTAGAAAAGGTTATTTCAATGTCAATGGAAAAAAAAAAATTGTAATTTCGGTTAATTGTTACGTAACAGTGATAATGTAAAAAGATAATAACATAAAGTTGAACACATTCTTTCATTGTTTAGGTTCTTCAAAAGTCCATAGACTACATACAGTACCTTCTTCAGCAACGACGCCGGCAGGAAGACGAGAGGAATGCGCTCCGTAAAGACGTGGTGGCATTACGTATAATGCAGGCCAACTACGAGCAGATTGTTAAGGCACAACACTCTGTCCCCGGCCATAATGAACAGAGACTTACCGATCAAGACAAATTCCAAGTAGTAAGTAGAATGTTCTTGTAATATTTGCTTAATTAGTGTTTTGATTACCAGACAGTAAAATTTACTAGGAAATCTGTATTTGGGCCCTTACTTTGGTGTGCTATTTAAGCTGTGTATATATAAAGGTCAAAGAAAGATAGTTTTGACACCACTTGTCTAATATACATGTAACCACCTACACGCGAATGATATGCATTTGTCTTCATGGCTCGGTAATAATATGTATGTTCACAATAGATTGACACAACTCTAGATTTAGCGTGTTGTGGTATAGCACGGCCACGGATGTTTACCGTAATTTGAACTGCATGAAAATTAAGTTAATTATCCGTGGTCGTGCTGGATAACACAATACGATTTATCTTAGTAAAAATGTAAAAAGAACATAATTTTACTAGTAATGTTTTTGTATATAAAAATTATAATGAATATTACTTTTACTTTATACAAAGGCTCCGGCCCTGCCAAGCCACCTTACCTATGAAGCCAACCGGTCTTGAGTTGGAATCCCGGTACAGACAGATGTTTGTGTGAATACTAGCATTTGTACCTACTTCATTGGTGTTTATATATACAGTTCTAACCATTTTGGACTATGGTTTGGTGCAGCGAAGGCGATCTTGCCTTTCGCAGCGACGGACTTCTGTTCGAGTTCCGGAAGGGGCAGAGGAAAATGTACATTTGTATCTGAGTCATGAGTATTTATAGGATATATTTGTAGGCGGGGAAAATGCAAAAACACCAATTCAAATAACACTTCTATATTACTTAAAATTATTAGATACACCGTCAGTCCGTCATGCGTGAGCGCAAAGTAAAGTTCAATATGGCGCCTGTTCCATCCTCTCTCTCTCACTTCCACATTCATACATCTCACTCACACTCTTCACGATCCGTTCCCGCCGTCCTCAACCTCATCTGGCCTCAGATATTCCACTTACATAATTACTACTAATACAATATTAATTAACAAAAGTATAAAACCACTAAATTACTCTTGATGAGGTTGTCACCAAACAAAATAAAAAAAAACCTCTAACCTGATATATTATTATACTACTTTTAACAATTTCTTTACTACGACAATGTTATTTGATACGATCTTATAATCCTGTGTTTAATTATACTGTCAATTAAAGTTACTTGTAAAAAGAAACTTATACAATTGTTGATTGTTGGTACTAACTTCATCCAAATAATAACCCATTTAAATTTTAACACCAAGTTTATTATATAGTTAGGACAGAAACAACTTAAACTTGTAGCTGTATATTGCTAATATAGAAATGCAAATATGGTATGACTCAGAATCTTTAGTCAAGTGGTATGCCAGACAAAGAGAGGTAAGTATATTTTGAAACAACAAAATAAAATTAAAGAAAATAATAAGTCTACGACTTAGTTAGGTCACCCTTCACTATCACATTTAGGCCATTTCTTCATTTGAACTGCGATGTTCTGCTGGGGCCCTCTGTAAGAGTCTAGCTTTTCTACATCATAGCGATCATATCTTACGGTACCTTATATGGACCATAGTATTTTGGCTTCAGCTTGAGTTCTGGACCAAACTGCGTTCTTTTTATAGCAACTAAATCATCTTTATAACTAAATATCTTTAACTTTCCTTCCTCTTACTATCATATGATTTCCAATTTTCTTTCTGAATTTTCAATATTTGTTCTTTTGCTTGAACTCTGAGATTTTCTTTATTTTCGTCATATTGTAACTGATTTTCTTCTTGCAACAAGTTTAAAATTTTCACGTCTTCCTTATTCCTCATTTTCACACCCATTAACAACTCCAATGGCGTAGTGTTCACATCCTTTGAAATGTGCTGTATACTGCTCGCTGAACACAACTTATGTGTTTATATCATACCATAGTTTTATCAATGCACAATTTTGTGAAAATTGGCAAGAAAATCATGTGTATCCTCTCTAATTGCCCATTGCCACGTGACACTCCTGTGGTAATTATTACATGACCGATATCCTCCTCTTCACAGTAGCTCTCAAACTCCCAGGTGGTGTAAGCTGTCCCTCTATCGCTTATCACTCTGCGAGGATTTCCAAAAGTCTGCTGGTGTATATGCGACTTACTTATTGTCTCCTGCGTGGTGATTGATTTAGTAGGGAATTACCATACAAACTGTCAGAATGTAGTTATACTGTTCCTTCGTGTCTGTAAGTGGCCCAACATGATCCAAATGCACTGTGTCAAACCAGACACTTTCCCACTTTCTTCATGGCTAACAAACATAGTATACAACTCAGTAAATAATCATCTATTTTCTTATCTAGATCTCTTATGTAATAGTCCTTATTTAATAGTTCTTTAAATTTTTTTCCACAATGTCCGATACTTTGCATACTGTTAAGTATATCTTTCTCTTAATACTTAGGTACAACTAACAATATTCTTCGACTTTTGTATAACACGTCACTATCCCACCTATAATCTTCATAAGTCTTCTCATGTCAAATCTCCTTTATTGCTCTCAAACCCTCATCTTTATCTTGAGCTATTTTAATACTGTCACTCAATTTTGAAATTACTGTAGATATTCTGCTACGAGCATCGGTGTGTCTTATCTAAGTGCCAGATCTATGTTATATTTCATAACCATACTCATTTAGCATAAGTACCCATCTTGCTATGTTAGCTGACAGATCCTTTTTCTTAAGTATTATTTCCAAAGCTTTCCAATCAGTTACAATTTTAAAACTAATACCATGAAGGTAATGACGAAATTTCTTCACACTATTACAGTCAGTGCCTTCAACTCGTTAGTATCTACTCTGTACTTCAGTTATCTTCCGACTCATGTAATAAACTGGGTGTAGACCAGATTCTGGATGATATAGCAGGAGTATGGCTGCAAATGCTACACTTGAAGCATCTGTTTCAGCTCTGTTCACAACTTGGGATCAAATATCTTTAACAGTGGTCCACTAGCCAACTTGTTTTTCAAATTTTTAAAAAGTACTCTGTTCTTTCTGAAATAAAAATTCCTTATTTTTCTTACCAAATCTTTCAATGGTTTCACTACAATTGCAAAATCTAATATACTTCCTGAAATGACTTGCTAATCCGACAAAACTACGCAATTGCTTTAAATGCCTTGGTTCGGGATAGCTAATTACAGCTTCGACTTTCTCAGTGCTTGGTCTTACTTCTTCATGTTTTATTACATGTCCCAATACTCAATTTCTCGTTGTAATAAGTTCGCCTTCTTCCAGTTGCTTTGCAGATCGTACTGCGAGGCCACCTCTAGCACTTGCTTTAATCGCTGTAGTCCTTCCCATTCATTAGAAGCTATGTAAAATAATCAGTTCATCGATAAATATCCTTATAAATCCCTGCGATATTAAGTTTCTAAAGATTATACTGACAAATCTCATAAAAGTTTTTGGACATGGACAAACCACAGAATGTTTATAAAAATTCAAATTATCCATGGTGAGTTACGAAAGCTGTGTAAGGAATTAACTGCTTACTGACTCGTAAGTGAAAGAAGCCATTTTTAAATCTAGCACACTAAACACCTTAGCACTCTACAATTTGTCAATAAGACCATCAATAATCGGTAGTATAAACTCATATTTATCTATCTTTTCATTTAACTTCCTGTAATCTAGGTATAGTCTAACTGAACCATCTTTCTTTTTCTTCACCACAATAGGACTAGCATATTCTGAATAACTAACCTGAATTATTCCTTGTCTCTCTTGTCTGGTATGCCGTCAGGGCATATAGGGCAGGTATTGTGCGCCTTAGTTGTCTCCTGTGCTAACACTCTTCACATTCCGTTTCCTACATACGAGGGGTGATCCAAAAGTTATAATAATCGGCTATTTCCAGTGCACATAAAATCCAATATATATAGGTATATATTGCTATACTACCCTAATTCCGGCTAGAAAAATCATATAAATAGGCCATGATTTGCGGGAGCTACATTCATTTAAATAAGAGCTGTCGGAGAGAGAACATCAAAATGAAGAAAAAAGAAATTAGAGCCGCCAGAGCTGCCATTCAAGACATGGGATTTGAATTGGTCGAACACCCTCCGTATTTCGATCCCAGCGACTTCTATCTCTTTCCTCGGCTCAAGGAACACCTCCGAGGCAAGGAATATGAAGACGATAGCGAAGTGATGGCCGCTTTAGAGAGTTAAGAAAAGGATATTTTTTCAAGGGGGATTTTAGGTTCAGTATAAAGATGGACTAAATGTATTAACTTGTAAGGAGACTATGTAGAAAAATAAAATAAAAAATTAACTATAATAATGTTGTTTAATATTCATTATCATCACTTTTGGATCATCCCTCGTATTTATATGAATATTGCATATATATTGACGGCAGCTTACATACAAGCTCTGCTTAGTTTGGGGCTAAATTGTCGTTAATTATCCGAATTTTTTTACCCAAGTATTCATAACACAAGCCTTACAGTGCTTACTTTGGGTAAGGCTAATCGGTGTGAACGTAAAAATATTATAGAGAAAATATTTTCTTTGAGTGTGTATTACGAGTATATCTGTGGAGCTTCGATGCTTATACTTGGTTAAATAAAAGCACAAATAACCCTAAATAAAGCTGAAAAAGAAACCAAGATATTGTCAATAGTAAAATTTTATTTTCTTTCAAAGGCCTTTAAAGGCTTTTGCCATGGTGTCTGGCAAAGAATAGCACAAACCCTTCCCACTTAAAGGTATCGTAATAGCTGATTAATGATACTGGAGGCAATCACCATATACTCCTCCGCTTGACAAGAGTGGAGATTATTCCTCTTCTTTTCTGAAGGAGGCTACCGTACACCAGTGGACGGTATTTTTGTCTATCCAAAATCTTCACACATCCTAATCAGAACCTGACTTGGTGACAATGGGAGACAATTCAAGAGTACCCTTCTCACAAAAAAAACCCATATTAATCAGTCCACAATTGATAGAAAGTTCAAAGTACAGACTATTCATCCTTACTTGTCCTATTTGGTAAACAATCTTGGCACTCCATTTTATTAAAAATGCAGCATTTAAAATAAACTGATAACTAGATTCAATAGGCTTCAGTCTATAATAACGATTTATTGTAATAGATTATTGGCTTTGTGATTATTTTATTTTTAAATGTATGATTTTGTTAAAAAGTTGTGCCTAGATTGTTTACAAAATAGGACAAGTTAGAATGAACAGACTGAAAATAAGAAAGAAATTGCTATTCCGTATGTCACGTGATTTCAAAACTATGTTTAACTTATACGGCAAAGACTATTGCCATTTCTTCTTACTTTTAAATTCCATTAAACAACGCTGAGGTGATCAGTATATGAATGCTTGTAGTAATATATGTTATTTTCTATATTAGTTTCAGGGTATAATGGACAAGCTCTTTGAATCGTTTGAAACTGTGCCTACAAACAATTTTGCTGAATTCTCCGCTGGTGTATTTAATTGGTTAGAAGAATACTGCAAACCCAATTCATTGAGAACTATGGTCCACGACGTGTTACGAGAACAGAATTATACACACTAATAATATCAAATGTCCTAACGTGTTAATTGTCTAGAGTGTAAACTAAAGAAGACCGCTAATAAATATAATGATTGTACATACTCAGGTACTTGTAATTAAGCATACGTAAATACAGTACACATTAAAAATTATACCTAATAAATCTTTATCTTGAACAAGATTTTTATCTTAAACGTATTCTAAGCAAATAAAATAAGGTTTGTTATGTTACAACACCTAGCCATATTTTGTTTTTAAGGTCCTATGCGCGCTGCGTTTTTTAAACGCGATGCCAACGCTCGTTGAAGAAACGTTCCTTTTTATTCCACAGAGTAATTATTTGTATGTTAGCATCGTGTTTGTACCGATTCAAGCGCGAGACTGAGTTTATGCAGGTATTCAAAGGTAGATTTTTTGAATACCTACATAAATTCATGGTCAAGTTGAGTTTGACTCACGTGAGTATCGCGTTTGTATCGATAACAGCGCGCTTCGACGGCGTGTTTAAAAAACGTGGTATGCTCCGGCTCTTCATGATATTTTATATTGAATAGAGATCAAGTAGTTTAAGGTAAGCTTAAATAACCACCAACTGCGTTCAGTACTTGTTGGTTATTATATTATGTCCAAATATATTTTGTAAAAGTTTTTAATATACAAGAGAAAGATGTTGCAATGTAATTAACAAGTAGTTATAGTCAATTGTAAGTTGTGTAATATAGTTTGATAACGTGTAACTTAGATAATAAGGCTGCGGTTCCACTGAGGCGGAGCGGAGCAGAGCGGAGACGAGCTGTGCCGCGATTCACCAATCACATGGCTTGAAATTCACATCTCTTCTCCTCTCCGCTTCAAAGGAAACAGCTTTGGCGGAGAGGAGCGAAATTGTTTAAAATATCGGGAAACAGGCTAGATTTGTCTAGCGCCGAGAGAGGAGCGACGTGGAGCGGAGAGGGCCTGGTTTGGAAACACAAATACCTACCTACAAACGCTATGAAACGAAGGATGATGCGTGGGAGATTCCTTTATTTATTTTCACCGACAACATGACGTGTGTTCTGACTGAGAGAACACGTGTCACTGGGCACTCCGCTCCGCTCCACCCCACTCCGTTTCAGTGGAAATACTTCCCTCTTTTCACAGCTCAGCCCCGCTCCGAACCGCTCCGCTCCGCCTCAGTGGAACCGCAGCCTTAAACTTGAATAAGGCTAATATTTGCACCCATCGAAGTATGAACATGTTTTATTTTTCCAAACGATTAAAAATTTTTCATTTCTTTCGTTACATGTGAGCAACTGTTATTACTACCATAAACTTTGAAATATAATATTTACTGTTATTACGTGGTACATAGGATTATGTGAATTTCTATTGCAAATGATTACTAATATGCAAAGAGCAAACTACACCTTTTCCGTCTTCAGCGGTATGAATAAAGGTGTGGTAGTTTTTTCAATGTTCTGTCTTATTTATCGCCACTGGTGCTGCCATCTATTTTAGCTTTGCGATTTGATGTTTTTAATTAACTTTTTTTTTCAATAAAAACCTAGGACTTGTAAAGCTTCTAATCTTGTTTGTTGAATCCTTTTTATGGACAAAAACTTGTCTCCAGCAATATAGCAAGGTAATATTGTAGGTGCATTTTATAATTTGTTTGAATTTTATTTGTGTTATAAAAATATATTGTTATTGATGTGTATTTTGCACAATTTGTTTTACTATAATTGTTGACCATCATTGCACTACATTATTGCAATTTATACTATGTTCTTAGAGTAAAAATAATGTTACTAAGTATTGAAGTCAAATGGTTTTATATGAAATTTATACATAGCTCTAAGACAATATTGAGTGCCTTTAGTTATTAAGTGCCTAAATAGTTTGCCTTACGGTTCTTATTCAAACAAACTATTTGAATAGAAATATATAATTGTTATAAAATGTACGGATTTTATTACGACGTGACTACAAAATTTAATAGTCAATATTTTTTTAATAGTGGCCTCTTCATAAAATGCGTAGGTACAAGTCTTCTTTAATTACAATCGCGAGCGACCAAATCGACTCAACACATACGCAACCACATGACGATGTATTTAAAAAAAATATTTAATTTATTTTTAATATTTAAACAGCGTTTGAAAGCTCAAAACACAAGCTTTAAATTAATATCAACATAAAAAAAAGAATTCACTGTATTTTCTTATTTCCACAATTTAAATGCCCGTTAAGAAAAAATATTCACTTCAATACTAACGAGTTGCGCTACTACCACCCCCACCCCAACAGGTTCACCTTATCAGTCGCTTATCAGAAGTTGACCGGTTGTATTAACGTGATTATGGACACCACGTCTGAAGAAGCCGCTCAAGTTGTTGCTCTTTTGCATCAAGAACTGAGTTAGCTTACAGTTGCTGCTCCAGATTCCAGGAGACTGGTGCCTTAAGTCGTAGACCAACAACCAGCCGCCACCGGTCCTCTTCAGAAAGAGATGACCGATTTATTGTCTCGACTTCATTGCGAAATCGGCATCTCACCGGTGTTGATATGCAGCAAGAATTGAGACGTGTTCGAGGGGTGATTGTTAGCGAGTGGACAGTAAGAAGACGTCTGAGTGAAGCCAACCTCACTCCAAAACTTCCCGCCACAGGCCCTATATTGACGGCAATTGACAAGCGCGGCATCAATTTGCTCGGGAACATCTCAATTGGACTATTGATCAATGGCGGTCGGTATTGTTCACCGATGAGTTCAGAATGTGTCTGCATGGTAATGACAGAAGAGGCAGAGTCTATAGGCGTGCTGGAGAACGATTTGCGCAGTACTGTTTCACTGAAACAGTAGCATACGGCGGCGGCTCCTGCATGATGTGGGCTGGTATTTCATTGGAAGGAAAACCGAGCTCGTTTTCGTGCCTCGGGAAGGCCGAGGAAGAGGACTGACAGTTGATCGGTACTTTAGCGACATTCTCCAGGTCCACCTTGTGCCTTACGAAGGATCAGCGCTCAGCCCGCACCTAAATCCTATTGAGCACTTGTGGGATTTGATTTTGATATTACTAAAAAAGATAGCTTTTCCTTAAATCCTTATTTTGCCACTGCTCATTCTCATTCGAATGACATTATTTAAAAAAAATACGATGAATATTGGCAATAATATTCATTTTAAAGCTGAAGAGTCACGCTTTTAAATATTGTATAATTTTTATACGATGTTATTTGTTTCACGAAAAAAGGAAAATTTATATGCGCGCTTACTACACGTCAAGTCGATTTATTTGCTCGCGAGTGTATAATAATAGATGATGATGAGATATACACGATGAGATAGATAATAAAAAGTAGACGGACAATGAAACCAGAGGTGGACGCATATTGTCACTAGCAGAGATAAATAGTTGGAAGTTTCAATAAGGAAATAATGGTTCACTTTATTAACACACACATGTTAAATTATTATTACATGGCGAACTAACTCTAATCCATATTGAAAGCAGACCAATAAACTGTCTTATGGATGACCAGCCTTGTTTTGAAATCCTTAGGGCTTAAGTAAGGGAAGTGAAAAAATTAAGATGAATAAATATAATTGACTTTTGCTTTGTGCTCTTGAATCAATGTTAAATGCTCCCATATAAGAATTTAAAAGGAAGAAACGTGAATTATTTAAGTCTTTTTATTTATTTGCACTTCCATACGATTTTTTTCGATAGTAAAAATAAATAATTTCATAGATAGGAGTAAAAAAAACCTTTAATTCAAGAAGAAAAAGGAAACTACTTGTTATTTAATTGCCTAAGGACCTGAGAACGAGGCATTCGACTAACCGCTGGAAGTAATTTTTTATCTTTGAACCAATGTTTTAGCTTGAATGTCAAAACAACTATATATAATTTTTGAAAATATTTATGTGTTGAACACTATATCAATATACCCGTTAACACCTCGTGATAAGCTACATGCTTGTGATACAATTGGGTCCAAGTCCGAATTAAATCGGCTAGAATTGATCTCGGTTTGTCAACCTATAAGCTAGGGAAGCCTAACTTAGTTGAAGTGATCCTTTTCTATAAACCTAAAGGGTCGAGAAATACTTGGTCAAAAAGATATATTTTCACAGAATTTATTTTACATATATGTAAAGGTCAAGATTGACAATTCTATTTCTAGACAAAATACATAGGAAATTATCACACATGAAATGTAGCCAGGAAAGTCAAACCGTTAATAAAAGATTTTGCATTTCTTATTGTTATTACTTTAATATATTAAGCTTATGGTTCGCTTTAAAGTTTTTAAAATAAAATTCACACTTGCTCCATATACGGAAAATAATTTGTTTCTTATAATCGTAGAAATTGCACAAGTTCGATATATTTAATAGGGCCACAGGCAGAGTATAGGTACTAGATATTTGTGACTATAATATAAATTGGGTTGACTATAATTAATTTATATTTAGATGTAAGAAATAGAAAATATAAGTCACCTAAATGTAATGAATTAATAAATGACTATATCCATTTATATTAAACTCGTTCACTTTCCGTCGGTTGGGAAAATAACGTAACTTCACTCATAGGGTAGCTCTCAGTCTTTCTCGCAGCCGACTTGTTTTTGGCTCTTTCTTTCGTAGTACCGCAGCATAGTCTTTTGAGAACGCACGCGTAGCACATGAGTAGCGATAACATGAGTAACAGGCCCACAACGACAGTCACCACCAGGAGTATCCGCAGCTCCCCGCTTGGCTCCTCTCCGCCAGAGTTTCGTCCCATGATCACCAGCAATCTCATACGTTATTATCTGGAAAATAAAAAGTAGCAGTTAGTCAAACATTTATATAGATCACAGAACAGTAAAAGAGTACCCGCGTAACCTCAAGTATGCGCTACTCCGCGCACTTGGACTTTCCGCTTACTCAGTCGTGATCGCAAACTACGCGAAACAATATAGCAAAAAACTAGAAAAATGCCATATTTTACAGTTTTAGAGTTTAAAAATGATAGTCAAAGAACTAATTTATCCAATGGAGGCATAATGTATTATCGATTACCTATTCATATTTTCTGTTACCTTCATTAAAATTGCAAACTGATTATATTGAATTCTTGGAAATAAAAAAAAACTTTAAATCAACCTTATTTTTTAAATGTTTAAGGGTCAATCAACTCTAGTTGTCCTCCTTACTACTTCCCTTGTCCTTGTACAAAAAAATAGTTTGGTTTTCTTTTAATACATAAAATAATATTTCAGTGACAAAAGAAAAGGTTTAAAATGAGTCAAGTACTAAAAAATATTTTTAAACCATTCTTTAAATTTTTCATACGTTTTTACAGACTTAAACGTCAGTCAAACAATTCGGCACAAGCCGGACGAAGTCCCAGCATGAGCAATTATTAATCTCTGCCTTTAGGTTAGCCATGTTTCATTGAGGAAAGCAACTTCGCCTTAGTTCGAAATATTTTTAATCTTGCGTAAAAAAATCACGTCATTTCATTAAAATTTTTCTTTCGTCGCGTATTTCGTGTATTTGAGACTAGACTTTAAAACTTGGTCTAAGTCTTCACTTTTATAAAGTTTATGTTATTTTCTGGGATTACATGACAAGACCGTAATTTTAAAGTCGAGCAATTTACATTTCAATGCCCAAGCAAAAAGCAAAAAGCCGGTAATCGAAAATTTTACAGGAGAAAATATTTACTGTTTTGTATTAGGTTGTATTAGGGTTTACTAATTCCATAATGAGTTTTAATTTTTATCGTTACCGTTTTAATTTTGTAAGTGCTAATAATCGGCAATTTAAGAATTGGTGATGTTATAAGTGTAAAATACACTATTTTAATTTATAATGTGCTCTGCCAAAGCACACTTCTATGTAAAAATAAAAGCTATAAATATTGTATTTTTTTTGTCGCGACGCTTGTTTGAAATCATATTGTTGAATCCAATGACTTGTCACCGGTTTTTCTTTACTACCAGTTGTAATTTTTAGTCTATGGCCGCTAGAGCGGCGCCGATGAGGCGCTTACCTAGGGCGCTCTCGACATTCAATCCGCCTCTGAGGCTATTTCTTAGATTATGAGATTTCCAGGTATACTTCAATGACCCGGATTCATTGCTTTCGAGTGTAGAAGCGATAATTATATGAGAGAAAAAAATTTAAGTATGCTCTAGACCTACTGTGATTTTATATACCCATTTTTATTCGGTTTGACCCTACTTATAGTTTTTTTTAATTCCTTTCTATGTCATATATTTTGTTTTATATCGAAGGAAGTCGGGGCTGCTGGAGCAGCTGCAGAGTCATTAAATTCGAAAGTATGCAGCCCCTGCAAGCAGTTATATCTTTGTCCGCTTTGGTGTGGAGATTCCAAAATGTCCTAGCGTTTAACTGAAGCGCCAGGAGACAAAAAAGCTGGCAGCTTCTTCAGCCAAAGTTAACGTATAGATATTCAACTAAGAAACACTGCTAGCCTATTGGGCACCTTTCTCAACAGCAGTGGTGATGCTGATTTTCCTATTTTTTAAAGTATTTTTCTTTTTGTCTTATGTTGTAGTTTAACCTGTTAACCGGGGAGTTCATTTTCTAAACATGCAACATGTGACGGGCACGTCCTCTTTCACTAGGACATACCAACACGTCACGCCCGGAGACCGTCATATCTTATTTATTCCGCCTGTTCCAGGGCGCAACATAATTTTCGAGGACGTATTCATATGTCCTACCAGTACCCGATATTGTTTACGCCTGATGCATCTATGCGTCTCGCCCGGTTAACAGGTTAATTAAATAATTACAATTATTATCGCCGTTAAATAAAATATATGACAAGGTACAGTGTTTTTATTTGTAGGTAAGGTGGAGGTAAGAAAAGTATATTATTATTTCTTTTTGAAGTGAAAACTTCATTAGCATCGTTGTGATTTGAAAGTCGATGAATCGAAAAAGCGACAATAAAAAGAGACAGACATAAATTCATAAGATTTAACGTAGGATAAAAGGAGATAGGAAGCATAATGTACGTGTGTTAATACGTATTTGTGTGCGCATGCGTAGTACAAAGCTTGAGAGGAGGTATCACAACAAGCGTGGTATTTTGTATACGTGAGAAATGCACACGTAGTAGAAGTATATTGTTTCATTTATTAACGTATTGTATTGTTAAAACAGCGTATAGAAATCCACAGCGGTTTATGGCGACGCTGTTTAAAGCTTGCGTTGAGGTAAAATAAATACACAAGAAAAATTACAAATTGATCAACTCTACAAGGAGTAAACTAGGTGCATTCTAAAGTCATAAAAAAGTACTTCTTCAATTTGTACCTTAAATTCGACCGAGTCAAACTATCAACGAGATCTGCGGGTAGTTGATTAATCATACGCTGTAAGAGGCAGGCGGTAGTTTTTTTGCTGAAGACATTATTCGCCTTCGTCGTAAGAAGTTTTTTTCGAAGGGTGATTAAACTTTTTGAAGATTTATTTTAAATGTTTTCTTGAAGTTAAAGTGGATAGGCTTACATTTTAAAGGGTATTCGGGCCTTGAGTATAGGTCATATTTGCTAAAAACTGTTGTTTATTGCAGACATGAGCAATACAATACAATAATAAACCTTTTTATTGATATTTAAGCAAAGATATGTATGAGAATCCACGTTTTCTATGATAGGGCAGTTGCAGGTGCTGTCACTGGAGACAGGAATAGTAATGGGCTTTTAGATTTTGAATAGGTGCTGGTCGGAAATAGCGCGATACGATATGAAGTAATTTTTTTTTTAAGTTTATAACTAATCCAGAAACGTGACATCACTTAATTATGGCTGCAAAGTCGCATTGCAACTGACACAGAGTTTTTTGGATCCCTATCTGCCTATATGAGATATGTGTTGTCAGTAAACTGAAAACGCATCGTTTTTTATACAAGAGTTCAAGTCGTTAACATAGGTCAGAAAGTGGAGAGGTCCTAATACGGATCCTTGAGCGGTACCGTGTTCACTTTGATAGAGTTACTTACCTGATAATAAATTTTAACAACCAGTGTCTGGTTACTGATATAGTCTTTTAACCATGTTAATAGTGGTCCTCTGATTCCGAAATGATCCAGCTTCCTTATCAACAGCTCATGATTGAGAGTATCAAAAGCGCTAAAGATCTATGAACAACGCAAATACCTGTCGTTTGTGGTTCAAATGTTCGTTCACTTTGTCAGTAAAACACGATAGAAGCCCATCAGCATATTTCCCTCTTCCGTATTGATTTCTATAAAAACCTTAAGTTTCCTATAAAAATTGTAATTCGTGAATTCCGGTTACAACTGTGACCAAAAGTGAGGGCAGACCGTTTGCAACTGAGCCGGTTACGTATACCTTTATTTTAATAACATAAAAATTACAATAACTTATTTAATAGAATATCAAGCTACAAGTAAGTCATTTGTTCATCATTGCATATTAGTAAGAGAAATACAAGTCAGATGATCAAATTTAAATAATAGGTGTCAACATAAAAAAAATTATAAATATTCTTTTTGTTTTTTATCATTGATCAAGATCAAATCTAAAATTTAAATTAGATATATACAAAACCTATTTATATACTTGGCGTAAAGTTTGTTTTTTGGTTATCTTAACCAACATTTTATGCTTTATTTGTCTTGTTAGAGTGCCTTATTTGCCCATCCACTGAAGTGAAAGTAAGGGTACCAGTTGAGAACACAATAATATATATAGCCTGTAAATTGAATATTCTCAAATTCCAACTGTTTATTCCATGTCACATTATATTAAAAAACACATGTACATAAAAATAGGTGGTACATAAAAATAGTGTCCCTGGTGTCACCATGCAAGGCCGTGGCAACATTAAAAAGAAAAAAATTAAAGGTTAAATTAAAACTTGAGAGCTAAAGTTACTAAGACTTAGTTGAAAGAATGTAGAATTTAAAGTTATTTCATATAAATTAAATCTCTTCCAATTTCTTTGACTGGTATTCTAATTACTCGTCCGTTTATCCCGGTGGAAGATTAAACTGATATCGCCTTTGGCAAAATGAATAAAGTTCAGTCGCATACTTATTAAAGTAAAGTTTGTTTTAACCATTATGACGACCGTTTGGTGCAACGGTAGCGATCTTGCCTTACGCACCGACGGTCCTGGGTTCGAATCCCGGAAGGGGCAGATGTTTGTATGATGAATACGAGCATTTGTACCTAAGTCATGGGTGTTTATATATTTCTATGAATATTACATATCTATGTATTATATATGTATATATATATCCGTTACCCTAGTATCCATAACACAAGCCTTTCAATGCTTACTTTAATAATGTAAGAAATATTATTATAATTAACCATTGTCTGTTAGTAATGCGACAGTGTGATGCTGTAGAAATTGAACATTTTAAAACTTCATATTTAGAAAGAATTAACTGCTAAGATGTTTTAATAAAACTAATCGGTTAGCGAAATCAGTTGAGAATGCTATGCACATTCTTTGCTATCCTCTTTAATCCTCGCTCTCCTGAATACTTGAAAAGTAAATTTTAAAACTATCGACGGAACACTCACGACCATTACCTTCGATTTATCAAATTCATTAGTACGACCCACTTCTGTCTCATTCTGGCTTTATATCTAATTACATTTATCTTCATGCTATTCGACTGTACAACGCCCTCCCGGAATCCATCAGAAAATCTGTTTCGTTTTCGTTATAATGTTATAAATAATAAGTACCTTCCTCCCCATCAACTTAGGAAACGAACTTAGCACATTCATAAAATGCACCTTTCCGACCGCAGCTTCCTTGGAATTGTGAGTGTACACTTTATCATTTTGCTTATTGTATTGCTCTTTAGTCGTGAAAATTTGTTCATCAGTAAAGAGGATATTTCTGTGCCTTTCACCTGTGTATCGTGACAGAAGGCATTTTGATCGACCCACTCACTTTAATTGTAAAGACTGATTTAGGGTAACCCTATATATCGACGATAAGCACCAAGATTCAGGTCTTGTTTTATAATACGCAACAAAGTATTAACAGCCTTTATAGTTCTAACAGCACGCGGCCGCCCCGATCTTTTATGGTATTCGACAGTGGCAGTATTGTTGTATCTGTTGATAACACGATAGACGAACGTACGGCAGATACCAAGCTTTTAAGGTGGTTGTGACCAACGGCTCCATACCCACTTTGTGCAAGGCGATCAGGGTCGGACTGGGCCGGAAGGGCCCGGGTGGCTGATCGCAATCCCGAGGCCCGAGACTAGATCATGGTGATGGGATACTATCGAAAAATACTATAAAAAAATTATTACAATACTAAAATAAAGTAGAATAATAAGTAGGTATTTACTAATAACAAATAATAATATAAAGCTAGCCAATCAACATTTTTTTAAAAGAGGAGAACTTTCAGCTAAGCAGTTAATGACTCGATCGTGGGGGGCCCGCGCAGGCTGGGGCCCGGCTGGCAAATGCCACCTCGACTGTATGGCCAGTCCGACGCTGAAGGCGATCACTGCAATCCCATTTTGTTTAACACCCCATGTTAAAACGAGTTACAAATTCAAAATAATTAAAAAATTGAACAAAAAAAGAGGTTTTATGTAACAGTATTTATGGCCAGACTAATTATATATTTTTATAGCAACAATTCTTAAAGCACAATAAAAGGTCGCACTTTACAAAAAATATTATCGTAAGCAAGCAATAAAAGTAACTTCTTGTCTTCTTATTTTCTAGGTACCTTTACATTATTTAATTATAACAATATTTCTTTATATGAAAATCAACGATAATGCTATCGATGTATATCTTTGTATCTATAATCCTGGCATATGACATCAAAGAGAATTCTACTAGCCTCCGTAATCGGCATTCCACTTCCTATGGCTTCCATGGTTTGTCTTGGCGACATTTTTGGCTGAAAAAAGTAAACAGAATTAACTATTGAAGCAATTATTGAATATAAATATATATTTTATAACTACTTCAGGTAAAACTTAAGTATTGCTTATAGGTTCTCATACAAATATTCACATTCACCCTTAAAAATACCTTTTAAATGAGATCGTGGCTGAATAATGGATCTTCAATACCCAGTGATCAGCCGCATGAAAAAATAATTTAAAATGTGGCTGACCACTGGGTTTTTCGACTATTAGAAAATGTTTGTCGTACTAAATTTGGAAATTTATACTTAATCGTTCTAACGGTCTTATTTTTCTTGTAATTTCAAAAATAATCGAAATACCTTGTTGTAATTGGATCTTTTGTAAAAAAGTAGTATACAATGGTAAGCCCCCTCAATTTATACGTAATAAAGCGATATTTTTTATTAAAATTCAATATCATTTAATACATGAAATAATGTATAAAACACAATCACATTTCATATTAAAATAGGTTTTTTATTACCTGTAAGGAGAACAACACGTGTAAAAAAAAATATGGCGGTCATGGCACTATTGCTCTTGTCGGTGGACAGCACCGGTATGAAAGAAATTTCTCCCCCCCTGATCCCCTGCCGCTCCTGTCGCGTGACACATTAACCAATGAGGAATCAGAGCTTCTATTTAAGTTCAAACCGATGTAAAAGGCTGACTGAACACTAGTTCCTGGCTGGCCTCTGGTGCCGTTACCCTATATATGAAAATTTTATGATGAATTTACTACTTAATCAATCATATTATATGTATAAAATATGTATATATCGAGTATAGGTAGTGTAAGTTGTATTATTAGTAATAATAATATCATATAATACATATATTGAATATTATTCTAGATTGTTATTACAATCACTGCCGCTGAGTCAGAGACGTAGTTAATACGGTTTTATAATACAATATTGAAGTTTATTGGTATAAAACAGTATTCAACTGGTCTACTAAAAGGTCCTGAAATGGAGACGGGTTTCTTGAGTTGTGACCGTTTGACGTAACTGAAACATGTAGCATGTCCTCTCGAGCGACCCAGGTGAATACGGGTTTTCAGAAATTTTCGCTCAGATAAGTCGTATCGGCGTCGTCACACATCGAGGGGACGAGGCGATAACGGAAAGTCAAGCCAAGTCATTAAGTTATTAATAAATCAGGTAAATAAATCTTTATATTTCTATTCGATTATAAGAAAATTGTATGAAATTGTAAATTTCTATATTTTATGCACTTATTAAAGATATATCTATATCTCATAGCTATATCTTCTTTTCAGGTAGTGTTGATATTGGCAATAAGTGGCGCTTAAAGAAGTATCGAACTAGTAAATATGAAGGTTGATGATATTTAGAAACAAGGTTATATAATACTGGTGAAGTTACATAACACTCTAACCCAAGAATTTGTAAATATAATAGACAACTACTAAAAACTTGAAACCATATAGTATGGAAATGAACAGTTTTTCATAAATTATCATAAAGTGCCTGGGGCAGGTAATTGGCAAAAACAAGATTTCGAGTACTCCTAAAGAGATACTTAATTTGCCAAACTCAAATCTATATTCGAGTCACTACTTACGCAAAACATCGGCAACTGTACTAGCCGATTCTGGTGCCGATTCAACTGTCATTAAAAGTCATGGAGGTTGGAAGTCGAGTAAAGTAGCTGAAGGCTACATAGAAGAGTCAATAGAAAATAAAACTAAGATCTGCATTCCACTGATTCTCCACAACGTCAGTACGTCAAAAGATTAACCGGTGCAATCCAAAAATATTGCTGTAACAGCTGAAGAAAATAGACAAATATAGATGTTCTCGACATTCATCGAAGAATCCCTGGATACATAGAAACTTAAGTTTCAAATATGTTTTTGTCCCATTTTTTCTTTAGCTAATTCGTGTTCTTACTTTTACTTTATATTTGTAATGAAAAGCTGTTTGCCTCGAGTGAAAGATTTATTAAGGCCCTTGAACTATTGGCGCCTTTGCTACGCCCGGGCGCCAAACGCCGTCTCGGAACTAAATGAGTTGAAAATTCAATTTGTACCTATTTCACTTTGTAAATTCCAATCGCACAACAACAATTAATGTTTGCTGAAAAGTCACGCACAGACTCCGCTGAAAATTGGACTTTCAAAGTTTCAAATGCAATTATACTATATGAGTCCTTTTCGGAGACTGCGCTGAAGATTGCACAACGATCATATTGATATAGATGTTGACTTCATCAAGCATTGTATTTACCGACATAAAACAATTTCGGAAATTTGGACAATTTAATTGTGATACCGTATGGTCTGTATGGCATACACTTTAAACTTTCATTAAAAAAAATTGAAAAGCAGTAAAATTCTCACCCGCTAGACCGCAACGCAAGGTCCCCTTAAATTATTTCACATGATATTCAACTACTACTACCTTATATCGAAGCGCTTCTTCGTTTTTTTAAAACCCTCATAACCTGGGTTTACACTATACCAGAATAAAGTTTCAATTGCATAGCTCTTATAATTTAGATTTTATTGATGTCTAAAGAATCCCGATTTCGTCACAGACTCACAGATGAGCATCAAAATTTCTTGGGGTATATTTTGTGAAGTACTACATAAATGAAATTTGGTATGGAAACTAGTATTAGTACACTTACAATAAAAAAAAAAATTTTGAACTTTTGCTCCGCTTAAAACTAGGGGATGGAAGTTTGTGTGAGTCTTCTGCAAATTTTGATGCTAGAGAGAAAATCAATCGAGTTCTTATTATAAATAAGAAATACACCCAAAAAACGAACAAAATAAAAAATATTGTGATAAGCAACTTCCAAAAAGAAGTGTTATCCAACCAAACATTTTTCATGTAAAATGTTAGCGATAATGTTGGTAAATGGCTCGCACTGTCAAAAAGTTATCACCTCTCATGTAGAGCCAAGCGTCTAACTCAACACGCCCTAATTCTACAAGCCCTAACTTCAAAACTCTACACCTTAGTTAAAATAAGTTGCTTGGTTGTTTCGATACCGTCAGATGGGCGTAAGGTGAAAAAATTTATTCCTTGTTCATTACTGTTCAGTTAATAGCAGTTCTTATAGTAACGAAAATGTCATCATTGCTATGAACTCGCACAAATATTTGCTTAATCTTCCTGCTGATTCATTTTAATGCCCCTTACACAGTGAACTCAGGTTCGGTGTTTGTAATTTTTTAATAGGGTGCGACCTGAACATAAAATGAAAGTTTTTCATGGACCTACGGAGAAAGAGGAATTATGTATATGTAATCGGTTTCCTACCACTGCCAGTGGGAAAGCGTAGTAGGAGCTGGCTGAAAAGGCAAATAATTCAATTTTTTTCTTAGTAAATCTATTTCTAATGTAAAAGTATTACATTTATCTTTTAAACAATTTTACTCAGGTCATAGATAAGCTTAGAAAATTTCTAAAAACTAGCTTTGACTTCATACGCGTTTGAATTAGGATCTATTACGGCTGGTGGATTGAATATGCACCAATTTTTAAATAACATATTTTTTAGGATATTAAGTTGTTATACGAAATACTGCTAATATTTTTAATATTTATTTAATATTATTTATTTTTTATTGATATAGTTTTAACATTTAATTTTAGGCTTCTCAATTAAAAACTTGTAGAGGTTGAGGGTAGGTACATTTTTATTTTGCTTAAGCACGTATCCACTTATTTTTTACCAGATATAATAATAGATTTGCATACGATACTTAATCCACTATATCACCCCTTCAGGGATTGAATTTTTCAAAACCTTTTTCTTAGCAAGCGTCTTAAACACCTAAATTTAAATCCCTAGGTACAGCGGTTTAGGTTATGCCTTTTCAATCATCAACCTAAATAACCAAGATAATTGATTTTCAACTCGATTGTTAACGTAAGTATTTTTTCAATGGAAATAATATATTTTTTTGAAGAGTATGAACCCATTCATACTCTGTTGGCCGTATCATAAATAATTAGTCATATTAGTACTGTTTATTATTGAGTCACCTTATCATGTAGGTGATCTAATTGACAACTCAAATTGACTAAGCGGTGAAGAATGTATTTGTTTAAATAAATAAACAAAGTAAGTAATTGACGCACAAAATAGTGACATAGCTGTAACATTTGGTAGCATTTTTAACTACTGGAAAATGGAATTAAGATTGAATTATTTTTCTGTTTTATTATACTACGAAGGTACATACTTTCGTTGTATAATCGCAATTTTTCCTTTAGTAATGCTAATTAAATGTCACTTAATTTTTTTGAAAACCAGGTATTAAATTACTTCTTTTGCCTTACAGTTGTGAGTAGCGGTGAACTCCGAAATTGTTTAGAAATAACACTGTCTAAGTTAGCTGTATACTTTTCCGAAGCTGAATAACTTGATCGATCGATAAACGATCGATCAATCGAAATCGAAGTCGATCGATAATAAAGAAAGAGTAACAAAACAAGTGCTTTAGGCTACGAGAAGCCAACCTTATGAAGAGTTCTCCGAATTTGCCTATTGCAGCAGAAAAAGTACAGTACATACAGTGGGTCCATATTGGGTCGCATAAAATTTTAATTGCATAATTTAAATTGGCATACGGTTTTTTGACATACATATATGACACAACCCTTGTACTGAAGACATAATTAAGCATACTTTCCCCATAACTACTATTACCATAATGATCAATAGGTAAGTCTAAAATTTTATTGCGTTATGTTTTTAACATATGACGATTAGGGCCCTTTTCCTGTCACGCGTTTTTTCGTCCGCACGCGGATCTGGTCCGCATGCGGGTGATAGCACGCTACTGGCCACACGCAGGACAAAGATTTACCGTTTCGCTGCAGTCTCGTGCGTGTCGCCAGTGAGTACACTCGTGTCCAAAAATGAACGTTAAAAAGTGATTACCGCTTATATCATTTAAAAAAAACAAATATAAAAAACAATTCAGAGTAGATCCATATCTTGAAACCAGACAATTTACTGGTATGTTTAATGTAAATTATCAATATATATATATATATATATATATATATATATATATATATATATATATATATATATAGGCAAATTTCTAGCCAAGCAGCTGCTCCTGCATAGCGATTTTTATACAAAGCATTTTGCTTATCCCACAATGCAGGACGAAAGTGCACTTCAACTATCACTCTCTCCATATCAATTTTCATTTTTGTTGGCGTCTATAACCATGCGTGCGTTCCGCGTCACAGTAAAAACAACACTGAGAGTAGAAGAACGCCGCCCGCGTCCGAGTAGAACGCACGCGGGCTGTGCGCCCGCAGCCGATCCGCGTACCGCTCGCGGGCTGCCCGCATGATAGTAAAAACATGTATGAAATGATAGATTGCGGGCGGCACGCATGCGGACCAGATCCGCGTACGGATGGAAAAACGCATGACAGGAAAAGGGCCTTTAGGGTAAGGGTGTCAAATATGAGAACCTTTATCAAAAAGAGACTGCTTGGTACTATGGTAATTTTTTACTATGCCAGAAAATATTATATAATAAAAAAATACGTCTCAGGCAAATAGTTTCTTATTTTGAGATACTAAGTGTAGCCAATATATAATAATATCTCATATCAGGTTCTTTTGAGCCAAGACAGGACTCCAGACACAGGGGATGGAGGGTGAATCCTCATAGATACTTCGGCCCCGAGAATAATGTCAGTACTAACTAAAAACCACCTGGAAAGTGCCATAGACCTAGAAAGGTTATATAAACTTAATAGAAGCGATTGCCCCAGGGGATCATTGGGACGCGGAAGGGTCAGAGATTTATCTTTAGCAAAAAACGATAGAATTTACCTTTATTAAAACTCTAATTAGCGAGACTTTTCCATCAACAACACCATACTTTCAATATTTTAAGATATTTTTCCTAGAAAAAAATCTATTTATCTCAGGTGTCATTATCTAGATATAAAAATGTAATAGTAAAATGCTTAAATAACATAAAATAAACTAATCATATTTCTAAATAAAAGGTCTAGTAATGATTTTATATAGGGAGGTAACGTACATAGGTATCATCTACGTCAGACTTGGCACACTCGCAGTGATTTTCAATATAGGCAAAAATGGAGACCTTCCTATATGAACTTCGACAAGTACTAACCGCATTGGCATCTTTTCTTGACATAAGTTTTTAGGGTACCCTTAGAAACAAAATCTTTTGACGTTTTTAAGGAACCCATTTCCTTGTTTCACTCCATTCACGGCCCGTATCATGGTATCGTGGTCCCAAGCTTTCTTTTTGATCCGCGGCATCTATAAAAGGATTTTTAATAGTAATGTTCCTAAACTGAAATCTCATATAAATGAGATATTTCATTTTAGGTACCGCCAACGCGTCTCATATTTGGAAAATAATTACATTCAATAAAATGGCTGCCATTGTGTGTGTTTATTGAATAATTTTCTGTGCCAATAATTCCTGACAAAGAAAATGCAAAAATATTATCATATGATTGTTACAATGACTATAAATAGAAATTGCTTATTGAAATTATAAAGCTGTATTATACCTTGTAAATATTTGATGACTTTTGGGGTTTCGTAAAAACCCGCCCGTACTGCGTGCCCTACCTAACTTTGTCTCTGGCTGGGAAGCAGTAATACACATTCCGATCTGTTGCCACGTGGTTTCATCTTCAGTAGCGCCAAATTATGATGCGGCGATAAGTATAGCAATATCTTTATCATATTCGGCATCCTTACCTCATTAATCATAATGTTTATTAGCATAACAACATATGGCCTAAAGATTAGGTACCAGTCACATGTTCACAGTCACATTCACATGTTTAACTTAACCTAACATCGTCATCTTTATATCAGCCGTACGATGCCCATTGCAGGGGTATAATCCTCCCCAAGGATCTCCACAACGATCAGTCCTGCGCTGCATGCATCCAAGCTAGGCCCCTGCACCACCTGGCAAGCAACCTGCACACAACTATACAATTTACATACAGGCATGCAGGTATTCACCAAGCAAGCAAGCAGCATCCAGAAAGTAAGCATGCATGCAAGCATTCGTTAGACTGTGTATGGTCAGCAATCTTATCTAACCTTAACGAGCAAAAGTTTTTCTACTTATATAGAAAGTCATTATAGCGGGTCCCTCAGACCGCGGGTATGTAGGGTGCGTATACATGCAAGCAAATAAGTTAGCAGTTAACGTTTTACTCTGTTGATCGCTCCATCGTAGATCATAGGCGTATGATTTGTGTGTCTGGATCTCGGACTTCTTGAGGGATTCTTTTTGTCCTTGATGGACGAGTTGTCCTTGATGGCAGCTCGTCGGACCATTTGGCTATTAATGCCGGCGTCCCTCAGGTTTCCGTACTTTCTGCAACATTTTTTCTGCTTCATATTAATGACCTGCTTATATGCCCGGTATTTTGGGGTACACAGATGACAGCACGGTTGCAGAGAGCTACATGTCTGATGCACGAGCCAGTGCTGAATAGATCCAGCGTCATAGGGAAGCGATGGTCAGCCGCATAAATCTATCTCTGCAAGCAGTCTCCGAATGGGGCGATGCTAATCTGTTAATGCTCAATTCAACAAAGACCCAGGCGTCTTTTCTCCGCTAAAAGGAGTCATTTCGACTTGACTCTCACTTTCCGAGGTGCGTTCGTGCCGATCACAGACTATTTTGAGCTTCTCAGCATATCATTGTCACCAACTCTCAATTTTTGCTCTTTCATTGGGTAAACGGCTCAATAAGCTTCAAAAAAACTTGGCATTCTGGCGAATGTGAGAAGGAACTTCACGCCGGAACAGTTGCTCAATCTTTACCAAGCGCAAGTTCGATCGTGCGTGTACGGAGTACTGTTCTCATCTTTGGGACGGTTCCGCCCAATATCAACTGCAGACGCTTGAGTCCATTGAGAGGTGGGCCAAGGAGCTCATCGACAGTGACATTTTTTTTAATAATAAGCTGGAAAGCCATGAACATAGACGAAAGATAGCTAGCCTATACGTTTTTTATAGGATACATATCGGAGAGTGTGTAACAGAATTGCACATCCTTGTTCCACCGTCCTCATTTTTTCATCGGACCGTCTTAACCGTCTGGTTGTCCGATTAAAAAATGTTACAAATAGGTGCCACCATTATATGGTTAATATTCCAAAGAGTCGCACTAAGCACGCGTTTTGGTTTCAATTTTGTAATCCGTACCGTTACAGAGTGGAACTTTTTGCCTGAGTCTGTATTTTCTGATAAATAGAATTTAAGGGTCTTCAAGTCACGAGTGAATAGTATTTTCTAGACTGGTGCGTCACATCCTAGATCGCATCGTCGTTTACCATTAGGCGAGATAACGGTCAAGCGCTTTCCTATTAAAAATATTTTTTAAACTAATTATTAAAAAGAAAACATAAAGCGGTTGATATCAACAATGATTGCAGATCGATTAAATGGGCTTCGTATACTCAGTGTAATAAAAAAACTTGTAAATAGTATGGGCGATTTTTACAATGGAGACGCCAGCAACCGTTTCGCTGAAGACCCTCAAAAGTTAGTTTTACAATAAAATTTGAATTAAATAATAATTGAAAAAATTTAAAAATGCAAATTTAAATTTGTTTATTTATTTGACTACCTATAAAGACGGCACTCTTGCGGGTGTTTCCCCTACACACTTACCTTATAATCCGACCTAAAAAATGTCATTGCCCCCCCTAGGCCAGAAGCTGGGTTCTCGTAGTTGGCCATGACATACCAACTAACCTAATTTCTTTGAAACAAAATTTTTTTTGTTATTTAAATATTTTTCTATTTTTCACCCACACAAATTAAAATTGTGCGTAATCAAAATTTTAGGCAATACGTAAGGTCATTCAAGAATTTTAAAGTTTATGGTAATAACGATAGTGCGTTTCGTACTTAAGGTCAAATCAGTTCGTAGCATTTTTGTTTATTTAATAATTTTAAAACTTAAGGTAAACCAAATTATGCGATTTGTATTTTATGTTAAAGTACTATTAGGCGTATGTTTAATGAAATTATGAATAAAAACTGTATGTGAACAAAGGCGCACCTCTTAAAATTTACGAAAACATTCTTTTGCTAAATATTTACCTATCAGTCATCCATTCTACACATGAAGTAGACTTTGAACAGTTACATTCAAATATACAAGACAGTATTGTTAGTTGTTGTCAGATCTGTTTAATGTAAACGAAGGTTGGTACCCACTTACCTAGATACCTTTTATTATAAAATAGAGTTGTGGTACTTACCTGAACATGTAGGTAATATCACATAAATACAAAATAGTAACACTTATATTTACTTAAATACCTTAATTTTACAGACTTATACTTTCCTGATATTTTGTATTCAAATGAGATTTTTTTTAGGTTTTTGTATACAGAAGTTCATCCAAAAGTAAATAAAATTATAAAAAATAAAGCCCCTATGTGCGTGGTGTGAACCAATGAGGCATTAACTTCTATAATGCAATAACGATAACGCAATCTGTGGCAGGATTACTGTAGACCTAAGTATACCTACGAAACTACAATTGCTAGCGCCTATCGTTCAATCAGAGTGTTCTTTAAGGTTAGCGTTTTACATATATTCACGTATTTGTTTTGAACAATAAAACAACTGTAATTGTGCCAAATTTCATAGTCCATGAAAGGTCAAAAGTATATATAACGTAAATTATGATTAATTTTCTTCTAAGTTAAGCATAGATAAATTATAAAATCGCAATCCGAACCCTGTATTCGGGTTCAAAAGATCTCGTCAAAGCAAATATTGTTGGAGACTTTAGGGAACGATTGGTCAAGCGGTTTCAACCGCTCGGTTCGGTCATGAAATATTAATAATGTTTTAATTCATCAAAACTATTAATGATTTTAATTAATCGCGTCAATTTATCAAGACTGAAAAAAAATTGTCAAATGTATTTTTTATTCAACTGTTTGCTACATATAAGAAATATAGTATACTAATATTAAGAAAACATTAGTCATTTATTATACCGAAATAAACTTTTTTCAGTAAATACTGCTGAATTTTGTCAACCTTGGAACTTAGATCTTTATCTTTTTATTCTTACTATTCTCTTTTTAATGATTTCGCTATTGCTAGGCAATAGCAAGTGAAGTTATTGATCATAGTAAAATGGATTCGCGTGTTATTTAAAAGTTATCCTAATTATATTATGACAATACTTTGTGTGTGTTTGTTACCATATTGTCAGTAATAAGAATAAATTTAAAAATAGATTTTCCACGCTTTCGCATTTCTACGAAAACAAAACACTATCCGCAATTGATACACTCCTGATGTGAGTGGCAAATTAGCATCGGTTGATGCTCCATATCGCATTACGGAGCTCGGGGCGCGCGTGGGGCTAGTAAATTATAACAGATGCTTAACAGGTCTTTGGATGAAACTCTTCTTCACCTTTTTTATATTCTAAACTAGCGACCCGCCCCTGCTTCGCACGGATGCAATGCTCTGCTATATTATGCATTTATTATACATATAAACCTTCCTCTTGACTTACTCTATCTATTAAAAAAAACCGCATCAAAATCCGTTGCGTAGTTTTAAAGATTTAAGCATACATAGGGATATAGGGACAGTGAAAGCGACTTTGTTTTATACTATGTAGTGATAGTGATAATTAAATCAGTGGCCTTAATTTTGACTCAAATCTGAAAAATTATAATACCGTTTCCGTTTACTGTCCGTTCGTGGTATACGGAATGTGTGTGGTGATTTCCTCTAGTATCGTAAGTCACCTTTTACGATACTTTAGAATATAATGCATCAATGCTAACATCCTAACATCGCATCATCTACCTCCTTTTTTTTTTATCTTTATTTTGGTACAAAACAATCACTACGATAATTACATAAAATTTTAACATATTACATTTTTAGACTAAGAGTACCGAAAGTTACTTCAGAATTTCGAACAATAATTTGATGTGAAAAAAGATAAGAAGCAGTAATACAAGTACAGTATCGAGAAAACAAACATACATGATGTAAGTATAATATTGCAAACAAATTAAATCAAATAAACCCAGAGCTTATATATGGATGAATTGGACAGCCAATAAAAATATGATGTGCCGCCAAATGTGTAGCAAGTTAAATAAAAAAACAATACTTTAGGTATAAAAAAAATGAGACAAACCCAATTATCTCTCATTAGTGCATAATTCTTCCAATAATTTTTAACTTCTCAACGAGACATTGAATAAGCTACATATATGGTTAAATTCCTTGTGTGTGTGTAATGTCAATGAGCGAGAGATAAAACAGTTTCTGGTGTAATTTTTGTGAAGGGCTGACGGCATGAAATATTTTAGTTTTCGGTTAGCACGTATTGGCAGCCTTGCTTATTTATAATATTAAAAGTAAGTAGACCTAAGATTTTTAGGTTAATGAGGGTTGTATTATAAGACTCCTGAGAACCACGGCGAAAGTTTGTTTTATAATTATTTTTTTACCATTTAAGTGTATATATTTTTATAAAAAGGATTCCAGATATGGTATGGTATTCATGGTAACGGTGTTATATTAAAACAAATCAGTTTTCGTTTGAATGCCTCAAATAGTTATACAACTGTATTTCATCGTCAACTTCGTAAATCAAAGGAAGGTTATTTAATCAAATAATAGCCAGCAATATTGCAATAGGAGTCCCCACAGTAACGTAATGAACACTTAGTGGCGGCTTGAGCATAGTGCTTAGGTAATTACATTTGCTCAGCAGCCGTGGTTCCGAGCCCTGAGTGAGGAATATACCATCTTAAACCACAAACAATTCCGATGTAGGTATGTGACTGCAAATACAAGTAATACGACAAGATGCTTTAGTTGGATTCCTGACCTCTTAACGTTTTGGAACTGCCTTATGGTAGATTATGAAGTCGATAACCAATATTTTAAAGTGTATTTATATAGCTTTCTCATCAGTGGCGGATTTACAAATTTTCAAGGTATAGGCTGTGAAGCTTTTGCCGCTCTTGCCTCCACAATTGTCAAATTGTCATGTCCTAGATTATTTTTACAATTCAACAACTTCGTTGGAATTGCACGTAAAATAATTTTTAGGTATATTTTTGAGCTCATTAAAGCTCAATCATGTAAGATTTGGAAGGCGGGGTAATGCATGCTACTTACACAATTGGTAGACGTGAATAAACAGAAAAATCGGTAAAATTATGCACTAAATTCAAATTAAAATCACTAAATTATATACAAACCATGCAGTTCGCAGCCTTCAAAATTATACTAGATTTAAAAAATCTAAAAATCCCACGTTTTTCAATGTCCTAAAAAGAATAAAATAACCCTGCGGGGCAAAGCGAGGGGCCACTCAAAACGTGGGGGCGCATATTACTAAGAGGAGATTTTAAAGAGATGAATGACATGCATTGATGCCGATTATTGTAAAGATGCGCCCCCACGTTTTGAGTGGCCCCTCGCTTTGCCCCGCAGGGTTATTTTATTCTTTTTAGGACATTGAAAAACTTGGGATTTTTAGATTTTTTAAATCTAGTATAATTATTTTATTCTTTTTAATTATTAACTCAACGAAGTAACCATGTGTTACGCAACAATCGGATAAGCCCCATACAAAAGTGAAAGTTGCCGAAAGTGGACCTGAAAGTGCATCTGGAAAGTTGAAAGTTGCTTTAGAGTGCATTGTCATCGGGTTCTGAACTATCCTGAAAGTTTCAGCTTTCTAGCTTATCGGAAAGTGCCTCAAATTTAAGTTGCAAGATTTTGCCCGGACAGACAAACAAATAAGAAAAGTGAGATAAGAAAAACGTGGTAAAAAATATTAGGACTGGCTGTATGGGTTGACGGTAGGAAAGAAAAATACATTTTCTATAATTTCGCTCTTTACACTCATTCAAAGTGCGGGGAGAGGACGCATTGGGCGCAAAGACCGATTACAGATTCGCCGCCCCCAACCGATTACTCGTTGGGGGAGGCGAACTAGCTGTTTTACTCTAGAATATGGAAGATTGCTAAACGGATTCACGGAACGTACAATGACAAATGATAAGTGAGAAGGGAAAGTCGTCGGCAAAATTTGTTGCAGACTTCTATCTGTAAAACATCAGAAAACAGAATACAGAAAACCGTCATTCAGAAATCTTTTTGATTTCTGGTAGCAAAAAAAAAAAAATCGGTAACCAAAGTGCCGCCCCAAAAATCTGCCGCCCTAGGCTCAAGCCTACTCAGCCTGCTGGTAAATCCGCCACTGTTTCTCATAGTTTTTAAAAAGAATATTCACAATACGTTACACACATATTACCCAAACAACTTCAAGTCTAGCATAATTATAATACTTTTAAATATTTTAACACAAATATGAGTCGTTATATGAAAGTATAAAGTTAATAATAATAGTTGATTGAAAATATTTATCGATATTTATTTCTGTACAACTTTGGAACATTAATGTAGCGGCCTGGCAAATAAGAAATCACGTAGGTTTTTATAGAAAAGGAATTAATTATATAAGTGAAGAAGTATAATTATATTCGTGACTCCCGCATAGGTAGAAAACAAGATTGTGCTATTATTTTGTCTAGCAATACATAACATAACTATTCTTAGTAAATATGGCTTGGCTTATCAGCACAATGAATCAATCCGTAAAAGTACATAGTATCCGCTGCCGAAGGGCTGAGGGCGTAGTTTAATATTCTCGTTAACCCCTGGTTATCCAAATAAATGTGTTACGAGTGGGTCCAGGTCCGTAATACATCAGCTAGGAACGAAATTGGTCAGCTTGGGTTAAAACTGACATCTCGACCGCTGGGATATGACCGCCTCAAAGAAGACAGAGCGGCTTCCACCTAAACATGGCTTTATTGTGTAATAAAAACTAAAAGAAGTATTATTTAAAAAGTAGTAGTAAAAGTAGTAGTTTGAGGGGAAAATAGATTAAACATCACAAAATGTTGAAATTCTGCAAGATAAATAGTTACTTTCTATAAAAAAATCACGACTGAGTGATTTTATCCATAATGGAACAAATGTATTGTATATATATTTTTAAATATGAATATTTGACAGAAACATGAAAACTAAATCTTAATAACGATTGTTTACATTTTACACAAGTGCGGACGGTGGAGGACGTCAACCGAGTGTCGTTCGTCTGTCCCCAGCCTGAAAATAAATAATATTATATCTTGTTACATTTTGTTCCAAAATGTGTGTATGCAATGTAATGTAATGTTTTATCTTCACTGCTGGGGCAAAGGCCTTCCATAGGTGGAATAACTCACTAAGCTACGTGTGCCCGGTGCGGTTGCTTAATCTCCTTATATGCTTATATATTAGTAATATAGTCATTAGTATTTACAATATGGTATAAAACAAAATTTATATCTACGGGTATACTCGTACTTATACGGATAAATCTGTTTGTGTGTGTTTTGTTGAAGCCCCTTACTATTACTGGCTATATAAGTTCAGATATTAATAGGTGTATGTAAGTTATAAATGTATCACACATTTTTTATATTTCAGCCAATGGATTTACACTTTGTGGAGTTATAAAAGTTATTGTTTTGTTCAGTCTACCGCCACTGATATACTCAATTAGCAAACATTAAGTCATAATATTTTTTAGAAATGCAACAAGCCCTTAAAAACGTCAAAAGGGGGTTAAAGTATGAACGTTTGATTTGATAAAAATAAATTTGGTCTATGAAGCTATATACATATAGACTTGGTGATAAAAGCCCTTTAGCGAAGCCACAACTATATTTAGTAAGCTAAAGGAGACTAAATGTATTATTTCTATATAGTTATACAAATTTTTATTGCCGATTTTACTCCTTGAAAATATATTTTTGCGGCAAAATGTAGCTCATATCATTTTTCCAGGTCTGATTTAATTGCAGAGGCGAAATTGTTAAACTATTGCCACGAGAACTTACGTTTTACTATATAAAATCCCAACTTATAACATTTACTTTTAACCTCACAATTGTAATAAATCCATCTTTACTGCGATCTCCAAGTGTTGCCTCGATCCGGCTCTGAAAGGCATTCAGCTGGGATGGTGACGATATCAATCATCTTGTTGAATAGGTGTATAAAGATCGTATCACCTGTTCTTATTTTAAACCTGTATTGTACAAATACAATACAATAACACTTTATTTATTACACCACAAAAACAGTGTGTGTGTGTGTGTGTGTAACAATCAGCGGCCTTATCGCTAAAAGCAATCTCTACCAGGCAACCTTAGGATGGAGAGGTTAATAAGAAAGCTAGAGTTATGGTGGTGTAACTTAAAAAATAATAATTAAGGAGATATATTTATAATGAAAAAAAAAATAACGAGGGTCAAAACTTAAATGAAATATAAATAAATGTACATAATAATATATACATACTATACATATTAATACTAATATATTTATTGTATAATAATACTGTATTATAAAAATATTGTATATGTTTGTAACATAAACAGTATAAATATCAATAAACATAAATGTCTAGTTGATAGAGAGATAGAGATAGTGAGTCTTAATTAAATTATTAAAAATAGAAACAGATTGTACTCGTCTTACGGAAACTGGAAGTAGAATTCTAAAGACAAACAGCTTGGACCGTGAAGGAAAGGCTATAAAAGATTGTGCTGTAAGCGGGAATTCTGAGCGCCAAATTTTCTGATGACCTCAGGGATAGTGTGGTTGAACTGTGAAGACAATTAAAACATTCTTTGAGATAGCGCAGGGATAAAATATTGACCAAAACATTGTGAAGAATAGTTATTTCCTGCAAAGGCGAATAGGAAGCCAATTGAGCTAAGAATGAAATCGAGAAACATGATCATATTTGCGTAGACCAAATATGAAACGAATACTAAAGTTCTGAAGTACATATTTAAGTTTAGTTTAAACACAAAGACAAGTTCTCAACCGTGTTAATCTTTTAAAGTCAAGCGCTGGTAATAACTTATCGGCATCACACTATAAATAAGCTGATACGTGCACGTTAGATATAGCTATCAGGAGCTATGCCGGCAAATATTTAATTTTGGTCGATAAGTAAATTAATTTCGGCAGACATCAGATTTCGCCACGTGCTGCTAATATATTGAACCAATGCTATTGTAATACAATCTGTCATTAGCGTTGCATCATAGCTCATGTTATTTTAAAACTGAATAATTAAAATTGAATTAGTGTATGTATGCACTAAATCGCGTTAAACGAGTCAGAACACATACCAGCATAACAGCTCATATTAACAGAATAATTAAAATTAATAAAGAAGTGTAATTAAGTAAATAGTACGTTGTTCACCGACGGTAGAATGTGACCAATCACAATAAGGGTTTTAAAAGCTCACGTGATTAGAATCGTATTTTCTTTCGAGTGGTACATAGTACTTTATGCTCCATTTACGAGGAAATATTTATCTCTTTGCCATTGCATGAAATCATGACAATTAGGTAATTTATCGTATTCATATTTTCAGAAAATAAGTTCTAAATGACTGTTTGGGAGTAATATTTCTGTGCTGGTTGCATCATTTCAATATAATATAAGATATTCAGTATAGAGATACCACAGCCACACAACAAGGAAGACATAAACATGAACTCCATTCCAGGTTACATTTTTTCTTTTGACTTTATCCGGTATAACATTCATTTAAAATTTTAAATAAATAATGTTTTGTATGTTTTGTAGGCAATCAAAACATAACTAATAGACGTACCTCAATCCCAATACTGGCTATCGATTATTAAGAGTAAGATGATATCCAGTATTGAGGAACTTCTACTAAAAAAATTGGGGAACCTTTTATCATTAATTATAATTAGTATGAAATGGCGTTAAAAGCATAAAGCAATTTAAATAACTACCACGGGTCACCGTAACACAACATCGACGAACGATAAAAACTCACTTGAATTTTGACAGACCACCTTTGCTTAATTAGATTTATTATAATAAAATAGGTGACGTTGATTATTTATTTTATAAATACAGTATTGAGTTCGCCCCTACTTCCCGAGGTGTAGTACAAATATATTTTGATATGCACGTAGATATGCATATAAAAACTTGTTTCTCTTACTTCACTTGCATAACTTTTATCGATTTTATTTCTTTCATTCTTACATTCACACCAATAAACCTAGCCCAAAGTAAGCACTATAAGGCTTGTGTTATGGATACTAGGGTAACGGATAAACATACATATATGATACATAGATATTTAATATCAATAGATATATGTATATTAATGTCCATGACTCAGGTACAAATGCTCGTATTCATCATACAAACATCTGCCCCTTCCGGAATTCGAATCCAGAACCGTCGGTGCGAAAGGCAGGATCGATACCGTTACACCAAACAGTCGTCAAAATATTTATTTCGTTGTAATCGTATGGAATTCAATTTTTTCTCTCTTCAATATTATACGAAATTTTCATTCCATTCTGTGAAATAATAATGGCAGTTATAAAGCTCTTTATGACACGTAGGTAAGACTAGTACGCCGAAAATGAATTTGAGTGGATATAAAGATATTATGGCATGAACACATACATTAATTTTCTTCGTTTATAGCAAAAACACATATTGGTAGTAAGACATTATCATCTCAGCCGAAAGATGTCCACTGCTGCCCCCAAAAAAGAGTGTTTTGCCGTATTCTCTACGGTTAAACATTGAAGTAAGAGAAGGCAATTCAAAATACGCTGCTGCCCATTTTGGTATCTACGGGAAGGGTATGGTACCTCCAGTACCTATAAGTAGTCTTCTTTGATATCGTAAAAGTATAAAGGTGTCCGTTTAAGTGTAGCCGGCCACTATAAGGCTTACCGGATATCAGTTGGGTTAGAAAATTATAAAAGATTTCGCAAATGTGCAACAAAGTAGTGGCTCAACTAAAACAGGAAATTTTTTGCAGATGTTTCCAATATATTTAGTTTCTTGATAATGAAATATTGCACTACTATTACATACATACGGATGCTTGGTACAACGGTAGCGAACCTACCTTCTGGTCCCGGGTTCGAATCTCGATAGGGGCATATGTTTGTGCGATGAACAGGTAGGTAAGCGCTTTACCGCTATCTCGCCTAGAAAATACCCATTCACTCGTAACTTGAAGACCCCTAAATTGCAAATTTATAATTTATAAGGAAACACAGACTCAGGCCAAGAGTTTCACTCTTTAGCGGTACAGATTACAAAAATGGAACCAAAACGCTTAGTGCGACTCTTTGGTATATCAACCATGTAATGATGCCGCCTATTTGTAAGTCTGGTTGTCCTATGAAAAAATGGAGACGGCGGAACAAGTCTGTGCAATTCTGCAGCACACCCTCCATAATGTATCCTATAAAAAAGGATAGGCTAGCTACCTTCCATCTATGTTCACGGCTTTTCAGTTTATTATTAACAAGATCGTCATTGGCGTCTGGAGTTGGTATTGAGCGGAACCGTCCCAAAGACGAGACCGACACTCAGTCACACGAGTACTCCAGACACGATCGAACTTGCGCTTGGTAAAGATTGAACAACTGTTCCGGCGTGAAGTACCTTCTCACCTTCCTCAGAATGCCAAGTTTAAAGTTAATTTATATATAGTTATTGATATATTCAGTACATTATTGAGTATCCGTAGTACAAGCTCAGATTAGTTTAATACTGAATATTTATGAGTTGTCTGGAATTTACAATAGTAACGTAAAAAGGTTTTTTTTTCAGAAACGATGAAACATTGGTTGCACTTTTGGATAAAAAAATATGCCACATAAAGAATCAAAATGTGTATTTGGAATCTATATTAACATGAAGCTCAGATATATTGATTACAACAGTATTGTAATTACAAAGCGATATCTAAGTGCGTTATTCGGGTGACCAACGTCTTTTGTTCTTCTCCGAACCAATATCTGAATTAGGTTTGTTATTACTAGAAATGTTAATTAATAAACTTGGCTTTTACTTGTTTATAATTTTGTACTTTTATTTACTTATCTTGTTTTATGTTATTTATTATGCATTTAATAGCATTATATCTAATGCAATTTTACTAGTAAAACCCAACATTCAACGTCAGATGGACGTTGAATTTAAACTAAAACAATAGATTCCATCTAAAGTGCTAACGAACCGTTTCAGTTTTAGAATTTCACTTAAATCTGAAAATGTAGATTTATAATTTTTATATTTTATGCATTTTAAATGCGATCTTATAAGATAAATTATTATAATAGAAAAATACTAGAAAAAATCGACTCGGGTCACAAGTGAATTCTCAGGCAGGAAATCGGCGGGAAATCGGCGACAAATCAGCGGAAAATCTGAAAATGTAACTTAAAATTATACGATTAAATTACGGTTAAATTACGGTTACAGATTCCTAGACGATATGTTTTCAACCTTGAGTTCAATAAATAAATTATAATATAAATTTTATTATTAATATTGTCAACAAAAGATACGTTTTTGTTTCGTGTTGATGAACTGTTGATTGTAGATGAAATCTCTAAGAAATTAAGCTGTCACTGTTGAAGTAATAGGAAAATATCTACAGATTATATGCTTTTTTACATTTTTGTTATTGCTGGGAACATACACGTATGAGACCAACATTTCATTTTTCGTGCTCCCTGTTTTTATGAATTTATTTGAAAATAATGTTCAATGAAGTAATCTCTATTATCTTCTATTCATTAGTTCATATATTTTTCAATTATGTATTATTGTCTGAAAAAACAATAATTTTTGGGCGTGGTCTGATCAGAAAAATAAAATAGGTCCTTCATATTTAGTTCTACACTTTCGCGTTGTTCACTCAAAATGAAACAATTTTAATTGGTTAACTATACTCGACTATTTTCATTATTCTGAACTCTTTCAATTCAATTTAATAGGTGGATGTTGCAGGCAAGTTTGTCAATGCTAATAACAAATATTCACCTGTCTGAAAAAATTAAGAAACTAATTTATAATTTCAAAATACTGTATGGATGCTAAACGATGTTAAAAACCTTGAAATAGCTGAGAGATGCGCAAATTTAGGATTTTATCGTAAACCGTCTTGTTTTATTTGGCTATCAAAGCGCCAATGTAAACTATTTATGTATCGACATCGCGCAGTGTTTGGAAAGTCTTATAATCCAACAACAACAAAAACTACTACAAGTATGAGACATGATAGAACTTACCAAAGAAATTAACTGTTGCATATAATTATTTTGTAAATGTGTATTTGACAAATATGAAAAGGGACATAAAATATAACATTGAATTATATTAATTTAAAAATTATTATTATAAATTTGGAGCAAATGCGTTATTACCTACAATGTTAAAATCGCCGTCACCTTAAATAAATTTCTTCAGTTTTAAATATTATAGAAGCGGGAGAATTTTCTTTGACGAAGTAAAATAATCTACTCTAAAGGTCGTTATTAATACAGCATGGACCATAATTCTGGTAGACTTTGTAAAAGTATGTACGCGCGAATACTTCGCGCACGCAAAACGCGTGAAATCGTTAACAAGATTCTGTCGTTATTGCGCGACGAAAATATTGTCAACACTACAATTTATAAAGCATGTAAATTATGCTCCAACGAGTCTAATGATCAAGAGCTGGGTGGAAAAGTTTGAAGCAACGGGTTCAAAATGTTATAAGCTAAGATCTAGAAGGCCTAGAACATCGAAAGAAACTGAAAACGTGCAGCGTGTGCGTACGTCCGTTTCTTGACCGCGACCTGAGCTTTCCACTAGTAAGCGATCTAGTGTGCTTTACTTGTCTAGAACCACTCTATGTCGCATACTTCATAAAGATTTACCCCTACGCCCATACAAAATCCAGATCGTGCAGGGACTAATACCCGACGACAATGTTAAAAGGTTTGCTAATGAGAAGTCCACCAGGTTATTTATAAAGGAAATGTTCACCTCAATAGTCATATCAATCGGCAGAACTGTAGATACTGGAACGACACAAACCCACAAATCAAGCACCAAATTCCATTACACTCGCCAAAAGTGACGGTTTGGACCGAACTACGCGCCCACGTAATCATCGGTTCGTTCTTTTATGAGGATAACAGAGGTCGTCTTGTTACAGTAAATACTGAGTGATATAATGAAAGGATCAAGAACCTTTTTGCACCATTTTTACAGGGATTATCAGGCTTTAAACGTTTAACTTACTTTCAACAGGATGGCAGCAGTGAGAGAAATTTTTGGCAAAAAGTCATCACAACAAGAGATGACATAAACTGGCCTACTCGAAGCCCGCATTTATCCTCTATGGATTTTTTTCCTATGGGGAAGTAAAATTTTTGAGAGCAATGCTGAGTCCATAGAAGAATTAAAAGAAAATATACGGGAAGAGAATCGGCTCATTTCCGTAAACACCTGCCAAGCAGTAGTTGACAATTTCAATTCTCGAATACTGCAGTGCCAGACCATTGGAGGATCTCATCATATTAAAAAAATAATATTCCCTATTGTAAGCTTACTTCAGAATTAAACATTTATTTTCTTTTGTTCCCAATGTGTTTTTTATGGATATTGCAAATGTTACGGGAATTCAGTTCCATCCTGTATTATACTTCAGACTATAACTCATTAAGAAAATATGTAAATCTGTAGATATATCTAGTAAAATAAAGGCAGTAAACTCCACCAAATTTGCGGGTTTCATATCTAAAGAAATTATTACTAGAATCAGGCGAAACACGAACTCACAATCTCTTGCTATCTACGCAAATAGTCTTTTACTAGTCAATTGAGTTTCCGAGACTTTGACAGAGCCGTTAAATTTTTCCAAGTATTTCATAAACTGATGCCAGCGGTATCGCTTCATATTCTAGCTAGGCACTTACAAAAGCGATTGTAATAGTTTTACAAGTATCGAATAATCGATAAAGAAGAAACAGCTATGTAATCATTATATTTTTTCAAGCAGGGCACCTGGCACCTGAGACAAGTAAATATTTTTCTAGTAAAAATATCTTTAAATATAAATTTAGCAGTGACATACCTAAATAACAAACACTTAAATAATGTTTGGCTTTACCTAGAATTACTATGGGATCTTCATATCGATTATTTGTCAGACAATACTTAGGTCCACTTTATACTGTTAAAAAAGACTGAAAAAGGCAAGATATTTTATTATTTTAGTTATACAGTTAAATGACCTAAGATTTTTGTTGTAGGCTTGTTAGCAATCATAATTATCTTTTCATTGGATATGTGTACTTACAAATTAGTTTCAAGAATAATACACATAGCATTTTTATCGATTTGAATTTAAAAAGCATTCATGGTTCAGAGAGCCCTCGCAACTTATCCAAGGTCTTTGTAAACTGATTCTAGCATTACACTACTACTGATGATGCGAACACAATTATATGACAGCACAGTTATTTTGTGAAAAAAAATCGCTTATACTGTCGAAGTGATCGGACAATTTTCAACATTATACATATCTTTATATATAAAAACTACGTGTCACAATGTTTGACCGCGATGAAATCCGAAACTACTTAACCGATTAGGATGATTTCTTTTTTATTTTGCTGGATTTGTTCCAACTTAGGACATAGGATAGGTTTACATAATATGCTAATTGTAATACCTAAGGCACAGCGACGCGTGGCCGGGCCAGCTTTTTATTTGTAATTTCTTCAACAGTTGCAATTTGTGTTTCCATAGAACTATATGCATTCAGGTAATAGGTCAGCTTAAGAATATCCAATTAATCCGGTCTACTTATAAATTGCGAGAGCTAAGGCAGGTAGTGGAGAAATGGTGCGCGATCCGGCAAGTGAATATCAGGCGTTATAATAAAATTGATTATTTACAATAATAATATAAAAATAATTTAAATATTAAAGCAATATTAATAAGGAGTATAAAAAGATCCAAGTTCCGGGGATAAATATGTTGAAATTTTAATATTACTTTCTACAGAATCAATAAACCATTTTAATTTCTTTGCGATTTTTTTATAATTAAAAATTTACCTGTACGAAAATCCTTATATTCCTCTACATGACATTTCCACTTCGATACTACCAGGGTAATCAATGCACATTTATTTTCCACTTGATAAAACATTATAAATTCAAAGAAGAAGAAGTGAAAACTATTTTATTCGTAAAAAATAACTAAACATTTATTCTAATTAGTCACTAAAGCTTGTCATCCAGTCTTTATTAATAAAAATAATAACTGAAAAGGATGGAGATTATAAATGTATAGTTTATTTAATTTTTAAATTCTCTCTTCTTATATTTCTCTATAAATCCCTTTGTGGACTACAACGCCTTTTTTAGCGGAAATGCACATCAATAGAAATTATAGCTTAAACTCTGCGCCGAGAAACTGAAATAAAATGGAACTTACCTCATTTTAAGAAAGATACTTCTTAAAATCTCTCGATGTTCTCCTATGACGTGAATCACTAAACTTGTAAAAAATCTGGGTACAGAAAGAAATGAGATGCAATTTTTATCAATAACAGAAAGCTTTTTTTTAGTTATTCAGAACTTAAAAAATATTCTACCACATTGTTTTATTTTTTAATTCAATTGAATCTTAGACGTTATTTCAATTTTCTTATTTACTCTGTGGACGATGTGTTCACCGACACTTAAAAACAGTGTGACGTCTTTACCCACTCAAGACTAAAATAATACTGGTTCATCACACAGAAACCATTACTCTCATTTTATCGGCTGTAATTTCATAGCGTGGCTTTTCATACTTCATTTTTCATTTCAGCGTTGATACTGTGTTGTACATGAAACGTCAATACATAAGGAGCATTGGAATAGAAACAATTTTGGAATTACTGCTTTGATATTAACTAATAGTAGAAACAATAGCTATAAAGGAAGCATAAAACAGATACGGTCAGCGCCCTAAACCGATAGTAACAGCCTCCGGAGCTTACAACATTCTGAGTGTGGTTGTTCATAAATGCGACATTCTCCGTTTAATTTTATGACCATTAGAATATATATAATGACAAAATATTAAGTTCATCCACATTACCATGATCTGTCGGAAGGATGGCCAAAACTTTGTTTTCTGCAACTCCTAAAATGGCACTTTGTATTCATTGATTTCTTTGGAAAACCTGTAGTTTGTAACGAAATATAAGGTCTTGATTTACTGACCAAATTAGTACATAGACACTATTGGTGCTCAAAGTTAGGATTTTACAAATACTTCCGTTCTAAAACGAGAACGGACAATCTTAGATCAGCAGAAGGTAATACTACTCCAAAAGCGTTCAAAAGTTTTCAGTTGAGAATTTTGATTCATAAGTAGCACAGTATAACAATATAGCCTATAAAATAAATTTATTCAGTATGAGTATTTATAATATGTATGTCGACCAATAACCGGAACCATGGCCTCCGTGAATCCTTCGTCGGGAGTCGGGAGATCTTGTATTAGAAATAAGCGAAAACTCCGCAAAAGTCGTTTCATGTTTTTTTAACTTTAATTACGCATTACATTACATAGTTTCTTTAAGGAAACTTTTCTTGTACGACTGAAACCGTGCCTTCTTCACGTGTTATTGTTTTATAAATAATAAGCGATTTTCTGATAACCCTTAGTTTTTACTGAGTTTAAAAAAATAACAATGTGACTTTTGTTATAAAAAGTAATATCTGTACCAAAATATTTTTAGAAATTGAATATCGGTACGGAATTAAGTATGTTTTTGTTTCTTGTATCGAATGAACTCGATGAATCTCTTACGTACCCTTTAATTAAAAAGAATTTAATTGAAGTTTTTGTAAGAGGTCCCACAGACTTAATGTTTTGATAAGACATGAGTTTGGTACCAGGACAAATAACAAGAACGATCCTTTTGTAATCTACATTTATTATCATATAATTTTAATCATTGATTATGGTTACAAATGCATTACTCACATTACAAATTCATAAACACTTCCAATAGACTTTATTTATTATTAAGATAAATCATAGTATACAGTTATCACATTTTCTCATTTCATTTGTAAAACTATCTTTTATAACGAACATTAAAGGGGAACATAGGGCGACGATTGCGGCTGGAGCAAAGGCGGCAAGACAATCTGCGGGGTGCGGTCCGTGCCAAAGCCAACCCAGGCCAAATCAAAAGGGCCAAAACTGACGGCCCCTAGGGCAGCGGCGGTGGTGCTCTCCATCCCGGAGGAGGAACAAAAGCAAAGAAGGAAGTCAGATTGGGTGACCCTGGTATCTCAGACGTGGGGATCAAGGTCATCTAGTCCAGGGCACAACTTATTGAAGTAGGTGGCGAAAACAGCGGGGCTTAGGCAGATAGCCTCGCTACCAAACTAGCCGACTTCCTTAAGGGGGTGGCGACGGTGTCCAGGCCCACCAAATCTGCAGATCTACGAGTTTACGGCTTGGACGACTTGACTTGAGTGGGCAGCCTCCCCGCCGCCTGCAGCTCCCCGGCGCTTGCAGAAAAGGGAGGCTGCCCACTTTTTTTTCCCCTTGTTCCTTCACCTTTTATATCTGTAAGTTTTGGCTATCTCGTTGTTTATTCATTTATTTATAATATAGTAAATTTGAATTGATCATAGTGTTTATTTATTAATTTGTCGGTACATTCACTTGCACATTATGTATACACATAGATTCGCTACAACGACTACAAAATCTGAATGATTTCAGAGTAGGTTTTATTTCATTCTATTGCGTCTTTGACAATGTCAACTACAAATACTAGGAAGGGAGCCCTTATACTTTAGTCTATTATTATTTCTTATAATCTGTCTGTGGCTATTTTGGTTTTTATTTTTGTTTTCAGGTCCATTCTCTTCGGTCTGTACCAAAACCCAAGCGGTTATCAGATGGAGCGCTGTTTTTTCAACGCCAGGTTTACAAGTGCTGTCTGGCATATCTGTGCAAATATTGTGAGAGTGCCCCATGACCGGTAAGTGCTTGGTAGAGGAGGTGACTTGGTTCTATTTCCCGGACTGTTTTGTACGTGGTGCACATATCCGGAGAGTATACCTTGGTCACCGTGATAGTTTCAGCTTCTTCGTACCTACTCTGCCAGGCACTCAGCGTCTTTACTCGAAGCCGGCGTTTGACACCAGAAATGGTGTCCAATATCGTATTCCGGTGCAGTCTTTTTATACGCTGCTTCCTTTGCTAGGGTATCGACTCTCTCGTGCCAGCTGTATCGATATGTGCTCTGATCGAGAGCATTCTCACAATTATGCCGCTTTGCTTAATTTGGGTTATGTTATTTTTTGTTTTTACTGACTATGGGTGTAGAGAGTTTGCTTTATTAGGGTTTTGAGTGCTGATTTAGAGTCACTTAAAAGTGTAATGTCTATTTCTTTTCATTGTTTAATTAATTCTGTAACCCTAAAAATTGCATACAGTTCCAGCAGTAATTGGATAGTTAAAATTTAGAAGTTTTGACTTCCTGGCTGTCTTTCCATACCGTAAACGCAGCACCAGCCCTGCCCTTTATTTTGCTACCGCCCGTATAGTATTGAAACTCTTACTCCTGAAATTTTTATTTCTTTTGCTAGATTAATTGTGCCCCCCCATATTTATAACTGGATCATTGTATTTTAATTTGTTTGTGAATGTGATAGCTTGTGTTTTTGCAGGTCCAAATTTTAATTTGTTTTTTTTTGTCCTCATTCATATATCTGATTGAGTGTCCTGTTAGCTTGTTCTTCTATCTCTGCAGCGTATTTTCCTTTAAATATGAATATGATGTCGTCGGCGAAGGCTTGAACTTGAATGTCTTTATTTTCCAGGTTTTCGAGCAGTTGATACAATAGGTGATTCAAAAAGGTGGATCCTCCTATTGAACCTTGGACGCAGCCCTTTTTTGTTGGGACCTCGACTTTTTGGTTCGCGTAATTAATACTGACTTGTCTATTATTAGGGTAATCGGCGACCACGTTTATGAGATTTGATGGGCAGTTCTTCTTGAGTTATTGAATTTTAATAAGCGGGCACAAACGGAGTCGAAGGCTCCCTCTATGTCAAGCGAGTTTAAGGTCACCATTTGTTTCTAGGTCATTCCTTTGTTTATATGCTGCATTATGTCACAGAGGGAGTCCTCGGTACTTCGTTGCGGTGTGGATCTTCGACTTCCCAGTATTCCGCTAAGTTTCCTACACTAAGATGACAAAATTGATAATAACTGATAGAATGATATGATAAATGATATTAACTGATTGGATAGAAGGAAAGGTTAAATATTATAATAACCTATTCCAACGAATGCGTAATTAGCACTGATTTTATTGCACAACTTGCAGTTCTTATAATATATAGAATATGCTTACCTAAAAATTATATAACTTGTACGATATCTTGTACACAAACTGAAATATTTTTATTTACCACGTTTTTCTTATCTCACTTTTCTTATTTGTTTGTCTGTCCGGGCAAAATCTTGCAACTTAAATTTGAGGCACTTTCCGATAAGCTAGAAAGCTGAAACTTTCAGGATAGTTCAGAACCCGATGACAATGCACTCTAAAGCAACTTTCAACTTTCCAGATGCACTTTCAGGTCCACTTTCGGCAACTTTCACTTTTGTATGGGGCTTATCCGATTGTTGCGTAACACATGGTTACTTCGTTGAGTTAATAATTAAAAAGAATAAAATAATTATACTAGATTTAAAAAATCTAAAAATCCCACGTTTTTCAATGTCCTAAAAAGAATAAAATAACCCTGCGGGGCAAAGCGAGGGGCCACTCAAAACGTGGGGGCGCATATTACTAAGAGGAGATTTTAAAGAGATGAATGACATACATTGATGCCGATTATTGTAAAGATGCGCCCCCACGTTTTGAGTGGCCCCTCGCTTTGCCCCGCAGGGTTATTTTATTCTTTTTAGGACATTGAAAAACGTGGGATTTTTAGATTTTTTAAATCTAGTATAATTTTTGATATAAAACGTCGATAACTTCTGCCTGATTAAAACTAGAAAAAGGCAATTTTGGGGGTATAAAAACAATTTCACCAGTTTCGTTTACAATTTCTATTGTACATTCGATCAAAAAATATTTTGAATTGATTATTTTGAATCTTGTACCGCTGCATAGTTTTATATGTGGCCAAAGATACGATCTGCTCTCATCCCCCTCTATATTTATAATAGACAAAAATATCCTGTTTACTCTGAGACAAAAATTGACAAAAATCTCCATAGATAAAATCTGCAGCTACCCATTGGGCATTTACTGTTGCGTTATTCTCGCATTATCTTATCTATCGTCTCACCTGAGGTTTTATGAAGCCTCTTTCGAAATTATTAATCAAACGGCAATCCTTCATTAATTTTCCGGCGGTACTTTGTGTTTAAATATTACAGATGCTCGAATATAATTTTATCATCGCTACAATTTTTTTCTGTGAAAGTCTATCCAGTCACTAAGTCACTCTATCCATTGGTGAAAGCCGCCTGAAAATCCATTCAGTAGTTTTTGAGTTCATTGCGAACAGAAAGACGCAGCAGAGGACTTTGTTTTAAAATATGTAATGATTATTAGTTACTTTTTGTTAATCACTTAGAAAAAAAGATCCCTTTGTTATCATATCATTTTTTTAATGGGTTCGCTCTTGATCCTAATCAACCCCGGGGGCCAAGACAGGATCCACTATGGAACGAACTAACCCAAAAGGACTCAGTACTCGGAAATACAGACGAGGGAGGGTTTCCACTCCTTTGCTGAGCGCATTATAAAAGAAGCGCTTAGTGCGACAGGTAGGAACAGCAACCAAGAAAGGGGGGTATAATAATTAATAAATTTTAATACATATTCACTTATTTACATTCGCATTCTATTAAACACAGAAATCAGCCAGCCAATAACCCTATTTGACAGTTTAATAACAAAAAGATAGTTGTAATAATTACATTTTGTATTTCCCTCTGAAACGCTAGGTCACGTGACAAATCAAAGGCGTGACGTAACGATGTAATAGTCTTCATGTAAACAATACGTGAGAGATTAGTTTTTCGTTCATGATTCTTTAAAAAATGGCTTCAAAGTCCTATAGAATATGTGCTGTTTCTTTGTGTGAAAATACAAGTATCAAAAGCTCTTATAAATTATTTATCCACGTGCCACAATCGCAAAATCTTCGTGTAAAGTGGCTGCAGTTAGCACGGCGTGATCCGACCAGTGTATCACCCAAATCTTCAATTTATTTTTGCGAGGATCATTTTGATGCAAGTAGTATTACTTGAATATATCTATAAATATTGATAATTTACGTTTGATAAAACTGTAGCTACTAAAGGTACCTACGGTACTCTAGTAAAATTTTGAGGTTAAAGCAAAGTTGTTTATTTATCAATATTATTATTTTGTGTTTAAACGCACTCATTTCCTCTTTAACACTGATTTGTCTCTATTACATCTGCCCAAAGACATGGAAAACTACATGGAGTACAATATTATGTGTTCGGAATGACAATGACATGACAAGACATTTTATTTATTACATCGTGACGTCACGTGCTCTGATTGGTCGTTGAGACGTTTCGTCTAAATGATGCACAGATTCAAAAACTCTAATTTTTATTTAGGAAATTTAGGATTTTTATTTGTAATTTAAGTCAAATATTATTAATTAGGACCTTAAATTCTATAGTGTTCAATACAATATTTATTTATTTGTTAACTATGTCAAATACCCTATTACGGTCATTGTAAGCTGGCCGAAAGAACATTATGAGTAATACTCCCATCGACTAATGAAGGCGAGATAGATCCTAAGGTAAGAAAAATGGTGGCGGGAAAAGGTATGCCAGGGGGTAATTTATTGCCCAAGGATCAATTTTTCTCAACTTTATTTTGTTCATCACTTAAATTACCTTATTTGTGTTACATTTTTGTTTTGTTTGTTATGCTCCCGACAGAGGAAAAGCTAACTCGGTGGCATTACATTTCTATTTTCAGTTTGTTACTGAAAGTCTCTATTGCCTTGTATTCCAGTATAATTCTAAAAAACCGTTTCACCTTTTTTGTAAATTTAAATCCTATTTTTTTCATCATACAAAATCTTTATATATATAATTCTTCTGTGAGTGTGTATGTCACTGAACTCCTCCTAAACGGCTGGACCGATTTGAATGAATTTTTTTGTGTGTGTTCAAGGGGATCTGAGAATGGTTTAGATTCACAAATCAGTCCGGCAGATGACGCTGCAGTCGGCACAGCAAGGCGTGGCCGGTTCAGCTAGTATCTTCATATAAATAGAAAAAAAAACATAAACCATCCAACTGCTTAAAAGTCTTTGGTTCTTTCACCTTTGTTTGCTATCTTCAGTTGAATTATGATATATTTTATTTTAAGGGTATTTATATCTTGTCCAAAAATGAACTTAGTTAATAAATACAATGCTTACTCGTAAAGAAGATTTTTCTCATTTTCATTATTATCGAATTAGTTTGCACATATTCTCAAAATATCGCATAAAAATAATGAAAGGTCAGAAAAACATCTATCGCGTCAGCCAGGGTAGTAATAAATAAATTAAACTTTATTGTACACATAAGAAAATATCACAAGAATAATAGAAAGAACAACATATACAACAGGGAGCCTCATTGCTAAGCAACAATCCAGAGAGTATGTAATCATTCCGTCGTACAACATTATTTCAGGTAACCTTGAGTGAAGAGAAAATAAAAACAAGACGGCTTTAGAGCAATACTGGAGGAAAAGCAAATAACATCTTACAATCAATAAATATAAATCTACTAATAAATATAAAATAAAAACTTTTTGTCTCGTTTCTTTTAAAAATTAAGCTTGACAAAGTTTGGCAAACGTCAGTCGGTCACCTCTCACCGAATCAGAAATAAACTTGTATCTCGGTTAATGAGGTGCAGATAGACGTAGGAAGTCTTCTATGCTATCATAGCGATCAAAGAGAGAGACGATTTAACTTTAGACTCAGTAGTTATCACTAGTCTACCACTAGTTCGGAAATTGGGAGGCCTTTCCGAGAAGAAGTAGCGAAAGGAAATCGGGCAGGGGGACCGACCACCATCTTACTTTAATTATCTGTAAAAAGAGCTAACTACATCACTAAGTCTTGCTCTTGCAGTGTGTGTCTTTGGTGATATTATTTTTCTAATAACGGAATACCAAGTTGGTGGAACGCTCCAACCTTCATCTCTATAGAAATTATATATAGACTTAGTCATCCTGTGATCACCGCTCCTGTGAAGGTGTCGAAACGTTAGGGTTAAATAAAAAAATGTGCGCAAACAACCGTAAATAAGTTATATTATATATGTGTAATGTGCGCGGAACTGTAAGAACTAAGTATTTTGTTTACCTTGTTGTACATAATAAAACTTTATGCCGCGCTTATAAAGGATAGTTCTGTGTCGAGGGGTTTGGCAAACAGTATCTGATCTGCGCTTACAAGTTTGCATTTTCTTGTCATAAGGAAACTGCGAATGTTTGCATTTTATTGTAGACACAATAAAAAGCTGTCTAAAAAGTCAAAATTGAGCCATCAGAATAAAGCTGTTATGTTGGGTGTCGGAAAGGTCATAAATTTCAGAACTGCTCTTTGTGCTTTCTCAAGCGGTAGATCCAGCCACTGAGTTAAAATTATTAAAATAAATGTTAATTTTCAAATATGAGCCTTAATAGGGACATCATTATTATGTGGAACTGTGGTAGCATATAAAGCGAAAGTGATACAATGTGTTTTATTTATATTAAATGTTAGTAACTTTGTATTTAGCCATTTAATAACAAAACGTAAAGCTAAATGGTCCTTTAATAACCAAAACGTCGTTAGCATAGACATATATGTAACAACGAGGAACGTGGAGCTTACACAGGTCATGTTGAAGAAAATAGGACCAAATTTTGACCCTTGAGGGACACCAAAGGGAAAACCTCGGTATCTTAGATGATGTAAATAATAAGGTAGATGGTAAAAAACATCTTGGTGAGATTTTGGAGATAATCTTTGAAAAGAGAGAATGGATGTCCTTGTACACCACACCGCTTCAGCTTGGTTAAAAGGAATCAGATGGGGACCGTGTCGAAGAGCTTAGACAGGTCCAGAAAGATACCAATGTACTTATATTTGTCATTAATAGCTCCCACTATTGTGTCCAACAATCAATTAATAACGTTTTCCGTACTGATACCTCTTATAAAGTCATATTGGTTTTCAGCAATTTCATAAGTGGCATTGAAGAAGCTCATGAGCCTGTCAGTAAAGCTTTTTCTAGAATTTTTGATGTTGCAGTCAGGGCAGATATTGGTCTGAAGTTTTTAACTTCATTTTTATTCTCAGACTTTATTCTCAGTCTCAGAATAAAAATGATCTATTTATCTCTATTTCTTCTCAGGTATAGAATATAATATAGCTTATCTAGATGAGTTGGAGAAAACTCCTTAAGAAAAAGCTGGCTGAAAAATGATTGTTTGAACGCGAAAAGCGAAATTTTACTAAAGATTTTTTCACAACGAAATAAAATAGCAAGTTTAACCCTGGAGCAAAGGGCTGAATTAAAATTTCTCTTCGTAGATGGACATAGTAATAGTGCTATTTTACGAGAACTCAATATATTGCGATTCACAGTGAGGTTTTGGATTCGGCGTCACGGCGAAGAAGGGCAAATAAGAGATCATAGAAATAATTCAGGACGACGACCGATACTTACCGCCGCGCAAATAACAGTAATGATTCGTTGTTACGAAGAGAACAGTTTTACACCAACCAATAATTTTGCTGCTTTATATGACGTAAGTGCTCGGACGATCCGACGAGCTTTGCACATGCTGGACTACACTACGGACACCATGCTATTAAAGTGGAGCTGAACCCTCACCACGAAACAGCCCTGCTTAACTTTACGCGACAACATCTCGATTTTGATGGGTCGAATACTATATTTACCGACGAAAAAACTTTTAAATCAATCCAAATCGGAAGATTAACTTTATGGCGCTATAATCGATTTCGGTATGATGAATATCGTGCCTCAAAACGAGTCAGGTCGCATAACAGTACCTATACCTATTGGGGTGGATGAGCCTCGACGGCGTCGGAGAACTGGCGTCGTTAGAGAATAAGGCTACTGCTATTAATTATGTGTCGCTTTTGGAAGAAGTGATGCTGCCTACTGTGCGCGTCGTGTATCCTGCAACAGAATTCCCACACATTACTTACGTTCAAGATAATGCACGGATACACACAGACTGTGCTACTATGGCCTGATTCAACCTGCACCGTGACATTCGTCCCATTCAATGGCCCGCTCGATCTGCTGATTTAAACCCTATTGAAAATTGATGTGGGCTTATGGTTCAACGCTGGGACTGTCAAAATGAAAGAAGCCCTCATGCTCTTAGGTCACATTGTGCTCGAGTATGGGATGATATCAGAGGGACCGATCTATGCACGGGTCTTGTTGCATCTATGCGAGATAGACTACGTACCGTCATAGCTGCGGATGCAGGTTATACTAGATATTAAATAAAGATTGTTGAAGATTCTATTTTATTATTTTTTCATATTCTTAGTTAAAAAACTACAATATTAGTGCTTTCAAAGAAGGTTTTCAATATATTAAACCACGGTAGTAGTCAGTCCATCTCCTAGAGCGATTGACTGTTATATCATTAGAAAAAAGGTAATCTATGGTCAATCAAATTATTATAAAATAGACTTGTGACCTAAATGCGTGCATGCGATTGTGGTACACATTTTCTGATCGCGACCGTATATGACCGTTAATTACTTAAAAGTAATAATGGAAAACCAAATTAATCGGAACGAGAAAACGAATTTCGCAGTATATATATATACTGTGAAATTCTTCTTATATTTAAATACACCTGATTTAGGATTTTAAGTAATGAGTGACAAATTAACTATTTGTGTCAATATATCGTAAAAAACTTATATTGTAAAATTATTGTTTCCAACGGGATCGGTAAAAAAACAACCGGGAATGGGACTGACTTTTTTTATTAATTCAAATTTAAGTAAGAACCCTACAATAGGTACATTTAATGAGCGCATTACACTAAACAACTTAGATTTGTAAAGAATGCTAATGAGTCAGCTTCAAGTAGATTGATAAATGTTATTACACAAAATAAAAAGAACATAATTATGAGTTCTTACTACTACCAATTCGAAAGTTATAGAAAATATGGTTACAGTTTTGATATTATTAGGTTTAATTTTAACTTTTAATTTAGTAGGTAGATCGTTAATAAGTCGATAAACTGGGTTGCCAGCGGTACCTACGCTCGCCGTATGAAAAATATATTTAGGGGCTGTCCATTAATCACGTGAGGCTCGAAAGGGGGGGAGGGGTCCATAAAAAAATGATGAAATATCACAAGGGGGGAGGGGGGGTGTAGTAATATATCACGTGTATTTATTTTGTCAGCAAACGCGCGATACTGAACCGAAAAGCGGCGTGACGTGTATTTATTTTTCCGCCAAACGCGTAAAAAACGAAAGCGGCTTACTGCTTCTGTAGTTCGATGTTGTTGCCGAAGTTGAGATCTGACGACAACTCTATGCCATAATGCTCAAGGCTGTCGGTATCAGGTACAGATGTACCTCGGAAAGTAGGAGTGAGGTTGAAGGAACTCCTTTTTGCAGTGAAAATACACGCTTGCGTTTTGAGGCGTTGAAATGGACGAGGTTACTGTCACCCCACTGGGAAACGTGGTTCAACCTCTGATTCGTTCGTTCAACCATGGCCTCTCTCATCAATATCACGTCGTCGACGCTGGCTTTTGAATTAGACAGGTATCTCTCTACGACAGTACTGTCGTCTGCATACCCAACAATTCCAGGTATCAACAGGTCATTGATGTGCAGCAGGAGAAGTATCGCAGAGAGAACAGACCACTGAGGAACTCCGGCATCAATAGCCACTAAGTCAGAGGAGCAGCCATCGATAACTACTCTGATCGACCGTTCTGTCAGGAAATCGGCTATCCAATTACAAAAGTCAGCGGGGATACCATACGCAGGAAGTTTGCGCAGCAGACTAGCGCGTCCAAAAGCCTTCCAGATGTCAAGTGACTCGGCAAGTGCTTCGTCGTGCATCTCGATGGCCTCGCCCCAGCAGTGCGTCACATAAACTAGAAGATCCCCAGTTGAACGTCCACGGCGAAACCCATATTGACCGTCACTGAGAAGATCATTGTTTTCTAGGTACGAGAGCAACTTACTGTTCAACACTTTTTCCATTACTTTATATAGTATGGAAGTGATGGCGATCGGTCGGTAATTGCATGGGTCGGCACGACAACCCTTTTTGGGTACTGGCTGCACATTGGCAAGCTTCCAGGATTTTGGTACGGTTCTTATTTTGAGAGAGAGTCGATACAAGCGTGTTAGCACAGGAGACAACTCGGGTGCACAATACCTTAGTACTCTTGCTGGTATACCATCAGGACCACTGACCTTATTCACGTCCAGACCAAGTAAGACTCTACGGACCTGAATATTGTGAATTGTGATCTCCGATATTGAAGAATCACATCGAGGTATGTTTGGTGGTTGTTGAGAGCCGGTGTCTAGACGGGAACTGCTTGCAAACAGAGATGCAAATAAACTTGCTTTTTCAGTTCCAGAATGAGCCAGGGACCCGTCAGGTTTCAGCAAAGGTGGCAACAGGTTTCAGCAAATAAATAATTTGAAATTCACTTCGACTGACTTCGAAAGGGACCAGAACTGTTTACTTCCATTCGGGTAGGATGACAGTTTCGTCTCTATTCGGCTGATGTGGTCGAATCTTGCTTTAAGAATGACCCTTTTGCATGACTTGGCGGCCGAATTATAGCCTCTCTTCTTCGATCGGATTCTCCGTGCGTGGACCTTGCGATCGCGGATATGCACCGAGGCCTGGTAAGCAGACTGTTTTCGGGCCTCAGCACGAGCACAGGCCGCATTATACCAAGGCCGGGACTTGTAACCGAGCGGGATGTCGGAGAATGGAATAAAATACTCCATTCCCTGCCGAATTACGTCTGCAATCGCATCACCGTTACACGATGGGTCGCTCGAAGAGAAGCAAGTTTGCCGCCAGGGATAAGATGCAAATAAAATACGCATCTCGTCCCAATTTGCTGACTCGTAACGCCATACCCGCCTCATGCCCCTGGGGCTATCATGCGGAGGAAAGCAGATCGAATACGGATTTCACTCCACAATGGTCGAACGACCCCAGTGGAGCTAAGACCGATACCGAATGTGTGTGGATTAGTTGTCAGCAGTAAGTCAAGACAATTGGGTGTGTGGCCAGCAATATCTGGAATTCGCGTCGCTTGGTCCACCAGCTGAGTAAGATTTAGCGCCAGGGCACGCTTCTCTCCCAGCATGGTCAGTTTTCTGGTTTGGGAACAGCCACTTTTTATGGTGAGCGTTGAAGTCCCCCAGAAAAACAAGCTCCGCCGCTGGATATCGCACACTTGCCAAGTCTGCCGTCTCTGTGAGGTAATCTTTGAGCCGAGTCGTCTCCCGGTCACCGCTGTGCGATCGGCAAACACAGATGTAGAGCTTCTTCTCTACCCCTGTGTCCACCAGAAGCCAAATAACGGAAAACTCGGACTTTTTAAAGCATCGGAGACACCTACAGCAAATGTTATTACAGACGAACACACAGACCCCTGCACTCATCTTGAACTTATGCTCAAGCGGTTAACCAGGGTAGTTGACGTACGCCTCATCCGACGGGGTTGCTATCTGAGTGTCCGTTAAGAAGAGTAGGTGCGGCTTCTCGGTCTCCAGATGATGATGAACCGGATCGAGATTTGAGTGCAGTCCTCTGATGTTCGCGAAGTAAACTTGTTATTGGAGGAAGTGCAGCCGTTGTTTAAATTTCTTCTTGTGCTTCTGGATCATAGTGGTTAATGTTGGGGGGTTGGATTTTCAGTCGAGACGCTAATCAGTCGATCATTGAAGTACTCTTAGGCTAAGCTAACCACAGAATGGAACTCACCTGGAGACTGCGAGGACGCCTGAATCCCCCCGAAATGGCCACCGGGTCCTCCCATCCAGTCGCCAACTGGCACGGTGGAGCATTTCGGGATTATTCGCAAGTTGGCGGGGCAGCCTTTCACGCGTGACTCACGCGCTAGTTGGGCCCCCTACTAACTGCGGTCGGCCAATGGCTAAACCGTGATTCGGATTCCGCTACCCTTCAGAATGAGTTACCTGGTACAGCATTACTAAGATACCAAGACCGGTCTTAAGTTGCGCAACTGACTTATTACCAACTCCCATTGGCACTGGTACTCCCGGCCTCCAACGGAACGCAGCAGAGCTGCTTGGCGACGGATTTCGGCAGGATGGTGGTCGCAAGCCAGGCGGCCCCTTATGGAGCCTACCACCACTGCTGGGATCATCAGCCGTCACCATGGGCCGAGTTGGTCCGTGATGCCGTTGCCCGGGGTGGACCGCTAGGAGTTAGATCCCACCCACCCCAAAACCTGCAACCTCTCTATCTACCTCTGAACGTTATTATTGTAGTCTTTAATTTTCTAAAATGAAATTAGATGATACTTATACCTGTATTTTAAAAATATTTTAAAAAAATAAGATTCTTTGTAGGTACTAAAAAATACACGTGATATAGTGGGGGGGGGGGGGGTTAGTCTGAAACCTCACCATGTATCACCAAGGGGGAGGGGGGGTTCAAAAATGCCAAAAAAAAAACATCACGTGATTAATGGACGGCCCCTTACGTGTCGTTCGCCCTTAATATACTGTGAGTATATAATTGAAATAAATAATAACGCACCGACATACATCGCTTTAATCGATTTATCTTCACTTTCTCTACGTACTAACGAATGGACGAGATATATGTCGATTATATCGGTTAAAATCTCGAAAAAACTAAAACTAAACAGCTAAGTAAAACGAGAAAACGGGTCGACAAAATTTTGTCTTGTTGCGTATACTGGGCGGGCAAGAGTTTAATATTTTCTTTATTTCGAGAAACAATCTCTATTTAACAGAAAATATAAGGAGATTATTGATATTAGAAGATCAGTAGCTAAGTCAGCATCATTTGCTCGGATGATTAAAAAAAAGTAGTAGTATAGTCTTAATATATATAAATTACGTATCACGTTGTTGGACTCTTAAACTAGTTAACCGATTTTAATCAAATTTGTACACCGTGTGCAGTTTGATCCAACTTGAAAGATAGGATAGATATCATTTTAATTTATAACACAGCAACGCGTGGCTGGGTCAGCTAGTAGTATATAAATATGAATTCATATAAAGTGAAAATAACTTCTAACTTAATCGCTAAAGCATCTCAAAGTTTTAATATTTTTAAAACTTTAAGATGCCAAAATAATTTGGACTTGAAATTATATGCAAGACTAGCTTACCCGGCCACGCGTCGCTGTGGCTCAGTTATTACAATTTTCACGAAACAAAATATTTCGGTTATGTATTAAAATAAAAGATTTTTTTTTAAATAAAAGTAGCCAAAGTTACTCCTTATAACATCAGCTACCTGCCAATATAAGTCGGTCGGTAAATAAGTCGGTCAATATAATCGGTCCAGGCAATTCAGAGATTAGCCGGAACAAACAGACAGACAGACAGACAAAAATTGTAAAAAATGTTATTTTGGTGTATGTACCGTATATATATACATATGCATGCAGTAAAAAACGGTTATTTCAATATTACAAACAGACACTCCAATTTTTTTATATGTATAGATATATGAAGCATTTCAAAACGAAACATTTAAAATTATTATGCATTTCTTTGTTTTACTAGTAGTACCTACTAGCTTTCTTATCTTACATTACCCTGGTGTCTGTGTGTCTGTAATCAGATATTACAAGTTAAATTTAGCCCACTTCCTTTTTGAAATTTTGCATGCATATCTAAATCGCTTGACTACGCAATATCAATAATACTTGGAGCTGATCTGACGATGGAGCCCGTAGATGACCGTGGGTACTATGAAGTCAAACGACGCAACCCTATTGAATTTGGGCTTCTTTGATTTGTCATGACAAGTATTTGATGTTAGAGTCTGATGATTAAGTCGGTCAACTGTTTAATAAAATAAATGAATAAATTGAAACAATATTTAATAATGCTATATTTTTCATTTATATGGAAGTATTATTATTATTTTTTGACGTGACAACGTCTTATAAATTGGTTTGCCGGGTGACACTTCAAGAAACTGCGTTACGCTCCGCTCACGTTATGCGCTTACAATGAGAGCGAGTGAGAGGCACGCGTCCCTTCCACTCGGGCATGGTTAGCCCGCCTAAGAGCGAGAGAGACAGACATAAAAAGTGGAAGGGACGCGTGCCTATAAATTAATGTTTTAAATATAATTCTTTGTATAAATAAATGTTTTAAATTGTTACTATTATTTCATCCTTCTTCCTACTATACGAATGAATATTCACATTAAAATTATTTTACCACTCAAAGTCGTTGTCACGTAAAACTTTCGCCCGTATACCGACTTTACAGGCAACCAACCAGTTTTTTTTATTCAATACATTACCTACTCTTGTTTCTACTCTTGCTATAAAATAAAACACACTTTTATTTGAAAACTTGAGATAATTAATTAAATGTTTATTTCAATTTTATGTTTATTTTTTAATATTGGTTTTACAAAACGTTCAAATTTTTGCTGATAACATTTTTGCTAATAAGTTTTAAATAAAGAAAAGTCTATTGAGTATTAGGAGGAAATGGTCAAACACTGTTTATATAATTTTAAGCTTATTCATTTAGGTACTTGTCATTTTATTTGTCAAAATTAGTTATTAATTAGTTAGAAGTTTGAACTCGAATGCAATTAATTCGTTATTGACGTTAATTATCCATTACGACATAGTTTCATTTGTTATAGTGAATCAGGACATTGATGTGGTTAACAAACTTTCTGGCGAACACTAAAATATTCATTTGAAACTTTAAATAACTATGACTTTGTATTGAAGTATGTTAATAAACACAATAATCCCTATATTTTACGCGACCTTAATTTATTTTTACTTCTTATTTATTTAACGCTACAACGATTTTTTGTAAATCGTTAAGGGTCTCTAAAGTTGAATGAATTGAATTTTTGTAAGAAATATATTAAGTAAGTATTTGCCTTAGAGTGGCAATCGTATAGTTTATCCCATACGATTACGATTATTATAAAAATAGCATGAAATAGTCAATTTATGGAAACAGTAACTTATTTGTAATTTATATTTAGTGCCTCGAAACATCGTTGTTATAATGTTATTGGTGGCGTTGTCGAAAATTTCGGCTTATTCCTAAAAGTCTTTAACAAAATGACCTATCGGTGTAATCTATAAAAATATTTTTATATAGCCTATATGATTTCGTCATACAGGCAGTGTGTATAACGCTTATATTAACTAATTTTATGTAAATCTATTTTTATTAATTTAACCCACCTTTCAAGATTTTTTACTTTACCGATTTGCTTCAACTGGATAAAAACAGTTTTATCACTCATACCGAAGCCTGCAGCCCGTCCATGTGCGCTTGTGTCGATTCAAACGCGATATTAACGCAAGTCAAATGCTTGATTATGAATTTTTGTGTCAAATACCTTTGAATACTATATAAATATAGAATAATTAAATTCAGTCTCGCACTTGAATCCGTACAAACGCATTGGACGTGAAAAATTTTATATGTGGAATATAAAAACGCAGTGCGTATTGGCACCACCAAGCTCTTTAATTTGTATAACAAAAAATGTCTCTTGAAATTTCAGTTAATTCCAACTTTGATGTCTTACAAGTTATTTATATATTTAGAAATTTGGTGATATACCTATGGATGAAAAGGCCGTAAATGATTACTTCATGAACTATCATTCTATTTTTCACATTTAAAAACTAAGGAAACAATTAACTAACTGAATGATGAAGTTTAAACAACAAACAATTGTATCGTGTAAATGATGAAGTCGCAAGCCACATTCAGTGGGATAGAGATTAGTTCTAGACATGCAAACTTAACACTGCCTTACTTCAAAAACTCTTGCTTGGTAAAAAACGTGTTAAGCGCTATTGTCACATTTCATTCTTACACTTTCGCCGCCTGTCAATGAAGAATATCAAAGAAGCAAAAGGTCAGGATTAAATCCGCCTTTATCGTTAAATATCTATAAATACCCACTATTTTACTTCAATCCACGTTGTTCTTAATAACTTTTTAGAAGACTTTTCATTTCTTGATCGGTTGCGTTTTCATAGATCATAGAATGATAATAATATTAGTTAAGTATTTACTAAACCTAACTTAAATAATTTTATAATTATAGCCCTTCAGATGCTTTTTTGTTTTATGGCTATTGTATTCATTACTTTAAGAAATATCGTAATATTTGTGTATCAATATTATGAAAAATAAAAAGAGGACGAAGGTCGGGGAGATATAAATAGATCTAAAATATTTTAATATCGTCATACCAATGAGGGTCAAAATATTCTCTCTGGGCAATGTTGTTCCCAATTTCCAAGGAAGATAATTTAGCCGACATGCGAAAAATAAGTAAGTGACATGTATTTAAATTTTGTTAAATAAATTAACATCTTATTGGCATATTATTTAAGTATTTTTTCGCTTAAAGGCAAAATATTTACCCGGATGACGGTGTAAACTTCACAGTAATCGAAGTTTTCTAAGGAAAAACAGGGAAAATAAAGTACAACGTTCTACGAAGCGACTTTTTATCAATACAAAAATAACATCAATAAATAAATAATATAAAAGCACAATAATTACATATTGTATTAATTTACATGTTGGGTTCAATTCACCAAAAATTGTCTATCAAAAAATAATGCCGCGATCATACTTTTTTTGTTGAAATTCACTTACTATTAGAAATACTGATATAATGAAATATAAACTATAGTCGTTAATAATTAAAACTTTTAAATGCATTGGTTTTAATTACAAAAGTACACTTCATGCCAAAATGTTTAGGTTTTTTTTATATTTAGAATGGGTTCACTCTTGATCCCAATCAAGCCCGGAGGCAATGACAGAATCCACAATGGAACGAGTTACATTATTTTCAATGCATTGTATATAAGTCCAGTTATATTTAAGTGCTTTGTAAATGTTACAATAAGAGCTAAGAGCTCGATGTCCAGTTTTAAAATAACAACATGGCAATGTTTATGGCATAATGCGTCGTCAAAGTTGGTAGTTAAAGCTTTCCAATAGGTACATTCATATATATTTTTGTTAATAAGTACAATAATCTACACAAGTGCTAATACTAGTTCAATAGTTTCCTTTAATTATTAAGACAAGTCTTGTATTGTAAGACAAATAATAAATTACTGTGGCACTAGATTTTGAGTTTAAATTTATAAGTATTCCTTTTAGTTTTAAAACAAATAAACTTTTAATAAGAAATCATGCTAATCTAAATATATGCTGAAGTTATAACCATAAAGCGGTTACTGCCAGTCAATAGATCTTGATCCACTAATTCATACTATAGGAACCCAAGCATCAGTCCACGATCCATAAGCGATCCGCGTCATTTCTTTAGACGCAAAAATAAATAACTGACGCATCGTAACACCGAACGTCGACCAACCTAAAGTTCTATCTGTATCCGTTATACAGGCCTATATTATAATTATTGTTTGAGTACAATCACTAAGTACGTAAAAAGAAAATGAAAGATTCATACAAGAGAAAAGTCATAGTTTGGTACAGGAACATTCAATTAGTTAAAAAAGAAACCATGTATATTATATAAATAAATGATACGTGTTAGCATTAACATCAATTAGATAAGTAAATGGAGAGAGTTGATATCTAAATGTTTTAAATTACTTCTATGTGTTATAATTGAACATTTGCGTCAATTTAATAAGACACCTAACCTATAGTTACCAATAAATAAAATCTTAAGGCACAGATTTAGGTACCACGATCACAATTTCATAGATTCTAATGCGTACATCATAGAAAAGTTCATAAAAATACAAGGGAATATCTAGAATTCTAGTTTAATTCAGCTACAATAGAGGAACGAGTGAAAAGAATACTGTTTACCTTTAGAGAAAGCCCTTTTTAGACAAAAGACAATCCGAGATAACTAAAGCTTATTATTACCTATTTATACAGTTACTTAAAAAACATAAGCGCATACATTTAAGTATTTCTGCATTGTGCAGAATAACAATACCGACACAATTTACAAATATTAATACTTTAACTAAATAATGTGCAAAATTTGCAAATATGGTCTTATAACTACTTAATAAATAATTTAGGGTTTAGATAAGTAGGTAGGTATGAATCGTTGTCGTTTTAATGCGCGGAATAGAGTATTAGCTCGTAGGTCCGCTTGCTCGCTCGGAATATTATTTACACATACTGCTATTTACACGTTCATCTGTGCACGTCCTGCGCGCGTTTAAAAATCCTTTCACATTAATGGTACTTATACGATGTGGGTAGAATGAAGTCGCCGAAGGAGTATAAGGCGCTGGCGTACCAATGGACACCGCGAGGCATTTCGTCAGAGCTCCAATAGGACATCCATCGTAGGGGGGCCATCGCGGCATGCGCGAGAGACTGGCTTCGGACGATCGCGTAACACGACGCTAGTGCGTCATCTACTATGATTGTGCCCGATTTGGTCATAGGCGCGTACACGCCCCGTTTCATAACGACGCGGGTGCTGACGACGCGGGAAGGTCGCATGACGCTGCCAGGTCCGCGTGTCAACAGAACGTCGCCGATGTCGATGTGTGCCGCGAACACCTCCCGCCACCCGTCCGCTGCCGCCAGCAGCAACAGATGTGACGGCGTCGCCGTTATTGCCACACCATTTTCAGCAGTTACTTCAATGAATTCTCGTGTTGTATTCGGCTCTCGATCGAGGAACGTCAACACCTGGAAAAAATAAGGTTCAATGTAAAATATTTCCTGTAAATAACAGCGAAAAAGTAGTTTTTAATAAATATTCGCAATTACACTTAGTATTAATTTTATCAGCTAATCTAAATATAAGCATTGATTCAATAAATACCACGTACAAAAGGAAAGCAGTATTATTTAAAACTATTGACATTTCATTAACTATGATTTATTTTATGTGGGGTTTTGTCAAAAATATGATTTAGCCAAATTTGATTTGTATTCTTAGACAATTTTAATCTTCGTTTTGTGTCTATACATAATTTAAATTTGGACAATGATGGCATTAGTAGAATAAAAAGATTTTTTATAAAACTAATGTTAATTTTATAATATTGTGAAAAAATTAAAGACATTTTTTTGTTTATTATTCTCAGGACTCTTCCTTTAAAAAGTAACAAAGCAGAAAGTTTCACAGAATGTAAATTTAAACCATTTAAATCAACATATCAAAAAGCACAGCAGGGTTAATTAAAACTACTGTTACTTTTCTACTTAATCTTAAATTAGCAAGTCACATTAGTGCATAATATTATTTTTTGTTACTACTGATTGCTTACAGGCTTTCTTTATACCTACTGTTTTTAATATTTTTTTATATCCTAACTAAAAAGTTTACGTTTTGACGTAGTAGTCAACTATAACGTCACTGTTATATCCTAAATTATTTCATTAATGTCATGTCTTTAAAATATTATTACACAGATAGTTTATAATTAAGAGACCTCAAAAGGATTTTTGTTGTAGGAGTAAGGTTTTGAATTAGGTACGTCGTCCACACCCGTCCGTTTATTGCAAAAGTAAAATAAAACACCGACAATAAATAGATTTTTTTGAGTTACCAGAATTAGCTCTACGTGCAATAAATTAAAGGATCTCTCCATACTAATAATTTCAGTATATTTGTTGCTTTGATCTTTTCTCACTCAGATATGTTTTGATTTTAAACATTTACCGACTTTAGTAAAAAATTAATCGAATGGATTGCTCAGGACAGAGCTTTTTTACCTCATAATAGACACTAATACTATGTTTATCGATACTTTGCATATTATAATAGAATGTCTTTATATAGGTAGGTATTACATCAGTGCCGAATTTACACATTTGCCGCCGTAAAGCTATAAAATTTTTGCCGCCCCTACTGACCTCTAAAATTAGAATCACTGTTAACAATAACGTTAATTCCTTTTTTAGGGAATAATCTAGTTTGCAGATTATTTTTACAACTTTTTGGGTATATTTTAAAGCTAATAAAAGCAAAGCTTTGTTTTTACTGCACTATTATTTACTTTTTTCTCTACCAATTTTGCCGCCCTAAGCTTCAGCTTTTTCAGCTTCTATGGTAAATCCGCCACTGTATTACATGACATGGTACTACATTAACAATGATACATAAGCAATATCATAAACTATCTATGTATCTTAGAAACTATTTATATTGGCAATTTGTTACAATTTTTCATCTTCATCTTAGTCAATAACCCTTTTAAAATTAAAGATAGTGGCGCTGCTGGAATGACGGATTCGATAATAATAATAATATTTCTTTAATTCACACCGCTTAGCCTAACCCAATGTAAGCACTGTTAGGCTTGTGTTATGGATACTAGGATAGACATACATATACAATACATAGATTTATAATATTCCTAGAAATATATATATAAAAACTCACAACTCAGGTACAAATTCTCGTATTCATCACACAAACATTTGCCCCTTCCGGGACTCGAACCCAGGACCATCGGTGCGAAAGGCAGGATCGGTACCGTTACACCAACCGGTCGTCAAACATTAATTTTTAAGAAAATTTTATTTAAAATTATAAAATTATTTTATCTACTCTGATACTTTAATACAAAGATTCTAAAACTAAAAACAAAATGCTTATGACAAACATTACGTACAGGCCAAAAATAATAAAAAAAAAGTTTAATTACGATACAGGTCTTGTATGGACACCTGTAACATAATATAACTTTTTAATCATAACGATACACCTATACAACCTCCAGCTGGACCAAGGAGATTGAACCTCTACTTTAAAAAGGTTTCAATGAACGAGTCCGCGACGACGCAACACGCATGCGCAATCGATGTTTGCACCTTGGCGCCAACATTTGACATTTAAAAAATCTTTTCAATATTTAAACAAAGTTTGGTTTTGTTTGCAATATTGTTTTACGTATTATAGTATGAGAGTAGATAAAGTAGTGTATGACACTGTACATAACTTGGTCTTATAACACTCGTGTGATACTATAAAAAAACTCGCCTACGGCTCGTTTTTTTAAAACACACTCATGTTATAAGAACCCTTATTATGCAACAGTATCATAAACTACTATTATGTCATTAGGGTGTTTATATTATGTGTATTATAAGAATAGTGTAGTGGTTGTTCTGCCCAGATAAAACTGTGCAGCCCAACTTCTTTACTTTGGAATTGACAACAAAACTAAGAATATAATAAATAGTACTAGAATTTAATCGACTTTATATATTTCTTAAAGCTATGGTCGTTCTTTTATATAGCATCACGTTATTTATTTAGAGATCCAATGTTTACAATTTTAATTGAAAACTTCATTCTATAAGAATAAATTCTAACATTGAACGCAAACGCGATAGCGATGAATGCTTTTTAAGAATTAATATACTAATCACATGATAACAATATTGCATAATAAGTTACAGTATTAATAATAAGTGTATTTAGCGGAAACTAATGCGTCGTTTGTGTTATCATAGCTAGGGAAAAAACTTAAAAGGGGGAAGAAAAAGGCTTTATTTAGCAACCATGACAAACACGCTCAGAATTTTGAAGTTGATTGTAGGAAGTTTATAGCCATTTAAACTGACTTGTGCTTAAATGATTTGTCCACTCAAAATAAGCCCGCTTGAGGGTAGGTGTATGTGTGGAAACCATCGAAAGTACTGTAGGTATCATAAAGAGCCAACGGGGACTAACATATTATTTTCTGCACAGTTGGGGTAGGCTATAAATTTGCTATAATTTGGATATTTTTTAATACACACCTCTGAATATACGAGCTTGCCAGTATCATCAGAAGCCAAGACTCTATCTCCTTTCTTGACAGTTGCAATATCCTGGGGGCCGTTCTCCGTATGCACCACCGTACCAGAGGGGAAGCATCCAGCCCCGGTACCTACCGACGATTCTGAAAATTGAACAAAACATCCATATAAGCATATCACATTACACAAGAAAAGAAAAAAACTCAACTCTGCTGTCAAATCCGTCGCGCAATATACAGTATACATGAGTTATTGAACCTGCAGTTATTGAATTGAATCGTCCGTGAAATATTAAATGTAAAGACCATGCATCAAGCGGACATAATACGTGCGTGCCGTACCTACATAAAGTCCAACGTAAAGCAATAAAATAAACTCAAGAACATAAAATCGTGCAAAGGTCGATAGTAAATTAGCTCGGAGCAGTCATATCCCTTTAAGGAATAACGAGATTTCTCTACGCTCGTAATTAAAATCTGATAAGATACGAAACAAAAGAGAATCGCAGTCTTTCCAAAGCCAGGCCGCAGGGAGGGTTATCTCTACAAACTTTTGTAAGCGGCACAGGTAATAGTTTAACACAATCCGTCGTGCGGATATATCGTTCGCAAACAATGGGAGTATTTCGAGGAAACTCCTAATCATAAGCTCGTAGACAAACTTTTTAAGGCGATGAACAAACTCAATCCGTTTTGTGAATTTTTTTATTATATTGTTGAGAAAATATTAGCAAATGAAAAAAAAGGAACCTGACTTTGTGAACTAGTTTTTTATTATCTAATAATATTTAGTTAGCTCGAATGAACTGTACCCGAGAATAATCTCCGGTGCAATGGTAAGTACAAAAAGTGTCTATTTACGTGCGTAAATGGTGTTCGAGAGATAAGCCGAAACGGATTTAACTTTAAGCTTCGATGACGTGGACAGCCGCTGTTTGAGTGTGAGAGCACAATGAGCCGGGTAGTAATAAGTAGCATGCACGGAAAGTACGTTTTTAACCACATAAAGTATACAGTTCGAGTTTTATTAACAATTACAGGGGGTGGTGTAATTACACGGGTAAATGGACACCGAGGTACCGGCTAAGCCACTGGCGTCGTTTGCGCGAGCTCGTTAAATTTTGATTTGTTGTGAAACCGACCGATAAATTCAGATCCCCGTTCACAAGCTGTTCACAATAGGCTCCAGCAGATCGCATTACACAATAACCACACAAATTAGATTTCGTTCAAAGTCAAGCGCTTATTGTCGACATTTTGTTTGTCGCCGGGTGAACACATCACACGATTCATTGAATAGGTGTCGGCCACCTTTGCGATTTTTTTCCAACCATCTCAGCTTGTGCACAATTCATTGTGGGTAATGTACTTTATTTATTGGTGTATATTTTGGGTTTCCAGGAGTTTCTACGTAAATAGTAACTATTTAATGATAATAAAGGTATTGTATGCATATCTTTCTGTCTCTGGTATTATTCAATTGTTGTTAATGGTTAGGCGGAATTTTTATTTCGCGTATTTCTATAAATACAGATCCATATAATTTTCCCATGTTAGTGAATATAAAAATGTATAACAACAGTTTCATACAATCAATGAAGTGACGCTAGATCCGAATGGGGGGTATTTTCCGCATAATCAACATTCCTCATAAGCTCCTAAAGCGTTAAAGTCAAACCGGTCAAAGTACGATTTCACAGTGACGTAACGCGGTTGAAGATGCGACGATAAGAGAGGCGCGGGCGAAGGGTGCGGGAGGGGCGTGCCGCGCGGGCGCAGCGGAGTGGCCGCGCTGACCCCGCCCCGCGCAGACCACCGGGGTAGCTAGGCGGCGCTGGCTGTCTGCCCCGCCACGGCCGCGGTGCCACTACCACGTGACACCACGGGCCTTCTCCAAGGAAAGCATGGTATTTGGTAGTCAAGGGAATTTATTAAACACAAAACAATCAGGGTAGAACTAATAATAATGGCACCTAGGTACTACAGCATTGAAGTAACTAATAATCAATGGCTTTTTACTAATTATGTAGGTATGGCATAAATTTGTATTATACAAAGTGCCGTAGTTTTTGATATCAGATTTTTTGCCCGTCATTTTTCTTGATAGTAGAATAATTTCCCCAAGGTCGATAAGAGCCTGCAGTAGCCTGCAATAGCGCTTACAGCGTCTGGTACGGTTAGTAGAAACAAGTGAACTTAAATTGGACCTGAAAAATTTATTTTCGATACAATTATTCTTCCACAATGGGAAGTTTGGGTAAAAAAATCTTATTCCATATACATATATATCCCCAATGGTGATAATGTTAATTTTATAAAGTCATATAGGTATATATTTCTATAGAACTGTCACATATTGATGCCAAAATTATAAAATGTACACGATAGCTTAATGTTTTTTAAATCGAGCCTAGTAATCGTACCCAGTAATAAAGTACCTGGTTTACAGATTTTCTTCTTTCTTTTGACAGTTTCTAGTATGAGAGCACTAGTTGCAAACATATTTTTAATACTAACAGGGTCTAATTGGAAGTCCTCATCGAATTATAAAAATACTATTTTTGTAGCCAGTTTTATATCAAGAGTACTTTTAGATATAGTTTCCTAATTAATTTATACTATTAATTATTGTTAATTACAAATACCATTATAAACACCATAATAAAAACCATTATAAATACCATTCTGGTTAGTAAGGCTGCTGTAGATATTTTTTAAAATAATGTAAGTAATAACAAAGCCTTCTTTAAGATAATTCTAATGTTTATCCAACAAAGGTTCTCATTTTAATTCTAACAACTAATCAACTTGGTCAATATCATCTAGAAAACGATTCAACCAAATATCCAATTCCCTACTCACTAATTCGCCACAGAAGCTAACTTGAAAATTGTCATATAAGATTTATATGCCAAGAAGAAAACTGGTATAAACACTGCAATGAGCAGAAGTTAAAATAAACGCGTTGTATCACTATTTAAATACCGACAAACTCAATCGGCCAATTATATTGAGTGTACTTATTTACATATAGAATGTCGGCACAGGGAGAGACGATATTGCAAATACCGGGCCACAACTCATGATTCACAAAGCTGACATTGACTCGCTATACTTAATAACTCATCGATTCATTTGCATGATAAAAAACGAAGAGTATGCACCCATGTGGTTATAAGCGTTAAATAAATTTAAAGTAATCTGCTTATTGCAAAGTGTATATTCAGACTAGCAAGACATGAACTCGTCAAGATAGCTAGTTGAAATAAAATATCGCTCATTTAATATAACAACGTGACATCTTGATTGACAGGGATTTTGGAAATAGTATCACAAATTATTCACCGCAACGCGTTCTTTACTACTACAAAAACATGGTATTTACAAAGTAATAAATGAAGACTCTGTGCGAAAAAGAGACAAAGTTGAAGAATATCGAGATATCACGTTCTCTCTTTAAATGAGCGATATATATAGTGTTATGAAATACCTGTACGATCCCGAATATGGTACATACAACGCCGAAAACTTTGTCGTTATTCATAGAAATAAAAATTTAAAAAAATCTTCAGCCATGTGGTTTTCAGGGTTTTATAATAATTTTATGAGGTTGTATGTATGGTACCCTATCTACCATACTCGGGATTATATAAGTATTACTAAACACCCTGTTGTTTGTTGAATAAAACTAGTATCACTATTCCTCTTACACCAATTTTAAATGAATGTAGACTTAATCATATTGATTATTGACTAGTGTGTATATTAAAATATAGATATGTTTTAACATTTTTTTATATATAAAAAGTAACATATAAAGTAACTACTTAATTCTGTAATTAAAATGAACGTGTACTGCCGGTCCAGGTAGCGAAATGATATAATGCGCAAATAACCGATACAGACTTTCTAATGTAATACGTATTTATGTTAGGATTAACATAATTCACTGAGATATTGCATATGAAAGTTACGTATGACTTTCAGGATAATATTTTCCAGCAAATGATTATCCATTATGACATACCATGAGATCTTATATACTAGAAATTATGTTGGTGTTTAAGTTTAGCATATATTTTACATAAGTACACAATTCGACTACTTGAAAACTTAAGATAAGATAGACGCTTGTATTTTTTTAGTATAAGAACTAAAGTAGGTAACCTAAAATGTATGTTTAAATAATGAAAGGAAATAATTTATTTTCTTTTGAATAGGTTAGAATAAAGATCACAAATAGCTACAAAACCATATTCTAGTAGTTTTACCGATGCAGCTATAGGCAATAATAGTATGTCAATAATATTTAAATTATTAAAGCTTTTATAAAACATAACCATTGGGGAAAAAATGGTTTATTTAATAATGGAAAATTTATTTTCAATAATTGACAATTAGACATGGTAAAAATTAGTATTTTGTTTTGGATAAGGTAATTTTACCTCTAAGTTTGAGATATGTATGTACTATTTATTATTGATAAACATTTTGTATTATCACTTACTGAAGACTACAACCATAAAATTGGAATAAGACGAATAAAATAAGAAATAATTTTTGCCTCTCGTATAAACCCCCAAGATCGTGGCAAAATTATCTGGCTGTGTGTTTATTTTGAACAAGGAGACAATATTTGACTGTTTAAAGTATTTACTACTAACTAAACAAATAAGACGTCGATACGAGGCAAATGGTAATTAGGTACCTATTAAAAAGCAAATATTAAGAAGCTATTAATACTTATACTCACAGCCTATGAGTAACCTTTTATTCGAATATTTCGGTCAGGTTAAACCAGTCGCGGTTGTGAGCAATCAGTTTGTTAGTTTGTATTGTAATGGTAAACGAAAAATTAAAAAGGTTTAAATTTAAAACATGTTTTTTTTTATCTTATGACTACCTACTTATTTTTCCAAATTTCATTGAATACTTCTTTCTACAGTTCAAACATTGTATTCTATGGATATAAAAAGATTTATTGCATTCATCTTTCACTTTAGCTTTGCTTTTAATGTGAAAGTATACGAGTGAATAACATCATACTACTTGGTTTGTGTGCAGTTGTTCAAAATGGCTCCTTTTACATGTTTTATATTATAGTAACAGTCAATTTCTTTGGATAAATATTAAGTTTTGTTAAACACATAGAAACTGTCGTCTGTCGGCTTCAATTTTGACATTAATTGAAAGGTATTAATTTTATTACAGCAACTACAAAAAAATTGATCTTTTTTTGTACTAGAGTTTTCATAAGGAGTTTTCATTAGTCGGAGAGTGAGCAAGTTCCTACATTAATACATAGCTGCTAACAAAATAAGTAACTTTAAACAAGAAGTTCGATAGTAAGAGAGTGTTGACGACGTAAGTCGCTTTGTTGGCCGTTTTCTCAAGGCACCTGTGGGAACGGAGCACAGCCGCAACCTTCCGGGATGTCGCGTCTCGGGTGTCGGACTGCTTTCGCACGCACGCACCAACGCGTATCCATCCTTTTAATATCGATTAAAAACTTCCGATAAAATAATGAACTAATATATACCACTGTAAGCTATTGCCTCGCCAGTAATAATAAGTGAAAAATAAATAGATACTTAGAAAACAAAAAAAAATTGCTTATCGTTATGAATACAGAGTTGATGAATTTCAATTAGATAACAATAAGAAGGTTGTCTTTTGATAATATTCGATACATACTTCAGGAAAATAAATAATTAAGCATTAATAGTTGCGGGAAACGTTGAGAAAGCTAACACATATAGAATGAGAAAAAAATAATATGTTACAAAAATTTTCAAGTGTGTATTTTCGGTAGAATGAAAGTTATGGAAAAATTAATCACTTTAGGCAAAATAAAATTCGTAAAAAAACATAGGTTATAGTAAGCTTTTTAGCTTAATATTTTAAAATCTCAGCACAAAATTACGTTATTATTAAAGTAAGTACATTTTATATTAACGGATAATACACAACGGATGGATTATTAATATAGTATCCGTTGTGTACTGTGTTTAAGTCTATCGCTTTTCTTTAAAGGTTGACTGGTAGAGAATGATACAACATCAAATCTGACTCTTGTACCAATTTGTAGTTTTCGTCAATAAAGCTATTTAAATAAATTAATAAATACTAATAGTCACAATGTCTACGAGTTTAGAATTAACATACTCCAAAATATTTTAGACAGACTCCAAACCCCATTATTTAAGCGTACGCACTGCCAACTGTTGTTATGAACGAGAATATCCTTCAATCGGTCATTGGCTGCGAACATTTTGTAAGGTAAGGATTCGAACTCGCAGTAGCGAAGCGAGTGTCGAAGTGATAAGAAGTGCCTTTATTAATGGCGGCATTAGGTGAACAAAAAAATCCTCTATGATTATGACATTATTGAAATAAATCTGTAAAGTTCATCTTTTAAGGTATCCTGTAATACATCGTGATCTCTCATACTGGAATGGAGGACTCCCGTTGGAAAATCCCTAGAAGTCTAAAAACCATCATAATGGCTCGCTGTGTCCAGCCTGGCATGTTGTCCGAGGTCTATTCGAAGTTTGCAGACTCAAACCTAAGTGATGTCGTAACAGTTATCCGATATAAATACTCACTCTTCCATGGCATTCGCTTCGAAAATTCGAGTGTATTTTTATAAAATAGCTCCGCTGGTCTAGTGGATCGTGACCTGTCTCGGCCACCAGTCACGCCCCATTAACTGGCCTCTGCCACCACATCTCATCGCATTGCTCTACATTGTTTTTAGCACATTTTCATCGTTTGCATACGAATGTTTGGTAATTTAAAGTGTTATACAAGAAAGCAGGCATTTAGTGAGCGCGTTGATGTCTTATAAAAGAGACCTTGTGAACAATTTATTTTTGATCAACTTGAATTCGGTTAATGAATAGAAAGAAATTTAATCCAGTAAATATAATATATATACATAATATTGTATTATTACATATACTATTATTATATTATATATTAATATGTTTTTCCGCCGCTGGATTGCTTCATGAATGTCATATTTTAGTAATTAGTATTATTAAAGCTGATTTAAGATTTTTTAATTATAATAAGTTTATTATTATAAAATTATAATAACTATATTGGAAACGTAAGTATGCGAATCACATATATCCATATATTATTATTAAAAACATAAGTTAATCAAAAGTTATATACTAGACCTAAATAAAAAATGTAGCTTGAATAAAAGACGGCCAAGAGTCTACCAACGAAAATCAATTAACAATTTAAAAAGCAGGTACGGTTTTATTAGCGTTCACGTGATCGGTGCGATACTTTAATTTATATACGATCCCATCAATTCATAGTTTGAACACGATTTATTGTTTCTCGGTGATATCAAAAAGATACGATTGATAGTTAAAATTGGAAATAAAATTAATATGCTAGCAATAATAAAATTTCTATAAGAATCCTTTTTATACTTTACCGAGAAGGTACTCTGTTGACAAGATAATTTAATGTTATTCGATTAGGAAATTATCCACATTCTACTACTATATCTCTTCTACTATGTAGTGAAAACGAGTTTTTTGGTTTTGATTTCGTTTGGCGTGGTTCTAAAAATAAATCATGATAATCTATAGAATAATATTTTAGTTCCTGAATTTTTTTTTCAATAGATAGGTATGTATAGGATAGTTACCTCCCTTTTGTAGAGAAATACGAAATACCTTTTACTTTATTACACGATTGCTATTACGATATCGAAACCCGTGCTGCAAGTCTTCCGTCCGTGCACTTTAGCATACATCAATTTATTATGGTCGAGGATTGTAGAATAAAGCAATGGCAGAAAAACTGCTTCGGCCTAGGCATAGCAGTGCTGTCCTTGACCACGAACAACGAGTAAAACATACATAAGTGCATTTCATTAATTATTCATAAACTCCAAATTAATACTAAAAGGCCACGCTCCAACAAAACGCCGGAATAAATGAATAAACATCCAACAAATTGGCTGCGTCCGTTGCGGGTCATCGAAACAAAGAACCGTCGTTGATTTTATTATTTTTTGTGCTTTTATGTATAAAAAGGTTCTTCGGTTAGTTTAAATCCTCCTGCAATTTCACAGATGTTTTATTGTTATGAAACTTTCTGTAAGTATATGGATGGTGCGCAAAGAAGCGGGAATTGAAGTTAACAAATCCGAACGTAACGTAGCTAACTGCAGTACATTATATTCAAACTATCAAAGTTAGAAGAGTTTTTACCTTGTATAGATAGGTAAATAATATTGTATTGTCTATAACACTATATTCGACGTGCAGCTAATAATGAAATCGATCTAAAAAAACTATCATGGTAAGGCGTCAACATGCTTTCGCTTTCAAAGTCTAAGCAACTTAGTAGCTCATTTGCAAAATTAATTGGAACTGTGCAAGTGGTGGAATGCCTCCATAGTATCTAAAAACTTACACATACATATAAAGACGTGCTTCTCTCATCGTTATGCCTTACACACATATAAATATAAGTAGCCATTGAATCACCGACGTAATTATAGAAGTGGGGGATTGGCTGCGATGCGGCTGTGTGCGATAAAGACAGACAGGTTTAATAGGTCGGGTGCGAGCAGGAAAGACGCTAACAAGAGGCTTGTTCCTACGTTTGATCGACACCGCAGGGGCGCGGGCGCGGGAAGCTGTCTGAGATGCATTCTTCTTGTAAAGTTCAACTATATATTTGGACCGTCCCGTAGGCATCATTGAACAGTTATGTACCCGACACGTGATTATGACGCTTTCCTGGCTTGAATATTTTGGGTCACCCGTATTCTACCTATCTATTTTATTTTAATGAAAAATTATTTATTCTTAAAAACTGTTCAAGCTTTTTCTGTAGATATTTGTGAATGATAAAAAAATCATTCCTCTAAAACCATTATTTTATTTGCACAAAAAAACAAGTCCGACGACCAAATTACATAGAAACGACGAGAGCAAACATTGCGCTGTGCAAAAGACTTAAACGCGTTACATGACATAATATTTAAGAATATTGTTAAGTGATTACTTTTGTAGTTTTTGGTTATTGCAATGTTTTAATTATGTATCAATGTTAATATTACGTTTATTATTTAAGTAGATATTTTTTTATATAATGGCACAGATTCACGACTCAGTTTGTGTATCCTAGGCCCAATTTTTGTATTTCGATTATTAACTGAGTTTGACAGGAAGGTAACATTGACTTCTTACTTATTCTGCTTATGTCTTATGTTGATGCTCACCTGTTTTCACGGAACAGTGTATGTAGGAACGACTGCGGTAGTAAACCCAGTCGAAGCCAGCTTGGTATGCGAGCCGCGCCAGCATGCCGATCTTGCTGGTGTCGCGGTCACTGGTGGTGATGTCTACCGCGCGGCCCTCATAGTGCAGTGAATTGTCCCCGTGCGAGTTCTCCTCATCCCATCCCTCGATTACTCGTAAGTGGACGCCAGGCCACTGGTTCATTACGCTAATCGCCAGCGTGTTCAGTTTCTCTTTACATCTCTGGAATTTACAAAATTAGATATTAGATATCTTATAATGATATTAATATAACATAAAAAGTGAAACGTTAAAATAAATACATAACTATAATAAATAGATCAATATTTATATGAAAATTTCGTAGGAATCTATATTTTTTATTTTTTGTTAGTAGAAAATAATCACTGGCACTTTGGTAACAAAAAGTTTGTGCAAATAACATCTAAAGTGAACGAACAACTTGAGTAACAATGTCGACACTTCAAACATGCGAAGCCTTTTGTTTGCACCTACTAAAGAAAATACCAATACATGTGCTAACAAATCAACAAACGCTGCCGCCCCATGACTAGACATCGCAGGATGTCGGCCATTCTGTTGCGAAGAAATAAATCAAATTAAAACGCACCGCACGAAGGGATCGCCACAATTTCATTTGTGAAACTCCGCGGAACTAATAGAGGAAATGTCAAAATATTTATAAAGAAATGCGGACAATGCGGAGCGCGCCGCGTGTCGGCTTTGTTATCTAGTGTCAACTCACTTTATGCAGATTTCATAGATAAAAAATTGTGAGATTGACGTAACGAATTGACACGAACGGACGCCCCGCTTGCTTGTTGTATTCACACACCAGATACTTTAGAGCACCGAACATAATTATTTCTAGGAATGCTCCAACCACCTAATAAAGAGTTGGAATAACTACAAAGCATCGAATTCGCTAGTACTTTTTATTTAAGCTTTAGATATTGTTTGGTGGAAATGACATGCGTTATATACCTCAAATGTCATTTTACTGTCAAGAAGGCTTATTAATGAATCACGGGACAAGGTTAAAATTCTTCCGTTAATAGATAGCGGCAGTACGAGAAGCGGGAAACCTCGATGTTTGCTTCTTCAGACGTCTCGCTGCGCACTAAAACAATCGAATGCTAAATGCAACCTCAAACAGTTCGTGCACTTAGACGTGGGAACGATTGGTGGCGCAATTAGGCACCTTGCACCTATCACAATCCTGGGATTCTTGTTTTTATAACTGGTTCTACTTATAAATTCTATTTACTTCATTCACCTTTAAGTTTAGTTTCGAATTATATTTTATTTACCTAATGGAGAGATCGATTTCGATCTATATGTAAATAAATGGGGTTAAAGCGAGTAGTTATTTATTTTTACTGATCGCGTGAGCGCACCTCGATCAGGAACCAGGCGTCGCGACAGATCGAGAAGACCATTATAAATTCATTATGCATATTTTTAGTAAACAAGCTGTCGATCACAATGCTCGGGCCCAGCGGGACGCCCTGCCCCCGACACCTCGTCGGCCCGCCCGGGCTCACGTACCCAACCAACCTCATGATCATCAACCGAGAAAGGTGCCCAACATTAAACCAGTTTTTATATGCTCATTTGATTCAAGTAAATTCATTTTTGCAAATTATCAAATTACACCACATCAAAAGCTCATATTGATTGACAAAAAATTAACAAGCGAAAGGAATACCTAAGGTCAAAGTTTTGAAGCGAAACAGAGACCTACCTGAACCGGTGGTAACCAAGGCACTCACGGACGTATAATGAAGGCCGACTGATGGAAGTGGGGTAAAAATGGAAAAAAAAACACACAGGATCATCACACTGAAACAGCGGAGAAACGCCAGCTCCCGACGCGTCGAACACTAACTCCGCCGAAATGAATATTGTATTCTTCTTAATGATTTATACATCTTAAACTTCATCACACATAAAATGGTAGGAAAATATATGACGGTTAGAGTATATTAGATAAGGCATTTAGCGAGTCAGGACCATTCGCCACCTCGCACGGCTCGACGCCCGCTAATTTATTACCGCCTCCCTCTGCGACCATAACAATATATTAGGATAATTAAATGGCTCTTTACATTCCTTAACACATCATTTTTTTACAAGGCCACTGCATTCGAAAAGCACCGACCAATGCGGACTGGTTTTTGATGTTCCGCTTTTTTATCTTTGTAGAAACCACAACAAATAGTTGAAGGGAGGTTTTTTGTGATACAGACCGTTTATTTTGTTTACGAAAACCATCTTTCGGTCCTACATATATGGCGTAGGTAATTTGATTTCGTGTTTCCCGCAAACATGTCAAAACAGCAATTATGTACAACATGACACGAAAATTTAAAACGTTTTATTATCTACACAAATAAAAAGTCACAATACTTTGGTTGTGTTCTTTTAAAGTTTACCATAAATATAAAAATTTGCATATAAACATATAATAACAATAAAAACCTTCTGTATGTATGCAGATTTTATCAATTCAATTAGGAAAAATGAGGATAATGTAAGCATCCAATAAATTAAATGACGCCACAACCGTATCAATTCTATAAAAATCTGAAAAAGGGTATTTATGTAAACCTGGCTTTGGTTTAGTCATATTTAGGTTTCTACCTGCCAAATAATGTGTTTCTAAATGTATGGTTGACTTCGTTCTTAAAAACGTTTCGGCGTCGCAAAGTATAATTTTGTTCGGCAATTTGCCATATCTGTTTTTATGGCTAAAGAATATTTTTTCGTATTGGTGGATGATAGAGCTGGGAGGGACCACTCCTTATAACACATTATTTCATTCACAAAATAGAAACCACAAACGTGTGCATCAGTTGCGACCATCTTTAATATTCTTTAACGTCTCTTCCGAGAGCTTTTAATTTCCCGCTAAGACAATTTCTCACAAATAACACTGCTAACTAATAATATTACATTAATTAAGTAATATATATGTAAATTTATGATAATTTAGAAGATTGTATTTTGATTAGGCATTACAATCAATGACGAAATATTATGTCAACATAGCTGTAATAGTGAATTAGACACTATGATAAATTCAACATTTAGCTACTCACCTAAATGTAACACCAATAAAATTAGTTTCAAATATAATACAAGTTTTGATTTTAGATTGATATTATGAATGTAAGTCTATTTTATTTTAGTAGCGCTGAACTTTTACTCACACTAATGTCCAGAATCTAGATATTACTATTGTATATATATGTACAAAAGCGATAGGTCACTCACTCATAACGAAATCTCAGAAACTACAAGTGCTAGGAGTCTCATATTTTGCATGGGAGTTCCTTTTAGGACGTAGGTGCTCACTAAGACGGGATTTTACAAAATTCAACCCCTGAGGGGGTAAAATGGGGTGGCAAAGTTTGTATGAAACTTCTATAGTTTTAATAGAAGGGTTTCCAAATTATAAGATAATACTCATTATTTAAAGAAATTAAAATGTAGTCAATTATTAACCGACTCAAAGAAGTTCGTAATCAATTCGAATGTTTATTTGTTTCTCTTTTTGGTTAATCCTATTAATAATGTAGGTTCTAAAATTCGTTACTGGGTATATAATAAACATTTCTACGTTATGTAATATGCAAAAGAATTCTTCTATTATAAGTCCTATTAATACGAAATAGATTTCAACAAATCAATCAGCCTAACAAATGTGAAAATCTCCATACACCCATTCATACACTTATAGATTGAAAAATTATAACGTTCTGTTTCGTTTGCCTTGTACAGACCGTACAGTTTCCGAAGCTGTACTCAACAAATATTTGTTAACCATAAGCTCTAGTGTCGCGCCGACTGTCAAACACATCATAAATATGCATCGTGAGGATGCATCACCTGTACTGTGTATGTTCAAAACCTCTTGATGTTTGTCCACGAAAAATATCACCCTTTGTTGTTTTAATGCGGTTGTCGTCGGCACACCGCGCCACTGCATTCAGTTACCTACTCGCCTAGTACACTTCTCAATGCATTGTAAAACTGACACCTGTTACGACATTAATGTTTGAAGTGTTAATGATCAGTATTATATATTTCTACCTAATTAGAGAATGGATCAGAACAGTTTCTCAAAATCTTATTTAATCTTTGGATATAGAATAGAGTATGATATTTAAAAAGTAAGACTGTAACAAAGACGCTATCACGTTTTCCTATGTGTCCAAAATACCTTTTGTCGCTTTGTCGTGTGTAAAGGCATGCTAACGAACACAATCCACAAGGCTTTTAAGGAGACGCGGGTGCCTTTCACCCGTTCAAAAAACTTGAAACAAGACACCGATATGCGGTGTTTGCCTGCCACAGAGGTCTGTTAATGAAACGTTACACTTCATTCACTCAACTGGAGCAAGTGCCTATACCATAATAGGGCTCGCTATACACATGCATTAGGAAAAGAAACTAATGTTGTAAGCACAAACTTACAAAGGTGATGTTAGTTAAATATTAATAACCAAATAGCTGACACGCTTTATTGTGTGATTCAATCTGCTTCTTACTGAACTTGTGTCTTACAAGTTTAATACGAAAGTAGATTACATTCCACAAAAGTTTGAATAAAAAACTACCATTAGAATATTAAAATACTAATAGTAATACCAGATGCAAGTCTCTATTCAAGCCATTGCCATTCACAAATCGCTTGGCAGTGGCGACATCACCCTGGGGTACAATCGATTAAACCCATGTTTTCTCGTAAGAATGAATATGATCGTGGTTAATACCCACGGGACGGATGTGACTCCATTATTTATATTATTGTGATCACTAACGCTGGTTGACGTGGGGTCAATGGCGGAGTCAGTAAGAGCATACACACTTGTTGCAAGTCATCCGAACGAGCGATGGAATCCACGCTTCCGACATCGATCAAATTCGTATTTATCCTTTGTTTCGTACCGATTGATGCCTATTCGATGTCAATATAATATGTTTAGCTTCATTACTTGTTATAGTTATGCACACAATACAAATAACATCAAACAGGATAATTCATCAATTACCATCGGTTTTCTCTTTTTTGTAACACTTTTTGACGACAAAGTCAAACTTTATATTTGACATACGTATGAGCAGATTTATATGTTGTTAACTCATCTCACATAATAAAAAGGAAAAGCACGTTAAAATTTCAACGATACACGCCTATCGCCACAATTACCCATTCGTTTAAATCGCTTTTCGCGTGGAAGGCTATAAACATTAAGTGCCGTATAGTGCTAATTTACAGCGTCAACCCTCGTCGAGTCGATAACTGCTTTTGATCGATTTGCATCAGTAATTACGTCACTTTTAGCAAGCAGGTGATGAAAACGCGACAAGTGCGTGATTGCGGGAGGCACTCCCGCCCCTTCCGACACAACCGGTCGAACGTCGCCGCCGCCTTGTAGTTAGCGCGCCGCGCGATGCACCTCTCGCGCCCTTCAGCCACTGCCTATATCCACGATGCATGCTAACATCATAAACATCTACATAATTTCCAACTATGCACTTTTACAAGCGCTACACTTGTGTTGTATAAAGTAGATCAACCGTTCCGAACCAAAGTATTTCAGATTAGAACTTTCTTCCTTCCAAGTAAGAAAATATATCTGTCTTCATAAATTTGTTGGAATGTCGTGTGATCAAGAAAATAAGAAATATGTAAGTATCGACTGCGACAAAAGACGAATTCCAACGAGCTTTTTGCTTGAGTATGAGTTATTGATTTATCAATATATCATAATTTTCGTGAACGCACGTCGCACCGAGTTTGCCACGGGCGGGTGCACATCACATCGGTACGGTCTGCCGCGGTTCACACCTTACAAACCGCTCGCATCAAGAGCCCATCTTTGAAGAAAGATAAACTATCTTTGTTACGCCATTGACATGTAATCGCCGCTTTCATTGTTTATCCCTGGCCTCGAGCAGAAGTGATCACATCACGTGGGCGTAAAATCAACACCGCATGTCCTCTTTTGCTGACGGTCCAGAAGAGACCCTTGATAATATTTTATAAGACAAATAACCCGATAAAGATGTTTTGACATGAATCCGTGTTCATCGCTCATACTAAAATGCGTCCAATGAACACGTATTATAAAATATTAATTCACAGTTTTGTGTATCAGAAAAAGAAAGAGCATGTTCTAATTTGGTGTCAACTTTATTGGTGACGAACGAAGCGTTAAGGTGATCGGGCAATGGCTCGATGCGTTGACAGGACTCACGGCGGCTACTTTACGCACCTCCATTAGCATTGTTTTAAAGGATTAGAGCGCGTTTACGAGATTTCTTGTGGGGCAACGTGTCATAATCATAAGACAGGCATATTTTTATGACACATGTTGTTTTATTTTAAATAACTAAATTTTAAAGGACTACCGTGTCTAAAATGCGGATCAAAACGACTTTTTTAGTTTTGAGACTTTAGTAACTTGATTGTTTAACTGAAGTCATTGACAAATTCCTTATAGAATCCCATAACATATTTTTTGTAGCTTTTAGTCAGCTATATCTGAAGTCCAGGGCCGCGGTTCGGTTTCATATTACACAAAAGAACTATATAGTTTCCAAATGTTTTCGATGCCCGAAACAAAACTGATACCTCCAGTAATTTGATGGAATTGCCTGACAGAGGTGAAGTTTTTTTTCGCTTAAGACCCATGTCATCCACTTTCGTGAAATCGTGCAATTTATTAACATTGAACTCTATTCACTGGTAATTAAAATTATCTGTTATTCTTTAAAACAAGGACTATAGCTTTAAAATGTTTATAGATTATAAGTTTTGGTTTGAAACCGATTGATGTATTCTCGGGGAGACATATGACATCTGATATGACTATAATGTTGCGGTTGGGTCTACTTGAGTAGTTTAAAGGAATTTAGGGGTTTGTAATAAAATTGAAATCATTAAGGTTGAAATATGTGCGACCAAGTAATATAATTTTGTTTACTTGGATAACAATAAAAACCGATAAGTTGTAAAATATTTATAATTATAGAAATACTAAAACAAGAACCTGTTACGATGTAAAAAGGTAATTTTAACATTTTACGAGAGCTACACAATACAAGTCATAATCTTAACTGAAGAGGCGCACCACAAAATGAACGAATAAAGGCGCGTCGTATCCCAAGGAAATAGAAAACAATTCTCATAACATAAACATTCCGTGAGTCTGTCCGTCAGTAGGAGAGGGGTCGATTTATTTATTCCGCTTATCTGGGAACAATGCGCAGCTCGGCTGGGCATCAGTCAAATGGTATCGCTGGTCTCGTAGGGTCCCATACTCAGTAAGAGATCAGGGGCCTACTCTGTTTGTTCATATTATGTTAAGTAACGAATACTTTGGAATTTCCGTCTATAAACAGTGCTCATTACACTTATATATTTCACTAGGAAACCAGCGGGACCGTAACCAGTTGTAGAACCAACAAATTGTATGTACATATAGTTAAGCAGATACACTCCAAAAAGCTGCGTACATTTTCTGGTAGCGTGATAAGTGGCGTCACCGCTGGTATCCTAGTGCAAAAAGGCCTAAGTTTATTATTATACTTGGAATATACTTCATGTTATTGTATAAAATACATATTACGGGCACTGGGAATAGACACTCAGGGCTTTGCTTTTACTCAATAAACAACTAAATATAACATACGAAGTACTAAATCACAAAGTAGAAAATTTACTAATAGAAAATGCTTTTGTAAACATAAACATAACTAAAATAAAAATTGTGAAACGAAAACGCTAAGCCTGGTTCAACACTGAGCGTTATTAGGTTAACGTTAAGTTTTATTTCCATATCAAGTTTAAAAAAAATTTTATTATTATTCTGCGGCCTAAAAGCGGTGGTATCTAATTTAATTCCTTTATATACCGCCATATCAGACGATTTGAGCACCGTTCGGAAGCGATATGTTCGTTTTCCTATTTATATTTAAAGTACAATAAATAAAGTAGATAGCGTTCGTGAAAATTGCCAAAACAGGGAAAAAGCTCCCGCTTTGTCAAAAAGACATGGTTTCCAAGACCTTATAGAAGACCTTAAGAATGAACGAACTTTTCAAGTATTTATTTATAGTTAAATAATAACATAATAATAATATATTGTGTATATTTTTTCTTTGTGTATCTATACAAACGGTACGGCAAAACATGATCAAAAATTTCCCTGTAAGATTATATGCCAGCTTATATAATCTCTTTGGAATGAAAGTCACTTCAATTTTTTTTTAATAATATAAAACGATCAATTAATGTCTAACAACGTAGGTATAAATCGACAAATATTATTAACACTATTATTTCCTTGAATATCATGAGCGACCCTTGTTTTTTCATGAATATATTTTTTTTATATTAAGTAGTGCATAGTAGGAGTTCGGTAGCGGAGTGATTAACGTTTTCGACCTGTGAGGTTAAGTAAATTTTAAACTTTTGCTTTAGAAGGCCCCATTGGTTGCAACTGCCTCTACAGTTATCAGCGAGCACTATAAAAATAATAATAATATTCTCACATTCCCATTCCCATCTCACAGCCTAGCCCAAAGTAAGCACTGTAAAGCTTGTGTTATAATTGCTAGGGTAACGGATAAACATACATATACAATATTTAGATATTAAATATTTATAGAAATATATATAATACACATGACTCATTTACAAATGCTCGTATTCATCACACAAACATCTGCCCCTTCCGGGAGACGAACCCAGGACCTTTGGTGCAAATGGCAGGATCGCTAGCGTTGCACCAAATAAACTGACGATTGTGGATTTATTTAACTGTACGCTTTAGGTTAATTGGCTGTTAAGAAATAATGTTAGATGAAAACATCTTGCAAGGTTTTCAGTAGGAAATTAATAAGGCTCTTATTGGAAGCATCCAGTAAATCGTTATCATTAGTAGTTATAAAAATAAAATTCATATCCAACAACATAAGTACAAGTAGTTAAATTACCTATGATATGTTACAGAAATTAGTATTGATTGTGGTAGGTAGAATCAATCATTCGTGCGCGTCATACTTACATTATGCTTAATATATTTTTTTATTTTTTGTCACGGTTAAAATATAAATATCCCTTTAATGGATTATTTATATTTCTTTTTATTTATATTTCCACAATTGAAGGAAATAAATCTTAAAAGAGCTAGATATGACATAATTGTTATCAAATATATTGATGGCAAAAACTCAAAGCAGATAAAATTATATCAATGACAGTTTAACGGTAGTCAAAATAAATCGTAAACACACGCAAATAGCACGGTGCGATCAAAGGCAACGCTCGAAAATTAATTATCAATTTGTCGTGGGTGCCAGGGAGACATAAATCGATCGGGTATCAGCCTGCAGCCACATTAGCCACGGTCGAGCACCAGATAAGGATAACAAATGCCCAGTTTAAGGTTATCTTAACATCGCGGACATGAGAGGGCTTTTTGCCACCGAGTCCCTTGATCCGACCTTCTTACATCAACGTGCAACCTGACGGCATAAATACAAAATTAACAACCGATGGATAAAGTCAAATGTGATATCAATTCAGAACCGTCTATGAGTCTTTAATATTTATCTTTGCATTAGTTGTTATATATATGTAGGAATTAAAGTGAATATCGTTGTTAATACCGCTAAGCGGAATTAAAATATGTCTTCTCTTAACATTTTCTTATTAGACAACATTCCTTTCAATAAGTTGCTTAGTTCAAAACCTCTATAATGTCTCATAATTACAATATCCCTCCTAAAAGTCGGTATTAAACAGTAACTGCTAAAAAATATTTTTAAAATATAAAAAATTGCATAAAATTAAACATTTCAACAGAATTCCATTACAAAGTTTCATTTTCTATTTTTATAATTAAAGTGTTTAAAAAATTGTAACCACAGTAAAACAAACGAGTACATGGTATTACAAACTCAACAAAAAATAATATAACCCCCACAGAACCGTTTAAACTGGTATATTAGTCAAGTTATGGAATCCAAGGATGTCGAGTCGGCTCATATTCAATATAAAACGGTCGTCCTTTTTCAGCCGTGGCTAGGGTATAATTATCAAGCCACAGGCGCATGCGAAATTGGGGTCTCACCTCACCTCGGCGGCAATAAATAAAATAAAATGACCGACGTCGGTGGGAGGAACACTACGCTAATGAATAAGCTGGACGGCGCGAGCCCTGAGCCCGCGTAGACCGCTGACGATTGAATAAATCTTCATTTATAAGTAAATAATTTCCATAATCAATAATTGTATTTAACCCACTCTAAAATTAAAGATAGCATACTTCGATTCTATCCGCGACCTTATCCGCGTGAGCTTCGGTTATTAATCTTAGAAAATCTTTGAATTCGAATACTGTAAATTGAAACTTCTGCTCATCGAAGGACAGCTCTTCTATTACTGTCATTATTCTATGCGAAAACAAACTTATCTTAGTGATTTGGTAGTTTCTTTTGTTAAAGTCTTCAGTAACATGTAGGTACTTATGTAACTTTGTATTATAAGGTATGTAAAAGTCTATTAAATAAATAGATTAGCTTTTAAAATATTTAAAAAGAAACACTAATTTAAGAAAAACTCATTTGATATTAATTACAGCTACCATGATAACATACTTATATAACGCCTTGTATTAAAAATGACCACATCAACAACCAATTGTGAGGATATCAATTTATCTCATAAATATAGCCTCATTCAAATTTATCTTTTGGACTATCGGATTACACAATAGTAAATAAATGTTAAAAATTACCCAACACGAAATTCCGATTTGAATATGAATAGGTAAGCGCCATGTAGGCAGGTACATGAAAAAACCGGCACCAAATAATAATGTAGACAAATGTCCCCCTTAGCGAACACAATAAGCGACCTCTAAACGATCAATTCACTTTTAAGACATGCTAATTTGAACGTCTAGAGCGCTTTATTCCTATTTAGGGCCGTAATGAAGTGCATATATGAATGAGAAATGCCTCTCGTGGTACTCTAAAAATAGTAAAATTAGATGTCGTCTTGTAGACATATACTAATAAGTCTTACTGACTCTTAAATTATCCTATTTTGAATTTCACGATTATTGATACTTTTGGATTGTGGTTTCAAAAGCGTAGGTTAAACAGCATATACAGCAAGTAAGTGGCTACATTTCATTAACTACCCTCACATCATATGTCAACAGACCAATAGTAAGAATTTAAAAGGGCAATCGAAACATTTAGCTTGTCTCAAAAATAGCGGTGTGTATGACACAGGAGAAGGGTCGTGGTAGTCGCCAGGTAGGTCGGGAAGCAGCTATTATTTAAATTAATTGGACATAAAACGACGTGCGGCGCACACACGACCGTGTCGTCCCGTGTCGTGCTTGGACGCGGTGCGCGCCTTGCCATTTTAATTCTAAAGCAGTTTGCAATAAATCCCATTTATATTTTTCAAAGATTGTAGCTATCGTTAAACTCTTAAATTTCATTGCTAATAGTCATTATATGGATTTTTTCCATACTTCATTCGTTATATTTGTATTCAAAAAAATACTTGTACCGACCGCATTAGCCCTATTGTTATAGTGTCTAGCACAGTTAGCCAAAAAGGAGCTGTTCACAGAAATTCAATTAATATATGTTTAATAATAAATTAACCTGTTGTATCCAATAGCATATTGTATTCTAGGTAAGTGAATACAAATTTATCTGAGTAAGAGCTTCTTTTCCTTTCCGTTTGTCAGTAAGTCGCCGAATGCAAAACCCTTTAATTATTAAAAAAAAATTACATTTTCAATACAAACAGTAATTGAAACGAGCATGATTTAATATATACCACTGTGCATTACTAATATTTCCTGCCAAATTTTGATCTGGTGCGCTTCAGGTCACTAACAGCTATCATTCATAATTCGCGTCAAAGCGTACGATTAGATAGCGTAGTGTCACGTGAAGCTGGTGCGATGCTTATCGTACGTCGCCTTGTCGACCACACAATGCCATCTTTTGTGTTCCGACACCATAATTTATAACTAACAAAAGTTTCGCTTATTAACCTAACGACATACGGAAAATTTTAAATTATATTAATATTACTTTGCTTTTTTATTTTTATTCTTGTCAGGTTAGCTATTCAAGCTCACAAACTAATGGTCGATCATTCAAAAATATTGAATGTTTAGTACTATAAATTCATAAAGAGATTGGATTTTTTTATATAAATACTATAATAAACTCGTTAAATATCATAAAATTCACTACCTTAGACCTCGACGATGGTGATATCGAAGAAATAGTATGTTACTTAATTTTAATCATACCATATATTCAGTGTCGTTGTGCTAATAAACAATATTGAAAATAACCGTTCGTTTATCATTATAATGGTTCTCATTTCCAAAATAATAATATTCACTTGTGCTCATTTGGTGTTGCCACTTTAAATTATTAATAGTCTGTAACGTTCGTTGGTAGTATGAAATATCAATACTCGGTGTTAAAAACAGGATAAGTAAAGATTGTCAACTATATCTTTCACAATCCTTAATTTAAAATCAATGCTAACAAAAAGTAAAAACAAAACTGTATAAAATAATTTTCAATGTAAAGAATATAAATAGATATCTGAAACCTGAAGTACTTTCAATGCATTGCGACAAAAACGTATTTCATCACTTAAACGGTTAAACGTCTTTAAGATAAATTACATTTTGCAAGCTGCAGGTATCTGTGTGCATTTCAGGTCAACGCATCGTCCATAGAACATTTTAATAGTAGAGACGGTGCGCCGTTGTATTAAAACAATGACCAATAACTTTGTATTTATGTCTCATCGGGCAGCAAAAGTAGCGTAAACCTGCGTCGGCTTATCTGTGCCGCTATTAGTCGCCGCTGCCTCCAAACACAAGCATTAAATTAATGGTACCCCGTGGGACAGCAAAGTATCTTAAATATTTCCCGGCCTTCAATTCGACTTTCTTAAACTGATTTACTAAGAGAACTCATTCATATCGACGGCGAAGTGCCAATAACTCCTAACTGCTAAATTTAAAAAATACACAAGCTGAAAAATATGTTTAATTTCTTGACAAGTTAAAATATAGTTAAAAAATTTGTTTATTATTCTTTTAATTTGATTGCTTGCAACTAAAAATAAGCTAAGGAAATTTCATTAAAACATGCCAATAATGAATTTTAATTGGAAATGACATAAAAAATTATTTCTAAACGCATTTCAGTTAGGAGGTATTGGCACTTCGCCGTCGATATATGAAACCGGTGTTATAATTTGCAAGGACAGAAGTCGTGTTTATATAACAAGAAAATTAAATCAATGGCAGAGTATGCCTTATCAACCACGAAAGCAATCGGTCATAGTCAAAATAACGTCTCGGGCCTTGGGTAACAATTATTCCCATTAGTTTATTAATTGCGTTGCGACCGAACACAGCATTGTTCTGATGGGGACAATCGTTGCTAGACCAAATAACGACGTTTCGGATTACTTAAATACGGTGACGGAAAAAGTAAACGCACGATGTATTGGGTTGCTGTTCACTCTCAAAACACCCAAGTCCACCATTGTTACAGAAACTAGTCATAGCGATATATACTGAAAACTAATATTAAAGTTATGTCCAATTCAAACAAGAAATATTAAAACTCTTGTCGATAAATCATGGTTTTACTTAGAGCTATAAATAAATAACTAACAAATATCAAAAAGGAATAACTTAATGACAATTCTCGAAATGACAAAGATATAGAATGAGCATGAGTGAGTGGGACGTACAGACCAGCACCGTGAGAACATTGCCAGTGCGGTTGCGCCTCACATAGCCTGCGCGATGCGCTCCTAGTAACTCGAATATGTTACAATGCAAAAGATTTATTCTGTCTTGCTTATTTATATATTAGTCGTATTAAGTAACAAAAGTCGTTAACCCATCCTCTAAGTAACTTATGATTTTGAAACTTATATGTTTTAAGAACCTACGCGGTATTTCCCTATGTACTTTTATATTTGTTCACCATTTTAGATTCGAATCAAATCATGAAGAGTTCTAATTATAATTATGGAAAATAAAATTTTCTTAAGATTAAGTAGGTATATATTTAAATAATACGCGAAGATACCGTGTTTACTTAGTTACTAAAAGTTATAGCAGATTCTACAGTTTCCAAATGGTTGAAAAGGATGAACACTAATGAAACTTTACGAAAATTCTCTTCTATACAGTTTTTTTGTTTCCATCTTATAAAATAGACAATTTCACAAATCAAGATTGGAAAAGTTTAAAAATTGCTTAAAGGGTTCAGTTTTTCAATTCTTTTTATTAATTAATTAATTTTAGAATTATGTCTATAAAGTAAAATGGAAAGCGAGAGAGAAACAGTCGATTTATGTAACTGGCTAATGTGTATACAGCTAATCAAAAAACGCCATAATGTGAAACAACGTAAAATTACATACACAAAATCAAAATTTATGAACCATTCAATGGTGAATTTACCAATAACACGAAGGTAAGGCGTTCTATACGATTGCTTGCAAATGATGGGGAATGTGGTAGCCGATCGTAAACAAAGCAAAGCGCTGTACAAATGCCCATATAAACAACAATGCCGTAAAGAAACCCAATCATATGCCCATGAAAACAATTTCAACAACGTACGAAATGTACCTGCTATATATGCTACGCTTTGCTGTGCCAATGTTAACTTACTTCTGAAAACAATTTAAACGAAGTTTGACACAATTACACCTACGGTCGATCTTGTTGAGAACTTATAAATCTATCAAATGTACGCCCTATTTTCAGTGTTGTTACAGTTGGGAATTAAGAACAAACTTCCTGAACATGTTTTTGAATCAAATCAGTAACAACTAGGGAACTAGACAACTAGACTATTTAGGGAAACATTTTTCGATAAACTGTTTTTTAATAATTACAGTTAACATGCGCTCTAAAATTGATCAGCAAAGAAGAAATATTACAATGAACAATTCTGTTCTCATTTTCCATCTAAGTACGAACCTTTACTTTAATTCCACAATGAATAACATCATTATTTATCATTAAATGACATCTCTGATTTTCAATGCCAAGTAAACTCACAATATGCTAGAAAATATTCCTGAATTAATTTATAAGTTTTGAAGCTATGTTCTCTTATAAAGGTTATGTTCTCTCTTATAAAATAATTGCACCATTAAAATAATTTATTTGAAACACTTTTATTTTACCTTGTTAAATATGTAGATAGTCACTGATACTACGTACTAGTTATTTACACACAAGGTACATCATAAACCTCTTAAATTAATAATTATATATACAACGCTTATGTCTGTGTCTGAGAACAATATCGGTAACTGTAGTCGTATAATATTTTTACAATGAGTACTAAGACTGGTTACTCGTGTTATAGGTGTTTCAATTATTGTTATTGATATCATAATTACGTTAGTTATGTACACTTTATGGTTGAAGTGTACAATACGGATGAATAATATTTGAAAATTCTATAAAATAAACAACGCCAGCCGGCACCTGTACATCAACCGATATATTAACACCACGAAGGCCAATCTAATTAATCATATACCACTACATAGCATACCTATAAAAATATTGGAACAATTAAGTATCATTACAACTTACTAGGTGGTTATAGAATTTAGTAAGTTGTTAATTCTTATATATAAAATCTTTTAAAATGGTGTGATAATAAAAATAATAATAAATAAATAATAATAGATACTAGAGAGTTTTTTTAATCATAAGGAGATAAAATGAGATGTGGTTTCGAATCCGGCCTGACACGTTACTAATATAGTTGCTTCTCTATCACTTGTTATAATATATTTATGTATGAAAAGTAGCAGTGAAATGCTTAAATGCTTTTTTTAATATCATAAGTAGATTTCTGATAGACAGCACAAATAAAAGAAAGATCACAGCATTTCTTCTAAGGACAAATGGCTTCGAATTATCTTGTTTATTTTAAAATTGGGCCAAATAAAGGGTGATTCATAGTTATAAAACATGTTAATACGCCGCGTTGATGTCTAATAACAACATTAACAACTGACGATAACACATTCGCACGTCCCTGCGAATTGACTTCAACAACACAAGAATGCACTTTACCTTCCGCTCAGAGTCAAACGGCAATTTTTTTATGTTTACGGACAGTCTGGCGATACACGACACAACATGCCAAGATTAATTTCCGAGGTGGCAGATTGTCACTTTAATTTATGATCGCCCATTGTCTTCTTCGTGACGTCACCGGTTCGCAATCGCCGTCTGATTAAATTACATCTTTTCAAACCAATGTCACTGGCTGTTATCGGATATCGAGCATAAAAAATGATGTTCACATTTATAATTATTTGATAATGTCACACACTTCAGTATGACTCAATGTTATACAAGTAGATTCAATCAAAATAAAGTTAAGACGTGAATGAAGCATTGTCATGCAATAAATTGAGTAAAATTAAGAAGCTAACCTACATAAAACAAATATAGTTAGACTACATTTGAGGCTTACTGTATCAACTCCCGCGTATGTTCCTTATGCAAGCAAGTCGGATGTTTCCATACGACCGAACCGCGGTCAGCTGCGTTCACGCGGTCGTTGTGATACAAAACTGGTGACCGCTACGATCTTCTTGAGTTTCAATACGACCACAGCCCTCTCCGTGAGTCAACGAACCCGATACATCCTGACCAACACAATTTGTTGCACTCAAATAATTTATGGCCCTTAAATCGACCCTGAAACACACCTATAAAGTAGAAGTAAGAGCTCATAAAACATTGATGAAATTGTAACTGACGCAACACCTGGATGTTCTTAATAAATTGTTCTAAACATCAACAACTATCAGGCCAAATTCAATGGAATGCCGGGAGAAGTACTTACAAAGTATTTAATTTAAAACATTTACCATGAAATAAATAAGGAGCCACGTAGTTGCGCAAAGGTAGTTTAGTTTCAGCGTATTGCTTAACCGATGTGTGTCGTCGCGGCTTGTTGAATACTTATTTAAGCGTTAAATATGCGTGTCTTTTAAAGGGTTGTCAGTGTTACAAAGGTCTATCCGCCAGAACACCACTGGGTGGAGCTAATAAACTATTTGAGCAGCGGCCTCGTGTTGACACTGGCGTTTCACACCTGAACAATGCTCCTCGTTTGCATTAATGTAAATTAGGTTAGGCAGCCCGCCGCCGCGCCCACATTCAATTAGACGAACCCCAAAGTAGCGCATATGTAAATATGTAAACGCAACTAATAACGTGTACCTATGAATTTCTTCGGGAGAAATTTTGATAGAAGCACATACCGTGTAATGTTTCGACAATGGCAGAGATGGTCGCCTACGGAAAAATCGTCGATACACACTATAGTTAACCGCGTTGCTAGAGACTATATTACATCACTAAATTTGAAGTATTACTTATTTTCCTAGTGAACTATTTAGTTGTTTCTAGTACTTACACATAACTTCCTCACGGTCACTATAACACATTATAAATTAATAAAGAATAAATGGAAGCCACTTTGTTGCAATGAAACAACAAAATTGAAAATAGCAAAACAATAAAAACAATGTCTGTGAGATAGAACTATTTGCCTAAAAATAGCCTCAGGCAGAATTCGAGGCCCGCTGTGGTGTCAAAGACTGCGAGCTTGTTCAACGTCCGTCAGCGCCCGCGCCGATCGCGTAAACATAACCGCGTGCGCATTCAGTCTAAACAGTTAGCGTTTTTACCGAAAACGCGCCCCATATTACGATATTTAAATTATAATTTATTACCAATTCCTACTGTAATATATAAATGGTTAACGAACCTTGTTAAACTGTTTAAAACAATGGCCAATATAAAAGGACAATTTTGGTGCCATTAATGTTTCCGAAAGTCACAAATCACACCACCAAAATGCAAGATCTATAACCGAAAAAAGATCTATGTTGAGAATGATTTTTTTTTATCGTGAGCGGGTGAGTCGCACGCGCGGCGCGATTGTGGCTGTGTGGTCCTCGCTAGCCACTTTGTAAATAGCGCGGTTTACCTTTTTCAACTTTTGTGTTTTGTTACCTTTTGTGCCGTTGTAGGGCCAATATTACCATAGCTATTTAGGCTCGCCGGATAAATAAATACGCCATTTATCATGATAACTGATGCACGTGAACGTGAACTGTCACACGATTCAGGTGGGGTGAAGATTAGATCTATAAGACAACAATAATATGATATGATTTATCATTAAATTTGCTGGTTTTGCATTAGTCAAAATAAAATACTTTATTTTTCTTAGCTATTATTTGCATTTTGCTATTTATCCTATTATCTTTTGTTGCCTCAAAGTTGACTGAAGGTTAACCGATTCGTTGCGGATGGCACGTCTGGCGTGATATTACTTTCTTTTGCGTGTGGCGCTAGCCACTGGAGCCGTGTCATTTTTAAATCGATAACTCCCTTCAAATTAAGTTTTAGGGAAATCTACACAAAATAAAACTATTTTCATTTTTCAAGTAAATCAAGCTTGTAGCTTTCGTTTCTGGTAATTGTATGTAGCAACGAATCGGTTAAAGATTGCAGTTTGTCCATTTTTTGATAAAAACTATAAAAACATCAACAATTTCTAAGTTAGAAGAATCCAATAACTTTACGTTATGGACCATTTTTTGATGTACTGTGGATACTATTTATGCAAACTCCGGAATGCATTTGCGGCATTTTAGTGGAGATAAGTGCAACAATAAATTGACTCCGACCGCAGGTTCTTTCACAATATTTGTGTCGGTCATATTGCAGGGCGACAAAAAGGGCCGAAAGGGCGGCCCTTGTTGAATGGAGGGAAGGTAAATAAATATAAATAAAGATGAGGGTGCGGGGTGTGGGATGCAGGGTGCGGGAGCGGGCGTCCCGCGGCGCCTGCGACCACGCATCGCCTTGACATGCCTTCTTTGAAATTAAATGTGTTGATAGAATTTTTAGCATGTTTTTAAAAACCTCATAAGATTACCGTTTTGTATTTTCTAATAATGATAAAACATACCTAGATTTAGCTATCTAGTTTTGTTGACCTAATAATGTAGTGTTATATTTTAGAGTATTTAAAAAGTTGCAATAAATCAAAGAGTTATAAAAAATAATGGTCGATACAGGGTAATTTTGTCTACTGAAGATAAGTGATTATTACCACTTGATTTATATTACATTATCTTTACTAATTTAAATGATCTTCTTTGATATTTAAATATCTATGGAATAAAAATTGACAATTTTGTTGGTTGCTATTATATCGCAGCTGATATACGCTACCAGAATCGTTCTCCTGGTAATTAAGTATCTTAAATGTTTTTGATGACGGCTGCTATTCTTCACAGAAATATATGTAAGTTTAGGTATTACCACACTAGCTATTTATAAAATGTGAGATAGTTAAGTGTAAAATAAAAGCTTTTAAATAGAATTGTTTTATTTAGTTATCCCTGTTTCTGTTATCCCGGCAGCTTCGCAAAAACGCAAAATTATAAAGTAAAGCTACTTCTGTACTGTAAAACGCAAACTTACCTGTACTAAAGCTTTAATTTTTGTCGTTACTTTCCACAACTTCGGTTGTTACGTTTTTAAAACCAAAAAGTTGATTATATTTTTTTCTCTAGTTAGCATAAATTGAATTACAAGGTCATTGTATCGTTTTGTCTCACGTCATTAAATGAAACCAATGGGAGTCGTAAATGTATGTCCGCGTTGCGCCCGCGGCGAGTGTAATTATGTTCAGGACCAATTGCGGTGCTTTAGCTCGCGAGGTGCACTTTTATTGGGTGTAAGTTTTAAGTGTCGCTGGGCGCGCACATCGGACAAGTTCGACTTTTACTACTCCTATGAGTTATGAAGATAAGCTATAGTTAATAACGCGATGAAACTGATGCACCTTCAATCAACCAATGTATCCAAGTATGTATATATAGGTATAAGACACGTACATACTTGGATTCTGATTATATTATTAAAAAATAATCTATGTTATCAATAACGCCATATGGTTATTATAAATATTAATCAGTCTTTAGCTGAAAATTGTAGACTGTTGTTGCTTTAAATGTCTTAGTGAAAGTTACACCATTTTTCTTGAGGTAATTTTTTGGAACAATGAAATTAAAAAGCAATCGATTAGGTATATATCTTAGAGCAAATAACTTTTAAATATTAAACTTAAAAAAGAAACTCTTGTATTTATATAAACTAGAAAGCGATTTATTATTAATAGTTAATGTTTTACGTTTACTATAATTTATCTATGGTTTTTACTTAAGAAATGTAATCTATTTTAAGCTTAGTAACACATCGTAATTGAATGCGGTCCCTCAATTCGTAAATCATTCGTTTATTCCGGTGAATCACCTTTATTACATGATTCAAAGGGAACAGATCATAACATGTTGCGAAAGCAAGGAAGAGAGCGCTTACCATATGAAAGCAATAAATTACTAATAGCCATCGAAAACACTGAACGGCTAACACTCAGAAACATATTATGAGTATCTACTTTATTACTTAGATGATATGATGCCATCTTTAATACTATTAAATATTACAAACATAATTTAGGAAAAACACAAATTTAAGGGTTGCTAAAACTATGACTAAAAAGTTGATGGTTCACAAACCGTATATTTTACAGCTACTAGAGATGCTTATATTGGTTATTTAAAAATCTATGCTTCTCTCTATCTATGCTTAAGCATTAACAATTGTTAAAATTAAATGCTGCTGACCGTCGCATTGTAAGACACCCGTATGCTGTGCAAAGTACAGCTGCCACGCATGTAGGTAAATACCCAGATGACCTCTTTTACGCTTATTAACTTTGTTATACAAATTGCAACATTGATAACGGAAAAAACGATATAAAAAATGCTGAAGCACTTTCTGTACACAAAATTATCATGAAAAAATATTTGTTTTTTTATTAATTTACAGCATGGTGTAACCTAGTTATCACAAAAGCGCATCTAAAATTAAATTATAACTAGATCCACCTATTCCTTTTACTGCAAATGATTAATTTTTTATCCAAAAGATCACCTGTTTGAACTAGGCACCCGACTTTGAAAAATTTCGTATTTTTTATTTCTTTTTGAAAGATATTGATTAGATAGTAGTGAAGCTATTTTTGTTAGTAGTAGTGTCAAAAAATAAAAAAAATAGTAAAAATATGTTATCCCCGAAATTCGAAAAATCTGTTGATGATTTTGATTTTGTATCAATAAAATGTGTAAAATTAAATATTAGCTATAGTTAGAAATTAATTGTTGCACAAATAGAATCTATATAATATACATTTAACTAATGAGTAATGATGGAGAACGGTCCAACACCTTTCGTAGAATGCTACCTAAATTGCTCTTGGTGCTTTCTCTCAATAAAGTTGACTTCACAGCACCACTCGTCTTAAGAAAACTACCACCATCTTATTCTAAACTAAGCAATTAACTGTTAGCTTTTATAACGGAACCATTTTTTTTTAATCCTGTCTGTTAAGGTTTGAGTTCAATTGGAAGAGCGGTCGGTATAGTGGGAGGTTGTTGGTTCTGATCAAATCATATGCTCCAAAATATCTGTTATTTAATTTTTTTACCTTATATAGGATGTATTTTTGCAGGTTGATTTAGCAATCTCGTAATAAAAGTCGTAAGCTGATTGAGTTTTCTCACGCGCAATACCCTTGTTTTACCATTAACGGTGTTGCGTTATTCTGCTATAGAATAAACATATCTCTGACAGACACATTACAAAAAATATTGGCTGAGCAGCTTCGTCTCACCATTGTCGAAAAATTCAAGCTACGCAAACTTCCTTTGAGTTTGATATATCTTTTCCTTATAATATATATTATTAATGCAACTTTACTAATTTAATTCTACGTTTGATGCAGCGGTAGCGATCCTGCCTTTCGCACCGCCTGTCCTGGGTTCGAATCCCAGAAGGGGCAAATGTTTGTATGATGAATACGAGCATTTGTACCTGAGTCATGGATGTTAGTATATATTTTTATGATATATGTATGTCTATCCGTTACCCTAGTATCTATAACACAAGCCCTAAAGTGCTTACTTTGGGCTAGGTTAATTGGTGTGAATGTATGAAATATTTATTTTATTTACGTTAGTTTTAAGTCGTAACTATTAACTTTTAGTGGTAACAACCAAAAACAACAAGCGGCCTTATACCAAACAGCTCCTTAAATAAATGTTTAGTTTTTGTTATTACATTACGTGTGTACTAAGGCTCGTGCCTTAGCATTGACTGAGGTTTGACAGATAAGATAAACTATCAGATGTAGAGTCAGCATATAAAGCAGAGTATAAAATGTTTGACAAGTGTTATTATTAAATTAAGTTTTCCGCGCGCGTAGTTATTTGTTTTTACATACTTCCCCATATTTTCTGTTTCTACTTATAATAGGAATTAATCTCTTGGCATTTAAGTCTTGTGTTGATGGCGACATATAAAAAAAAATATTACACAATGTCACATAAATTGTTCTCAACCCAAATGAAGTAATTAGGTTAAGTACTGGTATGGTACCACATAACCCAGACACAAGCCAATATAGCAAAAGTTCGTTTTATACATTGACCCAGTTTTAGCATAAAAAATGGTATGCGATATATGGATGAGGTCCACAAAGCTTATGCACAAAAAGTTCAAAAATCGTGTTAGCGTGTGTTAGAAACGGTATTCATCTAACATCTATTGCCATGTTTGCAATAGTACACAAATTTTAAACGTCCAGCTTTGCCCGTATAGCCAAGTGTTATTCTGATGTCTATCTGGGAGGACTTATTAGTTGCTATCCGACGTTCTCGACTTCATTAATCTATTAAGTTATAGCTGTCTTTCTTCTATGAAACTTCATCAATTAATTCACTGTAAAAACAATTATTTAACTTCCCAAATAAGGTATTTATATATCTTTTATCGTTAAGATATCGTTCGTAATAAAAACGCTCAGCTCGATAATTTTTGCGTCAAATTCAATTCTAAAAGAGGTCACCACGAAAAGCGTTTTTATATTATCCCGATAATAATATATAGCCTATATCTACGCTAAATATCCATTCTTAATATTGATGACAAAATTTTCGAAATCGGGTAAGTATAGTTTAGGAGATTACCGACCTACCTCCTGCATTCAAACTTAGAAACATTACCTATTTCTTTATAATATTTATTAGTATAGATAGAGTCTGTTACATGAAGATACTAGGTAATGTTAGCTACTATTAGATGGTATCCACTGTTCTTTTAAGTAGATTATAATGACCCTCTTTTCAGTAACACAAATGGAAAATATACTATCTACATATTTTTAATAATAGGTACGATTTTCTTTAGTCATTCTCTGATGGGGAAAACACCGTTTAAACGTTTACGTTAATACTGTTTTTCCTTATATTATCGTAAGTAAATGCCACTTTTTCGAAGTAAAATTATCATAAGCTAACATATTAATGAATTATCATTCAAAAACCATATTACAATTATAATGTCAACCGTACTTCCATGAAGAATAGTAAATATTAGCACAAGTAATTAAAACAAACGTGCCTCGCAGGTGCTCTTGCGAACACAAATTTCCTCTTTTTGCTAGATTTTCCTTTTCCGAAATGTCACCAAGATTACCTTTTTTTTAAATAACCAATATAACTACAAATATATAATAAATATATAATCATCATCAAAACACCCTTATTTCATGGGCAATTTTATATTACTTTAGAAAACATACACTTGTACATATGTAGAATAATGCACAGCCAAAGTTATATAAATATGGAAGTCGTGCTCATAAAATCAATTACATCTCAAAAGTAATTGACATAAAGGTACAATTTTAGAAAACCAATATTGTCAAGGGCTACTAACAGAAGTCAATAACAATGACTTTCTAGGTTAAAAATAAATAACATTTTTCTTATAGTTATTTCTTAATTTGTTCTTAAGAAAGTCTGTGTTCTTAAGTTGTTCTTGAAAATAAAGTATAAACTACCACAGTGCCTTCGGAACCGCCTGTAAATAGGTAAACGCTTAAAGGTTCGTAGCAGTTGTTTAGGTACCTACCTACACCGTACAGTACTTACAAGATTCCAATGATTCCCTTGCAGACATGAACAATGCTGTGTTTACATATATCACTAATGTTTACGTTAGGTGAAGAAATGCAAATCGTTAATTCATCGCCACCGAACAAGCATATGAATTATTCTGCAAACATGGCTGGGTTCAAAGACCTATCTCAGAACCTACCTACTCTGACTTTCCTTTTACTTCTTTCAATGTACAGGAGAGGTGTAGTTTTCTTGATCCTTTATTCGAGTTATGTCATTTCAAATATGACAGATTTTTTCATGTTTTAAATCAACGTATGCAGCATGTATGGATATGTTCAAGTGACTCTGGTACCGTACTAAGATACAAATATTGAACAATGTTTGTCGACTTGCTGCACGTGCATTCATTTTATGATTATCACAAAATAGACAGACACTTCAATAGCACACTCAAGAAAATCCGAGAAGTATTCATATAAAGTTTGTTTTACGATTACTTAAGAAATAAATTGATCAAACAATTATATGTAATGGAATAGAGAAAAAACATGTTGTTCGGACATCCAGACGCATTGCGGGCTACCACCCTGTCTTGGTTGCTATTACGACCTGTCGCACCAAGCGCTTCTCAACTTCCTTTATAATGCCCATAGCAAAGGAGTTGAATTGCGTCTGTATTTCCGAGGACATATAACCAGTCCATTTTCAAAGCCAGGGTGAAAAAGGCACCTCTGGGTTAACTCGTTCCATCGTGGATCCTGGCTTGGCCTCCGGGCTTGATTGGGATTAAGAGCGAACAAATAAAAAAATATATACTTTAGTGTTATGAATGACAAAAGAAATGGTAATAAAGATTGTATTACGTATCATTCAAAATAACAAGTTAAGTCTCAGACGCTTAAACTATGGTTTAAATAAATAGAATAATACTTCAATGTAGAAATAAACGTAACATCTTATAATTTTCCGCAATACCGACGTTCAAAAATTATTTACAGATGCTGATCTATGTTTACGCATGTTCAATTTATTTCTACCGAAATGGTTATTTGGATTTCGTTAATAGCCAAATCATATTTATAAGTAGATTATTTGAATTAGATTCTACTCGCTATTGACGCAATCGAGTATTTATAAAACAAAGATTTCGATATCTCCAAAAATTAACTGAAGAAAAGTTTTATAATGCATATTTCTTGTTCGTTTTAAAAAGCGCAAAATTTAAACTGTTATGGTAAACAAACAAATATTATCAGTATGATAGTCCTATTAGTAAAAACATACAATGTTAATTCGGCTGTTAGGAGGTCTTTATAACATTTTACAACGTTGTAAACCCACCGTGGAATTTTAGGATTAATTTGATTATGGTCAATTATTCTCAAAGCAATCGGGGCTCATTCCGTTTTTTATCCTGCGCTAATAATCCCTCAAGCAGCTAATTGAGACGGCGGTATCTTTGCTGCTAACAAATTATACTACTTTAGCGTATCTGTTAATAAAATAAAATCAATATTAACAGTCTATAATTAAGTGTCCATATATAGATTTAGAATTATAAAAGCTGTTTACCATTTTAACCTTGTCATTTAGGGCGCTTGTTTAAAATGATCCAAATGGGACAGTTGCGTAAACCAAGAAAAAATTTAACATAAGTTAATTTATGGATTACAATGAGGTTTAAAAGTTAGATAACAGAACTAGGTGCGGCGACCGGGATTTCTCGCTATCTGCGCGAGCGCACCACAGTAAAAGCTCATTGTAACCGGAGCCTCAAATACGAAATTGAATAATGCTGACCTATCCCGCGACCGCCTTACCCATAAATCACGGAGATATTTATGTCCCTTTACCCCCGCCCGCCTGTAACTCCCCTAATGCCTGCCGGCCTTATTCGCGCCCAGCGATATAAAATAATAAATAAAAACGCACATAAAATGGTAAGTAATTCCGATTGGAATCGAAGAAGCGCAAAACACAAAATGCGGTTGTGCGTGCACGTCTATTATGTGGTTTGCTGGTTGAAATTAAATTACATATGATTCCATCTGTCCATGCATTATATTGCTACTAAATTATAGTATTTTTGATGAATTGTATAAAAATAAAGAGCATCAACTTGTCTTTAAGTCTATTCAGAAAATCCAGCCATGTATATGGACAACTGTTTGTAAATAAAGACTGTATATATATGCGTTTAAAGAGACTGAATAAATCCCAACTGTCAACGCTCACGTTATGCAACGCCATACAACATCAGTGGAAACAGCATAGCGCATCTATCTCTGAAGCATCTGGCTTGTAACGTACCGCTTCCCGTACGCATTAACTTTACTTATACTCCCTCGTATTTATGAGAAATAAATAATACTATTAGACTGAGATACCGATTCCTGATAAAAAGTGGGCCCGAGTTAAAATGGGAGGCACTGTAGAGGTAGAAAGAAAGTAATGGAGGCGCATCGAACCGGTTTGGAGATTTTTACGAATGCAAGGCTCTCGAGCCGAGCGGCTATGTGTTGCCTGCGGCGAGCACATAACATAACCATCGGCAGATTCGCGCCGCAGCCTTTCTTCCACGCACACACCTGCGCCATGCCCCAGCGCCCGATCGGCCGCGCGCTTCATCTTATACCGATTATTATCTCCATATAACTGGATTCCACGTAAAGGTACATTAGACTATTAAAATATTTGCACTGCAAATCCACTCATGCTCATTATACGAATCATTATTTGCAAATATGAATGAGTAAACAATAGCATCCTTTCAACGAGGGACAACTATTTCAGTATCCAGGTTGACGTTTTGAAATATTGGCCAATGACGTCCGCGTGCCGAGTTTGGGCTCGCTCTAGTTCAATCGTAAACACCTTGTCCCCAACAATGAATCAAGTTGACTTTGCTAAACAACCAATTGACATTACCTACATTTAGCAGCGACCTGAAATAGTTAACTCGATAGATCTCTCAAATGTTTGTTATGTTCTAATTAGTTAGCTTGTAAATCATAAATAATTAGAAGTTTTTAAGCTCCAAATATTAAACGATATACAAAAAGCAAAATTCTTCTAAAGAAATCGATGCCACAAAATATGGCATTGTTAACTTCACCTGTATCTTTGTATGCTTGTAAGTTTGTATGTTTGTTTGTAATGGGAGCTTCAAACGCGATTTTTACCCTTTTAAAACAAAATATTGTGAAGGTAGTAGACAATATATGAAAACCATTGCCTTAGTCATCCGGTGATCACGGCTCATGTAAAGGAGTCAAAACGTCAAATTATTAAAATATATTCGCAAAAAAAAACGTAAAAAAATTGTTTTCTTTAAATGAACAATGTGCGCGGAAGCTCAAGAACTTCAAAATGTCTGATTTATTTAAAATTTTGCACACTTATCGGAGACCAATGACAATACAATAAATAAAATCTCAGTTTTTTATTTTAATCAGAGAATTTTCGAAAAAAAAATCAAAATACGAAGAACTGCAATATTACAATAAATGGCATCAATTATAAAAAAATAACGCTTTTATAGTAGATCGAATTAAAAAAAATAGAATAAAAAAATCTTTAAAAAACACGCTTTTAAAGTAAAACAAACTAAAATGTAAGAAATAACTTTTAATAAAACAATTAAGTAATTAACGAGAAAATTTACGTAATTGTAAAAAATGCTGGGATGCTTTGTATGACATTCTTCTTACACTAAAGCTGCATTTCGAAATAAATATATTAAGATTAAGGTAATAAATGAATAAATAAATGAAAAAAATACAACAATCTATTAATTAATTTTCTCGTTTCAGTTTACTTAAAATCTTTTATTTCTTATTTTTCATTGGTATTGGTGTAGAAAAATATATAGTAAAATCACATAGTTACAAGAGAATTGACCCTCTCCAGAAACAATTGTAAGGACGTATCTTATGACCCAGATAGCCGTGACAATAATGACCCAAAAATCGAAATGTTTGCTCTTTTGTGAGTAAACACGCTCTGTTTGTTGATCCATTAGCCTGAGGCCACTGTGTTATTCCGTTATTAGCCACTGAAAGAATGGCTGAATTTTGAATAGTATTCATTATGGTGGTGGGTCAAAGAAGAAAATCCAAAATTCCTTTAAAAACTGAGCTTTATATATGACTAGCTTTAAATAACTCTAAACTTCAAAAAAATCTAATGACGGGTGATTAAAATATATAGTTGCAGTGAGTGCCATTTTAAACTTTTAAACAAGGAAATATATTTGATTATAATATTGCAGTCTTTATAAAACGAACATGGTGAAGTATATAGTCAAGATGCAAAACAAATAAATATTAATACAGTTAACAACATATGAAATTCCCAAAAAATAATTTTTTTGTAATTTATTTTAACCCAACATATAAATACTGTTACATAAAATCTTTTATCATTTTTTTAATTTGGAACGCGTTTGTTTTTATTTTTTTTCCTTTTTACGCCATTCACATATTTTTTTCGTGCTCATTATCAAATTACAATATGGAATGGGGTTCTAAAGAAAATAGGATTGCAGTGATCATCTTGCACAAAGTGGGATTGGAGCCGTCGTTCATATTCCAGACACTTCAAAACTTGATATCAGCAGTATGTTCGTATATCTTACTATCAACAGATACAACAACACTTCCTCTGTCGAAGACCATAAAAGATCGGGGCGGCCGCGTGCTATTAGAACTACAAAGGGTGTTTATGCTGTTAAAGCCAGAATTCGTTGAAACCCCATTAGGAAGCAAAAAATCTTATCGCGAGAAATTAATATTCCCGCTAGGACTCTGTCGCGTATTATAAAACAATACCTGAAGCTCGGTGCTTATCGTCGATATTCAGGACATGCGCTAAATCAATCTTTACAATTAAAGAGAGTGTACTATTTTTCGATTAATATGTTTTCCAACTCAAGAAGGAAATACAAATTAATGAATACAAACTCCTATGTTTTAGCATTTGTTCCTTAAAGTTTTGTTAATATAAACAACATCTTTTTAAAGAATAATTTCAATGCATTTAACAAATAATTAATACTTCCGTAAGCAAACAATACGCTAAATTGCGTTTACGTCTTCAGACCAACTTGGGTATATATTCAAGAACATATTCTTGGTTATATACATATAAAGTAAAGATACCAGGAAATTAAACAGATTGCTATATGTTCTTGTATTTGGATAAACTCCCGCTTCACAGCTACTCATATATCAAAGAAGTTAAAAATAGATATGTTTAAATATTGATAGATTTATAAAGAGAGTAATTTAAGTATCAGATCGTCGAAAATTTTCAGATATACTTTATAATACCCCTTAGATGAAAGTGCGTTATACAGATGGATGCAAGCATTGAAAAAGAGTACGAGATGTAGTCGGTAGAATAAACCAAAAAACCGTATGGTTTAAGGAACAAGGCAATGGCGCTGGAGAGGACTTACAGGAGAAAAATTCCTAAATTTGAGTATTTTGTAGTAACATTATAGTGTAGTTTATTTATTTTGATTTCCAACGTTGCATTAATTGTAATTAGAAATAAGGTTAAGCCTGAAACAATATTGCTGTCCACTTTACAAGATGTGATATCTGAAAGATACGCTAATGAACTTTAAATGAGAATCGTGACGTACTTCAACACCAAGCCAGTATTTACACGTAGCAAATATATTCGTAAATATTTGCTCAATTTGAAATCGCTTAAGCGGTGCCTTTGGCTAATATGCGCTCAACTATTAGTCAACCGCAATCGACTATTGTAGTTTGTTAAAAAGCTGCTTAAGAGTTTATTTGCTTACTTATTTATTTATATCGCTTCGTGCTATATGCTGCAGAAACTTATTAACGTCAAAGTTAAATAACAGATATATTTTAAGTACCGCTTACTTTTTAACATAAAATAATATTTTAAAATGAAGAATGGCAAAGTAACAGATATACCTAACACCTTTAATAAGTGGGATTACTTTTGTAGAATATCTATCACACAAGATGCGTTTAAAACATTTAAAGTGAGAAAAGCCGTAAGAACAATAGGTGCTAAATTTATTAATGAATAACACAATCTTACGAAATGCATGTGAAAACAACTAAGCTAAATGAGATGTGTCGATATTCTTCAACGGAAAACAAAACACGGCGAAAGCAATTATTGTTCATGGCATAAAAGTAATGAGTTGAACATTAGTTTTTATGAACATTAAACATGATTTGGTATGTTATTTGAGCGGAGCTCCCATGGATCAGCTTCAATGACGCAACGTCTGTTACCCTATAACTTCCTGAGTTCTTAATAGATTTTAATAATTTTTGTGTGAAACCGTATCAACAGGTTTAGTACTAGATCGTGACCTGCCCGAATTTTAAAATTCGCAAAAATAAAAAAAAATATAACCATAAAACATTGGCTCTTTGGGATTTCACATTGAAACAAAAAGCGTTTTGAAAGTTTTCATTCTAATGGAATTTTTACTAAATATTATTGATTAAAAAAAAACTTTTTTACTAACGCTCTGCTCCCATATACGATGCTCGTGAAGCTTTATCTTAGTGACAGCATCGACCTAGTATAATATAGAACAAAAACGTTTCAATAAAAAACTTACGTACACCATGCAGAGGTGTGCATGTACGCACGAAATTAATTCGTTAAAACAATAATTTTCTGTGCATTGCGAATAAAACACCTGCGATTATTTTGAAGATATACATAAAAATTGTATAGCGCTTAGTCTCTTCGGCAAAAATCGAACCTGTCTAAGTTCAAGCTCGTTAAAACAACCCTTATTTTATAAGTTGTAATGGCAGTAAACTACAGCATAGTTTCAGGTATACTGAAAATCGTAATATAAGATTATCAAAATATTTTGTCTTTACTATACAGCGTCTTTACTAAACCCCATTATTGAATACTAAAAACAAATGATTCAATAGCAGCAAATTTGTAAGGTACTAATAATTGTGTCACTTTTCAAAACGAACATAAATAAATAACTAAATTTAAAATAACTCTCACCAAAAAATTAGTCCCAAAGCTTGTACTTCGGATGCTAAATAACGGAAATTATAAGTATTATGCTTAATAAATATACAATGAATATCGTTACCGTTGTACCAACTAATCGTCAAATAAAGGTATAAAATTTCATAAACTTATTTTTAGAAAAATATGAAAGCTTTTTTTATTTTGTGAAGAGAGAAAAAGAAGAGAAAAGTCTACAGTGAATAGAAAGCCAAACGCAAGCAAAGTTACGGTCAAGTATTTTCCTTGAAATGTTTAATTAGACAAAATTTACTAACGCAAATAATTTATGGAAACAAATTTTTATTTTGGTTTAGACATAAAACTCCTTTCTTAAAATGTGATTATTATAAAATAAATATATATGTAGCATGTTCTAATGTAAAGTCTAACCTTAAAAATAAAAAACCGGCTCTGAAGCGCAGTTTGCTTTGTGTCTTTCATTGTTCTCATGTCAAATTCACGTTAATAACATTAGGAAAAATATTTTTATAGTTATCCACAACATGGCAAAGCTATTTTATTTTCTTAGCCAGGCTTAACTTTAAATAACTCACTTGTTTAATAAGCTTGACAATGTAATAAAAAATGTTTTATGTAAAAAAAGGTTAGGCATATAAGGTATAATAATCATAATAATAAAACGACAATACAGATTAAAATCGGGTCAGCAAAGAAACGAAGGTAATTATTAATTTACATAATTATGATCTTGGCATTATATATAATACCTCTTATGTTTTACCTTACCGATATATATCTACCAAATAAATAAGGATTAGTACCTTTTTAATACAATATCATCATTATGGTAATTACAAAATACTCTTATGATTTTAATTAATGCAATTGTAATAAGAACAGATTTTTATTTAATTAAAATTATTAAATTATAGAAAATTTCCAAACAATATCATTTAACTAATAAATGATGTTAATACCTGTTTTGTGTTAAACATAATATATGATTATCTTAGTTGTCTTCGGTACATATGACTCCAATTACTTTTACACTTATTTTTCACGTTTTTATAGATTGTGATCCTTCCCAGTAATAAAACTATTCGTTGTGATATAAGTATAAATTAAAGAATATTAAATATTTATATGAAGATTATCAATAACTAAAAAAAAGCGATGGTGAACACAGTCGGCTGGCAAATTGGCACTAAAGTGTATGACATGTCGTTTGCTCTGTTACTGCTCACGCCTACTTGAAGCCGTTATCATCAGGGTTGTTGCTATTGAAATTAATAAAATAGATATAAAAGTTAACTATATTGTTATTCATTTGTAGTCAAAGCACCTTTAAATTTTTTATGAGTACAGTTATTTACAGTTGTACTTTACATTTGCATTGAATCATAACTATTATATAAATAATATTAAAAAAAAAAATCCGACTTGATGACACCCCTAGATGGTTAACTATACGTGATATTACTATGACTATTTGTGTGACTTTAATTACATTATAGCTACCTTGTATCTAAAAAAATGTTTTGGAAGATTTGCTGTATTTGTTACATTTTATTGTATTTCACTTTCTTTTTTAAAATAATAATAATCATTAAAAAGTGTCTCGTTAAAATAACTACAAGTTCTTAATAATCTAGGTGTTTTTCTCAGCGTTATTAATCTTTAACTTTACAGACATTTTGTACTTTGCTAAGTTGTTATTTGTTCTTTTGGTTCCAAAAAATTAAATTAAATTAAAATTTAATTTAATTAATTAAATTAAAACCACTAAATTAACAAGACAGCCTCATGTTGCATAAAAAAGGTTATGTACATATATTTAGTCCTTTTATTAAAATAAACATTTATTTTACAGTTAGATTATCAAAAATTAATTTAAATTAAATTAAATTTTTAATAATACGATTATAATAATTTTATTTTAATTGCTAGACTTTAAAAATTTGGTTTTAATTATTTGATTTGATAATTGAATTAAAAATATCATATACTAACCTTCTTTTTTTTTTTTGTTTTCGCAGTAAATGCTAATCATATACTAACCTAGCTTTAAGTTCCATAGTCACTAACCGTAATGAGACTTTGCTTCTCCAATCACAAACCGATTGAATAACTTTAAAAATATTTAACCTTAAGAAGCGCATACGCATGCAGGCAGTCCATCCATTATTTTGCGTATTGGTGTTGCTATATAGCGATGAATAATTTATTTCTATTTATTTGATTATTGCCAAGCATTATAGAAAGAAGGGTTGGTGTATGTAGTTCGCTCACTATTTTTTTTCACTGTGCATAAGTAAGCACACCGTTAAATCAAAAAATATCAATGTTATTTAAAGATAACAGTTTGTTTTTTATGTTATTTTTGGGCAATTTCGCTATTATAAATGTCATTAACTGACATGTATTTTTTAAACTACCCTAAATTTATAATTTGTATTTCTTAGGTAACTAAAATATTTAACGTTCGCAGCTACTTGAATTAATCTTTAAAAACATAAGAAAACTAAAAAAATCATTAAGTATTAAAACGACTGACAATGAAGTAACCCTCGTCAATAAGTTTCCCGTAAGCATCACAAAGCATCGTGAACGACAACGCATGACGGAGAATACCTTCGACACCGAGTTTTATGGCGGCCATATATTTACCAAAACTGGCATCAAAATTGAAAAGAATTCATCATTCATCGATTAGTTACAGAGTCAAAATATTTGTTGTCAAAGCATGCATAATTGTAGTGCTACAATCAGAAACACTCGCTACGAAGCTACCGTAACGCCCGCAATTTGTGCTTATTGTTCCACAGACGTAATGTTTACATCGCCAATTGTCCCTACCCGCGCACTAAGGAGCTGTTTTCAAAACAGAAGATACTTCGTAAAATCCATTGTTTTCAAGACAAAATCAAACAACTTTTTACTCAGCACTCGACGAAAACCAAAGAAAGTTTGTAGCACTTCACTGTATATGGCGCGCTTCAGCTATGCCACTTGAAATCTCGGACTCACCTGTGTCATGAGGCGGTCGGCACCGGTGCCTTCGTCGTCTTTGAAATCGATGTCTGGGTTGTAATTAGGCACTAAGTCTTTGAACTTGTCATCGTCTCTGGTGATGCGGCCTTCGGGGGGGCCGCTTGCGGATTTGTTGATCTCACTGTAGTTGGGCTCGTGCTGTCGGTACACAAGCGGATAGATACGCCGCGCAGGGTGGCGGCGGTTGAAGCCGCGGCCGGGGCCGCAAGCCGCCGCCGCGCCCAGCCACAGTAACACCACGGACAGCCTCATCTCGCAGACATCACTTCACGCGCGCTCGACGCACGACCACCGCGCGCCGCAAGCTGAGCGACACTGAGCCGAGTCCGTGTCGGCCGATCCTCCACCACGGCTCCATCCCTTATCCGCACTCACCGACCACCACCGGCACTGCTGCCCGCTTTTCATCTTACCAGAAAATCTCATTAGCTACTATTTTCGTTAGGAGCTTTTGTTAGACTTGCGAAAGCACGTTGAAAAGTAAATATTATTTTTTAAACAAAACCAAATATTATAACCAACTATAGTTTCGATAGAGTTGGAAATAAATGCAAGAACACCAGACCACAAGGCTATGAAATTTTACACGAACGTAAAGTATGATATTTTAATAAAAGAGCATTTTCTCTCACCCTTATCTAAATTTCTTGCTGAAAACACATGCAATATAAACTATTGGTAAATTCAATGGTTGGTAAATTAAATTAAAGTAAATTCAATTGAAAAATGCGATATATTGGTTTAAATATAGCAAGATTTTAAAATTTTATCAAAATAGGGCTATAGTTTTTATGGAGTATTTGGGTTTATATATAAATTTAGACCAAATATGACAAAAGAAGATCTACCTACATCTTAATATGTGTATGCGTAATGTATTTCATATGTCCCAGTATAAGTAATAGATGACAAACCGCATAACGTATGGTAAAATGAGTGATCTTGCGAAATGTAAATTGAAATAGGTCGAGTAATTAACTAATATTTTTGAATTTAGCATAATGTATTGATATATGTATATATACCACCTTCACATGAACCTATTCTGGTTTCTTCTGAAAATCAGTCAATAGGTACTAGAAGAAGGTTAACTGTTATTTTTAGCATTAAAAAACGTGAAAAATAATGATAACTGCTTTATCAAGTTGAGCAGGGGGGTACGAGGGGAGATTCAATAATATAAACGATATACTAAGGCAACCCTTAACGTATGTTAATTATCACACCACAAAGATGTTCAAAACGATGGCTAATGTTTTCACTACGAGATATCAAATTAAATTGAAATAGCGTACACAGTTCTGTATTTATGTCCTTATATGTATATATCTATTCGCTACCATAACACAAGATTACGACAATGCTAAATCAAACAATATCAAATTTTATTTTCACTAAAAATAGTGAAAATGTAAGACTTAATATTGTTATTCTTTATTAAATTACTATTAACTGCACTAAAATAGTAATACCATCGATGCGAACAAATCATTACATTTTATTTACAATCATTTTAGAAAAGGAGACCAGTTCTATAATTCCAGTACTAACCAATATTTTTGATGAGATGAAACCTACTCTGAAACCGCTGTCAGATGAATGTGGGAGTTAATCACGGCGCATATTGTAAGGCTTTCAATTAAAGTTAGGCGTGTAGTCTTTGTTTGGAAAATTTTGTACCAAGCACGCAATCTAATATGAAAAGGAAATTTTCTTGCAACTAAGTAATAAACGTATAGAAATACGTAGGTTAATCCATGGCTATTTAATACAAACATTATAACGAAAAAGTTATATTTAGTTAACCGTGCATGCAAAATTTACGATACACTTTACGTTTACGTACAAAACTAAGCTTATCGATCGCCCAGCTGGGACGATATAAGGCTTTAAATGCAGAATATTTTAAGTGAGATGTGATAGATTTAGCTAGTTAGTTATGTTTAGTTAAAAGCCAAGCTCAAAGATAGCTCTGTGAGGATAGTGTGGATAGATACTATATATTCAAAAAATTTGAAGATTCTCAAATGAATATAATAGATAATTAAGAATTCATTAATTAAGAAGAGATAATTAAGAATTCTATCTACGATTTTGGTTAAAAACAATTTTGTAAGAAAATTAGAAGTCATTTTATTTCACCGATTCCTTTGTTAGAAATAGCGGCTACAATTCATTGAGCTTTATAAAAAAAAATAACAGGTCCATTATAAATTCACTATAAATTCGAGAACATTATTTTACAAGGCGGTGTTGTTGGATGTTAACAACGCATAAAGAAATAAATATAACTAGCTAACTCGGCCACGCGCTTCTGTGTTATAAATTAAAATGAAACCTATCCTACGTCCTAATTCAGAACAAATCCAGCAAAACGAAAAAAAACATCATAATCGATTGAGTAGTTTCAGAGTTCATCGTGGTCAAACACTGTGACAGGGAATTTATATATATACTAGCTCACCCGGCCACGCGTTGCTGTGCCGACTGCAGCGCCATCTGCCGGGCTGATTTGTGAATCTAAACCATCTAGGGCGCCATCCAAACGCATACAAAAAATTCATTCAAATCGGTCCAACCGTTTAGGAGGAGTTCAGTGACATACACACGTACAGTAGAATTATTTATATAAAGATAGACTAGCTGACCCGGCCATGCGTTGCTGTGGCTCAGTTATTATAATTTACATTTTTTAAATTAAACCTCTCCTATGTCTTTAAAGTTGTTTGTGTTATGTTATGTTTTCTAAAGTTTGTTGTGTTTAATTAAAATATATTTCACAAAATTTAGTTTATAGTTTTCTGGAGATTGGAAAGATATTACAAAATCCTAACTAGTATCAGTGCCATTTTCTCTAGTCATCACTAGAGACACAAATCTCAATCTAAACCCCTCATCGAGGTCTACCCACCCGCCTAAACCGTAATCCACTGCTAGTTTCAAATACAAACAGGACAACATGCATGCATTTTATTATTTGTACATTCAATATTGTAAAGCAACTTACAGCCTTCTGAGTTTACCACCGGTAGAACGGCCGCTACAAATTTCCTCCTAAAAATTTGTTTATGCGTTTAGCAAATATTATTACCACTAACAATATATACATATACTCTTCAACCACGCAAATACCGTATCTGTGGTTTACGCTAGTCGACTCCAAAGATAAATGATTGTCATACTTATCGTGAAGTTAAGAATTCGCTGTGTCGATTATTACCAATAGCACGTGTGGTCGTCAAGTAAGTTATTGAGCAAGTAACGATCCTTTGTTTGTAAAGTACTAAATAATTTATATTCAACACATGCATGTTATTATTTGGTGTATACTATTCTACAATGAAACATTTTTTACAGGAAAATCATCCAGTGAACATGGCTAACGAAAAGGTGGAAAATATAAAAAAAATATTTAAAAATACGCATTTGTATTAAAAAAAACTAAAGAAAGTGAACTCAAAAGCAGTTCTTTAGGTACTTTGCATGGTCCGTACCAACCTGTACCTAAAAATGCTGCATAGTACCAAGCATCTAAGACCCTTAAAAGTCGAATTCCTTAATATCTCAACCTTCCCTCCGTAGCAAAATACCGACATATACCGTACAAAATAATAAAAGATAAATTAATAACCCATTAATAATTTAATTAAATAAGACAGCAACCCAAATAAAGTTCCAGTTACTGTATAAATGAATACTAATACTAAGTTTTCTTCAAAAGTGAAATATTCGAAATACATTTTTAACCCAATATTAGAATATAGTAAACAATGGTAAATCAAATAACTAAAAGATAAGAAACACAATGCTATTTGAGAGCAATAGATCACGCCTCATATATATAAATATTAGTCTTTCCCACTGTGAGCGAACAATGAAAAAAGTTAGTATTTGCGTTTCCTTTGAGTTTTGACCCGGAAAATCATCACCGAGGAAATTTATATGCACATTTACATAAGAGAAAGTGCCTATTTAGGACAATTTGTACGCAGCACAAACTATTACCATCAATACTATAACATTATGTATGTGCTGCATAAACCACTCATATGTCACTAGAACTAACTACTTGACTTGTTTTTCTTTTTTACTAAAGGAAACCTTTTTACCCTGCTTCAAATTACACATGAAATTTCTTTTATGCATATCATTTGAAGAACTCTGTCTGGATAGTTGTTGTATCTTTTTATTTTATGATAACATTACATAACTAAGACTCGTAAAAAATAAGAAAAGAAGTCGCTAACATGGTTTTGAAATTTTAACAAGTCAAAGTTAATATTTTGGTGCCTATTTTAGCTCTATTAAAAGCTTTTACAAATGCGAATAAATATAAAAATATACCTTACATATATTAGAGTAATATGTGAAGAATCTTTACGTAGGTATTGGCCATAGTATTTTATTATTTCGATATTATTCTAAAATTCTTAAAAACTTATTATGTTTTTAAGTTTATATTATTGATATGGTGTCAAAAATGTTCAAATCATTGGATATTAAAAGGGCAGTACGCAAATTGCTGCAAACATCGACTCAACTCACAAAAACAAACCTTCACACTTTGTTATCAATTTATCACTTACACAGAATTTGGGAATGGGTCGTGTGAACCGGAATTTGTAACAAAGGGGTGCAAAAATAGCTCATAGTCCAAATACATATTTTTGTATAGGATAGTGATAAGATAATGCATGTTTCAATACTCTATCTGGCCTTTGCCACCAAAAAAAAGTGCGCACCACTTTCTTTCAACCGTCGTTGATGATTCACCTGTGGAATTTACTTGTTGACTTACAATAAATTCCAGCCAGTTTCCTGCTTTATGTCAAAACTAAACTTTAAATGTCTTGTTTTATGTAATTGGGTGAATTTTAATAAAATGGTTTTTCTTTTATTTTTGTTGAAATTCCTATGTTATATTTATTTTTTATTTTAACTATGGTTTTTAGTACTTCTAAAAATATTGTTCATACTCATATTTACAGTTATATATATATTTTTTTATATTTTTACGTAGGCATGTGGCGCATGTACTCCTACGGTCAACACTTAGGCAACACCAGTACGCTAGTTTTAAAAGCATAAGGGGAAACTTAGAATTATTTTATGCAAAGATTTCTTGATATAAACCACCGACATTATGAAAAGTTATTAAACTGGGTAGATAAAAAAAATGTAACACCACTATATCTAGCAATAGCAATTTAAACACATAATAGCCATAAACGGAAATAACCAATAGTTTTTGTTGTAAGAAATTTGCACGTAATAATGTTCTGAAGAGCTGTCCTCAGATGTCAGTAGCTGTACCGAAACTAGAAATTCGGGATGTGTGTTATTTCTAATTAATTGCAAACTAATCAAGAAATATTGATTGCCTCCTATAGGAAGGTTTCCTATAGGAGGCAATAGAGGTAGGTACCTCTTTGTGTACTACCGATTTAATCCACGCCGCGTAAATATTGCTATTTGGAAATTCACCCAATTGTTTTATATTTATGGTTTACATATTGCGAACATGGCACATTGGCAATCTATTAATGAGTAACTTGAATATTATAAAAATATGAAAATAAATAAACGTAACTATAAACCTGTGATCCAGGGGAATTCCCGTGATCATGGCTCCTGTAAAGGAGTTGAATCGTGAGGACTAAATACAAATAAATTAAAAGTAAAAAACTTTATCACATACATGTTTTTATTTAAACGCGCTAAAAAGAATAAAATAAACTTTTCCTTCAAAACTTTACTATTAACTCATACGTAATTAACGTCATTACACTATTAATATAATATAAAAGCTTGTCGCGAGATTTACCAATGTACATAAACGAGTAAATTAAATAATTTGATCTGATTGATTTTATTTTTAAATTCTAGATCCCCGCCGTATTGTATTTAAAGTAACAACACTTAATTTTTCGAGTTATTATCCACAAGTTCCTTTTATTTTACACCCATATTGTAGGAGTGCTTTAAAAATAACTAATCCGTCATCTTGGGTGTTCCGCCATATTTAATTAAAAACGGCGTCACACACCTAACCATGCTTTGTCATCGAAATTAAACGTGTATAAAAAATTTCAGCTCAATCGGTTGAACTTGAAGACATCTGCTTTAAAATTGAGTTGGAAGATTCAACCCATACAAACATATTTACATACATATGTACATTGCAAGTTACTTGTAAACAGCTCCAGCTTGAGACCCTACCATAAAGGAGCAAAGCCTCGTCAGTACAAATTAAACGTGCCCAAGTTTGAAGGGATTGTGTCGTTTTATTGCTGAGTCCCTATGGCCACCTTCCAGGTCCAGCATCAGACCCTGGTTACTATATAGGATCAAAGTACTCATCAATGCAAATCAAACGAGTCCAAACTCGATAAGGTTGTTTCGTTTTATCGCGGAGTTCTTACGGCCACTTTCCAGCTCCAGCATCAGACTCTGGATACCATATGGGATCAAAGTACTCGTTAATACGAATCAAACGAGCCCAAACTCGATGGGGTTGAGTCGTTTTATCGCGGATTTCCTATGGTCAACTTCCGGATCCAGCATCAGACTCTGGTTACCATATGGGATCAAAGTACTCCTCAATACGAATCTAACGAGCCCAAACTCGATTGTCTTGTTAAGTTTTATTGCCCATGACCACCTTCCAGCTCCAGCATCAGATCAACTCCATGTCATCATAATATGGAATTTTCACGCGATATACATATGCGTGAACCGGGAAGTGGGTCAAATTTAACTTGCAATATTTAATTACAGACACCGGAACAGGTTAAACTAAATGAAAGCTTGTAAAAACAAGAATAAACGTTTAAATTACATTTTCTATTTTTTTTAAACCCCATGGTGGACACCATGTTTAGTAATTATTGCTGTTGTGTCACTGATAATTTTCACACATTGCCTACAGGCGTAATGTACAATAAGTATGTTTAAATAGTTTATAGATATGTGTCATATCTATAAACTTGCTCATCTACAAAATCGCTTGAAGGCCTGAAGGTGTTTCTCTCCACCATAGTGTTAAATTAATAAAATTATAACTAACGACATTTCTGTAACTTGTTATAATAGTTAGAAGTAAATAAACCTTTCCTAAAAGATTCTTTTTTATTTGTAAATAGGTAAGTGCTTGACCGCTATCTCGCCTGATGGTAAGCGATGATGCGATCTAGACTGTGACGCCCTTGCCTAGAAGACTAACTTTAACTAGGCTAACTTTGCTTTAAATCATCGACTGATACCGATGAGTTTTAGAAGTTTTTTTTTTTTACTGTTAATACGTATGGAATTTATTTAATACTAGATTTAAGTATGAATTTATAATAATTTGAGTAACAAGAAAAATCGTAATCAAAGTAATAATGTAGATTTAAATACGTTTTATTCCTGTTTGTCATTTAACTGGTATCAATAGAGACTGATAAAGAAAACCGGATCTTTAAAGTAAATTGCTCCGCCTATACCACCCCCATCCACAACCAAGACAATAAAAAAGGATAACTTTCTAAGTGACTAACGACCTCGAATCTGAGAATCGAATTAGGAACCTCAGAGATAGCGAGATCAGAAGTGGTGTACCAGTAACTGGATCACGAAATTAGTCGTACGAAAGAAAGAAAAAGAAAATGTTATATAAAAAATGTTGGCCTGACAAAATTGCGAAAGGAAGTAACACCAAATGCGTCACGCCTACGTTAACAATGGCAGGTTATTACAACATAATTATTAGTTATTACACCCCTTGGCGCCACTGACAGTGATAAGACGACTGGACTACGTCAAAACATAGTTGAAGTATACGCAGTAGATGAAGTACTGACGTGATTTAATCCATGATTGATACTTGATATTTGAAATGCTACTTCAGAGTCACCTTCTATCTTAAATTATCATTACAACTACAAAAATCAACATACAAATGGGTCTTTGAAAAAAAAAATTTTATTTACTTCATCATAAATAATATTTTAAATTTTATTTGTATTTATAAATATTTTAAAATTAATATTTTTTTATAAAATCACGTAACTACAAACGCGCCACGATTGGTCGCCGTGTTTGTGTGAAAGAAATTTATCGATAATACAGTATTAACGGCTTCTAAGTGTAAATTGACTAAAAATATCCGAAATCAAGTAAAAAAATATTTTCAATAGCTGCTTTTATTTGGTCATGTGTGATCAAGGCTTCATAAAGGATTATTCCCGTAATATACCTAATGTTGATATGCTTATGATAGGAGATTTTTTGTTATATTTGATTTCATTCAGCTAGGTACGAAATGCTAAAGCTTCAAGGTAAGTTTTTAAAAGAATAATCTTGTTAATTAAAACATTAAATTATCTATTCTTCATTAAATATACATAATTTATTTATTTTAAGAGTATCACGTGAGAGTTACGGTGACAAGGCTATAAAGAAGCCTTTCTTTCTTCCATACAACTAAGGCTAAACATGTACCTAAGATTCAAAAATACCAAAAAATAGCAAAAAAAATGAATATTCCGAAAAAATACTTATTTATTTTTAAAAACATTGGTACCTCTAAAAAAATTCATTCAAAAATATACATTACTTGCAACAAATGCTTTTTTTAGCTGGAAGGACACCGTTTTGATTTTAAAGCTTTTTGTAGCTTAAAGTTATATAAACATTTTTCGATATTCAGTCTTAAACGTAAAATGTATACAAGTTTATCAGCGACATACTGCTTTATGAATTCTTCTATTTTTAATAGATACAATAGGATCAAGAGCAAAAATAGATATTTCTTGCTATTGGGAATCATTCTAAGCGTTTAGTTATTTTATCAGCCTACGGACTTTACTAAAACACCGTGTTCCAGAGCCGCGAAAAACTTGTTAAAATCTAACCGACTGTCATACACAAGTGCCACATTAGCGTTTCATTCTACGCAGTTGTGATTTAGTGTATAATTTATTATGTTTTATTATCTTTATAAAAATCTAATTTATGGGTATATTATATATGAAATAAGTATTTGTACATTATTATGAATATTTTCAAATAACTTGTACCAAGGTACATTTTTGGCCCAAAAAGAAAGGTCTCCTTTTGTCCAAATAAATCGTAAACATGGTATTTCTACAATGAAAGAACGTGATGTCCAGAAAATCGAGTTAGGAGTAAAGCTTACTCAGTTGGGTCGTTCTACTTTTTTACCGACAATGGTCTGTCCTTCGTCTTATTATGGCATCTCGTTGGAGTATTGATATTAACGGTTTTTTAATTCGGCTCAAATAAACGTCCATATTTTTCTTATCTATTAATATTATGTAATTTATCATTTTCTCCAACCAACATATTTTTTCGTTTGTTTTCCGTAGAATGCCGTGACAGAGTGGTAAACCGAAATGTGGTCTCCATAGAAAAAGGCCACTCTGTCACATATTTTTTTTAAAAACCAACATTAAAAAAGAATTAATATTTGCCGCAAAGGAAACTTTAATTAGTCCTAATGACAACACAGATGCAATTTCTTTTAAATTCCACACAGAAACCACAATTATGGAAAGTTCAAAAACCAAAAAAACAGAAAAATGTCGTTTCACTGTCGGTAAAAAAAGAAGAACGGCCCAGTGACTTTTACTATTAACGAAAATTTGAAAAAAGATAAAATATTCATAGACTTTTTTGATGCTACTATTTTTTAAAGTTATAATTTGGAGTGAAGTTAAGGAATTTCATTTATCTAATTCTATTTTTCAATTTATACTTTCATGGAAACAATTATTAATTACTATATTATGACAAAATACTTACATCAAAATGATATTTACAACAAAAAAAAATATGTTGTTTTTGGCGACCTATCACTGCACTGCTTGAAACCCTTAATTTGGACTTTAACATCTTATGAAACATTAAAAAAATTTTTTTGAGAAGTTGTCTTTGTAGTATTCGTACATAATTGTACAAAGCAAGCACGATAACTTTCAGGTTTGATATTTTTGATTTATTTATCAATATATTGACGACAACAAAAGATTTAATCGATTAAAAGTCGATCTTATAAAATAGCATTAAAAAAATGGATAAAATATATAAAAATTATAATACAAGAAAAAATCAGAAGCCCTATTATTGAAAACGTGCAATAGTCGAAGTAGGTATTGTAAGAAGCAACACAGCTGAGCTCAAGCCTCACTTCCTATACTAATGATGAGTTATTCTTTTAAATATAATACAAATCAATTTATTTCGAAATGCACTAATATTTCCATGTAAACATCCGTTTTTCATGACTATCAATGAAATACTTTTTTGTTAGTTATTGGTATTTTTTATTGTAGTATACTTTAAAAGACTTCACTGTGACGACAACAGCAACGTTCACACACAATAAAGCATCTATAAACAACCACTATTGTTGTTTTAATTCTAACTTCGCCAACTCATTCATGACTCTCAAAGGGATGTCAAAAGGGATTATGTTCTCAAGAATGTTCAAAAGTAAATATCCGCTGTTAATATTCAACTTTGTCGTTCGATGGTTTCCTTTAGGGGTATGATAAAAAAATGTTTTGGATATTATTCCGGAATGTCACATAGATGCTTTATTTTACGTAGACGGCAACGTCACGGCAATAAAACTTAAATTTTACCCACCTTCAATAAAGAATTCAATAATCAAGATATTAGAGCATTAGATCCTGATTCCGGTAATACAACATTTCAGCCAGCCTATTGCTAAGGTAAACTGTAAAATACATGCGATTCAAACAATCATGGCGATGATAAGCAGTAGAAATATTTATGTTATAGTCTGATTGCGTCAAGGTTGGGATTCCTTACTTTGTGTATCAATAAAATAAGCTTTTAAAATCGTTTTTACAACTATAGCTCAGGTAAATGTATTTTGTTATTTTTCAATCTTGTACGAATGGTGAGTGAATTTGTTTCATTCATCAATTTCAATCAAAATCTCAACACAATTTTATATTATCCGTGCTTACTATATATTATTGGATGGAGGAAAATATAAACATTTAACTCTAAAATTGTAACAAAAATTTTGTTACGCTACATTAAATATCCATTGAATTAATTAAAAATAAAATAGGTGTTATTGTTTATAAAAATAGGAATACTTGGGTGTTAAATTACGTTTCATGCCATGCAAGTTACTTCACATCAATGTTACAAGCGGATTACCAACTACTTCACATTCAAATCAAACTATAGCAAGAGTTAGGGAGTGGCGCGCCGCCGGCGGCCGGTATCTCGAACCCAATGCGCAGTGTGCAAACATTATTTTCGACAAAGCGACGAGGTGTCGACTACAGCTAATGGATGGAAGTGCTGGGCCAACACGGGACCTCTAGTGTTTTAAATTGTTTACTCTTCCATAAAGCTCTTCAGTTCACACACGGGAGCTGTCGCCCGCCATGGATGAAGAGATCTCCGCTACCAAATAAACAGCCTGTGTATATACGTTTGATGTATTAACGTCAGGTAGTTAGATAGGTAACATACTGGAAGCTCGTCCAAGGAAACTCTGTTATTACTATCTGTTGTATGCTTCTTATTATCGTATGTAATATTGTCACAGATTTATTTAGAAAAGGACAAAATTGGTTTAAACGTAATATGTCACATGTTGTCAAAGTTATAACTGTGGGAAAAATTAAATGATAAATAAACCAATAGGACTTGTTCACCTTATTATATAAATAAACCATCATAGATTTCCTTTTTATATTGATTATAATCTTCAATAGGTTCTTATTATCAGCATCACCATGCGCCATGCGCCATGGGGAGAACAGGTAGTAACGTTCCTCGGTGGCCCAGTGCGAATTGGTTGGAACTAAAGACTACATATGCAGGCGAGATCAACGGCTTTCCAAAACATGAAATGGCTCAATATCTATTTATCCATTTTCGTCACAAATCCAATGACTGATCCTTGGGAAAGACGCTTAACTTTCGAATTCATAGGTCGAACACAAACATTGCGCCAACAAGTTCCTGGATCAATGCTTACATGGTCCTTATTAAAAAAACGTGATTGTATTCGATGGTGTGCTAATTATTTCAAGGTAATGGATTTTATAATTATTTGCTAAATTACAAGGAAGTAAATTCACATATCTCTCTACTAAACAGGAGGAATATTATTAGCATTAGTACTTTTAGCTGATTTCGTTTTTATCGTTATGGGGGGTCACCAGTGCCGGATTTACCATAGAAGCTGAAAAAGCTGAAGCTAAAGGCGGCAAAATTAGGGGGCGGCAAAATTGGTACAGAATAAAAGTAAGTAATAGTGCAGTTAAAACAAATCTTTGCTTTTATTAGCTTAAAAATATGCCCAAAAAGTTGTAAAAATAATCTTGAAACTAGATTATTCCCTAAAAAAGGAATAAACGTTATTGTAAACACTGATTCTAATTTTAGAGGTCAGTAGGGGCGGCAAAAATTTTATAGCTTTGGGGCGGCAAATGTCTAAATTCGGCACTGGGGGTCACTAAAATAAACAATAGGATTTAAAAAAAACTATTGATTAAAATTTTGAAATGTGCCTCTCTATTTCAAGATTCATAGATGTGAGTAACTCATCGAACACGAAACTATTTATAAATGGTAATGACAATGAAACCACACTCGTTTCTAATTTGTTTACTGATTAATAACACAAATCGCATACAATGAAAAGAAAGAGAACGAATTGCACCAAAAATGAATCAAAACACGCGTAGATAATAATCTCCTAACAAATTATTGTTTTGAACTTTAATGGTCACTTTTTGTATTAATTAAAACGATTTTTATGGCTCCGATATTTCGGCACAGTTACAGGCGCTATAGTCATGGAAGAACTGCAGTTTTTTGCGGGTAAGTATTACAGGCACATGTATCTGTCTACTCTTCCTACCCTTTTATACCACTAAACACCGATACAGCTGTCTGTAAAATCACTATTCACACGAAACTGTTGATGGTGCACGAAACGCTCACAGTATCAGATAGCGAAGCAGCACTTTTTTGTATTGTGTTGTTTTGACACAAACGAACTATTCGATTCCAGACACTCAATAATCGATATCCGTTCTCACGGCTGAAATATTTGAGTTAGGTAATTTCAATCGCTTCCCCTATCTTTAGTATTTTATGAAGTGGCGTTCTATTGAGATAATCTAAGCGTAATGAAACTGGAGCCAATGATTTGAGGCGGATTGGATTAAATTTTCATCGATGATCTGCGTATCGTTGTTTTTGACCGCTTTTATTTCAGCATGCTATTGTTCATTTTGGTTGCGCTTATTCGTCACAAATATCAGACGCGCGGTTTCTAAGTGGTACAACTAGCGATTTTAGATGTCTAGTGTGGTAATGTGATAGTAGCTTTGAGACAATATATTAGAACGATAGACCTTATTGCGACGAAAACAAGTTTACATTGAAATCTTTATTCAAACACGATCTTTACATATTTAAAACATTAATATTAACTATTTAATGTTATGAAATGTTTAAGCTTTAATCTTCATTCACTTAATATAAATAAAACCAATTACATACCATTCTTAATAAGAATTTTTACGCAACCTGTAAAAACTTAAATATAGTGGGCCACAATTGTGACACCATTGGAAATGATGGTAGCTGTGGCTGTCATGGTATTGAAAGATTATCCACCACTAAATACCTGGGTGTAACCCTCGAGCAAAATCTATCATGGTATCCGCAAATTGCAAATCGTGCTAGAAAACTGATATGGTTGTTTAATAATTGAGAAATGTTATTCATAAAAAACTTATAACATACATTTACACAACTCTTATCAAATTTTTTTTATTTTTTTTTTTATAAATAATTCATTTTAGCATATTATTTAACAATCTGGTGAGGTGCTTTTAAGTCTCAATTTATTAGCGTTGAAGAAGCACAGAGATCAATTTTAAAAGTAATGCTAAAAAAGAAAGAAATGTACTTTTAAATTATATAATGAAGCAAACCATCACTGACGAAGGATGACGACCACGTTGTACCTCTCTGACCAGTTGAGCAGCTTCTTTAGAACTGTGAGCGTAAACTTTATCATTTTGCTTATTGTAGTGTCCTTCAACCGTGAAAATTTTTTCATGGGTAAAGTGGATATTTTTGTGCCTTTCATCTGCGTATCGTGACAGAAAGCATTTTGATCGATCCACTCTCTTTACTACCAATAATACCTACTACCAAGCTTATTCACTATTCTACTATACACACACAAACACACTCAGACACACGCACGCATGCACATACACCCGAAGTTAATTGAATAAATTAAGTTTAGTCTGAATATTTAAAATGTTATTATGGTGTTTTTTAGTTTTATCTATTTTTCAAAATAACACCCAAAGAAAGAACGGGCTCATCCTATGGTTATTATTACATAAATGGAGGAACCTAACCCTTGTATCAAGTCTTTAGTAAAAAATAAAGAAATTCATGATATTTTTTATCACGCTTTCTTCTCACAGGGATAGGCAGAGAACACAGGTTTCCACTTTCCACATACATACATATTAAGAAGTAATTGAAACGATAAAATGGCAATAATGGCAAAATGTTAAGAAGGGTCTTAACCCCTGACGCAGAAATGAGGAGTGTTATAAACTTGACGTGTCTGTCTACGTGCAATCGTAGCTCTCGAACGGATAAACCGATTTTCATTCAATTGCTTTTGTTTGAAAGATTTCTTAGTCGAAAGTGTTTTATTCTATGTTTAAAGAAAATTGATTCAGCCGTTTAACAGTTATGGGGTGTGGAAGAGGGGATCAATAAACGATAGTAAGCAAATAAATCCTAGTGGGGTATCAATTGATATATAGCCATGTTAAAACATTTGTAAGCGTATACTCAGGGTTAGTCATACTAAACATTACATAAAAATAAATAATCTTTTGTAACGCATGAGTTCTTCAAAATTTATTAAAAATAAAATGTTATTTTAAATGTAAAAAAATAAAATAAACCTGTTTGAAAATTCTTACTTGTCATTTCCTAAGTAGTAAGTTCCATAACATGGTTAATTAAAAGATAAGTATTAAATATTATTCTGATATCACCCAGAATGTCCATTTCTTTCTAACATCACTCAAACGTCGTAAAATGTAAAGGCACATAGATACGATAATATATCTATATATATAAAAATTCCCTATCACATTGTTTGACCGCGATGAACTTCTAAACTATTTTGATGTTTTTTTTTCTCATTTTGCTGGATTTGTTCCGACTAAGGATATAGGATAAGTTTCATTTTAATTTATAACACAGCAACGCGTGATTGAGTCAGGTAGTATTTCTATAAATATTACATATCTATGTATCATAGGTATATGTATGTCTATCCGTTATTCAAGTATCCATAACACAAGTCTTAGAGTGTTTACTTTGGGCTAAGCTAATTGTAATATTATTATTATTATTATTATGCTATTATCATGTTAGAAACGGCAAAAATAATATTATTATTTATCAGCAGCCGAAAAATCAATAGGATTTTTCTCTACGCACGATATTTTGTTTTATTCAAAAAGACTATTTTTAATCGCACTATGAAATCTTTCTTGATACAACATTCATTTATGAAAATGAATTGCTGGAGTAAATTTTATCTTTCCCTTTTCGTATAAACAAAAAATACTTTAATAATTTTAATATGCATTTACTACAATCATAACACTTAGAAAGTAGGTATATTTAAAGATAACTAACGGTTTAGCGGTCAGAATTTAAAAATGCATAACCTTCAAGCAAATACTCTAAAAAGCTCATCTCATAAAGACACGAGGTGTAAAGAAGTCAAACCAGTTCCATTCATGCACTGCCCTCTAATTGACAAATTGGAATCTTATTAAAATAAAGTTCAAGTTTCTAACTGATCGGCTGCGGGAACGATATCAGCAAAGTCCTTCCGACTAGCTGCCGTCATTTTCCGAATATGCCCGACCAATGCTCGGCGGCAAAATAAAAAGTCACTAGCATTCGAAGCGCGTGCCTCGATGTGTGTGGTCCACTTAGGAGGTCCTGCTCTCTTTTTGATTTATTAATATGAAATGTTCACACCGTTTTCTGCCAACTTAATATTTTGCATAGGGATAATGATCAAAACATTTAGCAAATGCAGTAGGAAAAATATTTGCGCACATTGTTAAAATATAGGTACAATTTTGTCTAATAGAAAGTTAAAGTGCGGTACCTAACTGTTTAATAAAAACTCAAACATCATCATTCCTACATCAGTCTTTTAATGTCCCTGTTACAGGGCCACAGGCATACCCTATAAATGTAATAATTGATTGAATGGAATCATTCGTACTATCCCAAGTGCTCATCTAGCACTCGGGCCTAGTACGGATTTGTGAGGTTCTACCCACTGCATATTCAACAGGGACCAACGATTTAACATGCCTTGCGATGCACGGATCAGATCAAATTTGTTTGGTCACCCATCCGATGACCGTCCTTTACGTAAGTTGCTTATTCTCAATCAAGTTCCAAAAAGAAATGAAAGAGAAAAATAATTAATTTTAAATCAATTTAATTAAAAATCCTGCTTTATTATCAAAATAAAGAAAGCAGAAATATTTACTCAAAAGAATTATCAGTCGGAATATGTGTCTTCCTTAGCACATATTCCTGATTTATCTAGAGAAGCTTTAACATCGCAATCCTCTCCGTATGAATTTATATCACTTCCAGAGTTAGCATTTAATTCAGGAAATCTAGGAATCAGGTCAAAATTGTTGACATCGTATGTAGAGTCATCAGATTTTTTCCATTTATTGGCAATCATTTGCAACGGTTCTAGGCATTGAAGGCTCTGCTTTACTCGAAGTAGTTCAATATTGCATTGATTTTCGACTTCTAATAGCTTCAACTTAAATGCTTTGGCAAGCATTTGTTTTCTAATTGCATTTTTCTTCTCTAGTTGGGCCATATTTAATGTATTTTGATATCTTTGCAGTTGCTTTTCATATTCAATAAGATTCTTATCACAATTAAGCCTATCATCGACACTAGCACTATAAATGTTAGTCGAGTACACATCGTTTAACAAAAAGTCTGGATTTAGGGTGTTTTGGTGAAGTGGCATGTTGGTGATAATGTCAGACGATGAAGGCTCTTGAGAATTTGTTTCTTTTTCTAATCTAGATTTCTCTTTGCTCAATTCTAATTTTAAAGATTCTATTATATCACGACATTGAGCTATTCGCTCTTTAAGCTTGATTTCATTGTCTTCAATAACTTTGGGAGTCACTTCATTATTTTGTAGACTTTCTCCTTGTTCTTCGATCTGTTCCTTCTTTTTGAATTCCTCGGTTATCTCTTTGTCATTATTGAAAATCCGGGCAGACTTATCATTATCTCCTGAAGCTAGTTTAAAGGAATCCATTTGCGATAGAGATAGTAATTTATAACTATTCTCAGAAAGTTAGAATCACAAATTTTGGTAAACGTAAATTAAATATTTCCATAAAATTGTTTTATATTTGAAATGTCATTGTAATTTGGATGTCAGTTTTTTCGGTTACTAACGTGCGCTACTGAGTGCCAGTACATTTAAGAAGGTTTATTTATTAAAGCTGTGAACGGAATGTTGTGGTAAGGTAACTAGTTGATCAGTAACTACCGACAACTTTAAATACTATACACTTAAACGTACTATTGTTTATAATAGGTTGTTTGTATCAATATTATTTAACCACTGCGCCAAAAACTAATATAAAAGAAATGAAAATCAGTCTAGAGTCCGTTTTTGTCTTTAATTAGCTTAGGATTATCATGTAAGTAATGTTGGATTATCATGTTACTTAGTTACAACATTTAGACTATTCTACTACTATGTTACTATTAACAAACGCGATAGAAGTTATTCTTCAGTAGTAATATGCTCGTACAACATAAATATTTAGTATAATTAAATTATTATATTTCTTTATATTTTTATTATGCTTAATTATTTTGTAGAAAATTTTAAACAATTGTCAACATTTAGTATTATGGATTCTTACCGCTACACTGGTTTTCTAGAATTTTTCGTATGCGCTGAAAATGCTATAGGCCTTTTTTATGATCTCATTCTGCCCCAAAATGAGCTGGTGAAATATCTTCCGCTCCAAAAAATATTACTAGATCATCTAGAATTTTTTCAGCAATGTGACAAGTCATGACGGAAGAAATACCAATCCTACTGTACGACTTTTCGAATCAATTTATAAAAATAATGTTAGTCCACATGGAGTTAATTAAAGTGCATACAGGCAAATGCGTCCCCCTTGAAAAGCTAACAATATTAAACTGTACATAGACTTCACCCGTCGATAGAATTAATAAGACCACCGCGTGCCAAAACAGTGACCGTAACGACTTTGACATTAGATGCAGTGATCTCATTTCCACCAGTGACAGTAAAGCTCACTTTAATATTAGGGGAGACCGAGGAGTTTGAAACAGAGGTGAGTTGAAACACCGTCAATTTCACGGAATTTATAACCGCTATCTACTACTAGTAATAAAGCTGTTAAGCCGTGCCCACTGCCCGTGGACCCCTTAGTACGCATCCTTGCCTCAAGGTACATGGTTGCGGAGTCCTTGCTCCTGTGTAAAAAAAAATAAATGTAAGTTTTAATCGTTTTTTTAGCTACCTATAATTTGCTAATGTGTTGGTGTTTTGGCTTGTGTTATGTATCTTTTGAAAGCTCATTAACATAAGATTGAAATAATAGTGATAGTGCAAGTCTGATACTGTGGTTTACTTTTAAGTTGTAGTTTTATAACGGATGGGAGAGTTTGTGCTACACATTGTTTCAACTCTCCTCGGTTATACTTTGTGTGACTGATATTTTAATATGATTTCGTTAATTTTTTGATAAGCTATTTTTTGTTTTAGCATACCTACTGAGTACCAAAGAAAAACAGCCAGAGTTATGGCGAGCCAAGAAATATATGATCTAGCTACAGATATTGCGCCAAAGAAATCTTCAGGATGCTGCCTCTAGCTTTAACCTCAAACATACCTCATTGTACTGGTATATTAAGAAAAAAAAGGCTTATGACGCTAACGAAACAACTGCTCCTCCGATGGTAGGATATCCAGAAAAGACCGTTTTTACATCTTCAGAGGAAAAGATACTCTGTGAATATCTTTTAAGCTGCGCTGCTGCTAACTACTGTCTAATCATTAAGGAAACCAGACGTTTTGCTTATAGACTGGCTGAGAGTATAAAAAAACAAGTATTTTTCTTAGTTAAGAATGAAATGGCAATAAAAAAATAAGTGTCAAGTTATGTTTTGTTTTGATTTTAAGCTTCTTGATTTAATTAATATTTTGTTATTTAATTCACTCAGCGATCTTACGTAATTGAATGGTTTATAGTTTTTTTTTTCGTTTAAATTGTGTAGAAAATACTGAAACTAATATGAATGTTTGCTTTATATTTTTATTTATAGTAAAGCCTATTAAATTAATATTTATATCTTCTAATATGATAACTATAATAATATAATTAAATTTTCTCTTACAAACAATACTAGTTCTTCGTTAGGTATCAATAATTGTATTAACTACCCTCGACCCCTGTTCCAACTTACCTCGGTAATAGAGGAATTACGCTTCTTTTGTTAGTCTTTTATAAAAATGAAAGAAATGATCTATCGATTGGTTCTTATTTTGTACAATTCTAACAAATACATTTTTGTGTATGACATATAATATAAAAATTGTTTCAACTTTGTGAAAAGGTTGAAGCTGTATAACTGGACTTGTCGTACACAAGTTAATAAAAAAGTAAAGTGCGGTACGTGTGTAAGCGAACTATTATCGGACACAAACCAATGTAGCCTCATAAGTAAAAAGACAAGGGAAAATTGATTTATCCTTTAGGAGATACAATATCTATATGCAAATTTTGTGATTCTGGGTTCAGAACAAGCCTCGATGAAAACAGACTAAAAAATAGTACTTGACGGATTTCCTATGCCTAAATTTGTTCCGGATTAGGGCATCGAAAACCGACCATTATTTTCAAGAACCGGGTTTCTGTTCCAAACGCTATCAAGAACCGGATACCCGGTTCTTTCGGTTCTTTCCGTCATTTTTATGAATGAATGAATGAATGTTTATGAATAAACGTAGTAAAACTCGTAAGAAGAATATAAAAGGATCATAAAGTTAAATATTTAGATGCAAACCACAAGCACTTATAATTGTTATACTTAAAAAATAATCTTTGTATAATCTTCTGGGCAACAATCAGTTTTATAAAATGTAATGTAATACTAAGTTATTTAGCCTGCGTGTCACAACCAGTGTCACCGCAAATTTTTTTCTCTTACTGAACACACCACCAGTCGCCAATAAACGATGTTTCCTTGCCAGTGTCCTGCAACAAACCGACCGAGGCACCTACATCGCCTCGGTGACGTATGCTGCGGCGTGCTGGTTCGAGCGCTGTTCCATTCACGTAGTCCGGTCGGCGCTAGTCCGCACCCGCCTTGATCCTTCTGACCAAGGCGTATCGCACGACGAGCTCTGTCGCATTGCCGTTCTTCGCCGGCGTTTTTCCGGCCGACCTCGAGGTAATTCGAGCTGGCAAACTAGGCATGGCACGCGAGTCCGCGCTCGCCAAGGAGGAGCTTCGGGGGGCCAAACTCAGAACAACTGAGTCCGCTCTTGCCGAATGGCAGGAGCGTTGGGACACATCGGACCAGGGGAGGGAACTATATCGGTTTTTCCCGGAAGTGGGGGCTCGACTCAAGGCGACTTGGGTCGAGCCTGACTATGAGACCTTGCAGCTGCTGACGGGTCACGGCTGTTTCAGGGGTAGGCTGCACCGATTAAAACTCACGGATATGGGGTCCTGCTACTGTGAGGAGTGTGAATTAGAGGACGTACACCACGTTCGCAAGCTCTACAGGAAGCGCGTAGGGAATCTAAAAATTCCCAAGGAGTCCCTAAGAGTGTGAAAGCGATGGAGATGTGCACAATCCATTATCGCGATCTCGTTGGTTCTGCGGCGAACTTCAGGCGGCAACGGGACTTCGAGCGTAGATGGCATTAGATTCGGAGTGGAATCGAAAGAGGTGAAGAGTTAGGCTAGGTGATTACCCGAGGCATTTATAACACGACTGTACGGAGGACAGTGGTAGCACTATGTGTGTGCACGAGACGACCTGAAGGGCACCAAAGGCGTTTCTGTGTTGTCCGTCCCAGAAAGGGGAGAGGACAGAATAGGGACAAGGAGACAGATAAAGAACAATTTGTAGGGAGTCAAGAAAGTGCGTGCGGTGGAAGCCATTCTGCGCGCATCTCCCGCAGTTTCGGCCTGCATAACCAAGACGGTTCGTCAGGCCATGGGTGGTTGGTGGGTTTGCCCACTACCTGCAGATACGACGTATCTTTGAGGTCTAGCAATATAATGTTTTATCTTCATAATATATTTTTTTAAAACCGAAAGAACCGGGTTTTGATATTTTAGAATCGGTTCTTTTTGTGACCTTCAGAACCGGGTATTCCCGGTTCTGAAGATAAAAATCACAGCAGCTTTACCAAGATAAAGATTTTCACGAAAATTAAAATGAAAAATATTCATAATAAAAGCTAATAATTTTTTTCACGGCTTTAATGCATTATTTCTCTAACATACATGGAAATATTGTCATTATTTTTGAAAAAAGAACACACGAAGTACCTGGGTAAGGCCGTAAATTTTGCCACTTTTTTTAACCAAAATTTGTCTCACATTTTGACTGCACATTAAAAAAAAACTAATTAGAAATTCGTAATTATAGAATTCTTATTATGTTTTGTAACTCTCCTAATCTTATAATTTTATCTGAAAGTTAAAATACTCCGTACAGTTTCATAACTAGAGTAAGTTAAATATGTCTAATCCCCAAAATTCATCAAAAAACTCGCTGTCTTTTTAATGCATCCAAACACTCGGAACTACATAATATACGTTTTTTCTATTGAGAGTCAAATTCACAAGTTCTAACATAAACAAACTAAAATTAAGCAATTAAATCGTAATTTAGATCTTTTAAAATAAGTAAATTTCATGATTTTTTTATCAAATTTAATATTTGTCCACGTATTTTCGCTTTTATGTTACAATTTTGTATGTTACCACAATTTTTACTCTAAATTATGTTAATCTGTTTAGTAGTACTTTGTATTAATATTGGCAACACTAAGTATCAATGCAAACCAATGAGAAAAAAAAAGCCGCCATTTTTTTGCCTGTGAATTTGAACACAAGTGCGTGTGTTGTGTTTCGTCAGAGGTTTTTTTTGTGAATTTAGACCATTTCAAAGGTCTTTATCACACCTACTTCATATAAAAATATTCATTAGTAAAAAAGCAATGCGCAATGTTTGTTTTTGTTTCAAATTCAGCTCGAACTATCGATTTATGGTAAATTATAACCTAAAAAATCTCGCTTCTACGTTGCTTCTAAGTTACTTCTATGGTACTGGTAACGTTGGTTGTATATAACGTAACGTTGAAGTGTTGTAAGGGTTCGTTCATATATACTACCTTAGTATAAACTATAATTGATAGTCTTTTTTTTTGTAACACAATTAAGTGTCTGATAAACAGTCTTACTTTGAACCCCCGATATAAAACGAGGGGTCTTATAAGTTTAACGTGGCTGTGAACAGTTGTGTGTGTTTGTGGCACTGTAGCTACAAAATGAATGGAACGATTTAGATGCGTATTTTATTTGAAAACTGAGAAAACCGAGATGTTTCTTAGCTAAAATTTATGAAGATCTGTTTGTTATCTGGGTTTGGACATCATAAGCTCATTTTACATAAAATCAAACATTTACCTATTTTTATATAATTGGTTTAAACTTTAAATTTTAATGAGTATATTTTTATAATATTATTATTTTTTTAGCATTCAACTGCTTATAAATTAAGGAAAATATATATTAGAAAAATTCAACTCGGTCTAGGTTCAGACAGAAATCTAAGCTAAGTCCGAGTTGAATTTTTTCTAGTATATATTTACTTGAGAGTATTTTTTTTCCCTTAACACTATTAATTGTATTTTACTAATATGGATTTAAGCATATCAACGATGTCAAAGATGCCGATGACTGCCGCTGAAAAACAACTGAAAAACGAAAACCCCGAGAAGTTTGAAGAAATAAAAAGAAAGGCCAAGGAGCGATCTGCGCGACATTATCTGAAAAAGAAGAGTAGCTATACTGAAAAAGACAAAAAAAAATTACGTCAAAAGTGGAAAGAAGATCGAAAAAAGGCGAAAGATGAAGGAAATGCGTCCCAAAATAAACCATCAACATCTCAAGATTCGAGTATGCAACAAGGTGAACCTTTAGTTTACCATAATATACAACGCCGCATCGAATACAAACTGAAACGAGAGAATGCAGAATTGCGTTTACGGCTAGATACATTGGGAAGGGGGTTCAAAAATCTCCAAAAAAAGATCAGCAGACAGGAAGAAAAAATGATTAAGATGCAAGAAAAATATGAACATGTGTTAGCTGAATTAGCCACTATAAAGCAAACAGAAGATGTACATGTGCAAGAAAAGACACCAAGAAAATAAGTTTTAGAATTCATCAATAATACTATCCCCAACGTAGAAACGCCGAAAAAGGAAAAAATCAAGAAAAAACTTTTAGAGTACAATATTTTAACAGAATCAATAAAAGAACAATTCAAGAGTGCAAATAATGCTGAAAAATTGTTTGAGAAAGGTATTGGACAACGATATTGTAAAGCAATATAAACATAAATCAAAGATTAAAACATATCTGGGATTAAAAAGCAACTTAAAAAAAAAGTAGTAACCAGAAAGTTAAAATCAATTTATTGAAAAACAAAATTGAAAGGTTTTTAAATAGAGATGACGTGAGCCGTGCTACTGCAGGCAAAAAGGAATACAGAACATTTAAGAAAATTAAGCATCAGAAGAGATATTTAGTAGATAAACTTAGCATATTACACAAAAAAATTATTTCGGAAGAGAACCCAAATAGTTTTAGCACTTTTAAAATGTACCGACCATTTTATGTACTTTCTTCCAAAGTTAAAGATTGCGAGAGTTGTGCCTGTATTAAGCATTCCAACATGCAATTCATTGTTGATAAACTGAAATTTTTAAACATTCTGAAATCAAACAACCTTAATGAAGTTGTCGCCGATTTTGCTTGCGATAGCACTTCAAAAGACTGCATGTACAATAAGTGTGACGCATGTTGAGATATGAAATTATATATTGACAATGAGAAACTATCTGACGAAGCAAGTTGGTTTACATGGATATTAAAAGAACATGACTATGAAAAACAAGGAGAAAAAAAGAAAATGGTGAAAATAAGAAAAGAAGGTACTCTAAAAGAGCTACTTGAGACGTTTAATTCAGAACTTTTAAAATTTAAAACGCATATATTTAACTTTTACTACCAGTACAAACAATACAAAGAATGCATTAATAATTTAACAGATGATGAGGCATGTATCCATATAGATTTTTCAGAAAATTTCACTTGTAAATATTATAAAGAAATACAGGCATTGCATTTCATAAAAGAACAAATAACTTTACATACGGGAGTAGTTTACATAAAAGGAAAGCAAAAACCCATTTCGTTTTGTTCTATTTCCCCGGATAACAAACAAAACCCTGAAGCTATATGGACACACCTCGATCCCGTTTTAGAATATATTATATAAAAATTGATCATCCCAACATCTCCACTCTGCATTTCTTCTCTGATGGCCCGACCACCCAGTATCGGCAAAAAAAGAATTTTTATTTTTTTAGTAAAATTATCTACGAATATGGGTTTAGCTACGCTACTTGGTCATTTTTTGAGGCCGCACATGGAAAGGGTGCTGCGGACGGTATAGGGGGAGTCATCAAACGAACTTTAGACTCCAAAATCGCTCAGGGAAAAGATATCCCGAATGCTGAAATAGCTTTTGACGTTCTGAACTCAGAGAACACTAGTATAAAAATATTTTATATTCCATCTATTGATGTCCTGCCTATTCATACTAAGCTTAGTCCTTTGCAACAAACTATGAAAATTCATCAGCTTACAACAAAAAAAAAGTTCCAAGTTAAGCACAGAGAACTCAGCTGTTTCTGTGGAGATCCCAGAGGTAACTGTGAATGTCACTCGCCAGTACATCATAGCTTTTTAAGAGGAGCTAAATAAACAAAAGAAAGATAAAAAGAAAACTTATGTCAGAAAGTTAGATAATAAGAAAAAAATGAAACAAAAGCGTATTAGTTCATGAACTGATGAAAATGAAAGTGAAATCAATATTGAATATGCGGACAGTGACGATACCGTTTCATTTTCCGATGATACAATGAGTCTTAATGACGATACCGACCCAGCCACTGTGCACAATGTACTGGATGAAAAAACTAGCATTTTGACAAAAATTAATCCAAATAAGAAAGTGACGGTGTTATCCGATATTATTTTAAATAAAGCCCATAATAACACTGAAACTGAACAAGACATGAAAAGGAGAAAATGTGTAAATGACGAGTTTATACCAAGAAAATACCGTAAATATACAGAACATATCCCTAAAAATAATAATGTTACAATATTGTCACAAATTAGAGACCTTCCCGAAAATACTGTAAGTGGTGATTTAAGAAAAAGCAATTTATTTATGAAAGAGGACCATTTAATTATAATTAGAAACAAAGATTGCGATCAACTTAAGACTGATAATAAAAAAAACACCATGCAAAATAGTTTTAGAAAAAAACATTGAAAAAGAAAATACAGAACAATGTGAAGAAAAAAATAAAGCACTTATATACGAAGATAACGAAATGAGAAATTTAAAGGTACATGAAAGCGACTATCAGGAATGTACAGTTGATGAAGAAGTAGATAAATCAGTCGAAACTGAAGAAATCAGAGGAGAAAAGATGGCAATAGCTTTTGAAAGAAACGAGCAAAACGATGAAGAACCAAGTAGAAATGTGATAGAGAGTGCAGAAACTGAGCAAAATGATCAAGAAGACAAAGGAAACGTGGTTAAGATTACAGGAAATCAACAGAATGATCAAGAAAAAGAAATAAAGAGGAAAGATAGTGAACAAACTGATCAGAATAATTTAGAAAAAGAAAAAATGATGAGGGAAAGTGAAGAAAATGAGCAGAATGGTCAAGAAGAAGGAAGAAAGGTAGCTGAAGATAGTGAAGAAAATAAGGAGAATGGTAAAGCTCTTTTAAACATAAAAGACAGTATTATTGTTAGATATTTTGAAAGAAAGTCATGGAAATATTACATAAGATTTGTAGAGAACATAGAATTAAAAAATGGCGAAAACTATTACAAAGTAAAATATTTGAAAACTGTTAAAGATTCAAATGATTCAGTGAAGTTCTTAGTTCAAAGAAAGTTAGATATTGATATTGTGACCGCAATTTCTATCGTCAAAAAGGTAAATTTGATTCAGCGAGAAACAGCTTCAAAAGTTTATTATTTGCAAAATGATGACAATATCATTTATTTTACGTAAATAATTTATTTTTAAGTAAAAGTAGTTTCGTTTCTGTGATTTTATTGAATAGCAAATCCCTTTTTATCTTGTAAAATTACTGCTCTACAAGCTTTCTGCCCAGTAGTTAAAATATTATTTTTTGTTTTCTTAGTTTTGATAAAATACTTTTTTCTTTGTTTGTTGAACATTTTATTACTAGTAGTTTTAAAGGAATAATAACTGTTATTTTTTCGTTTGCTTAGTTTTAATGCAAAACTAATTTAATTGTTTTCTGTTTATTTTAATAATAGAAGTTTAAAAAGGAGACTAACCATGATGGGTTTTTATTTTAGTTTATTCTGTTTTCATAAAAGTTTAATTTTGATAGTTTTATGTGTAAGTATTTTATTTTAATAATTTTAGCGAGAGGTAATGATGATGTGTTTTTGATTTATGATTAAATGAAAATTTTTGATTAGTTTTTGTGAGTTTTATTATATTGCACAAAAAACTTAGAAGATCAATAATAATTTTACAGTCAGGTAAACATAATGAAAGATTTAGTTTGATAAAAGAAATAGTTTTATTTTGTTAGTTTCTACTATCTTAGAAGACTAATTGTTATGCATGTAAGTACATCATAAGGCATAATTTTTTACAACCAAAAAGGTGCAATATGAAATAGGCTTTACATGCTTTACTCGTTACTTTCGAGTTACTTTTATGTTACCCTAACATATAAGTATCTATGTTACTCTATGTTACTAAGTGGCAAAATACACGGCCTTACCCACCTATCAAATTTACGGACAAAGAAAATCATCATCGAGTCATTAAATATACTGTCCTGTCCGGCTGTAGCTTGATATTTAGTTTTGTTTATTACAGGTTGTTACGATATAAGGCGTTAACGGAGCAGGCCAGAGACAAAATTTCTTGATGACAAAGCAATAATAACATTGCGCGACACTTAAACAAAGATAGTCAATCTTATATATTTGTAATGTGAGTAATATTCCTAACATATGTAAAAAAATATTATAACCTTCGTCCAGCGAACACAACATCAAATAGGTTTTTTCTTAAGTTTCAGAAAGGGAAGTACACGAAGCAGGTGAAGACACAAAATAGCTAAAATACCTAAAGAAAAAGCAACTTATTTAAACTTGTCAAATCTTGAATGTTACACTGGACATTGTTTCCGTTGGTCTTCAGCCACTCTTATGGCTGATTCTGGAACGAATTTGACGACTCTGAAAAGATACGGAGGCTGAAAGTCCAATAAAGTGGCTGAAGGCATTGAGGAGTCAATTGAAAACAGAACTGATATAAATAATAAAATAAATCATAAAACATCATATTGTGACCTAATTCAGAAACAGAATATCGCCCGCTGGCCACATTCCAACATCTAAGTCCACAGCCACCCACCTCAAAACAGCATATTCAGCCATCTACCACTATATCCAATGCCCTCCTCCAAACCTCAACAGAAGTTCAACAAATAAACATAAATGTACCGGGGAAATCAATAACATTTTCTTTAAATAATTGCCTCAAGATGACTAATGTGACTTTTATATTAATTAAATTAAATGCATAATATAAAAAGTATGTTTATATATGCCTCGGTAGAAATGGCAATTGCCTGTCTCGTATTGTCTCGTAAAGAGGACGCGTAGGTATTCATGACGGCCTCGACTTAAGTGAGCACTGTGATCAGCTCTTCAAATGTGAGAATCTGTTCACTATGGCTATGACGCGAAACAGATGCGACTTTAAGCTTTTAATATTAGGTTCCCAATTACCACCAAAATCTCTGACAGCGGATAGCTGACAGTTTTAATAAGAAGATTTGCATCAAGACGACAGGTGCTACAAATCCCATGACATCCCATATGCGTGCGATACACGCCAATATGGTGTGCTTAGTACAGGTAGGTAGTAGGTAGTGGTGTAGGGCCAATTTTTAAGCTAAACATGTCGGACGAAGGTGACCAACATAAACCAAGAATCCTGTACGTATCATTACCATCAAACTCCTTGATATTTGACAAGCGATGCGACGGTGGAATCGAATCCAAGACTGTAAGCAAATTACTAGTTTATTTGACGAGATCAAAATGACCCGCTTTCATGAGATCGATCACTTCAGCTTCAGTGGCGACAGCTTGATCTTCGCTCTGCATAGAATAAATATAGTCGTCCTTGTAGAGACTAGTTTCTATTGACTCCTTAACCTTAGGGTAATTGTTCCCCTCGTCGGCAGCGAGCTGCTTGACAGTGCGAAGTGCGTGGAAGGGAATGGATTTAAGTCAAAAACTAACACGATTAAATTCGTAAACTTGCAAAGGTTCCTGCGGCAAATACAAAATGCGTAGGAATCGGCGATCCGATTCGCGAACACCATAGCGTATAAAAAAAAACATTTGTCTAATATCACCAGAAAGAGCGACAGCGAATAAATGAAAGTTAACTATTATTACAAAGAAGTTGCCTTGGAGATTTTGACTACTATACAAGATATCATTTACCAAAATATTCGAACTAGTTTTGGCGCTGCCATCTAAAACAAAATTTGGTAGTAAGTTTATCCTTACGGATAACTTCATGGTGCGGTATTATATACGAAGGAGCGTGCTTAGTATCTTCAGATTCGGGAGGCGTGGGTGAGATAACACCTTTATCCAAATATTTGACTATAACACTATCATAAGCCTCTTTCTACTTTGGAGAAGTTTGCATTTTCCGTTCTAAACAAAAGAAGCGTTTTTCGGCTGACTGAAACGAATCTCCAAGCGAATTGACATCACCCTTAAAGGGGAGTGCTACAATATAACTACTATTACTATCACGAGTAGTCATGCGACTATAAGACTCTTCACGAAGTTTATCATCAGGGCTGACAATAGAAGGTACGTTCACCTCTTCTATCTCCCAAAATTTACGGACGGTAGCGTCCAGCGTCTTGACGGCGCAACAATATGACACTTTCGAGTTGCAATCTAAACAAGTGGGTGCGGAACCAACAATAACAAATCCAAGAACCGTCTCTAAGGCGAGCGGCGCGGGGTTAAAATTAATTTAAAATATTATCTTTAGATTTGAACAGTGGCGTAGCGTAGTGGGGGCGACCCGCCCCGGGCGGTACTTTTTAGAGGGCGGCAAAATTTTACAATAAATAATAAAAATATTTCAACCATTTCATATTTTTATCGCAACTATGGCCCGATTGAAAAGAGCATGAAATTTTTAAAAGTAAACTTTTTATTTAAAATCTAAACTGTATGATGCAAAATAATTGGCTGCTCTTGCCGAAAAGTTATCTAGAATTAATGTACCTATGTAATGTATATATGTATGTACACATAAAATTGAAATACCTAAATAAGAGGGCGGCTAAATTGTCCTTCGCCCCGGGCGGCCGACACTCACGTTACGCCGCTGGATTTCAATAAACAATTATTTAGAACTAATTCCAAAGTCGAATTGAAAGGGTCAATGTTATACTGCTTAATAGAAGCAGTAGTTTTACTAGTCAAGCTATTGACTAATTGTTTAAATAAATAAGATAGTGATACAGCTATTTGTCTCTTACAATAAGTAGGCAAATAGTATTTATCATATGAATACTTTACTTTATAAATGTCAATTATGCGAAATTGGCTTTTATAAAGTGCCATAGAACTTAGTGATATATTGAGAGTTATCTATAATTATTTTCCACCTGTGGCAGACTGCTGCTATAGAGAAATATAAACTTTTTTTTTAAATATTAGGGTACACATTACGAGTATATTACAGTATTAAAGCAGTTCTTAGTTTATATTACCCCTACTTCCAATTAAAAGGATAAAATTTTTGTTTTCACTGTATTTATGTTTGATAGTTTTATTCGTTATTCTCTAAAAGAACAAAGCATATAGACATTAGAGTTCATTTCTTGAAAGATCTTATACAGAAGAACATCATCAGTATTGAGCATGTCAATTCTAGTTGTAATTTGGCTGATTTAATGACCAAGAGTTTGGTAAAGAAAAATTTCACAATTTTGTTAACCAATTTATGTGTTAATTTATATAATAATACTTAACATATTTAGTAAATAAATTTTAATTATGTTAAGTATGTATACTGTTACTAGATAGGAGGAGATAATTTTTTTTTACTGCTGTAATTGTCAATTTAAATTGTAGTTTAAAGTTGAATGTCAGTTAAAGTGTATAAGTTAAAACATGTTGATTAAGTCAAAAATAGTGAAATATTTTTTTTAACAAATGTTTAAAGCAAATTTAATATAAGTTGTAATTAAATTTGAGGAGTAGTGTTGAGATAGTTTTGGTAACATCACTATGCAATTGTATAGCACATCACTATCCCTCTATAATCTGTGCCCTCTTCTCGCTATGGCTTTTGTATTGTGTTCTGTGAAGTCGATTATCTACAGTCTTTACGCGATGTAATAATACATATGTTTATACAGTAAAAATCCTATGAAAAACTTAAGTAGTTTTTTTTCAACATCATTTAAAGTAAATCCTGGCATACCACGGGCGTAGCCAGGGGGAGGGTTTTGGGGGTTCAAACCCCCCCCGAAATGTTAAGATATCAACATCATTAATATCAAAATAAGGAGAGGCCAGCGGCATAACTTATTTAATTACTAATTATTACACTAGTAATGTATTTTGGATTAGCCCTTTACCACCCGCTGCTGCCCGTCGTCATTTAGGGCGTACGCGTACCTTGCTTATGAGTGGTACAAAGCGTTCAAGAGCGATCGAGATGTGATAGAAGATTTGCCTCGCTCTGGTAGGCCATCAACGTCTGCAACTGAAGTTAACATTGCAAAAGTGAAGGAAATAATGACTGAAAACCCTCATTTAACTTTAAGAGAGATAGCCGCCGAACTTCTTGTATCTCACAAGTCTATCCGTACCATTTTAACTAATCATTTGGCTATGAAACATGTTACCGCTCGGCTAGTCCCAAAGAGCTGAATTTTCTCTAAAAACTCAATCGCATGAGTGTCGCTGAGGACATGCTAGAACGCGTCAATTCCAACTCAACATTAATGAAACGCATTGTTACTGTTGACGAGACGTGGGTTTACGAGTTTGACATGCAAACTAGTCGACAAACCTCGGAGTGGCGCCTTCCAACTAAACCGAAACCGAAAAAACCACGCCAAAGTCGATCAAAAGTCAATGACTGTTTTCTTTGAAAATCACGGTGTTGTGCACTCGGAATTCTTGCCGGAAGGTTAAATGGTAAATAAAGAATATTATTTAAGCGTTATGCGGCATTTAAGACAGCAAATTCCACGAAAAAGGCCAGATTTGTGAAAAGAAAATTCTTGGATTTTGCACCACGATAATGCGCCTTCGCACAAGGCCATCATTGGGAACGAATTTTTGACCAAACACTCAACAAATACCATCGAGCAACCACCATATTCAACAGATATGGCTCCAGCTGACTTCTTTCCTTTCCTAAACTCAAATTACCACTTCGTGGCACCCGTTTTCAATCGGTAGAAGACATAAAGGAGAATTCGCGGCGAGAACTGAACTCAATTCCGGAAACAGCGTTTAAAAAATGTTTTGATGATTGGATTATTCGTTGGCGTAAGTGTATCGTTACTGAAGGAGCATACTTTGAAGGTGATAAAATAAATTTGGATGAATAACAATTATTTTGTATATTATTGATCTTTTCCCGGTACTGTCTTGACATAGTAGTACCTACATCTGTCGTCAAAGCAGAACTTGAAGTATGGAAAGCAGCTATGACTATCACCTCCCCTACTCCAAAATCTGCTTTGGATGCGATCAAAAATTATGCCCAAATATTAACACGTTGTTACGAATATTGGCTATCATACCTGTTTCCACTGCTACACCAGAAAGGACTTTTTCAAGCCTACGAAGAATTAAAAACTACTTGCGGAACACAACGAGTGAATACAGACTGAACGGCTTGGCTCTCATGAATATTCACTATGGGATAGAAATTGATGCGAATGAAGTAGTGGATATATATAAAAATAAAAACAGAAGATTAATTCTGTAGGACATATGTAGTCAAATGAACCTTCTGTTTCTTTTTTTTGCATATTTCATATTTTTCATATAATATATAAGCACTTTCAGTAGTTTTATTTTCTTGAACCCCCCCCGAAACTAAAACCTGGCTACGCCCGTGTGGCATACAATAGTTAATATTGCTTTCCCGGGATTGGTTCTAAATTATTGACCTTGGATGATATCCACTCAAATACATCAATCATTGTGAATGGTGAAGCAGTCGAATTCCACAAAGTTTTTAGGTATTACTTTCGAGCTAGGCTACAATCCACATATCGACGACTTGGCGGGAAAACAAGGTTCTGCAACATATGTTGTAAATAGTTGTTGAAGAGAATCTCTGGATCGTAGCTTGTATACAGAGCGTATATTACTCTTGAAGATTAAATATATACTAAACCCCACAACAACAGACCATCCTTGTTGTTTTAATAGTATTCGTTAGCCTTATTTGTTATGAATATTAAAGTTTTCAGTTTTTTATCAATATATCTATGAAAATATAATGTGTGGTTGCGCCAGTATTAAATTTAAATGTGCTGCATTCATTTTGATTAGTTTGGTCGACACTCCTAGCCTCACCTCCATTTATTTCATTCCCCTTTCGCATATACCTTATCTTGCATATGGAAGAGCAAGACGACCGCGCCATCTTTTGGTGGCAAATCATACCGCAATGTGGCCAACATGCGAGCAAAATAGAAAAGACGACAGATAATTTTAAATTGATCTAGTAGCCTATCCTCAAAACCCTTTTCTTATACCGCAATACAGTCCACTAATATTGAATCGCCCACACAACTATTTCCTGGTCCATACATTCCGGATTTTTTAAATTATTTTAGTAGCCGGTGGAAATATCGCAATAGTTTTATTATATTGGGAATAACGCACCAATATAGCTAGTTGTTTTCATTAGTATCGCTCGTACACTAGGCATTTAGGTTTAGACTTAGGTATCCTACCGCGTGTACAGGCACTAAGTAGATATCTAACGCTCGGTTAGTCAATCGAACTATCGTGTTCGTTTGTTAATCATTTCCTGGTCCATACGATCCGCATTTTTTTATCTATTTTAGTAGCGTGTGGTAAAATTACAATTCTTTTATTCCATAGGGAAGAACGTACCTAAATACCTACCTGTTTTTATTAGTATCACCCGCACACTAGGGTTTAGGTTTTATGGGTTAAGACTTAGGTATCCTGCCGCATGTTTAGGCACTAAATAGATATTTAACGCTTGGTTAGTTAATCGCACTATCGTGTTCGTTTGTTAACATTTACTTCGCATGTTTTCTTATTAGCTTCGCTCGAAATACGCGCTAATATTCGTTGATATTTATCGCATCTATAACGATAATAATCATTTTACATGCATTAGTAATCAATTAGTCGTTCGTCATTTAACAACTTATAGATATTCAGTTGTTTCGACCATACCGTATAGTAGTACATTTTGTGCGCGGGTAGGTTCGAATAAGCACAGAAAAAATATATGAACACTTGCTCGTCTCTCTGTTCATCACCGCTTTCAATCCGATAGTTCGTTAATTTGCACTTTAGTTAGTTTCTTGTATTGCAATGCCTCCGAAAATGAATCCGGAGACGCAGTTAAGACTATTTTTCTTTTATAAGCGTATGCAATTAATCAGTGATTATTCATGAAGGTCAGCGATGAATCAATAAAAGATTTATTTTTATATTCAATCGAAACATTAGATACTTGAAGATGTCTGCGGTTCCTGCATTTAAATGCGGGCGGACGGTACACTCTGCTTGAGTTTTGCGGAAGTAAGCATAAGTCTCAATAATAAGCATCGTATTTCATTGTGTAGTTCGAATCATTTTTGTCGCAAGTGAAATGGTATTCACCATTCCTTTTTACACTTCAAAAATAATATCGCCGCATCCAATGTGATTTTGCACGTTGGTAATAATTCGCTTGTAGCGCCGCCATGCAAAGACGCAGTCCTGTCAAGGTGACGTCACAGCCGCCTGCGCCATCGAGTAGCGACTAGGAGCACTCTCGCGCGTTATCGTCCCCGTCCACGCTTAGCCACGGCAGCACCACTACCGTGCGCCTCCAGCCGAACGATGTTGCTTATTGCTCGCTATTGAGTTTGCGCACAAGCCATACTGCGGTACTTCTTGCAACTGCTCGAGTTATTATTTACAATTCGCATGGTAGGGTCAGTGTTCGTGCACTTTTAGATAGTGCTTCTTAAAGTAATTTTATTAGTAAAAATTGTTGTAGTCGTCTTGGTTTGCATATAAATAACCGCCCTGCCTCTACAGGCAGTACCTTTCACACCACTGTTGTATGTAGTACATACTATGTACATACAAGAGTTTTGGTAAGTAAAACAAAGCAGCGAAAGTTGTCTTTTCCTGTTCTCTCAACATGTCCACGGGAAGGATTCAGTAAAACCCCACACCTTTACTGAAACCTAGGGAAGGGGATATTTTACTGTTTATTTATCAATTATTGATCATCTATCATTACTTATCATCTACCATTTATGAATCGGCTATAATCATTGTTCATCAACATCTAATGAAGAAAAAAATAATTGAAGACTAGGTTGTATGGGCTTTATACCCTTTGCCTTCCTCTATGGGAAAACCTGATAAACAAAATATTAACAAGCTTTTTGGCGGGAGCGGGAAGCATCGTCATACACTAATGGACATGCCATACCGTTATACGAACGTGCAGTAATTTCTTGGTTTGAGAAGAGTGACGAAGATGGCATATGCTTTCGGACTAACGCTATCTCTTTCCTTATAGGCGATTGGCTCTCAATTTTCAGGGCAGGTACGGTATATATTTTGAAAGAGATAAAGATAGTCCGAAACTTAGTTTTATCTCTTTCTTTCGTAGTGCCACAATTCTCACCCCTAGGGCATGTCCATTAGTATATGTCGACGGCGGGAAGCGTTTCTTTGGTGGTTTTGCTTTTCTTGTTAAAATTTAATTAATTATATAAATAATAAAATTAATTATTTATTGATCATCAATCTTTTATACATCGACTCTTATCATCATTCAACATCATCTAATGAATAGAAGAAAAAATAAGTGAAAACTAGGCTGTACGGGCTTTGTACTCTTTGCCTACACTTATGGGAAAACTTAAAAAATTTACATGACAGACATTTTAGCGCGTAAGAGAACTGGCAAAAAACGTATTTACTCCACAAATTGTACTCATTGTTTTACTCCTTGCGTTATAGTAATAAAAACCGTATGAAATGGGTCTCTTAGATTTATGTGAAAAGTACTTTCAAACGACTAATCTATATGAAGTATTAAATATAACCGAAAAGGCTACTGACAAAGAAGGTATGTTCTGCTAAATTTTAACACCATATAATTTTTAACCACTACTGTTATGGTTAATTAAACGTCTTTAGTTTACTTTCATATTTTCAGTGAAAAAAGCATACCATAAGTTATCGTTGAAAGTACACCCAGATCGAGTTGAAGAAAGTGACAAACTTGAAGCCACAGAAAAATTTAAAGTCCTTGGTAGCATACATGCTATTCTTAGTGATAAAACTAAACGAACCTTGTATGATGAAACGAAAAGCGTCGATGATGATGATTACAACGTAATAGTAGACAGGGATTGGACAATCTATTGGAGAATGCTCTTTAAGAAAATCACCATTGAAGACATAAAAGCTTATGAAAAGGAATATGTCGGTAAGTCTAATTTACACTAATTTTTACTTCTATGAATAGTGATAATAATCTGTTTTTATACTTTCAGGTTCTGAAGAAGAAAAGAAAGATCTAAAAGAGGCATATATTACAGGCAAAGGAGATATGGACTACATCTGTGATCAAGTTCAGTTTGCTAGATCGGAACAAGAACCTAGAATCAGAAAAATACTAGAAGTAATTTTTTGTCATTTATTCATATTTATTTGTCACAACACATTACAAATATTGGACTGGTTTATTTCAGGAAATGATAAAGACCAAGGAGATACCATCATATAAAATTTTTACACATGAGCCAGCAAAGAAACGACAACGAAGACATGTTAAAGAAAATTGTGAAGCAGAGGAAGCTGAAGAATTGAAAAATGAATTGGGATTGGGATCAGGTCTATTATTTTACCTTTTTATGAACACTTGCTAGGAATAGGCATTGTAGAGAAAAAAATAAAAAATATTTATTTAAGCTTATTGAATAACTGGCTGTTACCCGCAACTTTGTTCATGTGAATATTTATGTACTTATGGTACTAATCTTATGGCAATCATACATATGCTGAATCCCAATTACAAAGTTCACCCATGTTGACATTAAGTTACAGACATGATAATCTAACTTTTGTCATAGGGGCATCTGGACATAAATTTATTTTTCTAAATTGCTTGCTGCTTTTTCTTGTAATTCACAACTGATTGTCTGTTGACCTCAGGATGATAATGGACAAATTTTTCAGTAGCTTCCAAATACACCTCGGGATGATTATGGGGATATTTTTAGCAGCTGCCCTATTCACTTCATGTGATGATTTTTGGAATAATTTTTCTTTAATTTTTTTTTTATTTGTTTCTTATTTCGTTACTTAATGAAATAAGTAATTGAAATTAAACTTTGAAATAAATTTGAAAAAGTATCTAAATGAATAAGAAGGTATATTAATATATGTATATTTGGTGTCAGAATTTCTAACAAAAAAATTAAATGAATAATCTAAGAAAGTAAACATCAATCAAGCAGCATAAAAATTAGTACATTTTTAGATACGTGCGACAACGACGACTGACGTAAGTGCCTGTTCTAATAGCCATGCCTAATTATGGGCCGTCCCACACTGCGTCTTCGAAACGCACAGTTTTATCGTTTGTTAAATCTGAAATGTCACTTTCTTTTCCAGTCCTTTAAAAAAGATAGCATTTATGATTATGATGGATCATAATGATTTTATGCGGTTTTCGAAATTTCAGTCTATAGTTTTACAGATGATCAATGTGGGATAAAAATAATTCGCATTAAAATTTTAAAAAAAAACAACTTCAATGCTGATTGTTGTACCTCTTTCGAAGACAGGCTTGATGTTATGTGATTGCGTAAACAATGCATATTTATAAAATAGCAGCAGTCGCGGTTGATTTAAAGAGTTACATTGTCTGTCTCCAAAACTTATCATAAGATCTAAATTAAATTTTAATGGTCCATTTCGAAAAAAACCTCTTCGAACCAAAATAAGGATTTTGCAAATCCATCTATATATGACAGAGTTATGCCCGAATATAAAAGAAAATAAACATCAGAATTGCTCATCTTCTTTTATTAAGTCCGTTAATAAAAATATCTACTTTTTAATTTTCTAATAATTTAGAAACCCCACTATTAACCCTAGAGTAATCGCGCCATTCCGTGAAACGCGAGTGATCGCGTAAGGAGCATTTTGCCGCCCATACTTAATACGTTTTTTTTTAGAAAATATGAGATATATGATTTTATATTTTTTTTTTTTAGAAAATATGAGATATATGATTTTATATTTATGTTTTAAGGATAAAATTAAACATTTACCTCTAATTTCTAAAACAGGGAGGTGAGGAACGGGGGGGCAGCTACTAGCACGCTTGTCTATGACAAATGCATCGTGTACAAAATTATACGAATATTGTCCCGCTAGCGGCAAAATGCTCATAGCGCGAGCACTCTAGGGTTAAAACTATAGAAGTTTCATAGAAACTTTGCCACCCCTTTTTACCCTTTTAAGGGTTAAATTTCGCAAAATCCCGTATTAGTGAGCACCTACGTCCTAAAAGAAACTCCCATGAAAATTATGAGAATCCTAGTACTTGTAGTTTTTGAGATTTCGTGATGAATGAGTGACCTTTTGATTTTATATATATATAGATAAGGATTCTGATATAGTGTTGCTTTGTTGAATAAGCTTATAAATTGAGATTAGGTCTTTTTTGCCTTTTCACAAACATTTAATATTATTTCTGTGCTGGGTACAGGCATTGTAGAAACCATGATTTGTTTTTCCTTATAAGATTATGTTATAGTGTTGAATAATGTGTTTTTATTTTATAGGATCAAATAGTCTAGAACTATTGATTAAACAGAAGCAAAAATCACGAGCTCAACAAAAAGATACATTTCTTGATGGTTTGGCAGAAAAATATGGAAATAAAACATCAAAAACAAACAAAAGGAAAGCAACTACTAAAGTGGATACATCGGCCAGAAATAAGAAAAAAAGAAATTAAACATTCATATTTATTGTAATAAATTAAATTTAGGTAAGTAATTCTATAATGACTTTCACATTAGATGTTATATAATTTTCTGTGAATATTTGTCAATGTAATGGCCTTTAGTATAATACAATATTTGAATATTAATGACATTTTTTTTATTAGTTTTCATCCTCCATTGCAACTTCTAATGAAACTTCAGAATAAAATGGTCCTTGCTCTACATATGTCTGAAGTCTTCTTATTATATCAGCATCAAATGCAGCTGAACTTGAAAGTCTTCTAATTATATCATATTTTGCTTCTTTTAGCGCCTTACTGTGATCAAAACTACGATCTAGTAAAAATTCTATGAATCCTGGAAAAAGCAATAAAAAACCAAAATTTATTGAATACCATCTGTCACAGAAAATTTGTCTTCGGGGCATAGTCTACAAAAGCTCAATTTAACGTTTCCAATTTTTTATATTCATTTTGATTAATTGTAATGTAATTGTAGCTGGCCCATGAGTCGAGATCAAAGCCTTAAGCTTTAACCCAAGCAGATTCAAGTTTGACGCTTGGTGATGTACAATGGAAGTGGACCCACCTCTACACAAAAGCATTTAGATTACCGCGAGAGGTTAATGGGAATATTAATAATATGTTTAATACATTGTAAATATTCATTACAAAAAAATCCCTGGAAAAGTGTTGGAAGTGTTTGCTGAAAAGAATATAATCTTATCTATCTAAAAAAATTGAACAGTAGTATTACTTTTCTATTCTTTTGTAAAAAATAAAAAGCAATCCTTTTTTTTCAATTTTTTCATTTAAGGGTTGTTAAATAAGATAAAATTCTTAATAAATATTTTGTGACCTGCAGTAGTGTACTATTACAAAAATTCTATGTTTGAGTAGTAATTTATATTGATATTATAGTTTACGTTTTATTTTGTTTTTCTTTGAATACAAATATAGTATCTTACCTGCTGTTGTTGCTACCAGTTCTTCACCCCATCTATGTTGACATACAGCATCAAGTAAAATAAAAGCAGCCAATTGTATATCGGGAAATGGATTTTTACACATTTCAAACAAATATTCCATTGAATTTGGTCGATAACTTAGACTTCTAAACCATTCTCTCGTCATAAGAGTAACTCTATGATCAATTGGACCCTTTGATGGTAAATGGGGGTCACTCTCAACTCCAATTAGATTTGCATAACAATGCAGAGCGCGAACTTTAATTTCTGTAGGACTGTTCTTAATTGTTTGATTTAAACCTTCTATAGCTTGAGTATATTTGCTTCCTAGAAAGTAATACGGCAATTACTAAAAATATTTAAAAAACGGCTTGCATATTGATTCATAGGTCTTGAGTTTGCTTTTTATATTAGGGCCTTTGTGTTGTTATACATAAATTATAAGCTTTACAAAAATACTAATTAAGTTTTTTTAGGAACCCAGGAATATTTCAGAATTTTAAAATCGATTAAAAATATAATTTGTGCTTGACTGTATGCCACATAGTAATAATAACATAAGTATTAAGCAACATTATACATTGTTTTGAAACTAAAGCAATTATGACTGTCCATTTAACCGATCGGGTAGTTCCAACGAGCCAATCTAGTCTCGGTTCGAGATCCCAGACCAATTTATATAACAACAGACCAAATAATTCTTATAAACCGGGGCACAAGTCAGATGAGGGTTTTATTTGTAATCAAGCTTTGTAAGAACATATCATAATTAGTAGCTTGTAAACTACGAATCGCGGAACATACATGAGGATGATTAGGGTAACCTCTGAACTTCCTCTGGACTCTGTTTTTGGCACACCTGTATAATATTTGATGAAATTAACTAAAAAAAAAAAAAACCAGCATTTCGGTTTTTTAAAAGGAATCTAAACGGCCTTTATGCTTTGGAAACCGTTTTAGATATAAATGCTAAGTTATAAAAGTCTGCCGTTGCGAAATAATTACCTAAAGCAGCCAAACATAATTTTCCTTCAACAGTACAGCCAATAAAACCAAATGTATCCAAGGTAACAGGAAGAACAGTTCTATCACCACTCTCAATTGTATCAAATAACAAATCAATCAATGCAGGATATTTTTCAAATATGTCTCTTGGATAATAATGTGCTAAACAGCCAAAAAATTTTATGTACCCTGAAACATATAATTAAGATACAAATCAAAACAGGTAAAAACAATGTAGAATTGAACACATATTCCACTTTATCCTTCGGGTTCATAATTTCATCTAGTTTCAAAAAGACCCTTCCACAGAATACAAAAACGATCATTTGAAGAAAGATCTTTTTTATCTTTTTATTATGATTATCAAGACCTATCATGTCATAAGATTATTTAATTTTTAAACTACACTTGCTACGAGCAAGTCGTCGATAATGCGTTTAGTTTTAACACGGAATTACTTTTACATTATTGTTTGATTATCAATGGAATATTATCAAATAGTTAACTTCGTTAATCCGTTACTAAAAAAATTAACTTCGTTAATCATTAAAACTTTACATTTTGGAATATTTAACGCAAGTTAACGTTAATCGTTAACATGTGATAAAAATTGCATTTTTTTATATCGCTGCGTTAGTGATCTGCTTACAAAAACTGTTGTTTTCGGTTCTGGAAGTTAATAGGTTAGTTTTAAAAAGTGTAATTTAATCATCTGGCACCATGAGCGGTATCTTTTTTTGTAAATAGTAGGTACTGGATTAACGATTAACGGAATTAGTATAATTTAATGGAAGTTAACGAGTCCGTTAACATTTTTAAAGTTACTTAACTAAAAAGTTAATCCGCTAATAGAAAGAATTAACTTCGTTAATTAACGAGTTACTGCCTAGCTATGGAAACTAACTGGTTAATTGCTTCAAATGAATTCCATTTAGATGAACAAAATGATTCTATGCAAGACTTACCTAGTGTAACATTTAGTAGTGTGATTTGATAATATTGAAAATTGTATTGCGAAATTCCGACTTTAAGTCTAATTAACCATTGAAACTAAGAGTAATTTGATTCTTATGATCGAACCTTGGTACTTCAAGGCACCAATAGATGCAACAGGGTACAATAATTTTGCATGAGCAAAGATTGCTCTGCAAGAGATACAAGAATATTCAAAAATCTTATAATGCAGTTTGTTGCTGCTTTTTTTTAAATAAAGAAATCTGAACACCAAGTTTGGCAAAAAAATCAGTCTATTTAATACTACCTATATTGTAATAACAATAATTAATTATTGAAATAAATCACTTTAAATAAAATTTAAACCACCCACCATAGATAAATTAATACCGGAATGACCTCTTAGAGATATAGTTTACATGGCAATATCTACTGAAATAAGAAAAGAGTATCATATCTTTATAACATTCCTTGTTATACTCTAGGTAGTTGTCACAATGATCAGAATTATTTTTTATTTTTATAAGTATTGAATAATTTTGTGGACATTGTTTAGTTAAAAACCATAATATGTGTTATGATTCGTTGCTTATATATAAAAAGTCGTTAGATTGCTTGGTTTATGTTATTTAACATTTAAAGGAATTTAAATACAGGAAAATGATGGGTAAACGTTGTTTCAAGGAAGGTGCCTTTCGGGAAATGGACTATCTGGGTGAAAGTCATTCCAGGATTGGGACGTTTTGAAAGCAGAGGAAGAGGCACTATGAACCTGAAGACACTTTATATTATGTACTCACCAGGAATAAGCAAACCTAAGCAGGGGTTATTTGATAAATTTGTGATCAAATCAGAAATCTTTTTCAAAGCCCCTTGCTTTACAAGATAATTTATTCCATATGGCTTGACAGCCAATCTTGACAAAAGTTCAAGTATATTGAGTTGGTATAGTACATCAGTTGTTTCAAGTTCTGATACCATATAGTCTATATATCCATTGTTAACACACAATTGGAATAATTCATGAGACTTTGTAGAAATATTGATAACAACCTGAAACCATTGAAATTTCATTATTAAAAAAAAATCCAGTGTAGTTATGTATTATATGTAACCATTTGTTTTGATACATAATACGGTTTGATATAATTATTATTATTGATATATATTATGATTAATTTTCTGTCTTTTTTTTAATGACATTGTAAATCTTGTATTGAAAATGTTTTATTAGATTTTTGAAAGAAAACTGTTATAAAAAAAATATGTTAGTATCTAGGTGTAGTACAAAACTAAAATAGACGAACAGAAAATATCAATAAAGAGGTTTTTACAGAAAAGAATCCTATCAAAAACATAAATGTGAAATGAGAACCAAGTTCAATATTATGATATATTATTGGTTGTTGACTTCAATGACAAAAGAAGTGAGATCTAAATGGGTGCCAAGTTCAATGCTCAGTCCTGAAATTTATTTATAACAACATAAAATATCATTTCTTCTTTTAACTTAGGATAATATATTGTAGCCTAAGGTCTGACTTGGCTAGTCCTCACATACTATGGTTTGTGTAATATCACACACACAGCTGCTCGCCAGTTCTGTTCTGTTCTGTGCACTTTGCTTGACATGCTACCGCATGTCTAGATTATAAACCTTTACAATATATTATAGGGCTGTATAGCATTGTAAACCAATACAAAATTTTCAATGTATTGCATTCTATTGTATCAATACTCCAAAGTTTATTGATACCATACCCAGCATTACTATTCCAGTGTTACTAATTACAATACACAATAATTTACATTAATTACCTCATAGGCATTACATTTGCTGCTGACAGTATATTCTAGAATAATCTTCATTTCTTCTAGAATTTTGGGATATGCTCCAAGTGACAAATTAGAGGTGATGGAAATTGCCTTGTTTGCCACACTGATGTCAGAGTCACCAACAAGTTGGGCAACAACTACAAACACATCAATATACTCTGGCATGGGCAATAACTCTATATCCAAGGTCACAGCTTTGTAAACCTATCAAAAATAACATGATCATTGTTAGCCATCAATCATCTTCTAAATCTAAAAATTCTATGTTTATTTTCTATGCATTCCGAAATCATTTATCAGATAGTGATGAAACTTTGATAAGTTGTATGCATGCCAAGAAAGTTTTAATTATATAGTTATCTGATTACTACTAATGCATAAAAATCTAACAAGAATTCAATTTAATATTGGTACTAATATAATCAATCATTATATGGGATTTAGGACGAAAAATACTACAAGGGTAAATTTGCTTAACTTCAAACTAATCAAGACAATAAAAAAGTTACCTCTTCAATTGCAAGTTTGCGTACACAACTCTTTTCATGTCTTAATAAATACATGACATGGCCTGTGTAGTTCTTAACAATATCACCTGGCTGAAATTTCTCAAAGCATATCTTTAGTACTTGACATGCCAAATCTACATGAGTTCTGTAAATTTTTAGACACATTAATTTATTTAAGAAAATTGTTCTATGTTGAGAACCAAATGTAGCCAAGATGTAGAAGTAGTGAAATAATTATTACATACTTGTCTGATACATTCAAACACTCAATTATTTTTGATATACCAGCATTTCTGATAGTACTACTAGCTTCACCTGCTGGTTTCAAGTCCAGTAAATTTTTCAATTCATTCAGAGCAGCCGGTCTGTGCTCTTCTCTTTGTAACTGATTCAGGAATATTCTAAATTGGTCAGTATCTTGTTCAGTCATGTTGAATAAAATATGCAATATCTATTTTTTAGTCTGACAAAAAGAATCGTAACTGAAATAAGCACTTAAGTTTTCAATGAAAATCTAGTTCATATCAGAATTTAGAAAAATATTAATAAGTACGTAAGTAATTTGTCCTTGAATTAGTTTCCGATCTCGATTCGATTTAATCGAAAATCGATACTTAAAGCCCCAATCTCCGATCTTTTAGATCAATATAGAGATTTTAAATCTAAAAATTTTAAAATGAGCAGATCGAAGATAGATCCAACGCTGTTCATGTGAATGAAGTTTAGTTGTACGAACTAGATTTTTTTAAGGAAAAAAGTTGATAACTTGGCTGTATGGATTAGTAATCCCTTTGCTAATGTAAAAATGGCATTGACATGGCAACATTCTTTTTACGTGTCTAGATTACGATTCTCCATTTGTTTTATTAATTAAAACTAATAAAAAGCTTCACATTATTTTAAGCATTTGTTTAAAAAAGATAACTAATTTTTTTCTTTATTTACCAGGTGCATTTTTTATAAAATTAGATCGAGAGATCGATTTTCATAAAATCGATCTTTTGACATCCGATTTTTTGCTGCATCGATCTCGGACAATGCGATTCGAATCGATCTGTAAGATCGATCTTTTGCTTTTTATAATAATAAGCAAAGGATGCAAAGTCCATACAGCCTCGTCTTCAGTAATTTTGTGATGATGAATCATATGACAGCTAATTTATGAATGATGCATACTTTTGCCTTCCTTATGAGAAAACATTTGAAAAATATTATAATAGGCTTTTTGGCGGGAGCGGGAAGCGTCTCTTTGGTGGGTTCGTTTTTCTTGTTAAAGTTTATGTTTTTGTACATTTTAGTGCGCAATAATGGTGGATTACGTGTAAAATTATATTCAACTTACGGACTGAGCAGAACGTGCAAACTAGGGATGTTGCGAATATTCGCATCCGCATATGCGGAACATCCGCATCGATTTAGACATCCGCATATAAATCGATGCGGAGCTGATGCGAATGCGGATGCGACAAGAAAGAAAGGGAAGGGGCCGGCGAGTGGCGAGTGTCGACCGAGTAAAAGATTAAAGATCAGTGATGTGACTTATCTTAGATAAAAGTATCTGAAATACAGATACAAGATACAAAATACGTATTTACATCTTGTATTTGAAATACTTTTCAAATTTTGTATCTTGTATTTAGATACATTTTCCTGGTATCTTAGTATTTTGAAGATACTTTGTTCCCTAAGATACTTTTACTAAAATGAACTTCGCAGTTTTTCTTTCCAAACGCAACTGAACGCAGCGCGTCGTATATTTAGTCGATATTGGACTTTTTGGCCGGAGCGCGAAGCGTCACTTTAATGGTTTTGGTTTTCTTGTTAAATTTTGTGTTGTGTTTGATATTAGTGTGTAATAATGGCGTGTTATTAACCACTGAGTGTTTTTGAATATGCATGAGTGTTAGCAAGTGATACAAAACAGTTGGAAGGTGTCTTTTCGCGCTCTGTCAAGAATGCCACGAAGGAGGTTTCAGTAAAATCCCACTTCTTTACTGAAACCTAGGAAATTACTCAAGAACATAGAAGAAAGATTATACTTACTTGACACTTGAAAATAGCCGATATTGTCGGGAACTAAATGACAGATGGCGACACTATCTTTCTACAACTGTCTGTCCTCGGTCTTGGTATCTTGGCTATGCTGTACCTGGTAACTCATCCTGGAGGGTATCGAGATCCGAAACACGGTTTTAGCCGCTGGCCGACCGTAGTTAGTAAGGGACCCAACTGGCACGCTAGCCACACGTGAACGGCTGCCCCGCCAACTCGCAAAAAATCCCGAAATGCTCCACCATGCCAATTGGGGACTGGACGGGAGGACCCGGTGGCCATATCCGGGGGTTCGGGCATCCCCGCAATCTCTAGTAAGTTCCCTTTTTTAGTCAACTTAGCCCAAGAAAACTTCCATTGGTCGACTAAGTAGCGTCTCGACTAAAAATCCTACCCCCCTAACATTCACCATCATGAACAGGAAGAATTTTAAACAACGGCTGCACTTCCTCCCATTTAAAGTGCACCTTGCGAACATTAGAGGACTGCACTCAAATGACCATATGGTCCATCACCATCTGGAGACCGAGAAGCCGCACCAATTCTTCTTGACGTACGTCCCAAAATCCTGGAAGCTTGTCAATGTGCAACCAGCACCCAAAAAGGGTAGTCGTGCCGACCGATCGCCATCACTTCCATACTCTGTAAGGGTGCTGAACAGCAAGTTGCTCTCATACCTAGAAGACAACGAGCTCCTCAGTGACCGTCAATATGGTTTTCGCCGAGGACGCTCAACTGGGGATCTCCTAGTTTATGAGTCGCATTTCTGGGGCGACGCCCTCGAGATGCACAGCGAAGCACTTCTCGTTTCACTTGACATCTCGAAGGCTTTTGAAAGGGTCTGGCACGCAATTCTGCGCAAGCTTCCTGCGTACGGTATCCTCGCTGACTTTTGCAGTTGCATAGTCGATTTCATGACTGAAATATCGATCAGAGTAGTTCTCGATGGCTGCTCCTCTGACTTAGTGGCTATTGATGCCGGAGTTCCTCAGGGGTCTATTCTTTCTGCGACGCTTTTCCCGCTACACATCAATGAACTGTTACCAGCAATACCAGGAATTGTTGGGTATGCAGACGACAGTACTGTTGTAGAGAGATACCTGTCTAGCACAAAAGTCAGCGGTGACGACGTGATGTTCATGAGAGAGGCCATGGTTGGGCGAATAAAGCAGAGACTAAACTATGTTACCCAGTGGGGCGACAGTAACCTCGTTAATTTCAACGCCTCCAAAACACAATCATGTCTTTTCACGTCAAAAAGGAGTTCCTTCCACCTTACCCCTCTTTCCGAGGTACATGGGCATAGAGTTGTCTTCAGACCTCAACTTCGGCGCCAACATCGAATCCAAAGCTCAAATTGCAGACAAAAAGCTGGGCGTCCTAAATAAGGTCAAGCGATATTTCACGCCGGGACAGCTTTTAACTATCTATAAAGCTCAAGTCCGATCTTGCATGGAATATTGCATCCACCTTTAGGATGGCTCTGTAAAATACCAACTTGCTGCACTGGACACGATTCAGCGCAGAGCTGAGAGGCTTATCGGTGACAGCAAATTGGTGAAGAGCAAGCTTCACACCTTAGGTCATCGCCGCATTGCCTGTCTGTTGGTCTTCTACAGACTCTACTTTGGAAAGTGTGCTCAATAGCTGCATTTGTTCATACCGCCATTTCTTTTTTTCCATCGGACATCCAGATGCACTGCAGGCTACCACCCTTTCTTGGTTGCTATTCCTACTTGCCGTACCGAGCGCTTTTCAACATCCTTCATAATGTGCCCAGCAAAGGAGTGGAACTCCCTCCCTGCGTCTGTATTTCCGAGAACTTATAACCCGTCCATTTTCAAAGCCAGGGTGAATATGCACCTTCTGGGTTAGCTCGTTCCATCGTGCATTCTGTTTTGGCCCCCGGGCTCGATTGGGATCAAGAGCTAACCCATACTAAATAAAAAAAAATGATAGCTGATATACATTCAGACTATAATCTGAAACTATGAAAAATTGTTAAAACGGTTACAGACAACGGCTCAAATATGGTTAAGGCTTTTGAGGAAAAGTATTTGGAAAGTCTGATTCAGAGGTAGTTGAAAATGAACATGTTTCACATGCATTTGGAGATCTTGAAAAAACATCAACTAAAATCGGAGGCTTTGAAAAACATTGAAGGTGATACAAAAAAGTTAAAAATTACTCTTATTATATTTTTCTAGAGGACTCCAATTCCTCTATTGCTAGTGGCGAAAACAGAAGCAGCACCAGTGATTTAGACACACTCCAGTACCTCAATACTAAATATGCAAACTTTAAGAGCTTAAATGCTTATGCTACAATTAAAAAAATATTTCTAAAATATAAAACCTGATTGCCCAGCTCTGCCCCTGTGGAGCGACTCTTCTCCTTTCGGGGCATGATTATGAGGCCTCATCGAAGGAAGATGAGCGACAATATGTTTGAGGAATTACTTTTACTCAAATCTCAACTAAAACGTAAAAAGTCTCAATTTTAATACCTTCATATTTAGTCTTGTCACATTTGCCTGATCCTTGTTATCAACGCGATCTATTCGACAATTGTTTTCTCGAACAAATAAACTTAAATTTAACTAAATATTGTTTTCTTGCAAAAGTATTTTATCTTTAAAAAGTATTTGAAAGATAGGTATTTTGTATCTAGTATTTCAGATACCTTTTTAAAAAAATATTTGTATCTGGTATCTGAAATACTTTTTTTAAAGTATCTTGCATCTAGTATTTCAGATACTTTGTATAGGGTATCTTATACATCACTGTTAAAGATGATATATTAAAGATTAGCAGAAACACCGAAGACATCTTGGCTTCTCGAAGAATATCTCCAAGTACCGAAAGAGCGAAGAAAATGACAATGACAGATTCCATGGAAACAGATACGGAACGACCAGGGACCCCAGGTACAGGCTCAGAGTAAACAGGACTGGAGTAGCCATTAGTCAATTTCTCGTACATATTTTTCTGCCATTTTTTGCAGGGGGTGAGGTTACTACTACACTCAATGCCAGCACACAGGAACAAAAACTTTTTGCGTGTTTACAAACGCACACATGCATAATACGACAAACATATTTAAAATTCACACACACGTGCTTAAAATAGTGTGTTAACGTTCTATTCAAACACACGAATATCATTGTGTGAGAAGTGACATGACATAGCACGAGAATATCGATATCGATAAATCAGTTTCGTTCAATGAATGAATGTATTAACTTTGCGTTAGTATTCCTACATTATGTATTAAAAATTAAATGATGATATTACAAGCTACAACAGTTAGTTTCGAAGGCCATATCTATAAAATACAAATTGAAACTTAATAGTTTATTGCATTTAAAAGGTATTTACAATAGGTGTTATTATATATATATATATATATATATATATATATATAGAATTCACTGTGGACCCTTTCGCGTATAACGATAATGGAAAGGAGGAACACTGAAACATTATTTTTAACAAAGTGATAGTGAATATAGTTAGTTTTCTCGTATGATATTGGGAAGAAGTAAAGATTTTTATGAAATCAGAAATCAAATGAGTGAAACTTAATAGATAAACAAATTTATTATTTCAGAACATATCAACATATCCAATAAACATGTATAACTTACATATATTTATTAAATACGAGTAATTCACAATCAATATTAATAGGTAGGCATTATGTATTTATTAGACACAGCAGTTTTGTAAATTTGAAAATGTAATTTTTAATAACATACGCAAAACATCCAAATCCAAAACGTATACGTCCTGGATGAGCGTTATGATGCTGATTACAAAAAACTGAAGTGTTGGTTTGGTAGGGTAAAAAGCAGTAATATTTATCCTTTCTTTATTTATACATAAAAATAAAATTGGAGTGTCGGTTTGTAATATTGAAATAACCGTTTTTTACTACATGCATTTGAATATATATATACGGTACATACACCAAAATAACATATTTTACAATTTTTGTCTGTGTGTCTGTCTGTGTCTCACGGCAACGTCTGGACGGGTCAGCTAGTTTAATAATAAAGTAGTGAGTGAATTACTCTTACTGATTAATTGATTTAGTAATGAAATATAAATATTGGAGCATTATATTTAATGAAAAGTAGAATGGCCGCCTTTTCCAGTCTGTTTCGCAAGGGTTCGTGTATTAATCCTGTGCTACTAAATAACTGTTCACTTGGAACACTGGCTGGTGGCGCTGATAAGAATTTGCGTGCTTTTTTAGGTAACAGTTTGAACTCACTTTGATTAACTCTCCACCATTTAAGAGGACTCTTATTTAAATTAATTCACTTTTTATTACGGAAAGTAAGTATGTAACTCTTTCTTGTGAATTGTAACATAACATATAAAACTGTCCTCTTTCATAAATCGGGAATAGTTTTGGGAGTTTTAGCCCTCTTTTCCATTCCTTTCGTGTGTGGGTATGTGGATACGCGACTTTCTTTTTTAGATAACGAACTTTTGACTGATTTTTTTTAATTTTTTGAGCTTTCGCATTTATACACCTGGTAATAATTACTGAAACAAACTGTAATTTATCTAAGCTGTGTTTTATTATCGTTAAGAAAAAGAACTAAGAATAGGGTATATGTTTTTTTTAAACTGATGACGCCGTATGTAAACTGCGGAATTATATAATTTCCCTGCGACATATAGATTTAAATCATAATACATATTAGATTTATAATTTTTATATATTTTTATGCATTTTCAATGCGATCTTATAAGATAAATTATTATAATAGAAAAATACTAGAAAAAATCGACTCGGCTTACAAGTGAATCTCAGGCGGGAATCGAACCCGCAACCTTTGGAAATCCGGTCCATTGCTCTCCCAATTGAGCTACCGAGCCTTGCGAACACTCGTCGAAATTTTCTAGTACATTCCTGATTTTACGCTATAGGCCAGCGTTGTTTCATCAACGTTCCTCTCATTGATGAAAAAATCAGGAATGTACTAAAAAATTTCGACGAGTGTTCGCAAGGCTCGGTAGCTCAATTGGGAGAGCATTGGACCGGATTTCCAAAGGTTGCGGGTTCGATTCCCGCCTGAGATTCACTTGTAAGCCGAGTCGATTTTTTCTAGTATTTTTCTATTATAATAATTTATCTTATAAGATCGCATTGAAAATGCATAAAAATATATAAAAATTATAAATCTAACATGGCTGTTTCATCTTAATCGATTGACCAAACATTTGTAAAAATGTTTCTTTCGAATACGAGAAGATGTTCCTCTCATTGATGAAACAACGCTGGCCTATAGCGTAAAGTCAGGAATGTACTAGAAAATTTCGACGAGTGTTCGCAAGGCTCGGTAGCTCAATTGGGAGAGCATTGGACCGGATTTCCAAAGGTTGCGGGTTCGATTCCCGCCTGAGATTCACTTGTAAGCCGAGTCGATTTTTTCTAGTATTTTTCTATTATAATAATTTATCTTATAAGATCGCATTGAAAATGCATAAAAATATATAAAAATTATAAATCTAACATGGCTGTTTCATCTTAATCGATTGACCAAACATTTGTAAAAATGTTTCTTTCGAATACGAGAGGATGTTCCTCTCATTGATGAAACAACGCTGGCCTATAGCGTAAAATCAGGAATGTACTAGAAAATTTCGACGAGTGTTCGCAAGGCTCGGTAGCTCAATTGGGAGAGCATTGGACCGGATTTCCAAAGGTTGCGGGTTCGATTCCCGCCTGAGATTCACTTGTAAGCCGAGTCGATTTTTTCTAGTATTTTTCTATTATAATAATTTATCTTATAAGATCGCTTTGAAAATGCATAAAAATATATAAAAATTATAAATCTAACATGGCTGTTTCATCTTAATCGATTGACCAAACATTTGTAAAAATGTTTCTTTCGAATACGAGAGGATGTTCCTCTCATTGATGAAACAACGCTGGCCTATAGCGTAAAATCAGGAATGTACTAGAAAATTTCGACGAGTGTTCGCAAGGCTCGGTAGCTCAATTGGGAGAGCATTGGACCGGATTTCCAAAGGTTGCGGGTTCGATTCCCGCCTGAGATTCACTTGTAAGCAGAGTCGATTTTTTCTAGTATTTTTCTATTATAATAATTTATCTTATAAGATCGCATTGAAAATGCATAAAAATATATAAAAATTATAAATCTAACATGGCTGTTTCATCTTAATCGATTGACTAAACATTTGTATAAATGTTTCTTTCGAATACGAGAGGATGTTCCTCTCATTGATGAAACAACGCTGGCCTATAGCGTAAAATCAGGAATGTACTAGAAAATTTCGACGAGTGTTCGCAAGGCTCGGTAGCTCAATTGGGAGAGCATTGGACCGGATTTCCAAAGGTTGCGGGTTCGATTCCCGCCTGAGATTCACTTGTAAGCCGAGTCGATTTTTTCTAGTATTTTTCTATTATAATAATTTATAATACATATTTTCAATTTAGTATGTTACTTGCATTCATTCATTCATTACTCACTCGTAAAATCACAATATCGATGAAGTTGACATCACTCTTGTGCAAATAAATATTGTAAAAATTAATAAGGGTTGCTGATTACAAAAAAAATACAAATTTGTCCTGTGGCTCGAAAAAATATTTTGGTTTCTCAGAAATGATCGGGTGTGCTGGTTAGGCGATGGTACCCTTTTAACCGTGCTTTTTTATGAAGTCAGGGACGCTGTAAGTATATACAGCATTAGTACTCTTAATGTTTATGAGTGCCACCCAGCATGAATAAAAGGGCAAATAGTTTGATTAATATTTTAATTTATTATTTTATTTATTATTTTATATTAAATAAAATAATTCCATGTTGTTTGGCAAACAATAGGCTTCAAGCAGCCGCAAAAGTGTAGGTATGTACTTAATACTAAACTAAAAATAAACATGCAACGTACATTGTTAAAACGAAATTATAATTGGTAATTAATTAATACAAAATTACAGTTATTTATGACCAACAAACTTTTTCTAATTTTTGTCTTAATTAATTGAAATGCGATAATGGTCAACCCTAGGTAGTCTCCTGGGGAGTGCGGCCGTGACGTCATCAAACGAACTTTGAGCGCGAAACTTGAAATTGTAGTCTACTAAAACATGAAATTATGAATTAAATAATAATCAAATCTTAAAAATTATACTCACAAATGAAAGGTGACGCCATCTTTTTGCATACTAGATGTTTTCAAATTTTTTTTACAGTAGAAAACAGCACAGGCCGGCATTTTCGTGGGAGCTCCGCACGGTAAGACGTTCTGATTATTGTGGTTTTAAAATGGCCGCTCAACTAGTTTTATATAACGCACAGGCATCCGATGCTTGTGCGTTTGGCAGAGGAGTAATGTTAGGCAAAGGCTACTCCAGTCCTGTTTACTCTAAGGGTACAGGCCATCGGTCCTGTTTAATTAGTGATCTTGACATGATGCTCGATTCACCAAGTGACGATGAGGAGAGTCAGGAAACTCCGTAATTGAGTAGCAATACAAGACGACATGGCTCCGCGCTCCCGCGCAGAATCTGCACGCGGGGCGCCTACCCGCGCGTTCCCGCGTCGGCAGTGTGTTGTCATATAAGTGTTTTCTATATTATTTGAGATTCTTGCATACAATAGTAAAATCTGCGGCCACGCGCTACGCGACGGGACGCGGTGCATTGGGTTAACCGCCATAGTGGTGTTAGAGGCGAGTTTGGAGTGCCAGACCAATGTATGCTACTCTGATTAAAATTTCCAAGTATAAGTGAGTAAGGATTGTTGTACAGGATTTTGCAAGTGTTAAATAAAAAATGTTCTAAAATATTTATTTTGAAGGGCGATGGGAGATATACACCGCATAGTGCGAGCCGTTGTAGTTTATTATTCAAAAGAATATCAATAATCACCCAAACATCATTTACTTTCGAAATTCTGCAATCTATATGGAGAAACGCTTGGACACTGCAATAAGTACTCCACCACCCTACCTGTCACTATCAAAAGTATTCGATTCACGATTACGACTATATACAAAATGACTATATACTTCGACGACCGTTTGGTGCAACGGTAGCGTTCCTGCCTTTCGCACCGACGGTTCTGGGTTCGAATCCCGGTAGGGGCAGATGTTTTTATGATGAATACGAGCATTTTTACCTGTATTTGTATGTATTATATATGTATGTCTATCCGTTACCCTAGTATCCATAACACAAGCCTTATAGTGCTTACTTTGGGCTAGGCCAACTAGTGTGAATGTAGGAAATATTTATTTATTTATTTTTTATAACTTGCATCAAACAATTCTGAATCTTTTACACTCTGGGAAAGCCATGATTTACATAACACAATGGTATCTCAATCACTTGTTACAATATTGAGAAAAAAGTCTACGGTATTCGTATTATATCTCCTGTCATTTTGAAAATAAATATTTAAAAAAAAAATTGTAAATGAACCTTCTGGTCCCTATTCTACTGGATAACCGCCGCCAATAAACAATCCCGTAAGTGTGGAGTCACAAATTTAACCAGTATAGACCTTGGTAGCGCACTGTTAGTATCTTTTTTTGCAATGCGCGAGTAATAAGCTTTGTCATTCACGATAATCGAGTACTTGACAGTGTTACATAACTTTTTAATGATACTGAGTACATTTCTTGATCTATGCTCGGGCACGCATTGGATCTCGAGGTTGGATTTGATCTGCGAGTAAGTTAGTAAGGCGATTATTCAGGCTATTAATTTCGAAGCGTAGTTGTTCGTTCTCCTTCCTTAATATAGTAGTGGCCGAGTACATGTTGATATCTTGCTTAACCCCTTAAAACCCGAGATCATTATATCATGCGCGCGACAACGATACCTAAAATCCGCGAGCATTATATAATGCTCTATAGCGCGCGGTCTGATTTATTCCTTATTACGGTTTTGGTAATGGTTATTTTTGATTGAATGATATTTTTCCCCGATAGAGAGAGAAAGAACGCATTTAACATATAGCTGGGCGTCAAGGGGTTAAGCATTTTATATTATATTTTTTAGTTTTATGCAAACAGGGTTAGAATATGTGGTTCCTCAATGTGTATGGTATAGATCTGAAGTCACTAAATAAGGTTTTTATGTATAATGTATACTTTATTACAATAACTACTTAATAACATAATTTCACATCATTTTTTTGTAAATTAATTTTGACAAGCATTACTTTAGCCATCCCGTGAAACCAGCTTGTGATCTCGTTTCAATAGAAATTATGATCATGGAAAATAAACGGGTGAGTAATCCTTTAACCATTTAATATTATTACGAAGAGAGGCAAATCTTTGTGAAAAGAATCATGATGTCATCATAAAGTTTACTGTAGATATATAGAATGAAGTAAAACTTGTTCGAACAAAACCGTCACGACCTTTTTGCCCGCCAGTCAAGAAATTCATCAATGTCATCATCATTATTAGAATCGGAATCTTCATCTTCACTCATTTGCTCGGTCTCTTGCCTTTGTTTTTTTGTTTCTTCTTTTTTCACTTCTAAGTCCAAAACTCTGAAATAAAATTATAATGAGTTCTTTCACATTATAATGAAGATGGGCCTGAGTGAGTATTACCAGTATAAGGATTCATAAATGCAAGAAATAATCTGCTACAGTCTATTCATCCTAACTCGTCCTATTTGGTAAACAATCTTGGCACTCCTTTTTATTGAAAATGCAGCATTAAAAATCAACTGATAACTAGATTCAATAGGTTTCAGTCTATAATAACGATTTATTGTAATAGATTATTGTCTTTGTTATTATTTTATTTTAAAATGGGTGATTTTGTTAAAAAGTTGTGCCAAGATTGTTTACAAAATAGGACAAGTTAGAATGTACAGATTTTAAGTGTTTTCACTCTCGTTTTTTCATAAAGATACAGATACCTTGTAACTTATACTTCTTACGCATGAAATCTCGGGAAAATACCACAGGTTAGGGAACTGACACAAGTTACTGGTACGTTCATAGCGGGTGTCATCAGCAATGATGCTGATGACACCTGCAGGTACACATTTCTATTGAAATTAATTAATTAGTGATGAAAAAATCCATCATTGCGTATTTCCCTATTCGCATTTTAGCGGCATCCACCTTTACATATTTAATTGGAAATCTTATGCTAATACGTCATCGTCTGCAACATACCGAAGCAGTACTAATGCGCCTGCGGGGACGTTTTGAAATTGCTTTTCAATGTGCACCGCATATACCTAGAGTTATTAGTTAAAAAGACTAATGCTTACTTGCTCCAATTTCTAATTTGTTCGTCAATTTCATCAATTTGTCTTTCTGCCGTGGCTTCTTCCTGTTCACCAGCTATTATTTCAGCAGATGCGCTTGCTTCTTCTTTTATTTCTTTCTGAAATTTCTCCCATTCTTCTTCAACAGGATCTTTATATTCGATATTTCTGACCTAGAAAAAATATTTTTTAATTAGATCGTTGCGCCCCTCTAAGCTGTCACACGACTCCGCACCACGTCGGATTTTACTACCAGAGAGGCTTTAGTTTCTATTTCCGTAAATAGTAGGCCAATTTTAATAACTCTAAATGCTAAAATCAATAATATAATATCAATGCTAAAAACACATAACTAAAAAGGCTAAAATCAATAACATTATCTTTATATACAAGGTCATTTTATAAACACCATCCAAATTTATATATTATATTCTTTGAAAAAATAACGAAACAAGATTTTTTTCTTTTAATATCACTCAGTACTAAAATATTAAGTTAAGCCTACACAAAGTTTATCCGAGGAAAACTACCGATTGCTGTCACAGTCACGCTACGCACGGTGTTGTAGCAGATGATTACACGACCCCCGCCCCGCCCTCCCGTATTTCATTGATACATTACAATGATTTTCATAAGTTGCAAATTTAAACGAAAAAAAATAGGAACGTCAAATTGAAGAAGAGATAAGTTGATTTGTTCTTTGATTATAACAATATTAATCGATAACACTTTTAATAAATAAAAAATGAACATAAAAGTAAGCCACACCTTATGCACTTACGTCGCATTTTTTTAAATTTAATCAACTTATGTACAATAATTGGTTGGAGTAAAGCAAAGGGTGTTTCTTAACCACAGAATCTAAAAAAACACAGCGATCGCAAAGGCAATTCGCAAAAAAAAATGCTGTGCCAAAACCTTAGTACCTACCTACCTAAGTTATTTTTGTCTATTTTACACGATAGGATAAAGAAATGTATAATTAATAGTTCTAAAAATATTTTTGTGAAAAATTTCACAAGTTTCACAAGTAGCCGCCCTGCACACATTTTGCTTTACTCCAACAAAATAATTAATTAAAAATCCAAACAAAATACACTTACATGAAGTTTGAAAACAATCACTTTACCTTAAAGTGTAGGTAATTTCTCTCTAAACAGTATTGCACGTTTATGAACATTGTCTTTAATTGTATTACTTGTTTTTTCACTTTGTCACTTCGTTAAATGCATATTTAAGTTCTCGAGGCTTTGGGCCTTCTTCACATAAACCCGTCGTTCAATTTCGCCCTCGATTTCAATTGCAAGTGTGAACACATTTCGTTAGGTAGATAATTATGCGACGTAAATGCGTGAACGCAACATTGTACATCGCGGAAAGCCCGCGGCTGACTGATTTCATTGCGCCGATGTAGTTACAACTTGCGCGCGCAGCTTGGTGAGGCGCTTCGGGCGGTCGGTCGTTCAACTGTAAGTACCTATTTTGCCAGTAACCAACTGTTGTAATAATTCGCTCGGACAAAATTTTTTTTTGCGGAAATTTTACCTACCAATTTTTTTTCATAAATGAAGTGTTTGAATGATATCTAATGCCTAGAAAAAATTTGGATGGTGTTTATAAAATAACCTTGTATATAATTCTTCTGTGAGTGTGTATGTCACTGAACTCCTCCTAAACGGCTGGACCGATTTGAATGAATTTTTTTGTGTGTGTTCATGGGGATCTGAGAATGGTTTAGATTCACAAATCAGTCCGGCAGATGACGCTGCAGTCGGCACAGCAACGCGTGGCCGGGTCAACTAGTACTACATAATAAGCATTTCTCCACAATCTCACCATGGCTTGATCGGTTACATGCTGTAGTTATTGGTCCAGGCTTAGGAAGAGAAAATATATAGGAAGGGAAAATATCAATGTTGTATTAGAAAAAAAATCTGACTCAAAGGAATTAACTGCTGCCTCACTTGCTATGCTGCATCTATTTTAGTAAAGAGGTGTAATGAAGAAGCTTTTGAATGTAAAGGCTGTAGCATGTTAGCCAGTAAATATGGTTGAATGTATCCATGAGTCTTTTGAAGAACTGTTTGGAAAATAAAAGTTTAGTTTTTAAATTTTTAAATATAGGTATACATTAAATTTAATTTTGTACAAGTGTTGATATAATGAATCTTCTTACTTTGGCGTCTAAAACAGGGTCATCAAAAAATCCTTCAGGTATGGGTTGTTCAGAAACTGCCTCTGATGTGATACTTTTTTCTTGTATAGCTGAATCTGCAAACAAAACCAAGGTATCAGAAAAAAGGCAACCAAAAAAATTTATATCAATTAACCTCAATGACCAATTGAATATATAAACATTTGAGGGCAGTTCTGAGACATTTCTGAATTACAGGATATTGTACATCTGTAAAGATTTCTGGGATCACAGTTTGTATATAAATATTTTGTACCATATTTAGTTTGTATATATTATTATGATTAAGATCACCTTTTATGTTAGTACTAGCTTTCCGCCCGCGGCTTCGCCCGCGTGGAATTCGCTTATATTGCGGTATAAAGCACAACTATAAGAAAAATTCTCAATCCCACGGAAAAATCTAAGAAGCGCGATGTAACGCTGGATACAATTAGTTGTTAAACCAAAACTGAATGGTACACTATATTATATGTTTTCCCTTGTGGAGCAAAAACATGCAGATTTTGGGCAAACACTTCGTTACCATGTTTTAAAAAACACCCAGCGCCATCTTTTGCATACCTCTAAAACTAAATAGCGTAAGCTATCATTCCATTTCTTACGTATTTTAAAAAAACACATCGTTACCATGTTTTAAAAAACACCCAGCGCCATCTAACGCATACCTCAAGAACTAAATAGCGTAAGCTATCATTCCACTTCTTATGTATTTTAAAAAACACATCGTTACCATGTTTTAAAAAACACCCAGCGCCATCTATCGCATACCTCAAGAACTAAATAACGTAACTAATACTTATACCAATTAGTAATTCCTTGACTTTAGTGATTTCAGGATAAGTAGATGTAAAAAAAACAATTTAGACGATAAAACAATTGTACGTCATCCCTCGAGAATTCCTCATTTTCGAGGATTCATTTTCGTATCATGTAGCTTCAAAATTTACATGTTCATATTCGTTTGCAACATATATTATAAGTAGATGTAAAAAAAAACAGTTTAGACGATAAAACACATAGTACGTCATCCCTCGGGAATTCCTCATTTTCGGGGATTCATTATCGTATCATTTAGCTTTTAAATTTACATGATTATATTCGTTTGCAATATTTTACCTTGTTTTAAACGACACACAACGCCATCTACAATCGATCCATCAAGCAAACAATATTTTTGTTTTTCCTCGGGAAAATATTTTTTTTCCAGGATAAAAAATACCCTATTATTTAATCCGGACTTTTATCTTTACGTCTGCAAAATTTCAAAGCAATCGGTTCAGTAGTTACGGCGTGAAAGCGGAACAAACAAACAAACAAACAAACTCACTTTCCGATTTATAATATTAGTAAGGATAATCATTTTAAAGTGAACTAGATTCATAATGCATTTTAAATATTACATTTATTTTTGGGAATAAATATTAGGAATGTAATTTATTTACGTACCTACATCTATTATTAAAGTAAAGTGAAGTAAAGGTCGTGAGTCTGAATCCCACTTGAGGGCTCGGAGCTGTAGTTGCTTTTACAGGCGTATTTTATATCTTATAAAAATATGGTGTATGCAAGAATAAAAGTATTTATTTGTTTAGAAATGGTTTTTTCAACTATTTTGTCAACCGAACAAAGAATCGTTATCGGTGGTAGTTCACGTGAATATTTACTTAGCTTTAAAGGCAAATTAATTAGCTGAGCTGTCTTCTGCAATTTTGGGTCCAATTTTAAAGTCAACAGCACTAATGCTTGTGCCCCAGGTGCTTTTCTGTTATTCAATTATTTTATTTCCTTAAGAACAAACTTCGCAGATGTTTGTTGATACCTACAATTAATATTAATGGGAGATGCACACTCGAATTTATGTATATTTTTTATAATGCAACTTGGCATTATGCTATTTGTTAGAGCTCTAGTAGAAATGTTATTATTTTGGTAAACATTTAATATAACAGTATCAGCGACAATTTTAGCCCTGCCCCTGATTTCGTTTATTATTTTCCATAACGCCCGAGGGTTATTATTTCCTGTCTTAATTTTCGATTTGTTTTTTTTTTTTATTAATTTGTAAGGAGGATATATTATATTTTTACTTCAGTATTTTATTAGTTGGGTCAGCAATCCATTTCATAAGTAATTAATCTCTATACTTACATGATCTGAAAATTTATTTATTAAGTCATTTGTTATTTATCCTTTTCTTTGTTTTCCTTTTTTTTATTAGTTTTAGATTTTTTATAACACGATTTAATGTTTTTACTATGAAAGAATATATTTTATGTGGACATAACATTTTCTTAGTTGGTTGCCAATCTATTTATCTCAAGTTTTTTGCAAGGATATTGTAATCGTGGCGCGTAATGCATCCAAAATTCCCTCGTGATAAAGACACAGAATTGATATACAGCAAGAGCTGTGTACAAATTTAGTGAGCGGGATCGTGCACAACTGTAGCTTGTAAAAAAATATTTCTTACTTCTGAAATTTCAAATTATGACTGGTGTCAGAATTCCACGGAATAAAAATCAAAGTTTAGTTGTAATTAATGATAAAAAAGATTTATTTTTATGTTATTATAAGCTTCACGCCCTCCAGTATAAATTATCAAATAAACTGGGAGGGTAACTAATGGTCCACAGTAAAGTGTGAAATTGTGTATCTTGACACCTATTAGTACATATTATCACCTTCTCAGAAGGGCCTTTAAATATTACTGATCTATAAAAAAAGAAAACTTAAAGTCCAGAAGCGACAGACGTAAATAACACCGAAATTTTACAATAAGGGGATAAATAAGTAGTATAATTGCGACATTCTATTTCATTAAACATTTTAATTGTAAAAAAGGGCAAGGCTCCTCGCCAATAGTAACTTTAGCTACAAGTCTGATAAATGACTTGTCATGTGATAGTATGACATTTCATGTACCTACTGATAAAATGTACATATGTGTTAAGAGAAAGTCGGGAGATTTGAATAAATTTTTTTGGTATTCAATATTTTCTATTATTTTCAATTTGTCGTCATATATCATAAACACGTCACCTAGGAACTATACCTTTCCATTATTTTAGTGCCTTGCATAGCCAAGGTACCACAAAATCGACATCACATACGCACAGCAGCCTACTGTACGCTGGTCCACAATGCATTATATGCATTTATTAGACAATACAGATGATTATACAGTGAAGATTGCCTGTGGTCAAAAAGGTCTGCGAAGAACTAGAAGCCGTGGGATTGCCATGGTCATCGTTATTAGACAGTTCTTAGTCAGGGTTCGGTATGTGGTTGTCATCATAGGCGGGTCTTTTGGGGCAAATCCAGCAAAATGAAAAAAAAACATCAAAATCAGTTCAGTAGTTTTGAATGTCATCGTGGTCAAACACTTTTATACAAGGTTATTTATAATCACCATCCAAAAAATATTCTTTGAAGAAAATAACGAAACATGTTTTCTCTCTTTACCACCTATCTATCTCTTATTCTATGCCAAAAACTATTACTACTCTTTTACCGCAAAAAAAAATGTATAATAATTGGAATATTATATTTATTGAAAAACTTTTAAGTCCTAGATGCCCTGCACACACACTTTGCTATACTCCAACCCAATAATTAATTAAAACAAAATAAACTTACATTAAGTTAGAAAACAATCACTTTACCTTAGGCTGTGGTCCTTCTATATAATTGATCAAGTAAGCGTTGATTTGAAGTCAAAATCGTTTGATGATTTGGTGTTCTAGCATTTACAAAAATACCATTTCGAAAACAAGGAAGTGTTGCCTATTCAAAATATAGCACTGTACCATCTCGTTATACTCATGGTGTGAATACATTTTGTTAGATAGATATTTATTACATTTTGTTAGGTAGGGGAAGGCAAGGCGTCGCGGGAGGTCCCCGGGAGACTGATTTCATTGCGGAACTCTGCACGCACCATGTGTGCGAAGCGGGGTGCGGCACTGATTCATTTAAAACATTTCTAAGAGGTTGACCTGTAGGTACATTTGACCAGTAACCAGCTGTTGTCATAATTCGCTCAGATAAAATATTATTTTGCGGAAATTTTACCTACTTATTTTTTTTCAAGTTTTTTTTTTCAAAAAAGATGTGTTAAATGATATCTAATGCCTAGAAACAATTTGGATGGTGTTAATAAAATAACCTTGTATATATAGATAACTGATTTGATTTTAAGCTGAAAAGTGGACAAACATATTTTTTGTTAACCCTTTCCGTGCCAGCTATGAAAATACTATTTAAACACTTAACATGTATTCTTATTTCTAATACCAAACTCTAAAAAACCGATCTTACTGATAGTGCCAAGAAATATTTCTTTTTGTATAGAATGCTCAAAAAATCCACTAGCATACTCATAGTTGGCACCATGTTACAGTAACGCACTACTAGTATTCTCGTAGCTGGCACGGAAAGTTAAAATAAATTGAATCATAATATCTTAAAAAAATAACTCACCAGTCGGCACTGACACAAGAATCTTTAAATTTAATGGTGCTCTTTTGATTTCTTCATTGTGTGACAGAGCAAATTGGGGAACACTATTTTTAACTTTATCTATTTGTAGTGGAGCAGGCTGAAGGGCATTTTTTAAAATTCCTTTAATCTTTTTTTCCTCTGGTGCATCGGAAGGTTGACTTTCTAGCTTGTGTTTCAATTTTCCAATTGTAAAGTTATTTGTTTGTTCTTTAAGTTTCTTCGCATTTTCAACATTTTCTTTGTGTTGTTTGCTGTTTATGTGAACAGGCCAAACATGTTCAGAACGAACTATTGAAGAGCACAGGATACATGTCAGTTGTCCAGCATTATTATATTTTGCAAGAGGGTTATTAACTCTTACTTCTTTTTTATCCTTTTTCCGCCGTTCTGCCATAAGACGTCGCATCTCTTCTTGCGCTTTTTTCTTATCCCTTTGAAGATGTAGGGCCGACATACTGTAGAAATTGGAAAAAATCTCGATAGAATCAAAGATATTAATTGTTGCAAAACAACATGCATTTGACAGAATCACATTTTTTTGTTAATAAAGTTTTCCCATGAGGGAAGACAAAGGGTATAAAGTCCATACAGCCCAGTCTTCAGTTGCTTCATTTCTTAGTTAAATCATGAATGTTGATTGGAGTTGATTTATGAATGATATATGATCAATGTACGATGAATAAATAGTGAAATGATTCCTATCCTAGGTTTCAGTAAAGGTATGGAGTGTCAACTTAATAATGGAAATACAAATAATAAATAAAATTGCGAGGAATCTTCTTAGTGTATTCTTTTAAGACAGAAAAAACAATATAAAACCAAAAGATGACAACTTCAATTTAAAATATTAAGAAATCATAATCTGTACAAAAAAAGGTTTTATAACATCATCCGGGCCGTTGCGATGCGAAGACATCGCAACCAATCCTGTAATGATTGGTTGCGATGTCTTCGTATTCGTATTCGTCTTCTTTATAAATAAAAACGAGAAGGTATATTTACAATGCGACCTGAACGCGTCGTCTGTGGTTTAGGGTTAGCATCAAGCTCAGGGGTAATGTCAAGTTAAGGGGGTATGTCAATGTCAGCAGTTTGTTCAGAAGCAGTGCTTAGTTCACTCTCACTGGTTAAAGTTTTAGTAGAAGTAATTTCCAACGGATAAAGCTTTTGAACTGGCCTGACCCTTTCACCGCTAGCTGTTTTTACTCTCGCCACTCGACAAACGCCATCAACGCTATCGAAAATTTTGACAACAAGACCCAACGGCCAACTGATACGTTTACCTTCATTCTCTACTAAAACTATGTCACCAATATTAATACCTTTTGACACAGTTCTACCCTTTTGTACTAAAGCTGACAAATATTCGTTACGAAACCGTTGCCGCAAGTCTTCCCTCAACTATTGTAAATATTTAAAGCGAAGATTCAGTCCCTTTCCATCCACATGATCTAAATCTAAGACCTCACTCGAAGATAGCGGCTGAATAAACATGGCTGGAGTCAACGGCCTTAAATTCTCTGTGTCCCTTGCGACATAAGTTAGTGGCCTTTGATTCATGACAGCTTCAACATCACATAGCATTGTTTCTAGTTCAACATAGTTGAGGGAAGCTCTTCCAAGTACTCGCCGAAGTATGTCTTTAACAATACCAATCAACCGCTCCCACCACCCTCCCCACCAGGGAGCACCGGGAGGTATAAATCGCCATTTAATTTTGAGTATAGTCGACTGAACCATTAGCTCTTCATAATTAGGGTAATTCGCCATTACGATGTTTTTTTCATGTCCGGACCGGCGAATTCATTGTTATTTAATATAATTAAGAAGAAAACTATATTTTTGTAATAACTATCTTAATTTTTATCTGTTTTTGTTATTTAACCATAATAAACTACAATTTAGACCAATAAAAAATGTAACCGAAACCGAGTTTTCTAATTTCCTTGGTATGTGCATTATTTGATTTTTTCTTAATAATGGCATATAGCGTCCAATCGTATAGTTATTTTTTTTCGAAAAGGCATATTATATGATTTAAAGATGTAATCCTAAAAAATTAATATATCTATACATGTAACATGACCAAAACCAATATTGGAAACGTAATTTAGTTATTGTCCGGGTCAAAATTATAATTTCCTTGGGTCGCCATTTCTAGCTGCGTAAATCGGAACGCACCATTAATTAAATATAACGGACTACACCGCTTCATAGCGGCCATTTCACCGCGAGCAGCTATCGAGGCAGAACCTGCGCACCTTTGATTTGGCCGCTTTTTTGTAGATTTAAATATCAATTTCGTTTAAATGTTTCTTTACAACAATAGTATTCGTGGGGCTAAACCCACGTTTTGAATAGTAAATGTTAAGGCTGTATATTTTCTAGGTTATGTTGGTATTTAGGCATAAATCTCATTTCCTTGGTACTAATTTCCTTGTGCTCCGTGGCTCAAAACTGCCCATGGAAATTATGAAGTACCATGGAAATTATATTACAATAAAATCACTATTTTTTATTGAGTAAATGTAAGCCTAGTACGCGTTTTTTTTCCAAAACAAAATATAAGTTACTACGTTATATTTATCAAACAAAGAGTATTTAAAAAATATATGTTTTACGCAATGAAAATTACACATTTATTTTTAACTTGTTCCTTCAGCCATAATGTCCTTGAATATTAGAAAATCCTAAATATTTGTGTGTTATATTGACTAGCGTTTTTGTTAGTATTCCTAGGTAGAATAAAAATGGGACGAACGAAAAAAAAGCAAACAAGAAAAGAAAAATTAGAGAAAAAACGGTTGGCAGAAAAAAGAAGACTGGATAAAATAAAGAGTGATCCTCAACTTTATGAAGAGTTTAAAGCTGAAGACCGAGCAAGATATTATAAAAAAAAGGAGCAGAAAAAAGTAAGTACCTATGAATGAATTGACTCCTCGAAGACAGAGGATCCAAAGAAAAAGAAACAGAGATGATTTTAAAGCTTATTACACTAGACAAAAAACACAAAAAAGGACAGACACCTTGTTACGCCAAGACAGTCCGCCCGAGTCAGATAACGAACTACCACCTCAACAAGTGCCAGAATATAGTCAGCGTTTAACAAGACGTAATTTGATTAATGAACCAGCCTCTCCATGTATGAGTAGATCTTCAAACTCTTCGACAATTTCTAAATCGACCTTTAGGAAGTACCAGTACAAAAAAACAAAGATTATTCAAACTTTACAGAGTAAAGTAATAGAATTGCAAAAAGAGAAAGACACATTGAAGAAACAAACACATAGACTGAAAAATACCAATGACCGTCCTGATAAAATGAAAATAAGTGAGAATAAAACTAGACCTTTAACAAAAAATGTATCAAAAGCTGTTCAAAAATTAAGATATTATGTTCAAAAATTTTTATCCGACGATGATAATAGCCGATTATGTCCTGGCAAAAAAGACTGCATTACAAGGAATAAAATAAAGCACCAGAAACGCTATTTAAACGATACTCTGCAAAACTTGCACCAAAAGTTTTTGTCAATACACCAATTCAAAATATACACTATGGCACTTTTTGTAAATTTAGGCCTTTCTGGATTTTAAATCCTACTATTTCTATTCGGGACACATGTTTGTGCAAAGTACACGATAATATGGCATTAGTAATAGCATCATTAAGGAACAATAAGATTATCACTGAAAATAATACTACTGAAGTGCTAACCTATCTTACTTGCGACAGGAGCAGTATTAACTGCCTTCAACGAAAATGTCCGATTTGCAGAAAAAGACATATAAAGTATCAGGAATTTGATGATTCTGAAATAATAACATACGATTCATGGGAGAACAAAAAACAAACATATGTAAAACAAGGAGCTGAAAAAGAAACTACTGTTATTGAAAAAGTTAAAATAATTAAGAGAGTGCACGAGATGTAATAGTAAAGTTTGAACAGGACCTCACACCGTTCATGAATCACTGTGCCAAAATCGTCAACCAAAGTTTTGCTCTCAAAAATACAAAAGAAAATTTGAAAAATGATGAATGTGTTCTTCATATTGACTTCAGTGAAAATTACAACTGTAAACTTGGCACGGAGATTCAGTCTTTGCATTTCGGAGGCAGCAGAAAACAAATAACCCTTCATACCGCTGTTCTTTATTATCACGAAGAAAATACTGGAGAAAAAAAGACTAAATCCATCTGTACGCTAAGTAAATGTTTACGACATGACGCTTCTGCTGTTGGGGCACATCTGGTACCCCTGCTAAAGTATATTGAGGAAAATTGTTCTCAAGTCCGGTCAATACATATTTTTTCCGATTCACCATCATCACAATATCGAAACAGAAAAATATTTTATATTATTTCAAAGCTTTCTTGGTATTTACCGAATCTGAAATCAATTACCTGGAATTATAGCGAGTGTGGCCACGGAAAGGGGGCTCCAGATGGCGTCAGTGGAGTTCTTAAAAGAACTGCAGATCAACATGTGTCTTTCGGTAATGATATTTCTAATTTAGACGAGTTTGTACAAATTCTAAAAGAGAAAGTCGATGGTGTCTTATTAGAAGTTGTAGACGAATACAATATTTTAGAAAAGGATTTGCTATTACCGCCAAATTTACCAGTGTTTTCTGGGACATTAAAGGTACACCAAGCTGTCTGGAACATACAAAGCAGAAATAGTGTGACGTTGCGCAGACTAACATGCATTCATCAAGACTGCTTTTCAAATGCCTCTAAATGCTATCACGATAACCATTTAGGCTTTTATAAAATTGAAAATCCAGAAAAACCTAAAACCCAAATTAAACCAAATAAGAAAATTAACGTTCTATCTGATATAGTTTATCGCCCTGGTCTCATAAGGCCTAAAATTACTCAATCATCGGGGGTTAGCAATGTGTTAGCATCGTCATCATCGTTAGAAGACGATGCATTTAATAGTGAAACTTACAATGAAGAATTTCTAAACGCCAAAGAAAATAATCCAGTTAAACTTGGGTCTTGGGTTTTAGTGAAACTCAAAACACATATGGGTTTCAAACAATTTGTTGCATCAGTGGTAGATATAAGACTGGGTGATTATCACGTAATTTTTTTAGACAATATTGATGGTTCATTGTATAATTAGCCTGATCACAATGATACTGATATTATCACTATAAGCTCGATTGTCAGAGTCCTTGAAGAGCCAACGTTTCTATTGGATGGCAAGTTCATCTTTAAATCTTTGATTTAGTATTTGTTATTTAATTATAATCAAAAAGTGTTGATCTCAGTAAGTGCCAATTTATGTTAAAAAGTGAAGATTTTTTAAGTTTTGTTAAATATGACTATTATGTGTCTAAAGTCCGGTCGCGGAGCAGGAAGAAATTCGTACGATGACCTTTATATCTACCGACAGTGGTGACAAACATTTTTACCCAGGACGTATCGGAAACGGGTATCACGACGGAACGGAGACGGGTATATGCGTTTGGGGTGAGAGATGTGTGTATGTGCGTTTGTGCAAACCAACATGTATATACACTCGGCGTCAAAAAAATCGCACCTCTAAGAAAATCACGTTCAAATGGCATTAACTCTGGATATGCACATGCAGTCGTATTAATTATAATTTTATTTAAAAGGTTACTTAATTAACTTAATAAAAAAACATTATTTTTCATTATCAAATAAAACCTAAAGCAACAAATAAAGGGTCACAAAAATTCTAAGGAAATTTTGCTGCTCGGGAGAGTCGCGAGTTGCGCTAACTTTGTGGGTATAAAGAGGTCAACACGGGTTCAATGTGGGTCATTCGCTATTAAACCGTTGAAGGGGACACACGCACTGATTTTACTGAAGAAAGAACATCTGGAAAATGGACACTACAGCTGATGAGGCCGCTCAAGTGGTTGCACTACTGCAAGCAGGGGTGCGGCAGTGTGATGTCGCCCGGCAACTGAATCTGAGCCGTTTTTCGGTTCGTAGAGTCTACCAGCGCTTTTTAGAGACCGGTGGCTATATCCGGCGACATGGGTCCGGTAGACGTCGCTGCACTTCGGAAAGAGACGACCGGTTCGTTGTGTCGTACTCTTTGAGAAATCGCTTCTCAAACGCTGTTCAGCTGCAACAGGAGCTCCAGGCAGTTCGCAGACGCACCGTGAGTGTATCCACGGTTAGAAGAAGACTGAAGGAGAAGAACATAGCAGCCCGCAGAGCTGCTACAGGTCCAAAATTGACTGCAGCGCACCGACGAGCCCGCTTGCAGTTTGCTCGCGACCACGTCGATTGGACCATTGAGCAGTGGGGAGCTGTTCTCTTCTCAGACGAGACACGAGTGTGTCTTTTCTGCAACGACCGACGAAGAAGAGTATACCGGAGGCAGGGTGAACGTTTCGCTCAAGCCTGCATCCAGGAGACGGTGGAATATGGAGGCGGATCCTGCATGTTCTGGGGCGGTATGTCGGCTGCCGGCAAAACCGACCTGGTCTGCGTCTCCCGGACCGGAGGTGCTCGCGGACAAGGGTCGCTGACTGCGCGCCGCTATATCACAGAGATCCTGGATGTGCATGTGGTCCCTTTTGCCGAATCTTTTGGCGAGGGGTTCACATTAATGCACGACAACGCTCGCGCACACACTGCAGCCATCGTGAACGACTTCCTGCGGAGGTCCCAAATTCCTGTGATGCAGTGGCCAGCGAGAAGTCCTGATCTGAATCCGATAGAGCACCTCTGGGACCATCTTAAACGTAAGGTTCGATCTCGGGATCCGGCTCCTTCGACTCTAGAGGAACTCCAAACCGCGGTGATTGAAGAATGGGGTCTTATCCCTCAAGAAGAGCTCCTGAAGTTGGTGAGGTCTATGAGGGACCGTATGGAAGCCGTCATCAGGGCAAGGGGGGGTAACACTAGATTTTGAGTTAATTTTAAGACACTTTTTGTACATTTTTTTTGTAAATTATCGATTATTAATTAGGACTTAATTAAGATTTTTTATTATTTTTCAAATTTTTATGCTTTTTGTATAATTTTAATTAAAAAAAAGATTGCACTTAATTGTTGTTTGATGCTCCTTTTTGTTACCTTTCTAATGATACCTAACACTATCCTCTATATAAGGTTTAGGAATTTTTGAATAAGATTTTTATAAGGTGCGATTTTTTTGACGCCGAGTTTATTTATCTCTAAAATCACTGGTCAAATTTTAATGCAGTTTTTAGTGATGGATGGGGCGTAATTGGTGCGTGTTCTTAGATAGCTGTTACTACAACGAGCACATACCCCAATAGAGTAGAAATGTCAATTATTTTGTTTGAAAACAATTCCGCTAATTCGCCGCCACTCACACTGCGCTCCGATTGGCTATCCTAAGGTCAACTATCGCTCTAGAGATGTGGTAGTGTCCAAGTATCTAAGGTTCATCGATATCGATAGCCAATACATCTGTAATTATAGCAAAAGTAAATAATACAAACGTGTACTCTTATGGAAATAAATGCCTATAAATGCTGCTAGTGATCAAATAAGAAGATATTAACCGCTGAATTGCACCTCAACAAGAACCAAACCAATAGGCTTGTATCCACTAACAATATATCGGATGTGTTACAGTTTCTAATTATCAGTTATGATATAGACAACAAAAACTAAAACTATTTATCCTAATACTTTAAGATTATTTTTATTATCAGAAAATAAATTCGGAAGAAATAGGCATTAGGTCACGTGACGGTAAACACCAACCAGATAGAGTTACGACACGCCCTGCAAAACATTACTGTTGTGGTTGACGTTTTCATACATTTTTCATACTATTACTATTTCTATTTCACTGCATTTTAACAGTTTGTTCTTATTTAGTTTTTACACTTTCGCTCACATTACACATTTGAATAAAACACTTTTTTACGGATTTTGCGCATATTTATATTATATTAATCCTGAAAATACATGACAACCATTATCTTAGTCATCCTGTGATCACTACTCCTGTAAAGGAGTCGAAAGTCAGGATTAAATATAAAATAAAATCTGCGCAAAATTCGTAAAAAAGTGTTTTATTCAAGTTTGTTCTTATTTAGTTAGACTACCGTTTGGTGCAACGGCAGCGATCCTGGCAAATGTTTGTGTGATGAATACGAGCATTTCTATAAATGTTAAATGTCTACGTATCATATATGTATGTCTATCCGTTATCTTAAACACAAGCCTTACAATGCTTACTTTGGGCTAGGCTAATCAGGATGAATGTAGGAAATATTGTTATTATTATAGTTATTCAATATTATTGCCATGGAATCGGAATTTACCACAGCAAATAGTAATTATTTAGCCAAAATTTATGCCGTTATTGTTGGTAGATATTTCTTGCAAACAGCGACTATTACTCATCAGAATTCCGCAATGTTAAAACTTCGACGTAAGTATACAAAAGTATAAAATATTTATTATAAACTTAGCAGTTTTTCAGTTTAGCGGAATCACTTATTGCTTTGTACCTAGATATTTTTATTGTTTTGACTTATTTATAGGTTAAACACACAAAAACTACTTACATCAAAATGATCTTTACAAAAAGACATTCCTGTATTTGTTGATAAACAATAAATACCATCTCTCCTTGCGAGTTTTTCTTTTTTTCCGCAACTGTGTATTGTTTGTACATACTTAACATATATAAATAATTTGTCTGGCATTTTAAAGTTCGGCTTTACCACTGGGGCACTATACAGTACTTGTAATACGAGGGATTCATTGTTAATTAAATAATTCTGACAATCGTCGTACAGAGTATTGTTTGTTTTGCACGGCGTGACGTCATTCAAGACACCATGACAGTTTTAAGCGTATTCAAGAGAAATTTAAATTGGTTTTTTAAAATGCAAAATACATATTGTTAATGTTCGATTTTTAAAATGAATTAGCTTCGTATAAATTCTTCTGACTGATTGTTTCTCATCATATGTCTTTTTATTGCTAAAAGAAGCTAACACAAAAAAACAATTTCTTTGTTACAAACCAAACAAGTATAAAAACCGTTCAACTGTTTATTCCAACTACACTAGATACCTAATATATCGGTATAATCGATCAAGATTTACATAATCAATAATGCACAACACTATCAATTAGATCATTAATGCAAATATTATAATTTAAAAATTACTTTTACGTTTGAATAAAATATGTAAAAAGCTACAATAATGTTATTTATCGATTCACCCTTTGATCCTTTGAATGCAACACTAGTGTTGAGAACGTGGACTAGAAAGAGATGGCGTAATGAGAAATTACGTTATGTGGAAGCAGGACGTATAGACACCTGAACACGTGCGTCAACCATTTCACTTTGATTGTCCAGTTTAACTTGAGCCCTGACAAATTTTTATAAAAAGTAATTTTTAACTATAACTTTCCGATGAAATGTTATTCCGTCAGTTTTATAATTTGAAGTTCTGCTGTTTTTGCCACACCACCGAATAGAACGGCACGCCATTATGAAACTATTTAATTGAAATTAAATTTCGGAATAAGCAGACACGTACGCACAGATCCAATACTGGTTTTGTACTGTTTTAGTGGGAGCGAGCGTTAATATTTATAAGTGACAAATCACTAATCAGTTGCGGAGGCGGACAGCCCAATATTACCACTCTATTGGGATATGTGCTCGATGTGTTACTATAATAACTATTGCTACAGCACATTGATTTGTGCATAAACTACTAGCCCATTTTGTATAAAATATCTATATATATCTTCTTTTTTTGTCATATTTGTTTTTAATCAGTTAAAATTTTTCTTTATCCCATCTTTAAAAAGTGTAAAAGAAAACTAAATAAAAAAAAAATCAAAACCCGCCGCGACGGTTATTTTAAATTCAGGATTTGGTTATTTATGTGACGACAGATAAATAAATTCGTCGGGGGCGGCGTTCATATCATTACTTTACATTTAGAAATTACAAATAAATTATTTAAAAGAAAACGGATGTGTTATTTTATTATTCAGAAAGGCTAGCACTAGCACAGTGACTTATGCAATTTTGCCATTTTTCTGCAGAAATGTTGCCCAAAGCAGCTTTTTAACGTCTGCCATCTTAAATGTGGTATTTTTCCTGGCCACATATCCCTTAACGTCAGCCCATACAAGTTCGATGGGATTCAATTCGCAGCGGTATGGAGGTAATCTCAATACCACCACACCAACTGATTTTGCCATCTCATCGACCACGTACGATTGGTACTGAGTTTTAATGGCGTTCACCTTTTCCAAGAGCACGACTTTTGTTTCCTTTGGCTCAAAAGAAACTTGCTTTGATGAAAGCCATAATTGGATATTTTCTTTTTTCCAGGAAGTAATTATCCATGACTACCACTGCGTTTGCTTCAAGTCTTGGTAACATTGCTTGAAACCAATTTTCGAACTTGACTGCATTCAAAGATTCGTGATAATCACCAGTACCTTTGCATTCAAACACCAATTCTGATTCTGGTACAAATCCTTTTTAACCTCCTCAATCTTTTCAATTAATGAGTGAATTTTTTTCGGTGATGCCGCTGGCTTGACTGTGTTTGTTACGGTATATTCTTTTAATATACGATATTCGGTTGATTTTGAAATGCCCAAGATATGGGCGGTCTTGTCGTTCATGTCTTTTTTTGAAGAATATTTATCAGCGGGCCAGGATTCTTTAACGTACTTAAACACGTTAATTATCATAACCTTCTCAGATTCACTAAAATGAGACAATTTTCTTTTTTTTCGCGGTCAAAGTCCTTGAATGGACGCGAGGTAGACGGCGCTGGTTCCATTTGAAAACAGTGAAGAAACCTCAACAAGTTAACAAAACCACTTAAAAAGCTCAACAAATTAACAAAATCACATAACAAGATAACAAAAACTAACAAATAACGATAACTGACAAATAATAACAAAAACTTTGATGGCTGTGTCGGTGTCCGAAAACTGAGCGATCACTACTGCATCCCAAGATAGAATAAATAACGGTCATTTTAAAATGGTCAAGCTAGCCGTGTCATGGTCGTGACTCAAAGCCAACCAACCACATGCAAACAAGAACAAACCTTACGGGAGCAGGTAAAAGGTTTACAATCACTGACTGCCGCGGTCATTAGCTCTGTGCGAGCGTGACGCATGACATTTGTACGAGAGTGACAGAGCCAGGTAATAACAGGTTAATGTATGAATTTCTTCCTGTATCGCGACCGGACTTTAGCAGACAATTAATACTAATCATGTTAGGAAAATATTATTAATTATATGTTAATTTTTTATATATTTTATAAGTTGTGAACTGATTATAACTAATTAATAAAAAATGCATAATGAAAGAGATTTTTTCTAATTTCCATGAGAGCTTATAATTTCCTTGGAGCGGTTTTATAATTTCCTTGGCCTCTTTCTAATTTCCTTGGATATCAAAAATTCATCACTCTATAACTTTTGTTCTAAAACATTGTGTGACACCCCTTTTAGAGAAGTAAGTACAGTTTTCCCTTTTCTTTCTTAAATGGAACAGAAATATACGAAAAATATATGTTTTTTACATACCAAGGAAATTAGGCAAAATTTTGTATTTTGGGTGAATTACCCATTAACGGTGTTAAGTTTATTACGAGTTCCTACAAAATTGGTACCGTTATCTGTATTGATGACCTCGACTCTGCCTTGTCTTGCAAAAAATCTTCTCAAGACGGGCCTCACCTTTGTTGTCATACTGCTTTCTTTTATGACAGCGTGATGTGGGAGATAATGACCTGAAATGCCAAAGGTTGGTGCTTTTTCTATGATGTTCATATCCATCCATTCTTGAAAAACTGCATGATATGCTTCAATTTTACCTAATTGTTCTAGTCTTTTGGTAGTAGAATCAAGCCGTTTGCGCGCTAGATCGTAATTAGTTTGGGGACGTGGAACGTCACGCCACGGTAGACATACCTCATACCTTCCCTCGTCATTAACTCTGATGGACTGTTTGAATGACTCCAACGTTTGCTGATCATACTTCGCTTTTGAACATTGCTCTGCGGGATCCGTAATGCCAATAGTCTCTAAGCTCCACAAATCTGTAATATCTAATTTAGACGTACATAAAAGCATATTTATATTATTACAGAACCCTACAGTCACCTCTTGTATAGTCCAACCTAATTTTGTCTTAACAGCTGTTAATTTATTTTCTAATTGTATAACGTCTCCAGTCAGTAAAAGTCCACAAAAGTGGGCACCTATTAAAAATGATATGTCATTTGAGCTGTCATTTGGCGCTTCAGTGAGTACAATACCTTTTTGTTTTAAACTCGAAATAAGATATTTCGGAACCTTTGGAATGTAACTACAGATCTTGTCTTCTTCTATAACCTTCATTTCTGTAGTAAATTTCTTATCTGTGCTTCTTACTTTTATAGTATATATGAAATGTTCTTTAGTATCTGTTCTTGAGCCACCAAACACACCATGACACATTTCTTCTTTCCCCTCAGGCTTTAACTCTAATTTATTGGCGACTTCCTTTTTTATAAATGATCTTTGTGCACCACTGTCGATGAGTGCTCTAACTGTTACCTTTTTATCATCGTTAAATAACTCCACTAATATTGTCTGCAACAATATCTCGTTTTCTTTTTTACAGGTCAATACTTCTTGTTTCTTTTCCGACAGTGAAGTCCCTGCAGTGTTACTTTCCGAGTCTTTAAACAGTTTTGTGCACATTATAGTAAAATGCCTTTTCTTGCAGTACAAACATTTGTGAAAGCTTTTGCATTTCTTTGACCAGTGGCCAATTTTGAGACATATAAGACACCCCTTTTTTTTCTTTACTAGATCTATTCCTTCTTCTATAGACATTTTTGTAGCGTTGTAGCATTCAGAACTGGCATGTGACACTTTATCGCACCAGATACAATTTCCATTTGCCTTCTCAGTCTTCTGACTGCTGGCTTTTGTACCTGATGTTGAAGCTGCGGTTGCTACAAAGGCCAATGTGGGTAATCTCGACTCCATAATATCCATACCACAGACACCAGTACGTGCTATTTTTATTCGCTCTTCAGACTCAACTTCCTTTTTGAGAAATAGTAGCAGTTTGGTAAGTTCATCGGCAGACTGATCCTCCATGAGTCGGTTCCTGTTCCACGCTCGTAATATCTCTTCTGTTAGAGCCGACTCTACCATAGGGAACAACATGGCGGCGTATTTGTCCTTTGTCACGCCTAGAGTGTCTAAGGCCTGTAAATGTGTCTGAAGTTTATCGTAAAGTGTTCTGATATCTAAGTTTTGCCCTTTTGCTTACGTAAGTACTAGATTTTGGAGTCCTCTTACATAGCATTCTATCAAAAGTTCGTCTCTGGCGAATCTACTTTTTAATGCATTAATAGCTTTATCATAATTATCACCACAAGGAGGATAACTTTCGATTAGTTGCTTTGCGTAAGAATTGGGACACATAGATTGGAGCAAGTACTGGAATTTATCATCGTCATCAAGTGACTTGTCTTCATGTATTTTCCGGAACTGCCCCCAGAATTGCAACCAATTCTTTAAATTGCCATCAAACTTAGGTAACTCCAATCTAGGTAAAATAAATCGGCGCTGTCTGTAGCTTACATCTTCATTATCTGAGCCGTGCTGATTAATGTTTCTTTTAGTCGTACTCAAGGATAATTCGGATTTTGCATCTACATTACGTTTCAATTTTTCAAAACAAGTTCTAAGAGCTACATACCGTTTTCTTTATTGACTGTACCTGTCTTGGTCAGCTTCATAGGCAGCCTCATCGAAATCAACTTGTTCTAACCAGATATTGCGTAATGTTTCTTCTGTTTCGAATAACGAATCTGCGGTCTCTATAAAATTTGCGAAATGTACTTCTGTATTTAATATATCATCACTGTTGTCGATACATTTCTGCAGTTCATCTGCCGCGATCGTAAATTCTCTACGTTTCTGTTTTCTCTTCCTCTTTTGTACTTCCATCTTTTACTTCTATCAGATTCGATTTAGGTAGATTATTAAAAAATACCTTAAAAACTCACGGTCGCCACAATGTCAACTTAATAATGGAAATACAAATAATAAATAAAATTGCGAGGAATTTTCTTAGTGTATTCTTTTAAGACAGAAAAAACAATATAAAACCAAAAGATGACAACTTCAATTTAAAATATTAAGAAATCATAATCTGTACAAAAAAAGGTTTTATAACAATGGGGGTTTTACGAAAACCTCCTCGTGAACTTCTTGAGAGAGCGCGAAAAGACACCTTCAACTGTTTTGTTTCACTTGCCAATACTCATGCATATTCAGAATATTAACCAGTGAGTGGTTAATAACCCACCATTATTTATTACACACTAATATCAACCAAAACACAAAATTTAACAAGAAAAATAACTGAGTATATCATAATAATTAAAATTATCAAGTTTAGTTGATAGTCATTACATTACTAAATTAAATTTTATTTACTTAATGTTTGCTTCTTATGAGTTTTATGAGAATTATAATGAGGTTGTGGCCCTTTCTATATAACGAGACACACTTTTACTATGAACACCGTATGCTACTCTATCACTATGTTCACTTATATTCACTGGCACATCCATAGGCGTATCCATCTGGATGGATCCAGCTGCCCCCCTGGATTTATGCTTAAAAATATGTACTATGGGTTAACTTTTGAAAAAACCTCACAAACGCCCGCAGCGCCGGAGATGGACGAAGATTAGTAATCTTAGCTTACCTCGCCGAGCATTGGTGCCTATACTCGGAACGCGCGGGAAAAGGAGTTGTGAGCATTTTGCATTTATTTGACACGTTATTGTTTTGATTATTAAAAATTATAGTTAAAAAATATTAAAGAACAGGCTTTGATGGTAAACTAAACTAAAAATTAAAAAATAAATTTCAATATAACAATTAAGTAATTAACGAGAAAATTAAAGTCATTGTAAGAAAAGTGAGGGGTTCTCAATATTATTAGTGACCAAGACACCTTCCTTTTTAATTTTTCCGAAATACAAAGTTATTTTAAGAAGAATGTCGTACAAAGCATCCCATGCTTTACATACAATGACATTAATTTTGTCGTTAATTTACATAAATGAACTACAAAATTTTTTACTCTTTAGTCTGGTTTACCATAAAAGCGTGTTTTTTAGGTTTTTTACTACATATGTTTATTTTTTAATTTTTTAGTTCGATCTACAACAGAAGAGTGAAATTTTTCATAAAGCCGGAATTACATTATTGTGGCGGGGTCTGTCGTGGCGCCTTCTGGTGGCATCTGGCGCGTATCTAAAGTATCAATTTTGTATGTCGTCGTTGCGCGTGAAAGAGTCGCTATGTGTTTTTCATAAATTTATGTTAGCTCTGTGAATTATGACACTTAACGTGTATATATGGAACTTTCGAAGTATGAATTACACATAGCTACATTCCGAAACTCTTTAAATATTTCATTTATTACATAGTTGTTTTTACAGTATGTGTGCATTGAAATAACGATCAATACTGCATGAAAATCCGAAAATAGCTAAATAACACATAGCGATTTTTGCACGCGCAACGACAATGTGTAGAATTACATTATTCTCGTGTGGTATGTCGTGACGCTCTCTGGCGCGTTAACGATCTGGCGATTTAGATCGGAGACACAACGGTGGAGAGGATATGTCGCGACACAACACACGAGAATAGTACGCTCGGCTATCTCTCGTGGCGTTCGTTCTTCATCACTTTCTAATTCTTTATCGAGACATGACATTTTCCTCTACTGCTTCTTAATCTGTTTACTGGCTGTAGCCAAAACCTTCTCTTTCTTCTTTCTCTTTGAACTAATTGCATTAGAAACAGAAATGAAAGATCTTCGGCAAAATCACTGTCAGAGCTCGAAGAAAACATTTTACTGACCCAAACACACGAAAGACTACTGGGAAACTGAACGAAAATTGCGCCAGAGCAGTCCACAACACGCCTCATAAATGTAAACGGTCGCCGCCACAACACACCCCGACACAATAATGTAATTCCGGCTTAACTCATGTCATTTTATGCACTTTCAGTACAAAACCAAATCTGTTGAACCAGTTTAAGTCACTTAAGCCGGAATTACATTATTGTGTCGGGGTCTGTCGTGGCATCTTCTGATGGCATCTGGCGCGTATCTAAAGTATCAATTTTGTATGTGTAGAATTACATTAAGCTAGGTTCACATTATTGTGTCGGGGTGTGTTGTGGTGCCGTCTGTTGTGTCGCAGAGTATTCATACTAATGTGGTGTGTTGTATTGCAATATGACGCATTTTTAGATCATTCGTATTTCAAGAGTTGTGGATTGAACACGTGTATAAAATGGAATCGTCTGACTCTGACAGCGATTTCGATGAAGATATTCAGTTTCTTCTAATGATGAATCTTCTAAAGAAAAAGAAAAGGAGATATTGGGTTCATCCTTTAAATAGAACCAGGGAGACTAGAGGTGCATTTCATTGTCTTGTTCAAGAATTAAAAAGTGATGATGAAAGATTTCAGCGATATTTCAGATTTACTAAAATACAGTTTGAGCAATTACACAATTTTATTGAAAAGGATATCAAAAAAATGCACACTCAGTTCCGACGTCCTATAGGAACAAAGGAAAGACTTGCTGTTTGTTTGAGGTATGTATTACATAGTAATAATTAACAATCACATAAGGTTTATTATAATTTGGTAGGTTCTATAATCTAAACTCAAAGGTGCTTAAATCACAACATATACACAAGGTGTTCAAAATAAGGTAATACAAACCCAAATTGCTGTGTTTAGACCATCATTACAAGGAACTTTTACTAAGGGACGGACATTAAATTACCTTATATAAAACACCTTGTATTTACACTAAAATATTAACTTATATATCAGATTCACTATAATCAACTGAACTGTAGTATGTTGCTAGATTTTGATCAGCGAATGAACTTGTTTGCTGTGGTTGTGATGTGTGAGATGAAGATGTAGATGTCAAAGATAATGGTATTGCTGCTGAATGGTAAGCGGCAGATGAGTGTGTGGATGAACGTAGTGACTTTTGAAAATCTGGATATAGTGGTGATATTTGTGGCTGGGAAACAGTTTGCTGTGGTGGAATAACTTTGTAGGACGTTATGTTGATTGGGGTTTGTAAAACTGTAGTTGTCTGTTGTTTTTCTAACTGGCGGATTTGTGCTTGAGATACTGCAGTGTGCAAATCAAGTTTAATTTTAGTTTGTTCAAGGATCGAAAGACCTTTCACGGCTTTACTCATACTCAAAAAGAATAGATCATTTTCATCCATATCCCTCTCCCGTTTTGCGTTTTGTTTTTGAATTCTGAGATCATTTGATGATTTCATAAGTTCATAAATCTGCTGCATGCCAGCCTTGCCAGTATTCTGACGAGATGATGTGGAACTCCTGGTTGAACATTGAGATTCGCTTCTATGATACGGGCTAGCTGGAGGACTTTCCATTGCCGATCTTTCTGGTGACACTGATCCGGGGGGAGATATTATATTTGTAGTCGTGTTTCGAGACTCCATAAACGGGCATAAAAAACTCATTTGGTCTTCGTATTTCCAAGGTGTGACATTCATAGCAGCTTGACCACTTTTTTTAGTTCGCCTGCGTTTGAGTACACTGGCGAAGGAATTTCGTAATTTCGTCCACTCTTCCTTGCAACTATCAGCTGAAACAAAGCAGACCAAAAATTTAATTTATTTTGTTACAGATTTATCGCTACCGGAAATTCATTTCGTTCAATGGCGTTCAATTACCGCATGGGAGTATCTACAGTAAAGGAAATAGTTGAAGAAGTTTGCGATGCAATCTGGAATATTATGTCACCCATTGTCATGCCGCAACCAACCGAACAAGCATGGAGAAATATTGCAAAAGAATTCAAAGAGTGTTGGCATTTTCCTAATTGTATTGGAGCTTTGGACGGGAAACATATAAATATAATTTGCCCAATAAATGCAGGTTCTTCCTTCTACAATTACAAACAACAACATTCTGTTGTACTACTGGCTCTTGTTGATGCTCATTACAAGTTTATTATGATCGATGTAGGAGCATATGGTAGGAACAGTGACGGAGGTATATATGAAAAATCGTTATTAGGTCAAATGTTTGCTAGACAAGAACTAAATGTTCCACAAAATGAACCGTTAAGTGAAAATACAGAGCCTTTGCCGTATACTATCGTCGCAGATGCAGCGTTTCCATTGAAAACCTATTTACTAAAACCCTATAGTAAAGCTAAGTTAATAAACAATGATTCTAATAAAATATTTAACTATCGTTTGTCACGTGCACGTCGTGCTGTGGAAAATACATTTGGAATATTAAGAGCAAGATTCAGAGTGTTTCAGGGGCCTTTACAAGTACAACCTTATATGGTAGATAAAATCGTTCTCGCTACTTGTTGCCTACATAATTTTTTAATGACCCAAAATGCGCGTATAGAAGATGCAAGTTTTACCGACTCAACGGAGCTCAATAGCAGTAGTCCCACTGCCTTGTACAATATTCCTCCCATATCAAGAAATCCAACCCAAGAAGCTGTCTACGTCAGAGAAAAATATAATAATTACTTTATGAGTCCAGAAGGACAAGTACCGTGGCAAATAGAAACTATTAGACGGAACAGATAAGTTCAATAAATTCATAAATAAACAACTTACATACCTGGTTTATTTAATGTTTTTGATATTTCCTCCCAAGCACTATTCCTGATATTTTGATCCTTATATTCTTTACATTTCGTATCATAAAGAACTTTGTATTGCCGTACTAATTCAATAAGTTCATCTGACATTTTAAATAATAAACAAAAATATTATTCTTTGCTTGAAGTTGCCTCGCTCGCAAAAGGCGTCGTAATGACAGAATTGATCACGTTCACACTAGTGTGGCGCGACAGATCCCCCACCACCTCTCTGGCGCAACCGAGCGTCGAGCGATTTGACTGCGACACAACGCGCCACAACACAACACAACCTACTAATGTGAATTTAGTCATAGTAAATGTACTTAAGCGATTGCCTTCTGGCGCGCCACGACACACCCCGACACAATAATGTGAACCTAGCTTTATTCTCGTGTGGTATGTCGTGACGCTATCTGGCGCGTTAACGATCTGACGATTTAGATCGGAGACACAACGGTGGAGGGGATAGGTCACGACACAACACATGAGAATAGTATGCTCGGCTATCTATCGTGGCGCTCGTTCTTCATCACTTTCTAGTTCTTGAAATGAAATTCTCTTCTACTGTTTCTTATTTTGTATACACTGATTGCATTACAAACATAAATAAAATATTTTCATCAAAATCACATTTTACTGACCCAAACACACGAAAGACTACTGGAAAACTGAATGAAAATTGCGCCAGAGCGGTCCACAACACGTCCCATAAATGTAAACGGTCGCCGCCAAAACACAACGCGCCACGACACACCCCGACACAATAATGTAATTCCGGCTTTAGTCTTTTTTTCTATGGATAAAAATCGGTTGTCTGTAAAGTCGGTTCACTGACGATAGTTGAACGTGACAACGTCATAAGAAAATACGGACTGGAGTAGCCTTTGCCTAACATTACCCCTCTGCCAAATGCACAAGCATCGGATGCCTGTGCGTTATATAAAACTAGTTGAGCCGCCATTTTAAAACCACAAAAATCAGAACGTCTTACCGTGCGGAGCTCCCACGAAAATGCCTGCCTGTGCTGTTTGCTACTGTAAAAAAAATTCGAAAATATCTAGTATGCAAAAAGACGGCGTCACCTTTCATTTGTAAGTATAATTTTTAGGATTTGATTATTATTTAATTCATAATTTCATGTTTTAGCAGACTACAATTTCAAATTTCGCGCTCAAAGTTCGTTTGATGACGTCACGGCCGCACTCCCCACGAGACTACCTAGGGTTGACCATTATAGCATTTCAATTAATTAAGACAAAAATTAGAAAAAGTTTGTTGGTAATAAATAACTGTAATTTTGTATTAATTAATTACCAATTATAATATCGTTTTAACAATGTATGTTGCGTGTTTATTTTTAGTTTATTATTAAGTACATACCTACACTTTTGCGGCTGCTTGAAGCCTATTCTTTGCCACACAACATGGTAATATAAAATAATAAATTAAAATAATAATCAAACTATTTGCCCTTTTATTCATGCTGGGCGGCGCTCATAAACATTAAGAGTACTAATGCTGTATATACTTACAGTGTCCCTGACTTCTTAAAAAAGCACGGTTAAAAGGGTAACATCGCCACACCAGATCATTTCCGAGAAACCAAAATTTTCGAGCCACAATTTTCGATTTTTTTTCGAGCCACAGGACAAATTGTTTTTATTTTGTAATCAGCAACCCTTATTGATTTGTACAATATTTATTTGCACAATAGTGATGTCAACTTCAACGATATTGTGATTTTACGAGTGAGTAATGAATGAATGTATGAATGCAAGTAACATACTTAAATTGAAAATATGTATTTTTAATTTAAATCTATATGTCGCAGGGAAATTGTATAATTCCGCAGTTTACATTCGGCGTCATCAGTTTAAAAAACAGATACTCTATTCTTAGTTCTTTTTCTTAACGATAATAAAACACAGCTTAGATAAATTACAGTTTGTTTCGGTAATTATTACCAGGTATTAATGATGATTTCATATAAGAATGAGGTATGTGATTTTAAACTGATGACGCCGTATGTAAAGTGTGGAATTATACTATTTACCTGCGATATTATACATACGAGAATAAAACTGTCAAGATATAGAATAAAACAGGTCAAGTCCACCATAAACCAAATGGCTAGTAATGAGAGTAGAGGAAGTGAAATCACTAATTTTTGAACATTTTGTCTGTCTGTATGTATGTTTGAGCACGCATCACGCAAAAACTACGCGACGGATTTTGATGACATTTTAGTATGGTAATAGCTAAATGTCATCGTCAACATTTAAGTTAAGTTTTTTATTAATATTGTAGCATTTATAGCTCCTTTTAAAAACCGGCTTGTCCAACTGCAATACTTCAAGATACTAGGAGTAAGGTATGTGGTGCCAAAAGTCCTTTGTACATAAATGAAAGCTATTGGAAATAGTATTGCAGTATTAAAATTAGAAATGATCGGTATGTGTAGTTCATGCAAATATACTCTGCCCTAGGCGGCATACTAATTGTTGGTATTTATACTTTAAGCTTTGACATGCCCGGAAAATCTAATTTTTCATATTCAGTTTTCCTAAAGAATACAGCATACGAAAAAAATGGATTCATGCTTGTAATAGGTAAAAGGGCATCTTGGGCATCTTCAAGAACAAGTACTATATGTTCCATACATTTTTGTCTCAGTTTCAAAAATTATCTAACAATAGAAGAAGATTAGTTGCCCATGCTGTGCCAACGTTATTCTTGAATGATCCTCTTAGTTTATTATATAACTAGTTATGTTACAAAAAGATATTAACATGTTATATTATAACAGTTTTAGTTTATTACATTTAAATGTATTAATTTTAGGTTAAAGAATAAGTTGAAAAGGAAATACCTGCAAAAAGTGATGTAAGCAAATCGCAAAAAAATACAAATAATCAATCGGTCAAAGTAAAAATCTGAGAAAACTAACTATATTCACTATCGCTTTGTTAAAAATAATGTTTCAGTGTTCCTCCTTTCCATTATGGTTATACGCGAAAGGGTCCACAGTGAATTCTTTATATATAATAACACCTATTGTAAATATCTTTTAAATGCAATAAACTATTAAGTTTCAATTTGTATTTTATGGATATAGCCTTCGAAACTGACTGTTGTAGCGTGTAATATCATCATTAATTTAATTTATTTTTTAATACATAATGTAGGAAACCTAACGCAAAGTTAATACATTCATTCATTGAACATAACTGATTTATCGATATCGATATTCTCGTGCTATGTCATGTTACTTCTCACACAATGACATTCGTGTGTTTGAATAGAACGTTAACACACTATTTTAAGCACGTGTGCGTGTATTTTAAATATGTTTGTCGTATTATGCATGTGTGCGTTTGTAAACACGCAAAGAGTTTTTGTTCCTGTGTGCTGGCATTGAGTGTAGTAGTAACCTCACCCCCCGCAAAAAATGGCAGAAAAATATGTACGAGAAATTGACTAATGGCTACTCCAGTCCTGTTTACTCTGAGGAAAATACTGATGAAATTGTAGCATTTTTCAAAAGAAAAATTTTAATTTTATTTGTTTGATAGATATTTTGTATGGATATAGAGAAGGAGGTAAATGGAAATCACAATTGAATTGATCAAGTTACATTTATTTGTACGCATAAATACAATTATGTAAAGCCATACTCATCGTGAAATAGTTCTGTTAACTTATTGTTATAGTTTTGTCAATTATAGCATAACCTACAATCGCTGCACTAGCGGACCGACGCTATTTATTTTAATGATGAAAGCAAGAATATTCGACAATATATCACTGAACATATATTTTATATCGAAAGAATCATTACCTTTATCAAGTACTTTCATGTTTTGTATCTAGCACGTGATGATAACGCTGCTTCTTTTAGCAGAGCTTACATGCACGCAGAGCGACTGCGTGTACGAGACTTGCTTGATAGCGAACCATCGGTTTCCATTCCGGATTCATTCCACACAGTATAACAATCAATCCTGCCGAGGGACCTATATCCCCCGGGTCAGGAGATTCGTTCATATCTGCGCCGCCGCGGGTTCCTCCAAGGCAGCCTATACAGCCTTCCTAGCACTTACGAGGTGGTATTTAGTCAGTACGAGTCTGACATAACCTCTCGGCCGCCCGATGTATCCATGATGGATTCACCACCTCCCTCCCGCGGTTCCGGAGGGTGCTCAGTTGCCCGGGGCGCAAAAAAAAAATTCGTTCATAATAAAAAATAACTTACGAATTTCAGCTATATACAATACTTAATTTATACAATATATATGTCGCAGCCAACTGGTTAAAATAGCCGTTCAATCAAACAGCTAGCTCTTTGACTGAACAACGCCATTCAACCAAACGTCTAGCTTTTTAATTGAATATTTGAGTCGCTCAAAACGTTCAACACTACAGCTGATTCAAAAGCCGCCGTCTAATTGAATTAGTTCAGCGCTCATCACCGCGGCGCTAGGTGCGTTTTGTTTTCAATATGGCGTTTGTGATTGTTTCAAGATATTTTTCGGGAAGAAAGTAGTAAATATACGTTACTAGTGTTATTAAAGGCGGAAATTTGGGAGCACTTACGAGTGATACGAGTGAAGTTGATTAGGTTGTTAGGTAAAACTTGAAAAAAAAAAAAGGTTAGGTTAAACTTAATCAAAGAATCATCTCCAAAAAAATTACAAAAAGTTTTCCTATTTTCTCAAATTACATACTAAACTAATGGTCACCTTAGTTAATTTGCCATTTAACCGGTTGGCTAAGCGTCGTCTAGCTGAAGTGTTGAACGTTGCAGTCAACAAGTCGGCTAACCGACGTATAGCCGTGTGATTGAATGGCGTTGTTCAGTCAAACGGCTAGCTGTTTGATTGAACGACTATTTTAACCAGTTGGCTGCGACATATACACTAGAATATAACTAAATGAAAAGTAAGCCAATCTGGTCACCAAATAATTATAAAATATTGTAAATAAAACTTTTTCAGCAAAATAAAAACGCGCCTTTATAGTCAAACGATTCCCGCCTTTTTTACCCGATTGGTGTCATTGGAAATGATAAGGACAAATACTTTTTTGTTATTGGCTCGCACGGTTTGTGCATTAGCCCCACGGCAATAAAAACGTAGGGAAACCATCACAGGAAAATAAGGGAAAAAATCGGTATCGGAAAGAAATTTGGAAAAAATAATAGGAATAGGTTAAGCAGGATATATACATTATAGGTTTATATACAATATTATAAAACAATAAGACTATATACATTTGTATATACAAAGTTTTGAGTTTATAATCTTTACAATAAATAGGTCAGACAGGCTATAATTTAATGTTATGTACCTACGGTTAAAAATCAAATAATATGAGTCAAAATTTATAAAATATAGGAGGAAAGGACACGATGTAGGAAGTGGGTCCGGAGGGATATTAGTGAATTAACAAAAAAGAAGCTGTCATAGTAAGGACATTAAAAAAATAATTTGTCTTCCACACCAATACCACAAGCAAGCACAGATATCAGTTTTAACGATAGTTTCGAGAGATGGGAAGCCAAACGGACGAGTCCTAGACGCATACGGATAAGAATTGTTGCAGCTGGTTTTCTGAAAAATTAAAAAACCATGGTTTAATTGAAATGTTTTCCTGAATGCCTTTGTAAATTTTACCTTTACTAGGACTATTCCAGTCGTTCTACCGTTGCTACCATTTAGTTGATAGCAAGATAGCGTTGATAGCATTTGGGACGATGAAGGAGGTCTTGGACTATGTTCTAATATGGAAAACATCACCACAGGTCGTCGGTTCCCTTGCCAGCTGATCAGCAATTTCGTTGTCCGTGATATGGTGGCCAAGGAAAAAGAATATCATTATCTGTATACTGAAGAATATTTGCTGCACCCCTGATGGATGATTCAACATCAGAAGTGTATAAATTATAGAGAAGAGGACTCAACACCGACCCTTGGGGCAAGCCTTTTCGAGTTAACCTAGATTTAATATTTGAGTCATTAAAGTTAATTTGTAGAAGTCTATCTGAAAGGAGGTTGATAATAAAATTGCATAATAATGATAATAATAAGGTGAGGATTTCTAATTTTAGAATTTTTTTTAAAGATTAAAATATCAACATTATCATATGCAGCAGATATATCTAGGAATGTAGCAAGTTGATATTGATTATTAGTAAAGGGTAGTCTAATGTCTGTAATGAAGATACCAAGACTATCCATAGTGCTTCTTGCTTTTCTGAATCCATACTAACTAGGAACTAAAAGTTTTTTATTTTTCACAAACCATTCTACACTCGAGAGCAATGAATCCGGGTCACTTAAAGAATCCTAAAAATCTCGGAAACTAAAAATGCTAGGTTAATGCAATAAATTGTATTTAATAGACAATGTAATACTCCTTAAATGAAGGTATTAAAACTTCTTAGTTATTGTAAAGTTATATCATAAAAAAATCAAATTTGAAAAAGGGCCACTTTCGAAGATGGAACTACGAAATTACAGCATTTGGTTTTGCTTTTGTTTGTAATCTGTCATTTATGTGGGTACATAAACCATGTTGATAGTGCTCTATATTCATTATTCAAGCTAAAATTATGTCGCTTACGCCTGAAGAATGCACCAGAATACTTACAATGCTGGAAACCGGCCGGAGTCAGCGCGATACAGCCAGGACTGTCGGTGTGTCGCTGTCAACAGTACAAAGAGTTCTCCGACGTTACGAAGAAACTGGTTCTAACCTACGCAGACCAGGAACGGGCAGAACCAGGTGTACCACAGCACGAGAAGACCGATACTTGGTGAACACCATGCTTCGAAATCGCTTTCTCACAGGAACTGAACTCACCAATCAGTTTCGACGCCTCGGAGGAAGTAACCCAAGTGCATGGACAGTAAGACGTCGGCTTGCTGAATCTAACTTAAAACCCCTTAGACCTGCAAACGGCCCTAAACTGGAGCGTGGGCATCGTATTTCAAGACTAAGATATGCCCAGAGCCACGTAAATTGGAGTATTGAAGATTGGTCAAAAGTTATGTTCTCCGACGAATCAAAATTTATGCTCTACAAGCACGATGGAAGACACAGAGTGTATCGAAGACCAGGGGAAAGATTCAAGCAAGCATGCATCGAAGAAAAAGTAGCCTACGGTGGTGGGTCTGTACTTGTGTGGGCCGGCATTTCTTCTGAAAGTCGCACAGAGCTGGTGATCATAGAAAACGGCTCTTTAACTAGCGTAAGATATGTGGAAGAAATCCTCAATGATCACGTTGGTCCATTTATGGTCAATTTAGGTGAGGATGCTATATTTATGCATGACAATGCCCGACCTCATACAGGTAGGATTGTGAATGACTACCTTCAAGAGATGAACATTACTCGTATGGAGTGGCCAGCGCGCAGCCCGGATATCAACCCGATCGAGCATGCTTGGGACGAGCTAGGCAGATGCGTAAAACAACGAAACCCTCCCCCAATCACGCTTCGTGAGCTCAAAATTGCTCTCACAGAGGAATGGGAGAATATTCCCCAAAATCGTATAAGGAACTTGGTGTACAGCATGCCAAACCGCGTTAACGCAGTAATGGAAGCACGAGGAGGCAATACGAAGTATTAAAATTCAAGAAAATCGTAATAAAGTTCAAACATTTCATGTTTCCTATTTTTGTTTTAAGGAGAGATCAGCAGTTTTTTTCTTTATGTAATTTTGTGTTAATAAAATGTATGGTGACCCATATTTTTTTTACTTTCATTTAAGGAGTATTACATTGTCTATTAAATACAATTTATTGCATTAACCTATCATTTTTAGTTTCCGAGATTTTTAACATTCTTTAAGTGACCCGGATTCATTGCTCTCGAGTGTATTTTAAATGTTCAGCTAGTTTGGTGAGAACTAAAGCAAGTGCTATTGGTCTATATGAATTTGGATCTGAAGGGGATTTTTTGGTTTTAATAACGGTATTATTTCTTGGGTTTTCCATGATGGTGGAATTTTAACATATAACATAGCTGACTTAATAAGATGTAATAGATAGTTAAGGCTGGTGTCATTCAAGCATGTGAGAAAAGAGTATGGAATTCCATCTAAACCCAGAGCAGATTCTTTAACAAATGATAAAATACCTTTTAATTCTGTAAGACTAAATAGGTCGTCAAGGCCAATAGAATTTTCTATTAAACTATTGGGATTAGGCACAGTAATTTCTTGGGGCACAAAAGAAGGAGCTAATATGTCTAAGAATGTAAATGCATCATCATCATCTACAAATTGTAGAATAGGATATTTACTTGCTGCTCTATATCTTCGAATGTTATATATAATACATGGTGAAATATCAGGGGCCAATGGTGAACAGAATGGCTTCCAGCCTTCCCACTTCTTCTTCTTTAGTAATTTAAGAGTTTATTTCATAATGAGTGATAGTTTGTCAAAGTTTCAAGTAGTACTATATTGTTAATAAATTTTATCAGCACCTTTTCTTTTTTGTATGGCTGTGGTGCTATGACTATCCCACCAGGATGGAGATCAAAGATCCCTAGTATTTTGTTTATATGGAAAAACATTATCTGCCACTTCTATTAAGATGGATGAAAAGGCACACAAGGTTTGATTGTCTTGTTGTATGGATGGAAGTGATAAGCATTTCTCCTCTACTCGTTTCTTGAATATTTTTCAGTTGTTAATAATAAAAACTGGAGCTTATATTTCAAAGTGACAGTCGATTTGGATATTCCTTCATTAATACTCTAGGGAAATTACTATAGCATAGTGGTCACTGCCATATGTAGAGGGTAGGGTAGTACTAAGTCAGGATAGAAGCAAGATTAGGAGAGCAAATTGAAAGATCAGGCTCGCTAGCCCCTTCAACTGGTTGTGTACGTCGTGTTGGCACACCTGAATTTATAATGCAAAGATCGTTAGAATCTATAAAATCTAAAATTTGAGTACCAAAACAACTAGACCAATTACTACCCCAAGATTCATGCTGAGCATTAAAATCTCCCATTATCAATAAGGGTTGTGGTAAATAAGTGAGGATAGTTTGCAATTAATTATTCTATTCCTATTGATGAGGGGTGGGGGGCATAAAGTGATACAAAGTAAATATTATTTATTAAAACAGCAATTACTGAGAAGTCAGGATTATAATTAAGAATAGGGATGAGTTTATAAGGGGTACTATTTTTTGTTATTATTGCTACACCGGCATGGCCATCAGACCTATCTTCTCGCAAGCATAAACACTGAGGAACATTTAAGTTTTTACTTGGCGTGAGCCAGGTTTTTTGTAGAGCAATAATAGTAGGCTTATATTTTTTTATTAAATATAGGTCCGATTTTTTTATATTGACGCTTTGGCACTTCCACTGGAGATTTGCTAATTGATTGTCCATTATTACTTTTTTTATTAATTTACTTATATGTTGTAGAGCATGGTTGGACGGTTCATATATATTCTTTGATTGGTATAAAGATTTAATTAGAAATCATTCTAATTAATTCTTTATTAATAATAAGAATATTAATATTAAATAATGAGGTCTTTAATAGACATATTAGAGAGGAAGGTATTATTTCTATCACACAAGGTATCTATAGAGGGCAGTGGTATATTGGTAAATAAAGCCACGCATGGTGCCTCCACGCGGGAGTATCACTAGTTGCCATTACACCAGCCTCAACAGCCGCTTTAAAGCGGCTCCCATCACACCGTAGCGACGCAGCGGGAGAAGAAGACCAGGGGAGGTAGGTATTGTATGTAAATTCACTTCCGATCTAGCCGGACCAGCTACAAGAACAAATCTGAAACCTCCGATCCTCACTCTCAAGCAATCCAACTATTCCGGCGCAATTTCACCTTTCTTACAGTTCACGTAACATACGTTATTAACCCTCAACCACTGACGTACGTATGTGGTACGTCACCCAAACGGTTTTACGTTCAAAACTTCAATTTACGCAGGAATTTCTGCGCGTCCTTTTTGGTAGTTTCCTAGTTGCCAGTGACGCGCGTGTGGCAGTGGGAAGCGGACGCCTGCCATTTTCCTAAGCAGGTGAGTTTGACTACTCGACGTATGTGGTACGTAGCGTCAGTTTAGTGTGACTTTTTTAAAATATTTATTTCTGTTTGTCGGCAGATAAAATGAACGGTAAGCAGTTAAATTCGTCTTCATTGCCATCTACCTATAAAATATTAAGTGTTCAATTGAATAGTACCAACAACGAAGAAATAAATTGGGAAAAGTTTAGTAACGCCACACCTACATCGAAGATACACGACGCCGCAACTTCCACATGAGCTCTCATCTCTCACTGGCCGTATCTTAGGCAAGGACAAGGATAGTGAAATAGGTCTAACAAGCAGCGAATTTCTCAGACTTGAAACTATTAAGATTTGTTAGGTACATATGTTTCAAACTGAAATGTCGCAAAACGCGGTACGGCTGACAAGTTTGTCAAAAACCGACCTGTAACAATGGGTCCCCGTATCAAGTCGGAAAATGCATATATTATCTATATAATGCTGTTCCCTTAACTCGTGTAGGTACGATACTTTTTAAATCATTGAAATCGGTCCATTGGTTGCGAAGATATTACACATTTTGTACAAGCCAACCGTGGGGCGGCCGAATAGCTTATGTGACGTCACGATTACCTTTTCGCCCGCGAGCGCGCTCTCCGCCATTCATTTATTAAGATTCCCTCGATCTGCGTGGGTCGTGTTGTGGTTTTGCGATTTTTAAGTGAAAATATGCCGCATTATAAGTACTGTATAGTACCGAAATGTACTTATACTTCAATTAGTACACCTGAAAAACTGTTTTTCAATGTGCCAAATGACCCGAAAGTGCGCAAAAAATGGTGTACTGTCATGAAGAGGGATGACAAAATTCCGCTTTCGTGCCAAGCTTTAAGATTTTGTTGCGAGGATCATTTTGATGGAAGTATATACCATATACCAACTTTTATCATCATTACTCGTGTGGTAAACAGGTAGGTAGGTAACTTAGTAAAATTGGCTACGAATGTTAAAAAAAATACAGGGTCGTACTATGTATATTTCAATGAGTAAATAAATGATAAAAAGTGTAAGAAGTGAAGTTTCTAATAACCCTTCCTCGGTAGTCGGGTAAAAACCAGGGTTGTATTCAGGTCTAACTACAATAAATATGCCGTTCCCGGGAATAATCCCCGAAGTTCCTCGGAACATATGGGATAATTCCGGGAACATAGGAAAATATTCCCGCCTTGGGGAATATATATCTATCTATACATGTAATAAAACTGTAGACAAAGTGAATTCTGTACATTGAATATTTTTTTGAATAATCGCTTTAGAAGGGCTCCATACACGCAATAGAAACCGAAAATATTGTTTTTGAATTTCTTGACTGTCTGTCTGTTGTACGCTTTCCATGCGAAAACAGACGTATTTAAATAAAACTTTTTGCATTCGAGTGTCCGTCTGCCTCTTCAACATAATTTTGTACAATAATCACGCCTCGACCCCAAGGAACTAGGAAGACCACAAGTGAAGTTTGTATGAAGAAGTAAGTTTTCTTGCTGCTATCATATATTATATGAATTTATTATATTTTAAGGTGGAAGCTGATATGAAGAACTACGTCAAGTATAAAAGCTTGTGGGAGGAATGCTTAGATTGAAGAAGGGTATTGCCTCATAAGTTTGATTGCCAAAAACCTTAAAAAACATAGCTGAGAGACCTGGGTTTAAAAAAAGGCAAGATATAGAATATTTTGAGATTGAAGATGATTCAAAGAATGATCCACTTTCTATACCAGAAAATGTAAATGAGTTGCCAGAATATCATCAAACTGGCCAGAAAACCAAAGGTGTACAGATTAATATCAAAGAAGCAATGAGATTGAAATGAAATTAATCATTAATCAATTCGTTACCTACTAACAATACTAGGACTTAACATAGCGATTTCGTTAATTCATAACTCAAAATTACGTGTCCAAAGAACGTAGGTGGGTCGTTCTTCTTTTTTACCGACAATGAAACGACGTTTTTCTGTTTTTTTGGTTTTTGAACTATCCATAATTTAGGTTTCTGTGTGGAATTTAAAAGAAATTGCATCTGTGTTGTCATTAGGACTAATTAAAGTTTCCTTTGCGGCAAATATTAATTCTTTTTTAATGTTGGTTTTTAAAAAAAATATGTGACAGAGTGGCCTTTTTCTGTGGAGACCACATTTCGGTTTACCACTCTGTCACGGCATTCTACGAAAAACAAATGGAAAAATATGTTGGTTGGAGAAAATGAAAAATTACATAATATTAATAGATAAGAAAAATATGGACGTTTATTCGAACCGAATTAAAAAACCGTAGATATCAATATTCCAACGAGATGCCATAATAAGACGAAGGACAGACCATTGTCGGTAAAAAAGAAGAACGACCCAGGTACATTCCTGTCAAATGAAGTATTTAAGTCTAATTTTATTTATTGTATACATAATATTTTTCTTTAAACAGTCAAGTTTCTACATACACATCTAAATAACAATGTTAAAATAACGGCGTAGGTAGTTACAACAACAAACACAACTGCCCTGGCTGACTAACCTAAACCTTTTGGGTATTTTATAGGCTAGTCCAAGTGCGTGTACCTACCTACTTACTATCTTGCAGTTCTAATTAGGTTGATAATGAGATTTTCCTACCTCTGAGTTTCCAACCACGAATTTCAGAGCTTGTCTAGTTTAAATGATTACTAAGATAATCAAATACCATGAAGGTATCCACTTAAGCTAGATTATCGAATTGCGCTTGCTCAAAACCGATATCTACCTTATTTCACTCATTTGTTATATTATAATAACAACCTTCTAATAATAAGCAAAAAAGTCACTTATTAATCGATTGGGTATAAACTGGTGACGTTAAGCTCCCTGTTGGACGAGTATCGCAAACAGAATAAAACCGCGCGGACGGGGCGCGCAGTGGTTCGGCGGCAAGCGCTGGGTCATTGTGACGTCATCGCATGCGTTCGCGCGTTCTGTGAACCTCGTTCGGTATTTTGCTCATAACTTTGTGAGTTTTGGTCGTAGAACAAAAATTTTTGCACTTTTTGTTTTAGTTTCTCAATGTCTATAAAACTGCATTCATAACATAAAACATGACTGGTCCCCATTGTTGTTAAAAAGTGCTTTATATTATGATTTATGGCAATTATGATTATTTCCTAATTAAATCCGTCCTTAGTAATTAATAAAACCAATAAATGAAGTTCCTATTTTCAGAGAATATTTTTGTGTAAATTTTTAAAAAATGTCTGTAATTTTGATTACCGGTATAGTTATTGATTAATAAATATTTTTCTATGATAATTATTACTGTTTTTTTTAATTATTCCTATTTCATTTGAATGTGTCTAAATAAATAAATTGCACTAATCATTAAAGTTACACTTTATTGATACATCAGAAGGTCTTTAAAGTAACGTACGTATACTGTACGTACGTCAGTGGTAGTGCAACAAAATTACACGTCAGTGGTTAAGGGTTAATATACGTCCTCGACCCCTATGGTCAACAAATATCACAAATATTTTTTATTTAACTTATAGCTTTAAAAGCTATAACAATTTAAACGTAGTCGTACTATATCGTATTAAAATTTAGTTTGTGTTTTTACAACAGACAATGGTGGAACCCGCCATTCTGACATCAAAATAGCGGGACCGTTTTTATTAAATATTTTAATTTTATAAATGTAGAATTTTATGCCCCGTACCAAACTATGAAAGTATGAAATACTGCATTAAATCCTATTCAGGATAACCGAAATACCTAGCCAGGCCATACACGAACACACTTAAGGATTGACGAGGGATTTATTGTTGTAAAAGAATATTGAAAAGCTTGCATTTTGATTACGTTACGTCTACAACATGCAAAATTTCAATAGTTATACCGAAATTCTAAATACTAGGGTAGGTTACCTCTATGAGGTGGTGGTCATATCATCTAAACTGTTACCCCTTAACTTATTTAATGTCGACGTTGATCATTGTTGACCATTTTCACGGCATACCATTAGCGGGCTGTTTGTTTGACAGTCGTCAGGATGAAAAAGGTAAATTTAAAAACGCATAAAGTCTTTACTTTCTTTTTATTATATAAAAAAAAATTGGTAATTGTATTGCCACAAGCTCTCCGTATCATCAAATCTCGGTATCTCTTATTAACAATATGATAACAACAACACAAAAACCACTTAATTCTGATAATATTGGACAACATTTAACTTTTGGCAATTTTCTGTTTTTTAATTAATTCTACGAGTATATAAATAATGTTGAAGTTTTCAAGAAAGATCATGCAAACAAAGTTTGTGGTTAACTACTCGTAAAATATTTACTTATATAAATAATATAAGTAAGATACATTGGTGGAAGACAGGCTACCACAAAGGCAATAGTAACTTTTTTAAATGGCAATAGGCTAAGATGAATTTCATTTTGCTTTATTTAGGGTTATCTAAATTTTTTTGTATGCCAAAATAGTTTTCGAATATTACTGTCCATAAAAAATAAAATCTTGTCAATCATAAAAGTAAACAAATTATTGGCAGTATATGTCTTTTATTTCCGATTTATAGTTCAGTAAGTATATAGTCATTTAAAACGTTACAAATTATTTTTTACACTTACAAATAAATTGCACTCACTATGCTATCTCACCTTTTATTTGAAACTATTACTAAACACGGTTTAAAAAACAAATATAATTTATACTAATGAAGTTCACAGCACGGATATTATTCACATTACAGCATGGACAAATATAAATTAGCAGAAAACCCAGATTAGCTGGTTAAACGTCTGGAAGTTACTGATTTTAAGAGGTGCTATCTAAGTAGGTGGAATCTAAGAGATTAAGACAGTATGACAGAAAATGGCGATCAGCTTGCTCTCAACAAGTTCAAGCTAATTAAAATTGTAGAGTTTATTTTATATTACAATGAAAATGCTGTTCTATGCAATTAATGGAAATTTAAATAAAACACTAAAACAATTATATTAACACTAGCTGACCCAGCCAGACGTTGCTGTGTTATAAATAAAACCTATCCTATGTCCAAATTCGGAATAAATACAGCAAAATGAAAAAAAAACATATAGATAAAGGCGTTTACTTATTGTAAGTTGCACGCCTTGTAATTAAACGGCTGGCGGCTATTGCCTAATTCGTTTTCATCCAAGTATAACAGTTACTACAGTGGCCTTTAAACTTAACTTATTTACTTTACAACTTTTGATCGTCTTACACTGCGTCTATTGTTGGGACTGTTTTATTAATTATCCACCTTTTTATACTTTTATACCCATTATTTAGATTAATTTACTTCTATACATCACTTTGGAAATTAACCTAAATATTTATTTACATAAATTTACAAAAAAAAGGTTTGTAAATTATTCTGATAAAAAATATGCAACCTTTATAGATGACCAATGGTAGGTGTGTATTGTTAGAACTAGCCATTTAGGGCAACAGCTGATATAGCCAAAAAATAAAGGATTGCTTATGACCAAGTTATACCAGTTCAATGATTCGTCAATTTTGTTTTTTTTTTCAGAAAGTATTATGTGTTAAATAAGTCATGACATATATATTATAATTTTTATAATATAAGCAATCTGCCAAGCGGTCTACCAGATTTTTGTCTTAAGAATCTTTTACAAAATAAACTCAATTGTCCGGGGAGTCAAGCGGCATTCGATCCATCATCCCCTCGCTATCCGAGTGAGTACTCTCCCATACAACTATCGTAACCTCGACAAACCCGTCGAATGATACATATTGCTAAAACTTGATCTGAAGCATTTCTGCTCTGTTATACAAATTAGAAAAGTTATTTTTTAAACCTATACAAAATAAATGTACTCGGTATAATTAACTTTTACCAATTTTATGACTATATTACTGCTATTTTCAAAAAGCAAAAATGCTATAAAATTCCATAACTTCTGTATTAGAATAGCATAGTGTCATAAGAAAAAGCCTATTGATTGATCGAGATTTCAGACCGGTCACTAAAAGCCCGCTAGGATTATATATTCCGATTCACTTTATTATAATTTAACCGAAAATTGCATGCATCCGTTTTTGTACGCATAAATATACAAATGACGAGCTTCTAATTCGTAGTAATAACAGGACAGAAGTATAATCATAGCTATAACTTCACACCATAACAAGCATTTGCAGTGAGATGACTAATGTTTATGGTGAAATCCCTCCTTACTGTTAACTTATATTACTTATATATTATATACTAGTTGGCACCTATTTGCTTTGCGACATGATGAAGACGGTTGTTGTGCCAATAGCTAACAACAATACGAGTGCTATCTCAGATATCGCGAATTATAGGCCCATATCCCTTGCTATGATAATAGCCAAGGTGCTAGACGGTTTGCTCGATTTGCGACTCAGATTACATTTTCACTGCATGAAATACAATTCAGTTTGAGACACAGAGTGGTACGCGGTTGAGCATGGTCTTAGATATAACTAAAAAAACGAAAGTTATATTTGATTCTAGAGGTACGGTCTTTTCAAAAATAAGTAATCCGAAAAAAATAACATAAATTTTATAAATGTGAAAGCTTTTTCTTGATAGACTTTTTCCTTGATAGGAAGCAAATTTTTCTCAGGAAGTGTCTTTATCCAAAATTCTTAAGAAAACTAGGTTTCCGTTTAAAAAACTACAAAAGAAAAATTTTAATATAATGTACAAACATTGCTTTGATCAGATTGATTTGTTGTTTCTCGATTAAATAAATTTATTTCAATTAAGTGCATAGTAGCTACGCTACCTATGCTACGTGATTAATAATATATCGGCATATCACACCAGAATTAAATAAATGTATTGAAATGACAAATCATGGAACTTGTATAACATGGATCTGAGCAATGCTACCATTTTTGTGCCATATTTACTACAGCTTTAAATGGCTAGTTCTAATAATACACAATTACATTTTCTTGTTGGCTGACACTTCCAGAAAAGGGCCAATAGATTATCATTTTTTGGACAGGAAATGTTATTTTAATTTGAAAAAAGATCTCAATTATAGTAGAGTTGAATTTTGCGTCTTAATCATTCTGTCCTAAGCTTTAGAGGATCTAAGAATGGTAGATCACTAGCGGTATTGCATTCAACTTGGTGAAATACTTTGAGGGGGACTTCTTTAACTCTATGGATAGGTTTATGGGCGAGTTTGTTAGGAGTTGTTTTAGGTACTAAAGTAACAGGAACAAGTTGCTTTCGACCTACTTTGTCTGAGTTCTGACCTTCTGCAGCTTCTAAGGCGGTTTCTACATCGATTAAGGCGTGGTTGCGGCATTGAAGGAGAGCGGCCAGCTAAAATAAAAACTTTATATTTTTATATGATTCACACAAAATACACAATTTCAATAGCTGCAATATAGGTTCGATCACTCACACGCAATTTTATATTTCATACATATTTTTTTAATTTAATAAATATTGACAAGCATTACCTGGTTTATGTAAAATTAAAAACCTTATACATTTGGGAGGTTTTGATTGAAAGCACATCAATGATTTTAAACTCTATGTCGTATTGTTTAAGGGGGATGCAACGATGCGATTTTCATGATAGCAATACGAATGACAAACACATCGTACGATGTGTTTGTCATTCGTACGAAATTATATATTTTTTTTGTTTAATAGCATTTTATTGAATTTATTTGATTTTTTGTTTTTATTCTACTGACATGTTAAGATTCCCTTTTGTCTTAATGGTTAATATAATCCACTCTTATTACACATCAAAATCCCATAAAACACAAGTTTTCACAAAACTAGTGAAATAACGCTTCCCGTTTACGTCTAAAGTAAAAGTCGTTGTGTGTTCCATTTCACTCGAAAGTACTGAAAATACTAGAGTAATAATTAATCCTGTTACATGTTGATCGTATGGGATAGTCAAACAAAAAGAAATTATTCAGAGATTAAATTATCTAAATGACTTACAGATAGAACATATTTATCCAAACAAGTCCGTTAATTAACTTACTTATTCAATAAACTTGCCGTAGTTGTTAGAAATTAACCCATTAATTCCGTTGCGGAATATCAAAATCGCGTACGTAAACCACGGTCACCATAGTCCAATAACTCGGCGAGGTCGCTTCTTAAATTACTCTTTAATTCGCTATTACTTCCAAACCGTTTCGATCAGTACTGCCCTGCTTAAAAATGCGTGAAAGATATTACCACACTCGCAAGTGAGAACTGTCCAAATTCACCGCGTCTCGAGCGCGTCTTGAGTCGACATAAATCTCGACTTATATTCGAGAGCCGTCTCGCTCACTCGCCAGCGTGGTACCGCCCGCGCTCGCTTTCTCATACTTTCAAGCGTTACTGCTATTAATTTTATAGCAACGCTAGTTTCTCGAGAACAATTCTTTTACAGCGGCAACTTTACTTAGATTTTCTAAAAAACGATAGTGCTCGCAGCCCTCTACCATCACGGTCGTAAATATCTTATCGTAATGTTTACAAAAACCAATGATCGCTACGTACGATAATCACAGATATACGATTATCGTATCGGTATCGTTGCATCCCTATTCATTAACTGTTATGAATATGTAGGATATAATTTATGGCCACTCACAGAGTGTAGATCTCACAATCGTTTATTCCATTCAAGTACCTGCAATATTTGATGTAACGGTTGAGCAGCCTTAGGCGGCGGGCGGGGTAAAGCCGCAGCCAACTTAGCAGCTGCCGGCGGAAGGCGGGCACGCAACAAAGCTAGTGCCGCTAGTTCTCGAGCCACGTCTCCACCTTCAGGTACTCCCTCTGACCCTGAGTCGTGCTCCACTTCCGCACCCACCCCTTCCTGCTCCAGTGACCAGGTCGACGCTGTTTCTGATGGAGAGCTAGATACAAAAGAAATTTGAAAATTTTGTTTTATATGAAACAGGAAATAAAACAACGCCTCGAGAACTTTTTTATAGTTATCTCAATGTGATACTAGTAAATTTGTTGATTAAAATTAACTAATTATTTTGATTTAATCAAAGACGGTCTAGCGGTACCCAAATGTACAACATTGTTGTTGTACATTTGGGTACCGCTAGACCGCTACTGATTTTAATTTATTACTTACGCGGGCTGATAGGCAGCGGGGCGATGACGGGGCGGCGGCGGACGGGGTTGTTGCAGTGGAGCACGTAGGTGACGCGCCAGTGCACAAATGTACGCGGCGCTCAATGGCATCGGGCGCATTAAAGCTGACAACACTGCGCCTGGCTCTGCGTCTAATACTGCGTACGACTTGGTCGTTGAACACACTTTCATTTTACATTCAAGCCCCGATTCTCTTTCCGAATGATAAAAAGCAGTACATCTACTAAGTAAGTACTAATCTATAAAGAAACAGTTATGTTTTTATATTTTTTGGACATAGCACTAACTTCAGCTAAAGAAATAGTTCAAAACATTTGACGAGTCAAGCAATGTCTCGGTAGCTTAATTGGTAGAGAAATCGCCCGGATAGGATAGAGAGGAGATGTGAGTTCGAATCCCGCCTGATATCTGACACTAGTTGAATTTTTACTAGTAATAATTTCTTTAGATATAAAAATCTAGCAACCAGCTAGCTATTTAAATAATAAAATAATAATATGTACAGGGCATTACTTGCTGAAATTGATCGCTGAAAGTATTGAATCAGAAATCTCGGATTTTTCATATATTATAATTTGTTATTATTATCGCATATTTTTGCCATTCTTAAGATTAATTATGCATTTATCTTCAAGTTGAGCTCAGGTAATGAAAAGCAGTAACAATATTTATTATTCACCGTTACAGTATAGTAAGGGTTATAATATTAGTTTACACTGTAGTAAAATTTCATAGGAAAAACAGAATGAAGATTTTTTGTACTATAAAGGCAAACATTTTTTATGAACTTAACGAACAAATGTAATTACTTGATAAAATCAGAAAGCCATACCATAATAAAACCCAAACAACTAGAAACATTTGTTTTACTCACATGTATTTCGAAGTGATATGAGCATAGCGACAATGATGAAGTGTATGTGGGGCAACGATGGGCCGTCCGCGAATATGAACCCCCACAAATGCGGTATTTCCCCTCGCGTAAACTCGCGCCCGAACAACAGTCGCAGCCATCGACTGAAACACCCACAAATATTATATGAGACAACAGCACTTGTACTTCGCCTATATCTAATGATCTAGCCTATATCTAAGAAAGCTTTTGTCATTTTTGAAAACCACCAATAGCAAAATTCAAAGACACTTTGACTTTGAAGATGACATTTTTGTGTCCGAGAGATTACTTTCATCTTCAATAAATTCTTATTGAAAACTAGTGTTATTTAAGTTGTTAGTTCGTTCTACAATATTTTAGTTTTTATACAGATAGGCTGAAAACTGAAACTTTGACATTCGATTCAAGTTACATCTATATAATGAAAACGTCGAGAAAAGTTCACATCTACGGAAATGGAGCGAATTTGTTAGATATTATTTTGTGATTAATTTACGGTCATCTGGTACTGATTTATTGTTATTCAGAAAGCCATATTCTAAGTTATATGAGATATAAGCTAAATATTAGCAAAAGAAGCACACTATTATCCTAACCCTGTTCATTACTTTTGTAGATTTTCAAAGTAGTAATGGGATGGAGCGGTTAATACTGTCTTCACTCTATTTGCTTAAATCTGACAACATCAATCGCAAATGTAACAGGTTTTGTAGTTAATTTGGTTTTATCGGTATGTTGGTTCGCCAGTTGAGTCATTCAATAATTGTTAATGTCAAAACAGCCATACGTTTAATGACCTAAAGTCGTATTTTTAATAAGACGAAGCCAACTGAAAGTGCTAATGTCACTTTGTAAAATAATGTGGCCATATTTAAAGTAATAGTGATGCGTTCAGTTCTCGTTCAATCAGATGAATGAACAATGAGTGTGAATAGTTAATCATTTCAAACTATAAAAAATATTATTTCTATTTTACAATTAAATTGTATAAAAGTGCTCTGATATAAGTTACTAGTAGTATGTAACTACAATCAATTTTTTGACGGCTTATGACAAAGCGCTGCGCGGCGACTAGTGCCAACAACGATCAACGCCACGCGCGTCGGTCGCCATTTTGTTTGTAATTCGGTTTCTAACCTGTGGTCTGATAGCACGAATGTTTTTTTCTGCGCCCACGCTATTTGGTTATTGTTTTTGTTAAGTTTTTCGTTACGTTGTGTTTGTGGTAATTGTTGTGTTTATTTGTTGCTATATTGTCTCGTACAAACAATATGGATCCTCAACCAAGCACGTCAAGTCAAAGCTTGTCTCCAAGAAAGAAGAGACCACGGATTGCTTTAAGCGTTACTGAAAATCTTACGATATAAAACGTCTACAAACACGTATTTGAGGAGAAAGCTGCTTCACTATTACCTATTGAGGCTCCCGAAAAAAAGGAATGTGTTTCGAAAACAGCTGACATTTTGGGAATTGGTGTGACCTCCGTTTACAGTGTGTTAAAAGAATACAAAGAAAATGAACAATTTAAGTCTCCCGAGAAACGTGGACCGAAACACAGTTTCAAAGATAAATTAGACGATTTTACTTTTGCCGCTATAAGACGAAAAGTACATCATTTTTTTTTATGGAAATGAGTCACCCACCATTATAAAGGTTATTCCTTCTACTGCATTATATTATGTGTCGACCATAATGTTCTTTGTAAAACCAAAGTATTAGATTGCGTAGACTTCCTTACTCAAAACTTTTTTTATTACTTTACAGATTCTTAAGGTTGTTAATGAAGACCCAGACTTACCCAATTTTTCTTGGAGTACATTAAGTAATGTTCTGAAACATTTAAAATTCAAATATGTCACAAAATCAAGACAAAGCATTTTAATTGTCATACTGGACATTATTTTATGGCGCCAGCGATACCTTCGAAAAATTAAAGAGTATCGGAGGGAAGGAAGGTATATTTATTACCAAGATGAAACCTGGATCAACGAAGGTAATAATAATTACAATTGTCTGTTTTCTTTACATTGAATTGTACTTTCAATAATAATTGATATTTTTTACTATCTTACCGGTCATTCACCGAAGAAGGCATGGATTGACCAGACAGTGTTATCGTCCCGCCAGGCCTTACTAGATGGCTTGACCACTGGCTTAAAACAGCCTTCAGGAAAGGGCAAACGATTAATTATCGGTCATATAGGCGGGAAAGAAAGATTCGTAGAAGACAGCTTATTAATATTTGAAGCCGAAAAAAATTAAGAAGATTATCATCAAGGGGTGAATGCCTATTCCTTTGAGAAGTGGTTTAGGGGGGTCTTGCCAAAACTAAAACCAAATTCCGTAGTAGTGATGGATAATGCCTAATACCACTCCAGGAAACTAGAATAGCTGCCTAAAATGTCTGGGACTAAACCTTGAATACAAGAGTGGCTAACGAGCAAAAATATTTCATTCGAAGTAACAATGGTTAAAGCTACTCTTATAGACATTGTACGGCAGAACAAACAGGAACATTGCGATAAGTATGTTTTGAATGAGATGGCAGCGCAGCATGGGATAATTGTTTTACGTCTGCCCCCATACTACTGTGAGCTTAATCCCATTTAGTTGGTATGGGCGCAAGCTAAAGGATATGTTGCAAGAAATAACAAAACCTTCAAAATAACAGAAGTAAAAAAACTTTTTGAAGAAGGACTTCAATATATCACACCTGAAAAATGGAGTAGCTGCGTGTCTCATATAATTAAAGAAGAAGACAAAATGTATGGTCTCGACGACATGATCGACAATGTTTCAGACAGATTTATAATTAATGTCACCGAAAGCGATAGTGATGATTTTTTATCTGATGATGAATAAAAACAAATTATGTAATAAGCGATGTTTTTTATTTTCATTACCTATCTATGATTGTTATATTTTATACATTTATAGTATGTATTGAAAATAGGACAGTCTTACAAGTTTCCTCGCAATGTTTTCCTTAATGTTTCACTCGGTATTCAGTATAGGTAGATACTATAGGAACATAATCGTCGAAAACTCGTTGGTAACGTCAGTTGAATTCGTCTAATTAAAAATACGACTATAAGTGCTTGTTTTCACGAACTAACTTTTCTAAAATTTCCTCCTAAATCAAACTGTTTTCAAACGTAAAGGAGAAATACGTAAATGTTGCGTTTGGTAAATTTTAAATAGTTATACTTAAATGTAGGTATACCGCTGTAGATACTGAGGTGATCTATGGCAGACTATTTTCAAATATTGCTCTTCCAACATACATATTTAGTTCTATAATGATGAATAATTATACAATGTATTTATGAAGTTTGATAATGTGATGAAATGAACATCAGCAACAAGTAGATATAAAAGGAGGATAGCGAAATGTGAACCACGTCTTCTAATTCAAGAATTGATTGAAAATCTGGCTTAATGAAATTTAAAGGTTTAATTAGGTATTAACTTTCTAGTTTTAATCTTTACAAAGTTGGGAATAATAGGAAAATAAGAAAAAATATTATTGCCTACATTAAATTTTCTATTGCAAGAAAACACCACAAAGAAAACGCGAGCTTGCAGTCATGTAAGAACCTCGCATTCTCAATACTCAACTTTAGTGTTTATTCTTTTTTTTATTTATTGAGGTTCACCAGTGGTTACTTACATTAACTTTACATTGAGAAAACTTATGAACTACTTACATTACTAAATGTAACAACCTTTTAAGGTGAACACCACATGCATGTTAAAAGTGAATTTAATTAAAAAACAATAAATCATAAAAGCTCCATGATTCATGATCTGAATGCTACGCATCATGTGCCAAGCCAAGTTCGGCTTAGGATTGACTCAAGTTTAGCGAACGAATCGGAATGGAAGTCAATTAGATCACTACAGCCATTGAGCAATTTACAAAGCCTTGGTATGGGAGAATTTGACCCTAAGACTGACCTGCGACGGGGAGGGCAAAGTGGGGTAATGAGAGTTCGAGGAATTCTCAAAGGGTTTTTGAGAATTCCTCGAAGAAGAAGTTTGAACTTTTGTAATAATGAAGAACATGAAATTTTATTTCTGAAAATTTTAAATAAAAATGATAAATCTATCAGATCTCTCTGATTCTCTAAGGAAATCATTTTAAAAAACCGTAACCTCTTTTCATAGAACCGAATCTTTTTGTAGATTCCATTCCTATAGGCTAAATTTGATGAAATCTTTTTTACAGCCGCTCCAATCTTAATAAGTGTGTCGCGTTGTGAGGTCTCCATACAGTGCTACAGTATTCTGTTTGGCTCCGCGCGAGACTGTTGTATAGTTGGATCGTAACTTCATTATTCTTGAAGACCTTGATATTTCGCATAACGAAGACTAACATTTTGTATAATCTTTTAACAATACTCTCGATATGCGGGACAAAGGTTAATTTTTTGTCAATCCGGGAGATAACTTTTCTACTAAATTTCATGTGGTAGCATTTTGCAATGTTCAATTTCATAAGGTTTTCATTACACCATTCCACCATACGATAAATATCCTCTTGAATTTTTTCTACATCTTCCGGTGTTTCAATAATCCCCACCAATTTTAAATCATCAGCATACATAAATGGCATGGTATGTAAAAAACAGTTAGGGATGTCATTAATGAAGGCGTTGAATAGGATTGGACCCAAATGTGATCCCTGCGGGATATATGGGGTACTATTAAACCCATTGACAACAACGTAAAAGCTACGGTTATGCAAATATGACTCCAGCCACGTCAACAAAGAACCACAAAAACCATATGCTTTCAACTTTGACATGAGTAAATTGTGAGGCACTCTGTCAAACGCCTTACTGAAGGCAGTATATACAACATCAACCTCCTTACCTTCATCAAGAGCCTCCACTAAAGTTTCCATAAACAGAGTTAAATTAGTGCAGGTTGATTTAGCCTTAGCGAATCCATGTTGACAGTCGGTTATGTAGAGACTCAAATGGTTCTGTATAATCGGACGGAGAAGGGATTCAAATACTTTACTTAGAATTGACAATTTAGTTTATGATAGGATGGAACCTGATAGATTGTTCACTTTAAAACACTCACAGCACTTAAAACTCGGCATGTAAATATACAGACGACAGCACATGAAGCGATACCCTTGGAAGTACCTACCTCATTACTATTGTTTACTCTTTATTTTAACAAATACGGAAAACTCTTGCGAAATTAATTACCAGTTATACGGTTAGAACGCATAAGTACCTACACGAGCATTTCAATAAAATAAATTCTATATTTTTTCACCCAATGTGCGTATGTAAATATAGTCAAATAATAAAGTTTTAAGATACAGGACAAAAATATATATTTATAATAATATTTGTTACATTTACACCAACTTGCCTAGTCTCAATTGAGCACTGTAAGGCTTGTCTTGTCGATATTAGGTTAAGAGATAAACATACGAAAGCCATCCGAAAAATTTGAGATTTTTGAGATTAATATAGATCTTTTGAGATTAATATACCTGACATATATATTTAAAAATATAACGTGTTATTTGTAAAGAACATATCTCAAACTATGTCCCTACGTAGTCCCCTCCCAAATTTAAACAGTTATCGTAACGTTTGACGAGTTTTTATACCCCAGCGCTATAAACCAACCCTGTAGTTACGTAGTCACAGCTTCTTTAAGTTTTTTATCTGTTTCAAATTTTTTTACTGCCGTAAACTTCTTTAGTTTTGTAAACATGACTGACGGTGCCAATATTGGACTATAGGGTGAATGGTTGAAAATTCGGTTGAAATGGTTGAATCTAAAGTATACCTCTAGATGTTAGAAATTTCTGAGTTCGTACCCCTGCCGTAAATTGTTTGTGTTCAGCTATAATACGCCGTCTATTTCGTCTGTGAGACGTATGTTGCGGCCCTGTTGGGTTTTCTGTGATGTCACTATGACACTTCTCGGGAGCCGGTGTAGGCTTGATTTTGGAAACGGTAAAAATCAATTACCGATTATTGCTCATCGTCAACATCTACCAGCAAGTTAGACAATGTGTATACACAGTGAACGGCTTCAGTACCAATTGCCACCATTACCTTGAGATACCAACATACAACCTTTTCCAATGACGCACAAGATACTTTATACAAGTATTAAGACAAAGCCACAGGTATTTATTCTAGGTGACGAACAAATCAAAAGATTATCGAGCAAACTGACAAACACTTGAAAAAATTAAAAAACAACCCAAACACTATTACCACAATGGTCAAAGAAAACACACCTTGCTCACAAATTTTATATAGCTGTGATGACTTAAAGGAAAAGCTGAATAAAGATGACATTGTAATCCTATAGCTTTAGTCAAAAATGACAACAACCCATACCTTTTATTTTCAGAGCTGGGCAAAGCTTTATATAAATTAAGTCATGTTAAAGTATTTATAATGAATATATTGTACAATGATTATTTGAAAACAAATTTATTGAATTATAACCTGCAGCTCTTAATTAAAAATTTAATAATTACGAATTTATCAAACTATATAACAATTCTGACATTTATTTAGAGGAATCATGCTTAAAAATTAATGTAGATATACAATTTTAAATAAACCTAAAAATTAAAAAACAAAAATACCTATAAAAAGATATCATTTAAACATAAAACGATTTTAAATTACGTTTCTTAAAAACAGTCGTACGTATGACTGTTTCCCCTATAAAATGGATACGACGAAAAAAGTATCGATTCTTATTCAGTATCGTATTAAAAAGTATCGAGTACTAAATTAATCGGTAGCGTAACCAAAGCATCGAGTATACTCAGGTATCGATGTTTTTAGCTTGAAAAACTCGGAAAAATACAAGTCTACTAACAGTCCGGCTCCCGACTCAATCCTCTCGAGACCACCAATGTGATCAATGCTCTCAGCACCCATCTCTCCGCCGCCATAAGCGAGGCGTCCCTGCAGGTTCCAGTGACGGCCAACCATCGCCTGAAACTGCCGGCCGACGCTAGGGAACTGTTGAAAGCAAAGATTGCAGCGACTCGGGCCCACGACAACTACCCCACTGAGGACAACCGTGTCCGATTGCATAAGGCTGACAAGGCTGGTATGATGGAACTGCGGGAGCCACAGTGGGACTTTCTCCTTGGTGATATTTCACCCTCTCATGTTTCCCATTGGAAATTTGCCAGATCATTCAAGTCCGAAATGCATTCCCTCAGGTTTGACGATGACGAAAAGGCCGATTGCCTAGCCGTCAGCCTAGAAGTCCAGTGCTCGCCTAACACTCTTCCCGTCTCTCCCGATGAAGTTCAATTAATCGATGATGAAGTCGAAAGACTTGCCGCTGTCCCACCCACCATCACCCTTGAACCGGTCACTGTAGATGAGCTGCAATCCTTAATCAAAGATCTTCGCCCCGTAGCACCCCTGGCTTAGACGGCATTTCCAAAGATCTTACCCGCCCAATTCCTTTGCCTTTTCAATGCCGCGTTGGCGAATGGCGTCGTCCCCACGGAATGGTCATCGTCGTGGCTGTCGTTATCAGGATTCGTAAGTTATTCTCTAGTTACAGTCCCATCAGTTTCATTAAATCGTTGGGGAAACTGTACGAACGCATCCTCGCCGGTCGTATATCAATTCAAACCACCTCATGATAGAAGAGCAATTTTGGTTCCGCACAAAACACTCGTGCACCCACCAAGTGCACCGCCTAACTGGGCACATCCTACATTATAGGGACCTTTTCCGTAAATCCACCCCCACCCCCTCTTTTTTGACGTTACAAAGGCGTTCGACAAACAACGGCTCAATTTAAAGCTATAACAACTGGGAGTGCCAGAAAGACTCGTGCACATCTTACGAGACTATTTGTCGAATCGTTCCTTTCGTTTCCACGTCGACGGAACTCTCTCCTCTCCCCGCCCAATCCATGCCGAAATCCCTAAAGGTGCGGTGCTTTCCCCAATTTTATTTGCGCTTTACGTCAACGACATCCCCAGGATTTTTAAATTTGAGCTAGCCCTATTCCCGGATAACACCGCCCTCTATACCTCCAACAGTCGCATCAAAGATGTCATATCTAGACTTCAATCAGCCGCTACGACCTTAGGCGATTGGATCCGTAAATAGCGTATCGAGGTCAATCCTGACAAAAGCGCTGCTATTCTCTTTACTCGCCAACACTGCAACCCTAGTTCTCTCCATCCATTAATCCATCTTTTCGACCAATTCATCGCTTGGAAGAAACAGGTCAAAGCCGTTCGAAACAGCGTCGCATTTGTACTCGGTAGGCTTTATTATCTCATAGGGAAACGTAGTAGAATGTCACTTTGACATAAGTTGACCATTTACAAAGCATGTATCCGCCCTATCATGACTTACCCGCCTCTTATATTCATCGCTTACAGACCTTCCAAAACCGGGTTGCCCCTGGTAAGATGCTTCCATGCGAAACTTCGAGAAAGCCCTCACCACCCGAACCCCCTTGTTTTCAAGGCATGCAACTATCAACCCCTATCTCAGACCTTCACAGCCCCCCGAAGGCTTCGCTTTCGACGACCACGGCATGATCTTGACGCCCCCGATGACCCGATCACTCGGGCCAATGCCCCTCCAATTCCTCCTATACAACCACAGTCGAGTTACTCACCGCATACACATAGTTATGTAGAGTATGTACACCGTATCCGTAGGTCCAGAGTGCGAAGTCCCGATCTATTCCCGTCGGTCTATCCGCTTTACCAGGTACAGTCACGTACTTGGGCGCTTCTCTCCCCCACGACACGACATGGCACCCTGTGCTCCCTTTCCGGCTAGAGAGCCGTACTGAATCTATGCTAGTTCAGAGACTCCCTCATGGGGGATGCCGTCCATCCAGAAAACCACTTTGGAGGCTCGCTACGCTCGGCTTGAGGTCCATTTAAGGATCTCGCCGTCCCAAAACCCGGTATCGTTGTTGAGGTCATCTACGACTAACAACGATCCTAAGAATCACTCAGAATCACTAAGAATTAGTGATAAATCATGCGTCTAAAGAAACACTCGTTTTAATTATGCTCTCCCGGTCTCCACATTGGAAAGTAAAATATAAATCTATCAGTACAATATTAATCAACGGTGCGATAGTAATTTCTTTTGATTTTTCTGATAATAACGAAGGCTGTATATAAACCGAATAAAAAAATGTACAAAACTTTTAAGTTGTTCTTTGCGACAGGTAACTACGAAACCAGAGAGCCAGTAGGAGATATGTTTAAAAGAAAGTAAAGAAAAGAAGAAATGAGCCAACAAGCCATCGGAATCAACGCTATTAAAGGCGTTACTCTAATCAAAGAGTGCACGGCACGCACGGCAACATTTCTGATCAGTGTTAATTTTAACGTCGTTTGTTATCTTGACAAGAGCAGAATTGCTCTGGCCAAAACGGAAACCAGACTGAAAGTAGTTGAGATGTTTTTTTATAAGGAATGGAAAAAGTTATGCAGTTGCAAATGTATGCAGTTGTGAAGAATCCGATGCAACTTCTCGAGAAAAATTGAGATCTAATCTAAATCTAACAAATATCTGCAAAGACAATGAGAGGGAGATAAGAGATTACTGACGTATTTTGTATTGATAGATACTAGATGGGATAAGTAGACATAAACTTATGCCATTGTAATAAAGATCATTTAATGTTTAGTGTTTTAGCTTGATGTGCTGTTGACCGTACGATGTTGATCACTTACATTCCGAACAATTCCATAGTGATGTTACAGGAGGCTAAATGCGATGCTACCTCATGGTCCAATGGTACTAAAAACTCTTCTCTTACTTGGTCTAAATATCTAACTACTTCATTTGGATTCTGGAACAACAACCATATATAAATAATTCCATAAAAATAAGTACTTATACAGATTTGTATTAAAGCGAAACTTTTTAAATGAGGTCTTAGCCTCCACAAAATCAAATGTATTAGATATCTCCCCAGTATCATTATGAAAAGAATCAGGAGCCTCCGAGTACATATTGGTCATTAAAGTTTCAACTACATATACAATCTCTAGATTAGACTCATCATCATAATCAGCCTTGCGACGCCCACTGTTGTACATAATTATGTAAATTGATTTATATTTTTTTTATCTTAGGCACACGTGCAACAAACAAATAAATTATGCATAATGCCAATCTCTGATAAGTTAATGAAGATACGCATTAACTTATCATTATTTCGTTGTTTAAGTTATATTTCTATGTAACAAATAGCTTTAGTAAGACATGTTTGATTTTAAATTGAGTGATCGAAGAGTAACTGTTAATTTCATATTATAATAATAACTACATATAAGTACTTCCAGCCGATATATTGACAAAAACGAAACAATTATTTGAATTTATATATCACAATTCCTTTTGTACTTACGTGCACTGTTTTAGAGATCGGTAATCTGCCACTGGGGGTAGGCACTACTTCGCCGGTGGTGTAAAATCTTTCAAGTCCTTTCATCACAACGTTGTAAAGCATGCTGGAAGTAAAAGGAACATATTATTATAACTGTAACTTAGGAACTTATTTTCCGTATATATCACAAACCGTTCCATAAATTAATCTTAAATTCGACTTTGACCTGCGAAATGGCATGCGACCATAAATGGCCACTTTACCTAGGGTTCGTGCAGCAGTACTTGATCAAGTGTTGAATTGCTTTGGACAGTAAAGCCATTAAGTAATTTCGTATATGAACGGTAGATCTAAATCAGTTGCAAGCAAAGCTCTTAAAGTTTAGGTAATAAATACTGCTTCCAAAGGAGTGCTGGCTTTTCCCATAGAACAGGGGTGAACTCGAAAGTTTGGCATGCCTAACTGCAGTTTGCATTCGATAAATTATTTTAGTCATTCTCTCTGTCCAGAAGTAAGGCCCAGTAGAGGTCTGCATTTTTTTTGGGATTAATCAAAGCCTCGGACAAAATAACCGATATAAAAGATTGGGAAAAATATCGCTCTCTATCTATTATAGCTCTTATTACAAAATTCGCTACTTGATAAGAATAGTAACAAAAAATAAAATGTGGAATTTCAAATTAGCATCTTTAATGGAACGATTAAATATTACTTTTTCTTATCTAAATTAAATTAAAATTTTCAATTACTTACTAGCTATCATGTTCGAGGTAGTCGTCGTCCAATATACATTTTAATGTTTTACTGCAAAAAAAGACAATTACTATAACATTTTTTGTTTCAGTTGACTAATACATAAACAATATTGTATAGCCAGTCAACAGCACATCAACCTATACAAAACTGAAATTTTTTAATACCTTTTTCAGCTTAAGGTCAAACACAAGGAATTCATTATTAATAGAAATAAAAGACAACTTGTGTACGGTTGGTGTCTTATTGTCCGTACGAACACAGAAATAATACGAACATGGTTAACTAAATCAATTAGTCGACAATTTCAGTATTTTTTTTGCTCCCACCAAATGGACATTTCTTACTGATGTCATAATGTCAACTGTCAACCAGAAATGGGTTACATAGATATTACAAATAATAAATTAATTATATGCAGTGATTATAACTAAATTGTTTTGTACATTACCTACATAATACAAACATACATAATCTATACTATAGAAATCAGCTATCTATCAGACTAAAGATAGATATTTTTATGTTATAGTACATAATAATATTGTTTTGGAATAACAATAGGTATACTGGTAACGATAGTTAACATAAGTATAAACGTGCCTACATCATCAGTGGACACAGAGTTACAGCTAGTAACAAACTGGTGATATATGTATTGATGTAAATGTTCATTGACTACGATAATAAACAATCAATCAGAGGCCTGAGTGTAAGTTCTTAAACGTGCAATTGAGTTTCGTTTGAGTCTCCGCGTTTCGTTTGTTCCGCCTTTCTGCGCGGGGCAGCAAAGCACGATGGCCTCTGGACCAAACATTTATTTCACAGTCGATAGCCATGGTAGTACATAACAATTATTAATACCAAAGTTTTACCAAGATGCTGTAGATACTTGCATAGAATGTTATAATATTCTACTCCATGATACACGAGGGAGACACTAACACTAAAGAATTAAGGTCGCGATAGTAGTTTGTATATTTAAAAACTTACACTCAGCGTTCAAGCATCATGCTTATTTGCCAGTTACGTTATAAAAATATGACTTAGATTCTATCAATCCTGTGTTTTATACGAACAAGAAATCCAACTAACTTGAGTTCCTTAGGCGCAAACCTCCTGTCTTGGAACAGTTCAAATAGTATGGGCGCCACAATCTCATGCATGCCTTGTCTGTATCCGACGTGTGAATGTGAACGCGCCCAAAAGAACAGCACTCGAACCTAAATACATTGAATATGTTGAAACGTTTGTTTGAAATTTATGTCTTACTTCAAACATTAGCAAAGTACATGTTTAAGCCTGACTATTGCCAAATAATTACAGTGGTGCTTGAAGAAATCGATATTGTTTTATCATATCGATTAAGTAAAAAGTGAACGTAATGAGTTAAATAAGTCATCTGATTAATGTTGATTTGAATGTTTTTGTTTACAATTGCTATTGCTATTAAAGGTAACTGCACCGACATTTATTTATAATATTACAGAAAATCAATAAATTATTTATACAGTGGAATAAAAATTGTAATCCACTAATATCAAATCTCTTATTAAAAACACCATCTAACTGGCATGAACCATGAGTCACCTCGTTTTACTGATGTATTTGTAATAGACGGATTTTACCTACTGCACATCATGAAAGAGGTACCAAAACATTTGGCAATATTTCGAAGAAGATTTACAAATGATAACGAAACTTCCAGCATGAAGAATCGACGTTATATTTGATCAATATTTTCATCCCTCTATCAAGGACAATGAGAGGTCTCTACGCCACGCATGCACAATTTAATATCTTTGGACCAGATCAAACACAACCAGCTGATTTTGCAAAAGAAATGAAGAACATAAAATTCAAAGAAGCGCTAATTGATTTATTTTGCCTCCATTGGGCATGCGATGATAATGCACCAATGCTGAACAACAAAACTGTACATCTTAATTTCAATTGGCAATGGAAATAAGGTCGAATCCAAGATTGTAGAGAATTTATGTTGTGAGCTGCTAGTAAAATTATTTATCACGTATGTAGTATCAGTGATGAAGCCAATATCGTTATTAGAGGCTAGAGATGATTTAGTTTTACCAGGGGTAGAGTCCCCGTAAACCGCTAACATATCTTGAAAAATTGTCAGAGCGGATTTTCCTTATTGTTGAGGAATTCAATAACGGCGTGATATTCAATTTTCTCCATACTTGTTGATTTCTTCCCGATTAACTTGTTTGCACGTTGATAACTCAAATGTTAATGACCCGATTAGGTTTTTTGGAATATATACTAATGGTGAGATGCTCAATTAGTATCTATCTGGATACATGAACCTACCTTCACCATCCCCTCCATTCTGCGAACTTTTTGACCACCCCCCGTATATTCAGAATCATGTACGATTTTTGCTCACATTGACAGCCCAATATGACTTTCAACATACGTTTTTGTATTGTAGTCATATATGTCGTCAGACAGTTTCTCAAATTAAATACGTGCAGTCTCTTTGACTATATGTCGTCGACTGAAAAGCGTATGCGCGGTGCTCTGTAATGTACCGTTCGACGACGTCGTCAAAGAGCGAGTATCGTTCGTCTGTTAGCGCCCTAAGTGTTAACGGTTAATTTTTTTAAAGCCTAAATTAAATACTATCAAAATATTAGCCTGTCGTTAAAGTGTCAAATAAAATACTATATAATATTAATAAAATAACTTACTAGTGTATCTTGAACATCCTTATCACGAAAATAAAGTTCGTCAGGGAAAGTTCTAACGACGTCTTGCATTATCACTGCTTTAAGTTCATTATCACAAAAATGTTGCTTCCAAACGCTCTGTAAGATAAAAAAACCTACAAATATATAAGAACATGCTTACATTGGCTAAATGGCTTATTAGAATAACAGCATTTTTAGTACTCAGTAACCCGAATCTAAAAATAACAGTTAATAGACTACTAAGCTTGAAACACGATCTCATAAAAGTAGCTAGTAAGAAAATCGCACCCTATTTAAATATCAAAGTGAATATTTAATAGCAGATCTAGATTAGACATTAAAAACATACAGGGTAGAAATCTTCCGTTGATCGAATATCGCTTATATTAAAATACAAGGTGTAATCAAATTATCAACGAAAGTAAAAGTTACGTTTTCTTTCCATCATTAAGAAGCGGTTGTTGCTCCTTAATGAAGCTCTTTTTATCCAAGTTTTAAAAATATTTTTTAACCAAACTAACCTCATCACTTTGCGATAATGGATCATCACCGATGACAGCACGTGGATCCATAGAAAGCTTCGATTTCAAATCACTGTAGAATCTTCTATGACTTTTCAAACTGAAAAAAAAGTAACTTCTTTTTCTCATTCTGGTATTGATTTTCGGGAGTAGGTAAGGGCAAGTTTAGTTTTGCAATGATAGGCTAGCGAGACAATATGGTATCAAACACACACACACACACACAAAGTATTGTCATAATATAATAGATAGATGATTAGTGGTTCGGCTGAGTGAAACTGATCCTACCTTCGAAGCCATAAGTGATACGGGATTTGAGTCCGAGACAGAAATGAATACGAGTTTTTTATATTTCCACGAAAGGTTCCTGAGACGACTTGCACAAAAAGGCAAAATTTTAATTATTGACACCTCATTATAAAATCATCCATATATATTCATAATTTAATGAGTGCTGGACGGAGGCATAGCCAAAAAATGGAAGGGTTTTGCCATAATTTCTACGACTAGCAGGCGAATTGGAAATCGCAGTAAAAGACAATAATTAGGAAAACGTTACTGTCCATTTCCTGGTTTACGGGATATGGAATAGTGATTAAATCTGGTCGTTTTGGAAACTGTCGTTTTTTTTTTTAACTTCACCTATATGTTTGTTTGTAACGAAATTTTCTTACACGATTTTTAACCACTCTAAAACATCAGATTAATTTAAAATTACACACACTTATCAAAGACCGATGACAAAACAATAATAAAAAAAAAACATTGGAGAAATTTCTCTAAAAAAATCAAAACACGAAAACCTGAATTTTTTTTATAAATAACATGAATGATTAAGAAATTCACGCTTCTAAAAAAATAAATTATAGCCTTAAAGAGCTGGTGGTGCCCTCAGAGTACCCAGCACCAACCCATCACACTGTAAATGATAGTTTAAAAAAAACATGCTTTTATAGTAAACTGAACTAAAAAGTACAAAATAAATTTCAATATATCAATTAGGTAGTTACCGAGAAAATTAATGTCATTCTAAGAAAAGTGTGGATTGCTTTGTACTACATTTTTCTTACACTAACTCTGCATTTCGAAATACAAATAGTAAGGCATTTTGGTAATAAATAAGTTAATAATAAATAGATAAAACAATAAAACAATCAATTCCGCGCACTCGTGTAAATTATTAAATTTACATTTATCTAAAACTAGAATGTTTAGGCATTGTGGTAATCTATCTCCCATGTTCTTTCAAAATAATTTCAATATATATATAACACTGGCGTTAGTGTTTTATATTAATTCAAAACTAACTTATATAATATAAAATTATATTATAATTTTCATACAATTTCGAGTTGCTTTAAAGCAACAAATTCAATAAATTCTGTCTTAGTACGTACCGAAGAATTTTGTTTGTCTATCTCTGGCTTCCGACAACAACAATGCACGAAATTTTTATATGTATGTGGCAATGATATTATTTCCAATATTACGGACAATTAAGTGAAGAGGTTTAAGAATCGCTTACCAAAGAATTTAAAACATATAGAGAAATAGCTTTTGCCCGAGGCTACGCTCGCGTTAGATTTGATTTTGAATAAATGAATGAATGTCAATCTCAATAAGTAAAAAAGTCTACAAAACTTCCATATAAACAATATTCTTCACTAACTAGGTGCTAAAACCACTAAACTACTGGGCAAGCTGACTCGTGAGCATGAGAGAAGCAGTTTTCTCTTAAAGCTATTCCAGCAAATTTGACTTTGTCCTTGAGACTTGTTTATTATCATCGCGAAGCACACTTTGAGGGGAAACTGCAATAGTACAAATTAAAACGGAAGATCGTTTGGAATCAAAGGAAATCGTGGTATATAGTTTCCCCTGGCGCACACCCAATTAAAATTGTGGCTTCCACTAAATTTTTGTGTAAAGCTTTGACTATTAGCCTGGTTCCATGGCATAATTAAGGGGGTTTTAAAGTCCGCAACAACATAATAGATAACAGGGGTGCCCACGCCTGTGGTACAGCAGACTTGGTGGTTTCAGCGAATTCAGAAATCTACTGGGTGATTCGTAGCGTCGTCTATGTTGACTCATTTGTATCAATAGTTGTCAAAATTTTATTGTAAATTAATTTTTGAATAAAATACCGACCGCCTTTTACTAACACGGCATCTTCCATTACCGATAGGCATTTATTATATACCACGTCTTCAATGTGCTCTACATCCTGACCTAGTCTCTCTGACTGTCTTTTAAAATCTTCACATTCGTGCTCTTTGATTTTTTCCCCAAAGACATAAGGGATTTGATACTTGGAAGAACATAGATACAATTTTTCTCACTCTCTAAAGCAAACGAAGCTGGATCTTATTAACGTATTTACAGATGTATTTTATGGATTTTACCGAATTCCACATTCAAGTGGGCATTACATGTTCTTCATAACACTGTATTATAAGGGACTTCCCAGCGATTATGTATGTTTACACGTTTAATATAAACATAGAATCCACCGTCATCTGTATCTGTGTACCGAGGATAACCGTCATCGCCAGTTTGAGAATCCCTTATGAGAGCTTTGGGGTAACGTTTAGAATACATATAATATTTATCTTTTTTATATAATATTTTTCTTTGTAAACGGACGTGTGCCTAGTATCTCGGAATATTTTATTCTTATTTTAATTTAAATAAGTGGTGCCACAGGGCTTTGCCCCTTCACGTGAAGTGTTAGCCGACCAGTCTGCGGAGCCCCTAGTGAAGTTAAGGTAGAAAAAACCTAACTTTTATTTCTACTGCTCGTGGGATTGAATTCGTGCCCGCCGCGCTAACACCGAGCGGGCGTACCATTAGTCCACGGCCGCTGGGAGCGATGCACGCAAAATTTCCAACCAGTATCTACGCACATTACGGATGAAAGACACATTGCTCCTGTTTTTCTTGTAGGAATTTCATGTTGCCTAACATTCGAAGACACATTGCTATCGGATTTCTGTAGGCGCTTTATTGCCACCGACGTGAGCTTGAGCATTTTGCATATATTTCTTGTAGCTTCTTAGCATACACTTACCATGTCCTGTAATGGCTGTTTCACCGATGTTAAAACCTGCAAACAACTAAAATGCAGGGCTTGCAAGTCTTCTTTCTGCTTATCTTGCCTTAATATCACACCTGGAAAAAAGTCTCAAAATATGGACTCCGTCGATCCAATTAAGTGCCCTGTCTGCGCGAACATAACTCGGCGTAGAATCTCTGAAAATACACCGGTACGAATGACATCAGAAAAATCTATGGACATAACTATGCTATGGATACATCCTTGAGTACTCAAAAACCTACCAGTATAACTTTGGAGAAAATAAGTGAACTGTTGGACGATAAATTGGCTCCAACGTCTAGTTTTATGGTGAATCTACGTGCCGTGTGGGCTGAGGACGTGAGAGCCATGATATCAACCGAGATAGACATTGTGGTGCAAAAACTGAGAGACGAACTCACTGAAACTACCGATTTCATTATCAATGATCAAAAAGATATTAAGCTGGCAATTGCGAATAAAGAAAAATATATTAAAGATCTAGAATCGGATACTACTCGTCTGCAGCAGGAAATACGCTCCATTAATAGTCGGTTGTCTGCTATTGAAAAATTCTCAAGGGATCACAATGTGGAGCTTCAGGCAGTCCCGGAGGCCAGAAATGAAAACACCCTTACGATTTTTAAAAATATCTGCACTACCTTAAGCCTGAAACTATCGGACAGTGATGTCCATGCATGCCGCCGCGTAGCTAAAATGGACCCCGCCTCCGATAGACCAAGGAATATCCTGGTCACCGTTTCTTCTCCTCGTGTTCGTGATGGGATTTTATCTGCGGCTCATCGATTCAATAAAGCCCATCCTGCTTCAAAACTCAACTCATCTCATGCGGGTATTGAAGGAGAAACCCGCGGTATATACGTCTGTGAACATCTTTCGGCGGAGACCAAACAGATTTTTGCGGCGGCCAGGAAATTTATTAGAGAGAATGCGTATAAGTATGCTTGGGTGAGATTCGGCAGAGTCTATGTACGCAAATCAGATAACTCAAACGCGGTCCATGTAAAAAGCGCCGAAACGCTCAAGGGTTTGTTGTAGCTATGCTTAATTTAATTTTTATACTGATTAGTCATTACGTATTTTATTCAGTGCTCCGTTTGTTTCTATTATGGTGAAAATTTTTTACCAAAATGTAAACAGAATCCGCTCGAAACTTACCGCTCTTAATCTTAATGTACTGTTATGCAATTTTGATATAATATGTTTAACTGAAACTAATTTAAATGAAAATGTATTTGATAGTGAGCTTCTCGATGCAAGGTACAATATCTTTCGAAGGGATAGATCTAGCACGTCGGTTTATTCCCGTAAGACTAATGGCGGTGGTGTTATGATTGCCGTTAAGAAAACCATTGATGTATTCCGCCAATCCCACTGGGAAAGCAGAATGGAGGATATTTGGTTGACTATTGGCGCAGGCGAGTACAATTTGTCTAAATTACACATTTGTTTATGCTATCTGCCTCCTGATTTACCTATCGCTGATATTAATGATTTTTATTTTAATTGCCAAAATGTCATTCTAGACGGTGCGGCGGACGCATTTCTGATCTTGGGTGATTTTAACGTTCCTGATATTGTTTGGACTAACGCTGATAATTCCTACTCTTTCCTACCGGTTGTCGGCGATGCCATTGACAACAAATGTCGTGCTTTATTAGATACCATTGCTCTGTGTGAACTGTCTCAATATAATAATGTATTTAATGAAAATAACCGTATTCTGGACTTAGTTCTTGCTTCAGGTATAAATAAAATACAAGTAAGCGATACAGACCCGCTAAGTAAGCAAGATAAACATCACCCTTCTCTTGCGATTAATATATCTGGCATGTCTGTTATGCGCAACCTGAAAAATAAGCCCAATACTCATTTTAACTTCAACAAATGTAATTATGAAATGGTCCGGTCGGATTTGGTAAATGTTGATTGGTTTGAGGTTCTATCTTGCGATGATGTTGATGTACAGGTGGATAAATTTTATGATATATTGATGAAAATAATTACAAGTCACACTCCTTATACAAGGATAAATAAAAATTCACATCCCAAATGGTTTTCGAAGGGACTGATTCGTTGCCTGACCGAAAAAAGGAGATATCATGCGTTATACAAAAAATATGCGAATCCAAGAGACTATGACGCATATTCAGTGCTTCGTACTCGTTGCAAGCGACTTATAAAAGAGTGTTATGATAATTACTTGGCTCAGGTGGAGATTGGATTGAAAAACGACACTAAAACTTTTTGGAGATTTATCAGAAGTAAAAAGTCTAACCCAGATATTCCAGATACCATCACATATGACGGTCAGGTTTCCTCGGATGGTCTTCAAATCTCCGAACTATTTTCTTCTTACTTTGGTTCTGTTTTTGTTGATCATCTCGGTTACGCTGTCGATAATGGGTCCATACCTTCTCGCACGAGTAATGTTATATCTTCTATAACTATTGACACTCAGAGTATTGAAGTAAAAATTAAAAAGTTGGACCCTAATAAGAGTGCCGGTCCGGACGGAATTCCACCTAAATTCCTAATCAACTGCTGCAAGGAATTGTCGATACCTCTTTCTATTTTGTTTAACAACTCTCTTTGTTCGGCAACGTTTCCCTCTTACTGGAAAACAGCTCATATCGTACCCATTCACAAGTCTGGCGATAGGTCGAAGTGCGAAAACTATAGGCCCATCAGCAAATTATCTGCCATCGCCAAGTTGTTTGAAGCTTTAATTTATGACCATATTTATTTCCATATCTCTCCTTTGTTATCCGATAAGCAGCACGGTTTTGTTAGAGGTAGATCTACTGTTTCTAATTTACTAGTTTATAAGGACTATCTTTGTAGGGAGTTTGCTAAGCGGGGTCAAACCGATACCATTTACACCGACTTCAGCAAGGCCTTTGACAGGGTTGACCACAGACTGCTCCGTTGCAAATTATCGTCATATGGCATTCACGGCCAGTTACTTCGTTGGATATGTTCTTACCTAGAGAACAGAAGTCAATTGGTTACCGTTAAAGGATTCTTATCATCACCTATTACAGTAACATCAGGCGTCCCACAGGGGTCACACTTAGGTCCTCTGTTCTTCATTCTGTTCATCAACGATCTGGTTGAATCCTTGGTATGTCCTTCTCTTTTATACGCGGACGATCTTAAGATATTCTCCCCTGTGCACAATGACGCCGACTGTGAATGCCTTCAAAATGACTTAACCACTGTTGCTAATTGGTGCTCCCGTAATCACATGCAGCTTAATGTGGGCAAATGTTTTGTTATTTCTTTCACAAATAATACAAAACGCAAAATTATTTACACATATAGGATAAATAGTCTGTCCCTGGAACGTAAATCTGTTGTAAAGGATCTGGGAGTTATGTTCGACGAAGGTTTGACCTTTCGTCAACACTATGACCATATTACAACTCGTTGCAGTAAAGTTTTGGGGTTTATTTTGAGAAATACTAAGGACTTCAATAAACCTGACAGTGTAATATATCTTTTTAACACTTTGGTAAAAAGTATTTTAGAATATTGCTGTTCCATCTGGTCTCCCCATTACGCTGTACACACCGCAAACATCGAGCGCGTCCAGAATAAATTCTTGAAATCATTGTGCTTTCGCCTTGGAGTCAGTCGCAGATTCAGTAATTATGCCGAGCGTTTAACCAGATTCAAAGTGAACAGTCTAGAAGTTCGACGTAAAAGATATGATCTCCTCCTGTTGCATAAAATAGTCCACTCCAAAATTGATTGCTCGAGTTTGTTGTTCCAAATTAATTTTAACATTAATTACAGATTTCGTCGACCTAAACTCTTCAGATTGGAGGTTTTTAAAAATAACACCTCATTTTGCAATCCTCTGGTCAGAATGTGCCGCATGTACGATGAATTATCGTCGCGAAATCCGGAAGTCGACATTTTCCAGCGCAATTTGTACTCGTTTCGCCGTAGTATAGATAAAGCACTGTGCCTTTTTTAGTTTAATATATTATGTTTAATATTTTAGTATATGTTTAATATTATATTTTAACGGTACTTCAGTATTCCCAGTAATTTAATAATCTAATTATTTTGTTTTTTTTTTCTATCATTTTCAATTTTTATTATATATTTTCAATTTTTATTATTTATTTGATTTTAAAATCAATATAAATTGTAGCAATGAATTTAATCTTAAACAAATAGCGCATATTTTGTTTTAAATCTTAGTGTAATTTTAATTTTATTCCGTAATTTTAAATGTACATATTTAAGTTTATGTGGTTCAACTTGGTAACTCATCCGTTCATGCCTGCTATGTACACTGTTAAGGGTTAGAGTCTAGTACTTATCTAATTTAATTTATTATCATTTTAATGGAATAATAAACTGTAACCTGTTTGTGTACTAAATAAATAAAAATAAAATAAAATAAAATAAAATACACGTTATTCATGATAAATGATGAATTTCGATTAAAAGTTCCATAAGGTCCATGTGTTATGCATTACATTTAAAAATTTCGTGAAGCTTTGGATGTCGTTTGGGATGTAGTAGTTCAGTGCAAATAATATTGCCAATTTGATCCGGAGTATGTAACGCATGTTTTACTTTAAACATTTTTTATAACATTGCTCAAATTGAAAATTTTATCTTGAAAATGGGCGAATAAAATTCTGTAAAAGGGGTTTCACTAGGATTTATAAAAAAAAAAAGCTCGTATAGATGACATTGTCCTGTAGTCGGGGAACTCCTGTAATAATATGAAAATAATACTAAAATACTGTTTTTATTACGACCATTTCGAAATGAATCGGTCTTTTGATTAGAAACAACCTACGATAGTAACATTACATTTTCCAAAACAACTACATATTCGTACAATATAACTTATAACTATAAAATAATATTTTTTCCATATTACTTCCAATTATGGTAGAAAAAAAAAAGTTAAACTACCAGAATTAAACGGCCTATCTGATGTAGTATTGATGTGTTGCCGATTGGTTAGACGTCATACAGTTTTTGTTATGTTTGAAAAGATTGGCACCTAAATGCTTTCTGCAATCATAATGTGGTTAATAATATAACTCATTGCAGCGTGCTTGTATTCTAAAATAACATTATATTTTCGTGTTAGAAAAAATATCGTTTATTTTAAAAATGCCAACTTAACGAAACGGTTATATTCTTCATATGGGACAGATAACAGATCGCAGGGACCGACTCTGTGGGGCCTGGCAACAATTCAATCAGAATCTATACTCTGTAGCTGATCTATATACAAGTGTCCCAAAAAATAGTGTCAACCGGAAGTCCAGAGATAGAGCACCTCTTGGGCTATCCGAATCATCCCCATGTATGTTCCGCGAATTTTTGTAGCTTTCGACTTATGAATTTTTTACTAAAATTTTGAGAATGATTGACCTAAACAACTTAATAAATTAAAAATGTATTAAACTCTTTTGAGTTAATTTTTTTTGCAACTCGATTTACATGAAACGTACTTTAATGCTGTAAACATTTGTCTTCGTAACTTTGATGGAAGTTTTAAAAAAGATGGTACAAAGTGAAAAAATTACAGTCAGTGAATTTTGTCTTAAAATTTACTTTACATTTAAAATCTTAATAGGTAGTTTCATGGCTCCCAAGTAAGTTTAAAAACTGAGCCAGACTCGCAGCTTTCATAATCATTAAAAAAAAGTAGTACTTAACGGGCTACTTTTGCTATAATCGGACTTCAAAAAGAAAGGTGGAAAAATCTTAAAATTAGCCCTTTGAATACGAAGTTTTTTTTTGGCATTTTATCATTCCTTAAGTTAATTAAGTTTAAATAATTATTTATTAATATTCATTGATATTTTAAGTTATTAAAGCACTTTTGTTAGTATTAAGCATAACCTTGTATGATCGAGTCCCATATTGTGTGTCAGTTCTGTGTAATTTTTTTCTGCTTGTATTTAATTTTGCTTAACAAATAAATGTTTGAAATTTACTAATATAAAAACAAAATTACGAGAAAATCAGAGTAAGTATCTTAAAGAAAGACAGTAAATAGAAATATAATAGACAGTAAATTGTTTCCTACTGACTAGGCATTGGCACAAATAAAATATGTTAGTATTATCAAAAGTGTGTATGTACTAAGAATTTTAGATTTTATTTTGGTATTTTTCCTTTTTTTGTCTTTTTATATTTTCAGAATGTGGAGGAATTGCTAACACTTCTAACAAATTGTAAACAAATTATCTAATGCTTATTAATGAGCATTTTTAAATTTTTTACATACATAATAAGATCGATTCCATACCACTTTTGAGTGAAATAAATTTCCGATGCCAAAGGATAAGTGCTAGAAATAAGTTTTTGTTTTGTACTTCTGCAATGCATACTAATTATGGAAGAAACAACTCTTTAACTTGTGCATGCAAATCTTATAATAGTATTTTTTCTCAGATTGATCTATTTGCTATGTCATATGGGCAGTTTAAAAGTCAAGTTAAATTAGTATTGGAAAACAGTCGTAATTTTTAATTTGATTACTCTTGTATATTTTAATTTTTTTTGCTTAACTTTCATTGTTAATGTCATAGTATTTCTTGCTAGTGTTTGTTAGTTGTCAATGTGTAAAATATCTGTGGAAACTTTATTGTTGTATTGTGTATTCAATATGTGTTGTGTATAAGTCTAAAATTATGTATGTTTCCCTTGAAAATAAATAAAATAAAAAAATTAAAACACACCCTCCAAATTTGAAGTCTCTAAAATAAAATAATGAACACATGAATTATTAACTGGCCCATAAAAATGTTTAAAATAATAGGATAATTTGTGAAGTTATACCTGTTAACAATGTCGGCTTGCGGTGATGGTAGAGCTTGCAGCAAGATAGCCCATGCCAGGCCTCTTGGGCGTACTAATCGCTGCTCCAATGCAGCTTGCTTTAAACATTCCAGATTCCAGTCCGTTAAGCTGGGTTGAAAAAAATATTACGATTTAGGATTTATATCTAAACCACACCTGTTATATCATAGCACATTAAAAAATATAATTATTCGACAGCTATCCACATGCCAAAATTGTTGAAAAAAAGGTTTGTTCCTAACAAAGATAATAATCATACCTAGATAACCAGTAATTCAATCATACAGACAAGTCCAATGACCCTCGAACCAAATCTCCATAACTTCAGAGTATTTGAACTTGTGTATGCCATTATATTGTTTTATACTTTTAAAAAGGTGGGCAGGTTGTTGTAAAATAAAGTCCCTTTGAGGATTTTATATACATAAGAAACTAGTTCTTTTAAAAAAATATCTGCGATACAAATACCATTACGCTTGGTGATTTTATAAGATATCAAATATGGCATTGTGAATGCAAAAATAAAAGTTGATAATATGTTTGAGATTTTCATTTTTATTAAAAAGTTACAGACTTTGCTAATGCAAACCAAGGTGAATTTTAATAAAAAAGTATCTAATCTTTTTTATCAAAATTTACCTAGGTTTTGCATAGGGAATATTATATCTCAAAAACTAATGCTCTCTTTAAATATTTTGATGAATTATACTGCTGAAAAGGTTACAAAAGGGTATCAACTAAATATTTTGTGTTGCATATTGTGAAGCTAAACACTTGTTAAAATTAACTATACCAATTGCATATCGGAAAATCAACCTATATTTCAAAATTTTGTTAAGTAACACTCAAACTGTTAACCACAAAATATCACCAATTATTCATAATTACCCTCAAAATAAGGCACAAAAGTAATAATGATTTGGAATTAACACATTCAATGCCACCAACTCGCAGGATCTACGTCAGTGAACTTGCCTAGCGAGTAAGTGGCATTGAATGTGTTAAAGGAAATCATGAGATATATTTGGGCACAAGAGATAGAGATATTATTTTATTTTGCATTAATTGCTGTCATTATAATTTTGCCTCTTCGGCTCTTTTTTTTCATGTCCATTTTCAAATTTCAATAGAATTGCACTACTGACCTCTTTACAACCAACTTATATATATGTATATACAATACCTTTTTATATTATACCATGTTTTTATACCTCTTTACTTTGTTCTATATTCATACTTTGTACATATCATAAATATCACTATGTCATAGTTTATACTCATAAAATAAAAGTTCAAAATAAATGTCAGTGTCCAACAACAATTGGTTTCATTCACAGCCCTATTATAAAGTATAACTGACTACTTGTAGTTTTGCTAATTTGTGCTACTTATTGGTATTCCATGTTTTTAAAAAATAATTAATCAAATTCTCAATTAAAGTCTTGGAAAATCCAGGCAAACGAGTAAACAAAGGCCAGTTTAATTTGACAAAGGTTAGCAAAATATAAATTCAAATTAATACGTGTACTCACACATAATCAACAATTTCGGTATTAGTCATACATGGAGAGCTTGATGAATCGTCGGTATCCTGAAATGATATGTTCTCATTGGAGATATAGGACAAAACTAGCCGTAAATAAGTAACAAAAACATTATTACTGACCATGTTGTTTGTATAAAGACAAGATAAAAATTAAATCATAGCCGAAATTATCCACTAATAAAATGTATATGCTACTTAATTATTCTAGAGCACACTTATTGTTATTGTACTTAAAATACACAAAATAAGGTATTTTAGTGATATTCTTTTTTGAATATTTCAAGCACAGAATACATTTAACAAATGTCAGTTAGTTTATCGTTTTATTTTTTATTTTTTTAATTATGGCTTGCACGATTTGAGCATTTAGCCAGTGTCAAGTAAGTATAATTGCAGTTATATATTTATATATTTTTTGCTAGGTTTCAGTAAATGTGTGGGGTTTTACTGAAACCTGCCCGTGGACTTCTTGAGAGAGCAACTTCCGCTGCTTACACACACACATTACATTAATACGGGCGGATGTTTTATCCACTATCATGCATCCTGTGCATAAACGGCACTCGGGGATAACTAGATTTAAAAGGTGCCTCGGTAGCTACACGAAACTTGTAGAACCGACTTACTATCGTAGAGGATTCTGGTATTGCAATCCTTTACCTCCCGTGCATCTCTGGGGCCTTCTTCTTACCATTTGATATGTCCAGAAAAGATTTTATAATTAAAGTATAGATAAAAACCACAAGCAATGATTATTTGACTAATAAGAACATAAAAAGTATCGAGTACCATGAAAAGTATCGATTCTTACACAGTATGGTATTAAAAAAAAGTATCGAATACTAAATTACTAGGTATCGTAACCAAAGCATCGAGTATACTCAGGTATCGATACTTTTTGCGGATACCTACCTACGGATTTAATTAAACCTTCGTAGTCTTTTGGACGGGGTGTAAAAGATACTTTTTGCTGTTTTGTATTATTTGCATATCTTATTTGCGTTAATGATCTATACAAACCAACACAAGTTTTTACAGTAAAAATTAAAACTACTAAAGTGACGCAAACCGCTCCTACCTATAAGTCTCAGTAAACAATAATAAAGGCTTTCTTCGGCTTGAAGACGAAACCGTTTACCGAGGCCATAACATATACATGAAATGTATTATTTGACATATTGAACAAAGAAAAAAAATGTGTACAATTCACACGTGGTAGAAGTTAAACCTTCAAAAATTTTGTTTTCAAGATAATAGGACGAATGTAAAGGGGTTTAAAGGTTTGTGCACAAAAAATGTCAAATATTTGGATAGGGGACACTTATACAAGCATAAAATGTTATGTAACATAACATCATAAAGCGTCACGTTTCTGAGTTATTCAAAGATAAAAATGACAGTTGTTATAACGAATTTACTTATTTATTTTGTAGATATTTCATGTTGTTTAAGTTTTTACTTTTAATATGAATCAGACAAAGAAAGAAAACAAATATTTTAATACTAATAATAGATTTTGTTCCTTAATAACTTTTTAATACAATTCAGTATGACAATCAGATATAAATGTGTTTCATTATAATGATTTGTTGTATTACCTATACCTTTATTTTGGTGAATAACTCCGAAACGTGACGCTTTAGGATATCATGTTAAATAACATTTTTTGTTTGTATAAGTGTCCTCCATCTAAATATATAACTTTTTTTGTGTACCGCGATTTTGAAATAAAATATAAAAATGGCGGCCGACGTTTAGGGCCACCCTCCATACAAAAATCTTCAAACCCCTTTATATATACTCTTGTAAACTTCTTTTTATAGAAATTCTAAAATTTCTTTATAGTAAGTATTTATAAATCACTTGTCGTTAAGGCAGCGTTCGTAAAAAACATCTCGATCTTCTTCTACGGTCTATGGTCATTTTGTGCTACGATTAAAATGTCTCTCGTTTCGACGGGGTAATATGAAACACTGAAAGTCTATTTTAAATATTGGTGAAAGAATTAATCTGATGAGTAGTCTTGGAGATTGCAAAGTATAGTTCCCGGCATATAAATTGAACCTGGTTTTGAAATCACGTGAAATGCGCAGTAGTGAATAATATACCTAAACTTGCTACTGCGCATGTCACGTGATTTCAAAACAAGGTAAAACTTATATGCCGGGGACTATATATCCAACCAAACTTACAAACATAAAAATATTGCCTCTCTAAAATATTAGTAAAGATCGCTCTTATGGGACCCCAGTCTATACTTTATCTCTTTGATTCACAAACTATACTATACTACGCATCTATGATTATTATCATACAGCCCCATTTTTGTAACTCTATGATTATAGAAATCGGTTTAGTTCTTACGCTGGGAAAATGTAACAGACACACAAATATTTCATATTTATATATTATTAGCATGGATTAATAATGATAGTTTCTTTCTTTGATATAGGGCCAAGAACAAAAATTGTTACCCATTTAAGTTTCTACTGGTTAGTAAAAGATAAACCTACTTTATACTGTACCTATTTTTTAAAAGTTTTACAAGCATTTAAATTTGGTCTAATAAATATTTTTGGTAGACTTTTCCGATTTCCCGGTAAATAAGTGCATGTCCATTAGTATATTATACTAATAGACATGCCGTACCCGTATAACGTGCAGTAATTTCATGGTTTGAGAAGAGTGACGAAGATAGCAGATGCTTTCGGACTAACGCTATCTCTTTCCTTATAGGCGATTGACTCTCAATTTTCATGACAGGTACGGCATAATACATATTTTAAGAGAGATAAAGATAGTCCGAAACTTAGTTGGATCTCTTTCTTTCGTAGTGTCACAATTCTCACCGCTAGGGCATGTCCATTCCATTAGTATATGTCGATGTATTTTAATAATGATAATACTCGTTTTGACAGAATCAAAGGGCTGAAAAAAATCCATGGATGGACTAACAGTGACAGTTAGAATTCAGAGATACTCGTAAAATTTACAAATTACGAGTATTTATTTGAACATAATGCGTTGTTCGATACTTTACTACTTTATTGAGTTTTGTTTAAACCCGCGAAAAATTGTTTAATGCATTTGTAACGAGGCGCCATAGCTATATTGGCGACTCGTTGCTTTCATTGCGCTCTTCTCTGGCCATTTTTCATATTTTCTTTTCTCTTGGTTTCCTATTACTGTCTCTTTTTATTTGTTTTGTTCGAAGTTTATTCTTACCAGAGTCAGCGCGTAGAGCGGTTGACTCACGGATAATAATCATTTAAATATATTTATACTGCTGAGCAGTTATAACAAGCTCACAAGTATAATAAGCTCATAAGCATAATTCACAAGTTTTCCTGTATATATATTCTGTACCACCAGTTCCTGTTTATAAGTCTATAAGTTTCTTTAAGGCACTTTTGTAAGTAGCCCTACCTTTTATAATATGTTTTTAGTGATAAATGTGAAATTGTTTTTGTATTCAGTGTAATTTACCTTTTTTTATATAATTGTTTCAGTTGTGCCTTAATTTCATAAATACAAAACTTAAGTGACTTTGAGTGCTTTTATTTCTCCGGCTGCACCCCGTCACACATTTTCTTGATAAAACACAACTTACGAGTTCTGTATTTTGAATAGGCATTTTTAACACTTCTCGTGACTAGACTATCCTTGTGTTTGGCAGAAAAAAGCGCTTGCGAGCGTTTACCAGCGCTGAAAAACAAACTATACAGTTTTCGGGCCGGACACGTTTGCTAACTTCAGTTACGCTGACACAATCCGCCATTTTGTTTATTATCGCTTAGCAATCGCCATTTTTCTTACAAGCGCTCGCAAGTGCTTTTTTCTGCCAAACACAAGGTATAAGTCTTATTTTATTTATACTACAAACTTAATGCTTACTAGATAGGTACCATAGAGTACATTATACCACGGGAAGTAGATACCACTATCGATAAATACCCATATAAATCACCTACGGCAGCTTAATTAATTCTAAAAAGAACACTTTAAGTAGGTGTATTATTAAAATATAAAGTTAAACATTATTAAACTGTCTATAATACAATAATACTCTAATATTACTTTTAATATATATTTTGAACCAACCTATCGAAATTCATCAAATACCTATATGCTTTGAGTCTTCTGAAAGCGTGTACGAATAAAGGTCTTAATTGATCAATTATCCCTTACAGGTGACGCATGAAATATAAAAAAATTGGTAAAAGACTCATGAAAGATAATTAGTAGCAGACATATACATCAATTAGTTACTTTTGTTATTTATTGATTAGTTTTATTTATTACGAAATGGATACAATAATCATAACTGTTTAAGTCATTTTTCAATGTGGATCTAATATCTTTGGCATAAAAGTTAAGCTTCATATCCCCTACATGGTAATACAGATTGACTATTGTTTACGTTTTTACCAAAAAAAAATGATTTAAATGCTACCAATACACCTTAATTTTATTTATTGTAAATATTGATGCTTGTTTGAATTCCAATGACTTTTAATAACACAAAAGATATTCATCCAACAACGACGCCATTACGTGGGTACAAATGACATAGCTACTGGCCACGTTATTTGTAAAACGGCGAAAAAAAAAACTGTTACATTTTATATTAAAAAAAAAACAATAGTATATCTACATCGTACAAAATTTATAAAAAAGTCTGTTTGCATTTGATTTTTTTTATAATAAAATATTTTTTTTGATTAAAAGTTAATAATAATCATAAGAACTTTGATTGTAGCGCCACTCTGAACTGCAAAATTAAGTTTGTGCAGACTAAATGACAAAGATCGAGTGATCAGATTCATAGTCTGTGGATCTTTCTCTTTTTAGTTAACGTACGCTCTCGCTCCTCGTATAATTGTCGTTTTTTGGTGTAATTCCTAATTTTTTTGCGATATACATAGTGTTTAGAAGTCTCAGTTTCTATGTGCAGTAGATGTTTACAATTATCGTCGTTACAATGGATTGTGATAAATTAACTGTAAATGAACCTATACGCGAAGTAACATCGCAAGCGCTGACTGCTTCTGCTTTCCTACTGCGATGACCAAGCGACAGCGGGAACCATGATCGCCAATTTACCGCTTCTTTTTGCCAATGGTAACCCGACGGCACTATCGAAAATCAGTGCCGAAGAGCTGGAAAGGTTTATAAGTTTTATGGTGACATGTTCCTGGGGTCATGACACTGCCAAAGATATACGACAGCCTCCCTGGTGGCCGAAAAATGTAGCATTTTCCCACCCTTTTGTCAGACCTGTAGAGGTGCCCAAAGATTGGGAAGCACGGTTGAAGAATCTTGTTAAGAGATGCTACGATTTTCACAAAAGTACCTTCCTGTTGGTGTTTTCAGCACAGCTGGCTCGCTACCCACGCAACAGGCTCAGGTACGTAGACAACCGAGATCATACGACGTCTCTCTACTACCGACCAAGTGGTCGGCTGCTCGTCACATTCAGAAATGAGAATATCTTCTATGATCGAGATGTTCCTATTGAAGTGGAGGAGTCATCTCAACCAGCTGACATATATTTGTGTGACAGTTGTGACAGTCACTTTGATAATCTAGATTTACTTACAGCACATGAGAGGCTTTGTAATAATGAAACTTCAGCATCAACATCATATAATGGTGGCTTATCTGAGTTTCTTTCTGCACTAAAGCTGCAACCTATTGGAAATAAGGGAGAACCATCTAATTCAAACAACTACCATAGTGAAAGCAGGTCCAGGAATGTAAGAAGTGCAGCAAATATTGATAGGGGTCCGCCTTATCCATTTTCTTCATTGGCTTACATGAGGAATGCTAAATCAAATATACAAAGAGACACCAGCTATTCTAGGGAGAGAATTGAAAGATACTGCTGCACCCCATTTCCAATTAGTAAAACTTTAGCTAGTAAAAGTAGGAATCAACAGTTTCCTATAAGGTACAGAAGACCAATAGATCATTGGTACAGGCGACACATATTTCCTAATCAGCGAAAAAAAAGGATTCTAGATCTGAAAAGTCAGCTACTGTTTCTAAAATGCCGACCAGTTTCAGTGGATCTTGAGCAGATGTCAGAGAAGGCCATCCAGGAATATATTGACAATTTGAAGCTGGAGGCTGAGAAGAGGCGAATTGCTGCAGAAAAAGATGTCATTTATGTGGATGGAGTGGAGTATGGTGAACAGATCTTGGCAACAAATGCAAGGGACCCACTGAAGCGAATAGAAGAGTGTGAGGTGATTGATCTTTGCTCTGATGATGAAGGAGGAAGTGTAAATGAGAATTGTGATCCGCGAGCTGGAATAGCTTGCGTGATGCGTGGTGGTGCAGTGTTGCGACGAGCGGTGCCGCCAGCAACGCCTCGACAGTTGCCTGCAGAGCCATGTGGTGCACGCCACCGCCCTTTGCCAGCAGAACCTTGTGGTGCACGTAATCGCCCACTCCCAGCTGCTGTCCTTCAACCACACCCTGTTATTCTCATTGCGCACACACTCAACCATTTACAGACTATATCTCTAGAGTGACTCAAGAGTAATTTTCCTGTAATTAATAGGTATGTTACTGATTATTTATTACTCCTTTAATAGACTATTAAAAATTTTAATGTTCTTTGTATGTTTCATTTAAGTTGCAAAAGAGGGGAATGACTGAAATCCTGTATTGTTGTAAATATATTTTCTTTCATGGTATATTCATATTGACCATTATTTGATCAAGGAGACTGAGTTATTTAAACGTTTAACTGGTCCTTAGATTTAACTTCTGGTTACCTACTAAGGTTTTTTAAAGTATGACTGCCTTATGAATTAATATTTCAGTTATTATTTATTTTACTTGTATAACGATTAATTAAATGGTGGCCAATGCGAACTTACCTTGGACCCAGGTTTAACTTTATTTAATTATGTAAAAATATTTAATTGCACCAGCAGAGTTATTGTTACTTAATGTATTCAGGATCCATTCATTAAGAAATAGACCATTTTGTGTTATGTAAACATGGCGCCCAAGTACCTAGGACAAAATGTCTGACATAAAGGTAAACTGATACTCGGTCTGCTGTGATATTTTGTATTATAAAGCCATTAATTTGAGCATGTATAATAGTTTTTAAGTAGCTTAAATTTTATGTTTTTTTATAATTAGTTTTAATTTAATTTAATATTACTTACACCTGATTAGTTTTATTTAATTTAAATCTTCCTTGAGTGGACATTTGTACATGTCATACGTACGAAGAAGACTATTTGCAACTAAATTAAAGCTATTTCATCGATTATTTGTGTTTTCCACATTTTAATCAACCTACTACACCTCCGTTATTAACAAGCTTTTCATAAGAGTAATTAATTATTGCTTCACAATCACATGCACGGTAATAGGTATATGCTCTACGTCTTATGCCATTAACAGTGGTCAGGTTGAAATTAATGAGTGTGCGTTATTCCACAAACATTTTATTTTTACTGTTACCTAAGGGATGTTTAGGCTGATTGCAGCAGCGCAACCCATCAATTACCATATCTGCAAGCCCTGTGAGACGCAATACTAAATTTAGTTGTTGTCATGGTACCAAATACTCATAAGATCTATGTGGGTTGCAAGAATGGTGCACTCAATCCATGTGCATTATTTTCCTGAATAGTTTTTATTTCCAATAATTATAAATAAAGTTTTAAAGGTGTTACGTTTTCTTGTGGTAATTCTTGGTCAAAATCATTACGGCCGTCATCTATGGACACAGAGATTCACTCACAATCACAAAGATAGAACGATAGAAAAGATAGAATCACGATAGAAAATTATTTAAAATACATTTACTACTAAGTATAGTAGTAAATGTATTTTTCCATATCAATCAATTGACATTTAAATAACAAGTTTATAACTTCAGAATTATTGGGGCTCTAAATCAAAACCCATCCCTTTTTACCGCCTTAAGACTTATAAAGCTGATGCCCAAGATCTACATTATTTTTCACCATTCATAATTTTTTTTGAAATTGAATATTTAAAATATATATTTAAAGAAAAACATCAGTATTTACAAAAAATGTGCGTTAAATTTATCACTTCAGGAGATAAGTCGATTAGATTAGTTCCAAAAAATAAGAAACTCGCAGATACATTTTTATTTGAAATATATTTGGACTGTTTTTTCTCAGTTGATACTAACCGCATAGTGCAGGCGCACTCTGCCATACGTCGCAAGAGGTGGGTCCAGATTGCTATGCAGCGTCCTTCTCTGTCGTACTGGATAGAATGGATACACTTCTTGCACGTTTTCATATGCTTTAATTTTTGAAATTCAAAGCTTTGCAATCATGATTCTTAATTGGTTTTTGCAAGCAACCGTATACTCTGGTACCATAAAAAAAGACAAGCTTTATTTTGAAATGTAATCTATTTAACTTATTCGTTGCGGCTCGCGCTCGTTGGCGAATTCTTTTTCATTTCCAGGTGCAGACTACGCCCATCGGCGTTGGCGTTACACGTAAATTGCTCATAAAGTGTAAAAAAGCTTTTAATATGAGTTTGTTTTTTTATCAATATAAGTCCGTTATGTGAGCCATATTAGGATATGAAGGTTTAAGAAATATGATGAATTTCTACGCAGGTGCTGAAAACGCCAATTGGCGTATTCCGTTTATATTATATTATTGAAACTTATTTTTAGAAAAAATCGTATTTATGGTATTCTTTTGAAGGTGATTGATGTTAATATCGTTAATATCATTTGGATAAAAAAATAGAGTGAAATCTATTTATTACGACTCCGCTTATATGTATTGACCAACCACTTTATAAGACGTAATTACAGTGCGAATGGTTTTCAAATAAATTCTTATATCCCGTCCCCAGATCCCATTTGGCCACCCTGGGCAGCATACCTTGCGCCTGTCGGTAGGCGATATGAATCGTACATTACGGAAACCAGAAACAGTGACGACGCCTATAAGTATTTGTGAAAAATGGAAACATTCATATTCTACTTTACCTTATAAGTTGAATCGTAATATTATATTACCAAATAATGAATTAATTGTTTAAAAAAAAAATGTACAGACTGTAGATTGGGAGGCTTTTAGTGAATTTAAACACGAAGCGGAAGTCACGTCGTCACTGCTCGTCAAAAATATAGACCTACGCAAACGTATTACCCATTCCGTGTCGAACTGGCAACACCGGTCTCGCGAAATCCGCACGCCTCTATGTTACTACACAAATCAACCAACCCGTGCTTAGCTCGCGTCAACTGCGCACGCTTTTGCGATCAAGCAACGTTATAAGAGGTTTTAAAAACAGTATGCAATGAAATTGAACACGGTTGTTTAATTGGTGTGTTCAAAAGTAAATCCGTGCTGATTTAGCACATTGTCTAGTACATGTTTGGTCATTGCGACCTATTTGTTACTGTACGTTTGAGGTTATTTTTATTTTTATAAAGTGCATAAGTGAAGAGTTAAGTAAGTAAAAGTATTTTCAATAAAATTACAAAAGATTTTGATGTAGTCAACAATGACAAACAGTCGAGTGACAGTTATGTGCCAGCTCCAGTGCTCACATGTTGCCGTGGCTCAGTTATTATAATTTGCAATATATTTTTTTATTAAAAATCAGCAAAAGCCCGCGCGATAGGCAGCCTTTGTGATATTGATTTTGTGATTTTGACGGCACAGTGGTGGCATGCGCGTGAGCTGTGCGCGGTTACTGGACAGTACTTGGACATTACAACATTACTTTATTTTTCTAAAATAAAAGAATTTTTCTAAAATAAGAGTAGCCTAAATTACTCCTTATTACATGAGCTACCTGCCAATAAAAGCCATCAAAATCGGTCCAGCCATTTCAGAGATTAGCCGGAACAAACAGACGGACAAAAATGGTAAAAAATGTTATTTTGGTGTATGTACCGTATATATATTCATATGCATGTAGTAAAAACGGTTATTTCAATATTACAAACAGACACTCCAATTTACTTAATTTAGATGACGGAGAATTCGATTAATAATTGTGCTAGTTTAATGAAACGTTTTTCAAAACAGGCATTCTATCGCTTGAACATAGAGTGTCAGAAGGAGCATTTCGCAAAATAGTTGCTTAGTGGTTCGTGATTTTTTGTAATTTTTGTGCTAATAATAAATGTTTTATTAATTGTTATGTTTCATTGAAATCCCATTCACGTAAACTTACACAAACTCATGAAACATATTAATTAAGGTGAAATACACTTGGCAACCATACAGTCATAACAGCGGCGTCGCGGCGGGCGGTGGTAGAAGCAGCAGCGGTAACAGCAATGATAGCGGTACTTCAACTAATACCGTCGTCGCTCATTCAAAATGCTTTTAAAGACTCAAACAGTTAAAGAGTTATGTCAAAAAAGTGTTCAGTTCAACTGCATACTTTTTTGTAAAACCTCATAACGTTGCTTGATAGCAAAAGCATGCGTAGTTGACGCGAGCTAAACACGGGTTGGTTTAATTATGTAGTAATACGAAGGCGTACGTATTTCGCGAAAGGGAAATACGCCCTACGCAATTACATCTACTTGGATAACATAATTTTCCAATTATTTTGATATAAAAAACATTTTATGGCGTAATACAATGATCTCTAACATTATATTGCATCTTGTTTATTTACATGTAACTTGCAATAAACAAAGAATTATGAATTTATAACCTTTCTTTGGGATAAATTTTAACCTATTGAGCGCCAGCGACTACTTTAGGCGTCACTCGATCCCCTTGACTAAGACGCCGTAGGCTACTAGAGGAGTCTAAACTTCGCTTTTTTGCGATATTCAATTCTTTTAGAAGATTTGAATTATCAAATATTTAATTTTATCGGATCGTTTTCATTATATTTACTAAGTGCTTACATTTTTATTAGCAATTTTAATTCATGTCTTCATACTAAAAATTAAATCTAAACTTTGTGTTAAATTTTAATCTAATTTTAACTTCGCGTGACGCCTTTGACTCCTTTAGGTGTCAAACAGTGATGAGCGTTTATCGATTATTTTTTATTAGATATTTGTAGACGTACACCAAAAATTGTATGTAGTGTCAACATAAGTTATATATTAAAATGAGGATTTTTAATATCAACCTAAGTATGATGATATATTATGATTAATGATTACAATATATGTTAATAATCCGGTGAAGGGCAGCCTGATGCCATATTACGCTCTCCTCTAACTTGTGGAATACATTCAAGTATTTGGACGTTTCCTAATTAACCATTTTCGGGTTGCACCTTTTTAGTTCAAATGCTACTAAAGCAGCAAAATAGTCTAGGCAATCGGGTTTTTTTGTTTTCTTTGATAAAGGAAGTTTTCTCCCAACACTGATTCATTGTCTTTGTTATTTACCTATTGGAGTGTGTATTATTTTTACCTGATTCTTTATATTCAATATGTTTTAGAGTGCTAGGAAGCATAAAAATGGAAAATACTGATTATTGATTAGGTATTCTTTAAAAACAGGAATACCTAAACATGTCCCAACACTATTTTGTTTCAAATAACTTGTACCAGTACGCCAAAGACGCCTAGAGGTGTCAAGTAGTGCTGGAAAATTTTGTTACATATATTTCTGAATACCCATTAACATATTATAGATCTATTTTGTATTTTATAATAATAAAAAGTTTGATACAGATTCCCCAAAAGTGTTTTATTTATTTGTCTTTGAATTTATACTGTTTTATACCGCTTAATACTTAGAATATGCATATAATATCGATAAAATTGTAACATCACTAGTGTGAGCAATGAACACGAAATCATTTTACTAGGCCGGCGGCGGCGTCAGGGGCTAGTTTCCTTAAAAATCGCTGGCGCTCCATAGGTTAAATAATCATTAAAACATATTATTTAAATATTACTCTCAAATAAATAAAATACCATAGCAGTTCATAAATTAAGGAGTTATGAGATAACAAACGTAAGAAAACAATCAAATTGAGAACCTTCTATATTTGAACTCGTAAAAATACGTTAACTTTATGACAAATAACATAGTAACCATAACTCGCACGTATCAGGTCCTCAGAGTAAACAGGACTGGAGTAGCCATTAGTCAATTTCTCGTACATATTTTTCTGCCATTTTTTGCGGGGGGTGAGGTTACTACTACATTCAATGCCAGCACACAGGAACAAAAACTCTTTGCGTGTTTACAAACGCACACATGCATAATACGACAAACATATTTAAAATACACGCACACGTGCTTAAAATAGTGTGTTAACGTTCTATTCAAACACACGAATGTCATTGTGTGAGAAGTGACATGACATAGCACGAGAATATCGATATCGATAAATCAGTTTCGTTCAATGAATGAATGTATTAACTTTGCGTTAGTATTCCTACATTATTTATTAAAAATTACATTAAATTAATGATGATATTACACGATACAACAGTCAGTTTCGAAGGCTATATCCATAAAATACAAATTGAAACTTAATAGTTTATTGCATTTAAAAGATATTTATAATAGGTGTTATTATATATATATAGAATTCACTGTGGACCCTTTCACGTATAACCATAATGGAAAGGAGGAACACTGAAAAAATATTTTTAACAAAGTGAAAGTGAATATAGTTAGTTTTCTCAGATTTTTACTTTGACCGATTGATTATTTGTATTTTTTGCGATTTGCTTACATCACCTTTTGCAGGTATTTCCTTTTCAACTTATTCTTTTACCTAAAATTAATACATTTAAATGTAATAAACTAAAACTGTTATAATATAACATGTTTATATCTATTTGAAACATAACTAGTTATATAATAAACTAAGAGGATCATTCAAGAATAATGTTGGCACAACATGGACAACTAATCTTCTTCTATTGTTAGATAATTTTTGAAACTGAGACGGCTCAAAATGTATGGAACATATAGTACTTGTTCTTGAAGATGCCCAAGATGCCCTATTACCTATTACAAGCATGAATCCATTTTTTTCGTATGCTGTTTTCTTTAGGAAAACTGAATATGAAAAATTAGATGTTTCCGGGCATGTCAAAGCTTAAAGTATAAATACCAACAATTAGTATACCGCCTAGGGGCAGAGTATATTTGCCTGAACTACACATACCGATCATTTCTAATTTTAATACTGCAATACTATCTTCCAATAGCTTTCATTTATGTACAAAGGACTTTTGGCTTCATATACCTTACTCTTATCTTGAAGTATTGCAGTTGGACAAGCCGGTTTTTAAAAGGAGCTATAAATGCTACAATATTAATAAAAAACTTAACTTAAATGTTGACGATGACATTTAGCTATTACCATACTAAAATGTCATCAAAATCCGTCGCGTAGTTTTTGCGTGATGCGTGCTCAAACATACATACAGACAGACAAAATGTTCAAAAATTAGTGATATCGCTTCCTCTACTCTCATTACTAGCCATTTGGTTTAAGGTGGACTTGACCTTTTTTATTCTATATCTTTACAGTTTTATTCTCGTATGTATAATATCGCAGGTAAATAGTATAATTCAGCACTTTACATACGGCTTCATCAGTTTAAAATCACATACCATATTCTTATTTGGAATCATCATTAATACCTGGTAATAATTACCGAAACAAACTGTAATTTATCTAAGCTGTGTTTTATTATCGTTAAGAAAAAGAACTAAGGATAGGGTATGTGTTTTTTAAACTGATGACGCCGAATGTTAACTGCGGAATTATACAATTTCCCTGCGACACATAGATTTAAATTAAAAATACATATTTTCAATTTAAGTATGTTACTTTCAGTCATTCATTCATTACTCACTCGTAAAATCACAATATCGATGAAGTTGACATCACTATTGTGCAAATAAATATTGTACAAATTAATAAGGGTTGCTGATTACAAAATAAAAACAAATTGTCCTGTGTCTCGAAAAAAAATTTTGGTTTCTTGGAAATGATCGGGTGTGCTGGTTAGGCGATGGTACCCTTTTAATCGTGCTTTTTTATGAAGTCAGGGACACTGTAAAGATATACAGCATTAGTACTCTTAATGTTTAGGAGCCCCGCCCAGCATGAATAAAAGGGCAGAGTTTGATTATTATTTTAATTTATTATTTTATATTTCCATGTTGTGTGGCAAAGAATAGGCTTCAAGCAGCCGCAAAAGTGTAGGTATGTACTTAATACTAAACTAAAAATAAACACGCAACGTAAATTGTTAAAACGAAATTATAATTGGTAATTAATTAAAACTAAATTACAGTTATTTATTACCAACAAACTTTTTCTAATTTTTGTCTTAATTAATTGAAATGCGATAATGGTCAACCCTAGGTAGTCTCGTGGGGAGTGCGGCCGTGACGTCATCAAACGAACTTTGAGCGCTAATTTTGAAATTGTAGTCTGCTAAAACATGAAATTATGAATTAAATAATAATCAAATCCTAAAAATTATACTTACAAATGAAAGGTGACGCCATCTTTTTGCATACTAGATATTTTCGAATTATTTTAACAGTAGAAAACAGCACAGGCAGGCATTTTCGTGGGAGCTCTGCACGGTAAGACGTTCTGATTATTATGGTTCTAAAATGGCTTTTTTTTTTTTTTTTATGCAAAATGCACCCTCCGGACACGGGGGAGGGAGGTGGTGAATCCTCTATGGATACTTCGGGCCGGCCCGATAGTTATGTCAGACTCGTACTGACTAAACACCACCTGGGATTGGCTTGCACCCGGAGAAGGTCATAAGCCGTCATCTGAGGCGACCACCCCTCTAGAGAGGGGTGGCGCAAGCGCTACTCACCTAGGTGAGAGAGCGCATAGAAAAAACGATTGACTCCCAGAAGGGGGGTCAGTCGTGAATGAAGTTAAGTCGGCTGGCTCCCAGAAGGGGGGCCAGTCGGCATCTGAGAGGGCTGGGGTAGACCTGATGGGTCTGTATTGGCTCTACGTTTGGCTGATTCCTGTGCCTCTAAGAGGAGGTTCAGGTCAGCTGACAATTGATTGGGTTGGTCTGTCAGGACAGACCTAGGTCGCCTAGACAGAGGGTTCATGGATGAGGAAGGAGTGCGGATAAGTGGATTAGAGTGGCTCTCTGCTGTTTCGAAGAAACGTTCAGAGGCCTTTAAGAAGTATTGTTGGAGAGTAGGGAGTTCAAAGTCCCTGTGCAAGTCCGCGTTGCGGACATACCAGGGAGAATTTGAGGCCCTACGTATGAATAGGTTTTGAATCACCTGCAATTTATTAAGGACTGATGCCTTTGCATGTGAGAAGATCGGGGACGCGTAGGTCATCACCGGTCGTATGCAAACCTTATAAAGTGTTCGCTTGTTTCGAAGTGACATGCGGCTGTGACGCCCCAACATAGGTGTGACGTATTAATAAAGTGCAAGCGACACACGCCCGTAGGCACGGCCTACAGCGGTAGAGGGGCATTGCTCGCTCGACCGTCAGCCGGTGCGGACGTGCGTGTGCTGCTTGTGAAACTACTGACTGCTTTCATTTAATGGATACCCTGACAGTAATCGAGGACACCACACGTGGCGACGAGCCTTCAAGTAAGTGGTATATAGAAAAATTAGCTCGTGAAAATCAAATAACAGGAGGGAGATAACGAACCCATCTGCAAAAAAGGCTGTCTCATAGTATTGAGACAAAAAAAAAAAAAAAAAAATGTTAAATAGTTTATCCACTTGATTCTAAGAAGAGTTGAAAAATCATTGATTATAGCAATGTAAATATCAACTTGAATAACGGCAGTAGTATTAATTGCAATTCTAAAGAACTTGTGTAATTATTGATAACTATTTTATTTTAAGAAAAGAAAATATATGAAGTCATCCTATTTTGCTATAAAGAAAATCTTTATAACCTTGTAATAAGCACTCAATTGAATAATGTATGTGTTGAGATTATTATTACCTTCACGGTTATTTCTGCCATGTTATTCTAGTAATGAATGTCTTGTTCTTGCTTTTAATAATTCTGGCTTGTGCTACATACCCACACCAAACCTAATCTTACTTACGATTTAAATCGATCGAGATTTTAATTCAGTTAATAGTAACCCTGTACGGGTTAAATATTACATTACATTACACGGGTTAAATAAAACATACTATGATACTAAAAAAAAAAATAGATTTTTAAGTAGTTTCTTATATTCCTGAAACAACGATTTGAATTTCAATGGTTATTACGTCAAAACTTATATAAAGGTTATACAGACAAGTGGATATACTACAATACATTAATTTGAAAAGACATGTACCAAGGGGTACAAGAATATATTGCCAAGGTGCAACAATAGTGCCAAGGTGCACAAAGGTGTGATTTTGCCAAGGTGCAACAATGGTAACAAGGTGCACAAAGGTGTGATTTTGCCAAAGTGCAACAATGGTAACAAGGTGCACAAAGGTGTGACTTTGCTAAGGGGCATCGATTTAGAATTAAATCGTTGTAAAGACATTCAAACATAATTACCTACGATAACTATCTCGTCTTTTATAGTGATATTAAAAGACATTATTATTTTACACTTATGACTGAAATAAACAAATAATATTTTCGGAATTATACGTAATGTTATTTCTGAATTTAATATTCATTGGATAATAGGTTAGGTTAGAAATATTATATATGTTGAAGCATTCGATTATTTCAATTAGATTAAATTAAACTCTAGAGGTTACGCCTAAAATAATGTTTGTCAGTAAGGATTTGTGTACAAGGTACGATTTTATCAAATGGAAAACGTCAGGTTAGTACCTGGGTGAAATCCTAGATGGCGTGACCTTAAAGAGGCGTTGCAAGTTGGCAACACTAAACGTTTTTTAGAGGACTTGAGAAGCACAGACTGTCAGCGTGCTATAAGTGTAAACGTATAAGCGTAAAACGGTTAGTTTATAGTGACCGTTAGCACGCTATAAGGGTATAACTTTTACTTCATAGCTTATACCGAGCGAGAACGTTACTTTTCGTTGGACCACCACGCAGGGAGATTGTCACGCCGTTTCGGGGATCACCACGTTTTTCATCCATTGAAATCTCGTGCATCATTTGCGATTTTAGACTGCAAGTGGTTTTGAATAATAAAGAAGTCTATCCTACATCCATACACGTTATTATTTTAAAGATCGCTGCAACTCTTTTTGGATAATAAAGAGCATTCTGATGACCGGCGTGAGGCCTCGCCGTCATATATGTAAAAAAATATTGTATACTAGTTAAAAGTTATCGAATTACCGTAAATCTAGATGATTTAATGTTATCGGCAAAGTATGTAATTTGGAAATGGTATAAAATAATTATTCGCTGGTTAATTTATTGCTGAATACACTCTTAACCGTACGGGGTAAGGGACTGGACATTCGTAAGGTGACTCCGGAAATAGATCGGAGTTATCCTATATTCTTCCTAAAAAGATATAGATCCAGTGATTATCCATATCCACCAAATATATCCGGACTAGTAGTAGCAATTCTTTGAAACCATATCAAATCATACCATATATCCAACTAACGTGCTATTATATATATTTATCAATATCCGCATCTGTTTATTAAATCCGGACTAATAAGATTTCGCAAAATAAGAGCACATGAAGCGCTTCAAATTTGCTACCGTTATATAGAAACAAAACTTTATGCAGCGCTTGTTTCGCTTATAATGACGCTTGCCACCTCAGTCAGAGCGAACGCAGCATCAGCAGTATTGCGTTTTTAAGAATTTTACCGTTCATCGGAAAACACAGAAAACACAAAAAGCGTTTTCGGCGCTCTAAGTCTTTCGTTCGACGGTTTCGCTGTCGATATCAGTTATGTAGTTAGCCAGTCGGTATTTGACCAAATGATTTGGAATTGACCCATGTGATTGGATTGGATATACTGGATATGCTAAGAATTTTGAATTTTGAATATCCGGAGTGGCATAAAGCTCCAGGATATAACTGAGTTACACAAGTCTATAAGAGAAAATAAATCAACAAAAATATCAATACATTTTATTTATTAGCATCAGACATTATTATTAATAAAATAATTTCCAGTAGGAAAACACATATAAAATAAAGGCAACTTTTACCAAATATTGTTTTTATGTGGCTTCAAAAATATGTTAATGTATTGAAAAAATTACATACAAGGTGTATTTATACACTATACAAATTTTGGAATTTATAAGAAGTAGGTACAAGAAGGAAAAAGAGTTATTGATGTGAGATGACATTTATTATAGTAAAATAGGTATCTTGTTGTGAAACACAAAACCAAACAATAAATAATAGAATACCAGTATGCATAGAAGTCAAGTTACAAGTACAGACTGCTGATAACATGTTAAAAAGAAACTTGGGCGTGTTACCGTTAAATTTGTTATAATGCATAGGTATAAATGTTGGACACACCATATTCAATGGCGCCAAGGGCGCAAAATAAAGGCGTACAGACATTGTTCTGGGTCGCCTAAAATGTTCAGCCTGCCGTCGTAGAGCCATTGCAATGCGATGACAATTCGATGTCACTGGGGTTACGCTGGGACAAATGGATGACAACCCTGGGTATATATCTTTTGACAACGGGGGTAGATATAACAGTCAAGAAAAGAGCTACTCTTCTCTTTATGGGATGATAATTAGTAACGGCTACTTTTGATGTTTATAAAATAGTAAGCAATAAGCTTGACGAGTTTCTGTTATCGAAACAAAGTAAGGCACCATACCTACCATTTTGTTAGTGAGATCTACATCTCACTAATGATGAAACTATGGTTAGCTTCGATGTTCAATCTCTATTCACAAGCTTACCTGTACAAGATTGCATTATGTCACTATGGAATTAATGACAGACAATAAAATAGCCTTCCTAAATGTTCAAATCAGCAGCAATCTAAATCAAACCCTTAGTCATATAGTGTAGAAAGGCAACTCATACAGATAGATATTTAAATGGTGACTCTCACCACCATCCTATACAGTTGGCTACCGTTGGGAAATCTTTGTTTCAGAGAACTCGCGACATCTGTGCTTAACAATATCTGACTACTGAGCTTCAGCATGACAAGCGAGTACTACAAGATAAAAAGTTGCGAGTACCAAAACTACGACACAGAAGCCGCACCAACCAGCCACAATAGAACGTCAACCTGCTGTCCTTCCCTACATGAAGGGGGTCACTGACAAGATTGGGAACATTCTGAAGCGGGTTTCCATTAATACTTACTTTAAACCAGCCAGGAAGATTAACCGATTCTTACGACCGGTCAAATGCAATATACCCCTCCAGGTTACGACTGTGTTCTCCCATACTTCGGACAACCAAAGAGAAGTATAGGGACGCGCATTATAGAACACGTAGCTGACATAAAACATAGGCGCGATATTAGGTCTGCAGTGTGTGAGTGTGAGTATGCTTTTGAGGGGCCAAACTACTACATTCGTATCGATAAACCTTAAATTCTCGCTAGAGAACAAAGACTTGTTCCTAGGACACTACGCGAGGCTTTGAAATCAGGAAACATCCAAATTTCAATAGAGACGATGGTTGGAGCGTTCCACCTGCTTGGGATCCAATAATTAATAAATTAATACCTACAAAAACACACATTGCAAGACCTGATGATGTAGTTAGCTCTCTTTGCAAATAATAACAGTAAGATGGAGGTCGGTCCCCCTGCCCGAGTTTCTTCCGCCAGTTCTTCTCGGAAGGGCCTCCCAATTTCCGAACTGGTAGTAGACTCAGTAGTGTACAACAACTCAGTGAGAATAACTTAAAGAGTGACCTAAATAATTACAGTCAGTCAACTTTATTAGCTTTTCTCAAATACATTCAGAAGATAATAAGTAATTGAACATAAAAAATATGCTATTCGAATATTGCTACATAATTATGATATATGTACAAGGCGTATGACCGTGTGCAACATAAATATTAATAAACTGATTGTATCCCAAATACAGCTCACAAATAGTTTATCTCTTATTTAAAAGATAGACAGCAATATGTCCAAATCGAATATTATAATCATATGAGTAGAAAAGTTTATAGAGTTCGATTTGATATTAAAAATAATAATGCCTTAACATCACAAGGGAGTGCCTAAGACTCTCTTGTTTTTAGTTTACATAATAGAAGCCGAAGGTTATGAATGAACCGTGTATTTTGTTCGTTGATGGCGTAACAATATATTGAATAAAACCCTTAATTGGTTAATTGAAGATAACTTAGAGAGAAACTTAAATAAAACAAAATTGTCATCTCCTGCATATGCACTGCATGATGCTATAAATATATAATTATATATATTGTTTTATTAATTTGTGACTCCTTAATTAGGAGATAACCGAATAAAACGACATTTTATCATTCACAATCATTTATCTTAATAGGGTAGTTGGCATTCAGATACTACAATAGGGGTTCGTGGGTTCACACACTGAGTGAGCTCACTTTAGTAATACCTAGACCAATTTTTCCGTGTGAATCCTTTGTTAGCTTTTTAAGTTATATAGCTTGTAATTAAACAATATTGTAAGCTGATGATTCGACGAAAACTAAATAAATTAATGTAAAAAAAACTGATACACTTAAAAAAAGGTAAAAGGAGAGTGGCGTATTCGAAGAAAAATAGAGGACACGTAAGATTAGAGTATTTGGCTGCAAGTAATAAATCATAATTTCTAAAAAAAAATACTTCTTAGTTAAATAACAATTCAAGATATACTATTTAAGAATATTAACTACATAAATGTATTTTAATTATTTTTCATTGTCTCAAATTATTCGAATCAGTTGAAAAGGAAGAGGTGTGACGTATTAATAAAGTGCAAGCGACACACGCCCGTAGGCACGGCCTACAGCGGTAGAGGGGCATTGCTCGCTCGACCGTCAGCCGGTGCGGACGTGCGTGTGCTGCTTGGTGAAACTACTGACTGCTTTCATTTAATGGATACCCTGACAGTAATCGAGGACACCACAATAGGGTTGAGACGCCCCAAGTAAAACCGCGCGTTACGAGACACTCTCTTGACGTGAGGAGAGAATGTCAGTTTTTGGTCAAGGGTGACGCCTAGAAATTTGGCAGTGCGTTGCCATGGAATGGACTTCCCCTGGAGTCGGGGTGGGTTGTGGCGGGCCGGTACACGCGTGCGTTTTGCGTCGAAGCAAACAGCGGATGACTTATCCGGGTTTACATCGATACGCCACTCGCGGAACCAGTCGCCTAAGGAGTTGATGGAGGTCTGAAGCCTCGGGAGGATATTCCTACATGATGAGCCCTTGAGATACAGAGCAGTATCGTCTGTAAACAGGGACAGTTGTACCCCGTTTGTTGGGACGGGAATGTCATTGGTGTATATAACATACAGCAGAGGAGCCAGGACAGAGCCCTGAGGCACGCCCGCTGTTATGTTACGCGGAGTTGAGAGAGTACCTTCGTATCTGAAACGGAAGGTACGATGTTGGAGATATGATGCTACTAGCCGGACCAGTCTCACTGACAGATTAAGTCTGTACAGCTTGACAGTTAGTCCGGCGTGCCAGACCTTATCGAAGGCCTTGGCTACATCAAAGAAAACCGCCACGGTCTTATATTTCCTAGGGAAAAAGCCGCTCGAGATGTACTCGACTATGCGGTGAACCTGTTGAGGGCATGAGTGTTTGGTTCGAAAGCCAAACTGATGGGGTATGATAAGGTCGTTGGTAAAGAGATGGTCTTTTAGGCGGGCGAGGATGCACCTTTCAAAGAGTTTCCCCATTGCCTTGAGGAGGTTGATGGGGCGGTGGCTCGCAGGGAGGTTTAAGGGTTTCCCCGGCTTGGGGATGCCTATTACGATTGCTTCCTTCCAGGCTGCTGGAAAGTAGCAGAGATCGAAGCAGGCGTTGAATAAAAGGGACAGTTAGACCAGCACTTGAGATGGTAGGTGCTTAAGGGCCATGTTGGAGACGCCGTCGGCGCCAGGGGCCTTTTTGGTCTTTAGGCCCTTGATGAAGGAATGGACTTCATCAGGGGACACTGTGATGGGATCAGAGTCTAGAGGTTTGGAGTTCAGCTCGCTGAGCTCCTTCTCAATCGACTGAAGGTGGGATGGGTCGCAAGTCTGAGTGCTGACTGAGCATTGTGAAGCAATGCTGTCAGCAAAACACTCCGCCTTCTCCTCGTCGTCGAAGGCTGTGGAGCCATCGGGACGGAGGAGAGGGGGTGTGAAGTTTGAGGTGTCACTACGGAGGGCTCTGGCCACTCGGTAGTAGGCTACATGAGAGGGAGTGATGTCCGCCATGAGGTCACCAAATTGGTTATTCCTCAGGTCGTTCAACTGAGATCTTACTAACCGTTGAAGACGGTTAGCTCTGGCTCTGTACTCAGGGGTCGGGTACCTAACAGCTCTCCGGAGAGCTGCGTTTTTGGCCCTCATCAGGTTGCGGAGGGTGGGAGGAATAACATTGTGATTTTTCACAGGTACCTTCCTCGCACTGTCCGCAGTCTTTCTTTGGACCAAAAGAGTAAATTCGGAATTGGCTGCATCTATTTTCTCCGAACTATCGTAATAGTCGGGGTCCATAGAGAGCGAAGGGTTGTCTACTTCCATTGCCGACTTGAGGGACGATCTGAACCGATCCCAGTCAGTAATGGTTTTGAAGGAGGGAGGCGTTGGCTCTTTGTTTCCCATAATGAGGGAAACCGGCCTGTGATCGGACCCGTGGTCTTGGAGGGTCTCAATCGTCCTAAATGGGAGGGAGACTCCCTTGACTAGAGCGAAGTCTAGTACGTCGGGATCATTCCGTGGGTTGTCTGGGTAGTGGGTGGGTTCGTACGGGCTGAAGACGTCTAATTCGAGATCATGTGTGATCTGAAGCAGACGCCGCCCGCCGGTGTTTGTCTTACGGCAGGTCCAGTCAGCGTGCTTGGAGTTAAAGTCTCCAAACAGAATGACTGAGTCGCCCAAAGACAGAAGGGACTCGAAGTCGCTCCGCAATGGAGTGGTGCTAGCGTGTATGTAGACAGAAGCTATGATCAGTGTTCTGTGACCCGACATAGCCAGTCTGCATACCGTGGCTTCCATGTTAGAGAGAGCAGGAGTGGGGATTGGTGAGCAGTGAAGCGATCTTTTGTAGTAGATCGCCGTGCCACCAGAGACAATTTCCCTGCGGTTCTGGTCCGCTGGGGTGAAGTTGTCATTTCTGACTAGGGAGTATGAAGGAATCGATAGCCCTTTCCGTATAGACGGTTTGAGCCATGTTTCCTGGTGGAGGACAAGGTCGGGGTCCCTTTCGCGCAGAAACACCCTTAGCTCGGGAATGTTTTTGCGCAGGGAGCGGGTATTGAAAGAGATAAGCGAAACACCTCTAGGTTTCACTCGACCGGTGAGAGGAGCGACTGGTACAGTCGGAGAAGAAGAAGAAGAAGATGGGATCCTTCCTGGCATTGCGGACCTTAGTTAAGGGACCGGAGAAGGGCTTCGTGCTCACAGAGAGCTAGAAGCCGTTGTTGGGCGTTTTGGGCCATCCTGAGTTTGGATGCCAAGGCCGATATCTCATTGATATTGATGCCTTGCATCGTGGTGAAGATGATAGAGAAGTCATCCATAAGGGATGACTTCGGGGCTTGGGAGGCGGGAGCCGCCTTAGGCGGTGTCGCCTTAGGCGGTGTCGCCTTAGGCGGCGTCGCCTTGGGAGCTGGGCCCCAGGCCGGCCTAGGGGCCGGTGCCGGAGGGGCTGGTCCCCAGGCCGGTCCGGAGGCCGGCATGGGGGGGGCTGGAGTGGTGGTAGCCGGCTGTCCCACCCCTTTAGGTAGAGGTGGAAAATTTGCCAGCGAAGGCTTAGGAGGGGCCGGGGTGCCAGAAGGCCTCTTCTTCTGAGAAGAAGATGCCTTTGGTCCCCGGTTTGGCTTTTTAGCCTTTGGAGGCTTGGGGCGAGGGGCGCGAGAGCAACCCCTATAGTTCGCTGGGTGGCCGGATTGGCCACACAGCACACAGTCGGGAGGGATGGGGGAGTCTCTCGTGCGAGAGCACTCCTTGGTCAGGTGTGGGATGAGGCACTTGACGCACCTCGGTGAAGCGTTGCAGTTCGCCGCTGCATGGCCGTAAAGCTGGCAGCGGTGACACTGCCCAGGATACCCACGCTTGTTGGGGGGCTCGGCTTTAATGCCAGAAAGACCGCAGACCACGAGGTCTTTGGCGCGGAAGATGGGTTTGGCCTTCTCGTTGTTGGTCATTATGACCAAAGCGAGGGGCCAGAGCCTCTCATTGCTCGCGTGCAACTTGTGCACGCCGACAACAGGGTAGCCCTGTCGAACGAGGTCATTTAGGATGTCCTCGTTCGGAAGTTCTTCGGGGATGCCCCTAAGAACGGCCTTGACTTTGCGCTCCTCGGGGAGCGCAAAGGTGTAATAAGATATGCCTTTGTTGGCAAGAAGTCGAGTCAGAGACCTAAAGTCCGCGATCGTGGGGGTGTTGACCTCGATGGTCAAACCCTTGTTGACGGCCTTTGTGTACTGGATTTTCTCCTGTACACATAAGGCGGACACTAAGCCCCACTTGGCCTTGTCCTGAAGTTGGATCGGCGGGGGGGCAGCAACCTTTGTAGGTTGCGCGTCGCACCTTGAAAGTGGACGCGAGGTGGATGGGCGTGGAGTCGGGGCGGCGCGGGGCAGGTCCCCGGTGGACCTGCTCGGGGCCATAGGGGCTGCCTTAACCGGGGCGGCTGAGGTGGTGGTGGAAGCCACTGGAGTGGCGGGCGGAGAAACGTTCTTCCTGCGCTTTATGCGCTTCGAACGTTTTCCCTCTACCGTGGTGAAACCATCGGTGAGCGTGGAAGAAGACTCGTCGGCAGAGTCGGACGAGAAGGGAGGCGTGTGCCTCGGGGCCGAGCGCTTGGATGCGAGGAATTCGCAATCCATGTCGCTGATGTTGGGTCTGGTCACGGTCGGGATGGGTGACCGTAGAATCCCCTGCGCGTCTGGTGACGCCGGGGAGGAAAGGACGATAGGAAGGGATCGTTGGGATCGCTGGGTTCCTACCTGGGTTTGGGTTTGCGCGGCCACGGGCTGGGGCCCGAACCGCGCCTCAAAAAAGGCGAGGAGTGCCGCCACACTACTCGCAGGAAGCTGCGAAAGTAGCGGGTCGACACCCGAAAGCTCGTTGATGAGCTCACTTGGGTCCGAAGACTCCATTTCGTGAGCTGGAAAAACTAATTATTAAGATTAATAAGCAAGAAAAAACTAAAACAAGAGACACCCCCTGCCGGGTGGCAGGGGGGAGGGGGGTGACGCGACCGAGGGCAGGTATCCCTAAACGGATAGCCGCCTGCCAAACCCCTTGGGCTAAGCCCAAGTGCAATGGGACTTGGCCTTCGGTTTTCCTAGAGCCTGAAGGGCCCTAGAGAGCAAACCGGGATTGCTCCGCCGACTTCGTTAACACCGCTAGGTATCCGTCGACGCAAGACGCGGGCGGGAAGAGGAACCCTTTATTTTAATACAAACAAAGGGTTCCAGCTTACCCGGAACGATTACAACCGAAAAATCGGAAGTAAAAACCGTTAATTGCGGAAGGTTCCGCAACTAGCGGCTGCCCTAACGATTACCGCGGTGCGCAAAAGAGAGAGACGCGATCCGACGCGAGGGCCGCTGGTCGCGAGAAGGCTCGCAACAAGCGGCTGCCTATCCGCCCGGATCGGGGAGTCAGGAGCGCTTCGGCTTCAACAGGAGCGTTTCACGCGGGAGACGAGCGAAGTGAGGCGAGCGCCGCTAGGGGGCACCTGTGTACGGGGACAACTGGTGCGCACGGCGGCTCGAAGCGGAATGACTAAAATGGCGGCTCAACTAGTTTTATATAACGCACAGGCATCCGATGCTTGTGCATTTGGCAGAGGGGTAATGTTAGGCAAAGGCTACTCCAGTCCTGTTTACTATGAGATCAGGTCAGATATATTTTATCCACATAAAACCTACACAAACGCAATTTTTTATGAAAATATTTCGTAAAGTAAAAGAATTAAATTGTTGATATTTTTGATCATGGGTAAGGCCGCCAAAACTGTCAAATACATTACAAAAGTAACAACAAATTTTGTGTTTTCGTTACACAAAGGGAACCCAAAAGTAATACATCTTTTGAGTAAAGATGGTTTCATAATGGTTAAATAAATAACCTGGAATATTACAAGATAAAAAATATATAAAAAATTGGCTGGACTGCAGTGCAGTGCTCTACCAGTTATGAAAAACGTTTTTTAAACGATGTTCTTGCGTACATTTAATAATGAAATTGAAAAAAAAAAATACATAAGTAACACAAATCTACCATAAAACAAAGTTTAAAAAATAAAAGCAATCCATTTTAATTAGTTCTTGATAGGCGAGACCAAAATTTTTATGGGGCCAACATTGTAACTCGACAAAAAAGTCTGCTGTAGGGGAGGGTGGGGTTCAACGTGCCGATTTCACTAAAACGCAAGATATTTTCCGCGTTATCTTAGTAAATAACATATTTTTTGAAGTATGTTTTTTTTAAATTTCATGTAGTTTTTGAAACAATAGGCTGTCTTTAATTATATGCACAGTTAATTAAATTATAACCAATGTTATACAGAAAGTCAGAGGAGCACAACTTACCCCATCAAGGGGCGGGTTGTGTCGATAATGAGGTAAGTTGTGCCGCTTATATTTATAATATGTTAAAGTAGACTTTTTGGGTTTTAGAACAGCAATAAAATGTGTAATTTAACTTGTAACTTACATAAATGTTTATATGTAAAAACTTTTGGGGTGTCAGTCAGAAAGCCTCCTAGTGGCACACCCCGGGCAACGGCAACAACAAATGCCCACCGCTGTGTGGACATCTGGTGTTGACGGCTAAGGTTCTACAGTGATGAAAGGCCCGTTTCTATCACTGAGCATCTATGATGGACAGTGAGCGGAATCGAGCCCGGTGAACTCGGTACGGCACTCCCCACCTGCCGAGTGGTCTTCCCTACCCCTCTCCCCCACCCCATCCTTGTTTCCCTTACCCAACTTTCCCTACCCAACATCCCACACTTGCTCTCCCAGTGCACTCTGTGTGGAACTTCCCACCCACCGAGTGGTCTCCCCATCCCCCCCCTCTTTTACTCCTACCCCCTGCCCATCCCTACTCCTCCCACCCAACACCCTCTATCCAAAATCCCATCCAAACCACACTACCGAGGGCCAGAGTAGTGTGGGTATTCAATTTTTCTTCTGCCCAAAATATGGAAGCACAAACTAAAAAGAAACTACCCCAGGAGGGTACCACGAATCGTGGAGAATCCCTCACTGAGCCCAGCTCAGTCTGTTCCTCGTATTCTGGGGGGAACACAAATTTGTGCAACTCTAGACTCGACATGTCCAGTCTCGCAGAGGCGATGCCATCGACTCTTACAGCGACAACGACTACGATGACACTGGACACGACCACCACGACAAAATGGAGCCTAGCAGCTCATAAGCGCCCTTGCAAAAGGAGCGCAAACAGAGCCGCGACAGCTTCAGACGACCTGACAGCGACAGACAAAAAGAAGGACCGACCTGGACGCAGTCGCCCCAACAGGCGCGCGAGAAGGGAGGCCCTTCAACGACACCAAACCGTACCGACCGTGTCAGAGAACGCAGCAGCGGCAACGCAGCGCGACCCTGTGCCATCCACCTCGAAAGAGACGGCGAAGGCACAAGATGACACGACACTACCACCACCGCCACCACCCAACCAGCCGACGAAAAAGAGACGAACTCCGAGGGGTCACCGCGGTCGGCGGACTGCTGCGACGGCACCCACAGCTCCTGAAAAGGAACGTCCTGGGACCGGGAGCCGTTCGGACGAGCGAGTTTCAACGAAGCGCGCTCGTCTGGACGACACTCGATCACCCAGAGGGGAAGCCAAACGCGCGAAAACCGACGCGAAACCGAAGCGGACAGTCAGCTATGTAGATGCGATACAATCGCATCTCAGAGTAGCGGTTATCACTGTCCCGCCGAGGGATCTCTCGCAGTGCCAGGCAGACCAGCTTAGGAGAACTATCGACGATAGTATCCTTCAAGCGGTACTGTCTCCACCGTCTCCAAGCGCGCAAGCTCCATCTTTCCGTGGACGACCCTTCCTTATGGATGGGGTACTAGCGATGTGGTGTGAGGATGCGAATGCTTTAAGCTGGCTGGAAAACGCTGTGAAAGACATAACATCACCGATACCCGGCACCACTCTGGCTGTTATCAAACAGTCGGAACTACAGAAGAAGCTCAAGGCAGGGCTTCTCATTCACACACGCATCACCGATGCCGAGACACTGCAGAGAGTCCTTTGTGCCCAGAACCCCTGGTACAAAGTCGATTCCTGGCAGTGCTACGACATGACGGTTGATGAGAAGTCCGGTGAGGAGGACAAGGTAGTTCACCTTATCCTGGGTATCCCGGAAGACCAAAGGGCAACAATCATGGATAGAGACCGCCGCGTAGCTCACATGTCGGGAAGCGGATACATCCGCTTCTTCCACACAGGAGAAGATGCTACGGGCGAAGAAAAACCAGCAGTGATGGGCGAAACCACGGCAGAACGGTCATCCACTCCGAAGCCGACCACCTCAGCTCCCCAACAGGGTCAGAGCGAGGTGGAGTCGAACCCACCACTAGAAAGGGATACAGGGACTAGCGACGAAGATGACGTCCTCCGCAGCCCCTCATTCCCTTACCATCATACAAACAAACCTCCAGCACAAACAAATAGCGGCGGCCACTTTACGCAGAGTGCTGGAGGTCGACAACAAGACCGTCGCTCTAATCCAAGAGCCTTGGATCAGAAATGACAGAGTCTGCGGTCTTAACAACATCGGAGGTAAGTTACTGCTGAACACCTCTATTGCAAAGCCAAGGACCTGTATTTACATGCCTAAAACTATAACAGCAACTTTACTTAACCAATTCTGTTCTAGAGACCTCACTGCCGTGAAAATCATTACAGATAGACAAACAGTCCTAGTGTTAGCTTCAGTGTACATGCCGTATGAAGGCGAAGTGCCTCCAAAGGAACTGGCAGAGCTGGTACAGCACTGTGACACACATGCCTGGGACATAATCATCTCCGCAGACAGCAACGCACATCACCCGCTGTGGGGAAGTGAGGAAGTAAACAAAAGGGGTGAGTCTTTAACCGAATATTTATTGCAAACAAACCTTAACATTATGAACAGAGGTAAGGAACCCACTTTTGTAAGTTCAAGGTACCAAACAATCGTTGATATCACGCTAGCTACTAACGCCGCGGCGGACCAAATCAAAGGATGGCACGTATCAAAAGAACCATCCTTTGCGGACCACCGCCGCATATGCTTTCAAATAAAATATAAGCCGGCTGATCCTATCCGATACCGTAACCCCCGTAAAACAGATATACCAAAGTTTATAAACTTACTTACCAAAACACTAAGTGAGACACATCTGACAGACATGACACTTAGTACAAAAAACATAAACATCAATATACAACTTATAACCACAGCTCTTTTAAAAAGTTACGAATCAGCGTGTCCTGAAGTAGTACCCAAAGCTCCAGACAAAAGTTCCTGGTGGGGGCCTGAGCTTGAACGTCTACGTAGGGAACTTAGGGCACTTTTTAATCGAGCCAAAAACACTAGAACTGAAGCAGACTGGGACAACTATAAACTTGCCCAAAAACACTACAAGAAACGCATTAGATTCCGTAGCAGAGAAGGATGGCGTACTTTTTGTAGTAGCATCAACTCAATAAACCAAGCCGCGAGGTTAAAGAAAATCCTAGCAAAAGGTGACCTTAATCTCCTGGGCTCCCTCAAAAAAGCCGACGGCACTTACACGAATTCAGATGATGAAACCAATGAAGTACTGCTTGAGACACACTTTCCGGGCTGTCTCATCTCATCAGACTCTGACTGGTTAAATGAGCATTACAACACACCAACATCCCAGGAATGGGAAACTGCAAACAAGATAGTAACCGCAGATAAAGTAACGTGGGCCCTAAAAAGCTTCAAATCGTTTAAATCCGCGGGGCTGGATGGAATCTTTCCAGGATTACTACAATGGCAAATCGGTTCAATAACAAAGTACTTAGTACCAATATACAGGGCGTGCATAGCCTTCAAATACATACCTATAGCATGGAGGGAAGCTAAAGTAGTATTCTTACCAAAACCTGGAAAAGACGACTACACACAAGCTAAATCCTTCAGACCCATCAGTCTAACGTCATTCCTACTTAAAACGCTGGAAAGACTAGTAGATCTTCATCTACGAGATGGAGTCTTAAAGAGAAAACCACTGCATCCTCAACAACACGCATACAGGAAAGGCAGATCAACTGAATCGGCCCTACACATGGTAGTGCACAAGATAGAATCAGCCATCACAAACAAATCGTCAACTCTAGCTGTCTTCATTGACATAGAAGGAGCTTTCGATAAAACTACACACAATAGCATTAACCAGGCCCTACAAAGATACAAGGTGGAACCAGTATTAACAAACTGGATTACCGAGCTCATCAGCAAAAGGGCGGTACAAATAGAAATGAACACCACAACTAGAGCAAGAGTGGTCAGAGGATGCCCACAAGGGGGAGTTCTATCACCACTTCTGTGGAACCTGGTGATAGAACTCCCCCTATGAGACTGTAGTGGACAGTCTCATTAGAAGATTAAACAAACAAGGCTACACAACCATCGGTTATGCTGACGACCTCACCATTCTCATAAGCGGGAACGCAGAAAACATACTATGTAAGGAAATGCGTTCAGCTCTCCGAATTGTGGAAGAATGGTGTGATGATCACAAGTTATCAGTAAACCCGAGAAAAACAGAACTTATCCTTTTCACCAATAAAAGGAAGTTACCGCAACTACAACTACCCAACTTTTTCAACACCAAACTCTCCCTATCAACACAAGTAAAATATCTGGGCGTTATCCTTGACAACAAATTGAACTGGGCGAGTCATATCGAAAATAAGACTAAGAAGGCCTGCATAGCTTTTTATCAGTGTAAGAGACTAATTGGTAAAAAATGGGGTCTCAACCCAAAAATAACACTTTGGCTGTACACTTCAGTTATCAAGCCATCCATAACCTACGGCTCAGTTGTATGGTGGCCCAGAACACAACTGGCCACAGTAAAAACAAAACTCCAAAGCCTACAACGCTTAGCAAGCATTGCGGCAACTGGATGCATGAGAACCACTCCATCAATCGCCCTTGAATACTTGCTCAATCTAAGACCCTTACACCTTGCTATTCAAGAAGAGGCACAGGCGGCCGCACTTAGATTAAGAGCAAATGGACTATGGAAACAAAACATAGAAACACCACACTCAACTGTTCTAAAGGATATTTTAAAAGAAAACCCACTCTTTGAGGCACCTACGGACAGTATACAGTGTCATCATGTTTTCGATCGAAGATACAATATCCAACTTACAGCAGAAAAAGATGATAACTCTGGCACAAGTGAAGTAAGGATATACACAGACGGTTCCAAAACCTCACAAGGCACTGGAGCTGGTGTCTTCTCGAACGACCTAAATATCAAAATCTCGACCACCTTAGATAAACTCAACACTATATTCCAAGCAGAATGTATAGGCATCACCAAAGCTGCACAGGCGGTTGCAGCCAGAGATGTCAGAGACCATAATATCAAAATCGTCTCCGACAGTGCATCCGTACTTCAAGCTCTGCAAAGCAACACCATAACATCTGTCCTAGTACTGGAATGTCACAACACACTCCAGTCCATTGCAAACACAAATAGTGTAACTTTGCAATGGATCAAAGGACATAGCAACTCATTAGGCAACGACGCGGCAGATGAACTAGCCAAAAGGGGTTCAAATAGAACGGTGTATGGACCGGAATCATTACTGCCTATACCCATGGCACAAGTTAGAACATGGCTGCGTAAAAAAACAGAGGAAAACCACCAAACAGAATGGAACAATAGTGTAGGCTGTAGGCAAACGAAGAATGCCATTCCGGTGGCTTCGAAAAAGCTTGCCCGCAACCTCACCAGACTAAACAGGGACGAAATCCGTAAAGTACTAGGTACTATAACCGGACACAGTCCTCTGAATAAACACCTATTTACCATAGGTGTGACAGACAGCCCGCTATGCAGAGGCTGCATGGAGGCGGAGGAAACGCCACATCACGTACTCTTGGAGTGCAGGAGTGTGGCTGATCAACGGGCGCACTTTCTCCAGTCTCCAAAATCACTACCAGAAGCTTGTAGTAACCTGAAAAGGCTACTCGCTTTCTGGGATGGACTAGGATGGCTGGAGTAAAAGAAGAATACTCAATCACGTACAATGGCCCAATCAGGAGGCTAAGTGCGGAAAATGCCCCGTAAAACTAACTAACTAACTATGTAAAAACTTTCTACTTTTTTAATGAGATCAACAGAGCAACTTGTCTATTTAAAACAAAACTTCAAAAATTAACCTTATATTTAGCCATTATTTTTCTAAATTAACACAATGAACATTTGTTTCTTCTTGTAACACAGATGTGCTTATGTAGTAGTTTATATATCACAACAGGATATCTCATGTTACCTTATTTAAAAAATCTACATAACGTTAATCAGTCATAAATCAGTCTATAAGATAAACATGAGGTAGTATCTTGTTAGATATTACAAAGTTATTTTTAATATTCGTTTGAGTCAGAAACATCAGAAAAGCAATTTGGGCAAGTATATATCGTGCAATACAATAGACATATTTCCAGTTCACGAGCTACAGTTTTTAATTTTCGCCCGTCATTTATAACAGCTTCAGCGGCTTTTTGGAGTTATTCTTGAGAAGTGATACCTCTATTTATCTTCGTTTTGTATACTCTCATCCTAAAAACAATACAAATAATAATTAGATTCATGTGGTGTTAGTGGTGCCTTAAACGGGGTTCGTTGTGCCGCGGCACAATGTACCTCCAACCATCGGCACTTTTAACCTCTTTAGCTACACATCAACCAACAAATCGATATCAAAAAACAAGTATAACACAGCGTTATTACACATTATCCTCACGATTCCTTAGTAAACTGTCAACAGTTTATCCACACACTTAAAACAATAGGATGCAAAATGACAGAAACAGACCAAAAAACATAAACGAGAAAATATTTACTTACATGGCACCGGGCACGTGGCGGCTAGGTACTCAGACCGCGGCGCTGACGCAACTAAAATGGCCGCCGAATGTGCGCGTGGGTAAAGCAGTTTTCGACGCAACAACGGAATATGTCTATCTGTTTTCCTCTTTGAGATATTCGCATCGGCACAACCTACCCGCGGCACGTTGAACCCCGCTCTCCCCTACCATACAAAACAAAATAAGTATTGCAATTATTCTATGGTATTAGCGAAATTCTCCTAAATGTAATAGTCATACCTAAATAACTTCACTTTTTTATTTTTTTTTACTTTTTCAAAGTCCTTATCATAATTATAAAATAAGCCTCGTGGTAATAAATTGCTTTAACATAAAATTTGTTTCACATTTGTTTTCTCTTAAACATGTGTCTAACAATTTTTTTTTTGGTGGGTAGGTGTACAGCGTATCGGTCAAAAATTTAGGGTTAATCTTTGACAACTGCTTGAGTTGGGGTCCGCAGTTGCAAGCTGTCAGTCGCAAATTATATGCTTCGGCTGGATCGATGAAAAGGCTCCGTAATTTCTTACCTACTACCACCAAAATTGCTCTAGCGCAATCTCTCTTGCTTCCTATTCTCGATTATGCCGACGCCTGCTATCTCAATCTCACAGAGGAACAGCTGAATAAACTTGAGCGACTTCAAAACTTTTGTATTCGTTTCATATTTGGCCTACGCAAATATGATCATGTTTCTCAATTTCGCTCTCAGCTCAATTGGCTTCCTATTCGCCTTCGCCGGAATACTCACATTCTAAGTCTTCTTTACAATGTTTTGTTCAATCCTTTGTCCCCACGCTATCTTAAAGAATGTTTTAATTACCTTCATAGTTCAAACACACTATCCCTGAGGTCATCAGAAAATCTGGCGCTCAAAATTCCCGCTCACAGTACGACCTTTTATAGCCGTTCCTTTGCGGTCCAGGCTGTTTATCTTTGGAATTCTCTTCCAGTTTCCATAAGACGAGAACAATCTATTTCTCACTTTACTAATTTAGTTAAGACTCACTATCTCTCACAATAGCTGGGTAACTGCTCCCTATCAACTAGACAATTATGTTTATTGATATGTTTACTGTTTATGTATGTATATTATACAATGAATATATATCATCATTTATATTTATAGTATGTATATTTTTATGCACGTTTATTTATATTTAAGTTTTGTTCGTTCGTTATTGTTTTCAATATTATGTAGTATATCACCTTAATTATTTCCTTTTTAAGTTACACCGCCATAGCTCTAGCTTCCTTATTATCCTCTCCATCCTAAGGTTGTCTGGAAGAGATCGCTTTTAGCGATAAGGCCGCCGATTGTTACACGTTAGATTTAAGCAATTATCTGTGTTTGTGTATTTTTCTGTTTTGTGGTGTAATCAATAAAGTGTTTTTGTATTGTATTGTATTGTAAATAAATGTTAAAACGAGTAGTTCTATAATCCTTTCAAATTAAAGGCAATCCAAAATGATTTTAATTAAAGATTTAAATATAAACTCGTTAAAAGACGTTAACGAAAGTCTCGTACTTAACAAAAATAAAGTTTCACTATAAAAATTGTCTCAAAATATCGTATGAAATAAACACCAAAACAATTAGTTTTCATAGACTCTTACAAATTAAAGACTCAAAATATCTTAGGAAAAGTTATCAAAAGACTGGCAAAATAAATATCAAAACAAGCAGTTCTCATTAAGACTTACCTACAAATTAAAGACTCAAAATATCTTAGGAAAAGTTATCAAAACACTAGCAAAATAAACAACAAAACAAGTAGTTTTCATTAAGACTCTTACAAATTAAAGACTAAATATCTTAGGTAATGATGTCAAAAGACTAGCAAAATAAACATCAAAACAAATATTTCTCATTAAGACTTACAAATTTAAGACTCAATATATTGTTACGAACACACAAAGCGCAAACAAACGAGCGCGGAACTACATAGAAGTATAGTCTCGAAAACCGGGTACATGCGCGAACTTTCCAGACACGGCCGATCACGTTCGCGCGAGTCAGGTACGTTCCAGAAAGGAACTTACTGGAATGGTCTGGGGCTCGTCTCGGCCCATATAAATAGCCGCAGAGAGGCGAGCCAGTCACCAAGCCCGGCAAGCCCCTTGACCAGCCGGCAAATCATCGCCCTATCAGCCTCTTAAAGGCCATGGGCAAGCTTTTCGAAAAGATTATACTCTCTCGCATGAGGGAGCATCTTTTCAGAAACAATCTCATTATCCCACACCAATTCGGCTTTAGAGCAAAGCATAGTTGTCCACAGCAAGTTCACCGCATCGTTGAGTACATACTCAGCGGGTTCAATCAAAGAAAATACAAAACAGGTGCTGTCTTCTTCGACGTCGCCAAAGCTTTTGATAAGGTTTGGCACGCCGGACTTATCCATAAACTCTACGACTTAGATATGCCCGACCGGATAGTTTGCCTTATAGCCGCATTCCTCAGCGATCGCACCTTTCGCTTTCGCTACGAAGGAACCCTGTCAACGCACCGTCCGCTGAGAGCGGGCGTGCCGCAGGGGTCGGCTCTCTCCCCTCTCCTCTACAGCGTTTATACAAACGACTGTCCGATACCAACCAATGGTACCCAATTAGCCCTATTCGCCGATGACACCGCACTTTTTCTAAAAGCGCCGTCACACAAGGCCATCCTTGGTAGGCTTCAACAATCTATCTCCCAACTAGGCGACTGGTTTCGCAAGTGGAGAATAGACGTCAACCCAGATAAAAGCGCAGCAATCATATTTGACGTTAAACGTAGGTCCCGAGTGGTCCCTTACGGGACACAGCCCTTAAGGCTACTAGGCGCCCCGATACCGTGGCAACGCGCCACCAAGTATCTAGGCGTTACCCTCGACAAAGGCCTCACTTTCGGGCCTCATATCCGTAGAGTCACTAGAAACGCCCGCTTCTACCTAAACCGTCTTAACCCTATGTTGGGGCGGGATAGTAGAATGTCCTTAAAAAATAAAATAACCCTATACAAAGTTTGTATACGACCAGTCATGACATACGCGTCTCCAGTATTTGCACACGCGGATCCCGTCCGATTAAAGCCGCTGCAAGTCGCGCAGAGCAACTTTTGCCGTAGGGCAACAGGCGCACCTTGGTACGTCCGAAACGCGGACCTACACCGCGACCTGTCCCTACCGACCGTCCAATCTCACATGCAAAAATGCTCCGAGCGCTTTTTCAAAGCCGCAGAGGAGCATGCAAATCCCCTCATATTAGAGGCAGCGGACTACGTCCCGCTCGCCCCCTCTAGGCACAAAGTCCGTAGGCCCAAACATGTGCTTACGGATGAGCCTGACCCTTTATCGCAAGCTGTGGAACGCCTATCATCGGCCCACACTCGCATGACCCAGCAATAAGAACGAGCGGCCTTCCGCAGCTCGTTAATCCCGCATCTGCGGACCACGTCCAATAGGGGCGTGGCCCGATTTCTCACGCATGCGCTAGCTTAAGCTAACGCGGCGTTGCGTCGCCCTTCATTCCCGGGTGCGATCGCTCATATAAAGCCTGTATAGCCTTCCCAGGCTAAGGCACCTACTTCAGGTGGTGTTTAGTCAGTACGAGTCTGACATAACCTCTCGGCCGGCCGATGTATCCATGTAGGATTCACCACCTCCCTCCCTCGCGTCCGGAGGGGAAAAAAAAAAAAAAAAAAAACGAGCCAGTCAGTTCAGTTTGAGCTACCTTCGAGGCGACTTCGAAGTGAAAACCAGTGATCAAGAGTGATACTAGTGAAACCAACGACTTGGCTACGACCTAGGACATCGTTAGTGCTTAGTGTTTGGACCTAGTGCTTCGTGTTGGACCTAGTGCTTCGTGAATAAAGTCTTCAAAGAGTCAGCAGGTCTTTCTCTCCAAATCCAGCGAACCCTAGCACGTAAAAATATCTTAGAGAATGTTATCTAAAGAATAGCAAAATAAACATCTAAACAAGTAGTTCTCATTAATACTCTTACAAATCAAAGGAAATTTGACGACCTTGAGTGGCGCGCACACCGGTTTTCACAGTAATGTCACTCCGAGGTCCTGGGTTCGATCCCCGGCCGGGTTACAGTAGAAAACAAACTTTTGCATATTGGGTCGGGTCTGGGTGTTGTTGAACCGTCGTTGTTTTTGAATACCATAACATAACATAATACCATAACATAAGATATTTGGGTTCAGAACAATGTACACAATGTTGTCTTATATTTATTTATTTATCATCCAGTTAGAAATAAATTGCGTCTGCTAGGTCATGTAATTTATACTCTTCTAGCGTATCTGATATACTATCGATTTCAATTATCTTTACTATCAATGTTTTTGGTACTGTATCTCTGTCAATATTTTTAGACTTAGTCAAAAGTTTAGTCAGTAATAATAACTTAACAGTCTGACACTTAACACATGACATGACTTACCACGTTACTATGGGTGAATTTACGTTGTAGCCGCTGGTAAACGCATGGCTTCATGTCATGTGACGTCATATTACATGGAAGGCAATCAGTTTGTATTGAAATTTACTTTCGTTTACCGAAAAAATAATTATTTCTTAAAAAATAATAGAAATTATCGATTTTAACGAATGCCGTCAGTTTATTACATATAAAAAATAATAATCTTATATTCACATCAATCAGCCTAGCCCAAAGTAAGCACTGTAAAGCTTGTGTAATGGATACTAGGGTAACGGATAGACATACACATATGATTCATAGATATGTAATATTCTTAGAAATGTATATAAACACCCATGACTCAGGTACAAATGCTTGAATTCATCATAAAAACAACTGCCCCTTCCGGGATTCGTACCCAGGACCGTCGGTGCGAAAGGCAGGATCGCTACCGTTGCACCAAACGGTCGTCTATATTTAAACAATATTTAAAAAAATATTAGAATATATTTTAAATTACATGTAAGAAACCTAATTTTCATAGCTCCAGGTATAAGCATCAGATTCTCAACAATCAAAGGATCTAGAGGTTTAATATTTTCAGCTGGTGCGTAAAAAATCTTGATCTTGGTTTCTGTAGATGCATCATGTGCTGCATTGGCGTCAGGTATATCTAGTCCTTGAGCTGTCTTCATATCGAGGGCTCTTTTTATAGCACCTCCAACGCCATCACCTGCAACTTTACCGTATATTTCGGTTATTAAATACAATTGGGCACTAATAGACTGTTGTAAGTATACCTCATCGTCTACAAATGTAATACCATAACAATAAAATACCTGTTTCTCACCTCAGAAATCACATTTAATATTTTTTTTTTAAAACAAACAATAACGGAACGCGCACTTTCACTGGCAAATCAATATGGTTGCCTTTTTTATTTTTTATGACAGTGTTGCCTAATTATATACCTACTAATACTGCGTTTTGCACTTTGGCTCTTTAAATAGTAGATTTGTGGCAAAAATTCGTCACACAAATAAATCGTAACACAAAAGTAAAAGCCATTTTTTAATTTTAAACTATCAATAAAACTAGTAATTTCAAGGCTTTCCGCAACAATATTATTATTATAGCAGGGGTCTATCATCTAACTCTTCGACGGGACACATATTATCCAGATATACTCTACAATTTATTGAATATTTTAACTATAAGATACAGTGAAAAAAAAACGAGAAAAATCTCACACAAAAAATTGAAAATTTTGTCGGACTTACCCTAATATTAATTTTTGGGCTATAATAATATTTTCAAGGGGAGAGTAAAATATAAATATATTTATTATATAAAATATAAATATATACGATCTGGATATCAAATTTATGCACAAATTGAAATTACAAGTTAGTGTGTAGGAAAAATCTTCAGTTTCAAGCCGTTAGTTAGTTTCACTTATCATGGTGTCGACTGATTGATTATGCTAGGATAAAGTCGGTAATTTGTTTGCAGGCAAGTGACTATCAATCTTAGTATATGTGTGGCTTAGCTGTGATAAACCTATGCCACCTGGATCTCAAAAACGAGTAAGTCAAAATGTGGTTACCCAGAGTTAGTCTGTACCTGACTTGTCGACTAGTGCTGATGACTGACTGACTTTAACTATCTCGTGTTAGGTAATCATACCTACACGTAATGAAAACAGGAAACCAAAGAGAAATTAAAAATAATATTAGTGTTTTTCTCAATATAATGTTAGGTTCTATTTTTAATTTACACTGAAATATATTCAGAAACCCTATATTTTTATCTCTTCCTAAATTTTCTAAATAATATTTAATTTCAAATTAAACAACGGAAGTTCCGGCTACTTTGCATTCACTTATTATGAAAATAAAATATAAAACGGAAACGGAAATGAGTATGAGTTAAGATCGAGATACCCCCTCCATCTTGAAAAAGAAAGAAAGATGGCGCACTGGCTGACTGGGGCATTCTGCGTGAGAGCATTGTACTGTACAGTCGGGAGTAATAAAGAAATAAGTAATAAGTCGTGTCTACAGTGGCGATTGTGTTTTACTGAGGTGGAGGTTTACTATAGTTCAGAAGTGGGATCTGAACAAGGAAAAACGTAAGTAAAAACAGTGCTTAAATTACGGATTATTAGCTATTTCTAAACTGCTTATTTTTAGTTCGTTTTATCGTATGATCATAACATGAGGTTTAAAAAAAAAAAAATTACGTTAAGTCTGTTTGAATTTAAATTTTTTACTGGATATTTAAAATTTGGCTTCCTTCCGAAACATAACTCTTTATATTTCACTAATCCACTGCGTGGTCTAGCCAATACACGAAATATTATATAATAATAACCTCTTGTTCGACTTGTCTTTGGTTCGATCCTGGACAAAATTTCATGGGTTTTTGCCTGGTGGCAAGGCAAATGGACAGGTGTTTGATTCTTTTACAATCGTTTTTATTAAAATTAGTAGCAAATATAAGTGTACCGTTTATTAATTTAATTATATTGTAGCATATCATTAGATATCTCCGAAACGGTGCGTCCTAGAGCAAAAATAACGCAAATTTGGCCCCCCTTTAAGAAACCCCAGTCACATAAGGACCACTTCGAAACTGACCTTATATGACCTTGACCTCTAAAGACCTGAGGTCAAGTGAGCTTTGCCAATTAATATAAAGAGTTTATAAAAAGAAAACACAATAATAATAAAATATATACATTTTTTTTCGTTTCGAGTTTCAGAAAATGGACACCTATAATAGTCGAAATCGACATGAGCTACAAACGCCAAATCGTAGTCCACGAGCACCATCAGAAAGGGTAGTTAGAAGCAATGACCGCGTCGACTTTGAGAGAATCAGTTGCAGCCGCTCACGCAATCGTAGTCCAAACGGCGAGTGCCACAGTTTACAAACACACGATCAAGAACTGAGAAGCTTACGAACGCGGCTTAAACTCTTAGAAGAAGAAATGCAGAGGGATCGACAGGCCCGAACTCGATCACGTTCTAGAGTACAAAGGCCTGACTCCATTTCTAGATCGCGTAGTCGTGATCGTAGCAACCATCGGCGCAAAATAGACAGGGATGAAAATACGCAGGATCAGATACCGCAGCGACAGCTTACTGGAAGAGATCAACGATCGCGCAGTCGTGATCGCAGCGGGCATCGACATCTAAGCAGCCAAAATGAAAACACCCAAGTCCAGAGCGTGCAACGGCAGCCAACGGATAGACATCAAAGGTCAGACACTCCAAATCTCTCTAGTGTAGATGTTGAAAGAATAATAAATTCTTTAAAGACTAGTTTAAATAAATAAATAAATAAATAAATATTTCTTACATTCACACCAATTAACCTAGCCCAAAGTAAGCACTGTTAGGCTTGTGTTATGGATACTAGGCTAACGGATAGACATACATATATGATACATATATATGTAATATTCATAGAAATATATAAAAACACCCATGACTCAGGTACAAATGCTCGTATTCATCATACAAACATCTGTCCCTTCCGGGATTCGAACCCAGGACCGTCGGTGCGAAAGGCAGGATCGCTACCGTTGCACCAAACGGTCGTCGAGAAAAGTTTACCATCTCAGTCGAATAATCCGAGCACCTCGTACAATAAAAATCTAGATTATCAAAACATTTTGCCATCTTTTGACCCATCCTCAAAAAGTCAGCGAATAAATACGTGGATTAAAAAGGTAAACGAGTGTGCATCGGTATACGGCTGGGATGATAAAACAACCACACATTTTGCTGTGCAAAAATTGCAAGGTTTGGCCAAAATTTGGTATGAGAGCTTGGACACTATTTTATACTCGTGGCAAGAATGGCAAGACAAGCTGCTCAGTGCTTTTCCTTGCGAGCAAAATTATGGCCAAATCTTGGAAGACATGCTGAAAAGAAAAAGTAGATTTAATGAGGCTATAGAAGTTTATCATTACGAAAAATTGTCACTTCTTAATCAATGTCAAATATATGGCAAAAGGGCGGTTGACTGCATCATCCATGGCATTAGTGATAAAACAGTAAAATCCAGCGCCCTAGCATTGCGGTGCAGTAACCCTGATCAATTATTACAATTTCTAATGAGCAATAAAGATGCTAATTACTCTTTGGATCGAAGGCAAAACATGGGTAGGACATGGTCTGAAAATACTGTTCAAAATAGTCGGGCTACAAAAACGTTTTATAGACAGTCTCAGGGTCCCTTCTGTTTTAATTGTAGAGAGAAAGGACATCATTTTACGAAATGCGCTAAGCCTTTAATAAAATGTACTCACTGCGATAAAGTTGGTCACAAAGCTGAAAACTGTTATAGTAGAAGCAACAACCAGCATAATAAAATAAAAGAAGTTCGTGACGTTATGTGTATTAACAGAACTAAGCAGAACTCAAAGTTTATAAAGCAAGCAAGGGTTAATGGGGTTTTAGTAGATGTATTTATTGATTTTGGTAGTGAGGTAACATTAGTAAAAGAATCTTTTGTGTCCAATCAAAGTGTAACACATGATCATATAGAATCTGTAATAAAAGGTTTTGGCAATAGTTTGGTGACGTCACTTGGTAATGTAGATTTAGATATTGAAATTGATGACGTCGCTGGTAGAATTTCTTGTTAGGTAGTTAGAGATGACCTTCTAGATAAAACTATTCTAATTGGGCAGACCTTTACTGAATTACCCCACATATTGGTTTATAAGGATCCAACGCGTTTACGCTTTCTTACTATAGAAAACGAAATGCCTCAATTAGACTTCAATAACGATACAACCATTAAAGTTCTAATTTTTTGTGATTTAGAGTTGTATGGATCTGCTTCTATTATTACTAAAACCGAAGAGAATTATGATGAAACAGTTTTAATTAAAAATAGTCTAGTAGGTAAGCCGGGCCAGCAGTTTTATGTGTGTGGCGGTCTATATGTCGTCAAAAACGGGATAGTTAATATTACTCTGTCTCTACAATAGCCCTTGTTTGCTTATGGAGAACTTTGTAGTTTGCCGGGCTACAAGGGTCAAATGTGTAAGCAATATAGAACAAATCCCATTAAAAATTAAACATACTCCAGTGGATAAAAGTATATGCGAGGCTGATGTTCGCTTAGGTAAGGTAGTTTCTGAGGCACACAAACAAAGACTTCTTCAATTACTCAACAAATATAAACATTGTTTTGCTTCTTCCTGGGGCGAATTGGGTTGCACAAATGTTACCGAGATGAGTATAGAACTTAATCATAAGCGTCCAGTTTTTTGTAGACCATATAGACTCTCTCACCATGAAAGGGAGCAAGTACGTAGTATGGTGGGTGAAATGTTAGCCGCAGGTTTTGTACGCGATTCAGTATCTGAATATGCGAGCCCTATAATTTTAGTAAAAAAACCTGATGGTAGTTTACGAATGTGCATAGATTATAGGAAATTAAATTCAATAACCATCAGAGAAAGATATCCAATGCCTATTATTGAAGATGAAATATCCCGTCTATCCGGTCAAGCCTGTTTCATAACATTAGACCTTGCTTCAGGCTATTATCAGGTACCTCTTGCGGAACAATGTAAACAGCTTACTGCATTTGTCACACCGGATGGACAGTTTGAATTTAACAGGATGCCCTTCGGTTTGACAAATGCACCAGCTGTATTTCAGCGGATGATGAATAAAATTTTGGGAGTTGCAAGATTCACAAAGGCAATGGTATATATAGATGACTTACTGATTTTCGGTGAAAACCCACCTGAATGTTTAAATACATTGGACGAAATATTACAGTTAATTGAAGCTTCCAATTTAACACTTAATTTAGCAAAATGCAATTTTTTACAAGATAAAATAGATTATTTAGGTTATGAAATTAGTATTGAAGGGGTTAAGCCTGGTGAAAGAAAAACTGAATGTGTCCAGAATTTTCCAGAACCAATAAACGTACATAACGTTAGACAATTTTTAGGATTAGTAGGCTTTTTTCGAAAGTTTATTCAAAATTTTGCTCTTATTGCATTTCCCTTAACAAAATTATTGAAAAAAGATGCCAAATGGGAGTGGACCACTCCCCAGATAGAAGCATTTAATACCCTTAAATCGAAACTAGTAAATAGGCCCATTCTTGCAATATACGATCATACTGCGGAATTTGAGTTACATACCGACGCCAGTAAACATGGCATTGGTGGTATTCTATTACAAATGTCACCCAATTCTAAGAACCTGCAGCCAATAGCGTATTATAGTCGGCAAACTTCCCCAGAAGAAAAGAACTTCCACTCGTATGAGTTGGAGACATTGGCGGTTGTTTGTTCCCTAAAGAAATTTCGAATTTATCTGTTAGGCAAGGAGTTTAAGATTGTAACGGATTGTAGTGCGCTCCGTTCCACCTTTCCGAAAAAAGATCTTATCCCTCGTATAGCCCGATGGTGGTTAATGTTACAAGAATTCAATTGTTCTATTGAATATAAAGCTGGAGCGAAAATGTTGCACGTTGATGCACTTTCTCGAAATCCGGTCCCTGATATAAACGGTCAATGTGTAGACTTTCCCTCGGTAATGAATATTAATAATGAAGACTGGTTATTAACCCTTCAACTTGGAGACTCTGAGTTGTCCAGAACACGTGATATTTTGCTGACCAGCCTAGATCCTAAGGACCTTCAATACATTAAAGATAACTACATTGTTAAGGACAATAAACTGTTTCGTTGCATTGAAGGAAATAAAGAGGATCTACGCTGGGTAGTACCAAAGGGTGCGAGGTGGCAAGTGTGTAGACTAAATCATGACGAAATCGGTCATTTTGGAGTAGAGAAAACCCTGGATAGGATAAAAAAACATTACTGGTTCCCTAAAATGTCGCGCTTCGTAAAGAAATATGTGACAGCGTGTCTTGAATGCGCATTTGCTAAAGAAAATAAAATTGCCAAGGAGGGTCTATTGTATCCCATTAAAAAGGTAGAGATTCCATTTCATACTTTGCACGCCGACCACCTTGGACCCTTTGTCAAATCAAATAAGGGAAACACCCATATACTAGTTGTAGTTGACGCCTTTACTAAGTTTGTATTTATCAAACCAGTACGTAATACTAAGACGTTGAATGTGATCAAGGTCTTAGACGACATCTTTTATACTTTTAGAATACCTGTACGTTTGATAACTGATCGTGGCAGCTGTTTTACTTCCATATCTTTTAGAAAATACTGTGTGAGTAGAGGTATAAAACATATTTTAAATGCAGTGGCCAGTCCAAGATCGAACGGACAGGTAGAGCGCTACAACCGTACTGTTATACCCTTCCTCTGCATGGAGGAGAGCTGACGACCAGAAACTGCAGCATCAGCAGTCTCCAATGTTTCCGAGCTCGCATCGCCGCGAGCTCAGTCTGTTCTTAACTTCAATCGAGCGCGGTTGCCTTCGGGTCTCAAATTCAGTATAAGTTTTCCTTTGTTTTCCGCAGATAAATAAATCAAAGTTTTTTTTAAAACGCTTTTGTATTGAGACCCCATAACATTTGGTGGCAGCGGTGGGATTCGGAAATCCCCAGTGCATATAGAACTAACGTAAACTCAGACTCCGTTAGTGTCGTGCTCCAAAATTGTGAAAATATAAGTTATCATCATCATCGCTCTCCGTATCCTGAGCATCGAAAAGTGATTTTAAGTGAAAAGTGAATGCCCTAAATCGCGGTACATTGTCCGCTCTATATCGTCGTCGTCTCGTTCTTGTGCTATTTCCTCGAGTGCTGAAAGTGAAAATATAAAGAACTTAATTATAAAACTACATTTTCCTAATTTAGTGTAAAAAAAAATATATATATAAAAGTGTATGTCCAAAATCGCGGTGCCCTGCCCGCTCTATATCGTCGTCGTCTCATCCTTGTGCTATTTCTTCAAGTGCTGAAAGTGAAAATATAAAAAGCCTGAACAATCTATAATTTCATAATTTCCGTATCGTGAGAAATATTTCCACGAGTTTAAGAAGTGAATTTAAATAATATAAACTGAGCGTCACGCAGTGCAGTCGATTCGCCGAAACGTCGCCGTCGCCGTGTCTTATCGCTCCGGAATGCTGACAGTGTGTCTGGTCGCCGTGTTCCAACTCGCAGTCTTATCTAAGTGAGTCTTTGGTCACTGTTTTACCTGTGAAACTAGTAGCGTATATTATCTTAATTGTTATTTGTATAATTTTATTCTGTTACTGCCGTTTTGCTTAATTATTATTTTTCCGGTTCATAATCGTCTGGTATGCCAAAGGTTCAAAATATAGACGATCTGCTGAAAGTAGAAACAGACTTCCAAGAACCTTCTAAATCGCCTATTAGCTCACCAATACCCCCTTCGAGAATCAACACTAGATCACGAGTAATGTCTAGTGAAATGGACCTAAATATTTTATTGAAATTCATTAAACCATACAATGGCGATCGCGAAACGTTAAATTCCTTCATATTGAATTGTAATAATGCTTTCGATTTAGCATCAGAATCCCAAAAAGGAATATTGTTCAAATATATACTCTGTCAACTACAAGGCAGAGCAGAAACTGCCTGCTCCATTAAAGAATTTAACAGCTGGGACCAACTAAAGGATTTTTTGAAAACGCAGTTTAGTGAACGTAAGCATTATGCCCACTTATTAATGGACCTCCAAGAAAGTAGACAAGGATCTACTGAAAACGTTACTCAGTACGCCCTTAGAATAGAAACCTGTTTGTCTCAGCTCCTAACAGAAATTTCTTTGTCAAATACAAAACAGAAAGAGCTACCAGGCCGAACGGCTGCTATGGAGGATTTAGCCCTCCATCATTTTCTTATGGGGCTTCACCCCCGATTATCAAACATCATAAGATGTCGCGCGCCAAAATCCCTTAACGAGGCTATTAACTTAGCCGTATCGGAAGAAAGGATCCAGCTGTCCCTTTATAAGAGGACAGCACAAGTAGATTCAAAACAAATCGTCAATCAGAATCCTAACAGGCGGTTCATGCCTACAAAACCTAGATCATACTTTCAGACTCAACCATCATCTAGCACACAATCACAGGGCCCTACTTCTTTGTTCTGCCGTTATTGCAGAACTCCTGGACACGACATTAAAGAATGTAAAAAGAGGGAATATTACAACAATAGGAACCGTGACCAACAGGCGCCACAAAGGCAGCCAACAACATTTTCCTTTAACTCACCTCCTAAAAGAATCCACCATGTCCAGGAGGTCCAGGACATCCAAGAAGAAGAAGGAGAACCTGGTTATGACACAGTAGATAATTTAAACGAATAATGGGCTCGCGTCGGTGTCTCGTGAGACCCAAAACACTACCGAATTCCGAATCTATACCAAACAAAAACGACACCATTTCCAAAATTTCATCCAGGGACCACACGGGTAACCAGCCCCAAATAAGTGCCCATTCTCACAAAATCAGGGACCACACGGGTAACCAGCCCCAAATAAGTGCCCATTCTCACAAAATCAGGGACCACACGGGTAACCAGCCCCAAATAAGTGCCCATTCTCACAAAGTCAGGGACCACACGGGTAACCAGCCCCAAACAAGCGCCCATATTTCCAAACCTAACAACCAAAATAACCTTGAAATTTATGAAATCGATATAGATACCTCAAAAAGGTTGCTACCCCATATAGTCGTCGAAACACAAATATCAGACATACCTATGACATTGCTCGTAGATTCGGGGTCTGCCATATCTTTAGTAAAAGAATCAACTCTTCATGAGCGTCCTGTTCTGGCAAAAGAAATAATTAACCTCAAGGGTATCGATCCAGGAGATGAAACCACTCCAACGTTAGGTCATTTCCAATTGAAATTGAACCTTTCCCCAAGTAAAAGCATTCGTCATAAATTTCACGTGATTAAAGATATCAACCTTCCTTATGACGGCATCATAGGAACTGATTTTTTCACGTCCTTCGGGTGTAGTATTGATTATACGAAAGATGTCCTCATAATAAAAAATAACAGTATTAAACTCCACTTCTATAATCCCAGTTACATAATTCCACCCCGTTCCGAAACGGTTATTGAATGTACAGTTCAGAATCCGAAATCGCTGAACGAGGGAATGATTCTTGATCAACATTTATCTAATTCTCTTTTGGTTGCAAATTGCATTGTCAAAGTCAAAGAAAATAAACGAATAAATATTACAGTTGCAAACATCTCTGAAACACCAATAAAATTAGATGCGAATCAAAATTTCAAGTTATTACCTCTAATTTCTTTTGGCATCCAAGTTCCCAAGAATCCAGAAAACGCTTCCGATCGAGCTAAACAAGTTATAGAGTCACTAAGACTCACTCATTTAAATCCGGAAGAATCATCAGCCCTTACTGATTTATGTTCTCGATTTTCCGACGTTTTTCATCTTCCAAACGACCAACTTACCTTCACTAAAGCTTTAGACCATCAAATCAGAACACACACTGATGTCCCTATACACACCAAGTCCTATCGTTTCCCGGAATGCCACAAAAAGGAAGTGGAAACTCAAATCAGCAAAATGCTCGATCAGAATGTCATTGAACCTTCATCGTCTCCTTGGTCATCTCCCATATGGGTAGTCCCAAAAAAACTGGATTCACAAGGCCAGAGAAAATGGAGAATCGTCATCGACTACCGAAAGCTCAATAACATAACCATCGGGGAGACTTATCCAATCCCTCAAATTTCCGAAATCCTTGATCAATTGGGGAAAAGCAAGTACTTCAGTACCCTTGATCTCACTTCCGGTTTTCACCAGGTTTTAATGAATCCGCAAGACGCACCTAAAACAGCGTTTTCCGTGCCGCAGGGACACTTTCAATTTAACCGAATGCCTTTTGGGCTCAAAAATGCCCCTTCTACATTCCAAAAACTAATGAATACCTGCTTATCCGGCCTTCAAGGCAATAGATGTTACGTATATTTAGATGACGTAGTCATTTATTCTTTTGATCTAAAATCCCATATGGAAAACCTTCAAAAAGTCTTTGAACGACTCAGAAATTTTAACCTTAAATTGCAGCCCGACAAGTGCGAGTTTCTGCGCAAGGAAGTAGCCTATTTAGGCCATATCATCAACGAAAACGGTGTGCAACCTAATCCTGATAAAATTAAAGCGGTCGCCGAGTATCCAATTCCTCAATCTCCAAAAGATATCAAATCCTTCTTAGGCCTCGTCTCTTATTATAGACGGTTTATAGAAAACTTCTCAAAACTCGCTAAACCTTTAACGTCCCTCTTGAAAAAGGACGTTCCATATAAATGGACAAATGAACAACAACTTGCATTCGAAACCCTGAAAGAAAAGTTAATTACTGCTCCAGTCCTTGCATATCCCGATTTTACTCAATCTTTCCTTTTAACATGTGATGCGTCAAATCATGCTATTTCAGCCATCTTATCTCAGGGCACTGTCGGCCAAGATCGTCCAATAGCCTTCGCATCTCGCACCCTGAATAAAGCAGAGTGTAATTATAGCGTCACCGAGAAAGAATGCTTGGCCGTAGTATTTGGTACACATACTTTTCGCCCGTACCTCTACGGTAATAAGTTTAAAATATTGTCCGATCACAAACCACTGCAATGGCTTTTCAATGCCAAAGATCCAGGTTCGAGACTGGTTCGCTGGCGTCTTAAACTAGAGGAATTTGACTATGAAATTCATTATAAAAAGGGTAAAACTAACACAAATGCCGACGCTCTTTCTCGCTTCCCGGTTAATCCCATCCAAGACTCTACACAAAATATAATCCAAGGTCCGTCAACGACACAAGATGTCTCTCTTCCTGAACCTCCTAATCCAAATCCAGTCGACGAAGAATCGTCTCCACCGTTCAGTCCTATAACATTAGGAGATCTCGATGTCAGTCTCCCATTCAGTCCACTTAACATTGATAGCAATGACTTACCCTCTGTCGGCCTCCTCGAAAATAATAACTTACCTTCAATCTCGTACAGTCCAGCTACAAATGATCCGCCAGAATCCAGGTCACCCGTAGAAGGACCAATTGACCTACCTGAGAGTGAATGTCTACCTGCTCCTCCCACTTCCGGTGCCCCTTTGTTCACAGCAGACTATTCTATGTTGCTGAAGACCTTATCTGATAAAAGTAAAATCCTCAACACACAAATTGTCGAATACAATGAAGACATTTCCAAAAGCAAATCCAAAATAATCCTAGTACCTACATCAATTGATCTCGATGAATCTAATCCACACCTTCAAGAAATCCTAGGTAATCTGGAAAATCCTAACGAAGTTCTCGATGCTGAAAGGGAACTTTACTCTCATTATAAAATCGAACTCAGTAATAAAACCTATTATTTGTTGTTTACAAGAGTAAATCACTTCGATGTAGCATCATATCCAGAGATATTTGATACCATTAAACGTGTCCGCGATGTAATTGTCACCATTAAGAATGTGACTGACGTGAGCATCCCAGATTTCAGAAACTCATTTGAAGTACATTCCTTCGTTAAAATATATAATATCCTTCTATATCTATTCCATAATACGAATATCACGATTAACATTTTCCACAACAATATTACATATCCCACACCTACTGAAATAAAGAAAATATTATACGAGAACCATGATATCCCTATAGCAGGTCATTTAGGTTCTACTCGTATGTATAACAGAGTTAAGGAACAATACTATTGGAAAGGTATGCGTACAGATATTGAAAATTATGTCAAACAATGTAAGCAATGTCAAGAAAATAAGGCATTGAGGAAAATTAATCGCGCTCCGATGCAAATAACATCCACTTCTACGTCCCCATGCCAACGTATATCACTAGATATTGTTGGTCCACTCCCAGAATCGGGACCTGCTAAATTACGATTTATACTTACCATTCAAGACGATCTTACTAAATTTTCATCCGCTTATCCTATTCGAAGTACAACAGCAGAAGAAACAAGCGAGTGCCTAATCCATTATATTTCTATTTTCGGAATTCCTAAAATGATCCTCACCGATCAAGGGACCAATTTTACGTCGGATCTTTTCAAACGAACATGTGATTTCCTCAAGATCAAACAGCTTTGGTCTTCTCCTTACCATCCCCAAACTCAAGGCGCTATAGAGAGGAGCCATTCCACCTTGAAGGAATACCTCAAATCCTACGTCAACGAGGGACAGGATAATTGGCCTCGTTACATATACACCGCTATGCTCGCTTATAATACAGCCGTCCATTCTACGACAAACTACACTCCTTATGAGTTAATGTTTGGTAACAAACCCGTAATCCCGAATTCTATCTTCGAAGAAACTCCTGGAGCATCCTATCCAGAATACGTAAGAATGTTACAAAATCGTCTGAAACATTCGCGCGAGAAGGCTATAGAACACATAAAACGATCTAAAGGTATATCGAAAACATATTACGACTCCCATACACGATCTGCCCAGTATAAGGTGGGTGACTATGTTTATTTAAAAAATCATCTTCGACTAAGGAAAGCCCTTTCACCCATTTGGAAAGGGCCATATAAGGTTGTGAAGATACATGGTAATAATACCTTATCTTTGCTGATAAATCGCCGTCACGTCAAGCACCATTATGACCAGGTCAAACCCGCAGATGTCCGAGGGAACCTGTAAAATATATAAACTAACACTAAAACACGTTTAGGATAGGTTGTTAAAGAATATACATTCCTTATTGGTATATAAGATATAGAATAAATACATTCGTTATTTACGAGAAGTATTAGTTATAACAATAAACTTGTATAAGATAAGTAAATAAGATCAAGAGTTAGTATAGGTATACAGTATAATACATATACATACAATGGCCTAGATATAAATAAAATAAGTTAGGCAAGTATCGCAATAAACTAATTTACTTACCGTGATTCATTTCAGCACCTGGCCGGAAGTTCAAGGCCAACGGGATTACATACAACAAATCGAATCAAGCCCAGGAATCTTCTTTGATTACCTAGGCAAACTCAAAATTAAAAATGGCCAACTCGATATTTTAGTACCATTAGATATATCAAATATAAGAACTCACCTGATAAATATAGATTCTGTCCTAAATACCGTGGAAACCTGGTGTAAGCAAACTGGAACACCAGATACCTCCGAATGCTTTAATGTACTGGAGCCTCTTACTGTTTTGTATCATGATATGAATAAAAATTTTATGTCCATTTCCCATTTGCTCAGTGACAGAAGTAAGCGTAGCGCTTGGATAGGCGGAATAGGAACGGCCTTTAAACAAATCTTTGGCTCACTGGACGAGGATGATGGAATTAGATATAACAATGCTATACAGGACGTCCAAGACGGCCAAAAGAAATTAGCTACTCTGATGAAAGAAAATATTTTAGTAACAACATCGACAATTTCCTTTTATAATAAAACACTAGATAAGATTAGAATTAATGAAATTAGACTAAGCAATACTGTTGAAAATTTGTCAAATGAATTTAAAAACATATCCATAAAAACAGATGTACTATTATTAAAATTGTATGAAACAGGTTTACTGAATAAATTAGAAACAGCCATACTGGTGTTATCCTTCCAGTTAGAAGACATTGTAAATGCCATGCTGTTTAGTAGCAAAAATATTTTGCACCCGGCAATCCTAAGCCCACGACAATTGTACAAAGAATTATCTGATACTTACATACATTTACCAGACAATGTGAAATTACCTGTTGACTTAGATTTAAGTTCTATACATTTTATTCTGAATGTGTCTAGGCTAGTTTGCTACTTTGTAAGTAATAGGATAATATTTGTTTTACAAATCCCTTTAGTTTCTGTCATGGATTTTGTGTTATTCCATAATATTGCTTTACCAACCCCACACAATGTAAGTAATCCAAATTCTTTTAGTTTAATTTTACCAGACTCAAGATGTTTAGCAGTGACCAAAGACAAACTTCATTATTGTAATTTGGATAGCATCGAAAATTGTAATGTTATAGAAAACAGTTTTGTGTGTGACGTCACTAACATCTACGCTACAGACGCCAAACCCAGTTGTGCTAGTGAACTTATGTCTAAGGTTATAACAGTTATCCCAGTGCAGTGTAAAACTAATTTCATTTACGGAAAGGTGGACATTTGGAAACCAATTAATAATAATAAATGGATTTTTGTGCAAACGGAACCCAATAAAATTTCAATAGATTGTTTAAATTCCAAATTATATGAAAATAACATACGTGGACTTGGTATAATTACCATACCTAGCGGCTGTATCGGTTTTTGCAAAAGTACTATGTTACTACCAAAGAACAACATTGTAAATTTAACATCGCCTATAAAAGAACCCGATTTCAACCTAATAAACGATACTTGCTGTAACTTAGTTAAGTTCAATACAATTAGTAAAAATGTGCCGCACACTGAATTGCTGAACATAGATTTAGATGAATTAAAATCGGAAGAAACGATTTTGAATATTAACAAAGAATTAGACAAAATCATAGAGAAACCGCATATAATTCAGTATGGGACACATTACTCTATTTTGATAATTTTAGTTACTGTAGTTTTATTTTCTCTTATTATCTTTAAAATTATAATACACAGACCTTTTGGCAACTTTCGCAAATTTCGTAGAACCGCGGAAAATGTTCCAAATTTAGAAAATCCGGTAGACGAGACAAACCCTACAGTTCAGGACATTCCTCTACCTGTCCTTAGATCTAGAATATAGGTAGAAGAAACTTCCTCTCTTCTGGAAGTTTCTTTCTTTATGGGGGGAGGTGTTATACCCTTCCTCTGCATGGAGGAGAGCTGACGACCAGAAACTGCAGCATCAGCAGTCTCCAATGTTTCCGAGCTCGCATCGCCGCGAGCTCAGTCTGTTCTTAACTTCAATCGAGCGCGGTTGCCTTCGGGTCTCAAATTCAGTATAAGTTTTCCTTTGTTTTCCGCAGATAAATAAATCAAAGTTTTTTTTAAAACGCTTTTGTATTGAGACCCCATAACAGTACGATATTAAATTCCTTGACAACTCAAAATTTAAATAACAATGAAAAGGACTGGGACACTCAAGTAGGTAAAATCCAATGGGGTATGAACAACACCAAGCACAAAACTACCGGTAGAATGCCAGCCGAAGTTATGTTTGGAACAAGTATCATAAGTAACATAAATCCTTCCCTTGATGAGATTTCACAAGAAACTCGAGACAATACTGATTTAGTCACCATAAGAACGGAAGTAAAGAATAGAATCGATAGTGAGCAGATAAAACAAAAAACTTATTACGATAAGGGTAGGCAACCTGCTCAAAAGTATAATGAAGGAGATCTTGTAAAAATAACACAAACTTCATTCGCCAATGACGGTAAGAGTAAAAAACTGTTACCCTCATACATAGGCCCATTTAGAGTAATCAAAGTGCTAGGAAATGACCGCTACAAGATACAATCAATACCGGGATTCAGCAATATGAAACACAAACGTGGGTCCACTGTAGCCGCTGACCGGATGAGGCCTTGGGTTCATGTTGCTGCTCTGCGTGTTAATGACGATATTGATTCTGATGACGATGATGCCGTAAATAGCCCTGAGCAATAATAAAGTCTGTTTGTAATAGGTGCTAATTTCTGATGTTCAATATAAATTATTAAGAACAGCATAATAAAAATAAAAAAATATATATATAAACTAAATGTAGCGTCTATTTCCAATTTCATGTAATAAATACTATTTTAAATGTACCAGTATTAAAAATTAATCATTGAGAGTAAATATAATTGCTTATGTAAATCAGTAGATTAATTGTATTTGTATTGTAAAATCAGTAGATTAATTATATTATTATAAGGTAATGATAATGCAGTCTCTACTAAGATAATATATAAAATTAAAATTAACTGCAACATTGTGAATAATTATGCCTATACACTAGAATTTAAAATCATATTTGTAAAATCAGATTATATTCGTATTATTATTAATCACTGTTACATATATTTTATTTAAAACTGTCGTTACTTACCAAGTTTTGTAACTATTACTTTACTAGTTATCTAATTGAAGATGAAAGATGAGAACAGATTTGCTCATCGATAAAAAAAAATATATATACAGGGCCATTTTATAAACACCATCCAAATTTATATATTATATTCTTTGAATAAAGTAACGAAACAAGATTTTTTTCTTTTAATATCACTCAGTACTAAAATATTAAGTTAAGCCTATACAAAGTTATCCGAGGAAAACTACCGATTGCTGTCACAGTCACGCTACGCACGGTGTTGTAGCAGATGATTACACGACCCCCGCCCCGCCCTCCCGTATTTCATTGATACATTACAATGATTTTCATAAGTTGCAAATTTAAGCGAAAAAAATAGGAACGTAAAATTGAAGAAGAGATAAGTTGATTTGTTCTTTGATTATAACAATATTAATCGATAACACTTTTAATAAATAAAAAATGAACATAAAAGTAAGCCACACCTTATGCACTTACGTCGCATTTTTTAAAATTTAATCAACTTATGTACAATAATTGGTTGGAGTAAAGCAAAGGGTGTTTCTTAACCACAGAATCTAAAAAAACACAGCGATCGCAAAGGTACTAAGGTTTTGGCACAGCATTTTTTTTTGCAATTCGCAAAAAAAAATGCTGTGCCAAAACCTTAGTACCTACCTACCTAAGTTATTTTTGTCTATTTTACACGATAGGATAAAGAAATGTATAATTAATAGTTCTAAAAATTATTTTTGTGAAAAATTTCACAAGTCTTAGCCGCCCTGCACACATTTTGCTTTACTCCAACAAAATAATTAATTAAAAATCCAAACAAAATACACTTACATGAAGTTTGAAAACAATCACTTTACCTTAAAGTGTAGGTAATTTCTCTCTAAACAGTATTGCATGTTTATGAACATTGTCTTTAATTGTATTACTTGTTTTTTCACTTTGTCACTTCGTTAAATGCATATTTAAGTTCTCGAGGCTTTGGGCCTTCTTCACATAAACCCGTCGTTCAATTTCGCCCTCGATTTCAATTGCAAGTGTGAACACATTTCGTTAGGTAGATAATTATGCGACGTAAATGCGTGAACGCAACATTGTACATCGCGGAAAGTCCGCGGGTGACTGATTTCATTGCGCCGATGTCGTTACAACTTGCGCGCGCAGCTCGGTGGGGCGCTTCGGGCGGTCGGTCGTTCAACTGTAAGTGCCTATTTTGCCAGTAACCAGCTGTTGTAATAATTCGCTCGGACAAAATTTTTTTTTGCGGAAATTTTACCTCCCAATTTTTTTTCATAAATGAAGTGTTTGAATGATATCTTATGCCTAGAAAAAAATTGGATGGTGTTTATATAATAACCCTGTATATATAAAAATACTAAATGAATTGATTAATTTAATGAGTTGTGAGAACAGATTAGCTCATGAAACGAGATCAGGTTTGCTCGTTATAAGACAACTTATATATAAACAGAGAACAAAATTGCAAAAAAAAAAAAAAAACTGGTTGGTTGCCTGTAAAGTCGGTATACGGGCGAAAGTTTTACGTGACAACGACTTTGAGTGGTAAAATAATTTTAATGTGAATATTCATTCGTATAGTAGGAAGAAGGATGAAATAATAGTAACAATTTAAAACATTTATTTATACAAAGAATTATATTTAAAACATTAATTTATAGGCACGCGTCCCTTCCACTTTTTATGTCTGTCTCTCTCGCTCTTAGGCGGGCTAACCATGCCCGAGTGGAAGGGACGCGTGCCTCTCACTCGCTCTCATTGTAAGCGCATAACGTGAGCGGAGCGTAACGCAGTTTCTTGAAGTGTCACCCGGCAAACCAATTTATAAGACGTTGTCACGTCAATAGTAATATTATAAGAGTGTATTCATAGTGTATGTCACTTAGTGGGAACAGGTTAGCTCACTAGGAATAATATAATGAGAACAAATTAGCTCAATCAAAAGCGATAAACTTATTGATTTGATACTATTGCATGTACCGTTCTTTTGATTTGCGATGTGAGACAGTCATCTGAATTATGATATGTTTTCGTTGTAAGTAACTTATATGATCATAGAATTATGTTTATGTGTCAAAATTTTGTACAGAATACCCTAGCCAGCCGTGTTAGGTTTTCACATGATACGTGTATGAGGACATACACGGTTTCAGGATGGTCGAGTGTTAGGTTCTATTTTTAATTTACACTGAAATATATTCAGAAACCCTATATTTTTATCTCTTCCTAAATTTTCTAAATAATATTTAATTTCAAATTAAACAACGGAAGTTCCGGCTACTTTGCATTCACTTATTATGAAAATAAAATATAAAACGGAAACGGAAATGAGTATGAGTTAAGATCGAGATACCCCCTCCATCTTGAAAAAGAAAGAAAGATGGCGCACTGGCTGACTGGGGCATTCTGCGTGAGAGCATTGTACTGTACAGTCGGGAGTAATAAAGAACGTGTCTACAGTGGCGATTGTGTTTTACTGAGGTGGAGGTTTACTATAATAATAAAGCATAATGCCGGTTTTCAAGATGGGGTGGTCCTATGTTATTATAGAAATTTACCCACCTATCTTCATCTTACCATGCCTATTCAAGGTCTTACCAGAACTGTTGTCGAAATAGATCAGAAATAACAGGTGAAACCGTGTAAACACACTTCACTTGTGCTTTTGACACAGTAAAACATTTACATCTTAAACGGAAACTAGAAATCTACGCTGGGCAAATTTATTTTTTAAGTGTAGATTCTGACCAAGATATGGGCTCTTTCCGGCGGGGTCTGGAAGGTATAAATGATAATTGCAGATCCAATGGTGTTTGTTAACACAAAAAAGCGTTTCTTAACTAGCCACATTTCAAAACTCCTCATATCTATATTAATAACGAATCTCTGCTTGAACTGGATGAACTGCAGTTCAGCCCATGGGCGTTCTGGTCGATAACAAGTGAAAACTATCAGTACATATAAACTTTGCCTCAAAAATCGTGACAGATGTTAGGTTTAGTAAATTCAATATATTTATTACGATAAGCTTTGTACAAAATGCGGTGTCCGGCAGAGTAGAATATCAACAAAATCAGCCAAAATGATCATATACCTAGTACCTCCTGTAGACCCACTGCTGTGCTGCTACCCAGCAGAGTTTTCAGAATATGATTATTTACCGCGATCTCAAATCTGCTTGCCAAGCTGCCAAGATTATGGTTAACCTAAGATAATCAAGATACCGTGTGTGATTGGTGTGAATGTAATAAAAAAATAGAAAACTTAACTGAGCCAAACATAACTCTTAAACCCGATACGACAGTTACTTGCCAACTAATTCAGATTAATTACTGATTAAGTAACTCTAGTCTGGAATAATTAGATTTTGTGTACGTTCTTCCTGTTTTTTTAAGATCCGAAGGGTTCAGGTGTAGTGATCGAAAAAGTCAATTGCAGTAAGTCAGTGTTTTGCCAACAAATTACTCATTTTATGGAGTAATCAGATTTTCGCTTTCGCGATCCTTGTCCTTGTATAGTGAGGTTACCACAGATGAGCTATACACCTATTCCTAACTACTTACAAGTTTGGCAATTTCCAATAGACTTCTCCAACAACTTTACAACTGCTTGTTGCCTATCCACTGGAAACAGACGTTTGCCTGAGCTTGACGAATTTTTAACGAGTTTTAAGATTTCTTTATTTCTGTTGACAGTTTACTGCTTATGAAGGACTTAACTGGTTGCTGTACCTATATAAAATTTGGGTTTACCTTTTTGTGTGAAATTTGTGTTGACACGATTCAGAATAATTTTTATGAGAAATGAGCGTGCTTCTGCAAATAGGAACAGATTTATTTTTGATCTTGTCCACATGTTTAAAATACATTAGCTCAAGGTCTAAGCTCTTTGGAGATTAAATTATTGAGAGAAAAGTGTTATGATAATCAACTGGTTTAAAGACAAACTTTGGTAACACCTAGTAATACATTGAAGTTATTTTATTTAATATTATGGTTGCAGTCAGGAATTCACATTTATATCAAACCATACAATTCGGCTTAGCCTAAACTAAAATAATACTCCACAAACTATCAACTGAATTTAGTGCAATGATGGCATTCGCACCGCCAATCCTCTGTTTAAGTCCTGGAGGGGGCAGATGTTTGTTTGATGTTTGATGCAGATAAAAACGAGCGTTTGTACCTGAGTCATGGATATTTATATATGTTTCTATAAATATTTAATATTATTTTTCATATATACAGTCTGTCGGGTTATCGGTGTCCGCCCCGTTAAAGTAAAGCGACCAATTTTATCGACAAATCCGCAATAAGAAGTCATTTTGTAACAGAAAAGTCCAAACACCAAACTTTGTGTTCCAATTTTATTAAAATTAATAAATGTGTCTTATATCGGGATAAATTCGTTTCTGGAATAGTCACAACACCTAAAATATGAAACTTATTATTATTCATTAGAGCTTAAGTTTTGACATCAGTTTTTAGATAATATCTTAATGTATCTAAGAAGAAACAAAAAGGTATGTCAATAATATAGTCTACTTTTTAAAAGCATTTAAAAATTTAAAACTAATTTTTACATACTTTTCGTTTCCAGTATTCATAAAGGTTTTAATGGGAGTTTTTAATAAACGTTTTACTGTTGATTTATTGCCTTCTTTTATGCCTGCACATACATCGGCAGATATTCCTAAATAAATAAAACCCACCCGAACTCAGTAACAAAATCAAAATTCAAACGCCTTTTTAAATACAAGCTTTTATTAAAATGCGGTAAAAAGAAAAAAAGGTTTTTTACTTTTAATTTATTTTTTACTTTTTAGTTATCGCTAGACACGTTTCTCAGACTGTTCATATCATTCAACGCATCATTGTTGCACGGTCGTTTGCCGGTTAATTTCGAACAGTCTAGCTCTTTAATAAGGAGACTTCCTAATGTTTTTCCCTACTTTAGGCCATGAATGCTTGACCAGCAGCGAAGAGTTTCAAGCCTAAGTTTACAGCGGCACGGTCGACGGTACTACCCTGCATTTTGTTCTCGTTTGATTTTGGAGTTATCTTCCTCCTAGACAGGTTGCAAACTAATGCTATTAACGCCTATCTCATCAAATTATACGAGTCAAAGATAACCAACCGATACTACAGACATGAACAATTCGACCTCAATATAATAATCGAGGACTCCAAAAACCCCAGTACACAGAAACAGACGGATTGGAGCAACGGAGTTTATGTTCAACAGCTTTTTTTTTAAACTCGCATTCGTATTCTCAGTAAATCCATTCATTTGATACCCATGTTGTAAGCAAGCATTAAAACTCACACTGCTAACCATTTATTGTCATCAACACTAAATTTGTATACAAAATTTCAACTCAATTGGTTGAAGATATTTACTTCAAATTGAGTTCTAAGCTTTAGAAGTCCGCTATATTGGATTTGAGTGACGTCACTTTATTATGTCGATTTATTCTTAGCAAACTCTTTCATTTGATACTTATATTATAGGAATGCATTAAAAATAACTTGTCCACCATCTTGGATGTACCGCCATGTTGGATTTATAATAACGTCACACTGCTAACCATGTTTTGTCATCCAAACTGAATGTGTATTCAAAAGGAGGATGACCATTTTAATATGAACCCTTGCCCTACCTAAAAATGGTCATGTCCAACAATGGTCTAGCGCGCATTTAGATGTTATTATGATTTAATATTTGTAGAAATACATTTTTATTAAAAGGTATCGTTTCATAGTTATTTATATATAAAAAGGCCTCATTTTATTTTTATACACGTGATGTGTGTTTTTGTTATTGTGTTATAATAATTGTAAATGTCACTTCTACTTCGATATTTTTGGTGAAGTAAATAGGCAATAATAATTGAAGTTTTATTAGGTAAATCAAAGATTTTAAAAATACTTACTAGCCATTCAAGTAGAATGTTTTGCAATGGCAATCACAGGTCGCCGATTACATGCCTTTGAATGCGCAGTATTAAACGTTACCACAGTTGATGCACCGCAACACGATAGCAACTATTGTAGAAAACGTAGAAGATTAATCGTGGTCCAGTAGAGAAATAAGTCAAAAAGTCGTAAAATATTGAAGAAATGCAAATAGTACAGTAGTTAACGAGACAAGCAATGAAGGGAACTGCAAAGAAAAAACATAGATGGCGCCACAGCTAAGTTGTCAACTGTCAAGATGCGTTTTGTATTTTTCTTCTTAGTTAATAAATTGGTTCAATGTAAATAAAAGTTTTTATTAAATTATTCATCACAATAATTGTAAAAAAAATAATAAAAAAAATCAAAATAGTTATTTTAAAATACGTTTTATGATTATCAAAACATAAAAAAATATTTGTATTGTATTTATGAAACGCTCTCGTCATTATCGTCATGACCGGACATTTAAAATATTATATTATATTATGTTATTCAAAGAACCTTACCTTTATATTAATTCAAACTATTTTCAAAAATAGATTTTCAATTTATGAGGTGATATTGGAAATATGGTTTTGTTAACTAGGGCAAAAATGGTCTTCCTCCTTACAGCTCAATTGGTTGAAGATATTTGCTTCAAAACTGAGTTTCAAGCTTTAGAAGTCCGCCATATTGGATTTAGAGTTACGTCACTTAATTTTTCAATTATTCCCAGCAAGCCCTTTCATTTGATACCCATATTATAGGAATGCATTAAAATAATTAGTCCGCCATCTTAGGGGTTTTACCATGTTGGATTTAGAATAACAACACACTGCTAACCATGTTTTGTCATCCAAACTCAAAGTGTATACAAAAATTCAGCTCAATTGGTTGAAGATATCTGCTTCAAAATCGAGTTGTAAGCTTTAGAAGGCCGCTATATTGTATTTAGATTGACATCACTGTATATTTCGACTTATTCTTAGCAAGCCCTTTTATTTGATACCCATATTGTAGGAGTGCATTAAAAATAACTTGGCCGCCATCTTGGATCTGACACACAGTTAACCATGCATTATCATCCAAACTGAATTTGTATACAAAATTTCAGCTCAATCGGTTAAAGATATCTGCGTCAAAATTAAGCTGCAAGGTTTCACCTAAACAAACATCTAAAAGCTTTTAAAATTAATTGAAAGTTATTATTGTTACGCCATTTCAAAACAGTATGGCCAAAATACCTTATTATTGTTGATTTGTCGATAAGATTAATCATATTCCTTTGTCTTCCCGGGTTGGACGGCGGTGACCAGACAAATTGCATATGTCTATCCGTTACCCTAGTATCCATTACACAAACCTTACAGTGCTTACTTTGGGCTAGGCTAATTGGTGTAAATGTAAAAAATAAAACTAATACTTAGGTTACTTGTGTAATAAGAAAAAACAAAACACGTAGTTCAGCAAAATATAGGTTTGTTTGTAGAATCATATATCTTCACTATTGATTCTGTGGTGCGAATTGAGTGGTCGACGGCTTTCCTCATCAGAGCCGTAGATTACTTCTTCATCGGAGTCATTAATCATAGAAAACGCTGGATTATCTTTGGTTATAGCAGTTTCTGAAACACATTGAAATATTATGGACGCTGTACATAGTCAGAACAACTATCCGGGTGAGTGCTTTTTCAGTGAAGCTAACAATAACTTGATGGACCATGATTGAAAATATAAGAATTATATAGCAGTTTCTTGATTCATACTTGTGAAATAATACTTAATGCTGTAATGTACTTAGAACAAAGAGTGATGGCGCTTAGAGTAGCATGTGGAAAAAAGTTTTGGATCTGCTAAGGTCTCGGGCAGCTTTGGACGAGCACTCGTTACGATAGCTAGAGGTAGAGGTTGTGGGTTCGAGTCCTGCCTGACTCCTAGAACATTTTTTTATATTTGGCAGGATAGTTATTAAAGACCATTAACTCCACGTATTTCTGTCTCTTAAATAATTATCAATTCTGTAATAGCTTTTCCTCATAACTGTTAGTTAAAAACTTTTTTTTAATTTCTTTAAAAAGCAGTTCAGTTAATGTGTGTTGTCACACACATAACATAAAATGCATTACATCTTAACCAATAATGAGCTTGCGTTTATTCAAAAAAGCTTGGATGAACAAGTTTACTTTTGTTTCTAATGTTAAAGTAACGAATTAAGGACGAATTAACGTTAAAATAATTTTACATATATTTGTAAAAACATTTACTTGTACATATATATAAGCTACAAAAAGTTTCCCAAATAAAGAGATTCTCACCATAATAGCGCTCACTGCACTGTTTTAGAGGATCAAAATTTGCCAATATTAACCGTCCCATAACAATAGACCATAGGACTTATAGTTCCCGGCATATAAGGTGAACCTGGTTTTGAAATCACGTGACATGCGCAGTAGTGAATAATGCACCTAAACTTGCTATTGAGTATGTCACGTGATTTCAAAGCCACCCTGGCTTTACTTATATACAACTTATATGCCGGGGACTGTAACAATGTGAAAGTGGCTGAAGAAAACCATTCTAGCGGATTTAGCATCAGTTATGAACCTTATTTTCTTGATGGTAAATGCGGTGGAGTTAAGTCTACTGGAAAAGGCCAAAATGGGGATCTGATTTTAGTAACGAGTCATTAACGTTCATTGGCGTATACACCTGTATACGGGATAGCCGCGTACACTTCGAAAGAAGGGAAAGATAATTGAAACGCTGAGGTTTATTATCAAATCACGTAAATAATAAAGCAATGGTAAGCTAAGGTAATATAAAAATAGAGATAATAAACTAAAATGGACGGTTTTAGGATGGTAATGGAATACACGCTATTGGTATGATGGTGAATGCGTAACTACTTGGTTGTAAAAATGCCGCGCGATCTACAAAATGCTTATAGTGAAATTCATACGCAGCACGTGAAAGTTCAATGTACGTGCCTCGTACATGCTCCCGGGCGAGAAAAAAGGGGGTGGTAGGTCAGATGATTACAAGGGTTGATTAGCATGGTGATAGATATAGTAATGGAATGAGGTGATTTTAACAAGATGATTCAATAGGTACTTAAAGGTAAGTTAGTTGGATGAACTAAAATGTTCACAAAAGTTTGGCGTCGTCGTCGCCTTATTCAAAAACGTACTGTAGTTCTGCACTTTGGACATACTAGGACTTTCAGCCTCGTTCACATCACTAACACTTGCACTTTTCACTAGACACGCTCTCTTTAACACTTCACACTGTACACTAGCACTAGTATTACACGCATCGCGAAGCTCGCTGCGAGCTTCAGAGCTTCAGCTTCAGCGCTTCAGCGCGCGGCGAGCACGCCATCGGCGTCCCACCCAGACGAGCCCTGTGAAAACTGCTGCACTTATCAGCACGTATATGACGACGTAATGGTGGACACGTCGTGATATGAGATGACTTCAGATATTCCTTCTTGGAATTTCATCTCCTTGACTGGTGCTGGTGACTTGACCTGGTCTCCAAAGAGTTTAACATCTTTTTTTAAACCACTTAATCCTACTAACATGGAGAGTTAGGAAGCGTAATATTGATCATTTTATTTAGAGGTGGTATATCTGGCGTCAAAATGTCTGGTTGAATGTTTATGTGATATTATGGTGATTTCGAGCGTAATGATACCGGACCCGGTAAGTCTCTTTGCCGATATAAGTTGATCGTACATTATTCTTATAGGACATTCGCCAAAACACGAAAAAAGGTACATACGTATTGATCTTTTGCAGCTGATACCATGACTGGGCACATGAGGTGGTACTGGTTTAGCAGCTATTGGTACTCGCATCTTTCGTCGCTTTTAAATTGATAAATCGTCGTATAAACTGGGAATAATTGTATGTCTATATCATAAAGTGTACATCTCGGGCGGGAATTGAATCCGCAACCTTTGGAAATCCGGTCCAATGCTCTCCCCATTGAGCTACCGAGCCTTGTGAACACTCGTCGAAATTTTCTAGTATCTTTCTGATTTTTACGCTGTAGGCCAGCGTTGTTTCATCAATGAGAGGAACATCCTCTCGTATTCGAAAGAAACATTTTTACAAATGTTTGGGTAATCGATTAATATGAAACAGCCATTTAGTTTTATAATTTTTATATATTTTATGCATTTTTCAATGCGATCCTATAAGATAAATTATTATTACAGAAAAATACTAGAAAAAAGCGACTCGGGTCACAAGTAAATTCTCAGGCGGGAATCGAACACGCAATATTTGGAAATCCGGTCCAAAGCGGCAAAAAAAATTTTGGGTGAAAAGAAGCAAGCATGTCCAGTGGAACTGCAACTCTAACAACTCTAATGGTAGGTTGATATCCAGTCTCTATGAATATATGTTATTCGAAATGGTCGTCCCTAGGTCGCCCACCCACTACACTTTTTCATACTTGGAGGAAATGCTTTACACATACTTCCGCCGCTGGGAGTGCGGCGAAAGTTATGTGGGACTCTCCCCTGCGCACCTACCTGACGATAAAAGCTCGTCAGGTTCGTGCGCAGGGGCCTACCCACTAAAAACTCCAAGATGTCCCTCCGGTCACCTTGGTGGCACTGGACTGTCGTACGGCAGTGCAGTGGCACCGGATGGGGTCACGGGAAACCTCGCGGACACTACCGCGGCCCCATCGGTGGACGTCCGACCTAGGCGGACACTTCTGTACTCCGCCGGGAAACGGAGTACTACGGAGCGTCCCGGGACATTCCGGACGCTCCCATTCGGCGGAGACCTGTGCAGTGCAGGTGACGGGCCTCTCAAGCCCGCTACCCGCTGGCCTCCGCGAGTAGGAAGAAGGTTGTTAAGTACTCCTGAAACAGCCCCCACCCCACCACCATCTGCAGAACAAGGCGATCAAACGCCCGCTCGTTGCCCTCTCCTGTTTCTGCGGCAGGGGTCAGCGAGGGGATCGTCTTCCCTGGCTCTCTCCGCAGCCTCTTTTGCTCCCATTACTGTCTCGCAATATTGCGCGACGGCCTCCCATCATCTTCACTTTCGAGCATCTTTCTGATGACGCCGGGGAGCGAAAGATCCCGTCCAATCGTAGTCCTCAGAGCACGGCGCTGTGTCACCCATGCAGGACATGCCTCGAGGGTATGCTGCGCCGCATCTTCAGCCGCCCCGCATTCCGCGCAGAGTGGTACTGCTTCCCTCCTTGCAATCTGAAACAGGTACTTCCCGAAACAACCATGTCCGGAATGCACCTGCCTCAGATGGAAGCTTAGCTTGCCATGCTTTCTCTTCCGTCATTTTTCCAGGACTGGAGCAAGGGACTCAAGGGTCCGCCTGGCTAGACTGCCAGCTGCTGTTGGCTCCTCCGTCATCTGTTTCCACCGTCGCATTACAGCATCCTCGGCTAATCTTCTTACAGCGACCAGTTCCTCCGTTGTCGGGTCTTCACCGTTTTCCCTCGCAGCAGCTCGGCATCGGTGAACCTCCGAAAGAACTGACGCCTCCAACTCCCATGGGGGTATACCAGTGAGTGCATTCGCCGCTGCCCCAGACACCGTCTTATACGCCCTTATTGCCCGAGTCGCGATTATCCGCTGCGGTCGTCGCAGCAGTCTTCTGCTCTCCGGGGTGAGGCGGTCAGCCCATATAGGCGATCCATATAGTGCCATGCTGCGCACTATGCCAGCGTACAGCTTTCGACAGTTAACGTTAGGACCGCCGACATTTGGCAATAACTTGCTCAAAGCTGCTGCTGCTCCGTTCAGTTTAGGTGCCAATCGTTTGAAGTGTTCGTTAAAACACAAATTTCTGTCTAGTGTTAGACCGAGATATTTTATGTGTGGACTGACAGAAATTATCCGGCCATTCACGTCGAGGCAAGCGCCCGCTGGTGGTCTACCACGGGGGCCGTAGAATAGCATGGCCTCCGTTTTATGTATTGCCACTTTTAGGCCCAGCAGTTCTATGCGACTTATTGTAAGGGCTGTAGCTACCGCTGCTCGCCTAGCAACATCTGCATAGTTGTTCCCTCTTGCAACTATGAGTGTGTCGTCTGCATAGCAGATGATGGTGGTACGCGGTAAGAGGATACAATGGAGAAACCAGTGGTATCCGAGGTTCCACAGGAGAGGGCCTAAAACCGACCCCTGTGAAACCCTGCACCGCATAGGCCTCATCAACAGCTGCCCGTTTTCGCCTAGTTATAGGATCTCTCATCTGCGGAGGTAATCTTCGATGACTTACTGAAGATAAACGGGAACTCCGTGATATCGAAGAGCCTCCTTAATGCACCCGAAGTGAAGGGTGTTAAGGCGTTGGCGATGTCAAGGGATACCACCAACGCGCTTTCACCTCTCTGGACCGCTTGCTCTGTGATCCGCCTCAGTTCTAATATGGCATCGATTGTGCTCCTCTTTTACCGAAAGCCGTATTGGCTATCTGACATGTCAGGTCCCTCTATCCCGATGTGATGGGAGATACGGTCGGCCAGGATGCACTCTAGGAGTTTAGCTATTTCGTCCAGAAGAACAATGGGCCGAAAGGCGGAGGGTGATTCCATGGGTCGTCCTTCCTTCTGTAGGAGGCACAGCCGTTCCTGCTTCCATATCTGCGGAAAACGACCTGAAGATAGGCAGTCGTTGAATAGCACCAGTAGCTCCTCATTCAGGTGTTTCAAGGCTAACGCCAGAACTTTACCAGGAACCCCATCCGGGCCTGGGGCCTTTTTCTTGCCGTGTAGGCAGTTAACGGCCTCCTTAAGCTCCTCCTGCGTTATAAGGGGGTGATTAAGTATCCCTGAAGACGACGTTGGCCTGGGCGCCATAATCGGAGGACTCTCTTCAACACGGCCTGGAAACAGGCCTGCAACAACGTTGGATAGGAGGTCTGGGTCAAGAGACTCGGTTGCTGGAGCTTGGTTGCACATTTTCTTTCGGACCATACGGAATGGGCGCCCCCACGGGTCCCGGTCCAAGTCACCGACGAACTCCTCCCATTTTTCGTTTTTCGCCTTGTAGATGGCAGCTTTTAAGGCTTCCGAGGCTTCTCTTTGTGCCCTATACAGCCGCTCCTCTTCCTCCGGAGTGGTCTTCTTCGGCGACAGCGAGTGTACCCTAATGGCAACTGCGCGTAAGTCTGCTAGATCCTGCGACCACCAGTAGACGGATCGCTTGCCTGGACGGTCTTTCCTTCGCGGCATCGCAGTGTCGCAACAGTCTGAAGTGACGACCGCAGATGTTCGGCCTAGTCGTCGACGTTCCTGGTGTTTTGTGGCCAGCACCAGCTTTCCACTAAAGTGGCTTCCTTTGCTAGATCTGCCCTGAGTTTGGCCGCAGACCATCTTGGAAACGCGCTTGTGTTCGACCGAGTTGGTGCACTTCGAGGGTTAGTGGGCAGGACTAGGAACCTTATATAGCGGTGGTCCGACAGCGCCACCTCTCTCACCAGCACACGCCAGTCAGCCACACGTGAAGCGATTGCAGGGGTAGCAAACGTGATGTCTACACACAGGTAAAGACTGTGCCCCTGTTACAAATGCAGAGGCCAATTGCGACAGCCCACTCCTCTAAATAGGTTCCCTTTGGATCAGTAATGGGGGAACCCCATGCTGCGGACTTGCAATTAAAGTCCCCCATCACCAGAATTTGGGTTGAGGACTGCCGTCCCACCGTGCTCTCTACGTTCACGAGAAGGGTTCCCAGTTCGTGGAGCGGTTTATTGGGGGAGAAATAAACCCCAACAATGCTGATCTTTCCATATTGGGCGGCCACATAGCCAGCTCCTCGTTCCTTTAGTGTAAGTGGTGAAGAAAGAGCACTTCGTCGGATGGTGATAGCTACCGTGCCACGACTGTCCGCTATCCAAGAAGGGTCAGAGGGCAAACTGTAGGGTTCACTCACCACTGCGACATCAATCTCCCATTCTGTGAAATTTTGCAGGAGAAGGTCTTGCGCGGTGGTTAATATTCGCCTGGAGCATGCTAATGGATCGTCTATCCATTGGTCATTTCAATCTCCTCGATGGGAGCTTCACGCAGTATCGCCGGTGGGGCTCGGGTCACTGCGGCCCCTTTTCCCTTCGTGGCAGGACGGACACATTTCGCACCACCCATAGTGTGTCCAGAGGAACGTCCTGCATCTGCGCACACTGCGCACTTTAAACTTGTTGCTTTGCAACTGGCCGCCTGGTGGCCCTCTTTCCCGCAGCGGAAGCACCGCCTACTGCAATCCACCTGGGCTGGGCACGTGCGTTTTAATGGAACCGACTTTAATTTGGTCAGCCGAACAATTCCCTTTCAGAGCAACGGCGGACCGCACCTCTTCCTCACAAACGGAATCATCGAGCCCAGAGATACGGAGGCTTGCGCTGCGCTGCGCTTTTGTTGGTCGCGCAACCATGGCTACTTGTCCTAGGACCGTCCTAAGGCGTTCCGCAAGGGTGTCTGCCTTGTCGGCGCAGTTTGCCGGCAATTTCATGACCCGGGCTTCGGTTGCTGCCTCCTTCATGCGGAGACCCTCTATGCCTAGTTCTGTCAGGTTAATCTCCCGTTTAGCCTTCCCGATCACTTCTGCATAGTTCACCCCTTTCTCTGTGGCCTCTGGCGTGATGGTGACGACAATTGCCGAGGTTTTTGGAGGGGTGAGATTTGGTTTCGTCTTCGATTTTGTTTTCGCTGCCCGCGGTGGATTTCGAGGGGGCTGCGTACTACTGTTGCTCTGGTTTGGATTTTTTCTTGCCGCTGACGGAGTAGCCGCCGGCGGTGGATTTATTGCAGCGGCGACGGATTTCGCTGCTCTGGCCTGCTTCATCTTCTTCTTTCTTCCTACTGCTTGAGCCCAAGAGGTGTTGTCCGTAGGGTTCGCCACATCCTGAACCGCATTAGATACAGGTGCTGCAGTAGCAGTTACGGCGGCTACCGGAATGGCCGGAGCAGCAGGCTTTTTCCCTTTCCGGCTTCGTGCTGTTTTGGCGGATACTCCAGGGGCCACGGCAGTAGCGGCAATCTCTTTTATTGTGTCAGCTGCCAGAGGTGGACGTCTCACTTTGAAGGGGAAGAACCTTTCCTCCTTCTCGAGACCCTCAAATCGTGCGTTCACCATTGTTCCCACCGACGTCATGATGGAGCGCCTAATCTCTTCTATTACTTCTCCATCGATGCTTGCAGTCCGCTGCTGTGAATTATGGTGTTCGAAGTGGGAGCATTTTCCAGTCTAGGTTTTTCGCAGGGCTAACTTTTCTTTGTGCATTAACTCCATTTCGTGCGACATGCGTTCGTTGTCAGTTCATCACTCGTGTTTAGTCCAGAGACCATTTCAACAGGGGGCCATTCATTTATTACGTAAGACGATTTAGGGGGGGAAGGGGGTCAACCCTGTCTTATTTTTTCTTACAAGGGGGTGGGAGGGAGTCTCGATAGTTCTTACGTAAGATCACAAAAAATCGCAAAGTTAAAATTATACTTTAAAAGCGCGGGCAACCGCGCGAGTGCCGAGTTTCGCTCGGATGCGTATGGGTAAATGATTTCCATTTCCATGGCAACGGACCCGCGCCACCCACTGTATTCATTTTTGCCTTTAGATTCTTACGTAATAAATATTAAACAGGGGGGGAGGGGGTTGGCCTATTCTTATTTTTCTTATAATAGGGGGAAAGGGGGTCAAAAGCTAGCGTAATAAATGAATAGCGCCCAGTCTTCGTAATAGTGTCCGCGGCATCTATGAGCCTGCGGTGACTCGTTTCCTTTAAGTTTTTGCTACTTTTGGTAACACGAACAATGTCTTCAACACTCTTTGAAATTTTGTCCAAGAGAGCGCGCGATGATGATACCTCCTGGCTGGTGTCTATCATCTCTTCGTCATGTACAAGGTACCTCTGTGACAGACGTGCTGATTTTCTAGGAGGGTCTGTATTGTCGAATGTCGTCTTCTCAAAAATCTTGACATACTCCGCCTCCTCGTCTTCAAGTTCACGGCGTTTTAAATCCGCCTTCGCTTTGGCGATGCCATAGTGCTCCCCGGTGAACAGGGATTTTCCACCTCGCCCACGACTTCCTGCTGAGATTTTCGGATAAGCCGCACCACTGTCGATTTCCTCGTCTGACTCAGTGTCTAGTACTTCTGTGCTTGTTGATGTTGTCGGCCTTTTGCGGCTGCTATTACTACCAGCTATTGGCTTCGGAAACACTAACCTCAATGGAGAGGTAGTCCTACTGGTTTCTCTGGACTCCTCATAACAGCTTTCGAAGGGCTCATTTGCGCCTGAGCCAGGCCTCCCATCATCCAAAGTGTGCTCAGTTACGCCTGAGCCAGGCCCACCCACTACCCTAGAATAGCTGGTCACTCTCCTAACCCCTTAGATTTCGCACTGCTTTGGAACGTGTCCCTTGGACTATGTTCCATAGAAGTTTTCCATGAATTCACATCACCACCCAATTATCTTGCAACTCTAGTCCTATGACTAGAACAGTAGCAGACTTGAGGAAACTCTAGTCTACTAACAGTCCGGCACTCAACTGTATCCCCGACTTCATAAACTCGTGTCTCGAGACCACAAATGCGATCAATGCTCTCAGCACCCATGGACGCCTCGCTTATGGCGGAGGAGAGATTCCAGTGATGGACGACCATCGCTTGAAACTGTCGGCCGATGCTAGGGAACTGTTGAGAGGAAACAACGCTGCGACCCGCGCCCACGATTCCTACCCGTCATCCCCACCGCCAACATCACGGACACCGAATCGCGAGCGCACTCCCGCCTCCGGGCAGCTAATATGATCCGCGCTCAACGCGTCGGCCCCTGCTAGCGCGTTCACATATAAGTCTCTATTATGGCGAGGTGCTCGAGGTGGTAAATAGACTTGGTTATTATGCTTATGCCCGAAACGTAGATTTATGTTAAATGACACTCTCTAATATTTAATGGATGTTTACAGACGTTCTGTATTTAATTTAATAGGGGGGGGGGGGGGGGTTAAATAAGGAAATAAGACATGAGCGTCAGTATACGTTACAGTATACGTCTATAGACGTCGTATCGCATAGTATTTGTTGATATTAGATCTCAAAGAAAATAAAAACGAAATTGAGAAATTTGTTTCGGTTAGTGTCTGGGAATAGATATTGGTGTATGTCTGGTCTTTGGTCTGTTGTTTGAGCATAATGTTCAATGTGCCAATGATAATTATTAGTACAATGAACTATACAATCTGCTATTTTGAGATGGAATTTATTTTAAAACATCTAAAATAGAAGTGTTCTGATAGAATTCAAGTACACCAGAAGATTTGTTGAAATTACAATAAATACAGATATATTACTAGGGAACTCTTCGCAATCATCTCTTACTGGAGATAAAGAGTTTTTCTGTCGCCTTTTTATCGGTCTCGAGGTAGCCCGAGTATCTTGAGTAGTCTTGAATTCTCGAGGTTGTTGGTAAATAAGCGTAATTTTCCAACTCAGCTGCTGGCCCTGGGTTATCCTCTGCCTCTGGCGGGGATCCAGGATTGATTTCCATCTCTACAACCAACGCCGGATTATTCTTTACCCCTGCGGCTGGCGGCTAGCTAGGGTTATTTTCGATCTCTCAAACCAACCATCTTTTATCTTTGCGACAAGTGGCAAGTCAGGATTGTCCTGTATCACGGCGGCCAACCCAAAGTTAGACTCTATCTCTAAGACGAATGGCGACTCAGGGTTGTCCTATATCTCTGCAACTAAACGATAGTGAATCTCTTTTTCTGCGACTGGTGATGACCTAGGGGTGTACTTTTTCTCAGGTGATAAAAGCAATACGGCGAGTGGCACTGAATTACCGTATTACCAGTTAGTATTATACATAAACGATTCAAACTATGTAACAATGAATTGGTAAAAAAATAAAGTTCAATTTTTATCAAAAAGTCGTATAAATATATAAATAAATATATAAAAATATATAAATATATAAGTAGATATGTATGTGTGATTGCCTTTTTTATATAAAAAAAGAAAATATATATCATGCAGCGCTAGGAACTTGAGAATTTAAATTGATACGGAGCAATAACGAAGCTAGTAGAAATTTGTATAGACCACGTAATTGAACGCAAATAAATGTATACTTTTAGTCGACATCATACAGTGACCATTGTATTGTGAATTATGAGTGACAGTTGAACCGGTTCATGTACTCAAAAAAGACGTATAGAAACGTTGCTTCGCTGAAAGTGTTAAGAAAATAAGGTTTATAACTGAAGTCAAAACGGCAAGAATGGTTACTACAGCTACTTTTACAGTGTTATGTATGTCCTATGGTTTGTTATTGTTTGGGTCAACAGTCAAAATTGATAATATTTTTATTTTCTATAATAGAGCACAGCTTGTGCTATTAATAATTTACGGTCTAGAAATTCTATTCGACAATTATTTAAGTCAGAAAATATTTTTACTCTGTGTGCATGTCTCGTATATGTGTTATTAATACAAAATACCTACTTATGAGCAAAGGCTATTACTGAATCGATGATCATTTAAAAGAGAAAAATGTGTCGAGTTAATGGCCTTGACTTTACTTGATACACTGTTAATTAAACTTTGAAAAGTATTTTTTCTCTTAATCTTTAGTATTGCTAAATAAATTGCCTCAATTCAAAATTCACTCACAGTAACACATTTAAAGGGATAAAAAAAACTCTTTGCTAAGTTACTTTCGGTTTCTCTGTTTCTACGTTGAATTTAAGAAGCTATGGCATTGTTTTTATCTTTCAATGAATGTGTTGGAAATGCTCATGTTAAATTAAAATCAGTTTATCTTTTATCTTATCTTTGTCAAATTGTAAATATACCTGTACATCATACAGTGAACTGCACATAAGCGTATACAAAACTGTAATATTTCTCCATGTGATTTTGTAGTTGACGTGTTGTTGTCTTTGCCTCTAGCACCCTTTCCTACTATTATCGGTACTATGTTTAAGTAGAAAAGAGCTCACCATGTATGGATCCTCCTCCTGGTGAGAACAAATAAGTGAGGGTGTATATGTAGAAATTGAAGAGGCCGTATAATGCCATGAATGGCGCGGAAGTGTCGAAATGTGCGTGCGGCTGCGACGCCCAGTGATCCTGTAGTGCGCCCGGGCCCCAGCCCTTTAGTCCCAGCAGAGTCGTCAGAGCAGTAACTGTGCCCACCACACACGACAGGCATTTCAGCCTTATATCTGTTTAAAAGGATTCCTTATTAATTAATTAAAAGCGATTCTTTTAAAAACGTATTTTATAAATGGCACTAACTGTGGCAAATTTCACACTGCTTCGTCAAATTTTTTTGCAGTTGTAACAAGGCCATTGGTAGAAAAAACATTCTTTTCGGTGGAACAGGTGTAAATAAAATTGTAAGTAAAAGAAATTAAATGGTGTTATCATATGATATATATTTATTAGAAAACCATTACAGAAATATTGAAACCTTAATGCAAAATTAAATTCAGTCTTCTAGCTTTTGTTACAGCGAACAAATCAATTACCACCTCGGTGTCGAAATCAATTCTGCGGTGGATTGAGATTACCGTATAGCCTTTTCTGGCTTGTGGAGTTTCTTAAAAAGTTTTGAGGCGTTTTAGAGAAGACAAAGTCCTCTCAAGGGTACATTAGGAAACAAGATCTTTAAAAGTGAGTTTGTTTATAAATAAGGTCTGGTTGCATTCTCCGAGACCTTCAATAGCACATGTTGGTCGTTCTAGTTCAGATTCTTCCAGCCATTTGATTCGCCACAAGTCTAATTCAGCTTTTACAAAGTCCCAATCCAAATATATTTTATAGCGCTCAAAGTAGTTTTGTCGATAATTAAATAGTCGAAAAAATCCAAAATGGAATCATAATTGTGTTGTGTTTTTGCCCTATGCTCTTGGAGTGACATTATTCACGGAATTTTTGTTTCCTCGTTGTTATTGTTTATTAATTTATAAATATTCTATAAATAAATTTTTGCTGTTTTCTTCATTCATTATTTTTCCATATTTCCTTGTTTTCCTAACTCCTTCACTTAATCCGGGATAGCTCCTTAAATCCTGGTATGATTCAAATGAATTTGGTATTCATTTAAAGTTAACAGTTTAAGCTTTCAAAAAGTTTTATTATTCGTAACTAGTGATATATTACTCAAGATCACGTGGAATTAATTCTAAGTAAGAGATTCCATACTTTTGCTCGCGGTTGTAGTTGGTTATAGCATAAAACATATGCCTTTTGTTAATTATTATTTGTGATTTTCTCTATTTTCTACAAAATTTATCATGTAAGTTTAAATGAACAAAAAACCCGCCAAAACGCATGTTACTTGATGTCACAACGTCACCTGCTTGTTAACAAACTTTTAGCTGTTAAATCATTATACGTCAAACTTGACGGTACTTACACGTAGTGAAAATAATAATACGGTGTCTGCGAATTTAAAACCCAGTGGTATGGAATTGCATCCCAAAGGTAGAGTAAAGTCTGAACCTGTGCTAGTGCTACCACACGCGCGACCCCCGCCATCATTATCCACGGTGGCCGCAGCGACAAGACATGAGCCAGCTTGCTAATCAACTGTCTCGGCGATGCCAGTAGCTAGTCGCCATGACACATCAGTACAAGACGCAATTGTCGATGTCATCTTCTGCCAAAGCAAATTGTAAAATATGGAAACTGGAAGTTGCAGAACAAAAGGCTAAGATACAAATGGAGCTTATTGACAAAAGGCTTGAAGCAGTTCTAGCCGACTTAGAATTCATGTGACCTCATGAAAATAATCACGATCACAGTGAACATGCTCACACCGAAGTCCAGAAGTGGCTCGAGAATAGTCACCACGAAATGGAAACGGTACCGCCTGCCCACGCTATTGACACCAATACGCGCTAGAACCACTGCTTGGAATCAAAACGTTGTTGCCGACAGCACTGAAGCAACTCACCAATTTCGCAACTAATAATTTTCCAAATACTCAACTGCTGAGTCGAATGAGTATATCAAAGGAGTTTTATGGAGACCCCCCTTGAATGGATCCAATTCAAACAAGCGTACGAGGAATCAACTAAAATACGTGGCTTCAGCGACACTGAAAATGTATGGACATTACGCAAGTGTTTTCGTGGGGCAGCTAGGGATACCGTCTCGGCCTTACTTATATGTGCTATATCACCAGACCGGCTGATGGTTGCGTTTGAGTTAAGATTTGGCAATCCAGATTCCATCTATACATATAAATAAAATTGGAGTGTCTGTTTTTAATATTGAAATACCCGTTTTTTACTACATGCATATGAATATATATACGGTACATACACCAAAATAACATTTTTTTTTCAATTTTTGTCTGTCTGTCTGTCTGTTTGTTCCGGCTAATCTCTGAAACGGCTGGACCGATTTTGATGGGACTTTTATTGGCAGGTAGCTGATGTAATAAGGAGTAACTTAGGCTACTTTTATTTTAGAAAAATAATGTTGCAATATTCCACGCGGACGAAGTCGCGGGCGGCCGCTAGTATTACATAAAATTACTCAAGAGCTGAAAAAACTACAACCATTACCGTTACATTACAACATTGAAATTGCTCTCTTCTGTTAAAGTAGAGAAATATGTAACCGCTGTAGGTGCAGTGGGACGAGACAAATTTCTCCGCAGTGTGCATATTACAAATATTATTTTATCGAGGTTCCTTACGATATAAAGGCCATAGGACGATAAGAATACCGAATCGGCCCCAGAGAGGTATCTGGCTCATAATTTTAGGAAATGTTGGTACTCATAAGATACGTCGATGCTGAAAGTTTCAGCTTTTTATCTATTACCGTTTCTGAATAAATCTAAAAATACTGAATTTCAGTAAAAAAATTCATTCTCAGCACCATGTGAATCGATTGATCTAAATACAGGATATGTTTTGGGGCATGGTGGTAGCTTCTAAGAAAAAAAATATAAGCAATATCTGTTCATAAGAACCTATAAAAAAACGAGGTTATTTTCTTGATTTTAATTTTTAATCATGTTACGGGAACGCTAAAAATATGAATCTATTTTTTTTTAATTCCTCATTCAATTTTCGATGAAATTGTGATCTTGGGATTTTTTTTAAAACGTTACGCCATATTGAAAAAAAATAAAAACCGATTAGCTGCTCAAAAATTGATTTCTTATTATGATTTAACTCTTGCAATGATAAAATACAGAACGTTTGCAATTATTGTACTAGTGAAAACAACAGAATAAATTATGAACACTCATATAAAAATATTTTTTCTCTTTTCAATAACTTTAATATTAATATTTAATTATAAACTATTCAAATGTATCAATTATATTAATGTGTTAATAATAAAATCTTCTTATGAATTTGTGACTAGTCCTCGTCGCTATCTTCATCAATCACAGTGGGGATATTGTCTTAATTGAATAAAGTATTAAGTATTGCTGCTGGTTTGGGGATTTTAGCCAAATATCGTCCATGCGCCAGGTAAAAAATTATTGCAGCTACGTGTGAACAACAACCAATTGTCCTTAATCCACAACAGTATTTGTGAGTTGCAACAGTTCTTTTAATTTGAACTTCAATACATTCTTCTGTATCATAATCACATACAACCTCTAAATTAAATGATGAATAATCAGTACTTGATTGAGATTCAACAATTCACTTGTATCTGAAGGTAATTCATTCTCCAACGATGTATCCTGATCCTCGTCGTCAAGTTTCGTTTTCTTATATTTTTTGATCGACAATTATTCCACAAAACATCACCAACTACAATTGGATGATCAAAGATCGTTGAAAAGTCTTCAGCATCTTCATCAGATTATATATATTTTGGAGTACCTCGCGTTTGTTTAATGAATTTTGAACAAATACAGCACTTTGGATTATATGTTTTAGATGACGACATATTTTCACTTATATAATTATATAAAATTAATTATTAAAAACAGAAAAAGCACGACCAATACTTGTTTAGAATATCAACAAATAATTTTAAGGTTATCTACAAATCTGGCGGGTTTTCATGAAAATAGAAAACAGTGTCACCAGTTTTGAATTACAGTGCCATCTTATGGGTGCTGAATTAACTAATAATTGAGCGGGAAAGTTTAAATTCCCTAAAACGTAGTTGAATTATATAAACAATATTGTTTTGTACTGATTTAATAATTATAGTGATAAATAAAGTTTATAATAATGATTAGAGTTCATTATATGAAGAACGATCTGAACGACCTGGTGGTGGATGCTGTCCGTACGATAGGGTCAAAATACTTCAAAACCCACCGTCCCAAATTGAAGAAACTCTCCGCACATACACTCGAACTCATGGATAAGAGACATGAAATGAGATTGCAAGTCTCAGCGGATGCCCTACGTTCTAGACAGCTTAATAGACAGATCTCGAAGTCGCTGACGAGCGACCTTCGCCAATTTAATACCGAGCGTATTAAAGAGGCCATAGAGCGGAACAAAGGCTCCAAAGTGTTCGCTAGCGATCTGTCTATTGGGCAAAGTCAACTGACGAGGCTGAAAACTGAGAACGGCAGTATCATATCATCGACTCCTGAAATCCTGAGAGAGATTGAGGTTTCTATAGGCAGCTGTATTCCAGTATTACACCAGGCCAAAGCAAAGCTCGAGATCCTAGAGCCAAGCTTACCCGACACTATACCGAAGATATCCCGGACGTCAGCCTGTACGATATTAGAATGGCCCTCAAACAGCTAAAGAACAACGAGGCGGCGGGAGATGACGGAATTACAACAGAGCTTCTGAGAGCGGGCGGCACGCGGTACTTAAAGTCCTCCAGAAGCTCTTCAATTCTGTTATCGTCCAGGGCAAAACGCAGAAGGCAAGGAGCAGAAGCGAGGTGGTTTTGTTCTTCAAAAAGGGCGATAATACCCTACTGAAGAACTACAGACCCATATCGCTTCTGAGCCATGTCTACAAGCTATTTTCGAGGGTCATTACGAATCGTCTTGCTCGCAGGTTTGACGACTTCCAACCTCCCGAACAAGCCGGTTTCCGAAAAGGCTTTAGCACCATAGACCACATTCATACGCTGCGGCAGGTTATACAGAAGACTGAAGAGTATAATCGGCCACTCTGCTTGGCGTTTGTGGACTATGAGAAGGCCTTTGATTCGATCGAGACTTGGGCGGTGCTGCAGTCTCTCCAGAGGTGCCAAGTGGACTGCAGGTTTATCGAAGTGTTAAGGTGTCTATACCAAAACGCCACTATGTCGGTCCGAGTACAGAGCCAGAGCTCTAATCCTATCCAACTACAGCAAGGAGTGAGACAGGGAGACGTTTTCTCTCCGAAACTGTTCACTGCTGCGTTGGAGGATATTTTTAAGCTTCTGGACTGGAATGGACTTGGCATCAACATCAACGGCGAGTACCTGACACATCTTCGGTTTGCCGATGATGTGGTCCTAATGGCTGAGACCTTGGAAGACCTGAGCACCATGCTCGAAGATCTCAGTAACGCATCCCAACGAGTGGGTCTTAAGATGAAGATGGACAAGACGAAAATTATGTTCAACGCCCATGTTACACCCGCTCCAGTAAATGTTGGGAACGTTACACTCGAAGTTGTTGACCACTATGTTTACCTAGGACATACAATACAGTTAGGTAAGTCCAACTTCGAGAAAGAGATCTCTAGTCGAATCCAACTCGGGTGGGCAGCGTTCGGGAAGCTGCGATACATTTTCGCGTCCAAAATACCTCAGTGCCTTAAGACGAAAGTCTTTAACCAGTGTGTGTTGCCAGTGATGACTTATGGCAGTGAAACGTGGTCGTTCACTATGGGTCTTGTAAGAAGGCTCAAGGTCGCCCAGCGGGCAATGGAGAGAGCTATGCTTGGTGTTTCCCTACGCGATCGAATCAGAAATGAGGAGATCCGTAGGAGAACAAAAACAGCCGACATAGCTCAAAGAATTGCGAAGCTGAAATGGCAATGGGCAGGACACATAGGAAGGAGAACTGATGCCGGTTGGGGCGGAAAGGTTCTCGAATGGCGACCGCGTGCCGGACGACGCTTAGTGGGTAGGCCCGCTACGAGGTAGACCGACGATCTGGTTAAGGTCGCGGGAAAACGCTGGATGCGGGCAGCACAGGAGCGATCGTTGTGGAGATCCTTGGGGGAGGCCTATGTCCAGCAGTGGGCGTCGTACGGCTGATATGATGATATGAAGAACAATAATTTTTATATGAGTGTTCATAATTTATTCTGTTGTTTTCACTAGTACAATAATTGCAAACGTTCTGTATTTTATCATTGCAAGAGTTAAATCATAATAAGAAATCAAATTTTGAGCAGCTAATCGGTTTTTATTTTTTTTCAATATGGCGTAACGTTTTAAAAAAAATCCCAGGATCACAATTTCATCGAAAATTGAATGAGGAATTCAAAAAAAATAGATTCATATTTTTAGCGTTCCCGTAACATGATTAAAAATTAAAATCAAGAAAATAACCTCGTTTTTTTATAGGTTTTTATGAACAGATATTGCTTATATTTTTTTTCTTAGAAGCTACCACCATGCCCCAAAACATATCCTGTATTTAGATCAATCGATTCACATGGTGCTGAGAATGAATTTTTTTACTGAAATTCAGTATTTTTAGATTTATTCAGAAACGGTAATAGATAAAAAGCTGAAACTTTCAGCATCGACGTATCTTATGAGTACCAACATTTCCTAAAATTATGAGCCAGATACCTCTCTGGGGCGGATTCGGTATTCTTATCGTCCTATGGCCTTTCGAAATGGTCCGCTTACCGTTTTCCACGGTGTAAAGATGGATAAAATACGTCAATAATAAAGATAATTTCAAATTTTTACGGAAGAAGTAATAAAAATATCTACCACCGCTAATATTAATATGATAAGCGTAGTTATAATCGCAACATGTGAAGATCACGAGAAGGGTTCCCATACCGTACTGTTTCAATGCTCTTAAGATAAGGATGTTAAATTCAATTTTTGTATCAAAGATAATCATGAATTGACTAAATGTAAACAGTTTTTAAAACGTTACGCAAAGATTGATGGTGATACGTCAAACGTAATGTTACAAATGCTTATTGTTTCGGCATGAGAGTGACACCTGTTGTGCGCTCGCCAGTACCACCGTCTGCTGCACAATCCTGTGAGACGCGATCATGAAGCGCCCCGTCTCGCCATTACCCCAAGTTATGTAATTATACCGTTATCACCGCCGCTGGCCACCAGAAGTGAAAAAAAGGAACCCACATCAAGTTACGTTCTGCCAAGGGAAACTATCGCTCATTTTATTTCGACAAATAATAAACTGTTACTTAAAGTAGTGCTGGCCAAAATGTATGATTCTAATGTTGTAATAAACGTCGCATTATTGAACGACGGATACGGTGTTGCTAATAAGCGCGCAGCTAGAGCGCCGCTCTGGTATGTGCGGTCGCGCTGAGACACTGCGTGTGTGTGACGCCTGGAATGCGTCAACGTATGCCTGTAACTCAACTGTTGTTTTTATGAACTTATCAAGTATGTGTGGTAATGAGTCATTTGAAATTAAAACTCGTAGCGTAGATACATTGAATTTACCTGTCCAAGATGTTTGTTAAGCTGATAGTGAAAAATATAATAATTGAAAAAATGTTAATATCCGTTTTAACAGTATACGAGTATATTAACCAGAAATGTTCATTGGACACGATACTTATCATATGTTAATGCCTTTACTCGGTGTCGGACTTATTCAGCTCCCGTGAGCTTAATCAGCTGCACGAAGTAGTACGCCGTTTTTTCTCCATCATAATGGGTTATCAGGTAAAACTCGACAGAATAGGGACAAGGAGCGGGCTGTAGCTGTACTAGAGGAGAGTGCACAACACATAAAAAAAGGTGGCATGTCGGCTTATGTCGAAGGATCTCAATTGTAAGTTACCCAAAAAAATTCTCTTATATATTGCGTCGTTTAAATAATGTAACAAAAAGTGTGCGGCAAATATATGTAGAATACGCAACTAGATATCAAGAGCGTATTCAACAATTCCTAGCCATTCACGCACAGCAGTTGGAGTACAGTAAGCCAGTACCAAAGATCTAGTACGGTCGGCCAAGAAAGTGGTATACCACTTTTGATTTAGTTTGCTAGTCATCGAAAATTACAACAAGGTTCTATTAGACTTAGCTGAAGGAGATGCATAGTAATGACGTAAACCTAACTGATAAATATTTAAACGTCATAGGTCACATAATAGTGTATGCCATTTTAACCTTTGTTATTTAAGAAATAAGACATTAATTACTGCCAAGAAAATGTCAATGTTTCTAATCAAAAATAATACAAACTATTTAAAGAGTCAACCAAATTCTTTATAGAAAGAAATCTGACATTTGACATTATGTCAAATATATTTTAATAATTTCTGTTATTTTCCGTGTTAGTTTTTATTTAACTGCATAATAAATATCTACGTCAATGCCTGCTAACTTGACTATTGCTGAAATTGTTTTGTTCAACCAAACTAGTTTTGATTTAGTTTCTAGCACCTAGAGACTTTCAGTATCTAATAAAGTACTCTTTGCTAGTGACTAATAATATCTTTGCATAAGGTGACAACTGTGACAAACGTCAATATCATAAGATAGCAATGTTATCAGATCAAGGTGCAAGCAAAACAAATCTTTATTGCTCTGTAAACTGCAAGCGACATTTAGCCTTAGGGTAGTACACCACTTTCTTGGCCGACTGTACCTACCTTATTTCGGGGTCGATAACAACAAGTAAAAGTTACGCTTAGTGTTTGATGCCGCGGCTAAAGTTGCAGTTGAATCGCTAAATGACTATTTATTAACGGGCCCTGACTTAATGAATTCCCTGTTCGATATTATACTTCGTTTTCGTGAAACAAAGTGAATTCGCCGGTGATATCAAAGATATGTTTTTGCGTATAATCTGCGTGTAAATCATCAGTTAAAGATTTTAACACTCTTTTGGCTGTGACGTCAAGTAGACTTTGCAGAGTAATTCTAACCAAAAAATCAGTAAATGTGATAGAGTTCTGCGTTGGATAACAATCTTTCTTCTTTTTTTTGGACTTGGTAAAAGATAAAAAAAGAAAAGGAAGTAAAGGAAATAAATAAATAAAAAAATCTATTCGGAATGGCCACCTTTGGCTTTTATACAGGCCTTTAATCTGTCAGGCCGCGAATCTATGGATTTACGCACTATATCTATGGGAAATTTTGCCACTGCTTGCTCCAGAGATATTTTAAAGAGACTCAATATCGCCGTGTCCTTTATAGCAAGCCATGTCCTCTAAAACTGACCATAATTTGTAATCTAAGAGGTTGAGCTGTGTTTGCGCTAGATGAGGACCAGTCCTTAGCTCTTATAAAGTCCGGAACGTTGGTTTCAAGCCAGGCTTGGGTAGTTCGTGTTTTGTGACCAGGTGCAGAGTCCTGGTGGAAAATATACGGTACATTTTTAAAAAGTGCATTGTTGAGAGGTTTCACAACACGATCCAAGTCTGTCTCACGATACGCTTTGGCTAAAGTTTCCACTCCTTTTTCACAAAAATGTAGCTTTGTGACGCCTTGATAGGACACGCCCCGCCAAACAATTACTGACGCAGGATGATGACCATGTTGTACCTTACCGACCATTTGAGCAGCTTCTTTAGAACTGTGACCGTACACTTTATCATTTCAATCGTGAAAATTTTTTCATCGGTAAAGAGGTTATTTCTCTGCATTTCGCCTGTGTACGAGTATTATGACAGACGGCATTTTGATCGATCCACTCTGTTTAATTGTAAAGATTGATTTAGGGCATGTCCTATATATCAACTATTAGTATACTTTTGAAGTGTCTGGAACGAAAAAATATGTGAAATGGCGCGAAATCGCAAGTTTTTAAAATAATAAACGCGTTCTAAATCAAAATAACAAGTTGAAAAAAAGAGAAGTTTTTATGTAACAGTATTTATGTTATACTGTTATATATATATATATATATATATATATATATATATATATATATATATATAGTTATACTGTTATACAGACTAGTTATATGGATAGTTTACCAGACGACCCCACCTCTATAGAAATGACAAAAAACATTATTGAAATCCACAAGCAGGGTGGTTTCGAAATAGCTAACTGGACAAGTAACAGCTTGTCCGTTTTAGACCAACCGAAAGAGACCTTCGGTGAGGCGGCCGTAAGGTTCAATATTGATGATCAGTACTGTGGTGAACGGACACTAGGAATGATATGGTATCCGACCAGTGATGAGCTCGATTTCGACGTGACAATGAAACGAATTTCTGAACATATAAAACTAGGTAACAAGGTAGTTATGTTGATATTCGATACTTATGTCTTGTTAACACCATTTTCCATCCAAGGTAAGATCATGCTACAACAACTTTGGAATGACAACACTGACTGGGATGAAACAATATCAGATGATGTTTACGATCAATGGCGCTGCTGGATTAATAACTTAAAAATATAGGTAATCTACACTCCACATGTGCAACACGGACAGAACATATGTTAGTCACAAACACAAAACGGACTGACTACGTCCACTGTCCAGTGTTGCCACCTTATACCTTTTGTATAAGGGCTAACTACGAAGCCAATAAAAAACAGTAATTAATAAAAACTAAGAAACCCGACAGCGTCTCTGTATGATTTGGAAATAAAAAAAACCCTCAAATAAAAAACGATAATTTAAAAAAAGGAAAAACCCTAAAACAGGAAAGTCGTCATACCCGATTGTACTTAACTTAAGAATGGCCAAAGTTGTGGCAGTCGGGACACATTTTAGAAAGTTATCCGTCTAGTCAGGTGCTCTTAATTCACTAAGCCTCCATTTCTAGAATGGGTTCCGACTGCTAAAATTTTGGCGATTCTTAAGTTATGTGCAATCGGGTATGACGACTTTCTTGTATTAAGGTTTTTAATTCTTTTTAAAGTAGCGTTTTTTATTTTAGAGTTTTGACGTGACAACGTCTTATAAATTGGTTTGCCGGGTGACACTTCAAGAAACTGCGTTACGCTCCGCTCACGTTATGCGCTTACAATGAGAGCGAGTGAGAGGCACGCGTCCCTTCCACTCGGGCATGGTTAGCCCGCCTAAGAGCGAGAGAGACAGACATAAAAAGTGGAAGGGACGCGTGCCTATAAATTAATGTTTTAAATATAATTCTTTGTATAAATAAATGTTTTAAATTGTTACTATTATTTCATCCTTCTTCCTACTATACGAATGAATATTCACATTAAAATTATTTTACCACTCAAAGTCGTTGTCACGTAAAACTTTCGCCCGTATACCGACTTTACAGGCAACCAACCAGTTTTTTTTCATTACCAGATTACACGCAGTCGGCTTATTTAGTTTTTTAAATTACCGTTTTTTAGTTTTATTATTAAATGAGTTTGTATAGTATCCTATATACACATGATACACAAATACATTAAGATTACGCAGATTATTAACTTATCAGTTAATAGAATAATATTCTCGTAAACGTTGAAGTTCTATTAAAGAATTCTGATCGTGTGGCCGATTGAAAAGTTTTTTAGGCCCGCCTGAGAATTCACTTGTGACCCGAGTCGATTTTTTCTAGTATTTTTCTATTATAACAATTTATCTTATAAGTTTTTAGGATTAAGCGTAGGTACTGATGGCCAATCCAGTTTTTGAATAAAATGAAACATTACTATATGCGGTAAAAATGTTATCTTTATGACTTTTTGCTATTGTTTACACAACAACAAAAGGATCGTCGGCTTTCATTAAACAAGTTTTAACAAGTTCCTAAATTACGACGAGATTAGTAATTTATGACTTAATCCTGCGGTTGCTTTCAATTGTACTTTGACGTGTTGCTATGGGTAGTAATTGTTGTTTTTAACTTTTTTGGGTCCTATTTAGTCACACTTGAGCATTGACACGCGCAAGTTGTGATATTAACATATACAGTATACGAAAAATGTTGATTTCGGCTTTTCCCATAACTTTTCTTCTGAAAATGGCAAATCGCATGCAAATCACGCTTGAACAGCGAAGTGCTATTTGTACTCTTCGCGAGGAAGGATACAGTGAACTTCGAATCGCAGCAAGGCTCGGAATTTCTTGTAAATATGTTAACTACACACTTGCTAGAATACAAGAAACTGGAACAAAAGCAGACAGAAAAAGATCAGACAGGCCTAAGACCACAACTAATCAAGAGGATAACTTCATCAGAGTTCTGTGGAAATGGAATCGACGCTTAACAGCATCACAAATTACCACAACTGTGAATAGCATGCGAGAAACGCCCATCTCAGTAACAACTGTTAAACGACGACGTCAGTCTGTAGGTCTAAGAGGATGTGTTGCTGCTAAGAAATCAAAACTAATAATTCGACGCAAGAAACGTAGACTAGAATGGGCAAAGACACATTAAAACTGGACTACAGATCAATGGGAAAATGTTCTTTGGAGTGATAAATCGAAGTTTCACATTTTTCGGATCTTGTGTTTGTGCGTCGTACAAAAGATGAAAGGGTTTCCGAAGCAAAAAACTGGTACAGTGCCAACTGTAAAACATGGTAGTGGCAATGTGATGGTTTGGGGGTGTTTTGAAAAGCTGAACAAAGAAGGTGGTTTGAAAATTCTTCAGGACTCAGTCGTACCCTGTGGATTAAATTCACATTTCAACAAGAAAATCACCCCAAACATTCGTCTAAACTGTGCCAGAACTTTTTGATGAAAAAAAGGGATGAGAAGGTTTTAAAAATCATGCAATGGCCATCTATTACAGTCACCTGATATTTCTCCAATAGAACTTGTCTGGGATTAACCCGCCAGAAGAGTGGGAAAAATCGTTCTTCTACGAGCAAAGAACATATATGGCAATTATTTGACAGTGAATGGAACAAGTTAAGCAAAAATTATCATGAAAATTTTGACAATAAATTATCTTCTTTTGGCATATCTGGTGACTTGTTAGTGTGGTGTAAATCATACCTGTCTGATCTTAGTTCAAAGGTTTCAAAATGGGTACGAATCCAACCTATATATGTCGTCATCGGGAGTTCCTCAGGGCTCACATTTATGGCCCCTTTTTTGTCTTATCTATCAATGACATCCCTTCTTGTTTTTATCATTCCCAATGCTACTTATATGCAGATGATCTTAAAATTGTAAAGCATATCAAGAGCACTTTTGACGTTCAGATGCTCCAGCAAGATCTTGACAGGTTTGCGATTTGGTGTAATGATAATATATTAATATTGAAACTCAATAAGTGTTTTTTTGTCCATTAAAAAAAAAGTTGCCGCATTTCTCATCCTATTCATTGTGTAACCAAAGGCTAAGGAAAGGTTGATACAGTTCATGACTTGGGTGTTGTAATCGACAATAAATTAATTTTGAATATTCATATAGACAACATAGTCCCCAGGAGCTTTAGGATGCTTGGATTTGTGCTGCGCAACTGTAAGGAGTTTAAAAATGCTCAAAGTAAAATTTGTGTATGTACTGCCTGGTCAGATCTCTACTTGAGTATTGCAGTTCTTTCTGGTCTCACCTCTACGAAATTCATAACAAAAGGGTTGAGTCGATCAATAAGAGATTTCTTTGGCATTTAACTTATCAGTGTCGTATGGCTTAAGATCTAAAATCGTACAGTCAACGTTTAGAGTATTTCAAAATCTTAAGCTTAGAGGATCGTAGAACAATTGACGATTTGATGTTTTTGTATAAACTAGTTAATGGTCAGCTTGACTGCCCCCAACTGTTATCAAATGTAAGATTTTATACTCCTTATAAACCGCCACGCCGCCGTTCTCATTTTAAATTGTTTATGTTTTTGTCATTTAAAAGTAATTTGGGTCATTTCTCAGCACTAAATCGCGCACAATCATATTTTAACAAGTTATCTACAAATACAAATGTCGATATATTTAGTAAATATGGAACTTTCATTAAATCTATTACTCCCACGAAAGAAAGAATATAATTTCAAAAGTACACAGACGTGTATACGAGTGCTTTAGAGTTATAATTTTATTTTATTTTAAGTGTTATTAAGCCTTGGTTTATCCTTGTGTTTAAACTTTAATATAAAATTATATTAAATTTAAATGAAATTTAATTCAAATTGTAATCTTTTCTCACTCATTATTGTGATTATTATTATTAAATATTTTTTCCTTTTTCTATGTATACTCTTGCATCATAAGGAAAAATTGTTTTTAGTTTGCACGTTCTGATTAGACGTAATTTGAATATAATTTAAACATGCCGTGATAGCCTTTAAATAAGACATCACTTAAGATTGTACCTATATAACTTTAACTTAATTTGTGTAAAAGTGAATGTTCTCGTTGGTTGTCCTCAATATAAAAAAAAATTAATAAAAAAAATTAAGAAATTAATTAAGAGAACGCCTAAAGTATCATTAAAGCAAAAGCTGGACACTTCAACGAAGTTGAAATATGATATACGTTATACACTCTGGAGCAAAATTATGGAATCACTTGGAATTAATGCTGCGCGATCTTGAGTACTAAATTACTAATTACGAATCGATTTCCCACGTCTCTATCAAAGCCGATTTCAGCTGATTCGCTATCAGCAGAGATTGAAAATATTGTTAACGGTCATCCACGGACGCACGTTTCTGTAGAACCTAATAGCGATGACTCTGTAACACTTAATCACTTTTTCTTAAGGACTGCGTCCAATATGCCTGTGATGGGTAAGTTTGATGGCGACTTGTTTTGCCCATATGCTTTGGAAAGGTTGGATGACTGAGGAGGAACTTATATCACGCTAATGGCATCAGGTACAGCTTAAGGTGGGTAATTTAGTTTTCCTTGCGGCCTAGGTCCAATTCACGTAATGTGTAGCAGAAAGTTATCATACAAGAAGTGTTTCCCGGAGCGGGCGGCCTAGTGAGAGTTGTCGAAGCTCGCACCAAAACGGGTAATTTGAAGCGACTTGCGGCGCGCTTAGCTAGAACCCCTGTGGTGCAGAAGTGATGAGTTAGCACTAGGATGGGGACTGTTAGCGATTTTTATAATAAGAAAACGAGGGGAACACGCTTTCACCGCTCCGCGCCACTTGATATATTCCTCGGCGATTGTTCAGTTTGCCGGTAACCGCTCTATCTACTATCTCTCACCGGTATAAAAACACGTACAAGTGCAAATAGCTGTAAAAACTGAATTTTGTTCAAATATACGAGTTAAAAAATGTATCTGTACCTATATATTTTGTCGATACGGTAACGCTACAAATATTTAGGTTTATACTGAAAAGTTTATAGTAAACTGGCATGTTTAAAAAAAATAAAAGTTTCTTAAATAAAGAGAGAGAAAAAGTAATTTTGAACCCTAGGAAGTAAAAATATCTTCTGTAGTGGCTCTAGTGGGCTGTTTATGTTTAACGTGGTCCAAAGTAGGGACACACTGCTGTGATTGTTTACTATTAATATATAAGTATATTTACAGCTTAAAAAAGTATTATAATTACTTACCAAAGAAGGGCATATTTCTCAGGTCACTGTATGCTTTTATAATCAGGACGATTAAATATAAGAAATATAATGTAACAGCACTGAAGAACATTATTTTAACAATCTGAAACCAAATAACATATTTTAGTCTTAATAGGAAGGTTAGTACTAAATCTAAACGTAAAGATTTTTGGTGTAGGTACTTACAGGATAATTAGGATTCATTATATAGTTAAATGTAGGGTCATAAAAAGCAAAGTATTTCTGCCATATTGTTATGACCATGGCTGGTGTCCAAACTAACGCCACTACTATTACTTTCATTAAATAAAATGACAGGAATCCCCTTTCATTCTGAAATATAATAATAGGAGAAAATTTCACTGAGATATATTTTTTTAATCTATCCCTAAGGGCGTTTTCAATTTAGATGTTTCGTGTCGGACCGCTGCGGTAACGAATCGGTGCGTTTGTCATGTTGCGCAGGGACGGTCGTTTTTATTTATTTTATTTTATTTATTTAGTACACAAACAGGTTACAGTTTATTATTCCATTAAAATGATAATAAATTAAATTAGATTAGTACTAGACTCTAACCCTTAACAGTGTACATACCAGGTATGAACGGATGAGTTACCAAGTTGAACCACATAAACTCCATTAAAATTATATGTAGTACATTTAAAATTACGGAATAAAATTAAAATTACAATAAGGTTTGAAACAAAATATGCGCTATTTGTTTAAGATTAAATTCATTGCTACAATTTATATTGATTTTAAAATCAAATAAATGTTAATAAAAATTAAATAAATGTTAATAAAATCAAATAAATGTTAATAAAAAATGAAAATGATAGAAAAAAAACAAAATAATTGGATTATTAAATTACTGGGAATACTGAAGTACCGTAAAAATATAATATTAAACATATACTAAAATATTAAAAATAAACTAAAATAGGCACAGTGTTTTATCTATACTACGGCGAAACGAGTACAAATTGCGCTGGAAAATGTCGACTTCCAGATTTCGCGACGATATAATTCATCGTTTGTTTTCATACAAAGCGTGCGGTGCAAATTGAACACGTTTTGTCGAGCGTTCGCGGTACCGTCGCCGCACCTGTCTATTTTTTGTTATAATTTAGTTCTGTTTGTAAATGCTTATTTTTTTATTTAAGATGTTTAGTGACTTGTTGTTTCTATTTTCTCAATCAGCGAAACGTCACTTCACATGACAATAACAAATGTTTACGACCATTCATTATGACAGAAAGTAAAGCATAACATTACCCCCTCTTTTATATTAAATATGTAATTTTATACTAAAAAATATTATTGCACTGTAATCACCCTGCCCTTTTGATATCCTTTAATCACCCGCCACCTTATCACCTGGGTGACCAAATTCCACATAATTTTAATTTTCTTATATTTCCTTAAAGAGCTTAGTTTTCTTATCTATCTTAAATATATACTAAAACAACTGTTGACATATGCACCTGCCAACTGGCAAAATAATAATAATAGGGGTTTTAATAGAAAATTGCCGTTCTAAATTAATGGTAACTTTGAGTTATAATTTATTTTAAAATTAAACTATTTTTTTACACGAAAAAGATAACATAGGAGATTAAAAAAAATTGTCTGTCTGACCATCAATTTTATTTTAGATTCGAATTTAAACGTAAAGACGAATACATGAAAAATTAGAGTGATTTTTGAATACGAATTCCGATGTGGAACTGATGCAGCAGAAACAGCTCTCACAATATTAACGCTAAGAGTATACAGTTAATGAACGCACCATGCGTTTATGGTTTAACCGCTTCCGTACAGAAATCTTTAACTTGAAGAATGAACTACGAGGAAGACTTGCTACTAAGGTAACTAACGATTAATTAAGCGGTGGAAGCTGATCCGTGTTAAACTACCAAGAAGTTAGCGGCATGATTTGACGTTAGCTTACCCACAATGTTGACTCATTTGCACCAAATCGGTAATATAACTAGGCTAGGATTGCCGCGCAGAAGCGCGGCAATCTTGTCGCGGTGATAGGGAGTGACTTCTCGCTCGCCGTCGTGGCGCGAGCTATGGTGTCGACCGAGGGGTCCTGGAAGGCGGGGACCACTGCGAGATGACGTCCTCGCAGAAGGAAGCCGCCGAGAGGAGGAAGGAGGAGGACATAAACTACTCCCTCATCGGGCGCAGGCGTCGGGTGAGAAGGTGGCAGCGTTTTGCCATCCGCATCCCTATTTAGAGGAGGAAACATCACCTCTCTAGCAGACGCCCTAATGGTGAAAGGGGCACCCATTCTGCTGGGTGCCCACTCTCCCATAAAAAAAGGCTCGTGGGGGAGAGGCCTTTTCCCACCCTTCATCCAAGGAAGGGTTGCGTGTAGAGGCTCGGAGCGCAGGAGCGAGGGTTATCGCGAGTGGAGTGCTTGGGAGGACCTTCGAGATCGGCTTCCCCGAGGGTAGAGCCCAATCTCGTCACCCCCGGGCGCGCGGTCACCCCGTTCCCGGTGGGCCGGGATGGGACGGGTAGAGTGGTGTTTCTCCTCTCCACCGAAAGGGGGCCAGCGGTTGTCGGGTCGGGAGACCATTATCCGCATTAACATGGCCCTCAGGCGTGCGGGGTGTTCAGGACGTCCCGGCTCACCCCGTTGCTCCGTCCCCCATGGAGCTTCGGAGACGTCCGCCCAAGGTGGCACACTGGTCCGGGTCGCGGCCACAGTCCGAAAGGGGCCATGCGATCCCCACCAATGAGTTATGGGACGCCACAGGTTTTAGTGGGTAAAGTCTCCAGGCCCTTACCGGGCACTAGGCCGGGTAGGGGCATGGAGGAGAGTCTCACATACCGTCTCGTGTCCTTCCGGCACGAGCGAATGCGTAACACATTTCGTACGAAAAGAAAAAAAAGATCGATGCAGTCGCTAAGCATAAAGCTTCGCTAGCACCATATATTGGAGCGGAGCGTAAAACAAAAAAAATATTAAATTCCATCATGTTTAGTAAATTTTAAAATTTTATAAGAATGAAAACTTTCAAAACGCGCGCACTTTTTATTTTAATGGGAAATCCCATAGAACCAATGTTTTTTGGTCATATCTTATTTATTTTTGTGAATTTCAAAATTCCGGCTCCGTCACGATCTAGTCCTAAAACAGGTGATTCGATTCCTCACGAACACTGTACAAATAGCAATTCGCTGTTCAAGCGTGATTTGCTTGTGTTTTGCCATTTTCAGACGAAAAATTATGGGAAAAGTCGTTGTCAACACATTTCGTATACTGATAATGTTAATATTATAACTAACGCGTGTCAATGCGTCAATTATTGTTTAAATTTATAATTTTTTTTTTTAACTTTATGCTGCGGTGCCCTTGCAGGGTCATGTCATGGTACTGGTTATCATATGTACATTTACCTGAAAATACCACATGTTGCAACGAATGAATAAATGAATGCTCAAGTGGGACTAAACAGTACCCAAAAAAGTTAAAAACAATATAGGTACTACCGATAGCAACACGTCAAAGTACAAAAGAAAGCTCCCGCAAAATTAAGTCATAAACTACATGTCTCTTCGTAATTTAGGAACATGTTAAAATTTGTTTAATGAAAGCCGACGATCCTTTTGTTGTTGTGTAAACAATAGCAAAAAAAAAAAGCCATAAAGATAACATTTACCTATTACAAATTTTTACCGCATATTGTAGGTAATGTTTCGTTTTCCCGTGTGCAGTTGCTGGAACTGCCATCGGGCGCGTCCCCCGGGTGGTGGATTGGGGAATGGCCCCTAGATATGGGGGCTACCGGATTTCCGGCGCGAACCAAAACCAGCAAAAGGCGGACCCATCTGGCGTCCCGGAAGTTCTCCGGGTAGCGGCAGTTTGGGTTACTAGAGGGGCGAGGATCCTTTCTCGCATTTTGGTAGAGGACCATCTGGTCTGATTCGCTTTGCGAATGTCGAGGGCTCCGGGTCGGCGTCCCAGAAGTTCTCTGGGAAGCGGCGGCGCGGTTCGGGCTCGACCGGCGTCCCGGATACTCCGGGTAGCGGCGGTGCGAGCGGGGGCGACGGGTCCGTTTGTTCATGGTGGTCATGAGCAGCGGACAGGTGAAACTTTCACCAACCGTCGGCCAACCCGTAACCCCACGTTGAGCGGGGCCGGGGGAGCTGCTCTTAATTGGGTGGCTTCACGAGGAGAAAACCTCTTTAAAAAACCCTAATCCCAAGCAAGCTACACGGCGAGGGGATGAATGGCTGTTGGGAGAACAGCCGCAAGGTAGCCTCTGGAGCAGGGGACCGGCGGACCCCCGTGCTTCACAACATTACGCTTGCCCGGGTGCAGAGGGCACCACCCGGGTTGACCGAATATTTCCCTCCTGCTCGTGGGACTCTCATGGATAATTTAAATTTAAAACCTATAAAACCTTTCGATGTCGGTGGGCCTGGCTCAGGCGGTATAGAGCAAAACCCCTTAGAAGATAGTAGGCCTAGCTCAGGCGCAAATGAGCGAATGATACCAGCAGGAAACGAGACAAAGCCAACCTCTTCTGGCTCTAAACCTGTGTTCCCTGCTTATGAAACCAGAAGTGCAAGCAAAGGACGTCAAAGACTCTTAAACCCTACTCATGCAGAGGTATGTGAGTCCGACTCTGGTGCATCGGAGCTGACGACTGCTCGGTCGACGCTCAGTATTGATATGAGGGAGGATTACGCACGGAAACGTCCCTGCGATATCTTGTCATCTGATTCAGATACGGAAGCTACCAAATCTGCCCGGAAAATCCCTGCGACCACTCATGGTCGCGGTAGACGCAAGGCGATCACTGGACAGCATGTTGGCCTAGCAAAGGCCAAGAAAGTACTTAAACAGCAAGAGCTGCTTGACGAAGAAACCGAAGCGGAACGCCAGTTGGCTGAGTCCCAGTTTTGGTCCATGGACGCAGACCCCCTACGGCGAAGATCTGCGCGGCTATCTCAGCGCGCCTCTTCCACCGCTAGAGAAGACGACAAAGCAGCGGATATTAACGAAGATGTCACGGATGCTACAGCTGACAAAGCGTTCGAATGCATCCAAACCATCCAGTGTTTGGTTAAAACAAGTAAGAATATTAAGGGCACGCATCATCGTGCCATAATGGAGACTGCGGAGGCCCTTAAGAAGATTGTAGAAACCATATCGGCAAGGACGACATCCGAAGAGGTGCGCAGGCTCCAGGTGGACAACGAGCGCCTTTCTCATGAAATGGAGCTCATGAGAAAAGAGATGGCTGCGCTCCGGAAGTTCAATACGGAGAAGAGCTCTCGCGGAAACCGACCTGCTGTGCAAACAGGAGGCACTTGTGAGGAAGAATTCAGACGATCAATTCTGGTCTCGGTAGGCACCATGCTCAATGCGAGAATTGAGGGGCTGGAGCTGGAAGAGAGACTTCTTCCCCCTAAGGTTAGACGTCCCCCACTTGCAGCTGACTGCAAAAGTAATCCTGCGAGTTACGCTAGTGCAGCTGCTGGCAGATCCTTGGCCAAAAACTCCAAGAAGAAGACAGAAAAGGTGGTTCATCCTGTAACCACCACAACTGAGCCTGTACCAAACCCATCTCAAGCAGCTCCTCGGCAAGAAGACAACGAAGGGTGGACTGAGCAGCTAAGCAAAAAGGAACGGCGTGCCGCCCAAAAGAAGAAAAAAGCGGCAGAAGCCCCACCTGCAACGGTTCCACAGACTATAGCAAAGTCGAGGAAATCTGCCTCGGCGGCGCCAGGTAAAACTGCGCCGACCAGTGCCAAAATCATCACCGTGACACCGAAAAAGTCACTAACGGAAAAGACGAAGCTTATCCCTCCTAAAACAGCGGTAGTTGTGATCACCATACTAGCCGAAGCCGCTGAAAAAGGCACAAACTATGCCGAAGTTATGGGAAAGGCTAGAGAAAACGTAGACCTGCAGTCCCTCGGCATCGAAGGTCTAAAAATAAAACAGGCTGCCACCGGTGCAAGAATAATGGAGATCACCGGAGCCAACAATGGTAGCAAAGCGTACCTTCTTGCGGAGAAACTGACACCAATCCTGTCTGGCGTGGCGACGGTCTCCCGACCCACAAAATGTGTACATATCCGTATCTCTGGACTAGATGATTCTGTCCAAGGACCGGAAATTGCAACTGCGGTGGCCTCCAAGGGCAATTGCCGCATTGAACATGTAAAAGTCGGGGTCATCCGTACCGGAGCAGGCGGCATCGGTTTTGTCGTGGTTCGCTGCCCGGTGTCGGCAGCCAAATCATTGACTGAAAATGGTCGTCTCCTAGTTGGGTGGAGTTCGGCCCAAGTTAAGGTTCTAAAACCAATGCCGATGAGGTGCTATAGATGTATGGGCACTGGACATACACGTCCGAAATGCCCTGCACCAATCGATAGAAGCACCACATGCTTCCGATGTGGAGAAAACGGCCATAAGGCATCAGACTGCTCAGCGGGAAAACCCAAGTGTGCTGTCTGTACAGCAGCGGGCCGCCCTGCTGGTCACATGATGGGCGGCAGAAATTGCACACCTCCTTCAACGAAAGGGAAAGGGGTTTCTTAGACCCGAGCCCCACCTACACGAGAGGCCCTAGCGGTGGAAGTAGATATGTGTGATGCCTAGGTTGCCCATCAAATTTCTTCAAGCAAACCTTAACCATTGTGCTGCATCGCAAGACCTATTTATGCAGCACATAGCAGAATGGGACATACAGATTGGAGTGATTTCGGAGCCCTACAGAATACCCACTGGACATTCATGGGCAGGTGACACTGATGGAGTGGTTGCCATACATGTCCGTGGGGGCGCTCGCACACCACCTCTCCTCGTTAAAGAAAGAGGCTGTGGCTATGTCGCTGCCACTTACGGAGGGACTGGGATCATCGGGGTATACTATTCTCCTAATGGAAGTAGAGCTGGAATGGAGATCCTGCTAGACAACATCAGTGGCGTTGTGGGTAGGCTATCTCCAGCACAAGTGATTGTCTTGGGAGATTTCAATGCTAAACATCCGGCTTGGAATTCTCCTACTACGAACGTTAAAGGGACCGTACTTGCCGACTGGTACGCGGCCACTGGTCTCTGTGTAGCCAACGTCGGTAATGAGTTTACGTGTGTTCGACGGCAGGGGGGGTCTATAGTGGATATAACGTTCACTACCCCTGCCATAGCCTCACGCATCTCAGGATGGGTAGTACTAAAGGACGAAATATCTCTGTCCAACCACAAATATATAAGGTTTGACCTTACACCAGCAGGTCACCTAAATAGCGCACCTGGCGTAGGCAGGCGCACAAATAGTTTCCCAAGATGGGCATATAAACGGCTCGACGTAGGCATGGTGGAAGAAGCCGCGATCGTTGCAGACTGGTGCTGCCCCTCCGGGATTGGTGGAAAAAGCGTGAACGAGCAAGCTGAACACCTGCGCTCGGCACTCGCAACCATCTGCGATTCTGCAATGCCACGCGCAAAGGCAAACCCGGGAAGCAAACAAGTATACTGGTGGACGCAGGAACTAGCCGATCTCCGCGTCACTTGCAAAAGAGCACGACGGGATTACACGCGTTATCGGCGCCGCCGAATACAGTCTCCTGAACGGGAAGAGCTTCTTTACAGAACATATAGGGAGACCAATGTAGCCTTGCAAACTGCCATCCACAAAGCCAAGAGCGCAGCTTGGGAGACCTTTGTCACCGAACTAGACAATGACCCGTGGGGACGGCCCTACCGCATAGTACACAACAAGATGCGCCAACAGGCGCCCTCCACTGGAACCTACGAACCGGAATTACTGGCGGATATCCTCACCGGCCTTTTTCCTGATAGACCGAACCATGGGCCCCCAATCATGGCCCCGGCACAAGACTTGTCACCCAACATTGAGTTCCCAGCTATTACCATGGACGAAGTAAAGGATGCTCTAGATCGCCTCAGCACGTGGCGGAAAGCACCCGGACCCGACGGCATACCCGGTAAAATCTTGCGCCTCGTTATGAAAAACCTCGGGAACCGTATTCTAGAGCTACTCAACAAATGCCTGGCGACTGGAAAGTTTCCCGACGTTTGGAAAAACGGTAGACTCTGTCTCCTCTATAAAGAAGGACGCCCACTGGACACACCATCTGCGTATCGCCCCATCGTCCTCTTGGACGAAGCGGGCAAACTCCTAGAGAGGATTCTGGCGGCTCACATCATTGGACATCTTGAGGCGGAAGGGCCGAATTTGTCCGAGAACCAATATGGTTTTCGACGAGGACGATCCACCATCGACGCCATCACCGAACTGAAGAAGTGGTCGGAAAAGGCGGTCCAGAAAGGGGAAAAGGTGATAGTGGTGTCACTTGACATCGCTAACGCGTTTAACACCCTCCCGTTTGGACGCATCATGGAGGCACTGAGATATCACTGCGTGCCGCCCTACATCCGGCGAGTGATAGAAAACTACCTGGAGGCTCGAAACGTCCTATACGTGGACAGCGAGGGACGGATGATCAGTAGGCAGATGCAATGTGGGGTTCCACAGGGATCGGTACTGGGACCACTCCTGTGGAACCTCGGTTTTGACTGGATCCTGCGAGGCGCCCTCCTACCGCGTATGAAGCTGATTTGTTATGCGGACGATACACTCGTCTTAACCAAGGGCAGCGACTTCGACGAGATCAAACGCCGCGCAGCAGTGGGTACTGCCCTCATCATCAGCCGCATAGAACTGCTAGGACTGAGTGTGGCCATATCCAAGACCGAAGCCATGGTCTTCCACGGCCCTCGGGAAAGGCCCCCTGCAAACGCCCAGATGGTTATAGAAGGGCAAATCATACCGATTAGGATCAACCTCAAATACTTGGGGCTCGTCTTAGACAGCCGCTGGCGCTTTCACGAGCACTTTAAGCGGCTGTCCCCAAAATTGACTAAAACCGCCGCAGCATTGAGTAGGATTCTACCAAACTTAGGGGGGCCAAATATCAACTGCCGCAGGCTATATGCTGGAGTAGTTAAAAGCATGGCCTTGTACGGCGCCCCCATCTGGGACGGATGCTTGGACGCAGAAGCGAAGGCATTGCTACGCAGACCACAGAGAATTATTGCGGCGCGCGCCATACGAGCTTATCGCACTGTCTGTGGTGCTGCAGCAGGTGCATTCGCTGGTATGCCTCCGTGGGAACTCGAAGCCACGGTCCTAGCGGAAGTATACCACTACCGAGCGGAAGCGCGACGGCGTGACGATCGGCCCGCAGCTGAAGAGCTGTCAAACGTAAGGCGTCTTGCGAATGAGAGGACAAGAGAGAGGTGGACGACATACCTCGAGAACTCTACCGCTGGCAGAAGAACTCTTGACGCAATAACACCGGTACTAGAGCAGTGGACTAGCCGCAAGCGCGGCAGCCTCAACTTTCATCTTGTGCAGGTGCTTACCGGGCATGGTTGTTTTGGTAAGAACCTGCACAAGATTGCAAGGAAAGAGCCGACACCGATGTGTTTGGATTGTGGAGCAGCTGAGGATACAGCGCAGCACACATTAGAGCTGTGCCCGGCATGGACATCGCAGCGTAACATCCTCAGGGCTGAAGTGGGACATGATCTCTCCCTCTCGTGCTTAGTGAAAGCTATGCTTGAGAATGATAGAAAATGGGAGGCGGTAAATGACTTCTGCGGTGAAGTGATGTCGACCAAGGAAGCAGCAGAGCGGGTAAGAGAAAATGACCCATTAGCAGATCCGTGTAGACGAAGACGGACTGGACGGGGGAGACAGCAATATGGTCGACTCCTCCCACTGGATAACACTGGAAGTGGTGGGGTAGGCAACCCCCCCTCTACCCGCGGAGGCCTGCAGGGGCTGGGCTCGGGAGGCTCGCCCCCTGCACTGCACAGGCCCTCGCTGATGCCGAGTGTCCCAAACGTCCCGGGACACTCCGTCATTCTCCGTTCCCCCGGAGAATTAAGAAGGGTCCGCCTACGGCGGACATCCACCGGTGGGGCCGCGGAAGTGTCCGTAAGGGTTCCCGTGACTCCGCCTGGTGTCATTGCTTCGTCGAACGACCTATCGTCTGATGATGATGAGTGGTTCGACGAACCAATGGCAATAAGGTGAATGACGGGACGTCGTGGAGTTTTTAGTGGGTAGGCCCCTGCGCACATGCCTGACGAGCTTCTATCGTCGGGTAAGTCCGTAGGGGAGAGTCCCACATAACCCCACCGTCCCCCAACGGTGGGGTATGCAGAAAGCATTTTCTCGACGTAAAAAAAAAAAAAAAAAGGTAATGTTTCGTTTTGTTCTAAAACAGGTGTTTCCAAAATTTTGGACGGTAGAGTACTCGTTTGTCAGTTGACTTCAGTGTAGGGGCAGGGCAGTAAAAAGTGTTAAATTGTTATGTTCGGTATATGTCTAAGATATATACGAGAAACTAGATTATCTAAGGATTCATAATTACTAACAATAAGTTAAAATCACTTAGATTTTGGACAGTTGATAAGGTGAAAGGTGATTTCAGTATACAAAACAGTGAAATTTAAGCACACCGATTATTACAATACAATGTTTCCAAAATAATAGGTGTAACTAATTTAAAATAAACCATATATGCTTTCTTTCTGTGATTTATATACTAACAACCTGTATAATAGAAGTAGGGTCGCACTTAAACCGTTCAAATTTTTTCTAAGATAACAGGTATAATATATTTTAACTTAATCAGTTAAAATATCGTATCGCGTTGTTTACTCATTGAAATGAAACAATTTTATATGGATAACATTCTGTGAACACAGCTCCTGAAAAGGAGTTTAAAAGTCAAGATGAAATATAAGAAAAAATCCTACATGAAAAGATATATACGTGTTTACTGGTCCTTTTAAAATGGTTTCATTTCAATATTATGTCTTACCTGCCTAAGGCCGTGGTATTGCGCTAACCAGGAGAGCAAGACGCAAGCCAGGAAAGCCGTCTGAAATACTGTGTCCATCAGTGGAGCGAAGCAGCTGCCCGATACAAGCCGTAGCGGGAATATTGGATCTGTGGACCAAATATAACGATGGAGTTATCAAGAAGATTGCTCTATTACAGTCAACAACTATATAGTCAGCCATCGCTGAACATTCAATCCAATCGGGCTCAAAATACTGTATCAATTTTATAACCCTCAAATATTCTCCGGAACGGAACGGAACCGCCACTACATACCAAGGTTATTCAAGAAAGCTATTGAAATTACTAAACACAACAAATTCAATCGTGAAGATGAGTTTAAATCGTCGAGTGTCTCTCTAGTACTCAGTAGTTCATTTGTGTAAAAACATAAGAAAATGCCGTATCGCGATCTGACAATGTTAGCACCGTGTGTTGTGAAGCTCGTGAACAGTTTTGAGTGAATAGTGACAGTGGTACTGGTATCGAGCAAGTGTAAGAGTAATAGTAAAATAAGTAATGGAGGGTAGACCAATAACGTCTGTCCATAACATTGATTTTGATTTTGATTTCATCCACCCGCAATAAACTTCAGTTCTTCCGTAACTATGGCACACGCAACTTTGCCGAAATATCAGAGCCTCAAAAAATAAATAAAAAACATGGTAATAATCCCGTTAAAGTTATACTAAAATACATAGTAATTTCGCTTGATGTTAAAATGTTGTAAGCAAGCGGACATTACTGTAAAGATTGAGTCGATTGTTAGATAGAGAGTCGTAAGTCGAAATCATCTATCAATAGCTTAGAATGTTATAACATAATTGACGGAGAACTACCAATATTCGACAGTAAAGCTGCTATATAAAATTATTGACAGTGTCGATAACCGGGTGTTGAATTTGGTGTTCTCTAATGATGAAATAAGTGTAAAAAGTTGTGACAAACCGTTGTTGTCACAAGATCCACATCACAAGGCCCTCCAGATAAAGGCTGAATTTGTTGAAATTCATGAAATAGAAGGGTAAATACTCGGCTATTTAATCGGAGCTCAATAGTATTGATTGGAGTAACTATTTAAGTGTAAGTACATTGGACGACACAGTAACTATTTTCTATAACAAACTGTATGAGCTTCGTGACCGGTTTGTACCACAAAAAAGAATTAAGTCTAATTCTCATCTACCGTGGTTAAAATTTCAGCCTCATAAAGGTGTTACGAGAGAAAAAGAAATTCCACAACAAGTATGAAGTATACGGTAACTTATCTGACTACTATCTAGTTTCGGTATTGCTTTGGCTATATTTACTGTGAACACGGTTTATGTGAACACGAGCTCGACTCGATCTGGGTTTTGAAATTTTAAGATAAGAGTCAGTAAGAGTTGTTAAACAATGTAAATAAAACCTCTAGTATGTAGAAGAAGCCACTCTAAAATTACATGCGGTTCAAGATGGTCCCTCAGTCGTGACTGATAGTTATCACGTCTCATAATCTAATCTCAACTGCTATAAACATAAAAGTAGTCATTTACAGCAGTTGAGACTAGATTATGTGATATGAATAACTGTAACAGATTTGTAAAGTAGATTTTATTAAATATCCCATCTTCTTTTTCATTTAATGAAAAGAATTAGCATACAGAGGTGATCCCACAATCGAGTCCCATAAGTTTACATAAGTGAGAGTTAGTAAAAGTACTTAAGTTGAACGATTGTAATTTCAATCTCTAAGTTGAAAAGTAAAGCTTTAATACATTAAAGGTAGTCCGTTAATTGGATGATTGTTATAAAAAATAATCACCTTAAGCCGCATTTTAAGATTAAATAGGCGAATGTTACAGTTTATCGTTTAGTATTTCTTGTTTTACTAAATATTACTTTAGTAAACCTTATCAACAAATGTGCTATTTAATTTAAAATAACAATCATAGTGTAATCAATACTGGATCATTCAAAAGCTTAAAACTGCAATGTGGTCTTTTAATAGGAATGCAAATCGAATCTGAAACTTTCGCGACTGCGTAATCTTAGTTCCGACGCATATACAAAGGGAATATATTTATAGATCTAAATTTGGAAACGATCGAAGCGATTCGAAAATAACATTTTGAGCAAAGAAGATAGAAGAATATAAGTTTTTACCTCGGCGAGTTATTGAACTATTGTGACCATGGTTTTCGCACGTGATTAGGATATTCTGTGACGGTATAAGACTTAATTTCTGACAATTACGGCAAACTTATTGGACGACTTAGTAAATACAGGGCTTGTTTAGGACTCTGTTTGGAAGATTTTTCACTGTGTTAGCTTTTAGATCAATAAATCTCGGATAAAATTAGTTATTTTATTTTGAATATCCAATACCCACATCACGTAACAATATATTTCATAGCAATTTCTCGTTTATGAATTCTTTGATACTTTCAAAATAATTACATTCGATGCTGTAGGTATGTAGTTATCTAGAACATATAGGGATGCTGCTTATATTTAGTTAAACACTTGGAAGTTCAACGGAACTGTTAAGGTTTTGGTAGCTCAATCAAAAGAGTACTCGACCGCATAACGAGAGGATTGCGACTCCTAAGATAAAAATTTCTTTTGGTTTTCTTAAAACTAGTGACTACCGTTCTTTGAAACAAGAAGTGGATCTGAACTCTTTGCCTAATGCATGTATACAAATGGGAAATAAATGTAATTCCCTACATACATTTGTATATGCAGGGAATTACATTTATTTTCCTTTCTGCCTTTGGGCAGAAACACGACTTGCACCTTCACCAATAGGGTATATTGGTGTTACGATACCATACCACACGAAGTTTTACGATTTTGTTGTTTTGTGTATATACAAAATTACTTTATGCTAGTTGTCACCATCTTGCGGGAGGGTGTCGTATCTTGCATGTTTTGCGGAAGTAACCTAGATATTTTAAGACCCTAACTAATAAATATGGAGTTCTACCAAGTTGCATCTGATTCTAACCGATGTGTTGTGATATTTAACCGTAATTGCTTACCATTGTAAAGTAGGAGCAAAGGTAACAAAATTGACAACCATTTTTGCTCAATAGCCCAGTCCTGAGTAGAATATTTCCGTAACGTATGAGCGAACCAGCACTGGAAAAAAAATCCAAGTTAAAAACTTTGTAGGTCTTTTTATATTTTTTCTTTCACGTTATATATGGCATATTGCATACACGTGGGAGGGTACAGCACGATAGAAAAGTTTAACAAAAGACTTACATGAGCAAGTAAGAAAATACCGAGCCAATGAACTGAGTAATATACCTAACATTTAAGGATAAAAAGAATAAAGTAATACTTACGGCAATAGAGAATGTTGTGAGTAGAAAAATGAATCTGAACCACGTCTCCATTTGTGTGAACGCCGGGTTATAAGTTTTAAACTGAAAATAGTTGATTGATTACTGACATTGAAATTAAATCAGGTATGGGCATTACTCGTAAAGAGATTTAAGCACATATGACATTTTTAAATAAGTAACTGTTCAAAGAAGGCATAGAATTATCAATAATGACTAACATAGAATATAATTTCTCTCATATTGTAACGTTTATGAAACTCTTTGAGTCCGTAAAATCGTATATTGAGTATATAGTGCGTGTACTCCAATGACCCTAGATGAAGAGCCATGACTTCTTCGCACAATTGTGTCTTGCATTTTAAATGTTGAGTTCTGAAAAGAAAAATATTTACCATAAATTGGCTGGACAACTGGCAAAACCACTAACGGTTAATCTTGACAGCTGGTGATCTGCCCAAGGCAGTTACCGAGTTGGAACGTATTTTTTTTCGTGAAGTTGGCAGTAGTGAAAGCTTAAAGCTTGACGCTTTAATAACGCCCTATAAACTCGCAGGTAAAATTATTTTTTTTAAACATACTTTGGGTTTACGTTTCGCCTCTGGCAAAAGAGTTGGTTTCAGCAGAAAAGTAACAACGCTCTTCCCAATGAGCCAAAGTTGGAATATTTTAGTCGTACTAATGAACTTGATTATGATTATGCTGCTGCAGCTAGGCCAGCTTGCGATACAAGGACAAGGGTGATTACTCAATTATAATGTTTGCTAGTAGTATCTTAAATTTCACGCACCTGTTTGTAGCTTCGCTCTCCGGTATAATATTAATGGTTTTATGGTCACTTAATACTCCGTCTATAGATATGCTGATTTGAAAACTTTTATCAAATATTTCTTCTGTAAAATGAATAACCGACATTAAATATCAACATTAAACTTCTACTTAAAAATATGCGGTAGAGCATCTTTCACCGAATAATTACACGATTAATGTATGGAAAACGTTTTAATTTTTAAGTTTCTCGCTCAGAGGCCGTACCATGACCTCTTAGCGCAATGGTATTTCGATTGTCAAAGTGAGACACCGCTATACACAGTGTATAGTGGCGTCTCTCTTTAACAATAGAGCTTGAATCGCGATAGTAGTGATGGTAGGACTTCAGGACTAATATTTATAGGATGACTAACTTGTATAAATATTTCCTTAGTCATCCTGTCAACACAGTTTCTGAAGGAAAATCAGAAGTAATTTGAACATAAAAAACGAAAAGTAAAGGATTTAGTAATATTTCTATTTATTTCAAAGGTTGCTTCGTTTTAGAAAAAATACCATGTCAAAATTTAGTTTTATCGGCTGTCATCAAAGAAAAAGTAATTTTGAATAATAATTACGATAGAAGTGTCATAGAAGTTGAATAAAACAGGATGCAAAATTTTTGTTTTGGTTTGTGAGTATCGAAATAAACACAAAAAGGTGCAGACGTAACATGTAAAAAGAAGTAACACGAGGAAGTCAAATTGAGATTTTTAACAAATATTTAAAAAAACATTAATAATAATAATAATAATAATATTCGTTTATTACCATAAAAAGATTGCATTTCTTACTTAAGCGTTACTTCTAGCTTATAAATACATTAACAAATGTAGCATCTGTTGCCGAACTAGGTAATACATTACCTGTATTTCAGCATACAGCGCCTCTTGCCTCGGAGCATATAGGACACAGGACATTAAAAATCCAAGAAATGTATTCTTCAAAATCCCGTTAACACCTCGTGGTATGCTAAATGTTTGAGTTACTTTACGAATGTCCATAGTAAATTGGCAAGGATTGAATTCGGTCCGCATTGGTTAAAGCTGACATATCTTTTTGTCTTAATGAATGTATATAATAATATATATTCATTAAGAAAATAAAACTAGAAGTGTACCGACGAGCCACTTAGGGCACTAGGAAATACTTAACACCTATGAGAGGTGTTGCGAGGGTTAATATTTACATGTTATAATTTCGTAAAAATATAACAAAACCTTGATGAGTTTTCCCACTGATGGATAATTTTGCCATGGAAGACAAATACGAGGAGATTGCTTATTACCGGTTAAAGTGAGAAGTTTATTAGTATGTTCTAAGTTTAATGAACAGCCAAATGTAAGTATTTATGAACAGGAGACCACGAGAGTCTGGTTGTTTGCTATCCATTTGATATAAATCAGTTATTATGATTGAAAGTTATCACCGTCATCGTTGTTGGTTAATATCTCAGCGAGCAACCACAGCTGCTGTACGCGCGTGCCTAGAGCTGGACTATGCAGGTGGAACGGACCCTCGTAAATGGTACTTGTGTTTGATAATAGGCTTGATGCTGCTATTGAAGTCGTCATCGTAGGAGATGGCCCTGGAATATCGGTATTATATTGAATTTTTATTTAACTTCTATAGCCATATAGGCAATATTGATTACATTCGAAACAGAAATAAAATTTACATAAAATTAACAACATTAAAACGTTACTAAACAATATAAAATGTATTAACTGTCGTCGACTTTTTTTTAACTAACTTTTCATAGTTACTTTAAGAAATATATTTTTATTTTGAAATATAAGCAATCATGACTCAATTAAATTAAATAATGGCTTCGTTAAGAAATAAAAATGAACTTTTAATCACAAGTTGTGTTAATAATAGTATATTAATTTATTAACCTGCTAATCCTATAAAAACACCTAGACCAAAGCAAGCAAAAAATGCTATAAAAACCATCACAAATTCCCCTTTGTGCATCGAATATATCCTCATTTGAACGGATCTGAAAACAGAAATAAAAACAAATCACAAAAGTGCGTCGTAGCAAAATATTAATACAAATAGACAACATCAACCAACTTTACCTTTCACAGCGGTCATGGTGATATGCAGGAGCAATGTATTTATTGAATTCGCTAAATAAATCACTGAACTGGGATAAAGTGTTGCGAATTTTGTAATTCCACCCGCCCGACGGTAAATGGTACGAATATCCCACATTTGCTGTATCCATGGTCACTTAAGATATAAATATGATTAGGTATCTAATATTTTACACAACGGAAACATTGAATAACACTATAAATACTGAAAACAAATACACATAACATTAATAATCATGTATAAAAACGTGTTTGCAACAAAAGTGTTTTCCCCACATGTAGGGCTTGTTTACAAGCAGATTATTGATTTTAGCGCGAATGGATTTGGACAGAGTTGCCATTTGCATCAGTGTTGTATGTTGTAAATAATTTGACGTGGCAAAGTTTCATTTAATCCCATATATATGAACTACCTATGTTTTAAAGTGTTTTTTTTATTATTTTATAATTGCAATTTTATTTTTCATTGAGAAAAATTTCATGAATCATATTTTTTCTTTATTTGTTGTAATTCATGTCGATTATTGAAGTTCTCTTTAGCGACCAGACCGATTATGAAGAAAATTTTGACGTGATAACCTCTTACAAATCGATGAACGCCGGCTGCACGCACGAAAAAGTGTAACTTTCCGCCTGAGCCGAGCGTGCAAGCGAGAGCGCGGAACAAGCGATAGAGAGGCATGATCGGCCTAAGCGTTTGACTTGTGGCGTATCTCTTCTTCTTTCACTTCATGAAGCGAAAAGTTATTGTGGTTTTCATTGTTTATTACAACAACTTAATGTTAATTTATCGAAAAAAAAGGAAAAAAAGTCAATTAACTCCTTTGTATTAAACAAAATAATGACAATTCAATTCAATTCATAAAAGTAAGCAATTTTTCATCAATGTTTTCTTATGACGCTATCACGTAAAATTATCGTCCGTAAACTGACTTTACAGACAACCAATTTTTTTCATTCCCTGTGACGTTAGAAAGAAACGGCGTAAGCTGCTCGCGTGAAAACCGGGTTTGAGCGATTAAAATTAGAGCCCCTGGTATTTTCCCTGTTAAAAAAAGAACTTCTTCTGTAAAATGTTTTATGTGTGCACTGTAATTAAGTAAATCTTATTGGTTATCTAAATCGGTAATAATAAATAGATTTACGCTACCATTTTTAATTACAAATGCTAATTATGTGTCGAATAAATTACCTCCTGTACCTTTTTTAGATGATATGTTGGTATTATATGATAATGATGAAAATATAAATACTTAATGAATTAAAAGATATTTTTATAGATTCCAATAACTACAATTATATAAAGTACTAGCTGACCCATCCCCGCGTTACTGTGGCACAGTAATTTTAACTTGATATATTTTTTTATAAATCAAATCAAACTATCAAGCAAAAGTATGATATAAGCAATGGAAATCAATTTTTAAATGAAGTCGTTGAGACACAACCGTCAGCAATAGCCCGCACAGTGGTGGCATGCGCGTGAGGACTGTAACTGGACATTGCAAAATTACTTTATTTTTCTAAAATAAAAGAATTTTTCTAAAATAAAAGTAGCCCAAGTTACTCTTTATTACATCAGCTATCTGCCAATATCGAAATCGGTTCAGCCATTTCAGAGATTAGCCGGAACAAACAGACAGACAGACAAAAATTGTAAAAAATGTGATTTTGGTGTATGTACCGTAAATATATTTTCATCCCACCACCTCGGAAAGTGTAATTTTGCGCTTCGAAATCTGGCTGGAAAATTCTATTTTATTCGCTTGAGCGGCAAAGTAGATTTGAATTTAGAACATCACATATAATGAGTACTCAATATAATTGTAAATTCAAAACGTCATTAAACCTATTTAATGTAACCTCTATGGTGCCAAATTTATGATAAGAACTTTTTAAATTGTGAAAAAATTTAAATTTGGAACCTTCTTGGTTTCTTTGTTTTATTTGCGTGCTTCGCGCCATTCTAGTTTTTCACGTTTTATTGCTTAATATAATTAACATAACCTAAAAACTGTACAAAAAAATCAACTAAAATGAGTGACATTAGCGACGATGAAGTTTATCTAACGCCAACTGAGTTAACTGAAACAGTTAATAATGCGCAAATGAGCCTTCTCCCTCAGCAATCACGAGAGAAGTATTTGAAACAGTACGATATATTTAACATGTGGCGACTAGCTAAAGGAGCAAAAACTTTCTCCGAAAACGTTTTGCTGGCATATTTTATAGAATTATCTGAGACCAAGAAAGCAAGCACGCTATGGAGTACGTATTCAATGCTAAAATTAACAATTAAGATGAAGAAAGACGTTCATATCGACACCTATCATAAATTAGTGGCATTTTTAAAAAGAGCCTCATCTGGTTATAAGCCAAAAAAATCGAAGGTTTTCACAGCATCTGAAATTGCAAAGTTTATTAATAAAGCACCTGATTCCGTATATTTAGCGGCAAAAGTAAGTCAATACGTGTAATTTTTTGTTGTTGATAAAATTGTACATAGTACTTACAATATTTTTAATTTGATTAATTTATTTACGATTATAAATACTTCTTTTGTTACAGGTTGTTCTTATTATTGGTATAACCGGAGCATGTCGAACAAATGAACTTACACTACTTAATGTCAATAACGTATCAAAATATTCTCATAATTCTGATGAATTGCTATTAATTAATGTACTAAATACCAAGACAAAAAAAGACCGCAACTTCGTTATTCGCAAGGAATATGTAAACATTGTTCAGAAATATCAAGCTTTACGTCCTTCTAACACCCCAATTGAACGATTTTTTCTACAATATCGCAACGGAAAGTGTATCCGACAACCTATGGGTCAGAATAAAATTGGCAGTATTCCACGAGAAATAGCAACTTTTCTCGGACTTTTAGAACCCCCGTTATACACCGGTCACTGTTTTAGAAGAACCTCAGCCACACTTTTGGCCGAATCAGGGGCTGATCTTCTATCGCTTAAGCGCCATGGAGGCTGGAAGTCTAATTCGGTTATAGAGGGATACATAGAGGATTCAATCCAAAGTAAATCAAAAATTTGTAATAGTATCGTGGAGGCCATAACGCTGAAAGAACCTCTGTCAGATTCTTGGTCTCGCCCTTCTACATCTAAAATGAGCCCCCATAAGATTGGAAACAATAGCCCTCTCTCGCCAACATTTACGCCAATAGAATCCAATGAATCGGCACAACTATTTAAAATTACTGATAGTTTACCACAAAACAGCGCACAATTCACAAACACCAACATAACATTACCTAACAAAAATATTAAACTTAACATAAGTAACTGTAGCAACGTTACATTTAATATTTCCTAATTATTTTCTACTTCTTATTATTTTCTTCAATTTATAGATTATCTTAATGTGTTTTAATTGAAATAAAAATATTTTGTCATTATAAATTGTTTTCTTTTTCATTTTGTCATTTCCTCGCTGAGGTGGGATGAAAAGTTACGTATTGCACTCGAGTGGAAAGATTTTTCACCTTGTGCTCGTTTGTTTCCCTCGCTGACGCTCAGGATTCTAATTTAGAATCACTCGCTGCGCTCGTGATTCAACTTTAGAATCCTTCGCTTGCTCGGTCATCCAAATCGAGCACGCGGTTAAAAAGGAACTTTCCACTCTTGTATAATAAATAACTATTATATGCATGTAGTAAAAAACGGTTATTTATTATATAATATTACAAACATACACTCCAATTTTATTTATATGTATAGATAATGAGAACATGTTTCTCGTTATATTTTACACCACCTCGAGCATAGAACCTAGAGAAATTCTTAATTTTCCTCACAGTAGGACATATTTCCTACCTAAAAATGTCTACTTTTTCTAAAATAATGACGTCCTTTTTAATATTTCATATTGATATCTGATACATTTAAGATTTTAAAACTCCCAGTTATTATTCTAATTTCTGTCCATCCTGGGCCCATGACACAATGGAGCGTGGGCATTCCCCTTTATAGACGTATTCTCATTCAATACTAACATTTGTGGAACATATCGTAGTTTTATTTTATATTTTTTTGTTCGTCTATTGCTTCGTCCCAATCTATTTACTGTAATTGAGTTTTAGACTCAGCTATTGCATTTTCGTTATAAATCCGTTTTTCTGTGTGCCAGTCTATTTGTTTGATTTATTGTGGTATTACCAGCTGAATAACCGTTGCCTAGTGGAATGGAAACCCTAGTTCTTCTACGGTAGCATTTAAATATATATTTTTAAAGTTCATAAAGACAAGGTCTACGTAGTATCGCAGTATGACTTACCGACAAAATTAATAAAAAAAATTTTTTTCGTTTATATGCCAACCCTACTTCCATATAATTAAAGAGTAAATAACTCATTATGTTTATGTATATTTTACCTACTATCCGCGGAACGACATAGAGTCAATTACATAATGTACAGAAGCCGCTGTTCGATATTACAAGTCAAAGAAAATGTTAAAAGACCTGACATAGGTAGGGTAGACTGGGTACGGTTGTGCCAGGGGGCGGTTGTGACAGTCGTAATATTAGCGAAACTATAAGGAATACAGCAGCGAGTTTAAGGACACAGGGGAGGGGCAGCCTATCTGAAGTTGTTTCACAGTATTGCGTCAGCCGTCGCGCGACATTAACGCTTGCAGAGGAGTACATTGTTTTTTAGCTGTCAAAAGTAAGTATTTTTGATTGATTTCTTTGAGTAATTGTTCTCTTATGTGTACAGATATATTAATGACTGTTTTCCCTCGTTATAAGTTAGTTATTGGTAGTTAAATAGCAGTGATTACTTTGAACGTAGACTATTGGGTATTGTCATGACGATTGTTTTTTTGCGTATGAATGTGTTGGGGACGGTTGTGACATATTTCGTGGGTACGGTTGTGACACAAGTAAAATTAGTTTTTTATGTTTTTAGATGCCTAGAAATCGCTTGAGGAAGACCGAAAGAGGGCAGTGTGACATAATAAAGTATCAAGAAGCTTATAAAGAAGTAAAACGCAGGACGTCTTTACGGAGAGCTGCGGAAATGCACAAAGTTAATCGCATATCTTTGTTACGATACATTCGTAAACGCGATGAAGCCGGCTAGGATCACAATGAAGACATCAGCATGGGATGTGTTGCTCATAATAAAGTATTCTTTAAAGAACAAGAACAGCAGGTGTCAAAATATATAATACGTTGCGCGGAAATATGTTTTGGCCTTTCTCCAAAAGAGCTTTTGCCCATACTACCAAATATATAGGCTTGAGACTGAGATGGCTGGTGAGAAATGGCTTCGGTCATTCATGAATAGAAACCCTGAACTGTCTGTTCGTGTAGCTCAAGCTACAAGCTACTAGCCGTTCAAGAGAGTTCAAAATTGTAAAATAAAGCAGTTATAATTATAGATGCTCAAGTACCTTATTAGTTATAAGCAATTAAACTTCCATATTTTATTTCATTCATAACGTAATTGTAATTTTTTTCATAAGAAAGATCATATTAAATTAAGTATGTTACATATTACTTGCAAATAGAAGTGATTTAAGAACATTTTGGTGTATTTTTAACCTGTCACTACCGACCCCAAGCATTGTCACAACCGCCCCTGGGATGTGGTCGGTTGTGACATTTTTTCTTTTTTTTCTAATTTGCTCTTATGAGTTAGCCATAGTACTTGGGAACAAAATAGTAATAATTATACGTAGACGAATGTACATTTTACTATCAAAAATACATTTCTTCGAACTAACTGGTTTAATATCAGAATTATGGACGATCAAATGAAAATTGTCACAACCGTACCCAGTCTACCCTACTTTACGGCTTTATGGTAGGTCTCTTTCAACCTAAACTAACACTTAGATACTTTTTCGTAACGAAAAATGCTGCAACACTGATTCAGCCTGTCTGGGATCGACTGTGTTTGGACGTCCACTTCCAGTGGACCGATGAAAGGACCCGGTGGTATGTAGGCTTGAGAAAGCATTGGTACGAACGTAGCCGTCGCTGTTCAACGGGGGGTCTACCATCAATAGATCGCGAGCACGATCGCTAGCCATCTTCATGGCCTACGTCATCATATCGTAATATTCAGAGCCATTAATTCCTCCTATTGAGTTTGCAAACCTTTATGAATGAAAAACTTAAAATCCCTTAAAGATTATACTCTGTTAAATAATCTATGATAACTTCAGTTGTTTGCAGTGACAGCTTTCTAGGGTTGACAATATTTTTCGCTTTGTTAATTTATTATATTTTTTTTTACGGGGATTTTTGTAACACGTTGTATTGACGAATACTATTCAAAACATAAAAATAATTTTTGAAAAGGCGACGGTGGAATGATATAGCACTATATCTTTTTTTTACAGTTTAACAATTATTTTCTTAAACACTTCTACCATCTTGACTTCTGTCAGCTTTAATTTCACTATCTATAAAATGTATTTAATAGATATATTGATGACAGAAACGATAATATATTTGTTGGCAGTTTTTCTTTTTACAATTTTGAAATTATTTATAAAAATAATTAGAGCTACCTGAGCTCACCACTTATTTTTTCGAGTTAACAGGTCCAGACTACATTACGTGTCAACGACTATGGAATCATATAGCTAAATTGCCACCAGCATCCTAGCTATAATAAAACACACAAAATGGCTGTTACTAATAGAAGTTGTGACGAGGCGCCATAGCTATATTAGCGATTCGTTGCTTTCATTGCCCTCTTCTCTGGCCATTTTTCATAGTTTCTTTTCTCTTGGTTTCCGTTTTTAAATTTACTGTCTGTCTCTTTTTATTTGTTTTGTTCTGGAAGTTCATTCTTACCAGAGTCAGCGCGTAGAGTGGTTAAATCGCCGCTAACAATGATTTCAATATATTTATAGTGCTGATCAGTTAAAATAAGCTCACAAGATTTCCTGTATCTGTATTCTGTACCACCAGTTCCTGTTATATAAAAGTCTATAAGTTTCTTTAAGGCACTATTGTAAGTAGCCCTACCTTTTATAATATGTTTTAGTGTTAAATGTGAAATTGTTTTTGTGTTCAGTGTAATTCACCTTTTTTATATAATTGTTTCATTTGTGCCTTAATTCCATAATTATTAAAAATATAAGTGACGAGTGAGCCTTTTCATTTCTCCTGGCCGCACCCCGTCACACTGGCGCCTAACGTGGGGCTTCACCAGCTCCTGCGCTGCACTGCGTTCCGTTATAGAGTCGCTTAATTGAATCGATTCGATACTTGATTCATAGTCTCAGAGTAAATACTCTGAGTTCAAAGTACTCAAATTAGTACAGAGAATCCATTTAAAGTATCGATATTTTTAATACTAGAATCGAAATAAAAAGAAGTAATAAGAATAAAACATCGCATTCGATATCGTGTCCAAATCCCTCCATATTATGGTCATAGCGGTGAAAGGGTTACGATGATAGTGACAAATAAATATTGATGATTTAAAGAAACATTTACATATAATAATCTGTCTACTGGATCCTTTTTGCCATGGATGCTGTTTTTAATTTCATTAAATCGTAAATGTTGTGTCCCCAATATTATAGTGTTACATTTTTTACAGGTACATTTGAGTTATGTTTTTAAATATATCCTTTAATGACATCTACCTTAAGAACCCAATGGCTATAAGATACTGTTTAATGGCTGTATTTATAAAATAATTTATAAAAACAAACATTATTATATTAGTGGACTAAACATTTAATATAATAAACACCTTAACTACCTTTTATGAACAGTAACAAAATATTTGTTAAAATCAATCAAAAGATATGATACAAACAAATATGATTCACAGTACCCTTTATGAAAAGTAACAAGACACTTGTTAAACATATGTGATAAAAACATGAATTCTATGATCACCTTTGATTTATTTAACTATTGCATTAATTTTTCCCAACAACTTACGCAATTAAATGTAATAAATGACTTTATCTACTCTAATACTATAATACAAAGATTCTAAAACTGAAAACAAAATGCTTATGACAAACATTACGTACAGGCCAAAAATAATAAAAAAAAAGTTTCATTACGATACAGGTCTTGTATGGACACCTGTAACATAATATAACTTTTTTATCATAACGATACACCTATACAACCTCCATCTGGACCAAGGAGGTTGAACCTCTACTTTAAAAAGGTTTCTATGAACGAGTCCGTGACGACGCAACACGCATGCGCAATCGATATTTGCACCTTGGCGCCAACATTTGACATTTAAAAATTTGTTGTTATATTCAGCGTTTTATTTGCAATATTGTTTTACGTATTATAGTATGAAAGTAGATAAAGTAGTGTATGACACTATACATAACTTGGTCTTATAACACTCGTGTGATACTATAAAAAAACTCGCCTACGGCTCGTTTTTTTAAAACACACTCGTGTTATAAGAACCCTTATTATGCAACAGTATCATAAACTACTATTATCTACTCTAATACTATAATACAAAGATTCTAAAACTGAAAACAAAATGCTTATGACAAACATTACGTACAGGCCAAAAATAATAAAAAAAAAGTTTCATTACGATACAGGTCTTGTATGGACACCTGTAACATAATATAACTTTTTTATCATAACGATACACCTATACAACCTCCAGCTGGACCAAGGAGGTTGAACCTCTACTTTAAAAAGGTTTCAATGAACGAGTCCTCGACGACCGACGCAACACGCATGCGCAATTGATGTTTGCACCTTGGCGCCAACATTTGACATTTAAATAAATTTGTTGTTATATTCAGCGTTTTATTTGCAATATTGTTTTACATATTATAGTATGAGAGTAGATAAAGTAGTGTATGACACTGTACATAACTTGGTCTTATAACACTCGTGTGATGCTATAAAAAAACTCGCCTACGGCTCGTTTTTTTAAAACACACTCATGTTATAAGAACCCTTATTATGCAACAGTATCATAAACTACTATTATATAGATAATTATGAACTTTAACAAATCTAACGCGGCATTGCTTAATTTTATTGTACATTTTGTTAGTGGACATCAACAGCATAATGTGATAAAATTCGAAAAAAAAAAATTATTGAGCAACACAAATTTTGATTGTTTGTAATACGTTTGGGAAAATCTTTGATCAAGCTAGCTTTTTAGCCAGCGAACAAATAGCTATAATATTTTTTTCACCTCACACGCTCGGAAAAGTTTAGTTTGTCATTCGATTTCCGTGTCATTTATTCGCTAGCGTGGAGTGTTTTTAAAGTTAGAACCTTTCTATAAAAAAAACACACATGGTACGTTTCCGATCGTCATGAATGAATACTATAATACTCCATTTTGATTTTATTACATTATTTTAGCTTCTGTAATTATAAAAACAAGAAGAAAAAAAAACATTTTGAATATAGGCACTATTTGTGAAGTAAGTATAAGAATTTTAAATGTATGGTTGGTAAGATTTCATAAAATTATGATTGGTTTTCGGCCCGCATCTGAAAAAGAACTGTCAAAGTGTATAAAAAAAATCAACATATTCTTAGTTAATTCACATTTATAACCAAACCAGATAAAAAAAAAAACACATTCAATTTTCAGCAGCAATTACTTTTAATTTATAATTAAAATTAACCAATTCACCATTTTAGTTAAGCTGATTTTCTTGCACCTAAAATTTTTCGTGAGGGTTCGTGTGTTTCGTGAGAAGGTATTTAGTGGGGTGAAAAATTGTGTTACGTTCGGCGGCAAAGTTTTTAGCGTCTCGTACCTGTGAAACAATAAAGGTAACTCGCGGCCAAAACTCAAATTGGCAGCCTTGCATAACAAAAAACTATTTTTGAGCGTATACTTGTATTGTACACATTTCTGTGGGATTATTTACTGTCGGATATCATATGGCTTCGAAAGTAAGTCCACAAATGTTTTGTGGTATGCCTTATATTGTTCAACAACTCATAAGCAAATATATTTTTAAAACTTGTGTCAGTCACACTCTTAAGTATGTTTGAGTACAGGACAGTCCTAAGAGAAAATCGAAAGGATTTTAAATTTCTATTGTTAGTAAAATAAAAAGAAAAACAGAGAGATAAATTGTAACATTTATTATCAATTTTGATTACAGCAAGCTATTCAAACATGCAAATCTGTATTTCAAATATATTAATATTAATTTCTAAAACAATAATGCATAATAACAATAGGAACTGAATAAACAATGTTGTGATGTTTATTAATATAGTCTGATTTAACATTAAAAATATAATTATGTATATTCACGAGTAACACAATTCCAAAAATACAAAGAGATTATTTTAAGAGAGCTCAGCACAATTACACTTACCTATTCATTTATAAATTAGTATTCGAATCATTTTCCTTTAAAAAGGGAACTAGTAAGTACACTTATAAATATGATTCACATTAATGCATACAGTTGTTTTGTACTTTTAGATTAGATTTTAAATTGATTTCTGACGTCATAATATATAGAAACTTCAGGTTTTACGTTACACTAATATTACTTGTTTAATATTTTGTAAAACAATAGAATGGTCAAAAAGGCATATTTTCCATAGATACGATAAAGATTATTTACACTAAATATTTCTACTTATGATTTTACAAATAAATATTCCTATCAAAGACTGGGCAAGCAAATAAAAACCTCACAATGTTGCGGAAAACATTTATTCCTCTTTAACGTGAAATCGAAATGAGTCACATTTGAATTGGAGCCGGATTTTAATTTGGTGTTACTAAAATAGATTTGCACTTTTGTATGAATCGATTATCGCACGAAGACGTGGAGGGCGGTAAAGCGATTTCACGTCACATTGGCTTACATGTATTAATTTGATGTCTAATAAAACACGTAACCGTCTATGGAATAAGGGACGCTTGTTTCCGCGCGTGTGGCTGATAAGTACTTGAGTAAACAAGTGACTATCGTTTAAATGATATAATCGATTGGGTTTCAATGTTCGAATAATTTCAATTTAAAGAATGGGGCAAAAGATAGGCTATAAAATCAACTCGGCTATCATCGCCCTCCGCCGCAGTGAGCGGCGCCGTCGAAGTAAGAAAATTACCTTAAAATAATGTTCAGTGTAATTTCTTCAGAGCTATGTTATCAAATATGTAAACTTTGCTATTTCGTTAAGAGTAAAGATTTTAAATTCAGACTCTATTTATTAAGTGTTAAAGTCCATCATAGAAATATTAACATAATCGCGATAGCAACGTTTCAATATTTAAGAACTTGTAATTAGGCCTCTATTAACAAAATTTGGGATTAAGGGACCGCTTGTGTAGAACTACTTATGAAGGCCTTGCCAAATATTTTGTATGTTTTCTATCCAAATTCGTAAGAAAAACAATTTTTTTTTTTCGATATTAATTATTAAACATAAACTCGATAAGCTACGTGCGGAAGCACATTATTACTCGAAAATTACTCATTAAGAAAGAAGGTTAAATAAAAATAAGATTATAGTCCAATATCTATCATACTGTTGGGCTTTAAATGAAATATTAAAGTACGTTTAACAGTATGAGAATCTGACTAGTTGACACTACTTTTTACGCTTGACTAATTGTGAAACGTAACCCTTTTTTTCAATAAATACTCGTAGATGTTATAATATTTTTTATCTTATAAAATATAAGCGAAAGGAACATTTCGAGTGTTTCTATTTCTTTGCCAATTTATTTTACTTTAGCAATTTGACACACTTAACAAACACAAAACTTACTACTATATTTGCAAATCTATTAAAATTAATGATCAGATCATGAATACTTGGTTATAGAATGTAAATAAAAATATCAGGATTTGAGATAGAATTAATTACTCGTAGAGTAATTTAAAATCGTATTATTTTTCACTTGATTTGCAATGATAATTTCTAATAAATTATTGTTATCAATGTTTAACAACAGTTGATCATCTACCTACCCCATTTGCTTCTATTTTTTACTTTGTGGGGCTTTTGTTAGGTTGCCAACAGTAGTCTCTTCCTTTGGACCATCAGTGGCGGAAGCAGTATTGTTTGAGGCAATAGTTGAGGATAAAGTTTCATTCCGTGTTACGCTTGGAGGCGTTGAGAAAGTGTTGTTTGAAACTGCGGCGTCTGCAACGGTAAATATATCCAAGATGATAAAGAATTTCTTTTTCTGCTTGTCGAAAATATATATATTTTTTAAACATATTTTCTATTTTTATATTTCTATTTTTTCAAATATTTTATTGTATCTTAGAACTGCAATAAATTTAACAAAACTTGTCCACTTTACCTGACTTTTATAGTATATCTAGTTTAGTGTTATATATTGGTATATATCTGTGTGGTTACATTTAAGCATATACTATGAAGCTAGAGCTATGGCGGTGTAACTTAAAGAAGAAATAATTAAGGAGATATACTTATAATGAAAACAATAACGAGCGTCAAAACTTAAATATAAATAAACGTGCATAACAATATATACACACTATAAATATTAATATATATTCATATATACCTCTAATATACATTCATAAACAGTATACATATCAATAAATATAAATGTCTAGTTGATAGAGAGCAGTTACCCAGCTATTGTGAGAGATAGTCAGTCTTAATTAAAATAGGTAAAAATAGAAATAGATTGTGTCTTGTGATACGCGGTAGGGGATATCAGTGCCAGCAACATAACGCAGGGGAGGAACCTATTATAATAGAATTTGTTTTCGAGGGTACCTCAAGACCAAATGACTTGCTCCACTCTATAAATCGACGTAAATCATTATTAGTCGCTAGCACTGCATCTACTAGTTGAGCAAGAGGAGCTTGAGAATAGATTTGAAGGTCGTCTGCATATAGATGGTAAAAAGAAAAAAGATTATGGGAAATGGTGTTAATAAAGATAGCAAAAAGAAGAGGAGAAAAGACGCCATCCTGCGGAACACCAGCAGTCGTATTGCTCAATGAAGAAAAGTATCCTGAAGGCGAACCCGCTGCTTGCGACCGTATAGATAACTTTGAAACCACTCAATTGGCGATGGAGATATGTTAAGTGAGCGCAGCAAAGCCAAGAGAATTTGGTACGTCAGGTGGGATTCGAACCCACGACCTTTCGCTATCCGGGCGAGTGCTTTGACCGCTGAGCTACCGAGACCTGAGGGCTCGGAGGTGTAGTCGTTTATTAAACGCGTATTTTATATTTTATATCGTATTTTATATATTGCATTGTGAATCCAAAAAATTAAATAAAAACTCATAATTATAGCTGGTTCCATCTTAATCGATTGGTTATTTGTAAATAAAATATTATTTTCGATGTTGAAGGTAGTTAGCGTTAAACATTGGTGGAACGATACTAGCTCATAGTAGAAGTTGAAATACATCTGTAAATTTAGACACGTTTGCCGGCGTCTCGGTATCTCAGCGGTCAGAGCACTAGCCCGGATAGCGAAAGGTCGTGGGTTCGAATCCCACCTGAGGGCTCGGAGGCGTAGTTTTTCTTACACGCGTATTTTATATCTTAGAGAAAATTATATGCTTTAGAATTTTAACTTTGTATAAAAAATATTATCTAGCATTACTCTATTCTCTGTTGTCTCTAAATTGGTCCATTGAATTATAATAATTAATAAATATTTCCTACATTCACACCAAATAGCCTAGCCCAAAGTAAGCACAGTAAGGCTTGTGTTATGGATACTAGGGTAACGGATGGACATACATATATGATACATAGATATGTAATATTTATAGAGATATATATAAACATGACTCAGGTATAAATGCTCGTTTCCGATGGGACCGCGGTAGTGTCCGCGAGGTTTCCAGTGACCCCATTCGGTGCCACTGCACTGCCGTACGACAGTCCAGTGCCACCAAGGTGACCGGAGGGACATCTTGGAGGTTTTAGTGGGTAGGTCCCTGCGCACCAACCTGACGAGCTTTTATCGTTAGGTAGGTGCGCAGGGGAGAGTCCCACATAACTTTCGCCGCACTCCCAGCGGCAGAAGTATGTGTAAAGAATTTCCTCCAAGTAAAAAAAAAGGTACAAATGCTCGTATTCATCATACAAATATCTGCCCCTACCGGGATTCGAACCCAGGACCATCGGTGCGAAAGGCAGGATCGCTACCGTTGCACCGAACGGTCGTCAAAAATTATTGTGTTATTTAATTTTTGGTTCTTGTCGAATTTCAAAATTAGTGTTGAATGTTAAATGGAAATGGTTACAGTGTCTTATCAATGTTGGGTTTTAAAATTATGTACGGTCGCGTTCAGAAAATGTTTACCAGTTTTGAAATTAGATTCCATATCACAAGTCTAAAATGCCTTATCAAGTTACTTATTACCTATTGAAAGTTATTTATTATGCAAAATAGCGTATCGAGAATAACAAAGAGAATTATAAATCAATTTTTGATGATGAAACTCATTTCTTTATTTATTGAAATAACATTTAATAAAAATGATTGTTTGAACATAGTTTGGACAAGAGTGAAATTTTACGAAATATTTTATCATAACGAAATAAAATGGCAAAATAACCCTGGAGCAAAGGGCTGAAATAATATTTCTCTTCGAAGATGGACATAGTATTAGTGCTATATCACGAGAACTCAATATATCGCTAATCACTGTGAGGTTTTGGATTCGGCGTCACGGTGAAGAAGGGAAAATAACAGATCATAGAAATAATTCAGGACGACGACCGATACTAACTGCCGCGCAAATAACAGCAATGATTCGTTGTTACGAAGAGAACGGTTTCACATCAACTAATAATTTTGCTGTTTTATATGACGTGAGTGCTCGGACGATCCGACGAGCTTTGCACAGTGCTGGACTACACTACGGACACCATGCTATTAAAGTGAAGCTGAACCCTCGCCACAAAACAGCCCTGCTTAACTTTGCGCGACAACATCTCGATTTTGATTGGAGGAATACTATATTTACCGATGGAATTATTTTTAAATCGAGCCAATCGGAAAATTAACTTTATGGCGCTATAATCGAACTCGGTTTGATGAATATCGTGCATCAAAACGAGTCAGGTCGCATAACAGTAATCTTATGGGGGTGGATGAGCCTCGACGGCGTCGGAAAACTTGCGTTGTTAGAGAATAGGGCTAATTATGTGTCGCTTTTGGAAGAAGTGATGCTGCCTACTGTGCGCGTCGTGTATTTTGCAACAGAATTCCCACACATTATTTACGTTCAAGATAATTCACGGATACACACGGCCCGTGTTACTATGGCGTGGTTCAACCTGCACCGTGACATTTCCCGCATTTAATGGCCCGACGGACGGTCTGCTGATTTAAATCCTATTAAAAATGTATGGGGGCTTATGGTTCAACGCTGGGGCTGTCAAAATAAAATAAACCCTCATACTCTTAGATCACACTGTGCTCGAGTATGGGATGATATCAGAAGAACCAATCTATGCACGCATCATGTTGCATCTATGCGAGATAGACTACGTGACGTCATAGCTGCGGAGGGAGGTTATACTAGATATTAAGATTTTTGAAGTTTCTTTTTATTATTTTTTCATAGTCTTAGTAAAAAAACTAAAATATTTTTTTTTCAAAGAAGGTACTCACATATCAAACCTTGGTAGTAGTCAGTCCATCTCCTAGAGCGCTTGATTGTCATATCATTAGAAAAAAGCTAATCTATTGCCAATCAAATTATTATGAGATAGCATTTAGAACGTGTGACCTAAATGTGTGCATGCAATTGTGATCCTTAAGGTGGTAAACATTTTCTGACCGCGATCGTATACGCAATTGTGCATAAAGTTGGTTGCGAGGACGCCACCATATTGTCAGGATGGACGAATGCAAGCTTTGGCAGCAATTATTCAGTGATTATTATTATCAAAACAAAAATATGAATATGAGTACAATTATTAAATGAGTATCATGGTGTTTGAAAGTCACTAAACGATCGTGTAATTGGCCGATAGCTGTGGTTGGTCGTGCGCTGTGATTGGTTATTTGTCAAAGTAGGGGTTGTTTCTCCCATCATCAATTCATTCAAATTAGTCAATTGAGGCATTATACTTTGGCTTGTGGACGAGAATTTTTTTTCGTTATCCTATTGCTGTTATTATGCTAGTTCGATTTTGTACGTGCTTACACTATGAACGAATAAAATTTAGATTATACATGAAAACCTTCCTAAACCTAGATATTCCACTAAATTCAATCAGTTACGAAACGAATGTAATAAACGATTAATTACGATCTGTGTGATAATTACGAAGTGTTAAATGAAAAAGTGAATCGTTGTTAAATTATAAGAAGAGTTTAAGGTGAATTATCGATGTCAAATGGAGAATGCTTAGTTGTGTATATTAGATAATAGATTTTTTTTAAATTAAACAGAGTTACTTACTGGTTACGTAGTCCTTAAACCAGGTATTTATGTCAGCGGCGTAGCGTCGAACCCAAGCGGTGCGTAGTACGGCTGTATCGATCAACTTTTGCAAGGTTTGCGACATCGGTAACAACTGCTGCTTGTGCTTTACCGCAAGACTCTTTAACTGAACCAAATTAACAGGTTATGATTATTTAAAATACTTTTTACAACAGAACAGGTAGGAAATTGGCAGGACTTAGGTGATCGTACACCAGACTTATGCACGTCATTTAGAATGAACTTAGTCAAGGTCTGGCCAGCAGTTACTTGTTTTTCGACAGTTTATCATGCTTTTTTTATGCATGCATGCATGCATGGACTTATTAGAACGTATTGTATATTTCACGTTAGGTTATATTGATTATTGCTGTTATAACAACATACATTTAGATTTCCGCAGCACTACGTTAACAAAACTGCTGCCAAAAGGAGAAGAGGCATTTTCGACAGTTTAAGCTCAATCTACAATCTGGGGCAAGATATATTAATATTGCAAGAAACAATAATCGACATCTAATATAATCCGGTTCTTCCGTTATCTTTTGTAATTTTAATACACACAGATTTTAAGAAAATAAATTATTATTAAAAATATGTAATGAACTACTAAAACGATTTCAATCAAACATATACCGCAAGTTGATTTATCGATTATTTCCTAATTGTACTTGGTGTCATGAAAAAGAAACAATTGGAAGAAATAATGTTACTTGCATACTTACTTTCGCTTTGTTTGTTTCGTGTTATTTTGGGTGTTTTATGTTTATTAATTTTAGTACAACCTCTGGTTAGGTGCATGAAAAATAAACTAGTTATGTGATTAATTCCTCCAAGAAAATTATCAAAATCTATAGATATAATTTACTATTGTATTAACTTTTAAATAGTATTGCTTTTATGCTGTTACACTCCAAGCCCAAGTTTAAATGCTCAAACAATAAGATTTCGAATAGTTAAGATTCATTATAACCCTAGCGTGTAGATTATAAATAATGAATTAACATAGTTACATTCCACAAATAAAACTATAATCTTTTACTGTATTCGTGTTTTCTTTTTGCCACTAGCCAATTTTGTTATTTCATTACACTATTGCGTATAAATTGAAATTGTCTTTTGAGAAATAGATTTTAGGAAGCTGGCGTTTCGAGAAGTTGGAAATCTGATAAGTGTTAGCCACTTGTCAGTTCGCTTCCACGCACCCCACCCCTCTCAATGTTGCGTCAACAGTCCCAATGCTGCGTGAATTGTGAAAAAGAATGTCGGACTCTAAGATAAAAATGTCATTTCCTCGCTAAATAATGAAGCTAGGACCAAACAAAAAATAATACTACCGTAAAGCTGTTTAAATAAAGAATCCACCACAAAATATTTATAAAAATTTATCGTAATTAAAAAAAAACCGCAGGCCACGCGTAAATTTGAATATGGTAGCAATTGCCACCGTGAACTGACAAGTGGTTAGACTGTTTGCGAATGCTTGGCATTTTGCAAAGACGACATTATGATCTGAACGTTTTGTAATTAAACTATTTCTGTTGTTCTAAAAACGTATAACCTAAAGGACGAACTAAAAGGGTTTTTGTGAGTAAGTTAAGATTTCAGAGATCCACGAAGTATCAAGGTAGTCATTCTAAAGGGAGGTTGAACCGGCGGAACATAGGTACTTCAAAATCATAAATACATTTTTATCTCTTATTACAATACACCGAAATAGAGCACTGATTATGCTGACAAAAATAATGAGCGCAAGCAACAATAAAAAAAACTTTCAAGAAAATGATTACGCATTGAATTAGCCTAATAAGAACCTTGTTAAGTTCTTCCTCGTTGTGTATTCCCCCAAAGGCACCGCTAAGCACGGAAGGGAACATAAAGGAATCCATTTTGGTGAACTTCTCGTAAACGCGGTCAAAGTTTTGTACGAGGAAGTCTTGCGCGAGCTGCGTGCCCACAGGCGCCTCGACGGTCCACGCTGCTACTGAATACTGTTTAGGTATTTCAGTTAAACTTTTTTCCAGCAACCTGTTGGTAATAATGTATTTAAATACTAGGTCGATGAAGTCGCTAAGCATAAAGCACGCTAAGCACCATAAATTGGAGCGGAACGTAATCCTAAAAAATAAAATTTAATAATGTTTAGTAAAATTTAAAATCCATAAGATTTTTTTTTCAAAAAGTGCGCGCTTTTTGTTAGAATTGGAAATTGCATAGAGCCAATGTTTTTGGTTATAACTTTTTTATTTTTGCGAATTTCAAAATTCGTCACGATCAAGTCCTAAACCTGTTGATTCGATTCCACACAAAAATTATTAAAATCGGTTAAGAACTCGGTAAGTTATGGCGTAACAGACATTGCGTCATTGAAGCTGATCCATGGTAGCTCCGCTCCAATAATTAAAAGAAAAATGTGCACGTTATGTTTTTAGTTCGGCTCAACCTTTATTATTAGGAAGCGACTTTAAAAATGCCACAGATAATATAAATTTTCAGCAGATTTCATATGAAAAATGATAAATACAAAGAAAACCATATTAAATTATACTGACATAGTAATGAGTGCCTCATCCCTTGTACTGGTCAGAGTGTTGATGGTGATGGTTTTCACGTTAGGATCAGTGGATTCCATGAATACGCGCCACAAGAAATCAAACTCGTGCCGCCCACCGTATTTCAGTGCTACACTGTACACTAGAGAACGTAGGTAGTTCGGTATGCTGCAACAAATGATAATTTAAATACAACATTTTTTTATCACAATGTACGATTATTAAATACAGTGGATCCCCGGTAGTCCGACAAATATTTTGCAGGGCAGTGTCGAACTATCGAATTTGTCGGATTATAGAGTACTGCCTAAGACCCCCTATATTCCGATTTTTTTTTACAAAAGAGTGCCTTGTAATCCGACAAATTACAGATCCAATGATAAGATTACAAATCATACTTCGTTATGTATGTCAAATTTAGTAATTAAAGAACACAATAGAAAGATTACGTTTTAATATAAAAGTAACGTCATTAATGCTATAGAATTTACAAAAAAATATGCAATAACTTTACATTAGGAAATAATTGTGTACAAACAAATGTACATATGTACTAAAATAATTAAACTTTAAATAAAAACAATACCGTACGCGTCGAGCACAATAGTGATGGTGCGTACAAGTTGTAACTTGTTTAATCGTGAATTAGCGAATACTTGTATGTAATAGACGATGTCGGATTATAGAGGGTGCCGCATTAGCCAGGGGCCGGATTACCGGGGCTCCACTGTATTGGTGATATTTTTAATACAGATATCATTTTGGCCGGAAGTTCTGAAGGACACTAAATACTCCTGTTCCTTAATAATTATACTTAATAGTATTTTTACAAGTGTGTAACTGACAACCGCAATCATAAACGACGCTTACGCCATAGCCATATTACCGATTTAGAGAGCTAATTAAATTATTGGTCATTAGCAGATATTTATACTCATCCATTTACTTTGCTTTTTTGCATTTACTTTACCATGATGTGCTATGATCCGTTCTCGCTACGGTGTGCTTGTAAGGTGTATATGACCGTGTGCCGGTCTTGTGCTTAAGCAGTAAAGATATTTATAGGGCAATGAAGAAGACGAAGACAAACGAAATCATCTGATTTCATCGTCTTGTCTATATATATACTGAACTAGGTATTTCTCGATGCTTTTTATTTTTTGAGACTCGAATATTTAAAAAAATGTTATAATCGATTTCATTAATACTAATATAAATCATCATGAAAGTTTAAAACAATATAATTCTCAATGCGTTTTGCTGGTCACTGAAATATTAAATCTACGTTAGTAGTAATTTATTACTTACGGATTATGATTGATATCAGTCTGGTTCATCCATGCTGCGAACTGATCTCGAGCCCAGGAGAGGCATCGAGTAGATTCCATGAAGCACTCCCACATTACGAGGACCTCAGCGAGGAAAGCTTCGTTGTCATCTTTTGGTTTCGTTAAGCCATAGTTAAGGTTTTCCAATTGTTTTTTCAGTATTATCCTCATATAGTCCTATAGAAAGGTGCTCTTTTAATAATTATACAACAATAAATTGAACAGTTTTGCTACAATTGACCGACTTCATTTTACATAGACAATAAATTATAAAAGGTTAATGGCATTAAACTCACGTATAATCATCATCGTCATCAGCGTATTCATGTTTCTATTGCACAACACCATATCCTAAAGAGTCACCATCAACCACACGAGCCCAGTGCGTATTGAAGGGTGCTAAATGACTACAGATGCAATCGGGACCAACGGCTCAACTTGCCTTACGAAGCATAGAGAAGCTTGAAATTATATTTTTGTCATCCAACTGATGACTGTCACTTGTTAATTTTGCGTAACCCTCACAATCATCGGTCAAAAAATATGCTTTAGATTTTCTCGATTTAATACGAAAAGCATAATTGATTACTCACTTGAAAATATATATAGCCAGAGGTAGCCTTTAAATTATGCTTTAGAAAACCCATATTATTCAACAGCATGTCCCACACGATCTTGGAATCTTCACCGTTTGCCACACAAGTTGTTAAACCCAAAGCATAGCTGTAGTCGAGTTGTGCGGCCTTGGCTAAGTTGAAGGCGTCATCGATGAGCTGTGCCTTTGCGATGGGCGACTTGATGCGGCCCGATTTTAAAGCTACACTGAGAAGTTCCCAATTTTTCTTATCGTAGTTGACTCGATAGTAACCTATACGAAAATAAATTAATTTTATTATACGGATTACCGACGAGTATGTACGGTTGAAAATATTTTTTCAACCACACAATTACCAGTTAGTAGTGTAAAAATAAGACATAGAAAAGTGTCGATTGAGAAAGCGGATGTAATCAGGGGGCGTACCATTAAGTCAATCTTATTTCAGTTGAATTTTCCTTTAAGGCTAATTGGCTATTTGACAATTGTAACATATACATCATATATGCAAATATTGTGTATGTAAGAAATGTGACACTTTTATAAAAAAAGTATATTCTAAATATCATTTTGACAATGTTGCTGAACTTGCATTTACAGGTTAAGTGTTGTTAAACATACACTCATAAGCAAAAGTGAGTAAAATTAAATTATTGTCTAAAATGTCAACAACCTCCCATCCTGGTGTCAGTGGTGCTAGGATTTTTGTTTCTATTTTGAAGAGCGGCTTTTAATCACCACAGTCTATTTTTTTTCTACCAATCACCAGAACACGCGTATACAAGCATTCTAAATTTCAAAGTCGTAAAATTAGAGAAAACGTTTTTTTTTTTCAAAAAATTTTTTTCAATATTTTAATAAAAAGTTAAATAAAAGCTTATATAAAATATTAGATACATTTTATAAATTGGAGGGCGTGTCAGGGAGTAAATTTATTATTTCTGAATGAATAGGCCAAATGTTTTATAGAGCGAGAACGGGTGTGTCGTTAGTCAATTTAGAACCTACGCAGACGACAGACGTCCGTTACAAAGATTAGGTTGCATTTTACAGCGTGATTTTTAAACGACTTGATGCGGCTTGTGAAAATAATTTCGCCGACCATTTTACTTACCTATAGCATCAACGTTGACATAAAGAGCTTCGCTGTTGTTTAGGTGCAGTTGCACCACTTGACGCCGCTCTTTTAGCCAGATTTTGGGCTTAGTGCTCCATTCACTGACAGAATTATCGATGGCCGCGTAGCTGATTGGAATGTGCCATAATTGATCTACCATGTTAGCGTAAGGTTCCTTAGCGCTCGTGAAAAGCCTCTGAAAGAAAAAGGAGAATAAATTTTGAATATACGTTTTTGTTTAAGGTGCTAGTCAAGGAGCTGATATGTTATTAATGAGATGCTCTATGCTTTCGGTGAATGTTGTACAGACTTCTGGTTGAAGTGTACCGGTTAGTATAATGGTTAAGCTCTTAAACTAGTAAGTACCGACCTGTTGTATCTCGGTACTTCCCGTGTCGTAGTCTCTGGTGACGTTGAGTACGGGGTAGCCAGCCTGCCTTGTCCAAGTGTTCATGAACTCCACCACAGATAGATCTTTCAGTGATGGCTCTGTTGTTGTCGCCTTCGACATTGCTTCCCAGAGGTCGTTTTCTTCAGCATTCGCATATTTCCTAAAGTTATCTTTATATTATGGGACTTCTATTATGCTTCGCTTTCTAATTAATGTTCAATCTATTTCTTGTATTATTATTGTAGATATGATTTTATATGGCAATAATAATTTATACAATATAAATATCACAAATATCATATTTTTCAACTTTATGTGTTGAGATTTTAAATCGAAAATAGGTTACCGAATTTGTCATTTTGGGAAGCCCGACATGCTTTGACTGTTGAAACAACAACCATGACCGATTTCTATTTAAGTATTTTAAAGTATGAGAGAAGACTTACCAATCATTAAGATAAATCACGAGGCCTTTATGGAATAACTCTTCTGATAAAGTATGGTTGAGCATTCTGATCAGGTTAGCTCCCTTGTTGTAAGAAATTTCGTCAAACTTTTGTGATATCTCAGAAGCATCTATGACTTGTCGGGAGACAGGAGAAGTGTTTTTGAGGGCATCGGAACGAAGTAAATCCATTTTGTCGCGGATGAATGTCTCGAACATATTCCATTTGGGTTCAATCTGTCAATGATAACCGTAGTGGGGCTATTTAATAACATTATGGGAAAACCCTTAATGTGAAATAGAAACACAAAATCAGTGTTCATAATCTTTGTCCTGAAAACAGGGCGTCTTAATGAGACTGATTAAATATTTATTTGACTATTGATTGATATAAATATACTTTTAATGAAAATAACCCATTATTGCCTGTTGAAAATCGCCCTAGAACCAACGATTAATTGACATACATCATAGTTATTGATATAAATTATTATATTAGTATTAAACAGACAATGCGTGTTCAATAATGGCCGTTTAAAATACAGAAACATATTTCATTAGAGATGTCGGTACTATTGACAAAATAGACGAATAAATAAAATCGATGTAAATCACTTTTTGCATTCATTTTGCAAAATGGGACGTAAGAATATTAATAAGATATTATTTGTTGAATAATAATAAAAATAAAATATCATATATACAGTAATTACGAAGGTCACAACCGGAGGCTCTTAAACGGGTTTCTACCTTCTTGGGTATTTCATAGATTTTCTCTTCGGGAGATGAATGTTACTGATGAGATGCTGCAGATTCGGGGGGTCTGGTATTGGCAAAATGGCGGAAGAATATGACAATGATGAGTGCTAATGCACTTTGCAGTATAATGCTGTAAATCGGGATAGTCGTATAATACAGGTAACCTGGAGAATCTGGGATGTCTTTCATCTGTAGAGTAGGTTGTGTTATCACTTTGGTTTGAATCTCATGTAATTTTCGGTGATCTATGGATTAGAGATTCACGTGGGCTGTTTCATCTAGTGGGTTTGCAGTATCATTTGGGAGTGACGAAGTAACTGCCACTCAGTAGATTATAATCTTCCCTGCCTCAAACGGTGGGTATTGTCGTGCCGTAAGGAAACGAGATGATGTTATATTTCTCGTCCAACTCTTCCATAGCTGTTTTAGATAGCGTGATGGTCAGAAGATCTATCGAGATGCTGGTTCATGATGAGAAGCAATCCGCTCCTTGTTATAGTTGGTGGTGTGTCTTCTCACAGAGGTACCAGTTATTGTACTTCGGCCATTCTGCCTCTATATGAGATAACCTTTCCTGTTCGTCCTTTAAAAGGATAAAGAGGGATTAAGGCCTGCCTGTGCTTGTTGGGAGCTATAGATAGCCTATATAATTCAAAACTATTCTGTGAGAATATAGGTAATTTAAAAACTATTACAACTCGACTTCCTGGCTACTAGTTACCTGATTTAATAAGATCATAGTATTCTCTAAGTTCTAATTCTAAAACTTGATCCTGCCATACTTATCATGCGGACTTGAATTGTGTATAAAAGCTAACACGTATTTTATCCTAATTACTTCATTTTAATACTTCAGTTATATTTTCAGTGGTAATACTAAGATCTTAGATCAATCATACAGCTTCTGCGTCGTACTAGCTATTGCTCCTAATAGCTACTTCTAACAATACGTACCATTTTTTTTGTTGGCCGGCACTTTCAAAAATGTAGGGAGCCTGAATTATCTCATTTTCCTTGACTTTAGGTTTCCCTAAAGTCCTAAGAAAATTTTAACAATTGTATTCACATATACCTCCATCTATCCTTTACGTCATTTAACCGTCTGTCCCTTTCTTTTGTACAAATAAACATACACACAGACACAAAGTTTGGTCAAGCTGATAGTGTTATTGTAAAAAAAATCGCACGAAGAGAGGTAGTACTTACATAGTCTACTCCAACGTATTCAATGTACGTGGCGAAGCCCTCATTGAGCCAGAGATCAGTCCACCAGCGCATCGTAACCAGATTGCCGAACCATTGGTGGGCTAGTTCGTGAGCTACATCGATTGCCACATTTTGCTTTTCTCGTGGAACACCGTCTTCCTCGTCGAATAGTAAAGTAGTTTCCCTAATGTGTGAGAAGATATCATTTATGAAATAATGAAGTGAAACTTTTTACAACACTAGTGCCGAAAATTGGTCACTGAAACAAAGTTATAAATAATTCTTTGACGAGATGTTATAGTAATCTTTGATGAAACATATAAAAATTGTAGCGTTTCATATGCGTATATATCTGATAAGCACGATTTGTATGGCTATTGATAACTGCATAATTGATATTTTTTAGCAAACCTACCAACCGTTTATTAGTTATGTAATAAACTTATGACATATGAATGGTAATGACTGTTGTAGCTGTCATCCCCTCGACGACATGGCGTAACAAAGTTGAGGTTCGATAAATCAGAAGCGACCTTTAGTAAGTCATTATCTCTTTAACTGGTAAGCTACACTTGTCGACTGGGGAACGTGTATACACATACAGTTGGAGTTAAGTTAGGAATCTTGAGAGTCAAATGAGTGATTTGATATATTATTTGTGTGTAGTGGAACTTGGTAGATCAGGTACTAAAAGTTCAAGTTGTTGGTAAAGCTCATCAGATTGTATGTCTTCGCTTTCGCCATCTTGAAGTACTAAACCTAAATCATTACAGTACTTCAAAACCTCATTATTTAGCAAAGAGTTTAAATTATTTATGTTGTACAAGAATCCAAAATTGTTTTAATATTCAGGGAGTGCAGTAAATTTTGTGTCTTGTATCACGGCATCAACCTTTGAAATAAAAAAAATCATTCTGTTTGTACTTTCAGTGGAATCAATGGGCTCAACTACAGCTTCATAATTAATTTTCTTTCTTGCGAGCCCTTTTCTCTTTAAGAGTCATTGGAATCACACAACTGTTCCTTTCTATGAATTCGTAGGCTTTTGCAGTACATCGATTAAAGCCTGTTTTCCGAAATTTATGGATCCAATAACGAAATTGCGCAAATTTTCAAGTGACTTTTAAATTTATATCGACTTTTTGGGAGATCTTACTTATGTTATTAACGAGGTTTAATATTTCGCTACAGTATCGTAGCCTTGGCCTCTACAAGTATAACAAAAATTCGAAGAGTACCTTCCATTTTTATTTTTTGGATAATATTTATTGATAAGATCTAAATTTTTTTGGAGAGCAAATCGGTCTTAATCATGACGGTATTCATTATTCATCAGAAAGATCCTGGGTCATTTATTTCAAGCTTATAAATTCTGATTCTTTGTTCTCGCGAAAATTTAATGTTGATGTGCCATCGCCGAAACCAAAGGAAGTTCCAGCTTCAATATAGAGCTTAATTAATAATAAAACTTATAGTTCTGTTGAAAACACTCTGCATAACTTCGGATTCTAAACTCGTTTTGTCATCATTCTTTTGAAAATCGTTTTTGTCCGATTCTCCACTCTCAGACTTTTGTTTTTAACTTCTTCTGCTTTTGATGGTATTTTCGCTTCATTCATTTGAGACTCGCTTTTGAAGTTTCAGAGGTCGTAAATTTTTTTGCTTTAAAAATGCCCGCATACCTGCTCGGGTGGGATATAATACAGTTACTTGTGTTACTTTGAGGAGTAATTCTACAAGTTTCATTGTAGTACAGTCAATCTGTCGAAAAAAAGGTCGTTTCAGTGAAAAAATTACCCAATGGCTGATTCTTGTTTTTTCTGTTGCCAAATGACGTCACTAAGCTACCTTGGCGATAGGCATGTTCAACTCGTAGCGGTTTTTTGAAAAACTCAAAAAAACGTCCAAAATATTTTTGAAATGCATTTTTCTCAATTTCTATGCATTTTACAAACTTTTTGTTTAGACAAAAATTGTAGAGGGCGTTGAGTACTACAATTTATATCATTGATGCAATGTCGTACAACAAAAAGTGCGCATTGTAGGTGGCGCTAAAGTGTCCAAAAAAGTGTTTTTTCACATTTTCACCCTAAAAATATCATTTTAATGGAAAAGTTTAAATGGAAAAGTTGTTTCTTACGTAATTTTTAACAACTTTTGTCTAAACAATTTTATTGTATTACTTACCGTTTTCAAGTTACACTGCTGTACAGCGCAGTACAGTAGAATTTGTACTAATTTACCTTATCAAAAAAACCTTTTTAAATTTTAAAGTTTTTACAATTATGAGCTGTTTAATTTATTTGCTATTACGATTACAATTGTTTAAAACAACATTTTGTTTTAAATTCACGTTCTTAGAGTTGAACTTTATTATTAAACTTTTAAGCGATTATCATGTATTAATTCAACTTGCACATTTGAAATAAAAACTTTTTTCCAAATCTTGCAAGAACGCATTAACATCAGGGAATAAGTTAATAACAATTTAAAATATTTATCTCCTATGTACGACAAAATAATAATTATTGTATCAACTACTTTTGTTCCTGCAATTAATTCATGCAAAACAAAAAATCCAAAGCTCTAATTGTCGATATTTCAAGTTAATAACAAATCACAATTATTACAATCATAAAAAAATAAAAAATAGTAAAACGTACATTGAAATATGCACTGCAAATGTGTACTTGTACTACGCAAAACCGCATTATTGGATTTTTCATACCTGCGCCACCTATAACTTGAAAACGGTAAGTAATACAAAAAAATTGTTTAGACAAAAGTTGTTGAAAATTACGTAAGGAACAACTTAACCATTTAAACTTTTCCATTAAAATGATATTTTTAGGGTGAAAATGTGAAAAAACACTTTTTTGGACACTAGCGCCACCTACAATGCGCACTTTTTGTTGTACGACATTGCATCAATGACATAAATTGTAGTACTCAACACCCTCTACAATTTTTGTCTAAACAAAAAGTTTGTAAAATGCATAGATATCGAGAAAAATGCATTTCAAAAATATTTTGGACGTTTTTTTGAGTTTTTCAAAAAACAGCTACGAGTTGAACATGCCCATCGCCAAGGTAGCTTAGTGACGTCATTTGGCAACAGAAAAAACAAGAATCAGCCATTGGGTAATTTTTTCATCACTCAACCTACAGATTGACTGTACTATTGATACACCTTTGGAAAAAGACGAATAAACTATCTCATTTTAAACTACCTACTTCTTGAATTTTTGAAATCCTCCCTTTTATCCAAAATGTTCCTTCACTGTTTTCTATGAAGTATGCGTGTAAAGAAACGTTTTGCAAAGCTAAGCTGTGTTGCCAGTCTGTGACGAGCGTGGCCAATATTCATTAAGTTTCTTATTTACTTTGAAAATAAAGGGGGATTTTAAGTCTCGCAGCATCGCATTTCTCTTCAGGTCTCGCGAGGCCCCTTTGAGTGCGAGGCCGTGGGTGAGGGTCCACTTCGCACGAGCTTAGCTACGCCACTGCTCCTCGGGAAAAAAAATGCCCTAAAAACTTATTTCTAGATCGTCCGGTAACAATCAAGTAACGTCGCAAAACTTTATCATCAATAAAAGTTTACGCAATAATCATAATGTGTACATTAAACCAATACCTTTACGAGAGTTCAATAAATACCATTACCAATCATAATAGTTCGATCGCACTACTCGATAATATGATTCCGTTTACAATAATTAAATTGTAGTAACGTAACTGACGTGATCATGAGATCATTTTATAGATGTAAACTTCAAAGATAATTAGCTAATATGTGATGGAAGACTGTTATTACGAGCAGGTAAACGGTTAATATTAACAGATCTTAGTCATCAAGTTTGCTTGAGAAATTTACCCTACAATTAAGAAAAAATGCTCTTTGAAGCAACCGGCAGCACAATATTAATATTATACAACTTCAGATGTTCGTACTACTAAGTGAAAATATGTGAAGAAAGTTGCAAACCATTCATTATTGAAGAGTTAATGCTTACGACAATAAGTTTAGCCATAGATGAACTCAAAGTTCATCTCATGGAATGACTAATTTAAATAAATAAATTGTACCTGAATGTTATCAGGCCCCAATTTTCCATAGCCCCGCTGGAGAAGTCAGGTACGGCCACCAGATCCATTTTATCCAAAGCATATGGCACTCCAAATACCTTTTCGTAGTAGCTGAGCAATTTTGGAGTAATGTTTAGAGCATATTTAGCTTTGTTTATCAATTCTGGTCTTGTCCATATTCTTATCTCCTTTGTTATGTTGTCTTTGCTTAAGTAGCTTGTATTTAAAGATTGGAAGTCAGATAATACATACGCTACTAAATATGTTGACATGTTTACAGAGCGTTCAAAGTGCGTCCATTTCCAGTCGGATTGTTCGGGGCTGTAAATGTTATAGAGGTTTATATTTAAAAATTAGGATCAATAATAAACATAGGTAGAACATGTTATGTTGTATCCCCTCGGAAACCGATAAAAATATAGAACCACTTTAGGGTATTATTCTCGAATAAGTTGTTTCTATGGTTTAGATTTCAATTACTTTTACCAGAACTGGTTATTGGTGTTACGTTTTTATTTTAAAATTGATGTGGTTAATTTCAATTAAAGTTTTTGTTAGTGATTATAGCACGCACATGCTGGCAGCTTTTATAGGTAGGCAAAAAAATGTGCATCGGTTAGCGTAACTTTTAAATTGATTTCTCTGTATTAACTTGTAACTAGCATTATAATACTTGAGTTGTCTAGGTGTGATGAACACATATGTATATGTTATGTAACAGCACGTATGCATTTACGATGCCCTCCATCGTAAATAACAGTTAAAAAACCCTTTAGTATGGCGCTCATGTAGCAAGAGAGTATGAAATTAATTTAGAAGGTGTAGAAAGAGGGTAGTGCGCTGAGTTGAAAAATTTAATATTTTTGGTGACTAGAGTAGTTAATAGGACTATAGTATACTGAACCTTAACTATATAAACAAAAAAAACAGGTGCGAGAAAATGTGGAGAGTGATCAACTTTTAATATTTTTATTTTATGATTTTATAGTGTTAACTGATATAAATAATAAAATGTTAATGGGGAAAAGGTGTCCAAACAGGCGTAAAATGAAATACAAAAATGAAACTATTTTAAAAGATATTTAAAAACAAAATTATAATTCATATTGATATTTGTCGAATTAGCCTTATTTTCAAAAAGTGCCCTATAACAAAACAGAAGTTATTCTTTCCTTGTTTACTTTTCTATTCCACTCTATTATTTTTCAGCTTTTTCTTTTAAAATTTACCCACTTGCTACACTAGCGCTACTATAAATTGACCACTTTCCAACCACTAGGCAACTGGTATAAGGTAGAGTTATTATTAAGTTGTACAAATAATATATTTAATATATAAAGGCATTAAATTAGAAAATCTTATTAGTTTTGAAATATCATACATGGCCTCCTGTGTAGATACATTCATATTGGAAAGTACGGTGACATTGTTGGGGTGTGCTATGCTGATCTCGAACATAGCTTTGAAGGCTGGCTCGTCGAAGCAAGGAAATGCTGCTCTAGCTGAAGTTGGCTCGAACTGGGTTACTCCCAGCTTCCTGTATAAATTAGTAATTTTATGGTGTAGACTGCATAAAAACTATCATTCTTCAAGTAACCTGCAAAGCTTAAGCTTTCTGTCGCTTAGGGCTGTTATAAAATAGGAGACCCAAAAACATCTTTGTGTTTTGAAAGGTATGAAAGCCTTGGGCTTGGTGGACCTATTTAGAGAGGGTTGTGGCCCATGCTCCCTTTGCAATTTTCTTCAATAGGGAAGACATGTACTACAAAAATGAGGATATAAATAAGCTGATGATGATATGAGCAAAATATATTTACACTTTATATATTTTATTTTATACTCACCTAACTGTCTGCTGGCTGTCTGTGTAAGTACTTTTGTAAAATCCAGTCAAAGAGTTAGATATTTGGCCACTAAAAGTCAATTGAAGAGTGTAATCTATATTTGTAGAAAGAGCAGATTCTAGTTTTAAAATTAATCGGTCACCCGAAGCTTCTGTTATTGATAATATTTCAATATTTCGCACACTGCTGTGGGTAACCTGAGTGTCTATTGATGGAACTGATGAGTCTACAATTGGATGGACAGTTGTATCAGAAATATTTTGTGATGATGCATCATCACTTGCTGTTGCGTCTGTAGATGTCATTTCTATTTTTGTTGTATCATTACCACTAAATTTTGTGGTAGTGTTATTCACAAGATTATCATATGTTGTAACTGTCTCAGTACTAACTTCTCTTTTAGTTCTTGCGTGAAAAGTTTCAACTCTTTTATATATCTGTTCAGTAAGCTTAGCATTATTATTAATACTGAGATCTTTTGAATGTAATATAATTTCTTTCACTGGTTTACTTGCTCTGATTGTTATGTACACTTCACCAGTAAATTTTGAGTTTTCCAAGTTTGTGTGAAGTTTGAGACGGTAAAAACTAGGCACAACATAAGCTGGAAGTCTGAGATCTGGTGAGGCTTGCTCAAAAGTGCCAAAAGGTTCAGTTTCATCCCAAAACTCGGCACTCACCTTCTCCTGTGACAGCTAAAACAAATTCATATCAAAATTAAACCGAAAATATTTTTCTTACCTTAGAATGCATTATACTATCAAGAGGTTGTAATAACCTCGGAAGATGCAATAATGACAGAATGTTGCCTACTCTTATATAAAAAATAAGATTATATAAATATTACAACTAATCTCTACAATATTATAGATCATACATTTTTTAAATAAAGATAAAAATGAATAAAATGTTGGAAAAATATGCTCTACAATAACTTCGATTTAATTGCTCTCCGAAAACACTTTATGTAACTGTACTTAATCTAAATAAAATACTACCCAATCTGTAATTACTTACAATTTTATAACCATTTATATTTATAAATATAGCTAAAACTATCAGGCTAAATAACTTTATGCACATTTTCACAAGTAACTAGAATATATCACAGTTTCATAAATGCAAATTGTCAAAAAAATAAATGGGCACTTTATCTATCACTCATTTTGGTGTTTGAGAAGTATGTATATAAAAGATTTAAAACTTAATTTTCTCCACAGTATGAAACTTTGGGCTGTCGGATAGTAAATAACTTTGACGTTTTATTTTTTCGCAGTTCATGTCAAAGGTTAAGAGCACACTTACGACAGCCCAAAAAATGATAACGAAACATTTTAAAGAACTTAGTATGTTTTTTTACTGTAGTTTTATCTACTCTCGGTTACTGTTAAGAATATAATTTATTCTAAACAGTAAACAATCGGTGTAATTAAATTAGATAAAGCAAGATAAATAGCGTCGATAAATACCTTATGTGTTTCAGTATCTTAGTTCAGTTTAAATTGTTTGTTAAACTTAATATGATTGATTTACTGACATAACAATCTTAAAAACTTACTTTAAACTTTCAATATTAAATTTTTATAAAATTTACTTAAATTATTAGTGTTTGAAGTTATTTCTGTCCTAGAGAATAATAATACCTAATAGAACTTAAGAACACTGCTGCACTACCCACATAAACTCAATTATTTTTGTCTTTGACTTGAATTGTTAAGTATATTTATTTTTACAGTTTTTATCATCAATTAATTATATTTATATCACCTTAAAAAACGTGATGAAGTAAACTATAACGCCAACCAAACCGGCTAAAATGACTGCAAAGAGGATGAATGTTACGCAGACGCAGGATGATACAAATATACCGCCTTTTCGACCATATTGAATATCCTCAGGGTTCTGCGTTTCATACGCCAAGAATTGTTGTCGACTTGTAGAAAGCGACATGGCCTCTTCATCCTGAGAAAAATCAAAATTTTAAATAAATATTATAGAAGCTTAAATCATGCAAAAGGCAATTAAATCAGGCAAAATAAAGCACTTATTACGTAGAATACGATTAGAGTTTAGTAAGGATGCCGTCGATTTTCGGTGCCCCTGGTGTCATTTTTATTCAAAAAACAGTAAAAAAGGTTTGTTAATTAATTACATCACGATTTTTAAATTACTTAATATTACTAATGATAGACCGGAATAAAACTAAAATAGTTGTAGTAAATATTATCACAATAAACGTAATTTATTGATACATATTTAAGCTTATACATAAAAATTCCGAGAATTATAAAAATTTACAATATTTATAATAGTGACACAATTCCCTCTAAAAATTATTTTTTCACATTTTTTATAACGCTTGTCAATTTATTTTACTAATAACTAGACAATACAAAAAGTTAAATATCATTTGAGAAATTTTAACATTTTATTTTAGGTCGATGCTCGTGGTGATGTATGTCTCTACCAGGCATGATCAACCCGTGGAGGGGCCCGAAGTGGGGCAATCATTGGGCCGTAGTGGCGATTCCCAAAAAGGCTAAACGGTGAAGCGACGTACGGCGGGGAGTTTTAGTGGGTAGGCTCCCGGTGTTACACGACTTATCCCTAGTGATGACTCCCGTAGCGCCGAGTTCGAGGTGGTAGGTTGATGCCCGTAGGTACATTAATAATAAATATTATCGAAGGAACTTAAAACCCATTGAATCATAACCACAGTGGAGCGGTAATAGTAGTGGTGTGGTAATGGAGCGCAGAAACTAGGCCTATTTGTTGAGATAAAAACCTACGTTCCATAAGAGCATTAGGGTTGACACTTTTATTTATTCGTTCAATTTATATTTTTGTATTATTTAGGATCGTAATAATTAAATAATTGAATGAAATAAGACCATCAAAGTTTGAGGAAGAAGTACAAATCGGTCACTGAAAAATACTTTCGTGTGCTGCTACAACACGTTCGAAATGCTTTATTATTAAATTTTATATCTTTAAGTCCTCATTTTTACGAATAGCAACAATTATAAACAAACGTAGCCAAACGTTTCGACGCAGCACCCGCGACTGACAACACTGCAGGGTCGCCAGATGCCGAACTTTTTTTCTCGTATCAGGGATGCCAAATATCTCGTACTTTTAGAACCAAATCTCGTACAAGTGTAAATAAAAAAAAACAATATTCGTAGTTCAGTCTATTTACTATTACGTGTAACGGTTGGAGATGTCTAATGAAACAATTATTTCTCAATGTAAAAAAAGAAAATTATAGACTTACGAATCAAACTTATTTATGTACTACGTATCTATACTACTATATAAATCTGTAGGTTCTGTCTGTACATTTATTATTTGGACAAAATTTATGATAATATTTTTTTTAATGGGTTCGCTCTTAATACCAATCAAGCCTGGGGGCCAGGACAGGATCCACGATGGAACTGATAATTCTACTACTTTAATTTTTTTTGTCTGTCTGTCTGTCTATCTGTATGTCCTTCTATAAACTAAGAACGGGTTGACCGATTTAGATGAAATTTGGTTAATGGTAGGAATATGTGATTGCACAAATGATAGACTATACATATATCATATCGCTAAAAACCTTTTAGTTCTAACCAATATTATAAATACGAAAGTGAGTTGGTTTGTTACACTTTGGTTTTCATTAAGACGCACTTTGCGTGGCACGCTAAGGCAAGACTATATGGACTATAGTTCTTTTAGTAATGTGGTAATGAATCAAATGATGAGCCGAGTTAATCGTTTCTGGCATGTACACATATTTTTGGCTAGGATAAATGGCGCAGCCAATAAACATGGAAGCAAATAAACACAAAAGTGTACGAGACTTTTATTATTCTCGTATCTCGTACAGACTGTAAATCTTGTACCGGTACGAGATTTCTTGTATGTTTGGCAACGCTGCAACACTGCGACATGCGCTTAGGAGTCATGTTAAAGCGCGCGCCTGTTGAGTGCGTTTGTTTCGATCGATTGTATGTATTTATCATCCTGCTTTAGTGCCCCTTCGCACCCACCATGGAATTCTGTTATAAAATGTCCCATATATAATAAACTGACCTTATCAGTTTAGAGAACATAACACATACTGACAATCATAGCAATAAACCGATTGAATGATTAAATGAACTGCTGAACTAACGCCGGACAAAGCGATGAACCCTAGGATTAAATAAATAAATGATATCAAGCCATAAACAATGTAAATAATCATCGAGTATAAAGTGCTTTGTTTTAATAATATGAAAGAAATCACCAATTCTATTATTGTCGGTAGTTTTAATAAATAGTCATATATGTATTTTCTAAAGATAAAACTGAATTCACCAATTCTATTATTGTCGCTAGTTTTTATATATAGGTTAATAAATAGTCATTTATGTATTTCCTAAAGATAAAACTGAAAATTTTATGAATTCCCGTGTGGAAATATTTTTCAGAAATAATTTCTGATTTACTCCTATTTACTCTTCTTCTTCCCGAAACTTTCTAAAAAAACATGTTTCAAATTTGAGAAAGATTCTGAATATTTCGTAGTTATCATTATAAGAAAATTTCTGATTTTTTCGGAGTAAATCAGAAATTATTTCTGAAAAATATTTCCACACGGGTTGAATCTTACAAATAACTTAAACTTTAAAAACTAGTGTACATAGAAGAAAATAAAATGCATATCACGTTACTTTTAAATGTAAACAGTAAGTAAATAATGTGTTTTCAGTAATTATGGAATAATGTTGGAGATTTATTATTACAAGTTGAATCCATATTTTACCTAATTAAAAACATACTTAATGGCGTGAAAAGTATTTTATCCTCGTTTGAAATAGTAGGCCAAATGCATTTCATTTCTGTTCAGTAAGACAGCACATACCGAAACCTATTAAACCTAAATTTGTCCAATTTCTACCTTCTATTTCAGCCTTAAGAAACAAAATATAGCGTTCAATATTAATAAAAAAATAAAGTTTGTGGTGGCTTGACATGCCATGGGAACCATAGGCTCCTGTCGTATTTAGAAGAAAATGACCACCTACGACAATATGGGTTTCTTCGAAACCGGTCTACTGGAGATCTTCTAGCATACGCCACTTACATATAAAGCGAAGCATAGTGAGGCTAAGTGGTGTACTCGCCGTCTCTATTAATATTTCGAAGGCTTTTGACAGAGTGTCGCATGAAAGCCTCATTAGCCAACCCTGGGTCATATGGACTTTCCACTGGTTTATGAGTCTGGATATCAGATTTCCTGAGGTATCTTGAGTTGTCATTGATGGTAGCTCGTCGGACCATTTGGCTCTCAATGCCGGCTTCCCTCAGGGTTCCGTATTCTCTGCAACACTTATTCTACTTCATCTCTCGAATCTCGAACTCTTCGAATGGAACGATGCCAATCTGGTGAGGTTCAATCCATCAAAGACCCAATCGTGTCTTTTCTCCGAAGGAAGAAAAGGAGTCCTTTCGACTTGACTCCTACTTACCGAAGTGTCCGTGCCGATCGTAGACCATCTTGAGTTTCTCGGTATGTCATTGTCATCAACTCTCGATTTTGCCTCTTTCATTGAGTGTAAAGCTTAATTAGTTTAAAAAAAAACATGGCATTCTGGCGAGGGTGACAAGGTACTTTACGTTCTTGCCAGAACAGTTGCTCAATCTTTACCCAGGGCAAGTTCGATGGTGTATTGTTCTCATCTTTGAGATGGTTCCGCCCAATATCAACTCCAGACGCTTGAGTCCATCGAGAGAAGGGTTCATCGGCAATGACGATCTATTTAATAATAAGCTGAAAAGCTTTTAGACGGAAGGTAGTTAGCCTATCCATTTTTATAGGGTACATTTTGGAGAGTGTGCAGCAGAATTGCACAGCCTTGTTCCGCTGTCCTTGTTAAGGCGTTACCAGTATATGGTTGATTAGCAAGGAATTGCACTAAGCGTTTTGGTTCCAATTTTGAGATCCGTACCGCTATAGGGTAGAACTTCTTTTCTAAGTGTGTGTTTCCTTTAAGTCACGAGTGAATAGGTGTCACTTAGGCAAGCGTGTCTAGATCGCATCATCGCTTACTATCAGGCGAGATAGCGGTCAAGCGCATACCTATTAACGAAAAATAATCAAAGTATGTACCCTCATTGTCTATACATTTCTATCATATCATTGGAAGGTAATTTATGTCTTTGCGATAGAACTTTAGGAACCTGTACTCAACAATCTGTGTGAATGCATTTTGTACTACTCCCTGGGAAGAAAATGTTTTTCCGTGCAGAAAACTCTCGAAATAGTGGAAAATATTGTAGTCGGTTCTAGCTAAGTCCGACGAGTACGGAGGATAACGGATGGTTTCTAAATCCAGGTCCTGTAATAGTGAAGTGGTTTTTCGAGCAGTGTGAGGTCTTGCGTTGTCATGAACCAATAATAGTGAATATCAATTGACGAGTCGGGGTTATTTCGCTGTGAGTTTTAATACACAAGGTTCGAAGTATCTACATTAACTTTCAGTGACTACTTAACTTTAAAATCATTGCGTTATAACATTCAGAACTAAGTAGTGTATAATTTTACATAAACTGTGATGAAATTCAAAAAACAACTGCATTTATTCATTGTGTTGAGATGCGTAATTGTCAGTGAACTTTTCTCAATTAAGTTATTTAGCCTCGCTTACTACATAAACAAAGAGTGAAATTAAGAAATCAAAATATTGAACTTTGAATAAAATGCTAGCAAGAAATAAAAGTGAATAAAATAAACAAAAATAAACTTTTGATAACACTACAATATTATGACTACTCGAACGCCACCTATCATAAAAACATCGAACTACCTAAACATTCGCAATTGCTTTTTGGGTTGCTTTCGGTTTTGCTTTCTTGCCGTGCTATAAAAAGCATTCCGCGTACTACTGTGCTGTGCTGTAATATTCATTCACTAAGTATTCGAAACAATGAGCAACCAGATGGTGCCCTAATGAGCTGGTTGCAATAGAGAAATAACAACAAAACAATATCATACATGTGCGCTTTGCAATGAACCATATGATTTGGAATGTGCTAACGTTCTATCTTATCAAAACGACACATCACAAAAAAGATTGGAAATGCAAAACATGTATTTGTAAAACACTTAAAATAATAAATACCGATTCTACACCGATACAATTGCCAGACCAACATGATAATCAAAACTAAACAACAGCCGTAAACTGTGATAAACATAATGTAACTTTTAGAAAGAAAGTTACATACCTAAATGATACCTACTGTACATTCAGAAGAGTGTAGCATATTGGGAGACTCAGTTATCACAGAAGAGTCAGTCCACCAAGAAAAGACCTCGGCACGATATGAAATAACCTTTCAAAATTTAAGTGAGCTTATTACACAAAGATTAATGGAAAACAACAAATCCATTACCTATATTAGACCTTCAAAACATAATTCTAAGTTTTAATTTAAAAATGGAATCGAGCAATTACCGATGAAGATTATTTCTTCTGAAACACACTATAAGGAAGACATTAACAAGTTTATCGTTCATTACGGCTTTGACGAATATTATAAAGAACCAGATTATGACTTGCAAAACAGATTTATATATATGTTTCAAGTTCAAGTTTCGTATACAATTTGGAGCTTACAGGATACATTGATGACACAAAAAGAATTGGCGTAGGTATATAAGAATAAAAGTTGTAGACGATCACCAATCGAATTATTAAGCAAAAAATAGCGAAATATAAAACAAGTCGGGCCATAAGTTCTGTTACAAATCAAAGTGCATTTTTTATGAAGTAATGTAATATTACTAAAACTTATACGTTCATATTTATTAAAGTAACCATCAAACCCTGGATTACACCGGAAGTATTAAGGTGTATTAGGAATAGAGATGCCCTATATCGTAAATATAAACTAAATCAAGACAACCATACGCTAAAACTCGCTTACACTAGATACCGCAAATTATGATCAAAAATACAAAAAAAAAAAAATATTTAATAGAAATAAGTTATTTAAAGCTGGGAAAAATTCAAAAATGGTTTGGAAGTCTGTTAAATGAATCGCAAATATATCCCCATTAAAACATCCTCCTAGTCACCTCCTCCAACAAGATATGTCTCCTACTACCTCGGACAATAACGTGAACTTCTACTTCACTTCCATAGGAGAAAACCTTGCGAAAATGTTACAGAGTGTGGAATTCCACCCCATGAGACTACGTCTCCTTCTCCATCATGTTCAAAGTAATTTGTCCTATGAGAAACTGACCAAGATAAAGTATTCACTACAATCAATTCCTTAAAATCTGACACTACTGTCGGCTGGGACATTATCTCCTCTACTATTCTGAAAGACCAATCGCTGCCCTCACATTCCTCTCCAAAATCCTCGAACACAATTATCAGTAACTGTTTTATCCATTATTTAGAGACTAGCAACATTATTTCTAACAATCAGTTTGGATTTAGTCGTAAAATGTCAGCATCTGACGCTGATCTGTAACTCACAAACTATTTCGTTTCTTGCCTGAATAACCGGAAAAAGGTACTTGTCATCATTCTAGACCTTAAAAAAATCCTTTGATACTATTCCTTTCTCCACCCTTTTGAACAAACTAATGAGACTTTGTATTTGAGATGTGCAACATAAACTTTTCAGTAGGGTTAAATGCGGCCATACCTACAGTGACTACCTTCCAGTATTTTACGGTATTCCACAGAGTAGCATTTTAGGACCAACATTGTTTCTCGTATTAATTAAAGATCTCTGTAACATACACATCTCCAAAAGCAAAGTCATCTCCTTCGTGGACGATACGATTGTAACCTTTATGGCACCAACCTGGTGTAAAGTCATAGATCTCGCTCAAAATGGGTTCAATTCGATTCATTCATGGTTGGCATTCAACACGCTAATCCTTAACGCTTCCAAAGTTAACTTAATGACGTTTTAGATCAGAGATGACACTCAACCTCTACCAACACCAACAGTTATTGCCCACACTTGTTCAAAAATTGCTGCTCGGAAATTTTTTGCGCATCTCGTTCGCGTCGACATTGACCAAAACCTAAACTTTAATAAGCATAAAGAATCTCTATCCTTCCGGGTCAGATAACTTATTTACATATTCGGAAAATTACGCTACGTTGCCACCACTGCCATCATAAGGATGACATACTTCGCGTTATGCTAGTTCATCACCACTTACTGCATTGCTGTGTGGGGTGGCCCTTCAATAACCAATATGTTGCAATAAGAAAGTGCCCAAAGAGCGGTCATTTTTAATATAATATAAATTTTTATATTTAATGATTTTTCAAATATCTAAATGAGAACCCCTTTGTAGGGTAGAGGCCTACTCCAATGTTATCCATTGTTTTCTGTCTTTCCTTTTTAATTGCCATTCGTCTCCTGCTTTATCTTTAATGTCGTCGGTCCACCTTTTATAAGGCCGGCCTCTTTTCTTTGTTCCCTTGGGTCTTTTTAATAGGCGATGACATTCTTCGTCCACTGAGCGTCCTTCGTTCTGGCTATATGACCTGTCCACTTCCATATTTACATGAAGTGAAATAAGGAATCTATCTGTTTTATTCTTTGTCTGATCTTGCTGTGGCGTACTCTATCTCTCATTCGTATCCCTAATAGAGCTCGTTCGATAGCGGCTACTCATATCCTATTTTTTTCTTTCGCTTGTTTCGTAGCACAAGTATCAAACTAAAGACCACCAAAACAATTTCAAAATCTTTTAAGAGCTCACAGTAGATTTTATTCAAGGTCAACTCGTATTTATCCTTATCAAAACTTTTTTTGGTCTTAAACTGTAGTTTGTAACTAATGTCTAGAGCACACCTATGCAAATATAATACAGCATTTATGAAAACATAAAAGAAAAATATTTGTTTGGTATAAAAGAAGTTGTTTAATAAAAAAAATAGTCTTATTAAGTAGAGAAAATTGAGCCTGAATAATCTGTTTTTATTAAGGTTACTGTGTTCAATTGTATTGCGGTGATAAAATTTGTCCTGTCTTTGGAAATTACCTCAGTGTCGATGATGTCGATGTCAATATACATTAGAAGAACTGGTATTATCTCTACTGGAATCTATAAGGTATATAGAAAATTTTATATAAGCAATAGAGTCATCTTAACCACCCAAACTATCTTTTTTGAATGATCTTTCTCAGTACGGCAGTATAGACGCGAGACGCGAGCACAAGGCCTTGGTTCAGTCGAAACTTGCATATTACCGGTAGTATTAGTAAGATGTAAAATTTATAGTGGGTACATATATACACATTGGTTCTGGTTCAGTTGTCAACATAAAAAGTTTTGTTCAAATAGAACCATTGAAATCGATGAAGCAATCCCGTTCTTGGATGCAAACTTTAAACAGTGAATTTAGGAATTAGTTAATATTGTTAACGGTAACTGTCCCTGGGAATATTTTACTGCGATAAAATGTTACAGGGTACTTTTTGAAAGCAATATTTAAGATCGCCTTAGTCCTCACCCAAGACTCCGTTTTAAATATTCTCAAGTGTGAAAGACTGGTACTATTTTGCTTTACCGCACATCACACGGCAAACAATCAACAGACATATACTGGCAATGTATGGTAAATTCTAAGTGTTGTAGACAGATTTGGGAACACTGCAATTGGTATATTCGTAAACAAACTATTTAAAATATTAACGGTGGCGGCGTAGTGGAATCATCAATAAACAATGGTAATAAGTTAGTTTTCTTAAAAGCCCATATTGCTCCACATAAGCTAATTTAGTTCAAGTCCCAGTACAAATCATTCATGCTTTATTTTTTTAATTAAAAAGTTACAGTATTTTTATTCCAACGTTCGAATCTTTCATCGAACTTAGTAATCTAGGTATCTAATAGGAAGTAGTAAAAGTTTATTATCAGCTAATACTTTACTTTCATATAAAACGTCATTCGACAAGCGTGCGCGAGGGCGAGCAGGTGCGGTAAATGTTGCTATTGCCTCGATTTCAAAATAAACACGGACATTACGGACTTCAGCCAAATTTGTTCTTGAATGGACAACAATATTTACTGCTTCTAGTAATACGACGTCTGACTTTTAAACAGCTTTGCTAACTATATTTCATTATCATCATTACAGCAGCCTAACTTTACCCACTGCTGTGCATATGCCTCTCCTTAGGATTTCCATAACAGATCGTCGGTCCACCTTATCTACCCACCTACCCACGAAAAGTTTTCCGATGCCATTCGAGAACCTTTCCGCCCCTACGGCCATCGTTCTTTCTGCAATTTCTTCCGCCCACAGCCACTTCAGCTGAGCAATGAGCAAAAACTTTAATTTTCTTACTGATCTTCTCTTCTGTGATACTTTTGATTTTATCATTCAGGAAAACGCCAATCGCTCTTTCTCCATTGCCCGTTGGGTGACCTCAATCATTTTTATGAGACCCATAGTTAGCAACCATGTCGTACTCTCTTGCGTCACTGCCTCTGCCTGCCATCTTATGACAACACATATTGGTCAAAAACTTGGGTTTTGAGCCACTAAGGTAATTAAGACGGAATCAAATTTTTTCGTCACTGCCCGAATGCCGCCCATTCGAGCTAGATTTGACGAAAGATTTCTTTTACGAAGCTAGACTTGCCTAATTGGACCATCTGTCCTAGTCATACGTAATGGTGAACAAGTTCAAGAGTAATATAAACTGAAGCATGTACAACATAGGAATTCGACATGATTTTTGTCCCGTCCATGTTCATCTTAAAATAAGCTCTTTGGAAAATACTACTAAGATCTTCTATGACGTATTCATTCCAATTTAAAGCTCAGCTATCCCATAGAAAGAGTAGTTTTAGATTTAAAGTTGTCACTACTTTGGCAACTAACGTGATGTTGACGTACAAAAGAAAACATAAATTTCTTGCACAATTAAAAATAATTTTAATAAAAATTTAGCAGCTTTATTCTCTATAAAATATAGCTTGTGTGCCGCACAAACAATATAAAATATATGCGCGTATTAATCAAAAAATAGATTTTGCAGACCTATATTTTTCCATTGTAACTTCAAATAACCGTATTTTGTATATTAATATCGTTTGACATAAAACAATCTAACAAAAATTGAGTTAATGCTAGAGCAGTAATGTCTGTGATCTTGGAATCTTAGATAAATCTTAGAAAGGGTATTAAATAACTTAATTTATCCGTGTTGTTGCTTGCATTTGAGAAAACATACTTTATACGACAACCTATATGTTTTACTTGTATGCAATATCTGGAGTGCAATCTAAAATAATTAAAAAAAAATTTGGATTATTTCAAGCTCAAAACAATTATGTTTGTTATTCTTTACTTTACTATACTGTTTTTTTATTCTTTCTCTTAGTATTCGTATCATTTCATTAGTATTATTATGGGCATGATAATGAGTTAGGCGTGACTCACATTTTTGAAAAAGGGCAAAATATCAAGATTGTAATCAAAGTTAGAGGTATATTCTACCAGCAAATTTAAAGCTGGTATATTTATAACCATCATTAAAATCGTATTGTTTCAGATATTCCCCGTAAAATCGGACATTGCCTCTCTAAAAAATAATTATGTAGAGTATCCGTTCGGGAACTGTCAACCTTTGCCACGTTCAATATCAGCTTAGTTTAAGAAATCTCCTTTTTTTCTTTTAAAATTATAGGTTTTATGAAATTTGTTTGTTAAGACATAATGTATCACTTAACATAATAATATCATCATAAAGCTGCCAAGTTATACAGTTACAAATTATTCTTTTCTCCAATAACATAAATATTTGTGATATAGGTATTCTGTCTGTCGTGGAATATGAATTTGCATTCTGCAGACAAACCAAGTTTCAGATTAGTGTTTTATTATTTAAAAAATGGTCCCATCTGAAAAACCACAATGGGCTATTTTATTATTACGACTTTAAATATACACTAATCATATTGCAGCCACCTCTGGGACGGCTCAGCAAAATACCAATTTGCTGCACTGGACAAAATGCGGCGCAGAGCTAAAAGTGACAGCAAATTGGTGACGAACTTCACACCTCAGCTCCCCGCCGCAAATTTGCTTCCCTGTCGGTTTTCTACAGACTGTATTTTGGAGAGTGTTGTCCATCTCCTTTCTTCCATCGGACATCCAGACGCATTGCGGGCTACCACCCATTCTTAGTTGCTATTCCTGGCTGTCGCACCAAGCGCTTCTCAAGATCATTTATAATGCCCACAGCAAAGGAGTAACTTCCGCTCTGCGTCAGTATTTCCGGGTACTTATAACCCGTCAGTTTTTAAAGTCAGGGTAAAAGGAACCTTCTGGGTTAGCTCGTTCCATCGTAGATCCTGTCTTGATTGGGACCAAGAGCGAATCCCGAGAAAAAAGGTCTTTCCATACTACAAAATCTGACACCAGTTAGCTCTTTTACCAGCTTGTTGGTTTCTAGCGTTGACCAGCATATTCTGACCATTATCTGCAATGACTCAAAGGCGGCGCATACTCCGTCCAGCTCGTTACCATGCCGCGATAGCTCAGCTAATCATTCAGTCAGCTCATTGTATCATTTCTTTTTTTGCGCTAGTTTTGTGTCCAACTCGGTCTTTAGCTTATAACTATTACAGTTTTCTCTCTGTTTTTTCGTCTACACGCTTCCAAAATACGTCCTATTGATCAATAGTTGGTGAGAGCCACGATTCTTTAATTTTACTTAAGTGCACGGGACTGCAGCAAATAAGCTAGCAAAATTCATAACAAATATTAATAAAAATAACAATAGATGACTGCTTATGGATTTCCATAAGTACATTGGATTACATTTAACTAAGGTTTATATATAAAACTAGCTGACCTGGGCACGCGTTATCTATCTTTTGAGTTAGATCAAATAACAGATAGTTACGAAGTTTGATCAAAATCGGTTAAGTAGTTTAGGAGTCCATCGCGGACAAACAACGTGACACGTCATTTATATATATTAAGATAAGTAACTAAAGGCATACTGCAAGTAACTAATAAACTAATAAAATTCTAAATAAAACGCAATGGTAATGAAACTTCAGTTATCGAACCAGCTGTATCGAACGAATCCCGCCGAGGCACCGAGCGACAGGCACGGCAAATACGGGCCGTGATAACAAGTCGATATTACTAATGCATTGCGATTTCGGTTAGTTTGGTTTAACAATTACTATAATATAGGAAATAGATAATATGTTCCAAGTACAATAACAGGCGTACTGTAATTTCGTATGATTTATAGTAGACACATTCGCCCGACAAACCCGTTTGATGGAAGGTGATAATTAATTTGTAAATATCTCTTGATATCCACTTCAAGTGCACTGTTGTGGCCAGGGACGATTTGTCAATTGGCAAACACTACAGCATTTAAAAAGGTGGCTGTGATATCTTTTTATAAAAACAAAATACTAGTCTTTCTTTCAACTTATTGTTCCGTGGTAAATGCTTTTTTTTATTTGTAACGATTAATATGAAAGTTTTATAACATTTTATAATTTTATATAATTAATTTAATAGTTACTTATTAATTTAATACTGGAAAAAATCGACTCGGCTTTCAAGCAAATTCTGATTCTGAAGGTGTTATAACATATTTTCTTATACTGATTCTTTATTTAAAAACATATTTATTTAATGAAAATAATTCCCGCTGTACTTATATTCAGTAATGGGTTTCCCCAAGAACAGCATTTATAAAATAGCAACAGTACTTAACATGATATAGCATATAACAAAAGAGTAAATAAAAACAACTGGAGTTAATATTAGTGCAAAGAACCTGACGTCTGTCGTTGTATGAGAAGACATTTTTTCAGTTCAAAATTAAGTTATTTTTTAATTCAACGTGAAGTTTTTCACAACAGTAATAAACCATGCCCCCATAGTTATGAACTATTGTATAATATTAACACACCAATCTTGTGAATACTCTCGTTTTAAGAACCATTCTATACCATTGCCGAAGTATATAGGTACATTTCGGGGATTCATTTTAGTGGGAACCCAGGGACAAACGATGATCGAATTGTTTATATGCAAGCTCGAACGGAGCCTTTGTGCGGTTTTTTAAATTATGTTACTAAAAAGTTAAGCTCAAAAGATGGCTACGACTTTAGAATAACGGAGGTATTCTAACCACTCTGTTACGTAGGTTAAAATCAAGACTTAATTTTATATGGAAGTCGGTAATGCGTACAATATCTACAATACGTTTGACTGGTGTTTTTTAGTATTGAGTTCTGCATCATTTCGTTGTAAGATTACTATTCCTCGGTACCTTATCTCAAATATCAAATTTAAACGAGATTTATGGCGTATCGCAAATGAAGGTAGATATCAACATTATTATGAGCGAATATTTGAATTATTATTATTATTATAAGAAATAAGAGAAGCACATTAGAAACACTTACCACAGATCCAAGACACCAATACTTTCTAATTAATTTATAAGGAACTTTAATTTCAGTGGGTAAAATAAAAACCACAAATTGTCAGGTAGTTGTCGATAAAAACTACACACTGTACACGTATTTGAGTTTCACGTATTTGTTTATAATATTAACACAACAAACTGAATGTTTTTGATAAAACACATCACTGAATTTAGGTAGGTACTAGCAAAAACATGATAAATAATTTAAAAAAATGTAGTTCAAAGTTAGTGTGATTTGTTAAGTAAATATTTTTCACTTTAAAAAAAATACAAACAGATGTAGTGCGTCGACAGTTGTACACGCGATACCAATCTATGGCAAATGTATGTTCCTACGTTGAGCATTACTTTACGTATTCAATGACCATTTTTATGAGAGCTCAGGTACCCGCGTGCTTACCGTCTCTCAAACTCAATTGAACGATAAGTTCGGAGGGCGAGGGGGGTCACTGTTTACCGGTTGTTGCAATAGTAGAAAACTGTATAGCAAATAACGTTTCCCTTCGACCTCGTCTAAGGTAATGCCTGCTTTTAACTGCGTTTGAATCGTCCGAGCTAGGCGAGCCAATTGTAAGAATGCGCCTCAAGAGGCATACCGTAGTTGTAATTAACGACCACTGTAATTGTCACGGATAAACAATAAACAATAGCCGATTCTTATTAAACTGCTAACAAATCAACAAGTTTGAGATAGAAACTTACCTACTCTTTCTTCAATAAGATAAAAACGCAACACTGTCACTAGTTCTAAATTGATATTGAATATACAATTGCTTTGAAGAATATTGTCACTTTTGTATACGTTGAGGTGCTGTCGACTATACATCGAAATATAGTGTTTGCGTTCTTTTCCGCTTTTATGATTTCCACTAATTTTATGTAGAAGTAATCCATTTGACACACTTTCGTAATCGTAATTCTTGAATTATACACACATAAGGGAATAAGATCGCAAGATTTTAATGAATATTCAACTAAAAATATTGTAAGTAATATTAAGTATGGGCTTGGAAGTAGGTATTTTCAAAATTCCGTTAACGAAGTCAAATTTAGTTTTTACAAGGGAAATGAAGGGAATTTTTCTTCTCAGAGAAGTTTTTAGTGATTCAATGACAGTCACAGTCATTATGTATACCTACATATAACGCCATATTAGAGATGCAAATCCTAAAATATGTTTTCTTTAGTAACAACTATTGCACAGAAAACAAAAGCTATTTGGTCTAAAAACTCATATAAGTTTACTAAATTTTGAACGTTGGAATTTCGAATTTTCGAAAGGTCATCATTTTATAAAGGTTTAATACCAAATTACTCCTGTTATCATCCACATTAACATTTTGCAAAGTCAGACAGAAATAACTATAGTAAATGTTTTAACCAACAGCAAGATCCTTTATTTTACGTAAGTGGCTGTTTATCGTCAAGGTGAGACTGACCATTTCCCCACATTAGTCGACTTTAGTTGGATTGTTTCTCATACATACAAAATCACCTACGTACTTTGCTTCATTAGGAAGTGCTCAGTTGTGCAGTAGGTATGTACAATCGACAGCATATCAGGTTTTGACGGTAAGACTTACCATATTCCATTTTATTAAGATTATTTTACTTTTAGAGTAAACGTGATCAGCTGAAACGACCTGAAATGGGTTTATTAGGTCTCCATGCTAGGCATTATAACTAATGGACAATTACAACTTATTACTAACTTACGTATTAGTATTGTCAAAGGGGTCAATCGACGAGATGCAACTCTTTTTATCAGATCTCGATAAGAGTTTGTTTTCCCCTTTTCTGAAATCGTTTTCACAGGATGTATAAAGTAATGGTTAACGTAAGTGCATTACTCATTTTAGCTTTTGTTGTTGAATTATGTTAAAGGCTACTGAACCAACTACCAGTTCGGAAGGTGGAAGACATTTTTAAGAAGATCTGGCGAAGGACATCTCTCCATCTTAAAGATTACCTATACCTATATGAAAAAGTCATATAACTTAATAAAAAAATACCAGAACAGTGGAGGTAATAGATAGTGTTTGGCAATCTATTATTATTTCAAACATTATCACCATCGACCTTTTAACGTTTTCACTCTTAGGGTACAGGTTTTCATAATGGATAAAATAATCATATGGATGGGCAAACCCTTAGTCATGTAGTTTCGATTGCTATATTATATTTATTTTTGCAGAACCTATTTTTTCTATAATAAAAGTTCATAAATGTTAATGTTATGTTTGTTTAGATACAAATAGTGATTATACTTAATGATATAAGTTCAATCAACAACATTTTAATCCAAACCTTTTAGATAGATTTTCAAGATTCTTGAGACTCTCCTGTGAGGGTTTTCGTTTGCAGATCAGTGTCTGACCCCAAAGACAAATAATGTCTACTTTCATTTAATTCTGTTTCTACATGCAGATTGTAATTTATTTTGCTTATTTCATGTTTCATTGATATTTTTGAGTTATAGCCCCAACACACAATTATTAATACTTCTACTTGTTTCTAGTTATATACCAGATTTGAACTATAACGAACGTCGCGGATACGAGGTCTTAGCCATAGGCACCTAATATGTCTTTGAATTTTAACAAGTAACACACTTTGGTTTGCAAGTTTAAAATACCACCAAACCGTATCGGAAATAAATATTTATTTTATTTGTCGTTTGTATCAAATTCTCAAGTGATGACGCATGTAAATCATCGTAGTTTCATTGGATCTCATCACACCTTGTTGACGAAGACGATAATATTATGTAATGCTACTATTTCACTACTCCTACCGTGACAATGCTAAATTGGCGACAACAAACGATGCGGAACACAGTTCAGCATTAAGGAAATAACAAAAGTGAGTCAAAACATCGCAAAAATTGATTTTACGATTGCCTACTGTACTAACTTTTATTACGAAGTCCTGAACTATGATTCATAAATATTTTAAAAATTATAAGATCTATCTGAATAAGTAAGAGATAGTAAATATAGCATACTAAGAACTTGCTAGAATCAACTTGCTCATTTAAAATCATTCAACAAGAACACATTCAGTTTTAGATTTTAAGTATGTAGATTTAGGTATAATTATACACGTCCTGATCGCTCGCAATGCTACTAATTCCGCTGAAATACACATACAAAAACATCAAAATCGGTCCAGGCGTAAAAGAGTATGTCAATACTTACCGATTTTGGCAAAATAATTCTATATAAGTATTTATATTATACTCGTAAACAGGCAAAGTTTGTGAAATAGGATGTAGGAGGTAATCACTTATTTTAAAAATTCTTTTATTAATTTTGATAATGGACTTTAAATGTGAACATAGGTTATATATTATACCGTTTAAATAAAAAGGTTAAACTATTTTAAAAATAAAGTCGATTTATATTTAGGCGGGTGATGCATTTCTTACGAACGCTGCCTTAAGAGGTATAAATACTTTTTAGTGAAACTGTAGAACTCGAAATGTTCTATAAAAAAGTCGCGTTTAGGTCACAACTTGCCAAAATATGGCCAAAAGTTATATATCAATACGTTCTTAATCGATTATCGGAAATTTAAGTCGGTTAGCATAAATTCTTATCTGTATAAATTTCAAGCAAATTTAATGAAAATAAAAAATTGCCTTATATAATATTAATTGGCAAGAAGGCCGCGCGTTGCAGTCGTTGGTCTGCGTGATATAACAATTATGCGACTTTTTTCGAATATTTAATATTTATTTTAATTTATTTTTTATTGATATATTTAATTAATGTAAAAAAACGTGTGAGTAAAAAATAACTATTAAATTTCATGTGAGTTTTTCATTTAATTACTTATGTGAATGATATAATTTTATATATTTTTTACTGATACTATAAGGGCGAAATACCTTCCTACTTACACTATCATAAATCTGTCATATAGTGCTATTAGGTAAATACTATTGAAAAAACAAATTTAATTACTTTTGCAAGTAGTGCTTAGCCGCAGGTATAAATATATGTGCTTTGTGCTCAGTGTTCTTATTCCTGATGTTTACTGTATATATATTATTTGGATTTTATATATATATATATATATCAGTATTAACCAATGTGTTTTTTAAATCTTTTATTGAGGACAGGTAATTGGGAACGGTGCTATGGCGACTTATATCTCCGTTCTGGAAAGTATAAAATTTCTATAATATGTCGCCTCCAAGTTTCCTAAAAAAGAAAAATGTAATCGAAAAGTAACAAAAGTAAAAATAAACGCGTTTTCAATTTTTTTTGTATGTTATCTGGGGGTAGTCAGAAATACCCTGTGTATGTCCTGCATTTTTTTGTAGTTTTCACGTTATGATTTTATTATTTTGAGAACTTTTGACCTTACCGACCTTACCATATAGTTTGTATCAATTCTGAATTTTGTAAGGTTTCTGAACAAACCATTGGTGCAAGAATTGTTTGCAAAAAGAATTATAAGTCAGTGAATAATAGAACGGTAACCAATTAATGCTTCCTTAGCAGAACGATTAACCAACATAATCTTTTAAACATTAACTATTCGCCCAAAGAAAGTTTGTCCCATTAATTATTTATCAAAAAATAAACCGAAAATGATCCACACTATCTATGGTGTGATTCTGTGTATGTATCATATTTATAAAGTTATTCATATATATCGCTTATAAAAAATGAAATCATATTCAAGCAAATATAAGGTTACATTTAAAAAAATAATAATTTTATGTTTCATGCAACATAACATTTCATATATGCAAATTATATTAGTTACAGTTAAACGTACAATTAGTTTTAATTGAAAACAGAAATAAAGCCTAAAACTGTTTTCTTTTCGTGAAATACATATATTATATTACAAACTAAAAAATAACTTCCGCTGCTTTATTTTAAACTAGCGGCCCGTCCCGGCTTCGCACGGGTGGACAAAATTCTTTAAATTTTTTCTAGCATTAAATATGGCCTATGTTACTCAGCGTGAATGTAGCTTTCCAATGGTGAAAGAATTTTTTAAATCGGCTTAGTAGTTTTTAAGTTTATTCATTGCAAACTTACAAAAATATAAATATTTCGTCTTTATAATATTAGTGTAGATAGAATGCCAGGTAGTAAAAATATTTGCACAGAAAAAAAGAAGTAAACATTCTTGTCATGGTATACTACGCTGTATGAATGCTGTCCTTTTTCCAAATTCATTTTTGATAACTACGATGATCAGCCTCAAAAATGCGGGTACTTTTAAATAAATTAATCGCCATGTTACAAATTACTTAATAGTTTATTTGGTTGTCAATGTGTATTTTGTGTTTCGTAACTGTGTTTTACAAGTTTTTAAATTACAATGAGATGTGTGAGAGTAAATGTGGAAAGGAAATTAATACAAAATGGACACTCTTATAATTTTCACAACAAATAAGAAACGAAGTGTTACTATCGTTGTGTGAAGAGAAATACTCTCCTTGTGTTTGGCAGAAAAAAGCGCTTGCGAGCGCTTGTAAGAAAAATGGCGATCGCTGAGCGATAATAAGCAAAATGGCGGATTGTGTCAGCGCAATTGAAGTTGGCAAACGTGTCATGGCCGAAAACTGTATAGCTTGCTTATCAGCGCTGGTAAGCGCTCGCAAGCGCTTTTTTCTGCCAAACACAAGAATTGACTTGAAATGTGGTTATTGCTACTTAATTCTATATTAATAATAATAATTCTAGAATGTCAACTAATCCTGTAATCATCCATTTATTTAATGATGAAAAGCCCATTCAAATAAAATTGTTCATTGAAAGAAAAAATAAAACAGAAAAAGCTGGGAAGGATTAATGATTATTATTTACGAATAAAGTAGTGATAATCACGTTACAACTCAACGGATATCTCTTCCACAAATAAAATACCCAGTTTCCTGCCATTAATGTAAGTTATAAAATTTTGATCAAAAGTAAATCATAAGTCAGAGTTAAATTTAGAACTTTAAAAAATAAGAAATAAGTTCCAACACCTCTAGCTAATTTTAAAATTTTCATAAAACCCTAAGCTTTAATTATAATTCAAAGGTGGTGCTTAATAGGCATTTTTTACAAAAGTGACAATGTTCTAAGTTTTATCATCGACTATTTTGTCATCCACAAGTTTTTTAAGCATTGAAATTTCTCAGCCATGTACCAATTCATTCAGGATTAAAGTAAAACCAAAATAAAAAATAATAAAGATGGAAAAAAGATAATAAAATTAACTGTAAAATTATGTCAAACACACAAAACGGGTGTTTTGCATTTTCTAAGAGACTAACTTTTATGATTTGGGGCAACACTAGCTAGGATAAACGATTAGAAATAGATTAAATACCTATACACCCGGCATAAATCGTTTATCAAATCACATATAATTTAATTAATTATTCATAGTTTGACTACAAAAATATTTTATACTAGTATCCATAACACAAGCCTTATAGTGCTTACGCTGGGCTTGACATAATTGGTGGTAAATAAGAAACATAATGAAAAAATCAAACTACTTTATGATATGGACATTGAAGGCTCTTCATGAGTTTAGGGACAAACGTTTACTAGTTGTCCAAGAAAAAAAAACCATCAAAAACTACATGCTATATTGCAACATGTTTTGTGTAAATAATAATGGCTCCAAAATCTATGGCTATCTATTTTCAAAGGTCGTTTGATTTCTTATTTACTAAATTATAGTTATAACTAACGTCTTGCCCCGCATATTATTAAGCTTACATAATTTGTCCGTCGTAGGATCGCATCAGCTTGATGCGTCGGATATGTAGATTAGATTTAAATATAATAGAATGTCTACAGCACTGGAAGTATTTTTATGTATTTTATTATGTAGATATTACAAACAAATTACGTTTTTTTAGCCGAGTGATTGAAAAAAAAACCCAAAAGTTCTTTTATAAATTTAATTAATATTGAAAATTACAATTGGATAATTAAGTCTAAATAACCTAGCGTCTGATTCTTTGCAAGCAAACAGAATTCAATTAAAATATAAATTACTAATTATGACATTTATTTATATACAACATTGATAACTTTTGTCTGATTACGTTAAAAACGAATATATTTCGTTCAAGTTAACATGTCAATTAACCTAAAACATAACTACATTTTAAACAAAAATGTCACAAGGATAATAAAAATCGGTTTTATGGATTTATTTCCCACAAATGTCACTCAAATACTTACGCACTAACACCAATCAATTCTACTAAATGACGAAACAAACTAAATAAAAAAATGCGACCTTAATATTAACTTCAAAACGGTTCACGATGTGAGAAGTAACCGAAAGAAATAACTTATACCGTTGACATTTGATAAAATTATTTATATTTTTAGTAGTATCAATTTTAATAATAAGTATGTAAGTATCTTCTTCTTTCCTCGTAATAGTTATATGTAAACGTAACAGATTATTTTGCAGTGTTTCTATCTGTTTCCTCCTTTCTTATCTAAAAGAGCAAAGCCACTAATTTATTCACTAGAACAAAAATTAAGTACGACATCGACGCATTAGAAACAGAAAACAAATTAAGACTAGAACCATCTTTTGACTATCTGTGATCTTAATAATGCCGCAAAGACACTAATCGAAACAGTTCAAGAGTTAATTGCTAGTCACTGTGAAACACTTACCTTAACTAAAAGAAAGAGGTCGTTAAAACCGTGGATAACTGTAGGTATAATGAAATGTTTACAGAAAAGAGACCGTTTCACTTACTTGTTAAAAAGAAACCTGATAATATTGATCTCTAAACATTATATCTGAAATATCATAGTATTTGCAACAACATAGTGAAATTTTCCAGAAATGGCTACTATATGCAAAAAAATAGGAATATTATTAAAACAATAAAGGCAAAGTAAGGAAGTGTGCAATATTAAAGTAAATCTGACTCAAGCATTTGCATTTCTAACTTTATTACCTTCATTGTTTTTCACATCTATAGACGAACAACTCGTAACAGACATATTGAACAAATTTAATACTAACGAGTCCATTTGCTATCGAATACTACATGTAATGAATGTATATTAACATTCAATGTACATGAACCCAACAGATTATGCAGGATTTGATTAGATTTTTTCCTACTTACAAAAACATCCTACACATAAAAAAAATCCTACAAAATTTTATACACTATGATAGCTCATTTAAGCAATTTAAGCTTTTCAACTGGCATATTCACAGACATCTTCAAACGAGCCATAGTCATGACTACATATAAGGATGGTAGAGGTGAGGTAATATCGAACTCAAGACCTATGTATCTACTTAGCATAATGTTTAAAATTGAGAGGGTGGTCTTTATTCGCCTCACTAATTTCTTTGAGGGTAAATGATTACCATCCGATAACCAGTTTGATTTTCGCTTTGGCATTATAATGGTGAATCTGAAGCCATCTTTTTGGATCTAACAAAAGCTTTTGACACTGTTTCTATTCCATTACTCTTACACAAACTAGAACATCTTACGATGCGGGGGACGGTGCTAGCTTGGTTTCGAGATAACTTAACAAAACGAAGTCAAGTAGTTAAAGTATCTACAACTGAAGCTAATCCAGTTCTCCAATTAACTATAGAATTCCACAGGGTAGTAAATTTCGACCACCCTTATTTCTGGCCTATGTCAACAATCTCAGCGAAATCCAAATCGACAGCGGTAGTGTGCTTGCATTTGGTGATACAGCCCTTATCTTACATGACAAGACATGGCTCCAGGCCATTGTTCGCGTGTTCATAAATTTGCTGAAAGGGGCCTTAGTTATGGGATGGCTAGATGACAACCTTCTGACCATCAATGCACCAAAAACAAAATTAATTTATATCAGAATATCTGAAGCTACTAAACCTTCCCCTTATTTTAACATCAAAGTCCACATTTGTAGGTGTCCCTCCAACAATACTGATTCTCTATGTAATTGCCCTTATCAAGCAGAAGCAGCTCGAATAAAACTCTGGTCCCCTTTTATTTCTTCTTTGAGCAAAAGAGTACGGAAACATTTTTACGGAAACCTAAGAAAAATTTGCTTGCCGCTAGTCAGTATATATAATTCAATCCTGCGGTACCACAAAACGGTGGATCCGTCGCAATTTTTCAGACAAATAGACGAGTTCGCCCAAAAGTTCCATTTATCAATCGGTTTTCGTTCGAATTCAAGTGAAATACACCGGGCCATTTCTTTACAGGACATGTATACTTTAATGACATATCCAATATAATCAAAATTAATATTACTAATCTTAAAATTGTTCTTAAAAATAAACTATAATCCTATGATTACTATGCAACATAATTAAATATTATCAAATTAAACAACTAATTAATAGGGAACAATAAAGTTGTTAGTTTTAATATGCTTTTATTTATTATTGATTTTTTATAGTGGCATAATGAAGAAAATGAAAACATTAAACGTCATATTACACTGGCATCTTAACTAAACAATCAGGATTGTTTAGTTAAGCATATTTCAACGCAAACCTTGTATAATTAATGATTATTATGTGTCTTGATTTCGAATTTCTTTGTCACAGTATGGCATAACTAATTTATACTACTTGTATACTATGTAGGGTGGAGGGTTGATAACCTGAGACACTACTTACTTTGGGTATCAGCTCGCCACAGTTCTTAAATTGTACCTTCTTGTATAGTACCCATTGTAAGTCGTTTATGGAGTGAAATAAAAAAATATTATTATTATTATCTCTCCATCTATCCAAAGATAACAAACACTAAACAAAAATACGACCTTGAAATATTACTCTACAGTATCAAAACCAACGCAATGGCAAACTTTCAACAACATCCAAAAAAAAAAAACAAATACCTTGCAGTCGTCACCTCCATTCGCTTTAAAAGTCTATTTATTATAAGAGTGCGCGGTGGTGAATCCTCATGGATAACTCACAGCTGGCTGTTCGGTTATGTCAGACTCTTAACAGTCTTGTTTAGTGAGTATTCACTAAACACTACATGTGGATGGCTTGTACCCGGGAACGGTCTCAAGCCCTCTAGAGAGGGACGGTGCGGGCTCTACTCACTTAGGTGAAGTTGCCGTAAGAAGCGTCGACTGGCGTCGGCGCCCAGTAAGGGTTATAGATTATAATAATGTGCATGAAATATATATAATAATGTTTAAGGTAACTAACGTATTTAATTTGATAAGGTTTGATATTGTATCCATATAAATCGCTTAACAATTTCCGCTTTGTACGTAACCATTTTATTAGTAGATAGAATGGGTATAGTAAGGTATCTTTTAAATATAGATGTATGCCGACGCGAACCTTTGTTGTAGCTCTATAAAAGAGGAATATCCTACCACACATTGTATTGTTATATCTGAAAGGGATTAGGCAGCGTTTTCGATGAAAGTTCCTAAGCGGCTTGATTCTTTCCGACACTTCCAACAATTATGTTTATATTTTAACCAATTTTCACAAAACCTTAACATAATATTATATATCTTTATTCCTCATGAATCACTCTATCTATTGGTGTAAACTGTATGAATCTACGTTCAGTAGTTTTGGAGTTGATCGTGAACAGAGAGATAGACACACGTAGCGGAGGACTTTGCTTTGTATTATGTAGTGATAATAGCTTAAACAAAGTACCCTTGTCCTGTGGACATAATATAGAAATTAACAGTTGTCATGTCACGCAGAAGCAAACTACTTTTTAAGTTTAAAGTGGTTCTTGATTATTGATCGTTTGCACTGCGTTGATTGCCGTTGGGTTGGTGATGTGCCTACCTGTGTTAGATACCGCAGGCAGTGTTAATATGATAAATTTATGACACACGGACAGCTTTAGATCCTTTTTTGGGTAGGTACATACCCACTTCCCATTATAAAATAACCATCTTGTAAGAAGGTAAGGTCAGGATTTTTCAGGAGTATAGGTAGGTTATCTTTCTTTGATCCTTCTTACAGTTCGCGATTACTCAAAGTCTAGAAACTTATAGATGAGTAATAAAATATAAATGAATAAGGAAAATTTAACAGAAATACTTTTGATAGAAAAATCGAAACCTTATCCAGTCTGAGTTCTACGTTAAGGGCCTATGTGGTATCCGACAGAACAGCATAAACCCTACACACTTAAGGTTGTTCACACAAAAGGCGACTAATGATACTAGAGGTAATCACCATAAACCTTTCTAGGACCACAGATATGCAGCAGCGATTTGAGGATTATGGTCTGTTACTGCAACCTCTAACCCGCTAGCCAAGCATGGAGATTATGGAATAACCCTCCCATTATTGGGTAAGGCTTCTGTCCAGCAATAGATATCTTTCAGCTGAGGTAATACTACTATAAAGTGTTTTAAAACTGTGGAAGAAAATAAATCACAAATATTTTGATAAGGAATCGATTTTTTTTAAATACATTGCATGTATTTAGATCTTTTGTTCAGGTTTGTAATTAATGGTGTTTTTTCAATGATATTGAGGTATTTGATCCTTCGCCTTCAATTTAATTCGTCATCTAAAACTTTTCAATGTTAATTCTAAATGTTTATAAATAAAGGTGCTCTCATGCCCGGTCTTAAATCTTTGAAGACTGATGGAACATCGATGCTCCCTGAATAGTGCCTCCGAAATCGCTATTCTACGCAAGTAAACGCGATTATCCCGCACAATCTCGAGATATCATCATTGCCAATGAGCCACATCCTGTCAGCAATTGGGACAATTGGGCTGCTGGGACCTCAGTCACGTCCTGATCGTCGATGGGACACCTACAGGTGAGTACACCTGGAATGGGTTTACAAATATATATTTAACATTATACATTAATGTAATATATTAACGTAGTACGAATACTTCCGCCTATATCTGTAATTATGATCCTACCTCTAGAGCCGGTTATTATTCCAAATTGAACCAAATAATGAGGACTTACTGGTACGTACAAGTATTTAAATATGATTAGTTGAGGAATCATTGTCAATTTAAGATTGGGAATTGTGACACTCATATAGTACCTACTATGTTTTATATTATTAGGTACAATATTTTTTTTACTTATTGAATAAGAAGTGATTTACAGGGGTTGGCGTTTTTGGTGTATCTATCTCATACTAACTTCCATTAGATCGATATTTTTTTTCCATTTTTTTTTCATCTTATGATTGGTTGGCTAAAAATCTCTTTATAATTTTGTTTTTGTTCTCTGATGTCATTGTTATAATGTACATTAATAAGTAATCGAAGGAAATATCGACTTCAGTGATTGTTTATTTTTAAAAAGAACAACTGTGAGCTATTCTAAATCAACGAAATGGTTAATGTACCATTTTTTTTGGAAATGATTGTAAGGTGTATTTGTGTATATGTATACGTTGATATATGAGCTTCTTAGCTTATGTGGCAAAAGCAGGTGATCCCTATAGTCCTAGTGATGTTCTACCTCTGGACTTCCACTTGATCCTAAATTTTGGTAGAACGCATGAATTTTCATTAAAATTCGACGACTTCGCATAATGTTTAACTATAATGGTTAAATATCACCGTTTTTTCATGTATAAAGCAATCGTTAGGGAGCAAGATTGAACCATTTGCTCATTTTGTTTCATAACAATTGACAAAGGGGTATTTAATTTACAGTCAACATGATCCTAGTATGTCAATATGTTTTTTCTCGCAAAGAGGTTTTAGGTGCTCACTTTCATCTCGTTGTTTTTTTGTCTATTTTTCTCAGATATATTTGTTCACCATTGATTAACTTTATTTCATTAATTAATAATAAATTCATTGATGATAAATGAGGATTTATCAACTTTGCTATCTGTCTCCAATCAAACCACGATTTATAATCTAAAACTAATGTACATATCCATCCATTTGAATTAATTTGTGTAGTATTGAAAGACGAATTTGAAATCGATATTCTAATAGGTTGGAAATTCTCACGTTGTAGGTATTGATTCCATCGACTGCGTCTTTGTGCCATAATTTCTAAACCTTTCTTTAGTACTAAACTGCGCTTTTGCAAACTTTAAGGATCGCTATTTCTAACTGGATTCAGAATATTATTGTGCATATTGTGATTTTCTTTCACGAAAAATAGTTAAATAAAATGAAATAATAACAACAACGATAAATTTTCGGTTGAACAAGTCCTTTTTTTTAAACGAAATGTTATTAGTAAATTACTTAGTAACTAACAGTAATAAATCAAAAGTATTTTGTGTTTTTCGCTCTTAGACAGAGGCTTTATACGATTCATGTAATAAAGTAGACACTAAAAGTATTGTATTCGCAGTTTATTTAACACAATGATACAGTTTTCTTATAATTAGGTGTTATTACCAAAAACCCATTATAGACCTGAAATTGCAGCAACAGAAAAAGTAAACTTTTCACATTGACCTGTCTGAGAATCGATCGACGACGTTTGCCTGTCACTCAATCACAGAGGTCCTCTATAGGATTTTGCTAACTCGGGAAATAGATCACCGAGCATGAAACTTCTAGATTGCAATCAGTAAACAGCCTTGGGCTTACGAAGGGTGATTGACTTACTCGATTGCCAGGACAATTGCATACTGAGATGGCTAACTCGTGTCACTGGTGATAATACTACCCTTAATTCGACGTCGTGCAGTCGTTGAACTTCCCGTTGAATGAAAACAAATCTCCGTCGAAAACTAGTCCATATATCTAGAGTTCTGGCTGCTGTAACTGTAACAGGAAATTGAAATAGGTAGATTTTTTTATATATTTTTTCTAGGATCCCCTACAAGCTAAGAACCAAAATTAGTAACAATTTTACTAATTTTGGTTCTTTAAATTTTACAAATTTAAAAAATAAGCAATCCGTCGAATTAAGGGTTAAAGTTGGACTGAACTCATTTGAGATTGGGTTTGTTACAGTTGGATATGAGAAGAGATTTGAATTATTACGCTGTAGATAGTAACATGTCAATATTTATGTTCATTCACAACATGGGGAAGTGCTTTGCCTGGCAGATGGTAAGGCACTTAGCCCAGAATTAACAACCATGCAGGAACTGGATATCTCACATCTAACATGGAAATGTCTTTAATCGTATGTTATATATAGAGCAGCCGTCATTCGAAGCTTTTAAAGGACTAGTCTTTTGGTTTACATTCCGAAAACCAAACTTTTGATTTACAAAATTGAAATTTTCTGGAACTCCATATTTAATCCAAAGCTAGAATGCTGTATATCCTAAATGAATATGGGGTCTAGATGAGCAACTTTTAGGGAGCCAATAGTCAATAGTCAATTGAGTTACTAGACCGTTTACCACCGAAGCCTGGTGGCATGAAAAAAATCCCGAACGGAAGATCGTGATGGGATATAGAGTTATTATTGCAGCTCCTAAAATACCTTTCGTGATACGTAGGTGTTAACGACCATCATTCCCGACATCATTGTTTCGGCCGGGAACAACGACTTAACGTCCCTTCAACGTAGTGTTAAACGGTTAGTTCACATGTATGCTATTGCCCCAAAGGATGATGAATCGATAATCGATTCCTAGAATATAGCTACAATTACCCTTTGGAAATTAAGTGAATTGGGTACCGTGTGCGTCAGCGGTTGTCGCCGCAATGTGGTGTCGCTGAAACTTTTTCCCTCTATAGGGCTTGTCATCGTTTTATTTGTCTGAAGTTCTGGCGGAATCAACGAAGAAAAATTTTCTTTTGTGTCTGAAGTTCTTGTGATTGTCAGATAGTCTTTGTTTCTAATTTCGTATAAGATCTGCATATTATATAAAATATATTATAACTGTACATGTACCTAATGATAAGGATTTTTTTTCTCAGGGTCAAAGAATGGACTGCATATTTGCTTTAAGCTTCATGGCTGCGTGCATCTGTGTACAGGCTCTTCCCCCGGATAAGGTGTGTTATTATTTTTTGCTATCACCAACTTTAAGTTTAAATTAAATATCAAAATATTGCCGAAGAAAGGTCATAGTCGCATATTGTGATTGTCCTCCTAAAAAATGTTAATATAAAATGAACACGATACATAAAAAGTTGAGCCACTATTGTTAACTACTCCGAAACGGCTCGACCAATTTTCGTGAATCTTAGCGTGCATATCGGCTAGGGTAGAGAATCGGACAACATCTATTTTTTATCCCCCTAAATGTGAAGGGTGGTCCACCCTTAATTTATTTTTTATTTTTTTGGACAATTTTTTTTGTTTTTATATTTTTATGATACATCATACAAAAATACATACAACCCTAAATTTTCACTCGTCTATATATATATATACCATTGTTTTCAAGTATTCTTTGTATTCAAGGATTGGAAGAAATAATAATCAATCATGTGAAAAGACTGAACAGGTTTGAATGACACTTAATATTTATTTTGTATCAGTCCTAGAGGAATTTTTATCCCCAGGGACTAAGTGAAATTCTGTAGTATACGCGACAGTTCAAAAGTTATAGTTGAGTTCTAGTGCACAAACTATTTAGTGTAATTAAGTTCTTCTCTTCTTCTTCCAATCTTCTTCCGATCTTACAACCAAGTCAAGCAACTTGCAAATTAAAGAAAATGTCTTTCGTTAATGTAAAACCAAATAGCATTAGCGCAAAAGCAAAAAAAGAAGGGATATATATCAAATGTTGTATTTCTGTATATATATAGTATGCATTTAACAACACTAGGCAGGGTTTTTGCTGCTAACTTTGTTCATCACATATAAGATGCAGAGTAGCGCAAAGTCCAATTGACACGTTAAAAAATATGGGCTAACCGATAAAAACTAAACAACACATAGTGGAGAGTTGAAACTTAATCATTAAGCGCATTATTAATCATGTAAAAATCTACTCTTCACACTCTTATGACTTAGCAACTCTAGAAGAATGACGTCAAGTATTTTTTTTTGGCTTAAGTCGAGGTTATAACCTCTAGCTAGATACTCATACAAGGCCTTAAATACCCATAACGGTAATGACTCAAATTACTATTTTTTCAATTTTTTCGTAATGTAAGTACATTACAATTCCAATTCAAAACACTTACGGGTGCTTATTTATTTTCACAGATAGAGTTTGCTGCCACGCACGATATATTTTGTGTTATATACTATTATTCTTTGAATACATAAAAATAAAAAATGTATCTCATTAATTAAATGGTTTCATTTTACACTGTCAGTGCAGATTGGTGTCCAACAATCCCAACCTCATTTCTTATTTTACAATATTTATGCTCAATGGCGCAATAAAGAATTGCGTCTCTGGTTAAATATTGTTTCAGACGCAAGTTAGGCATGTGCGGGACACATGGTGTAGAATGTTACCAGCTATGCCCCACAGAAACGAATAGTCATTACTACTTCTAGGCTATCTGTACTTTTTTTTCAAACCCGTTGGTGCTTCAAATCCGTATCGTAAAGAAAAAATGTTCATTCATGCGTACGAAGTAGCAAACAACCACTAATATTTCATAAAAATTATAATCTCAATTGCCATAATGCCGCTCTTTGATTTTAAAACAGGTTCCAGCAACACACATAATCAGAACAAGAAGTATAGATCTGAACAATGCCCATGGTCTTACCATGGAGACGCGATTAGAGAAGGCAGTAGTCCCATCCGGCTACCGCTTAGAGTTGGAACCGTACTTAGAAGATGGTCTTTTTAAGGGACACGTCAGCATCAATATAACATGGGAACGTGAATCAGATGAGATAAACATTCACAGTGCTCATGATCTTGAAATCAGTGACACTGAAGTTAAGGCCCATATTCCTGCCAATTCGTAAGTATAATACTTAGTACGTAAATAATTGAGCAAACGATAAAGAAGGTGACTAATCTGAAAAATTTAAAAACAATTTCCTTATCACCCGCATAGTTTTTATTTGTTTATTATCTTTCAATTATAGCCAGTAGTATTTTGAACTTCACTAAGATGAATGCTCCAATGCTCTCCCAATTGAGCTACCGAGCCTTGCGAACACTCGTCGAAATTTTCTAGTACATTCCTGATTTTACGCTGTAGGCCAGCGTTGTTTCATCAATGAGAGGAACATCCTCTCGTATTCGAAAGAAACATTTTTACAAATGTTTGGTCAATCGATTAAGATGAAACAGCCATGTTAGATTTATAATTTTTATATATTTTATGCATTTTCAATGCGATCTTATAAGATAAATTATTATAATAGAAAAATACTAGAAAAAATCGACTCGGGTCACAAGTGAATTGACTGAGATTCACTTGTGACCCGAGTCGATTTTTTCTAGTATTTTTCTATTATAATAATTTATCTAATTGAGTTTAGTCATAATAGTTAAAGTTTTTTAAATGTATTATTTTATAATTCAGCGGTAACCTTGTCATATGTGGTAACATATACGTTACCTTACCTGTATACGAAAATTGAAATCACTGTCGATATCGGTGTGAAGTAAAAGCGACTGTAGTGTGGCCAACGAAAGAATGCGATCCTGTCGTCTGTCTGTTGGTCATGACTAGTGGTGGGAAAAAAATTAACACTATTATTTACTCTTTAACTGCCTCAATAAAAAAGTAACCTTAGTTTCATCACCTTCTTGTTTGTATGGATTTTAATTTCTGAATGTACGTAAAATAATAAACAAAATAAAAATGCGATATTAATAATCAGAAATATTTACTAAAAAATATAACTGGAGCTTCCATGGATCAGCTTCAATGTCGAAATGTATGTGACGCTGACGCCATAACTCTATGAGTTCTAAGCCGATTTTCGTATTTTTGTAATGAATCGAACTTACCGGTTTAGGACTAGAATCTAGTCGGATTTTGAAATTCGCAAAAATAAAAAAGCTATACCAAAAAGATCAGCTCTATGGGACGAGAAAAAAAAAATTAGCTTCAGCATATATACATCGACCTCTTTAGAGCTTATATTTATGAAACCATCAATCCACTTCGCTCATCCGTCTGCATCGACCTAATAATATCTTGAAAAAGTGTTGCGACTGGCTAACAAACAAATTTAATTCGTTCGAAAAACGGGTAAGTGTGACGGCAAATAGCATTTCTTTTATTTGCTATATCTGGCACATCACTACAAAAATACACAGTTGATCTATGCTTGTAGCAGCGTAGTATGCAAAGAGTATGTAATCACAGCATTTATAGTATGGTTTAAAAATATTGTTTTCTTGTTGATTTAATATCAAATTTAGCGGTAAAAATTAACATTCATTTGAAATTGACATAATGACATATTTTTATAAATAATTATCCGATAGAAAGGCAAATAAACATCTTTTTTTATCTTAAATTTTCAACTTCGAAGTTTTGTCCCCTCTTTGTTCACGACTTGTCAGGATCGCCTTCTTTCGTTGGCCGCACAATAGTTAAGCAGAACCTGTAATAAATTTTTATTAGGCTTAAAGACATTTTTCAAGTTCTCATAAGAACAAAAATACTTACCATTATAACGATTATTTGGCGTAGCACACATTCAATTAAACATTAACAATTTTTAATTTTATTTAATTGCATGTTGTATGAAAATATTTTAGTCTCAATTTTTTTTTTATATTTTTAATTTATTGTAGAAAAGAGCTCCAAAAGATTCCCGTGAGGAAAGTGTTGACGGACCTTAAGAAGCCACTAGTAACGATCTATCTGGAGAAAACGGTACCGGCGCAATCTGTAGGCAAGTTGGATATCAGCTTTAATGGAAATTTGGAAACCGCTACAACAGAGGCATTCTTTAAGACTACTTATTCTGAGCAGGAAGTTGAAAAGTAAGGAAGGTTTTGGAGCTGAACTTTTCTTTCATTCTTGATTTACAACACACGCGATAAAACTCAAGCTAAAGACGAAATCACAAACATCAGCATTTTGACATTATGTTGTATAATAGTCGTTATATCGTTACTTTAATATCTATAAAGTATTGCACTCCAATATGATATATGATATACATTACTTATCATGTAATATGTAATTTGTCTTATATTTGTTTTCAGTTTTGTAACGCAATTCATTTATAATACTAAATAGTCAGTTACTTACTGCCTTCCATAGTGTGTTTTAGTTCAATAGTTGGAACAATCTGCGACTTTGTATGTAAAAGCGAGTTCCAATTCTAACGAGAATATCTCATTCTTTAATGTTTGGAAAAAATAAAATCAGATTTTTCCGTATAAAATCTAGTTCGAATGCTCTTACAATCACAGTCGGAAATGCTTGGAATTTCTCCACGGATACAGCTCTATAAAGAATGTAGTTCAAACATTCGCTAGCAATATCCGATTCCACAATACGATTCCGAGGTAAATTTGTACTAAGCCACAGTAGAATTCTTTATTCTCCGAACCCCGAACCTTTTTATACGCTTAGTAATGCATTTTGATTGATTGAAAGTATTTTTCCCTTTAAGCTCTCAATATGTTATAAGATATGTGCACAAAAACATAAGTGTGACGAAAAAAATATTTTTTTCAAGGTAGTTTGTGTCATTGATAAAAGTGTTGAAAAGCGCTTCTTTAATCATCTTCTTGGTACAAAGTTTGAAAGTTCATCGAAACATGATTTTCCCTTTTTTGATACCAGATTTCAAATTGGCAATTTTATTCCGTTTCTTTAAGTAGTTCATTGACAGAAAAAACTCAAACACAGGTCAAACACCTTTAGTTCTGCTTTGGGCTGCGGTTTTGATACACGTGAATGGAATCTTAGATATTTTCTATTTAAACAATAACTACAAGCTTAGATGATCAAATACTTTTTATTAGAGTCGTTGTTTTTAATTAAATAAAAGTGAAAATATCTCTTACAGAGTCGAGGAAGGTTGCACTGAGCGGCTGAGCATAAAATTTTTACTATTCTGTATGTAATTTGCAATATTTTTCCAATCATGATAGATGTGTATTCTTCCTTTGTTATTCTTTAAAGATATAAATTTCGTACGGCTCATCATTGTGATTCGATTTCGCCCCTTGTGATATGATATGAGTGATCTCAGCGATAATTTCAGAATTTTATGTCCTGTCAAAGGCAGATAATCCTTACCGAGTAATTAACCATTCCCGAAGGCACATTGCCTTGGGTGTTGAGCTGTGATTTGACTTGATATTGACTAAATCTTGAGAGACTTACATAAGTGTATTAACTTACTTATAGAATGGTGGCAGCAACACAACTTCGGCCGAACAACGCGCGGCGCATGTTCCCTTGCTTCGATGAACCTGGCTACAAGACACCTTTCGAACTTAGTGTCGTAAGACCTAAGAACATGGTTGCACTCAGTAACACCCCTGTAGCTAGGACAGAAGATATGTGAGTTTAAGACATTTTGTTTTTTCTAGTGATTTCACAGGCAGAGGAGATTTTTTAAAAGGGTATTTGTCAATCATTAAACGCGTTATTCACATTCCTGGAAACTCATTGAGGTAAGCTAATCGCTTGTACAACGGGTGGTTTCAAGTCCGTAATAATTACATAATTAAGTCAATCATTGGGTTACGGGGCCACGTAAGTCAAAAGATATAATATTACCGAATATAATAGAACTAATTACATGGTAGGTTTTCTTTACATCCTAGGTTTTCTTACAGTAATCAATAAAAAGATAATCAATTGTTAGTTTAATTAACCGATTATTACACGAGAAATATTTTTATCATATTTCACAGCTTATAGATTGAGAAATATGCAGATATGGTATTTTAAATAAAATAATGCTTATTTTTAGACCATATCCTAACTTAATATATTTGGGCCTACAGTTTTCCATCTCCTTTAACTCATATATAGGCGTTTGCATACTTGTTTCAGCGTTTTAAATTCTAACCATAAAATTCTAACCACGAGGGTGTTATAGAGGTGTTGAAAGATTTTATAGAAATTTTTTCGTTTTCATAGAAAGAAATATGAAATTCAATATGAATCAAGATGATCGGAAAAGGAATGACTGCCCTGCTTGTCTACAAGCAGAGTTTGTTAATAGTAATACTAGATACAAGCATCACAACAACGCATACGAAATCTTGTAAGCTTAACCTTTTAGGCTTACCACCGACTTCGTATATATTATAAGGCAATCAGAGGTCTCGTTGAAATGGTATAAGTTTGTCGAGGAACTAAGGTCAAATATCAACAGGCATTTAATAATGTTACAACTTTATATAAATACGAAAAAATTTGTTGTATAAAAAACTGCATCAGCTCACCAACCAATGTGTCATAACCAATCAACTGGTAAATCTGACCAACCCTATGTACCATTTGCCTAATCAACATGAGTAATGAGTCTAATTATGCTTGTTAATAATGTTATAGGCAGCATATTTGTTCCCTAACTTTAAACTCATAGAGTATGCTTAAATGTACAGAATAATAACACACTTATTTTCTGAAGCACTGGTGAACCTAACGCAGTGTGGGATCACTTTGAGAGGACCCCGCCCATGTCTACCTTTACGCTTGGCCTTGTCATTGCCGAGCTCAAGCAGCTCGGAGAATCTACTCATTACAAGGATGATCATGGAAATGATTTTGGTAAGTTTCATATTTTTTTCTTATCACGTTCATCACGTTTTGATTCATAATCTGAATACATATTCTACCTCTTTTCAATATATATCTTATCATTGTTTTATAATACCAACACCTAATACCCTTAAAAATGTCGAACCTTTAAAGTTCTTTGTAGATATTATGCCATTCAAGAAGTCTATCAGATGACATTTATACGTAACCAAACCGTTCCAGAAGAAGCTAGTCGTTTATAACCGAATATCGAGAAACTCACTCAAAAGACGTCCGATGTTAATTAATCTAGAAACATCGACGATACTGCATTTAAAGTAATTTAGGGAACGTCTAATAGCGTCTAGTAATTTTAAAGCATCTGAAGACAATGAGCGCTAAGTATCTGCAATATAGTACCTAATAATCTTATTTTAATAGTATTTGTTTTCAACCTTGAAAATATCTTTACAATAATCATATTTCTTTTCCTCTTGTTTTTATTTTTACGAAAAATATATCTTAATTATTAATGAATAAAATGGACCTTTATATGTAAATGAATAATTGAAAAAATATTCAATTGGCAGTGCAGTGCTTTAATTTCTATAGTATAGAAATAACGCAAAATTGATATTCTATGTTAGCATTTCATATGAATCGTGAAAACAATTTAAATTTTCATGTGAAATCCCAAAAGATCTTTGTATTTTCTTATAAATTCTTAGCTCTGTGATTGGTCAGCGGTCCATTGTCACATGGTTATAAAAATCCATAAAATTATTTACAATAGATTTCTGTGCATAGAGAAATATTTGGGTGTTCTTGTGTGTGTGTTGTGTGTAATAACTTGTTCAACAAAGTATAAATGTTCACTGCGTTATGATGTTGTATGTTTAACAATCAATCTTTTAAATGATTATAATTTTTTTCAAATAATTATGTTTGTAGAAATTCGCATCTGGGGTCGGCCAGAATTTCTTCAGGCTTTAGATGGAGTAAATGAAAAGGTTAGGCGAGTTATTAGTGAGATGACCAACCTGTGGCATGTTCCTCTACCCTTGAAAAAAATGGACTTTGTCGCTCTGCCAAACTATCAAGGAGTCAAGCCTGCAGACAACTGGGGCCTTATTGTGTTTAAGTGAGTGATTATGTATATATCTTTATAATGTATGTTATTTTAACATACATTCTAATATTTCCGCAATGTGGTGTCCAGTAGCGTAGAATATCATCAACCCATACCATACTGGATGTGAATTATTATATTCTTTTAGCAAATATTCTGGTAGTTTAAATTAGTGTAATAAACTACCAAAGACAGAATGAGATGCCGTTTAATTGCTGACATAACTGAATTACATAATACTGTCGAATGTGAAGCAAACGTCACTTTCATGACATCTTCAAATTTAATTTTACTATGTCAGTAAGATTTACGCAGCTGCTCATAACATTGAAGGTTTGAATATTAACATTTTGTATATTTGACGGTGGCAGCATCTCACCTAGAGTTTTGTCACTTTGCCAAATATTAAAATAAAAACTTATGTGTTAGCGTTTAGCCCCTTCCGTACGAAATGAACGATATAAACAAGTGAGAACAAAACACACTGAAACACAGTTTTCATAGCAATGTCATCTCATTCTATCGTTAGAAGTTTGTAATACAATGGATTTAAATGATATTTTTTCACATTCAGTTAAGAATAAGACTGTTTCTTACAGATTTTTAACAATTTTAAATGTTTTGTGTTAACGATGCTCAAAACGCATATTTTATATATTATAAATTAAATTACTGCAGTTCGCTAGTTGTTAAAAGTTACTCTTCATTGTTACGAGATTGTAAATAATTATGGCGGGTGGTATTGAAGGGCAAAATTTAAAAATTAGTAATATGTGACGAAAAAAGTTTAAAACGTTAACTTATAGTATTATTATAAAAGAAGGCTCTAAAAAAACTTCTCATCGTTGTTTATTAATATGGTACTTTTATATTCGGGGTATTTATATCAATTATATATCTCTTTAAATATTTGTATTTATGTATCATAGATGTGGGTGTGTAGTATCCACAACACAAGCCTTACAGTGCTTATTTTGGGAGTAGGAAATATATATTTTTATTAAGGAGGGCTTTACCGGATTTGGTTCTACTAAATTTGTATTCTTTATATTGTTGAAAGGTTAATATATTTAGCGTTTTTTAAAGCGACATTAGAAGGCCACAGTTGTTAGCTGATCGTCTTTTTAAAGTTATCTATGATAATTTATGAACGTGGTTCAAGGCTCAGCGATAAATTTGCTTTAACTATCAAACGTTAGAGTCCCAAAGTGGTAGATAACGACATTAAACCACTTTGTAATTCCAACACTAAAGTTAAATCGTGCTCCTTTTATTTAGAGGTGATAACAATTAAATTCAATTAAAACATTTTATTATATTCCATTACGGAAATATGAATTGGATAATTAATATCACAGAACTTGCCAAAACTGAAGGTTTTATTCGCTGAGTATTTATTACTAAGTTCCAAATGCTCTTATGTAATTAATGTATCATTCCTTTCATGAAATTACAAAATACTTGCATAATTATATAAACATAATTTATATATTTAACTTTTTATTAAATTGTGGTATAATTTAAAATCAATTTGTCTTACACATTTTTAAATATGATCTAAATTTATAACAAAAAAATATTACGTCGTGTATATTTAAAACAAAAGAATTACTAAAACCCCTTTTATACACCACAAGATTTACAAGTATGAAGTTTTCAATTCTAGATTTAAAGTTTTAGTTATACATTTCTATAAACAACATTTAAGTATACTTTTATTTAACAGGGAGAGTGATTTGAGTAGCAAAGGATATTTGCAATTGGCACAGGAGATATCCTATCAGTGGTTGGGTGCTCTTGCGACACCTGCTTGGTGGTCCGACGCTCACCTAAATAAGGCTTTAGTTGGTTATTTGGCTGCAGAAACTGCTTTTAAGGTAGTTAAAGTTTTTTATAATTAAATAAATATTTTATTATTATAAACTCGAAAGCAATGAATCCGGGTCACGTAAAGATAAATAAAAATCTTGAAAACTAAGAATGCTATCGAAGTTAGATAAATTGTCATTAATAGACCATTAAATAACTATGAATGAAAATAATAAAATTTGTCATTTTGTATTGAAGTCATTAAAATTACATAGTATTGGAGAATATTCTACCATTCCTCTATGAGAACAATTTTGAACTCTCGAATCGTGTGAATCTGGCTCATATGCTGGCTACTTCATACACTATACTGTCATGCCCAAAGGCAGCATACCTACTCAACCTGATTGACCATGAATGAACATACGTATTCACTGAGGATTTCTTTCACGTATGTCTCGCTAGTTAAAGAGCCATTTTCCATGCTTTCTCGAATCTTTTCCCCGATGTTCTATACACTCTTGTTCTTCTGTCATGCTTTTAGTGCATAAGAACATAATGCCCTTGACCAATCTTCGACACTCCAATTAAAGTAGTTCCGGACATACATACCTTAGTTTAGAAATACTATGCCCACACTCCAGTTTTTTCGTCCTTTTACGAGACGTCGAAACTAATTTGTAAGTTCAGTTCCTGTGAAAAAGCGATTTCAAAGCATTGTGTTGACCAAGTATCGATCTTCTCCATGGTCCACCTGCCTTGGCCTGTTCCTGGTCTGCGTTGGAGAACTCGTTCTACTGTTGACAGTGTTGCACCGACTGCCCTTGCTGTATCATGTTGTTTTCCAACAGCACAATGAGGATTTTGGTTCATTCTTGAGTTACAAGAGAGATTATAACAGCTTTTACGATTGAGCCCTAGGAACGTTGTTTACCTAACTTTTATATGACAAAATTGAAACAAAAACAAATAAATGCAGTAAATTCATATTTTTTGTTACAAAGGTCACATTTTTACATATCTTTACTTTTGATGGCAAAACTTTACAATAACCAATAAATTTTATTACTTAAACTTAAAAAGTAATTGATTGTTCACTAACGTAATTTATTTTACTAAGCTAACATTCTTATTTCCTGAGATTTTCAGGTATATGACCCGGATTCATTGCTTTCAAATTTATTTTTAATAATTATTTTATTTTGAGCATGAAATATGTGCAAAAACAAATTTCATATATTTTAACATTCTAAGCGCCACAGTATCTTAAGTTTTTGTACAGAGGATGTTTGTCATAGGCCAGATCATTAAGGCCTAAGGTAAGGGTTTTATTAAACATTGAGGTCGTAGCGTAGAGTTACTAGTTTAAAGTATTGGCCTTGAAAAATGAGCCATTTAATGCGTATTAAGTAGCACTTGTGTCATGGTAATCAGAAAAAGTGACGTTACCACAACACCCAGACACAAACCAATATAGAAAAGTCCGTTTACTACATTGATACGGCCGGTTATTCGAATGGCGTCGCCATGGAAACTCGATTGCAAGCCACTTCACTATGGAGAAGTTTGGTTTTGAATACGATATTGGAGAATATCATGTGCTTACATGATTCCCAACATTTTAATATAGAATTTGCATAGCTGTGCATTATAGTTACTTAAGATATTTATTATAAATTTTTGTAAATAGTTTGCGTTATAATTTTATACTGACATTTGATTTCAGATTAACAATGGCTCTGAAATGGAGGGCAAGTGGCCAATGACAGTTCTCTACTCCTTATACTATGAGTTTAGCAAACGTTACCCACACTCTCGTATAACGGGCATGAAACAAGAAACAGCTTGCACAAAAATTGAGCTGTTGTTCCGTATGTTCAACTACACCCTTGGTGGAGAGACATTTAAGAAGGGACTTTGGAGTTTCATTGAGTCTAGGTAACATAGCTACGTTCAAAGAGAGGTTAACCATTTCTGAAATCATTTATCTACCGCATGGTCTAGTAAACCGTCCGGTGAAAGGTTTTACCTACCCACTGAAGACGCAAGTGCATACGACTCTTTCTCTGAGGTCTTAAAGGCTCGACTATAATTTTATTTAATTTTCAATTTGAAGTATACGTAGAGCTCGGTATTTAATAAAAAAAGCTTATGATTTGGTTCAATATTTAAATATCGTCTTATATACATGGTTCAGCATACGATTGGTTTAAGAGCTAGCCACTGAAAGCTAGCAACTCGAATAAAGAAATGGATTCCTTAAATATTATTTTTCTATCATTTCTTTAATTACAATAAAAAAGCTAACTTCGTTTTAAAAACAAAACAATCTTGGGGTTAATCTAGAAAGCTTACTTGGTCCAATTCTTTTCAATATTGTATAAATATTCTATAAATTATGGTATTACGTAGTTGGACCAAAAAATTTTTTTTATAAAAACAATTTTTTATGCAATTCTCATCAATAAAATTACACCGATTTTTTAAAAATCATGTATATTGAAGAGTAAGGCAGGGATCCTCGCCTGTTCACAATACACTTCGTTATTACGCTTGTTTACGTTTTAAAGAAACTAAAAAAAATCTTGTTTGAATTAAGGAACATCGCACAAACCATATCCGTAGAAGCAGCGTTACTATCTTAGAGATACATTACCTCTGTCTTACAATGTGAAAAAGTACTATGGGGAAAAATTGGCTCATTTTCTTCATAGTACTATTTAACATTTCAAGGACAATGCAAAGGCGTACGCGTCATTTTTTATATATTTACTACATCTATGATATTAAATTATTACTGTTCTATTAACCATGTCATACTAAATGATATGTTCTTTGTTGCTAGAAAATTTAAAACTTTCTCTGGAGATGATATTTGGAATGCGCTGAATACTGCTGCTGTTGCCGACGAGAAGATTCCGAAGGATTCAAACATCAAAACTATTGCCAACTCCTGGATTGATAAGGACCGCCTTCCAGTGGTCATAGTCGAGAGGAATTATGACAAAAAAACAGTGACATTGAAGCAGGTAAAGTTAAGTTGTTTCTTTTTAGGAATTAGTATATTTCGGTATATATTTTTCATCATTATTACTATAGTTTATCATTATTAATGGCGTTAAGTGTCACTTGTTTTAGAAAGTATATCTTCGAGAGCGTCCGCATGATGTACCTGATGCAGCGCGTATGTCTTGGTGGGCGCCAATTATCGTGGTACGTGCAGACAAGCTGGATTTTACCAATACTACTCCTGCCGTCTGGATGAGAGACAAAAAAGAGCTAATCCTCGAAAAAATGCCGGATAAAAATCACTTTGTCATTATTAACCCCGAAGAAATTGGTAAGTAAATGTATATCTTTTCGAACTCCCGCAATTCTATACCATTTCAGGGGTCTGGGTTAGGTTTTTAATTACACAAATGTTACTCCCACGTCAGAGTTGAGATTTTAAATTTAGAACTAGCGGCCCGTCCCGGCTTCGCACGGGTGGACAAAATTCTTTATCTTTTTCCGTTAGCGCCATCTAGCGTTCGGTAGACGAACTACTTGCGGTTAACGCGTTGCTATGGTAACGTTAATTGATACAATGGAAAAAGAGCGGACAGACAAACAACAAATTTGTGATCTTAAATTATAGATTTACTTTCGTAATATGAAGGGTCTTTTATCTTTTATGATATCTAAACTACAAATAATCTTAACTCAAATTTTGGTATATGATATTTTAACCTATGATATTTTAACTTCAATAGTACTGTGACATATTACGAGAGTGCGAGTGAGAGAGTAAGAAATCGAGTGACTGATATCGAAATGCGGATAAATAAGATATCATGATTATTGTATTTTAACAATTTAAGCTAGAAACTTAAATATCCAATAAAATATTAGACAAGCATGAACTTATCTACAAATTGAATTCCGTTATACGTATATCCGTTTATTTTTTACGTTCTATGAATCTTGTTGTTCAGGGTGCTCTTCTTTGGAAATCGCCAGTTTCTACTAGGCGTGCACAATCCATTAAGATTTTAAGAATTAAGTAAAGGAATATTATCTGTCATTTTAGCCTAACCTGCGACTAATTTACTAATTTACAAGCTAGACTCTGTATCTGGCAGAGATCACTTTGAGCGACGGTGTGAGTACTGTGAATTCGTAGCAATTCATTTTAATTTTTTTGTTCAGGTGTTTGAAGAAACACATATTTTAATCAATAAAGTGTTTTGTATTGTATGAGAATCAACTTATTGATTAGAATGACCAAAGTCAATACTTATATTGACTTTGGTCATTCTACGAACACGTCCTCTAAAATCATCAGGATTAAGTACTTGAATAAGTGGTAGTTATTTCTATATTTTCGTTTTTCGATCTGTAATCTTAGACAGTTATGAACAAGATCGCATCTGAATCGCTACAGAAGCGACGCATAAAGTCATAGTGTATAATAGGCCTAAGCCTATTTATTTTTAGTTTTAGTTGCTGATTATCTTCAAAGCTTTATTTTAAAATATCTGGAAGATTTCGATATTGAAGTGGTTTGTTGACCCACAGACCTCTGCAGTATATTTGTATACATATTTGATTTTTTTTGATATTGCTTTTAAACGATGATGATGACAGCACCTGGCATAACCTCACTAAAGGTGATTCCAGTTCAAAAGAATTACGACGCAAAAATAAGCCAGTGATGAATACTTTATTGACAAAATTGCTTTCATTTTTACGTTTATTATCCTCGAGCATGCAACTGTCGACGTCGAATTTATATAATGTAACAATACTCAACCGTCAAAGCTTGTATTTTGACAAAATATCCGATCTACTACATATTGGAGATGAATGGAAGTTAGTTGTTTATTATAATTTATCAACATATTGCTAAGGTATATCAATCATCGATCATTACGTAACTCACTTAAAAGAAGTCAGTTGTACGATGGACACACAATATAAAAGCATCACATTACAATTGGAACACGAGTTGAGCAAAATTAAACATTATAACGAGCTACTTAAGAGTCAGAATCAGCGAAGGATAAGAGGACTTATAAATGGAATAGGCTATGCAATAAACTCTTTTTTGGGGTATTGGATGAAAGTTTTGCAAAAATATTTGAAATTGATACTAAGAAAATTGAGAATCATCTACAGAATTTTATCAAAATTCAGACGCTCATAATTGAATCCCAAGATAATATTCTTAAGTGAAATGAAGATATCATGAATCAGCAATTTGCCTCTAACAACGATCACATGAATAACCTAACCCTTTGAGTTAATGAGGTACGATTAGTTACGAATCAAGAGCTCTATTTAACATCATCTGCATTAGTTCTTAGTATTATAATTTCCAACTTGAGATATACAAAGTGCCAAAAGGCTCCTATGCTTCTTAGATAAACTCGTCTATGATTTAAAGGTAAAGAAATCAATTTGCGATATAAAATTACCTAACGAAGTATTATACTGTTCCGAGACTATGTCAAAATTAAAGGGTGATCGGTGGATTAAATTACATAGTGATAACACATGGATCTTTTCATGTTTTGAACTACGCAGGGTACGTATATTCTGTGAATCAGATATGGAAACTGCTTACTAAGTCTGCAACAAGGATGCACACTAAAAGGGGATACGTTTACTATTTATGCACATAACGATTATGTTAAAAGTAATAAGAAACAGTTTGAAAACGTGAATATACCTCAGTCTGCTCTGAATATCTTTATCAATACTAGTATTACTAACCTTAATAACTAAAAAAATGAAAATCATGAACGATTATATTCGAATTTGAGAGATCAGATAAATACTATCAAAGAGCAAGAGAAGTATCAAGAGCTAAGTATTCATGACGTACATCACTATTCAACCATTTAAGTTCTGTCTGTTGCATGGCTACTAACAGTCGCCGTCCTTATCTTCTTGTGATGATGCAGGAGGAACCCTCTCAAGGAGAGCTCCGTTGAAACTGGAGAACAGATGCAGCCAGAGCGCCAAACAGATCAAGCTAGTGTCAGTGTTAATAGTGTTAGAAGTGTAGATCAAGGGACCTCGCCCATAGGGTCACGGGTACGTTAGGTAAAATTTGAACAACCTAGTGCAGTGACAATGGAGTGAAGTGGATGTGATTAAGAAAAAGTGAAATTGACATGACATTTTTAATTCCTTGAATATTATAATTATGATACTTAAATATAATATAATAGGAAAAATATTATATTTAAGTATCATAATCTGTTATTTGATTTTATGCTATTAAGACTTATCCATTATTATTGTCTTATTGTCTTATTGTCCTTTTCTAGAGAGGCGCAAGATGTACGGTGAAACCTACATTGATTTATATTATGTATTCAATTTTGTTAGCGTTTTGCTTACTTAGCACTTACATACTGTTATGCGCAATATCAATTGTTCGTATCAGATGGTTGTTTAGCTTATCATCCTATAATATAATTTATAAGTAACTTATATCATTTTATATCATTTATTATCAAGTGTGGGAATTCACCCCATGGGGGACTGTTACCTCTTCGAAGAAGCGTTTGCTTTGACGCTCTGTGTTTTAACCACAATTCGACTGCAGTATTATCTGCATATGTTGCGGTAATAAATTACTTAGGACGGCCAGCAGTTTATACCGTTTAAAGGACAGGTACAAGAACAGAGCCCTGAGGTACACCAGTTTCTGTTTAGTAGAAGGAACAGAAGCTATCCCCATAAGTTAAACTGAAATATATAAGCTTGTAGGTAAGATTTGAGGAGCATGTATGCCGTGTGTGGTAGGCATATTTTACAGTTTACATAAAAGGCCCTTGTGTGAATGTCTGCTTGCCAAGGATGATAGGAGAACAGATTTTCTTTTCTCAAATGATTATCAGATCGTGTGAGCTATTCCGTCTATTTGATTTGATTGGATGATGTTTTTGATATTTCATTTCAGTATTTTTAGTGATTTACAGTTAAAGATATCAATAATTTGAAAATCTTTTCAGCACCATTCCCTGTTAACTACGATCACGACAACTGGAACCTCCTTTCAAAATATCTTCAGGACAAGAATCGCCATTTGATCCCAGAACTAACGCGGGCCAAACTTCTTCACGACGCTTGGAACTTGGCATATGCTGGGGACCTTTCCTTTGCAACAGCCTTTAATATGACACTGTTTTTAAAGAACGAGAGAAATCATCTCGTCTGGGATCCCGTTTTCACAATGATCGATCATCTAGGAAACCACATCTGTGAATGTATACACGGTAAATTCCAAGTAAGTAAAAAATATGCGATACGATATTTTTAATAGAAAAACAAAATTATAATGCTATTATATAAGAAAACATTAAATTGCAAAAACAAGAATGTAATATTTCGTTTCTTTCAAAAACCTACAGAAAAATGTTCCAAATTCGATAAAGTATTGCTCTTTTTTACACAGAAAATTGTCTCGCAAGTGTGTTTGACATTATTGAAAACTTTTACCCCAGCGCTTCCCGGATGTCTTTCCAAGGATCAATATGAGTAAAAAGACCCGATGAGAACCCCAAAATAAAATACATAATTTCGATTAGGTCGAACCTTTTTTACTGGGGGAAAACGGATTTGAACAACGATTGCCAGTCTTTCGTTATCAAAGAAGCTGGAAAGTTTAACCTTAAATACTTAGGAATAAAATATTAAAAAGAGAAAATGTTTGTATTAAAATGTAAAACTTAAAAGTAAACTATATAATGGCGTGATTAAGAGTGTTGTAAATCTTACTCTATTCTGCAAATGGAAATATTTTATACATACAGTTTATATTTTCATGCAGGCCTACGTAAGAATTCTTTTAAGTCCCCTCTATGAGGAGATTAAAGACGAGAGTGAAGATGAAGAGAGCTGGCGTAAGAATCTCCGCTCAATGACAAAAACATTCCTTAGCCAAGCAGGATACAAACCGTGTATTCGTGAGGCTCAAGAGCAATACAGCAAGTGGATGCAGGCTAAGAACCCTGACGAGGGTAACCCGTTAGTATCCTGTTTCTTAACCAATAAAAAGATCGCACCAATTTTTCATTTTGAAAGTTCTTGAAAGTTAACCCAACAAGGAGCAAAAAAATTAGTTTTATTTTTATCGAAACTTAAATGTGGACCGTATATGTTTATTTAATTAAGAAAACTCGAGTCTATAAGAACGGCAGGTATTTACTGCTGTTGCATGCATGTTTGCATGTTTTGCATGTTTTCTATATTAACAATGCAATGTACAATTACACACTGTAGTAGAACATGATTTTGTAGTATTAGCTATTGGGGCTCGTACCCAATATGAATGTTAAATGTGGGTTTGTATATTTCCCTAAATGCAATACTCAGACGAGATAAGTGAAGGTAAAAAATGTAGAACCGTTCGCTCTGAATATGTTTATTGCACCCAAATATAAAATATTTTCCTTAATATTAGCGCACGACAGTTATGCGCGCGGTTAGTTATATTAGAATAACACCTAATGTACTTCTTGTTCATAGCTCTTGATACATAATCCGTTCCTATCTAATATGGAGTCGTCAGCGGACGCTCTGCTTATTCCTATTCAATTTCTTTACGCCCCCACAGTCATATCCTTTCCTTTGATGTCCCCAACGTGCACACTCGCTGTTTTCACGATTCTTTGGTTAAACGAATTAAAATAGGTCAGTGAGTTCAGCGGCGCACAAGAGAGCGGTAAATTCTAGTGAACTATTAATGTTAAATGGAATTTACAATATTTTATAATTTGTCTAAAATCATTTAGGTGCAGCGAGTAAAATTTAAGGAATATGAATATAGGACTAAGATAATTGACGTCCTAAATAAAAACAATATTATTTCATATTCAGGCTATTAACGTAGCTATTGGTTTAATACACATAGGTTTGCTGCTCTATGAAATTAAAAAGATTTGTTTAAAATATTAACGTTTTTCTCGTTTTCTATTTTCTACTTAAATAGATGAGGGTAAACTTGTTCCCTTAAATGGGCGAAACTCATAAACTTTAGTAGCAATTATTAATTAATTTGACTACTAGTCATATTAGTATCGTTAACAAAGCTAGGTAACTTTCATTTTCATTGTAATTCAGACATCGCTGTATAGATGTTTGAAATATAATATTTGGAAACTTATTGGAAGAATTTTACAAGAAAAACCAAATCCACGTCCTATTATTTTCATTTCTGCTGACTACAACAAATATCGCTGATTCGTATTGGATTTTTGTATTTAAATTATGTTGCTAGATTTTTTGCTGAAAGCATTTTGCAAAGATTAGTTTACGTCTTATTGCACATGGCAAATTGTATATAGTAAGCGAAAATAAATGTTCATTGTTCGGTCAAAGTAGCTACTTTGGGCGTGGACCTGTTACAAAACGAAAAATGGTACATGTGTTTTCTGGTGCACATGGGCTTTCAATTATTGAAAATTGATTGAGAAGTTACGTAAAATAAATAAATTGGTGGCGCTAGTTCTGCTTACCGTTCACCTTAATGTAAGTGATTAAATCGATACCTATATGACATATTATAAACTTTTTTCCATTCCCTTTTTCATTGTAAATAGGTAAGCGCTAGACCACTATCTCGCCTGATGGTAAGCGATGATGCGATCTAGGATGTGACGCGCTTGCCTATAAGATACCTATTCACTCGCGACTTGAAAACCCCTCAATTATATTTATCAGGAAACACAGACTCACACAAAGAGTTCCACTGTTTAGCGGTACTTTTTACAAATATTGGAACCAAAATGCTTAGTGCGACTCTTATAACGATATAACGGTGGCGCGTATTTGTAAGTCTGGTTGTCCGATGAAAAAATGGGGACGGTGTAACAAAGCTGTGCAATTCTGCTGCACACTCTCCGAAATGTATCCTTTAAAAACGGATAGGCTAGCCACCTTCCGTCTATGTTGAAGGTATTTCAGCTAGCTATTAAAAATATCGTTATTGCTGATGAGTTTTTTGGCCCTCCTCTTAATGGACTTATGCGTCTGGAGTTCACGTCCCAAAGATAAGAACAGTATTCCATATACGATCGATCTTGCGCTTGGTAAAGATTGAGCAGCTGTTCCGGCATGAAGTATCTTCTCACCTTCGCCAGCATGCCAAGTTTTTTTGAAGCTAATTGAGCCTTACTCTCAATAAAAGATTGAGAGTTGGTGACAATGATATGCCGAGAAGCTGGTCTGTGAGTGGCACGGATACACCACGGAAAGTAGGAGTCAAGTCGAAAGGACCCCTTATAGAAAAGACACGCCCGGGTCTTAGGTAGTAATTGACAGAATTTGATATCCTTACTAATATTATAAATCGGAAAGTGAGTTTGTTTGTTTGTTTGTTTGTTCCGCTTTCTCGCCGTAACTACTGAACCGATTGCTTTGAAATTTTGCAGACGTAAAGATAAAAGTCTTGATTAAATAATAGGGTACTTTTTATCCTGGAAAAAATTGATATTCCCGAGGAAAAACAAAAATATTGTTTGCTTGATGGATGGATTGTAGATGGCGCTGTGTGTCGTTTAAAACAAGGTAAAATATTGCAAACGAATATAAACATGTAAATTTAGAAGCTAAATGATACGATAATGAATCCCCCAAAATGAGGAATTCCCGAGGGATGACGTACAATTTGTTTTATCGTCTAAACTGTTTTTTAGGATTTATACGGATTTCGATTATTCCAACAGACCTCCCATTTCAATTTAAAAGAATACAATTTCCTATAAGGGTTTCATTTGCAATGACCATTAATAAAGCACAAGGCCAAACTCTAAGGGTTGCTCGAGTACACTTGGAAAAACATTGTTTTTCGCATGGTCAGCTCTATGTAGCGTGTTCCCGGGTTTCCAGTGCCCAAAATCTGCATGTTTTTGCTCCACAAGGCAAAACATATAATATAGTGTACCATTCAGTTTTGGTTTAACAACTAATTGTATCCAGCGTTACATCGCGCTTCTTAGATTTTTCCGTGGGAATGAGAAGTTTTCTTATAGTTGTGCTTTATACCGCAATATAACCGAATTCCACGCGGGCGAAGCCGCGGGCAGAAAGCTAGTAAATACTATAAATGCTTGTTCCAAAAGTACAAGAAGGATTGAGTAGGACAACACGGGTTTCCATTACAATCATATAAACACTTATAAATTATAATTAAGCGTTTAAAGTTAAAAACAGAAAATCAGTAAAAGATTACCAGAAAACCAATTTTAAAAAAGCGTCCCGTATGTTAAGCTTCTTTAGTAACATTTGAAATAAATGCTATTTTATTGTGATTGTATCAAAGAACCATCACAATAAAGTAGCCACATCCAATTTAAAGGAAATTTAATAAAAATATGAGTTAGAGCCCGGTATCGTTGTGGAGGTCATCTGTGACCAACATCGCAAATAAAAAAAAAGTTAATTTGTTTAACGTCAACGTCAGCAACAAATTTAATATAATTAACTTATTTTTACTTCACCAAAGTTTATACATACTTTACTGTTTTATTATTATTAAGTAAGAGACAGGCAGTTAAGAGAACTTATAATGGCTTGTATCCAGTTAAGACATTACATATTTAAATCCATTTAAGACGAAAGATAATTGTCTCAGCTAATAAATTTGTTGCTGTTGTTGGCCGAGATATAATTCATTCACAAACAATTTCATAGCCTAATGTAATTTTTTTTAAGATGAACTCCACATGCAATAATTAAGAAATGGAACACATAAAGGATTGTTTGTAATAACACATTTTTATTTCCAAATCACTCCTTCTGAACTTAGGAAATGAGTCGGAGAACATATTAATAACATCACATACATTAAGCAGTTTACATAACAATGGCATTAGGGAATTCATATATATTTAATTATTGATTTATATTAGTTCTTCTTTTTCTTCCAAGTTATTGTTATACGAGTTTGTTGTTTTTTTAAACTAAGAATAACTAATCTAGTAAATTTCCACTCCTTTTTCAGAATATCTAACCAATACATATGCCCAGTGTTCAAATGGGGTACGAAGAAAGAATGGGAGTTTGGTCTGCAAAGAGTAATCAACTTCCCTCCATCGAGAAAACAGAGCGAAAGGACTTATCTTCTGAAGACTCTAGCTGGGTGTCCCAACGATGAGGCTAAGATTATAAGGCTACTGAATATAACGGTTCTCGAGGGCAACGCAAACTTTACTGAGACAGATATCTTCTTAATATTCAGTATGCTCTCGGGAGGGTCGCGAGGCTACACAACACTGTTCCACTTCTTGAATAATAATTGGGACGTCCTAAAGGAGAAGTGAGTTTTAAGTTGTATAATTTTACTATTACTTATAATGAAAATTGAGGCTGATGGTTGAAATCTTCAAACACGTACCTACTCCTATTAAAATTGATATGTCCGATGTTTATTTTCCTTATCGTTGGTAACACAACAAAGTTGGTAGTATCTCAAATTATGGTCTCCCACGGAGATTCAATGTTGATTGGCGATTTCAAACGCCTGCTTTTAATTGCCATTAGTAAATACGTTTTTGGTGACCCATCTGAATTACGACCGAAGCGCACTTATTGTTCCCTTATCGAATCCGTCCAGTAAAGTTAATCTTATAAAAATCATCCCCTAAATTAACATTGAGTATAATTGCGTTGTACTACCAAATAATGATTATAAAATTACTTTATAACAAGACTATACAATGAGGCTAATCTAAACAGCAATATGGGTAAGTTAAGATAGCCGCTTCCATTTGTGATAACGAAGGATAGAATAAAATTATAGGCAATTTTAAATATCTACTTACTTTGAGAATAACCTCTGAGTTTTGATAATAGTCTCTCATCAATTCACAGAATGTCGAGTAAAACTAACCTCTGGGACAACCTGATCACTTCTGCTACCTCCCATTTCACGACTCAAACTGGCTTGGATCTCGTCACCAATTTGTACGTAGCTCACCAAGGGGAGTTTGGAACAGCAGAGAGAATTATAGAGCGTTCCATGAAGAACATAAGGGAAGAAGCTAAATGGTCAGCTGAAAACCTCCCTGTAATAGAACAGTGGTTGGATAGCTATCTTGCCAGTTCGGATGTGAAAGACGACCAATTTATAAAAAAATAAAATGAAAGTCAACGTCATTAGCAGGACAACCTATCTAAAAATTACCAAATTTTAACTGATTCAGAAATATATTGTTTTAAATTTTCATGATCACTAACATTATAGTAATATAAGTTATACACGGGATTTGTACCATGTACCTTGTTTTTGTTTGTATTGAGTTTCCGATATTTCGGCTCTGTTGCAAGTGCCATGATCACGGAGCAACTGAAGTAATTGCGGGTAGGCTGTTATTGGTAGACGTATCGGTCTACCCTCCGACGAAGTCTTATATTGCGTTCGATACCTGTAACAGTGACCAGTGGGTAAAACAAGGTACGTGGTAAAAATCCCGTATATAACTTATATTACTATAATTATTCAGAAATGTTCAGAGTTTGGTAGATAAATTAGTTGTTAACTTTACAATTAAAACGCATGTGAAATCAAACTGTCGCCTGTTTAGAATGTGTATTATATAAGTTTCATTTAAGGTAACCTAGCTTTACACTATTAGTGAAAGAATTAAATTATACATTACTTGGATAATATTTATTATGTTGTGGCCAAGATTCGGAAGGGCTGTACTATAAGAATTGTCCACGTGAATTTCGCAGTAAGAGTTGATATAATTAGAGAAAATGTGAAAATCATTCTTTTTTACGTTTCTACGCAGACGCTTACCTCAAATAATTTTACTTACGTTTTCCTCTGTGATGGTGTCTAGTACACGTTTTCTGTTTTATAAGAATTTCAAACTAACTGTGACAAATTCACATTGGGATTCGTACCGTTTATCTATCTCGTTAGTAGCATACATATGTATTACTGTATAAAGAGAAAAACGTAGGTACAAATTGAGGTTTTTAAGTAATATTTGAGTGACACCTAAAATTACTGATATAACATTTCATATAGTATTAAATATGATTGAAAATTGATTATATATAATTCACCATAATTAGTTTAATTACAGGGACTCAGTATTATTACATAATTTAAGAAATATTATAAAATTCATTAATCAAACTTAATCAGTAGTTTATGTAATGAATACCTTATGTATTATATCTTTTATAAATAAACGAAGAAAACTTGCAGGTTAATTTAATTTTACTGATGTTTAATACGTTATTATTTTTGAGACCTAAAAATAAAAATCCCTATCCATTTCCAACCCAAACTCTAATACTTAAGGCTAGGTATCAGTTGAGCAACTTTTACAGTTTTAATAAGGTAAAATATATTATTAATATAGGATCTTTTATTATCTTTTAACAAAAGATATTGTTTAAGCCAAGTATTGGTAGACTTAAAGTTATTAAAATAGTTTTGCTTACTATGATGTAGAGTTTATAATACTAATAGACACAATAAATCCTAATAAAATGCCATCTGTATGATGTAGAATTTTAATCTCCAATATCCATTACGATAATTACGACCATCTGAATATAAAACCGACCAACGGAAATTAGTAGAGGGTCTGGTTCAGAAATTAGTAATGCTTAATTTGATTAAGTCTTGTTTTAAACATGTGAAGGGAAATGGATATTACACTGCATTAATTTTATTCACAGCGATAGCTAAATTTAGAGAGTTTTAAGTAAGCAATAGGTTCTGAAAAACATTAGCTGACAATTTGTACTTAAGTAAAATAAATGAGAGCCGTCACGTTATGCAATCAGAAAATAACATTACATTTGTAGATGAAACAGGACGTAAAAAATAGTTATTGCAAGTTCCAATAAAGATAACTCGCGCCAAATCTCAACTTTGCAGCCTTGCATAACAAATAACGATTATTATACAGGATGTCCTAAATATAGGATAAAGCGGGAGTCCAGAGGTAGAGCCATCTACGGTAACCCGAATCACCCCCAAGCATATGCCGCGAATAAAAAACAACATTTTAAAGAACTCGGGTACGTTTTATTTAACTAATTAACATAGTAAGACATTATGAAACAATTTTTCAATTTTCTTCTGCGAATGCTCGCCTAATAATAGTTTTATGTTGTGTTTTATATTTTTTATCAAAGTAGAAGTAGATTTAAAAAAAAGAGCTATTTTATGTTTAACGTTTTTTCTTAAAAGCAAAAAATACGATAGATCATATCAACGCTTTATCCTTATTACGTATTTTTTCCTTCTGTCAAATGGTAATTCTCATAATAATGACTATTTAAGTAAGTACATAACAAATGACGAACTAACGGTAGTTAATGTTTATTAATTGGTTATATATAAAATAGAGAACTTTAGAAGGAAGTGTAAGACTACAGCCACGGAACTGAAAAAAAAAAATTACCTTTGAAGTGATTTAATAATACAGGTAGACTCAATTCTTAAGCGCCTTTGTAACTAGTCATTTAATGGCGTAGCCAACAAGGGCATAGCAACTTTGGGATCTTGTACTACATTCAGTAATTCAATTCGACCTTTTCATTACATAACTTACATGACTTAATCAGAAGTAAATATTGTTATGTTCGCAAACTCAATTGGCATATTTAAGAAAAAGAGACTCAGCGAATATTACTTGTAGGCAATTAATATAAGTTTACCAATAGTAAATCAAACGAATTCACGACATGAAAATGTGTTTTACCCTCAAATGGATTTAGGGGAGACGTTTTTAGATGACCATATAGATGAATGTTCCTATACAGTTATTTATGCAATACATTAAAACTTATAATAATTTTCAATTAAACAATACATGATTGGATGATGGACTATGACTTGGCGGATAAGTTTGTTTAAAACAAACTTCTAAGAATTGACGTACATTGGGTTCAAGGTTTCAATGATAACTGATAGTCTTAATGAACATATTGCTCAATAAAAAGATTGTGTTTATATAAAACGTAAAAACGATCTTGCGCATAGACGAAATAAAGAACAAACCTTTGCAAATATACTCACATCTTTTTTGGTATTTCGTACGTATCAAGTTTTCCTTATTACTTATATCGAGTAAAGTTTATTTTTAGCAAATCATAGTTTATTCAAATTTTTGTTTCACTATAGGAAACGTGTCATAATAAAGGATTTTAAATTTGCAGACAGGATACATATTTCTTTATTAAAAAGAAAAAAAACACGAGATTTTCTTGGAACTGTTGGTGTTGGTGGCGATTATGACGTTTAATCCAACAGAAAAAAATGAACTTACATAAACATATATCTCTATCCACAATTAGATCCGGATTGCCGACGAACTGTTATCGGTTGACATGCGTGACATACAGACGCCACGTTCGAGAGCATAATTAATAATCAAGATTAAAAATGTTTTTTTTTTAATTCACTGACCCATGCCAGTTAGGTCAGGGAAAGAAATGTAGCCTGTGCGCCATAAACATAACAAGTATATATATTCTATTGTATCATTGTTGTCATTGTATCTGTAGCTTTGTTTTCTGTACGAACTAAAGCAGGTGATCCAAAATCATATAGGCCTTTGTCGTTTCATTGTAATAGTTTATTTTCTATTTATATCAAACCTTTGTTATAAAAGTCCTCACTGAATTGTAAGGCGAAGTCTTGATTTGCTGTCTGATTCAATGTCTAATATCTTCATAAATACATCTTTGGAACTGCCTATCATTTCAATAGTTCCGATGACTGACAAAATATAAGTATGACTACAAACAACTTTCTCAATTGTATTGGACATTACGAACGATGCTTCTCTTAGAGTATTTTCCCAATGGTCATCGTTTTGTAGCAAACCTCGGTCACTACCTCTTTGAGGTCTCTGTCAAAGATTTTAAATTACTCGAATGAAGTTAACCGCGCACATGATGTAGCCTAGTTTGTAACGGCGTTACTATTGCATATTTTAAAATAAAAAAGTAAGTTATTGTTGCATAACTGTAATAGTTAGACAGATGTTATCGCGAATTTTTTTGGAGACATTGATGTCATCTATAAAACGGTAGTACATAACTTGCTCTTTTGTCAATAATTTCCGCAGCGTGATGTATCATGTGTACGCGCTGCGGAAATCATTTTCGAAATTTTCATACGAATCTCTAATTTTTTTGAAAATATTTATTTTATAGCCTATGTTCATCAGGTTTAATGTAGAATTCCAAATGTGAAAGAATTTTTCAGATAGGTCCCGTAGTTTCAGAGCCTATTCAATACAAACAAGCGATCAAATCTTTCCTTTTTATAATATTAGTATAGATTATAATATCAGTATAGATATCACAAATGATTCGCAGCAGTCTGTGTGTCCCAATGTTATTCGTGTCAAGACACGGGCAGCAATTATTGGAGTGAACGCGAATTATAAGGCAGCTGAGTGTGCCACGAGCTCGCAACTGTGAAGAGATGCCTCGACAGTACCTCGTAATTGGTGAGTTTATGAGATGCTTACGGTGTTTAATTGTGTTACGAATTGTGCTTTGTTGTGTTTACGTGATATAGACCAAGCTATTGATAAGCTGTGTTTAACTATGTGTATATTAAGCTCTACAGTTTTTCCTGGACTTAGCGGGCTTTGTTTACATTTACAAATAAGTGAGTTTTGTTTTGGATATAAAGTTTGTCTTTAGTTTTACTATTCGTGGGCGGAATAAAATATTGTGAATAATATATTTTGCATCGTTGTATTATTATTCCCAAGTATATTATCCACGTGAATAACAGGTACAGTCATAAGAACACATTTTTGATGGATAGTTTTCTAAGAAAAAAACAAATAAAAGGTTTTCGTTTTTGATAAATAATATCCAATAATAATTATGATTGTTGAAAATATTGAAGTTCAAATGAAGTAATCTTTGTTTCATCAATAACCTCATTTAATACTCAGACCATCTTAAATATATATATATATATATATATATTTTATGTATAATTAAATTATGTATAATTAAGCATTTAATATCAAAATACGTTATAACTGTAGTATGAATACAACTTTACTTTCATATACATAGTTTCAGGGTTGGTGCTAGTGTTTGCAGTGCACTGCGTGGTGCAGGCCGCAGAGGGGTCGTGTCCTCCCACCCTACCCGTGGACATCTGCGAGGCTACATGTGGGCCGACATCTCCTTGCAGTAATACGACCCAGCTATGCTGTCCTACTGCCTGTGGTGGGGCCATGTGCGTCGACCCAGTCACTCAAAGACACTTTGTTACATTAGGTTTGTGTTATTTTTTATGAGTTACTGGCGACACATACAAAGCAGCCTTGAGCTGCGTTGCGGTTCACGTGTTGTTGGCGTTTCCGAGCAGTACTTATTTCGCTATATACGGTCAGCAGCAGGTCAACCCGCTACGATCCTACCATCGGCATCACACGTGCCCTTTAGATAAATAATTTTATTCACAACAACTTGTACACACTAAATGACATAAAAGAAGAAAATAAGTGCCGCTATGATGTGTGCCGTAGTGAAGAAAAAAAGAGAAAGCTTAGCGTATTCTTTATTCTAGGAGCAAAGCTCAGTGCTTTTTCGGTTTTCACCTTCAAAATTTATAAGTGACGCATTAATTGAAATTAGTACTAATTGTGCTCTAAATTCTCATTGTCATACCTTCAAAATAAATAAAATATGTCAAGAATCTTTCGCATTTGCAATCTACATATTTGCTATCAAAAATTTAATTATAACACAAGAAAATGATAAGTGTTTAATTGGTACAAATAAAGTCCATCCACATATTATATGCCTGATGGCAGGGGTATATTATTCTAGCATTTGGTCGCCTGGTAACGGTAACTGTCGGTGAAATCAAGGTTCTGTGTGTGTGAATTGATAACTGCGTCCGTGTAGACCTGGGAACGGCCGACCCATAAACATTATGAAATTTGAGTGTTTAATTCGCTATACAGATATTACGTTCTACAAGTTCAATTGTTCGGCCCAAAAGTTACAAAAACGAGGATAAAGGAATATTTTAATGTCTGTTTTGTTGCGCCCAGAATCAGGAGTTTAGATTTTGACGGATTGTGTACAACTCCGTTACAAGTCGACCAAGTTGTTACTGCATCCAAATCTACATTTAATTTACATGTGGCTTCTGATATCGCCACTGGTTTATTTGCTATAACCAGTTGAATGTCATTTGCACAGCAGTATGTTTGCAGTAATTTGCAGTGATTGCATTGCACATCTGGGAGGATGTCTAGTAAGTTCCCCGGAATTCTCCGTAGTTAGGAGACAGATTTGACAGTTTTGCATAGGTCGATAGTGTTGTTGACTGTTTAAAACTTTTTTTACACTTACACAACACACCAGAGACACGTGTTTAATTTCAAAATCAAATTATTAAAATCCGGATATTAATAGTAGTTGATTTAATAATTAAGGGTTTTTATTTGTCATTCGAATTAATGGAAGCTCTATTGAATAATACTGATATGTATATATACTTGGAAAAAAGAAAAAATGTGTTGATTAATATTTCTTATTTACCGGATTCCTGCATTTTAATCGTGTAAGAACAACTGGTTGGGTTACTTTTTTTATTCCGATGTCCCGACCAAGTTATACCGGTTAGTGGTCGCAAGCTGTCCGTGGTTTACTAATTTTGTATAAAAATGGTTCTACTCTAGTCGTGAAGCCCTAAAGCGTATTTCTATAAATTGTTAGTCGATTTCTTAATCCTTTATTGGGGTATTAATTTTAATAAGTACGCATATTGTATTTTCATATGGTTCAACTTCCTGTTGCATGGATGGATTCGACTTTTGCCATGTAGTACTGTAACCCAGCTGTGTTATCCTACTATCCATGATCCAACCCATGGTCCTATACGTACTTACTTCAATACGCTGTTTGTAATATTGAACTTTACAAAGTAAGGTTTAGTATTTATTACTTGAACTACGCACGTACCTGCTCATATTACAAACTACCTACATCCATCAAGTTGCTGAATATCAAACCTGAATGTCAACTTTATCGGGTAACTATACTTTGTCCGATGTAGGATGTTACTTTTGACTGGTGTCACATCCTTATTGCTACGTACTAAGGTTGCGTTTGTTTCCTTATGTTTGGCTTGACATTGCAATAGCAACTTTATACCCTCTATATAGGTGTCAACTGTCAAAAGTCTCATCCTACATTGGACAAAGTATAGCATCTGTTATGCACAACATACCAAACTTAAATACATTAAATTGTCTTTAATGAGGGTCAGCATTAAAGTTGACATAATATGAAAATTAAGGACCTATTTGGTTCAGACGCGGGGTAAAGTTGTTATGTGTTATTTAAAATGTAAATAATTTAGTCATTTTGTGATTTTTATTTCTCAACTATTGTTTTGTCCATTTAATTTTATGTCATTTTGTAAAATTTGTTCGTATGTCCGTAATCGTGAGAAAATAATTTTGTATTATTTTGTTAATGTGTCGTGATCAGTACCAAGATGCAATATTAATGATTAGATAAATTACAATCGACTTTTTGATTGAAAATGATTTTTAATTTAAGTTGAAAATTACAACGTTTAAAATCTGCATCAGATTGTTAATTCAATTTTTATTTTCAATGTTGTATAGCATTTTTACGTGCATAATTATTTTTCCAGTTAAGAAAGGCCGCTGTCCCGAGTATCCTCGTGGGGTGTGGGTGTGCACACATTCTTGCACAGGTGACTCCGACTGTCCACGAACCTTGAAATGCTGCCCAAACCGATGCGGCGCACTTACATGCCAGCGACCGGAGACGGACGACTTTCCGTCCGATGGCACAGGCTATCAATGAAGCGTTATCTACATATATCCGGTTTGGGTTATCGACGGCGGCACACGGGCAGTTTCAGCAATAAAGTACCTACTTAATTATGTACCTTTCAAGTATTTAGTTAAACGTAACCGTAGCGCAACATTTATATATCTCGTAGTTTCATACACCATATATTTTTAATTTTTAAACTGTCCCGATAGTCATTATCTTACTCCTGACATTTATTTTTGAAGAATTTTCTAATTTTTCTTCCGTTTTTGATTTACATTTCCTAAAAATCTTATTCAGACTATTATTTAGATGAAATCTGTATTAAAACACGACAAAACGCTCTAGATTATAATTAATATTTTTAAGATGCGTTTAGACCAAACGAATATAGAGCTAGAGTGTATACTTTTCTTGAATTTGAATGTGAAACTTTGATTGTAAGTTCTGCATTTATTTTTGTCTTGTAAAGAAGAAGACGACGTCGGTGTGTGACAAATTTAATCAAAAGAATTATCTATCTATCTATCTCTATCTTGATAAAGTAATAAAATGGTCACACAATAAACTAGTAGTAACTCAACACTACTAACTAATTTTGTATTAATCGTTTTTTGCCTTTTACTGGTGGTAAGACGCAAGAAGTGAGTCCATCTTTTATTAAAATCTTCAACACTACATTTTTTAGCAGGATTGCTAATTTTATTAAGCATTTTGCTTGTGACTTGCGTTTTCATTATTTTCATAAGTATGATCCTACAGGCATTTAAATAATGGTGAGATTTCTATCACAAGTAGATATTTTTCTCCCAACCGATTTATAATATGTATTTACCAATTGGAAGTTGTTAGAACATAAGAACGTTTTGAAGAGACTACTTTAAAAAACAAAAACAGAAATATATTTTCAGTATCTCATCACATTGTTACCTGCGGCACGTAGTGTATAAGACTGGAAATTATGATGGATGGTTTTTTATTTGATTGTATAAAAAATGTGTTTTTAGCTGCGAAACAGTTTCATCTCTTTCGTGCGTTTTATATAAAATTGATCACATAATTTATTAAATAAGGTTGGTATTTTTGACCCGTCCCATTCAAAGTTTATGTACGTACTCTTATACCTGGCTCCCGTTTATAAATCTGATGATGTGTAGGAACTGCTATATCAGTATCTCCCTCCAATCGAGCCCTCCGCTCGAGAAATCACTTTGTTAGCATCATTTTTACGGCGCGGTTGCCTCAGGGTTTCAATTTCATTATTTGTGTCATAAAACAGTTTTTTATACGTCTTTCTCTAAGGATGCCATAACAGAACGTAGGTATGTTTCGTATCCAGATATGTTAAATTTATGTAATGTTTGAAAATGTAGTAAAACTTATTGTTTAAAGAAGTTTGTTTCATGTAATAGAAAATTATTGAAAGATTTTTGTTCCACATTATTTACACTTCAAATGCTAATACCTTTTATAAATAAATAAATAAATTTATTTATAAAAGGTACTTTTAGTTGTTTATTTATTTTAATTATTTTGAAGGTTAATTATCATAGGTTTCAGCTTTATCATTAGCCAATGTACTTAATGTGTTTTACGTATTTTCTTGTTTTTATCCATTATATTCAAGTAGAACATCTACTATTTTAATATGTTGAAGAAAAAATGGTAATATATTAATGTATTCTTTACTTCGTGATTGTAATATAAAGATACACTGTTTCATGTTGAACTTTAAATTCTGGTTTCGAAATTTAGTCTACTATCAGGAATATGAGAGAACGTCTAGTAGCTTATGTTAAGTGGAACAGTCAAAATATTTTAAAATTTTAGAGTTTTGGCAAGTTCGAGGATATCAAGCAGCAGGTAACTGAGAATGTGACCAGGAAATCGAGGAAAACACGAAAATCAACGAAATAAACGTTTATTTGTTGTTTATTTTACAAATCAAATAAATGCTGCTAACCATTAATTTGTAATAGTTTAAGAATCTTTAACAATAAAGAAAATTATGTCTATTTATGACTTGTTTAGTACCTAAACCTAGTTTTGAACAATAACTTTAATTATTATATTATTTTTAGCTTGTAAGTAATGTTTCTAAGAAATATTTTAATATTTAAAATCTCTTCTTATAATAAATTAATAAAATTAATGTTAACAATCTGAATTTGAACCATACTTACATTCAGTATAACGGAAATAAATAAAAGTATCATTGTGTAAAACATTACATTTGGCTTTTTTTTTCTAATTTGAATAGAAACTATAATAATAAAAATAATTCAGTTATTCTTAAACGTTAATTATTTTTACTATTCTAAGACACATTATATAAAATCTTTTCTTACAAAACGAATGAACGAAATCTATTGAAATCACTCTTAACATTAACAAAAAATGATAACTTTTAGCAGTCTCATTGCATTGCTTTTGTAATCACAGCCAGCTAAGCAGTTAGAGCATAAAATTGTTTTAGATTCACCTTTAATGCAGTTAACTTGCGCCGAATTATAACATACAAGACACTGGACGCAGTCGTTTTCCCTTTGTATCTTCGCTAAAAAAAAAAAAAAAATTAGGGTGCTCACAATCGCTGGATTCGTAGTTATTTTTATTTGATATTTTTTATTTATTTTCTTTACCCGTATGTTTCTTTGATCTAATTTACATGTTTGCATATTAAAAGTATCTGTAACTTTTTTAATGGCACAGTCATTAGCTCTTTAGGTTAGTTGGTTATGTGTTATCGGATGGGTCTACTAAAATACTCTGCAAAATCAAGGAAAAGATGGAAAGAATAAAAAGTCAATAACGGTTTTCGAAAGTGATGATGATTCAGAGCAGACTAAAAATAGAAAACCGAGTTTTATGAAAACAACCACACGTGAATTAAAGGATCAACCTGATGACATCAGGATTGCTAGCGAACTTACATTTTACGAAAATGCAGAAGTCTAGGTTGGTCTAGAAAGAAAGAGCTGCAGCAACCAAAACTTCTGCATTTTCCAAAAATGTAAATTCCCTCATCACAAAAACATCATTTGTAGCTTTCATGGTATGAAGACACTGCCTTGTAGGTACTTGATGGACGTGCCATCAAAGATAATAATATTCTGTTGATCATCTGAAAAATAATCTGTCATATTCCTCAATTTCACTTTTAGTAATTGTTTCAATAATAATTACTTATAGATAAACTGATTACTAGCCTTAGTAAAAGGTTTTACTATTTTGACATTATAGTATATAGCCGCAAAAAGTAGCTTGCACACAAGCAATATTTTAATGAAATTGTCGAGATCCTGGATAGTTCTCAGTACCCTGGATCTCAATTTGACAAGATCATGAGACCAGGTTCATGGGATTTTTTTAATTCTTAATATTTTTCCTAAATGCAAGTATTTTTATATTTCCTGGAATTTTGTTATAAGATTTTTATTGCTACAATATAATATAGTCCCGAGTGTATTATTTGCAATTTAGATTTTGGCGGTGACGTAAATACCAAAGAGGTTTTTCTTTCATATAGTGAAAATATAACAAATTGATATTTTAACAAATAACAAATATATTTGCTTTCACATAGAGCAATCTACAACTTATCATTTGATCTATATTGACTATGACTCGAAGACATCTTTATTTACAAGCCTTTGTCTGTTCGGGTCAAACATTGCTTGTGCATTTTAAAGCAGTTATCCTCAACCGATTGAGCTGAAATCCAATAAGGCGGATCGCCCAAGATGGCGGACTAGTTAATTTTTATGCACTCTCATGATATGGTTATCAAATGAAAGGGTTTTTGAGTAGAGTACGATAAATAACTAACGACCATGCAACTATGATATATTTAATGAAATTAACAGACTTAGAAATATGTCCTGCGTAAACTAAAAAAATAAATTAAGAGTATAAAAACATAATTTAAAATTAGCTTTTATTTAAATGCTCTAAAAAGAGTTAATATAAAGGTTTAGATTAAAATCAAACATATCATTTCATTACATTACACAATATGGTATAAAAGCTTGTGAGATTTACCTGTGTAGGTAAACAGCACAATAAATAATGTAATTTCACATAACGTAATTCTGGGAAAAATGATGTTTAAAAAAGTAACTCTTACGACATGCTTTTATATCATATAGGTATCACATCAAAAACTTACATCGAACAATCACATGAATCTTTTTGGAATAAACGTTTTTGACTTGCCTGGTTTGGGGGTCGTAGTTTTCGATATCTACAAAATGAGTTCGGTAACTAAGGTATGATCTGGATCATTTGAACTCTACACTCGATTAATTAATACTATAACATGTATTGAATAAGATATATGTGCCTACGTGAACAAAACAGGTGAACCATGTGTAATACAAGCTCCTGAACTCTGCGGCATAACATTATCCAAAATTAAACATTCCACTTGACATTCACGCATGAACAACACAAACACGGATCAGATTATTCACGTAATATCGGCAATAATGTTGAATCACTGTTACATTTTGTGATTAAACATTAATAGGTGACTGATATTTTGATATAAATGTTTTCAGAATAGTAATTATTTTATATTTAATTTCTATTCTATATTAATTTGACAAGAATTTTAACTGTAAACCTATGTCACTGTTCTTTTCAATTATCTTTTGTCCGAACTGATGTATTAATCTTGTGGAAAATCTTTTTCCACACTATTATGAGCACATTTAATGTAATAGGTCATTAGTTATATTCACCAGTTTAAATATAGGCGAATGTTCTCCTTCAGAAAATAAAAATGGCTAATTAAGGTGACGCCGCAAACTTCGCCGGACTCCTTAATCACAAGACTACCGACGATCTTTAGTGCCTTGGTGAATTTACTTGATTTATTTAAAAAGATTTTTTTGACTAAAACATAAATTTACCTAACAAGCTTTCTAAGCTAATAGCAATCTTTATAAGCCAACCTTTGGGAGAAAAAGACTAACAGAAAAACGCTGAATAACACATAACTTTACATTTGTAAAGGAACATTAAAAAACTATTATTATAATAAATAAACTTATACACTAGGTATCTGTCTGTCTTTTATAATGATATGATATTGTTAATTTTTTATTTCAATGTAAGGACTGTTTGTGACAAAACAATATATAAATTACATCAAACTGGATTCATTATCACTATAATTAGCTTATCATTTGAAAGTTAACGTACTGGGGGAATAACAAATGGAAAAAGAAAACATTCCAGAAACGTGGCTTGTAGTATAAAAACAGTCTGCATGGAAGAGGGGAAGAGAGAGAGAGAGAGAGAGAGAGAAAAGAATTATTAGTTATTTATTCTTAAAAAAAATATTATTTTGAAACTGGCAGTTCCAGTCTGTGGAATAGTACTGTTAAAGATAGAAAACAGCGTGAAAAGAAGTCTACAATGACAAGTGGTTAGTCATTTTAGATGGGGTTGGTAAGAATAAACGTGAATATGATAGCGGAGAGAAAAACAAAATGGATAGCAATGTTGAGGCGATATAACTTATCAAGAAGATCTTCAATTGAGGTAGAATACTAGACTTCAGCATAATCAATCAATAAGTGAAAAAATAATAATAACCTATTTATTTTGGAGTTACTAGCTTGACAATGGTTAATAAATATACAAAAAAAACTTGAGTTTTTCTTAGTCTTATGAATGAAAACCTTTAATTCTTCTAGTATATTAGAGTGAACTATGTAAAGTAGCCAATTTAAACACCTTTTCGTAGCACTTACACCGATTATAAAGTGAGTGGAGCATGTAGCATGTATATAATGGACACAATTTCAGCAATAGGTATAGCCAGAACAAATAATGTTTGCTCACCATATGCATTGTTTATTTTGCTGGTACCAGGATTATGATCTTACTCTGTTTCATTTTTTATAATTTATTATATTTATTATTAATTTAATGTATTATAATAAATAATTCTTCTAATCCTAAATTTTGACATTACATATTAAGATAATTAAATAAAATATATATCGTCAGAGCGTATGACCCAGTTTATCTTTGAAAGTAGTGCATTGTTTCAAAAGATTTGTGTATTTATTTAAACATAATTTTATCACCAACCTTGAAACAAAATATTAATAAATAGATTATTAACGTATTGTCTATATCAACTATATCTGATGCTTGCAGCTTGATTCCCTTTTCGTTAAATTTTATATTCTTATGTTAAGATCCTTTAGATTTGTAGATCTTCTTAATCTATAATAGACAAGTTTCTGTGTCGGTTACACAGAAACTTAGGGATACCTATAGGGAACCTTAACTCTCAAAGAAGACGCTTTAAGAGTTAAAGTTTCACATTCAATTAGTTCCAGCTCCGTTCTGGCGAACGGTAAGCCCGCGTTCGACTATTTATTTACTTCGTGAATTATGAAAATTACTTTTTTTAAGAACATGACTGAATTAACTTAGAAATGGACTCATTATTTTCCATTGTCAAATGAGTTTGACATATTTTGCGCTCAATTATTTGCACCTGGTCTTGCCCTTATAACATTTCTCGTTTTATAAACCAAAAACCAATTACTTAGACAACTTTTTAGATGGAGCTTTTTTCTGTCTCATGTACTCGTGCGTTTTCTCAAATGTTTTACATTTGTTAGTTTGCAAAAACTTGAAAAGTAAATTGAATTTTGATAAAACTTTAGTAAATTATTGAACGTATGCCACAAAGCGTTTATATAAGTGCGTTATGGTATCAGGAAAGTAGCTTTTAAAAGAATTGAGTTAAATTAATAATAAGTGGAAAATATAGCATAAGTGTTTGATTTATAACAAATAGACAATTTAAGGTTGGAGCACCGTTCTTCAGCTTAAAAAAACTAATGATCTCGGAAATAGTTGAGTCAGCGATCACAGGCAATGCAGATCAAAAAGTAAATTAAACTTTAAAAAGTAATAAATAATATGAATATTATAAATGTATTAACAATAACAAAATAATAGTAACTAGTTTATAAAATATCGACCGAATACATTATATTAGAATTTATTATACCAGATAAAATAATTATTTAAAATAAATCATTGTCGTGTCGGGGGACAGATCAATACCAAACTATGTACACTTACATATATCTTTGTGCCTACTCGGATTACCTACGTATACCTAATGTAGGTACTTAATGTTATTTTTTGGTAGGTGGTGAGTTCCATAATTAATTTTATTAATAAAGTATTGACTTTAATAAAGTTGTTTAATATGGAGCGGTCCCCGACACGATAAAGTTTTAATTTAAATAGTTATATTATCTTGTATTATAAATTTTAATATAATGTATTCGGTCGAGGTTTTTATATTAGCCTTACTATTGTTTTTTTATTGTTAATACATTTATTATATTTATATTATTTATTACATTATAAAGTTTTATTTAAGATTTTTAACTTTTTACCTATTTAGTCTTTTATTTTGTTTCTTATGAATCGGCAATTTTTAAGATTTAAATTTCTCAATTGAAGTTTTATTTTGCGCTTTTTTTAAACATGGATTAAGGTAGGTGGTATTTTCTTGGTTAAAATGAAATAAAGGTACCTACAAATCGTGTTTTACCATAGTGTTGTTAGGTATTTGTTACAGAAAGTCTTTAGGTACTAATTTTTGTAACTGTTAGTAGTAATGTTAAGAATACCATGTTATTATTACTTATTTTACGTTATCGAAAAATAAATTGTTGTTGTTTTAATGTTATAGAGGTATACCTATAAAATGCATGTCTTTTTTATAACTATTGAACGACTTAATCAATTTTTTTTAAACATAGCTTAAAATACTAACGACTAAGAAATCTTTCAATCAAAATCAACTAAACGAAAATTGGTTCTTCCGTTCGAGAGATACGATCTCATGTAGACAGACATACACGTCAAACTTTTAACACACCTCGTTTTTGGGTCGGGGGTTAGAAACAGTTTCCAGCAGAGCTTTGTTTGATTACCCAAAGAGCCAGTCATAAATAACTCTTCTACTTTGTGTTGCAGGCAATTTATAATGTAGGAGGATTTTGTTATTTTATAATTCTAATGTGGATTGAGAAATATGAGAAACCTTTTTGCAAAAGAGACTTTTAGTTTTGGGATTTGGCATTCACTTCTTTTGTCGAGTGTGTAAATGATATTCTAGAATGCTTGTAGAGAAGAGTATTAAATACTAGGTCGACGCAGTCGCTAAGCATAAAACACCATATATTGGAGTGGAACGTAATATCAAAACTAAAACCAAAACATATGGAGCCAATGTCTTTTTTATTCTTGCGTATTTTACGGGCTCCGTTACGATCTAGTCCTAAACCTGTTGATTCGATTAAACACATAAATTATTAAAATCGGTTAAGAACTCGGGAAGTTATGACGTAACAGACATTGCATCATTGAAGCTGCGCTCGCTTCGCTCGTTCTGCTCCAATAAAAAGTTGGCGAACAAAACTTTGCAGGGCAATTACAACTCATTTGTGGGGAAAGAATAAGTTAGGAATGTACTAACCTTTATAAGGGTACGTTGTGCACTTTCAAAGGGTAGGAGGGCAGTTCTAAATGTTCCACCCTGTGCAGTAATGCTACTGCAGTAATACTGACATAGGATATAGTAAATTGTTTTGATAACGATTAACGATATTGTTGTCGACAGAAGTTATGAAAACGACTATACAAACAAAATCTTCTGTTTTCAAATAATGCTTGATTTTTAAACCGGTACCTATTTTAGTAAATCTTATTATGCTATACAAATAAAAAGCTACTTAAATATGTTTGCTCTATCGTCGCAGGTACATTAAGCAGTTTCCGATATCTGAGATTCTGCAAAACTTTACCCTAGCAGGAAATAGAATATACCTAAAAACATAAGGTACACATTTTATATTTGGATACATTAAGATTCTAAAATAAGCCATTCGCCACTGTAATTTTCTCTCTTCTCATTTGTTTATAATTTTTCGTATTTATATGATTATTTTTATATTTTTTTTTATATATTTTATGCATTTTCAATGCGATCTTATAAGATAAATTATTATAAAAGAAAAATACTAGAAAAAATCGACTCGGGTCACAAGTGAATTCTCAGGCGGGCATTTTTCTAGTATTTTTCTATTATAATAATTTATCTTATAAGATCGCATTGAAAATGCATAAAATATCTAAAAAAAAATATATAAAACTAAATGGCTGTTTCATCTTAATCGATTGCTCAAACATTTATAAAAATGTTTCTTTCGTATTCGAGAGGATGTTCCACTCATTGATGAAACAACGCTGGCCTACAGCGTTAAATAAGAAAGGTAATAGAAAATTTCGATGAGTGTTCACAAGGCTCGGTAGCTCAATTGGGAGAGCATTGGACCGGATTTCCAAAGGTTGCGGGTTCGTTTCCCACCTGAAAATTCACTTGTGACCCGAGTCGATTTTTTCTAGCATTTTTCTATTATAATAATTTATTTTATATGATTAGTTGTGCATATATTGTGTACATTATATACAAACAACTTTCCTACTGGTGTAACGAACTATATGTTTATATATCGTCAGAAAAAAACGTTGTTTGCACTTCTCTTCATAATCACAGCTAGTGATTGTTGAATTATTAATTCGTCGCTTTATTTAATTAAATAATACGTTTTGGATAATAGTACTTATTTTAACAATATTTAATAGTCAGAGAGACACAACTTCTTTATTTTTCATTGAAGGTTTGCACATTACAAGGGTTGGGTTCCTTCATTTAAGTAATAGTAACCTATAGTTAGGAGCCCGCTCTTTGTTTCGGTGTTATTTTGAAAAATACAAAACAAAACTAAAAATTACCATAATAACATTTTAAATTTTTAGACTACACTTAATTTATAAAATTATGATTTGGTGTATGTGGATGTGTGTCTGTGTTTGTGTGTGTGTGTGTGTGTGTGTGTGTGTGTGTGTGTGTGTGTGTGTTGGTGGTGTGCTCAGTTTGATCATAATCCAGTTGATTCACTATATAATTTAGAAGTGCTGCACATTTTTTTCATTTTTAGTATTACTTTTTAAATTGAACTCTGTGCTGGCTCAGTATTATAAATTGAGACTTATAAGCACAATTAAATAATAATTTTAAATTGATTGGATAAAAGTAGTGTAAATATATAAGTTTATTATCAATATATATTTTTTGATGTTTAAACAACCATATCAATTTTCTGTGTAACTGTGTTCAGCTGCGGATGCCATGATAGATTTTGGTCGAGGGTCGTAACCCTGAGTGTAACCAAGTGTTGGATGGTGGATACTAAATAACCAGGTGATAGGGGATACTCTTTCAATACCATGACAGCCACAGTTAAAATTAAAAGGAACGGCAACAATGTCAGCCTTAAGAAGGTTAAAGTCGAATAAGTATTTTTTTTACATCCACTAGTATATCTTTGCTTTGTTAACTCTAAGTCGTATATGGGCCTCATTTTTTTCGCAAATTATTTGTATTTCACAGTAAATAGGAAACGAATCCGCGTATAGGGTCATTTAATGTTAATTTTTTTTAAGATATGGTTATTTTATGTTGTTTATAAAGATCAATAAATAATATTTGTTAAATAAGAAATGATAAAGTTCACTTAGTATGCTAATTCACTACCTTTATATGTAGAAAAAGTAACTAAAATTTTGTTTCTAAGACGCCATTTTGAAATAACACAGTATAAAACCTAATTGGGATGCTTTAACCGGCAGTCTTAAAATTGTTACAGCAGAAACATCAAGTTAAGTACTAATTATAATTATTATGTCTTAATTACTATGCTAACGTGTTGAGTATTCTATTATTTCAACAAAGAAATGCTAACAAAAGAATTGCTGTCGCCAAGTGGCATTAAAAAGTAACTATGTAAAGTGAATACGTTTTATATTTTTATGTTATCTGTGTAGTAATTGAATGTGTTTATTGTTTAAAATTTAATGTCAGTAAGTAAAATGAAACCAAAAGTGCCCTTTTCAGAAACTTTTATTAGATTTTTTTTTGTGATTCAATTCAACTTATATTTATTTTCTGATTTAATGATGGGAATAATATTTAGTAGTTTTGAATAAATTTATATTAAATTAACTTTGGTCTTATTACAACTTCAAGCCTGATCAGTAGTTTAGTTCAATTCACAAATGCTTTTATTCTGCAACTAGTCAATAACATAAAATCATACTTTCTCTATTACAAAAGATTAATTTAACATCAGAAGTGCTAAGCCTACGGCCTATTACAATCGCTTTATTGGCATTTTCAAAATGGCTGCTGATGTTTTAAATTTCTTTTGCCTGTGATACTACACGATGCTGTCTCTTCAACCAGCCGCCATAGTGTCGACGATGTGGCACTATCGTTGTTCGAACCAGCCTCAGAACAATAACTAAAGCTATAGAAGGAGCGCTAAAATAAAAACTGTATAACAGCTCTCGTATTCACTTAAAGTAATGTAACATACATGGGTAAGAGCGAAATAGACAACAATTGTAAGGTTTTATTTTCACGTCATTGTCACAAACTCTCAAAATACAAATGTCAAATGGTTGTAATTTGGTTGTATATTATACTAGCAAATTAAAAGTACGGCTTTGATGAACGTTGTTTCTGAAGTAATACCAAATTCAATGCGGTCGTATTACAGTGGCCGAACATGAAAGTGGTTAGCGTGAAATTTTATTATTTTGCAAGGAAGTTCGTGATAAAATAACAGGAAAGTGTGCATAAAGACGCTTCAGACATCTGAGAGTCCGCGTCCAGGATGGCTTGTGTTGTTCCAGACTGCAAGTTTAATATATCACGGTAAGAAAATACGGATGAGGTGTTATCATTTCATCGGTGAGTTTTGTTTCTAAATTCTCATATTTTGACAATATAACAACGGTATATTCAGAAAATTGTAGTAAATTAATATTACAAATAGATTTTTCCATGAGTTTTGGTTTAAATTGTCTTATTTTCATGCCTTTTGTTTTGTATATGATAGTGATGTGTTTTTTGTTATCGATGTCAACATTATTTGGTTTTTACTTTTT